>CM067566.1:52232116-53472616 GCA_034336665.1 Luscinia megarhynchos | reverse complement strand
TAATCCTGTGCAGCACATTCGTAGTTAGTAGTGCAACAGCTAGGTGTGGTATTTCTATTTTCTTCTTATTTTGGGCAGAGGACAATAGGTACAGTTCCAGACAGTAAATGAAATGTAATCAAAATCATGTTCTTTGCACATATTAAGTGGTCCAATTTATGTATCTTAATATGTAAATTGGCTTGTTGAAAACCCTTCTGTCAGTCATTCTCTACTATCCTGAGCAGTAGACTTAGACTCCAAATTAGAAGTAAAGTGAATATTGCACTCCTTATATTACTATATAATATATGATATATTATTATATCATATAATAAAGTATAATCTTCCAGATTTAAAGAAGGCTTTTGTTTTTTCAGCAAATGACTATGAGTATGAAATGTTGCTTTTTATAATGTATAAATCTAAATCTAAATAGACTTATTGTATATAATTACATTAGGAGAAACAGATAATCCAGAATGATAAACAACCTTGTACATTTATGGCTGTGTTTCTGAAAACTTTACAAAGAAGAGCTCAGATGTTTGCAACTCCTAGCTTTTGCAAGCAGTCTTTTTTTGCCTTATGTTTATCAAACGTAGGCATTATGTTCTGCTGTTAAACAAAGTAACAGCTTGTCCTTTAACAAAAATCGTGCAGCTAGAAATAGAGAGGTAAAGGCAAGAGGGATCAGTTGCCAGAGCAGAAGTAAATCTTAAAATTTCAGCTGTAGTATTCAAACTAGGAAGCTGTTAAATTCTAAATCATAAGGTAAGAGGCACAATAAGAAAAAAAATAGAGTACAAATGTTGACACAAGAAATTCTTCATTCTTAAAATGAATGGGACTTAAGTGGAAAACAGAATTAAAAATGAATGAGAGAATGGGCATTGTATCTCCAAGGCAATTCCTATTTAAACCACATTGTCTTCAACAGCTGGTTGGGGCTTTTTTTAGGTTGTCTCCTCAGTACTATTAGTATCACAGTAAGGTCTCCCCTGAAGCATTTTCTGTCTGAACGAAGGATAGTGGCAAACTGATTGCCCACTGATCACATTTAAAACAAATCTTTATTTAATGACACTGTTTACTTCACATGAGCATCTAGAGCAAAAATCAATTAAGTAGTGCTAAAATCTTCTTTAATCCATCTCGCCTTGCAGGCTAACTTATTGGTTTAGTTGCTAGTGATCAAGTATATTTACTTTATCACTATGAAAAGAACAATTATGGACAATTGAAAAAGGTTGCAGAGGAAAATTGATCAGAATTTACTGGTTTTGAATTACTGACTCACACAGGCTCCCTGTGTTACCACAGAGCTGACAGGTGATGCTCCTCAGAGGAAAGGTACCTTTGAAAACCTGAAAGCTGCTGCATGAAGGGAAGGTTAGGGCACTCTGTTCACAGTTAACATTGATTACTCCCTGCAAGATCATTATGTTGATTGCAGATAATCTGAAAATTGTCTTAATTAGATAAATACTTTAACTGTAAGAAACTGTGGACTCTTTATGCATGTATAGTCCAGTCTTTGGAGTTCTTACAGGACAGTTTACTGTGTGGATTGTTTTAGAGGCAGCTGGGCGTTCAGATCAGTTTCCTAGACTCTTGAATCACAATGTTTGCATTTCTATTCCCACTCAGCTCCCCCTGTGGACCATTGCTGTCTTTACTGACCATGGTGAAACTACCTGCGTGCACAACCCCTTTCTGAGAAACCCCTTTTCTCAAAAAAAAACCAAGATGAAGAAGACCTCATCTTTGCTTATAGGTAAGCCTGAGATTTAGCAAACCTTTATCTTAGTACTTATTATGCTCACAAGTGTTGTAATTTAACACTCCAGAGCATGCATGGTGTTCCCATGATGTTTACTCAACTGAAAGTTAAGCACATGTATTAAAATCTTCATACAATCAAGATGCATCTCATATCAGAGTTAATTTCCCAGTGGAAGCATTCTGTTTATTAATTTAAAATTAATATTCATTATTATGCAGCGGTTGCCATTTCCAGTTCAGTCCCATTGCAAAAATTTCTGTTTGTGAACTGTTTGGATAGATATAACCAGGTGCTTATTATGGGCTGGGTTACTGGATGCTCACTGTCATGTAACCAAGAGACACAAATAGAACTGATCAAAAAAGTTTTAATTGATATAGATTTATATGACATAAGTATATTTATTGGAGTACTTGGAGGTATGTACACACCTACACACACAGACATACATATACACATATTTCAGGAAGATTGATGTATGTCTCTCATCTGGTGGATTTCAGCTCAGCAACACAATCTTGATATAACTCTAACCACCAGACAGAAGGGTTTCACAGCTTTATACCACCTCTGTTACAGTCAAAGGCTGCCAGACTCCAGACTCTTACCCCTCCTTCACTTGCAGTCAATGGTGAAGTTACAGAGCCATCAGAGCTTTCATAAGCAATGGTAACATTTCATTAATTAATTAACCTATCTGGGCTAAAAATTCAGTCTTGAAGGGCACAGGAACTCTGTCTGTACCACCTGGAACCTTTACTCTGAAAAGCAGTGTCTTGAGTGCCAAGGAAGCCATCTGGCAGCATGTTTCTACTCAGAGGCAACCAGTAGGTTAGATGAGGCTGACCTAAGGGTGCCTGGAAAAATAAATGTTGATTGCTCTTTGAGATGTTTTCCACAGAGTTATAGACTATGCTGAGTTGGAAGGGACCTCATTGAGTCCTTTTAGCTCTGCAGAGGAACTTCCCCAAGAGTCACACCAGGTGCCTGAGAACATTTTATGAAGGCTTCTTGATCTCTGTCAGGCTTGGTGCTGCCACCACTTCCCTGGGGAGCCAGTTCCAGTGGCAAACCTTTCCTAATATCCAGCCTGAATCTCTCTGATACAGCTTCAGGCCATTCCCTCAGTCCTGTCACTGGACACCACAGAGAAGAGATCCGTGTTTCTGTTCTTCCCTTCACAAGGAAGTTGTAGATTGTGATGAGGTCTCCCCTCAGTCTCCTCTTCCCTAGACTGAACAGGCCAAGTTGCATAGCACCAATGCATTGATTTTACCTGAAAGAAACAATCACTTTCCTCACATGTGATAAACTGTGTTACCAGCACCTCATATAACTGAAAATGCTACTGCTAAAAAAGTTGAAATCACCAAGCCAGAGTCAGGTCTGACATCTGTCTCGCCCCAAGTTCTGTTTGATTGAGAAGCCAGCACCAGATGTCTCCAAGGTCAATGGCAAGACAGCATGTTCTAAAGTAGCCTGCTGCAAATGCAGGCACCTGAGCCAGTGCAGGCACAGCACATTAATTACCTGGATGGCAGCATTTCTCAGGAGGTGCACCAGGAAAGCAGCAGCTTTAACTAGATATTACAGTTACTTACCTGAAAACTGTTTGAACAGGTGGAAAACCCAAACAGGAGCATACTTCATTCTATCAAACTGTCTTCTTTCTGTGATTTCTAAAGGAAAGTAGACATCCCATAAAAGAAGAGTGGTGGTTTTCATTCAGATATTAACCCATAGGGAAAACCCAAAGTCTTCTCTGGCAACACATGATTCTCTTCTCATTTCTCTGATTCCTACTTCTAGCTTCCCAGCCACGTTGTCCCTCGGATATTTTTGCCAGCACCACTCCAATCACCATAAATTTATAACACTTTTATCAGTTGCCAGCACTTTTTTTTGTAACACCAACTACTGGTCCAACTCAACTCTCATTCATGTTGACATTAAACCAGAGATTGACTATGGGAAACCAAAAATAGCAAAGGAAATATCGCTATAAGAATGTTATTACCTGTTCTGGTTTCTTTGGCTCCTTTATTTATTACAGGGAATCAGTTATTGAAATCCTGTTTTAGTGCAATCTCCAACCCACAGGCCTGTACCTTCTTGCTGATGTTTGTATTACCCCAGAACATATGTCTTGATCTAAAATTCTTAATTTTAAGGCAACACCCTGGGCTACAAACACATATATGGAAAGCTAAGTAGGGCATGGAATAACTGTGGGGAGCCATTTCAGATTTCTTCACAAGGGGATGTACACTCAGGCTTGGACAATGTAGACAATAGACAAAAAAATACTTTTCCTCATAATCACATACAAAATAAATGTACTTGTGAATTTAATCTAAATTACCAGTCCAGTTACAGCCTCAAGCTCAGATGTTGGAAAAAAATCCTACCTTAGAAACATTTAATTTCTATTATGCTCTCCACTTTGTTTCAATTCACAAGCACTTTGAAGCATTCACATTTGCAGTGATGCCCAAGAGGCAGGAGAAAAAGACTCAAAGCATCACTTCAGTAAGAAACAAGACAATTAGGTAAGAGACAAAGGGAAGACAAAGCAGCAAACAGGGTGGCAGTGGTCAAAATTAAAGGCCACAGTCAAACTCAAGTCAAATTTGTGTAGGTATCTCAATGAGGGGTTTGTCCAGAAAGAAATTGCAGGTTGTCAGTGGGCTAAGTAGAGATTTCTGGAGAATGATCTTTCATGTGTGAAGATTTCCTTTTGTGTTTTGAAATACAAATGTAGAGGTTGTGCAGAATCAGTGTCTCAGGAATTTGCCTTCTTCTCATGGTACCAATCTACAGGAAATATTCCAAATATTTTAAAACCTTTTTTTTTCTTTTTTCACCTATCTATATATTTTGGCATTCACTTCACTCATAACTGCTGAAGAATGCTCCATTGTGCTTGATATTTTACAGCCATGATCAGAAAATTTTCTTGGCTCAAAGGGGCTTATTATGTTAGTTCCACGACAAGATACCAACAGGGGAATAAAGCACAGATGAAGAATTTCAGAAGTTGTGGGAATGAAACAGGTGAACCATTCACAGTAACCGATAATCACAGATCACTGCCTTCCTAGGTACCAACTGCCCTGTGAAATGAGAATTTGACATTTCTGCAGCAGTAAATTCTTTGTTCCTGTGGTACATATTCATCAATAATATTTTCTGCCGGCATCCTCATAACCATATTACCAGGCACTTATGAAGTTTCCTCCAAAAATTAAATTCTTTCTGAACTACTTGAAATGGGCATAAATCAGAATTTCCTTTTGCTATCCATGACCCAAATGAAAATTTTATTATTGTATGACTAGTCTGAATGCTCTGGTGAAAGAAGGCATTCCATATCATAAGCAAACTTGAGCATCAATTTGAAATATGTCTGATTACATGCATTTGAGCTGAACATTCAAGTTCCTAAATGAGCTTTAATGCTTTCCAATTAACATAATTGTGCTGAACACCTTAAAGAAATGTTGTGTATTATGTATACATTCGGTGATTTTAAAAGATTGTGTTTCAGTCATGCTACTTCTGACTGTTGTGAATAATATGGCATTTACTCTGCAGGGGTCATCTGTGCTGCGGAGTACTAACAGCATGAATGAGAAAATGAGGCCTTGACACTTCATTAAGCTATCTCAGTCTGAGAACAGCATTTTCAGTCTCTTTAACATTTTTCATAAGTCAGCTATGTCCCATCTAGTACCTTTTTATCACAATGTTAAAGGTTTGCAGTTTTGACATATCTGGTGTGTAGCCACCAAAAACCACTCTCTCCTATTTTTTACTTCAGTGATCTCCATTTGACTTTACCTGTCTGATTTGGGCTGCCATTTAGACCAGCTCTGTGGAAGACTGACTCCTCACAGGGACCACAGAACTAACTTTATATATGGCCTGTTATGAGATGCTGAGTCAGCCAAAGGTATGAGGTGGATCTATTTTGTTCCTGCCTCAAAAGATGAAAGCATTCAAACAGCTGGGTATTTGCTTAGATTCTGAGTAGAATCTAAGCAAATAAACCAAATTTTCTAGTGAAGTCAGGTTAGATGAGACCAAATAATTAGTCCAACTAAATATAAAAATATTTATACCTGACTGTCCCACATTGCCTTGTTCTGGCAGCAGATTTTGTCTCCAGACCGGCTTATTGTCTTTCTGAGCTGCAGCAAGCAAGCCCTGCATGTTCTCCTTTGATCCCTGGAAAGTTCTTCAGCCTCACCTGAGGCCAGGGAGCTGCTTTCTGCCCTTCAGGGCCATTCCACAAGCTCTGTGAGCTGCAGGTGGTGCTGGATGGCCCTGCTGTAGGACCTTCCTTCCCTTACCACTCCACAAAAGAAGCTGCAATCTCTTTCTGCCTTCTAGGGAGCCTTCTTGATCCAGTCTTCTTGGGCCATTTTTCATCTACCAAGAAAGCATTCACACCCTCTTGGCTACCCTGAGATCCAAAGCATTTGTTCATTTAAATGTCACACCCTGTTCAGACAGAGCCTTGTTGCAGAGACACAGCTGTGTCGTGCACCCTTGTAAATCTGAGATGTTACATAGCTCAGATATTGAACTGTAGTCCCATGCTGAAGATGGTCATGGTCTGAGCATGTAGAAAGCCAATGAATTGTATTGTGGAGCATTGACCCAAGTACTAGTAGCACAGTCTGTCTTCATCCTGTTGTGATTACAGATTTCAGACAGACAGCCTACATATGACAGAGGGAGAAAACTGTAAGAGCAAGACCTGCTTGAAAGAAGGGAGCAATGCATTTAGTATTCATTGTAGAAACAACAGTATAGTATTAATCAATAGATCAGCAGGGTCCTGTTGCAGTATTTCTTTGCAATTGTAAGGAGAGAGAAAGATATTTCTTGCAATAAAACCCTGTCTATGTAAGTCCACGAAGACAGGCTTATTCTTTCTAGCTGAGAATATATGTTTCTTTCAACAGCATGTCTGCATAGGCACGTGTAGGAAGACCTCAGTCTGCTGGAGGAAAGTGAGATCATTGTGGGAGGCTGTAATAGCATAACTCAGCTCTGCTGAGAAGCTCAGTGTGATGTTCAGCTTCTAGTCAAAGTAATGCATGGAAACAAAAGGGCCCTCTCCAGCCAGGGTATGCTGCCTTCACAGGCTTGCCTAGCTTGTCTATGCTGCTGCAGCTTCTATAAAAATTAACTGAGCCTCATTTACAGAACAGATCAATACTTCAGCTTGCATGCCTCCTGCGTGTTTAGTCTTGCCAAGCTTTGCCTTGTTCCATGGTTTGAGCTTGGTGATCAGCTTATTGCCATGCAGCCACTCACTCAACTCCCCACAGTGGGATGGGGGAAGAGCCAGAAGGGTAAAAGGACAAAAATTTGTAGGTTGGGATAAAGACATTTTAACAGGTAAAGGAAAAGCTGCACAAGCAAGCAAAACACACTGAGGGATTAATTCACTAGCTGCCATCTACAAGCAGGTGTTCAGCCATTTTCCAGGAAAGCAGGGGCTCCATCACATTTAATGGGTACTTGGAAGATTAAGTGCCATAATTAGGAATAAACCCTCTCCTTCTTCTTCCCTGAGATTTTATTGCAGAACATGGCACTGTGTGGTATGGGATATCCTTTGGGTCAGTTGTGTTCAGCTGCCCCAGTGTGTCCCCTCCCAACTCCTTGTGCAGCCTCTTTGCTGGTGGGGTGTGTGAGGGGCAGAAAAGGACTTGACCCTCTAAGAGCTGCTCAGCAATAATTAAACCATCTCTGTGTCACAACCCTGTTTCCAGCACAGGTCCAAAACCTATCCTTATGCAAACTACTATGAAGAAATTTATCTATTTATTCGACTAAACAAACCAGTACACTTAGTTTTGGTTGAATAGGCTTTCAGTGTGGTTTGCAATCTTCCAGGCTTTCTTCCAAACGTGTGAGCAGCCATCAGCTTTAGAAGCTCAGCTCTGCATCTGTTTCTCTGAGATGTTCTGCTGTGTCACTAGCTCTTCTATCCTCTTTCACTTTGCCAGTTACAACTTTGTTCTCTCTCTCTTTTTAATGTACAAGACTCACATAGGGGAACATGAAGAGTGTGTCATTATGTTGTGGTTGAAGAAGAGGTTCAGTAACCCAAGCAGACTCATCAACTGTTTCCTCCAAAGGATTAACACATCTCTGTATTTGACCTTTTGCTATTTTCTTTCCACTTTTTAGCTACTGAACTCTCTAGGCAGCCAGGATGTGTTGGGCTCAATGAAAATCAGTCTTTGATGAAAATTTCTGCTTGTTCCTTCTCCTGTTACCTTAACAACCGGTATATGTGCCTCTCAAGTTACATCTTCATCTGAAGTGCCTGCCTCTTCCACATACATCCACTCTGAATAGTCACTGAAAAATTATGCTGGAAATCAAATATTACACAGAATTTGTATATTCCTGTTTTCCCATAGTAACTGAAGTTGTTACATAGCTGACAAATTGTGTGAGTTTTTCTTTTTAAATTTACCCCAATCAGAAAAGGTAACTTCTTGTTTAAAAAGCAGAATTAATAAGAGGTATTCAACTTCCTCCTAAGAAAAGATTCTGCCACATTCTACATTAACATGGTGCTAGTTTTCAGTGGAGGACTGCAGATTTTTATATTTTTTTAAAAATTCAACTCTTCAAAATTCAGTAAAAGCAACAAGATTCCCAAAGATGATACATGTAAAAGTCTCACCAAAGTCCACAGTATCCCTCAATACAATAAGGCTTAAAAATTGTTACATTCCAATAATTTTTTATGATGTTCTCTCTGTATGAAATAATTTCTCTGTATGGGAACACTGGTAGTTCACACTCCTCAATTCAATGGTGTATATCAGCATGTTCTTAAAATTTGAAGTATGCACAGCAACAAGCCAGACTTCACACATCTTTAATGCTTAATTTGTAGACAAGAGCCCTGACATTGCTGATCATATTCTATCTATTTCTATAAATGGCTGTGTCTAGGACTTTTAAATCATTGTAATAAAATTGTAATACAAAGTTTCCTTTACAGTCTATCATAAATGCACTTTGAGGATGTAACTTGTTTTATGGATGCTAGATTTTTGTCCTTCAGTATCATGTGCACATATTCTGTGCTAGTAGTCCTTTTCCAACAAATCAGTTCCCCCAAGTCATCACACTAAAACTGTCTTGCAATGATATTACTTTTAGAAGTTGTATTTCAGACTTGTTAAGGCTTCAGTCGATGAAAGGACTTCACCTTTCTTGAAGTACTAGTTCAAACACACTCTATAAAGTAAAAAAATAGTAGAAAAAAATAGTAGATTTATAATCCATTTGGGTTCTGTCAGCAAGGTTTAAATTGGGGGAAAACCAACCCAACCAAAATACAAAATATTTTCTATTTTTTTTTAAAATGTTAGTGTTTAATTTTTATTTTATCAGCAGGATAAATTACTCTCCTTAAAATCCCAAGGAAATTATACTTGATGAGAGCTTAATGACCACTAGGTGTTGCTGGAAAACTCTCAACTAAACTTGTAATGCTTAATATAATAAGGATGACTGCACTTGCTTTCTCCTCTCCCCACTCTTCTCCATCATTTTTGGGTTTCAGATTTGCTTATGGGCTGGAGTTCCTACCTTTATGTCTTGAGCTAATCACACTCACATCAGTCACCACATCAGATGAGAAAAAATAAATAGAGCAATGTGTATCTCAGCTATAAGCTCTGATTCCAGCTCATCTCCCACCTAACTTCTTTTCTTCCTCTATTCTTAGCAATTTCTTCAGCTCTACTCCTGCAGGAGAGTAGATTGAGATTTTTGTCATCGATATAATTTCCATAAATTTGTATAGAGATTGCATTTTTGGCAGGAAGTGTGCCTAAAGATTGTATGGTTCTGGTATACACCTGACCCCTTTCTGCTTATTGAATTGAACTCTTTAAATGTTTCTGAGCATCCTCCAAGAAAAAAAGAGATTACCAAGCAAATTGTCTTTTACCTCCTCCTGCATTGCTAAATACAGCAAACTAGTCCTGTTTGTTGCCTGTGCTTCATGCTTTGGTGTAAAGACAGCTGGGCTGCTGGCTGCCACACCTTCTTAGAGAAACACCCCTTAATTCCTTTGAGGTGTTTCCCTGTTGGCTTTTTCTTGTTTCCCTGTTGGTTCTTTACCTCATCTCTGTACGACTGGAAACATACTAATAATAGGAGCAACTTGTACTTCTGAGATTCCCCCTACTTCTTCTCTTTGAGTAAACAGACTGTTCATTGCTCTTTTACCAAAGTAAAGTCACAATGCAAAATGGGGAAAAAAAACCCCATGGAAATATAACCTGGTCAACCCAGAAAAGAGGGTCCCTAGTCACCTTTCAGCTTCTCCACCAGTTTTCTGGTGGCCCTAAGAAGGAGATCCAGCACTCAGGATGGGGGAGTCATGGTTCTCTGCCACTCCCACACTTGATCTTGGACAAGAGTGAGGCTGAATGCTGGCACACACTAAAGGGAGCATACAAAGATTCTGTCTATTCAAGATTTATTACATGTTTGCCACTGTGGGTTACTCAATATCATGATCAGGTGTTCCTATATTCTTCTACATACCCTGCAATGCCTTGCTTAGTGGCTTTAGGAAGGCTTTAAGCTGCTGCTCTAAATATACATATTTTCTTGCACAGCAACTGCCACCACCCCAAACTAAAGCTATCTTTTCCACCTCTCTGACTCAGAAATTTATCAGTTAGGGCTGTTTGAAACTCAGTAAACGTAGCTGGCAGTGGCCAAACAACTGGAAACATGTAGGAATTGAAATGGGGCTCGTAGAGGAAAATTTTATTATTGCAGGGGGTAAGCACAGCTTGCACACAAACATAAGCACTCATCTTAGGCTCTAGACCACCACATGGCAGGAAAATGTGTTGCTCAGTTCAAGCAGTTTAAAAAGCCAGGAGTAAGCCATCAATCATTTCATTTTACTGTGCCTCATAAATTTGTGAAGCCTGTATTTCCAAACAAACCATACAACCCATTTTAAAGATCCATGGAGCTTCACAGGAAGCCAAGAACAGCCTGGCCTGCCCCATTCTATTACACTTTCTTTGTCTTTTCACCAGAATTGCATGTCATTGACAGTGAGTCTTTTTACAGAAATTAATCCAATGGAACTCCCCCTTCAGTTATTGGAAATATCCCTGGTTAGTGGCCCAGGTTACTGGCAAGGCTTGTCCTGGACTGCAGCACACACTGATGGGTTTTCCTCTGCTACCTCCAGTCTGCCACTCACAGTCCAGATTCTGCTCTGCAGTTTGATGCATCCATATCAATCTACATTGCCTGAATTCTCACCATTATACTCCAATCCATGAGCAAAAAGGGTAACACATCTTATATGCAAACCCAGCAACTTATTTTTAGTTTAATGAAGCTCTAAGCTATGGAATGACATAATTATTTTTGGTGCAGTTACAATGAAACTTAGTTCAAATGCAATACAGTTAAAAATTGTATATACACAAATTTCCTAGAACCTATCCCCTTTCTCTGTTATTGTGCTCATCCCTTGCACTGCTCTTCTGGGTATGAAGGCTGATACCTTCAGGCCATGGACAGGGAGCTACAGCACAGTCAGCATCTCCTCCCTGGGAGGAATGGGATATTGCTTCTCCCTTCTCAAGCCAGGACCAATGGTTGAGATCAATATTATATTTAGTAAGAGCATCTATGCTCTGCTCTTTTTCCCTTGGTCTGTGATTCTATGCTACACCTTCATTTGTGGGCTTAGCATATGTTATATACTAATTCTTTATTCTCTTATCTTTCCACTAGAGCTGCTTATAGACAGCTGCTGAGGCTGTTTTCCTTAGATAACCTATTTGAATCTTCTTCCTAGCAATTGATCAGTGCTGAGTAATGGGTTTGCTGATATGATCCTTTCCCTGTGCTTTAAAGTTCCTGCCAAAGAAGGCAGGTTGAGAAGTAAGAAATTATGCTTCTACACTTGGTATAAGGTTTTCTAACTCTTCCAATTGAAATAATTTGCTGGTGGCCATGACTACCTGCTCTGACCTCCTTTGACACTGTCTTAAACTCCAGTTTTCCTCTTACTGATACAGCTAAGAAATCCTTCAAATGCCTTTCCAATCCAAGCTATCATTTGGCACTTACTGTGCCATGGCTGCTAGACATGAGTACACATGTGTATATTTAGATTTAGTACTTGCTCCCAAAGCTCTTTATTTTCTAAATGGAGCCACTTCAGGCTCCAGTCCAACTCTAAACTCCCAGCTGCAGCAACCATTGCACCACACATTACTCAACCCTCCTTCACTTTTTTGTTCCAAGGGAAAAATTAGTCACTACAAATAATCTACATTTGCTCAAATAGAAGATTACACACAGAGGCTCATGTTGCTTTCCCTTTGTTTTTCTCCCAGGGCATGTCAAGACTGCTAACTAATTTTCTAGGAATAGAATTTATCATGTGAGCCAGAGAAAACTCTCTCAAATTTATTTTCCATATGATGGAAAAAGCTTCTTTGTAAATAGCAGAGGGCTCATTCCTAGAGCTTGGAGCAACATCCTTGTGTTGCAAGATCAAAGAATTTTGAGAAGCCTTCAATGTAGATTAGTTTTACATATTATCAAGTTTCCCAGGAAAACAAAACATAGCTCCATATAGTAGCAATCCACACAGTAGCTAAATGTGAGGTTTTAAGCCTGGGTGAAAAGGATAATTTTGAAATTCTTGTGTTAAAGACTACATTGAAGAGTAAATTTTAGCTGGCTTGAAATCTCTTTTCTGGCAAATCCTTGGCTTCTCCCATGCTTATACAGCATTTTCTGATTGGAAAACTAAAACACATCAGTCACTGGTCAATCTGGAGATAATTTGCCCTACCTTCAAATGAGGTCTTAAGGAACATAAATCCCCAAGTATCTCTTTAAGTAGGGTATGAGGGAGAACAACATGATCAAACAATTCTGTAAGAGAAACTGAGCAGGTTAAATCAAAGTCAGTGCTGGGAATTGACTCCAGCCAGTCATTGTGAATCAGGTAATTCTCTTGTACAGATATTCCACATCCTTAGCTCTTCTACCAAACCTATTCATATAAAAACCTCATTGCAAATCCAAGACAAAAACTGTTGGCCACCAGACTGCTCCAGTCTTCAGAGAGACTTTTACATTCTCCTGAACTGGTTCAGTCATATCTGAAGGAAATTAGACACTGCACTTCAAACCACAGAGATGCCAGCTGGGAAACACTGAAAAAAATAAAATTTCTTACCCTACTCAACTAGAACACCACAATCACTAAAAAAACTAGAGACTGACATATTTATTCCTGTGCATTCCATACATTCACCCTATGAACTGCAACAAGCTGTAGTCATGTGTCCAAACAAACCTGGACAAATTTCAAGCACAGCAGCAAAAATTAGGAGACAGAATTATGCATAAACTTTATGTATACTGAAATGTCTACAACTGTATTATCACCTTCCTCTTTAGGTTTCTATCCCACTAAGACATTCCAAATGTCCCAGGCACAGTTTGGCGACAGGCCATAGCTCATGAGTAATGGAAGAACTTCATGGCTATCTGTGTACTGCCAGTTGCAATGTTGGGACCTCACTGCTGGAAAAATGAGAAAAGGAATTCTGTGTATAAAGTGACAAAAAATGAAATTGACCCAGAGATTTCTAGGAAGAGCAAAACACAGGAAAACAAAACATCATGAGCAGAACTCCTGTAGTCTTAGGAAACCACATGCAGTTTTTTATCTTGATTGGATCCATAAAGCCTTGTTTTTTGCATTACTTACACAACATTCATTCTCCTTAGCAAGAAGCAAATGGCTTCTCACTGTCCTTTAAGGGATCTGTGACTCTCAATCCAGACTGAGCTGCTTGCAGGGTGTGGAAGAGGGAAGGGAGAAGGCATATATTTTCCCATGAAATGCATACCTACAAGAAAAGTGGTAAAAGAGCGTGATTGTAGAAAGCCAAGTCTGTACATTTGCCATGGAAACAGCAGTTTTAAGAAACACAGTGATGGGAGGAATATCAACTATCACTTCAGTCTGATTCCTGCAGAACGCAGTCATGGCAAGCTGGCTAAAAGTAGGCTGCTCCTCGTGCAGCTTGACAGACCCTCCAGTTTTATCAGCTGGGTGATCACAGGTCATTTCTGGCTGCTGATTTTGAAGTGTCCTAGGTATTCTTTACTATGTTCAGGAAATGTAAGGAATGAAGTGCAAAGGTGTCTCACCTCACTCTGGACACTCACCTTATTTTTTGTGAGTCCAACATCACCCTTGATGCATATTTCATTCACATGTTTTCCTTTCTTTACATCCTAGCACAGGCACACAGTATAAGGAAGGAAAGGGACTTCTTTGGACATCTCCTGGAGACAAAGCAGCTCAGGTCCTAATTCTGGTATTCTGCTTTTGGAAGCTTTTTGTTTCACACATACCAGGAAAAACTTGACATTAAAGGCACTTCTAGGGTCTAAGAAAGTTTTACTGGAGTAACAAACACAAATATTAGCAAAGGGCTCCCTTTCCCTGTAAGAGCTATCACTACTTCTGTAGTCATCATCTCTCTGTTTTTTGCTTCTTACCAGTTTCCTTTCCTTTTGATGCCTTGTTCCTCTTCAGTCACCTCTCTTTCCTTCCTTATTCCATTCTTTTTGCAACCAAAGGTGTAGTGGAAGCATTCCAGTTTCCCATCTCATCCCTACTGACATGAACAAAATCAAGCAACTACTTTTGCCAAAGGAGAGAGCTAAACATGCTCAATGCAGCCTTTTAGCCCCTAGACTCTATAAAACAAGTATGGTACACACTCCTGAAGAGTTCACAGCACCTGCTCTTAAAGAATGCCAAGGGGTTTGGCTGCTCCCAGAATTCAGGGAAATGCTGCTCTTCCAGGCACTTGTGGCACTGCTGTTCAGGAGGGTTTGTCACCTTGTGGAGTCACCTTCAGCTGCAGGAGAGCAGCCCAGCACAGGCATGGATGTGTGCTTCCAGCTGAGGACATTTCTGCTTCTCTGGTCTTTTGTCACAGTCCTGGCTTCCTTCTAGTTTCCACAGAATGTTATTGATGGGTACACTGGGGAATGAGCTGCCGTGGGAGGTTGTCAGTAGCACAGTTTTGTTTTTCACGGGGTGTTGCTAATGAAACTTTGTCAGTAGCAGACTTGGGTGGGAAATCCACACTATCAGACTGATGATAAGTGCATCCAGGAAGTTTCTGTCCATCAGGCATTATTAGTTAGTCCCCCAGCTTGCCACATTTTCTTGAAGGTAAAGCCAAGCTTTTCTTAGTGTTGGATTTAAAGCCTCTCTAGGTAACTGTTGTTTTCCTAGGTCTCTTGCTGATTTCCTGGCTCATGGGAATGGTTTGGTCTCCAGAATAGTGTGAGCATTGCCTCAGCTAAACTCTTGTTTAGCACCATCACCCTGAGGCTGGTAAAAGAGGCTGCAATGGTCATCAAAGACCGGTGGCTTCACCACACCTGAGAGGCAGTGCTGTGAAAAAAAGGCCAAAGTGAGATCTCTGTTATTTCTTTTGTTCTAGGAAAAACCTAGTGTTCTTTGGTTTATTTGCCTACCAAAGTCATTTCTAGAAAGGAAATGCTAGGAACAGCTCACAGAGGGGTTTTTTGTTTTTTTTTTAAAGTAACCAGATGATTGCCAGTTGCCATTTATCTGATGTCAGCTTTGCCCTCAGGATAGGCTGAAGTTAGAGCAAAGCAGACAGCAATCTCCTTCATCAGCTGCCAGTGCTCCCAAATAAAAGAATACATAAATGTCTCTGAAGGCTAAAAACGTGCCCACAGGCAAAGGAAACGAATATATTGCAATACACTTAAAAACACAGCTATTACATGATGCTTCAGCAAAGGTGTACTCAGATACTGTAGGGTATTCTGTTTGCTTAGTTTGATCAAGAGTGATGCTGGTGATGGAATAGGACTGCCTTAACTGGATCTTGGTTGCAGCTGAGCCTTTAGAAGCACTAGGAGTTCATGCTGTAACCATGCAAGCTTCATGTCCTGAGTTTTAATTGGAAAATCCTTCTGCTCTTATGTCCTTCTTACACAAAGTAATGGTTTCTCCTGTTACTACCATTCTAAGCAAACTAGGATTCAAAGGAATTGTTTTATTACGTAAATAGGACAAACCTAAAGAAATCTTACTGATTAATGAAATCCTATTTTAGATGTAAAATTTGAACTTCCTGCATAGACATAGAGAAATACTTTTTTTCTAAGCATACAATGGCTTTAATTTGTAAGATGTGGCCACCTTAAGTCTGGTTTCATATTTTATAATGTGTTTAATTCATGCTAACCAGCCATACACAATGGATATGAGCTCTTAAATAAAAAAAACTAAACCAAAAACTAAAACTAAAACCAAACCAAGCAATGGGTATTGCTCAGGAGTCTTCAGTATACTTTTGGACCTTACAGAGGAAACATTATGACAAGAAAAAGATATTTTCTCTTTTGATATAGAGGTATTTAAAGTTCTTCATAACCTAGTAAGAATTCCCTGAATCATAGCAGAGTGACTGCAGAAGTGATTTCTTCTTCCTTATCCTAAGGTACCTATTTTCCTGTCTTAAGTGCTACCCTGTGCATCTGTATGAGAGAGAAAAGCAAAGTGGCTTTTTCACTGGACCATTCAGCTGGTACCAAGAGGCACTGCAGGAAATGTGAGAATTTATGTCAAATACAAGTGTGTTCGATGTGGAGCAAGGGAAAGCAAAATTCTCCCAGCAGTAAGCACACTAGTGGAATAAAGAGCTATTGAATAGCATCTTTCTCAGTGTTATTGTTTTGGCTGGGCTAGAGTTAAAATTCTTCCCAGTGGCTGGTATGTGGTTGTATTTTGGATTTTTGCTGAACACAGGTCCGATAATGCAGAGATGTTTGTGTTATTGCTAAGTAGGGGCTTGCACAGACCTAAGGCCTTTTCTTCTTTTCAAGCTGCCACACTGGCAGGGAATTTTGGGGGTGTGGGAGGTTGTGAGCAGCCACAGCTGGGATAGTTGACCCCAAAATGACCAAAGGGCTATTCCACACCATATGACATTATGCTCAGTGTATTAAGGGTGTATTAAGGGTGGGGAAGAAGGAGGAAGGGGTGGGGAGGATGTTTGGAGTGATGACATTTGATTTGTCTTCCCAAGTAACCATTACATGTGGTGGGGCCCTACTCTCATGGGGAATGGCTCAACACCTGCCTGCCCATGGGAAGCACTGAATGAATTCCTTGTTTTGCTTTGCTTACATTGTGGCTATTGCTTTTCTGAGTGAACTGCCTGTATCTCAATAAATGAGTTTTTCTACCTTTTGCCTTTCTGATTTTCTTCTCAATCCTACTGGTGAAGGATTGAGTGAGTGGCTGCATGGGGCTTATTTGCTGGTGGGGGTTAAACCACAACACTTGCATAGAAACTCTCATTTTTTGCCATGTCACATGTGACCCCAGGTACTAAGCAGACAGAGAGCCCATCGAATGAGCTGTGTTTTACAGCTGTTATAGATGCCAGCAGAGGTAGAGGAGATGATCTGGCTGTGCAGTCCTTGGTCTGAATAGTTCTGGAGTGACTAATCCCTGTGGATTGGGAGCACTCTGCCTAAAACTGGGAATAGGTTTTCTGCTGGTGAAGAGTGAGGATGACAGACTGTGGCTGTGTAGCCACGGAGATCCTATTGAAGATGTTAAATGCTCTGAAGGCTCAACAGTAACTTTGCCGAGGTGGCTATGCAGTCTTGTGGCTGAGGGGAGAGCAAACCTGATGCCCTCCTCACAGTGCTTGGGGAGAGTTGAACGTTCCTGAAGATGGCTCAGGTTATGCAATGAGATGTTCAGGGATTTGTCTGAAGTCACAGTGTTGAGTGTGTGCTGTTAGCAGAGGTAAAATAGAAAAGTGTTTATGAAGTCAGTCCTTGATCAGCTCACTCCAGCATCAGTAAAGCAGTCACCTTGTCTGAAGAACCACAGCTGTGACCCTGAAAATAAATAGTGTTCTCCTGCAGTACAGAACAGGGATAACTCTTCTGTGAGCTGAAGGGTACTGTTCTTTTATATAATGTAGTCTGGTGACCTAAATGACTCCCCCAGGAGTGCATTTGCAACTTCACAATCCCATAAATCCACCTCCCAGAAAACTGCTTCTTTTACCATCTTGTGCTCTCGCACACAAGATGTGGGAGATGAGAGGTTCTCCATGATTCCTGCTGAATGTGCCAATATCTGTAGAGTTAAAACTTATTGAGTTCAGCATGAGTGTGGACTCTGATATGGACACTTAACATGGATTGGAAACTTGAGATCCAGCTTCTGCTCCAAGACCAACTTTTTAATTTTCCAAGAAAAGCCCATGAGACCAGCCCAACATGCAAGGATTTCAGTAACATGAATACACAACTAATACAAAAAATGTGGCATCTATGGATTTATGCTTACAAGAGTGGGCAGAATGTTGAGTGGGAGTTTTCAGAATAATTTTGAATCTAATTCTACCTAGTTGCACCAAATGCATCCAAGTGCTGATCTTTTTCTGGGTTCAGTTTGCACCAAGACAAGCAGCATTTGGATGAGAACTAATGCTGAAATATGACTTATAATGATCCTGGGATTCAGATCCAGCATACAACAATCTGAAAATGGATATAATGAGTTTCTTACAGCACCAAGATTGTTTTGCTGAATAAAATCAGCCTTCAAACAGTTTTATCTTTTAATCTAATGCCCAGGCATGTGATAATGAAGTAATATTAACAATAGATTTTCATTTTGGAGTATTCAGACAGGGAAATAAACACTTATGTAGTGAAATCTACCAACCACCAAAAACCAGACTCTTCTCCATTACTTTTCTCTGCACCAGTGGAAATCTGCAGCTGCTTCTCTGAATTTAGAGACAGAATTAACACTTGGAATTAAGTGACTCAAAGCAGAATCCAAGGTGATTTTTTTTCTATTAGGTATTCTTATTGCATAATTAAACACAGTGTGTTGCTGCTGTAATTTTTTTTTTTTTAAGTCAGCTTGTGTTTAAGTTACAAATACAGTCAACACTAATTTATCCTTCATTTTGTCTTGGGATTTCTAAAAACAATATGGGATGCCAAATGCTAATTCAGGTAATGGTACTAATTCAAAACCTCAAATATAAAGCTCAAAAAGATAAGCACTCACATGAAATTTCTTGTGTTAGTCTTTAAATTAAATTGCTCATTAGATTGTCTCCTGTGTCCTACATTCAAAGGTCATGTACAGATTTCACTATGAATAGGAAAAAAGAGAGGGGAAATAGTCTCCAAAAGAAAACAAAACTGCATCTCTTTTCTACTGTGTTGTATCATAAAATTGCATCTGATTTACTTACACAGTAGAAGCCCGTGCTTTCCAAGACAATAAAACAGAAAAATAAACCATAAGAGAGGGAAAACCCAACCCTTTAGCACACCTAAACTTTTTCACCTGGAAACTGAAAGCAGAGTACTGTTATCCAAATCTAAACAGGAACAATCATCACAGAGATTTATTTGACTGCAACAAGAGCTGGTGGTTTTTCCACATGTTTGGTGTTTTGCCATTGGGTTTATTGATTTGGTTTTGGGGTTTTTTGGAAGTATTTTCTGAAAAAAAACATGCAAGTAATTTACCAGCTTTTCTGCTGTGTCTCTTAGTCATCAGATTTCCATGGAATGGGGATTTTGCATTTGTTTTTGGGAAAAGGTGATCCTCGAATAACATAAAGTACACCCAGAAGATCTGTTCTGTTTGCAGGTGTGTGAGCTTGCTTGCAGGGCTGTCTTGTCCATAGTCCTGAGTACAACACTTGTGTCAGTGGCCACAGAGGCTTTTTGAACTGGTGTGCAGTGTGTCTCAGATCTATATGGTTTCTGACAGGTCTATTCTGCTGCTGCTTTGTACCCACTTAAAAATTTCATGTTGTATTTCTCTATGAGATTTCTTCAGCAATTACTTTTCCTCTTTCTTTTCCTTCAGCAAGAAACTAAGCAGCCTTACTCTCAGAGAGCTGGAGAATGGCAGTAGAAGAGGAAAGCTTTCATCTCCTCTTTCCTGGCTGCAGTGTTCTACCTTGCAGCTACTAAGCTTAATTTCACAGAGTGATGTTTACTGGAAAGGACATCCAAAGGTCATCTGGTCCAAAATCCAACTCTAGGCAGGGCTGAGATCATATTGCTCAGGGTCTTTTCTTTGAGTTTTGAATCAAGTTTTGAATATCTCCAGGCATGGAGATCGGTGGTGGATACAGTGTGAATCTCTTATCTCTGCTCTGTTAGCAGCAGTGTACCTAAATGTTCAGAGAAAAAAGAGAAGACACAGAAAATGTTCAGCTTTGTGTAGCACATCAGTTTTGGCGAGCCTTTTTCCAATAACAAGGTCGTAAGTTTGAACCATCCAAAGGGCACATGTGATAAGTCATTTGTCCCTACATGTGAAAGGAAAATTAGCTAATAATTTCAGGTTTTATCCCTCAGGATTGCTTCACAGTACATATTTTCCCACATTTCTATCACGCCATGAATCTTTATCCTGTGCCTTCTGCAGATTTCTCTTTTTCCTCCCACATAGGCTGCCAGGGTCCTGCTCTCCAAGGGGTCACAGGTTGCAGAGGGATCCACAGAAACAGGAAACCAGGCTTCCTCAGTCAGTTTTGAAACACCAAAACCTGTTTCCTTTCTACAGAAATAAAGCCTGTCAGGGCATCCTCTGGGTAAGCTCACTATCTGAGCAGCAGCCCAGGAGGAGGGAGAAGCTACAGGATTTCTTGTTTAGGAAATAAATGTGAGATAACTTATAGCATTTACAAACCATCAGAATGAAAGGGATCGTTTTCTTGCTACTCCTGTTGCACTTACACTGCAGGGGCAGCACTGGATTTAACCCTCTAGGAAAACTCTGGACCACAGGACAAGGCGATGAAACCCAGACAAGTCCCTCAGACTCCACTCCATCTTTGACCACAACTGGGGGGTCACCCCATTCTGAAATCCAAGCTGCCAAAGCAAGTGCCTCACAGGGACCTCCTTTTGCATCTGCAGGAGAGACACTGGGAATGACAGCAGTGAAGAAAAACATCCAGTCCTACGGTATCTACCCCTGCGGGTCAGCCAGATGGACACGGTGACTCTGGCAGAGACAAGGTGGGAAGCTCGTCTGGCAGCAAAGGGACAACCCTGCAAAGCACTGCTAGAGAGATCCCTCTCCTTCAGGGGGTCACTGCAAACCTGGATACAGCCACGGGGAACAGATCTGCCAAGCAGTCCTCTCGCAGCGCTGGGATCTCCAGGAGACAGCAGGATGCCAACTCCAAAGCATCCAGCTTTGAAACTACCAGGGGAAAGTAAGCTACAGCTTTTTTCTTGTCTCCTGTATACTGCTTATTTTCCTGTTTCCAGTGACATAATTGGCAAAAGTACTAGAAATTTCAGTGAAATTATTTCTTGACCTTAAAAAAGACCATTTAAAGCAAGCAAGGGATCAAACTGGCAGCATTTGCTCAGGCAAAACCATTGTAAAAAAACCATTTCTAACAGAGTAAATGCTTCAGTGTTTTATTCCTTAGGGTGGTTATCTCAAAATCAACAGGGAAATCATTATCATATATGGGTAGGAAAGGACTACAATAGATGGCCCCCTGTTCTATGCACAGTAAATTACTGTTGTTTTTTTTTTCTTCTTTCCTTTCTTGTGGATAAAAGAAATTGCAAATGCATTATTTCATTTTGAATTTATAAAAAAATACTGTGTTTGTAAACCTCTCCACTAAATTGAAAATACAAGCAATTAAATGTACAAAATGCTTCAATGTCTGACAATTTGAAACATCCTATTTTGTGGTAAAAACTTGATGAAAAGCAATGTTATAGGTGAATGTGCAATCAGAGCTCTATAACTTAATACACAATAGCTGTGCATAATATAGTATATCAAACAGTACTGTCTAGTTTTATAGTTCTGGAACACTCAATTCTTTTCTTTGTTCCCCAGTGTCTTCAGTTCTCAATGGGGATATTAACACTGACTTTGCAGATATTGCAAGTTTCCCTTAATTGCTGATATATAACCAGATACTGGTAGAAAATGAAAGACATGAAGGATTGGTTGTTTTCCATAGTATTTATGGAGAGTGAGCTTTCAGAATATAGATTTCTTCTTTTGATAGTACTTTATGGTAGCATCCAAATTCATGGAAAGGAGAATAAATCATCACTCTGACAATTATCTTGCTGTGTGTGGCTGGGAGTTAATGTTCTTTCAAATGAAAAAGAGATTCCTGTTGACCTGAGTATGTTTTGATGCATAAGGGAAATAATGAATAAGGACCCAAAGGAAAGGAATCCTTTGCCTGTGGTTGGAAGAGAGAGCCCAGTAAAGGAGCTGTGTTTCCCAGCCAGCTTTCCTAGCATAAGTTCTGAAAGTCATCTGAGTTCACCTGAGTTAAATGGAGTCTCTTTTTATATGAGTGTTAATAGCTACATGTCCATTGAAATAAATCCTAATACATGCTAACCTCGGTCTTTAGCTTTCACAGCTTTCTTCAAGAACAGTATTTCAATTAAATTAATCTTCAGCAAAACTCTGTGAATCAGCAGGTATTCTTTCTACCTTTTACATGAGATATAAATACAAGTAGCAAAAAATTAGTCTCTGGTGAAGATGGTCACGTATTTTATTTATCATAATGACACAAGGTTGCAACTGCAGAGAGGCAAAATAAGCAAATCTTGTATTTGCCAGCACCTAATTTCATGCATGGTCAAGGAGCAACCTGCTGTGCAACATGGATATTGGACTCCACTGAGCCAATTAGCAATAAAGCCAGGACTGTATATCAAATTTACAGGAGTGTGTAGCAGCACGAAACCCCAGCATAAAATTGAATGCTGAATCCCCAGTCTGCTGAACTCCATAGCCTCTCCCTCCCTAACAAACATCTAGTTTTAGGTGTGGCTCAGTCCTTTTCACAGTAAGATTCTTGTGCTGCAAGGCTTGTCTTCCCACTGTGCATGAGGGTTTTTACAACCAGATGTGGTGTTTTGAGCTTTCCTTCTATTTCTGCCATGACCTGAACAGTGACCTAAGTCACTCCACTGTTCTTCCTTTCATTATGGATTAGACCTGGATGAATAATAAACTTGCTTATGACTCATTTTTCAGCAAAGAATGAGAAAATGTCTAGTCTAGGGTGCTCACTGTGACCAATCACTGCTGTGAAACACCTGAAAAACTACTGCTGAGAAAATATGCATAAGAAGACAAAACTTTTACTTATTAAGTATATTAATTTAATAAGTGCCATCGACTACACCCTTAATAATTTGTACCACCAATTTTCTTTTTCTTTTTTTAAAAATACTTATCACAAATAAAGTAGAAAAGATACTATAAAAATTCCAATAAAGACGCAGCTTTTTTCAAGATTTTACTCATTTGAAGCCTTAGCACAGCATGACTCAATAGCAGATTCCATAGCTGTAAAGTGTGCTGTTTCTGAGCAGATTTGGAAAGCAGATTTAGAAGAACAATTTGATTTTTAAATTTACTTTGAATTAACGCACCTCTTTGGTTATAGTCTGTACTCCAACCTGAATTTTTGAGTGACCTTGTAGGAACTGCATGACTATAATCCTTCATGGCAACCCATTGTGCTAACATATGTGCAGAGATGCTGATGTTAGGAGGCTCCATAAAGAAGGAACAATAGAGAGAGATCCGTGAGAGACAAGAGGAAGGAAAACAGACAAGACCAAGCATTTATTTTTAAACATATTTATAATTAAAAAAATACCAATGCATACACTTTGTTAGAGTCTGCAAGGCTGATTGTCCACAAGGTACAGTACATGTTCATTGTACAAACTTAATTACCCCAATGCCCCTTTCTGAAGGAGGTCATGTTCCTTAAAGGCTTAATTACAAAGATAATTCCCTTGCTATTGCTACCCTAGGTTGTGTGAGGACAATATTATGAACCAATACCTTATCACATGCATCTAGAACTAGGTTGGGCTTTGAACTTCTCTCTATCACATCCTGATGGGGAATTACAAGGGCTAAATATCAGGCATATCCTTTTCTCTAAAAACATGAATCTCTTCCTTCTTTTTCACTGGCACAGAAATGCAATTAAATCCTGTTCCTTCGGAACAATTTTGTAACTAACCTTAGAATAGGTACAGGAGAACACAATTTGTTGCTATCTGCTCTCAAACCATTTCAGAAGGGTGTTTTCTGTGGTAGGGTATCCACCCTTCAGTCAGGGTCTGCACTCAAGCTTTCATGAGGATAAGAAAACTTCATAGGAAGTACATCTAGAATGACCTGAGCTGAAGAAAAATTAATTTCTTCACTCCTAGGAATGAGTTTGACTTATGTTCTGAAATATGAAACTTAATGTCCCTACAGATATGCATTTTTAATTTTTTTTTATTTCTACCTATCTTCAAAGTTTTGTGCAATTCATATCAATGAATAAAGATATAATGGAATCCTAGAGTGAGAGAATTTCTCCAAAATTCAGTGACATAAATCTGAGTGTCAATTTGGTGTGAAAGAAGAAAATTTATGATACACTATTTTCAACAGAATTCATTTGAGATACATGTTTTTCACCCTATGGAGAGAGACAATTGCAGTATTTCACTATGTAAAGCAGCTTAAGCAGCAGTGGTGCAATGGGGTAAGTCTCAGGTGCAGTCCTGAGACAAGCACACTCATCTTTTCATTCTGAACCTGATCTTATTAATTACTATCCAAGGCAGTTCCTGAATACATCAAACCTTCATTCAGGCTGTAAATTAAGCACAGTATCCCCCCATTGCTGAGTGGCTCTACATTGCTCTTTTATTTTGTGTATATTACATATTTCCAGTTATCTTGAAGCCACTGAGGGTCTTTATAGACTTCTTCTCCCATTACCTTGGGTAGTGGTGAGATGGCAGTATTTTATTATTAAGCACAGAAGGGTTTAATAGAGTCAGCACCAGGGACAGATTTGCTTAGCTGTCACATGTGATAGGAGTGCTGAAATATTTCATTCTCACAACCAGACGTCTGCATTTCTCTCCCTGGAAATTGCTTTTGCCTGTATCAGATTGGTAGAAATCTAGTGTACTGACAAATTAAAATGAATGGTTAAGATCAGCAGATGGTTCAGATGCATGAGACACAGAAACCTGATTTAACTGCCTAGTTAATGCAAGGTTCACAGTCTCTTTTCATCATGTCACTTTTTAATGGAGCAGAGAGAACAATTCCTGAATTGATTTCCTAAGATTCTGCATCACTGTGCATTTACAAAAAATACAGTCACACATGGCTTGGGTTTCTGCCTCACTAGGTATACTCACTATGACTTGGAAGGAAGAAGCTCTTACACAGGCCTTGGTGGCTGTGTCAGGGTGTGCCTGACAATCTTTGTCCCCAGAATGCTGTACTACAGCTATGCAGAAGATCATTGCAATAAGTCACTCTCATCCAGCAGCACCCTGAATGTATTTCTGATGCTTGGCTGTAAGTCCACAATCCAATTTTCCTACACATGCTAAGCTCAGTGTTACTCCTATAGCAGTCCCAAAGCAGGGATGGCTGATAGAGTCACAACAGACTGTTTTCTGCAGGACAGGAAATACAGCACTAGGAAAAAATGCACTTCTTCACCAAAGATTTTTTGAGACACTCACAGGGTACTTATCCTCCTCAGAGTCTTGTTGTTTAGTTTTTCTGTAATCAGATAAGGCACCACTGTACAGATGATTTCTGAATTTTTTCCAGGATGGTAAGGAAGATTTCTGTTTGTCTCATTGCACTAACTATTGCATTAATGCTCGTGCTTATCTTGCTCTTGTTCTTTGTTTCATCTGCCAATGGGAGCAACAAGGATTAGGAACTTTTCCATCTCTGCAATGTCCCTTCATCCCTCTGAACAGATTACTGCACTAAACTGGACACAGTGTAAGGATTTACCTCCTAGACAGTGAAATAGTCAACTCTTTGTGAGATTTCATTTAGGATACCACAGAAACATCTGCTCAGGTATGCACAGAAAATAGGCATTCTCACAAATCTGTATATAATTAACATTTTAGAGAACTGACCCTAATTCTAGAATAGACTTGGCAAGGAGAAGACAGCAGCAAGGTGTCCCCATATGTTTTCCAAAGGCATTATCTGTGTTGCCAGATAGACAATGCAAGAGTTTCAAATGTCAATTTTTCTGCCAAATCTAATACAAAGCTTCTATTCTGTATCACATTCCTGGTAAGCAACACCATTGGTCATGAGGAAAAGCCTGATGGAAAAAAATCACCTTGAATTTCATGGACTTTGGCTCAGATCCGTTTTGTTTGAGAGCCCCATAAGATCAGACAGTGACAGCATAAAGATATGTATCTGTATGGTTAAATGGCATATCAGATACAAAGAAACTGGCAAGGCTTTTAATCATTTAATGGAGGGAAACAAGAAAAGAGAAGCTGCCCAAAACAACACTGTAAACAAGGACAAATTCACCCCTGAAACTGTAATGGATCTTATTTTTTATATTTTCATTTTGTCGCTTACAAAGGTTTTTTTGTTGTTGTTGTTGTTGTTAGTATTTCTCAAAGTGGAGAAGCCATCACTGACATACTGCAGTCTCCTTTTCTGTAGATCACAAAAGCACTAAAAAAGCAGTGAAAGCCAATACCACTGAAGGTTACCTGAAAAGCACTGCCAGTGAACTAAACCAGAACTACCCTAATGAATTTTGTACTCTGGGCCAATTAAAAGATGGAAAATAAATTTATATTCCAGAAGTAAAAAGGCAGAATTCACATCTTTTTAAAGAGCAGGTTTTTTTCTGCATTTTCAGATATGTTTTACTGGATAATTCTCAAAGATTTGAGATTAATATCTTCTCCAAAGTCTAAATTCTGTCTGGAAAAGTTTGATTGTGTTAAAGGCCTCTGAAATTGAATGGAAAATCATGTATCAAAGAGGTGATTTGATTTGCAACAAGAGAACATTTTAAATGCTAAAATAGATTGGTGAGTTTCTAGATAAGTGGAAATGGTGAATTAATTTTTGCAGTATGAGGGAGGACAAAGAGTAAATAAAAATTCAGATGAAACAAAGTGGCTGTTGGCAGCCCAAGGCTTCAACACTGAAATAAAAAAATTAAAAAAAAAAAAAAACGGAAATGAATGATGAGAGCAGAATTTGTGTTTTGTAATAGACAGGACAAAATGTCAGGACACTGAGTTCTGAAAAAAAAACATTAAACAAATCTTTGACACCTAATGCTCCAGTCACTGACAACAAGTCATCTGTTTCTCAGGGATAAAAACATATCCTATAATATATTTTACCATCACATACTACTTTTTATTTTATGTCACATGCACTTTTTAGTTTCTTCCATTCCAGACAGCTTGTAAAACACATTTTCCAAGTTGATTTGTTTATATTCAGACCCTGATGAGTACTGAATTTTTATTGCAGCTGAGATTCATACATTTCAGAGCAGAGGAAGCTGGGCATAGAACCTAAATGTTATAGTTATAGTTTTGTTCAAGCTTATAATTTCTCTTTGAAATAGAGTTTATATTTTTGAAAGAAAACCAGTGTTCACTTAAAGATGTCGAAGTTACCGTATTATAGTGAGAGGTCTCTGTGGTCACCTAGTGGAATTCTAAGGAAGTTGCTGAAACAAGTCTCCCATGCAATAGCAAGAAAGAACCTTGTGATGGTGCTTGCTGTCCTTATAATCTGAGTGTTTACACTGTGCCCATCAACATTGTTTCTTCTCATCCAAACTTGCAGTTTGTTTAAAGCAAATTGAAAAGCCAGCATGCCAGCATCCCCTTGGCTCTAAATGCTTGTAGCATCTTTCTTCATCCCCTTTGCTCAGATGTAAAGGATAATGTAAAATTAAAACTGTTGTAGAATCAACATGAATATTTCATTAACTATGCTGTGAAATACAAATAAACTGCATGCAACATGAGTGAGGCACAACCACCAAGCTGGACATGGACTTTGACAACAGCTCCAGCTCTGGGTCC
Organism: Luscinia megarhynchos; assembly: GCA_034336665.1. NCBI lineage: Eukaryota > Metazoa > Chordata > Aves > Passeriformes > Muscicapidae > Luscinia > Luscinia megarhynchos. The sequence continues at coordinate 53,444,757 of CM067566.1, read as the reverse complement.
TCTTTGTATTCCATCAGCAGCACAGTAATCTCATTTTCATGATTCAGTGATGTTCTGCTGGGCTGATTCAATAGCATTTCTATTAAAAGCCTGGTAATCTAATTTGCTCACAGACAAAAATCATTCATTTTCAGATACGATTTGAAGGGGGCATAGCTGATTCTGTACCCTTTGTGGTCCGACTGGCACTGCTGTTCCTTTAGGACCACTCACAAGGATCTGCGCTTACAAGCAAGCGGCGTCAATCACGTACAGGCAGCTCTTGTGAGGTTTGCTTATTTCCCTGCGATAAACCTAGGGAAGGTTTTACGACGTTCTGCGGAAGGGGGACCGCAGGGGCCCTGAAACAGCTGGCAGAAATGGTGCTCGGGCTCCGAGCATCGCCCTCGGCGGGCTGCGGCCGCCACCTGCCCGCCGCGCCCGGCACTGCGCTGGGCTGAGCCCGGCATTGCGCTGGGCTGAGCCCGGCCCTGCGCTCGGCCGAGCCCGGCCCAGCGCTCGGCTATGCCCGGCCCAGCGCTCGGCTATGCCCGGCCCTGCGCTCGGCTATGCCCGGCCCTGCGCTCGGCCGAGCCCGACACAGCGCTGGGCTGAGCCCGGCCCTGCGCTGGGCTGAGCCCGGCCCTGCGCTCGGCCGAGCCCGGCATTGCGCTGGGCTGAGCCCGGCCCTGCGCTCGGCTGAGCCCGGCACTGCGCTCCGCTGAGCGAGCCCGACACAGCGCTGGGCCGAGCCCGGCACTGCGCTCGGCTGAGCCCGGTCCTGCGCTCGGCGGAGCCCGGCACAGCGCTCGGCTGAGCCCGGCCCTGCGCTCGGCCGAGCCCGGCCCAGCGCTCGGCTATGCCCGGCCCTGCGCTCGGCTGAGCCCGGCACAGCGCTCGGCTGAGCCCGGCCCGGCGCCGCTCCGGACGGCGCTCAGCAGCGCAAGGGCGCGCCCGAGGGCTCGCCAGCGTCCCCCGAGTCTGCGGGCAGGGATCCCGAAAGATAGAGACGGGCTTAAAGGCAGCGCCTGGGTGCCGCTGATGGGTCGGGCCGCCCGGGATTGGGGAATTGAGGAACGCAGGGGCCGCTCAGGATTCGGGACTGGGAATGGCTCTGGCGAGGCTGCCCAGCAGAACGTGCTCACAGGCTCCAGCAGAAACAGATGCTGCCCGTCCACCGTGCCCTGCCCCTCCGTGTCGGTGCCCGCTCGCCCCCGGGGGTGGGATGTCACATTTGGGTACCGTCACCCCGCGCTGAGCACAGGGCTGGGCTGGAAACAGCTGGATTTCAGCTGGAAATACCGCACAAACACCACATCAAGGAGGCTGCTTCAAAGGACTGGGGACTCCCGCACACATTGCCACCAGTGCATGCTCCGGGCCACGACACGCGAGAGGACGATGGAATCTGTCACTTGGGCTTAGTGCCAGCTGCGGACTTGCACCGCTCTTTCCCGGCTGGATTTCTGCTGCGTGTTGGGAGGATTTTGTCTTGTTTTTAAATGCAGCTTTCCTGATTGAAATCAGGCTCAATGCAAAAGAGACGCTAGGCACCTCCAGCTCTCAACAAAATCTGCATGTTAGAAGCCTGTGTTGATGATCTGGAATAAATTATTCCAGGGAGGGTAAAGAGGATTTTCAGGTTTAAAGTCCTGTTATGCAAATCAGTTGTCTTCTGTTCTGCCTTTGCATTAACACAGCCTGTCATAGTTCTTCCACCACGCTTCATCTTCTATTTCCAAATCTACATTTTTTCAGACAATTTGATTTCAAAATTATATTTACATTCTTAACGTCTCTTAATGAGCTTATTTCATTGGTAGCATAAACCTAATTATGAGTCACACCAGGGGCTCTTTTGCTGTGAATATTTCCTCCAATTTAGCCTGATCAAAGATTGCTGGGCCATGTGAGAACCACAGCTTCAGACATGGCACTCACGTCCATTAAGAACGAGTTAAACATTTTAAACAGAAACAATCTGCTCGAGTTAGTTACATTTTTGGTAGAGACCAGAGGCTGAGTTCAGACTGGCTTTCAAAAAACAAGAATAGCCCTTAACATTTGGGGTGTAAAGTAACTTTTTTTCCTTTGGTAGGCATCTCCAAATGGGCAAGTTCCAATAACTGTTCCTCAAAGCTAGACACTGATAATAAATGAAAAATAGTAATAGTACTAAATAGTAATAGTAATAGCAATAATGACAACAGTGTGGATTTTTTTAAGATTTGGAGGGGAAAGGAGGTAAGGTAATTTGTTTTTTTTAACTGAAATCTATATTCCAGTGCTTTGATGATTTTTACAATTTTTTCAATGCCTGTTTTCATTATTATATCTTCTTATTGGCCCCATATGCTCTGATGTAAAATGGTTCTCAGTTGCTAGAATGTATATCCCAAACATGTGCACTGCAGAGCAGGTTATCAATGACAATATTGCCATACTTCTGCTTAATCCCTTTCTCTGGTGAGCTGTCACATCTGCATGCAAGGGTAAAGTGCAGGCTAGGGAGCCACAGGCCCAAGTCCCTAACCTCAGCCCTGCCTCACTGTAGAGCAGATTTTAAATTCTAACCCCTACATTGCCTTTTTTATTTTTATAGCAAGGTTGGGATGCTTAGCAGCCAGCTGCCCAAGGCATTAGCTCCTCACTTCCTAGGGATCTAATGTGGAACAGGAAAGCACATGTGGTACTGCATAACAGCTAGAGATGGCATTATTGCTTCAGAGGTTTTCTGAGCAGACTTTGTATGCCATCAGTTAATTGCTGAGAATTATTCAGGAATTTAGATGTTTACATTCTCTATACTTAGTTTAAATCATAAGCAAATCCCCATGCTTAGTCAGAGCTTCTCCTGAATAGATCAGTGTCAGTCTGGCCCAGAATCACTTCCTGCATCTGTTAAGAAATATTTAGTATGCCATTCATATGCTGAGAGATTTTTTTTTTAAAATCTCTGTGCTGCACTTAAGAGGAATTTGAATTTGCAGAGCCCTCACCATAGCTGTGAAAGGGAAGGAGTTCCATGCCTGTACTGAGCAGGATAAAAAGCCTTGATGGTCCTAAGCAGGTCCTACCTTAAGTGGGTAACTTCATTATTCCTCTGCAAAACTTGAAAGACTTAAATTTCCTCTTGTTTTTGCCAATTTTATGTGTCTCAAGCTTGTGTATAGTTGCTCCTGACTTGCCCAGAGAAAGTGAGCAGAGTACCTAATCTTTATGGTAGTGCTTCATAGCTGCATTTATGCTTTTAGCAAAAAAAAAAAAAAAATTAGCAAATTTTGATGGATTCTTTAGTTAATACACACAGACAAAAGGCAGTAAGTAAAGGAGTGAGAACATAAAGGAAACATCCAAAAAGTGCAGCCTTTTTATACCTCATTAAGAAGAAATACTATCCTAATGAAAACTCTCAAGCAAGTGGAGAGTGAGTGAGCAAAATCAGATCAAAGGCACTCAAGAAAAGCCCATTTTATATGAGGCACATTATTCCTCAACTGTTGTGAAAGGGAGTGCTGCAATATTGGCAGTAGATGTATTGTGAGGTTAAATGTGTTAGTTTTAGCATTTTTCTGGCTTATCCTGCTTTTTTTTTAATCCTGCTTTTTTTCTCAGGAATAATTTTCCAAGTATAACACTACTGAGCTTAATGCACATACACTGGTAGCATCTCAGTAAACAAAAGCAATCATTTAAGGACAGATGCTGATACTTTTTTGTGTTTTGTGCTGTTGTTCATGTTTGAAGCACTGTAAATCTGTACTAATGCCACTTAAGTAAGTGGAACTAATCTGGTCTTAATTGTGTTTTGATTTCCATAGTAAGGAGCCCATAGCAAGATACGATTTCTGGAGTAAATATATATATTCCCTGACTGGATCATGAAACATGAACAGAACTACTACAGCTGGAAAAAAAATGTTAGCAGCAAAACACAACACAGAAAGATGAACTTTAAGTTCTCATATGCAAATATTGTTTGGAAGTCCTTGCAGCTCCACCAGTCCTACAACTTAAACAATGTCTAGTCACTAACTTGCCAAGTCAACAATTAAATATGTTTCAGCATGGACAAGGGAATAACATGAACCTGAGAAAGGCTGTACTAAGTTAAAGATCAAAGAAAAAAGTCAGCACTAGGCAAAATAGATATTTGTTCCACCAGCAGAAATGCAATAATGCTTTCTTCATGATGCCTTCCAGTCTGCAGCTGGGAGACTTCCTGAGACAAAGGTTATAGTTACAACTTAATGATTGTTAAAAAAACCAAACTGATAATACCCTAATAACATGGCTTTTTTAATGAAATACTTTTACTGCTTTTTAAAACCCCTTTTGGCTTCCAAATTCAGCACAGTCTATGGCTGTGGAAATGCTGCCTCACTCTTCATTTTTGTCTTCTTTAGTTTTAAAACCTTTTTGTTTTGATGCCCATTTATCATAACATGACTAACTGTATAATGAACGTCATGACTTCATATCCCTCCTGCTCTTCTATTTGTCTTTTTTTCCACCTCTCTTTAGGATGTAGGGCCAAACTTGAGTTCTCTGTTCAAACTGGTTATGAACTCATACACACCAACAAAGAGTTGATGTACTGAAACAGTGGTGATTCCTGTTTGTTCTTTAGTCCTTCCCTAAAAATTTCAAGTATTTGATTACCCAGCTTAGTTAAGGCAAACCAATAAATTGGCCTATTCAGAGAGCCATTAAAAATGACTCGAGGATTACAGGATTATTTTTTCCCTTGATGAAAGCTTCTGTATATAGTGATACCATCTCTATAAGCCTGTCTTTGTGACTGATTCTGCATTACAAGACCCTTTTCTGTCACCTACTTAGTTGGAAATTCAGTATCATGAGACTTCTGCAATTCTTCAAGTTCAGTGTTTTTTACTGCACCAAATGATTTTGTAAAATTCGGTATAACCCTGCCATCCCCCTATTTACTTATTTCCCCCCTAGCTAATGAATACCGAGCCTATTACAGATTAATATGGGATTGTGTTGATAAATTGCTTCTTGAAAAAGCAAACTAGTCTTTCATCTCTCTGATTTAATGCCTTATTTATTTATAACAGGATCTATCTTCTTACCATGTAATAGATTGCTTCCCCCCACCAATATCTTTTGGTGAGTGACCTTGCCAAAAGCCTCTGAAAATCACACATTTAGCTACCTGCTTCTGATTCAAGGAATATCAATATATCTCTGTGGCATAATTTTTTTCTGCATATCTGTCTTGAGGCATTATTCACATTATAATTTTTTCTTAATTCTATTCTCTACTATAGCTTCTACTATAGCCAAATTTCAAAAATCTGATTTAACAGTTTGCATTTGCTTGCAACCTCCTTAGAAACCTTTTTTTAAAACAAAACAAAACAAACAGCACAGAAAAAAAAACCAGCTGCATGTACCAGCTCTGGCCCCCTGTGCTGCAGTGATCTAGAGTTTGATAATTTTGTATGTGACTGCCTTCTCTGGATGGGCATCCAGAGGCACAGGGAAGTGTGGAGCCATGGCATGTGTTTGCTGTGTGCTGCTTTGACCTCACAGTGCACTGGAAACAAAGTCTACCTGTACTTTTTATTATTATTATTATTATTATTATTATTATTATTATTATTATTATTATTATTATTATTATTATTCCTGTACTGAATTAACATTGCTGGGGGAAGGAAGAAACACTGGAACACCAGTCCATAAAGTGAAAACTGTGGATGATTAAAAACCTCACTAAACAGTCCTTTGAATCCTGGATGAACAGTTTCTGTAGTCTGAAATGCAGGTATATTTTAAAGCCTGTCATTACTGCAGTCTAGAAAAACTTCTTTGTTCTTGGAGTTCCAGAGATGTTTTCAAATTAAAATTTAGATTTGCAATATGAATGTATGTAGAGATGGAGAAATGATTATCTGTTTTCTTTGATGAAGCACAAAGACTAAGTAATTGCCCAAGACAACATTGGCAATTTGAGTGAAACAAACTTAATTTTTGTAGCTTTCTCCTATTTGCAAATTATGGCTTTCACTTTCACAATTAAGTATCATATACCATAATATGGTGGAAAACCATATTTTACTTTTAATCATTTTACCTTCTCTGTTTTTCAGAAACTGGTGTGCTTATGTCCACACCAGACTCATACCCACAGTTGTGGTGGACAACCTGGAAACCTTCTCATCAGGCAGAGCAAAGCCCTGCACTTGGCAAATTGGATCCTGTGCTCAGAGGTATGGAGGACTGGGAAAAAAAAGAGTACTTGCAAATACTTTAATTACAACCAAATACACCATAAATGTGAACATAACCTTAAAAATTAAAAGGTAAGCAAGAGAGAGCACGCCTTCACTGGCACACTCCAGTCAGTTCAAAGTCTTTGAGTCAAAGATAGGTGCACAAGTACAAAGCTTCAAAGCACATGTGGGGAAGAAAATCCTTTCTGTGCAGTTTTCCAAGCTTGTGCTCTGTTGGAGCAAAAGGCTTCCCCTGAGAGGCATAAATATTTTTGTTATTATCTCTCTGCTGAGTGCTTATTTCTGGCACAGCTTTGGTCAGGCAGTGAACACAGAGAAGTAATTGGCCTGGATGGAACTTGTAAATAATACATCAGTTAAACATTCAGGTTGTCCCTTGTGGTTTGGGTGCCTCATTGTATTCTCCAAATGTTAGATTTCAGTTGTAAATGAAATTGGATTTTAATGGATGAATTTGGAAAATGGCAAACAGAAACAGCACCAACAAAATGAGGATTGTAAATGTATTTTTCCCTAGACAAATTTTAAAAGCCTCTTAAAAGTCAGTTTGACTGTTCTAAGAATTGTCCTCTAGATGGTATGGCAGAACACGCTTAAAGCTCTGAGTTGAAACTGGGAATAGAGCTTCCTCAGCATGTGGTGACTGAAATGCAGTCAACTTCATGGCAAAACGGTGGAGTGGACCCTGTGGTTGAAATGTTGCCAGTTTTGTTATTTCAGTTTTAGTTTTTTCCTAATTCAATCACTTTAGGTCCTTGTGCTGCTTCTATAAATAAAGGTTCACTACTTAAATTTCTGAGACTCGTTTATGTGGAATTTTTTTTACATGGATTATTTTTTAAATCACTATTCCTGATTACCTCCTTTCATGGGCACTTCATTTTTATGAGTGGTTTTAGGAATGGATTATGCTAATACAGTATAAGGTGTTTTTATTATAAGACCATCCATACAGCAAAATAACAGTAACTCTCTTGAATTCAGATCACCTTAATCTTTATTGAGTTCTTGCTGCTGAAAAAGCCATTTCTTGGAACCAAATCTGGCTAGGGACACATACAAAGCTCCTGCCAGCTGCTATGAGTATTTTAATATATATAATATTGCATCCCTTGTCAAGGGATGACAACATTAACTGTAGTGTAAAACACAGTAACATTTTTTAATGCACTGGGAGGATATTTTTTCATCAGTCTTTAAATTTGTCTCTTTTTCTGGAATGATTTATACAGGGATTGCACGTACAAAACAATTCAGTAACTGTTTTATCATCATATTTTCTGAGATTTTAGATGTTTATATTAGTGCTTAGTAACTTGTGATAACGTGTGACATTATTTTTATTTTAACTTTGCATTTAACATCTTAAAAGGCCAAGGAGTTGCTGTTCTTTATTCTGTAGGCCCTACTGCAGCATCTTCATTCTAAACTGGCTTCTCTGTGAAGTTAAGAAACTGAGGAGAAGTGATGGGGTAGCCAGGACATGCAGAATCTGTTGGAACACAGAAATAAAATTGCTGCTGCCTCTGCAGTTGCATACTGGTAAAAGTATTAACTGAGGCCTCACAATTACATAGCCAGGCCTTCCTTCCCTTGAAGTCCAGAGTGGCCTTTTTCACACTTTATTGGACTAATGTTTGTATAATCTTGCTTTAAAATAATCAGAAGGGAAGGTTTCCAGTGTGCATTAATTTGTGCTGATGTGGTGTAAATTTATTTTGAATGCATTTTTCCACCAATTCCAAAGAAAAAGTGATATATGACAATTGTGCTTTTGGCTCACTTTTTTCAGTTTAGTATTTACTAATTGTGGTGTCTTCTGTAAGAGATTGCAGTATTTGAATCCTGAATAAGATATTCTGGGAAGAAACATGAATAAACATCAGGTTTCTTTAAAATTTATGCATATAATCCAGAGGTTGCAATATTAAAGCTATGATTGCTAATGAAACACCAAACCCTGGTTAGAATTCACTTTGAATTTCAAGCAGCAATGAAAGGATAGATATGACAAGTGAGATAATGTGATGAAGTTATGGAGGTATCTTACAGCTCCTCTTGGGTTACCTGAAATAGATTTAAATTGCTCTCATTTCACAGGTCCCAAACAACAACACACCAGGCTTACAGAATCAAACATAAAATAGTGACATCACTGGAGTGGAAGTGCTGTCCTGGGTACAGTGGGCAAAACTGCCAACCCAAAGGTGAGTAGAGCTGTAGGAGTCTGACCTGTTCACTTCAGCAAAAGAAAACAATGCAAGTTTGATCTGTGAGCAAATGGCTCTGTAAAAAGCCAATGCAGTGCTTCCTGTTAATTGAAAAAATGCACAGTAAAGTAAAATGCTTTGGAATGTTGACTCTTCCCTGCAAGTGAATTTGCAGAGCAGCTAAGCAGAGTCTTTTCCCCTCTTCCACTCTAAATAAAGCTCATAAAATCCTCAGCCATATTTCATTTTGCTAAAATATGGAGTTTGCATTCAGTGCGTCTCTACTTTTGACCTTTTAGTTATTGACTATTGCAGTGCTAGGGATATTAAATCCAGGCCCTCTATTGAATATTTGCTGTAATATTCCTCTACAGCACTGTTACTCTTTTGCCTTTTGGTTTCAGGCTCTAAGAATATATTTTGTTTGCGATAAAATAATGTATCGACTTTTTTTTACTTCTCTGAATTTTGTAGTTCGTCTGCTGTTCATTTCAACAGTGACTGAATTGTTCTAGGTGTTACACATGATCCCTGTATAATTGTGCCCTTTTTGACAGAATAGCCTTTTACCTCTGCCCTGGTGATCAAACTTGTGGCATCACATGGTAGTTTTACATCTGTATAATAGCTGTTTCTTTGCTGCTGGCCTTAAGCAAGCAGTCCTTGAAAAATTAGATATGGCATCAGCATACAGGTTTTAAATTAATGAATATTGCAAGAAAGGCTATTAGCTGTGATAGGGAGTTCAATCAGCAGTGGTAAAGTAAAGGGCTGTGATTAAAAATTAATGTAGAGGAATGAAGAAAAATCACTATTGTTCACATCCAGGAGGGAAATTTCAGTGCCAAAGAACCAGAACCCAGGCAGGCACAAAATTCTCCTCTGCCCAGCACAGTGTGGAGCCAGATATTAACAGATATAACAGAGCATGGTCAGTCAGCAAGGCTGTCCAGTGAGCATTTCCTTTCAGAAAAAAAAGCAGACATTAGCAAAAATAGATTAAAAAAATGTAAAGGGTAGCATTGAAGGGGGAGGTCACCGTTTACAAAATTAAAATGGCATCAAAATAACAGGCAAACATTGACCAGGAAGAAAAGCTGTTTAACTTAATTTGTAGTGGGATCTGTGTAAAAAATAAGAATAAAGGAAAGTGCTGTGAAGTGTTACAGGAGCGGGTGTTACATCTCCTGGGTTCTATTTTCAAACCTCTTCTGGCTAATAACTTGGGGAAGCCACTTATAATCTGCATAACCAAGTTTACCCATCTAGAAAATTGAGATGACACTTATCTCACAGGGGCACTGGGATATTTAATTAATTAATGCTTGTAGAAGTGCTTAAAGAGATTGGGATGAAAGGTGTTATGTCAGAGAAGCTTTTCTTCCTTGCTTCTGGAATCCTGCCTCCCAAGAGGAGCAGACCACCAGCACAAGCCTGCCTGTATTATTCAATTCCCATGAAGGGACGTCAGCTAATGAACTTGAGCAGCTGGGAGCCCAACAGCCTTGTCTTCCTGTGCTCTACAGCAGCAGGGAGAGATGCTGCAAGTGCTGAGTGGGGCTCTCCCGAGCCCCTGAGCCTCCCACTTGGCCTGTCTGTTGTTCAACAGCAGAATTGTTACTGAAGGGGTTCTGTGCCAAGGGAGCTGGGGTGTTCTGAGAATCCTTTAGATCCTGGGAAGGCGCTGTTAGTGTGATGTGCCTGCTTGTAGCAAATGCTCATGTAAAATGCCTTCTGGTTTAGCTTCTCTCTCAGACAGAGTGAAGTCATATGCAACTATTTCAGTCTGATAGTCCAGGCAGGAGGAAACACTTACCACCACCTGGTAGTTATTACCAGATATCGGAAAGTCTTATTTGGTAGCCCCATTGTAACTGCTTGGTTACAGATGCTCCTCGAGGTAGTGCAGTAGTGAGAGAGATGGAAATGATGTGTTCAGATCACTTACCTCCTTTGTGGCAGCCCATGACCAAATTGGCTAAGACATGGATCCTATTCCACCATGGACAATGCAATTTTATTTAAAAAAAATAAAAATTATAAGAATGAAAAAATGTAGACATAATTTCTTATAAGTCTAATGAGACAACTCAATATGGACAATTCAACAATTAAAGCATCATCATTTTGACCTGGGAATATCAAATGATTAACTGGGAGCAAACCCACTAAAACAAAAGGACTATTAAATTCTGAGGTGCAGACTTCATGACATACCACTTTCACTAAACACAGGTTTTTTTTTAACTTTGTGTGTGTAGTAACAAAATCCCAGTTCCCTCATGTGTACTCAGAACACTGAATTACAGAGTTTAGAGTCAGCAGCCACTGTCAGCACAGAATTCTCTGGCGTGGCAGTGATGCCATTTCTCCAGTAGATGGCTGGGAAGCAGAAAAGGTGGGAATCTGCCTTGAAACACAGGGAGCAGGGAGGAAATTACTAGCCCCCCCTCTGGGAAACCCTTCAGCCGCTCCTGCTTCATGAAAGATATATTGAGTCAAAAAGACCCAATCTCCATTTTTTTAATATTCCCTGAAATGATTTTGAGTGCTGTGTTTAAAAATACATGGGCCAATAAATTATACATCTAGGCCAATGTATTGGATGATAGATACCTAAAGTTAAATTTCTGTATGCATTACCTGTTTTTCTGATAGAACTGGAAGAACCTATTGCTCAGGATTTTGTATTGCTGCTTTTTTGGTTTTGTTTGTGGTGCTTTCTCATTGCAAATGGCACCTCTAAGGTGGATCTAGTTGTCTAATTTGAATTGTTTTGTTTTAGTTTTAAACTGAGCATGGCATATCTAATTTTTAAAAGGTCTCAAATGTAAGTAATTTGATGGCTCTTTGATGGCTACCCTAAAGAGAATGTGTATTAGGGTTTTGGTCTGGTGCTCCCATCACACCTGCTGTTATCCAGCATCTACCATGGGAATCTCAGCTGTGGGAATAAGGGGCACATAGATGTAATCACCATATGATGTCTTGGAGTGATTCCTTTGGAAAAGGCTGAGCCACGCTGGAAGAATGATGTAGGAGAAGCTATATTGCCAGTGACTCCTCTGAATTTGTTTCACAAATGAAAAGCCTGAATTTCTAATGCTGCTTGCAAAGTACCTTTCCTGCAGTGCGGTGAAATTTATTAAGTATTCAATGTGTGACTGTCTCTGGGTGAGGTTTGTGTGTGTGTGCATTGCTGGCTCCAGTCCTTGCTGCTGTCAGAGGCAGTGCAGTGCACTTTGGGCTTGCTCCATGGCTGGTTTGCTCTGACACAGATGCTCTATGGCCTTGGTCTTACAGCCATGATGTTACCTGAATATTATGTTGCATGAACAATTTTCAGGCATTTGTAAAACAAGCACACAGGGACAAATATGTATCCTTGGAACTTTGAGTGAATAACACTGTGAGGGTTTAGGTATTCTAGGATGTGAGGCAATTGATTTATTAGGGAGGATGAAAGATAAGGTGGATACGATGTATTAAAAAAAAAGTAGTGTCTGTAGAACCAACAGTTCTACAGTGTGTGCATTTAGAGCAAGAGAAAGACCAGTAAATGAAAGAATGAAAGGAAATTGATCAGCTGGTCTTTATCACAGGCAAGTAACCCACTCCCTTGTCATAGATTGTATCATTACACACCACTTGATAAATCCTGTGTAATGAGTTGGGCTGGCTGCAAGAATTTAGCTCTCGTCAATAACCATGCCACAGAAAGATAACAGAAGCTGTTAAAACTATAATCATTTGAGGATTTTGTATTTCTTATCAGGCAAATTCAAAAAATTCTATCAGGATATTGGTCCATATGATAATTTCATCTGAATTCCTATCCTAACAACACCCTTGATTTACAACTTAAACAACTTATATTATCCTAATTGCAGTCTATTTGTCTTCAAATGAACTATGTGAAACATGGAATTTCTTGATTCAGCATTTTAATCCAGTTCCCTGAAACTCACATTATGGCTAAACTAGATTTTAATATTTGAAGTGTAAATAATGTCACCATACCCAAATTACTCTGCTTGTACTGTACTAAAGACTAGAAATCACATTAGTGCCACATAAGTGGCATTCCTTAGATATGCTCCTCCTGGAACATTGACTTCAAAATGTTTCATGAACTGAGCAAGTGTATAAAAATTGGTATTTACACTAGCAAATTTATTGCATGATTTGTGCATATTTTGTTTCTTTTAAAAATAGTGAAATGAAAACAACACCATTAAGCCTGATGGCTAGAGAATGTATGTCAGGAATATAGAAATCTCAGTTCAGGTCCCAGCTATCTGATCAGTTCATTACTTTTTGTGAGTGAAGATACTGAAGTTTCTGGAGCTCAGTTTCCCCAGCTGTGATATTGAATTAATAATAATGTTAATCCATTTTTGCAATTTGCTTTCGGATCTTTTGGGCTGAAGTGTAAAATAAGCACAGATAATCCCATCTGCTATCACCAGAGAAAATATTTGCAAAATTGCCTCCTTTGTGAAGTTTTTTATATATATACCAGTCATAAATCTCAGATGATATTTGTTGGGACTTAGAGTTTGATTATCTTTTGAATTTTATTTTATGTTATAGGTGCTGCAAAAATGTAATATCACCATTGCCTTTAGTAGTAAGATTTCCTTGGTGGAAGATCTGTGTAATCTCTTTAAAAAAATTAACTAAAAGAAAAAAAAGCCAAAACAAAAAAACCTTCCCAAAAATCAGTTTCAACAAACCTGGTTAATTTTGTAACTATTAAAAAACCCTAATTAACTTTACAGCTGGCAATCTCTGTATTGCTGTTTTATTTTGTTCTTAAATATTCCTCTAGAATTTTTAGCCCTGTGCATTTAAAAACTCTGTTCATTATAAAGCAAATTTTTATGTTTTAATATTAACATGAGCCCTTGCCAGTCTTGAGAAGTCTTTTATAAAACCAGCCATCACCTTCAGCAATGTGGTCCCATACTACAGGAAGCAGATAAGAGTCACTGCAGATAATTAGGCTTTGGTACATCTGGTACAGAATAAAGAGAGAAAAAAATTGTTGTGCAGTCCTCCCAATTATCATGTTCTGTGGTTCACCCACATCCTTTACTTTCCTTTTTCTCCCTTTTCCAGCTCAAGAGCAGCAATCAGTTCTTCACAGCAACCAGGCTGAAAGCAGCAGGACTCTCAGTGAGAGGACACCAGGAGCTCTGCAGGACCCCAGTGGGCCAGGTCAGTTGCTAAAATTGCTCTCACCTCTACCCAGTCACTGAGATCACTGCAAAAACAATTTGAGGAAAGTCTCTGCCTACTAAAGGGACCTGAATGCAATGTCAATTTCTATCAGTCGTGGTGCAGTGGTTTCCTCTTCTGATAAAGATGGGCAGAAGATACTGAATTTAAATGTACCAGCAGGTTAGAAATTACAGTTTTGGGCCTAAATTAAACCAGGGAAGTATTTGGTATAGAAATATATAAACTATTATGCTATTGAATACAATACATTAATTAACAGGAGGAAAAAAAAGCAAATTAAACCAAAAAACAAAGCGAAAAAACCACCCCTGCCCAGATACAGTACTAGTATAGATCAGCATTGCACATAGAAGAACATGTAATGAAGTTATTGACTATCTGAATATGAGATTATTGCTACACATTGCAAAGTTACAAAAATTGGTTCTTTATTCAAAATCAGTACAAAGATGTTTCAAACTTTAACAAGGGCGGCTCAGGCATGTCTTAAGCTACTATGTTTAGAATGATCAAATAACTAAGAAACACAGCCAGACTTTTAAACATTTACAACAGAGATGCTTGAGAGTATTTCCTATTGCCTTATACATTTGCTCATTGTCGTGTTTAATTTATATAATCTGGATATTATGTTTTTGGAATATAATGTCATGTGCTGTCTCACAAAAAATATGTACAAAAAAATATGTACAGACAAATTAGAATTTTAAGAGCTGGTCAGTTACAAAAAAGATGTATTCAGATAGTGATGTATATCAAGAGCTGTGTGAAAGGCTTCTCCACATTTTGGTCACAAATTGTTGGAAGCTTTGTTCTGGCTGAAATCCTGTGATGTTTGTGATTTTAGGGGGCGGCACCACACTGCTGGCTACATGTGCTGCCAAGAGAAGGGTGGTCATTTTTCATGGGGATAAAACCTCATTTCCCCCAGTGTCTGGGGGTCAAGTCAGAGGTGGAGTTTGGGGCTCCAAGGGCAGCCAGAGTCCTAGTTGCTGGCAGCTTTGGTCTTGGAGAAATCCTGCACTGTTCATGATTTTTGGAGGCAACACATGACTTTGGCACGTGCACCTGGTCTTGACTGGTGGCCCTTTTCTGCTTGAAAAATGTACTTTTCATGGTGAGGAGCCAAAAAATGGCCATGATGTGAAGGACTGTTTAATTGAAGCATATTCCTTCAACTTTCTTACTATATTCCTTTTCTTTTGGATCTTTTGATGCTTCTGTTATTTTTGCCTACACTGGCTTTTTGTATAACCATCATCTGTTCCACACTGTGGCATTGCTGTCACTCACCTATTGGCCTATACCCAGAAACATTTTACTGAAGCAAATAAATAAGGCAGGTTATATTCTCAGGTCTGTGTTTTGTGGTTTTAAATACTTTCATTCTCAGCTGTCACGCATGCTGAGAGAACAGGATATCATAATTAGGATTGCCACAGAGTTTTAGGGAGATTTACACATTTATATGTTTGTTTGCATGTATGTGCTTTATTTTGGATAGACAGAAAGAAAAAGAGAGGGAAAGATTGAGTCAAGCATAGATTTATAGAGTGGTGTTTTCAAAAGGGAGTTAGGCTGTTATGTTTTGGTTGCTGTGTGAGAAACCAAGTCTCTTAGGGCTGGAGGGAGGAGGATGTTTAGTAAAGCAGACAGGGTCTATTATGAAAAAAGTGAGTTTGATCAATAGAGCACTGAGACATGCCACTTCTGTTAGCAGGAATTATGCTCTGAGTAATAAATCTGAAACTGGAATCTCTAATCTCCATGTTAATTGCTTTTCATTTATTTTTAAATCCAAACTGGGTCAGTGTAGAAAGAGAGAGATACCTGTTCTGGCTGTCACCCCTGCAAACACAGTCTGGGGCCAGGGCTGGCTGCCATGGTCTGTCATTCCGTCAGCACCTGCTATGGCTCTACCAGCCAGGTTCTGCCTCCAGCTCCCACTATGCAGCCATGCCACTTTCAGGCACAAAAACTCACCTTCAGGTTCATCTTCTCTTCCTCCCTCAGTGGGAACTCATAGAAACCCAACTGAAAAAAAACATTACACCCTGCTGATTGGTTGTCAGTTTGGGTGACTGTGGATGAGCCACTAATGAATCCAAATCCCTTTCTCATAGTAACAATTCAGCCAGAAGCAGAAGTGTCCAGCCCATTTGTCTTTCACAAAGCTGTATCATGAAGACAATGCTCTACCAATGGCCTGTCTTTGCAGTGCCAGCCAGAAATTGCCAGAGTCTAAGTGAGGTGGTTGAGTCAGAAACAATTTATTATTGTTGTAAGTAGATACCTTGGGCAGAGAACACAGCTGGAGACCCTAACATCCTCACCTAAAAGAGCCTTACTCTCCAGGCTCCTGCTATTATGGCCTTTACAGCCAACATGCTTCTACAGAAAACATTCTAATGGGTGCTGGCCTGCTTCATCTGCGTCTTTACATACTAGAATTTTAAAGAATACAAGTCATCAGAAGAATGTGCCCTTTTGCATATATCTCACTTGGGTTTTTTGGAGCCTATAGACCCCTGTACTTAGACATGATTTCTGATTAGAACTGTTTGCTGCCACAGGAATAGATACCGATGCTGTAACGAAAAGTGACAAAGGATCAATAGCAATACTCTAAACTTACACTAATAAATATTCATATGCAATGCTAAAGAATCTCTTCCACAGCGGTTTATTAAGTTATGGTACAGCCCAGATCATTTGGGATAATATATCATATGCCTAACATAGCCTGTTTAGGCTGAATTGTTGGAGAAGATTTTCTAGCTTTGCTTATGGGAATTCAAACATCTAATTCTATCAGCATCTTCTGAAAAACCCAGACTAAGTCTGATATCTGTCATCTGTCAAACTCAGATGGCTGGCTGAAGTCCTGTGGAGTCCTAATTTTCAACATCCAGGCATCCTTCACCATTACCTACCTTAAAAGCAACCATCTAGGCCTTTTTATTTCCTGAAGAGACTGCAAGTGTCAAGAACAATTTGGGCAGGTTTTAAAATAAACTTGACTTTGTAGGTTAAGCTTCTATTTTTTTAATGATAGACTAATCATTATTCCAAAATAATTCACCTATTAGCTGTTTTTCTGCCTTGCTGCTGTGTTGAACAAGTCTTTATTTTGACCCAAACAATGGAAAGATGATGTATTCCTTCAGACACAAGCCTTGCAAATTCATGAAGCTGTGTAAATAAAAATGAATGCTTTTGTGATTGTGTTAAAGGAGATTGACTAAATGAGAGTTAACTGAATACCCTGTAGGGTGCTAGGTGGAGGAAAAAGTGGCATTATGTTGATTAAAGTAAGCTAACCATTCAGAACACTCTTGTAGAATCATAAATACTTTATAATGGATACATATGCTTCAGTAATTAGTAACTGCTGTGCTGCTGAATCTCACTAATACATGATACATGACAAAAATCAAGATGATTCACTCAAAACTAAAAATTCAGAAATTTTTACCTCACTTTTAGCTAATGTCTTTCAGTCAATTACACCTTCTTGTTTTTTATTCACTCCACAATATTTAACAATGCTTGTTGGTTTTTTTTCTCATTTTGTTCCCTGACCAAGCACTCTTTCAAAAAATGAACGAGAAGATTAGCAGTCAGGAGATGAAACTGACTTTTCTACAGAAGAAGGTTGACAGCATTGCTGCTGCGATGAATGATGTGAGCAAAGACGCTTTCTTCTCTGGAAGGCAAAATCAATGAAGATAAGGGCAGAGACTTCCAGTCTTTTCTAAAAGGTAAGAAAAAGAAATTAATGTAATCACTCACCCTGTTAGAGGTGTCAGGAAAAAAAAAGCTAAAAATCATCATAGGCTGTCCTGTTCTATTGCTCAACACTTGTAGAGAGAACTAATTTTTAAAATTTCATTTCATAAGAGAGGAACTTGTTCATTTCAACATTCACTATGGTGGCTTTCATAGTCACTAAAAATTTATATTCTTGGGTGCTTCATCATCTACATGGTAGCTTAAGCCACTATCAAGGCATTTTTATTTACTTAGAGCATCTGCAAATATTCTTATATCTGTTTTTGTTTATCTGGCAGCCACTAAAGGATGTAGTATTTGTTTTGCTACCAAGTCTAACTAATATTCTTTAATACATAATTCACACACACAGGGCAAACCATAAGGAATTCTGTAGTGGTTGTATTTACAATACAGCAAGCATTCTGCTGAATAATTTGTCCCCTGATCCTGTTAGGCTATCTTTGATAAACACCTGTACTCATGTTCAGTATATAGTTAGAGATCAGGAGCTTGGGCAGATCCTCACCAGCAGAATTATGCATCCATTTGTTGTGAATCCTGCAGCAGGATCTGTGTGTTACCCAGATAAAAGTGTTGCTTAACAAGCAGATTCTGATTGACACTTTCATTTCCTCAATGTGCAGTTTTTTTCTCATTTTTCAAGAATATTCCCCAAACAGTATTTTATACTTAAAAATCCAGAGGATTTTTCTGCTATTTGAAAATAGAACAGAGGTTCTGGAGTTCCTTACATTGAGATAAAACTCAATGAAACAATAAGTGGTTTTGTATCTCACTCAAATTTACCAAGTGGGGTCCCATTTCTTGTCTTTTCAGTCCTCTGTCTCCTGAGCTGCTCCTGCCACAGGCTAGATGGCTCTCTTGCATGCAAGTTTATTCCATCTCTTGATCTGTGACCTGCTTTCACCTCTCCACATATTGCTAGATGGCATTCTTGACCTTTGGGTCCACATTTAATTTGTCTTTGAATATTTTCCATTTCCCTTCTGCTTTCTCCTAATTCTTTCTTTTATTTATTTTTTTTTTTAATTTCACTCATTCTAGCTGTCATTTTCATGCTAGTCTAAGAGGTGTTTTTCAGCATCCTGTGTTTCTGCTTCTGCCCTTCCTATCTGCATTTCAGGGTCTAAGTCTTAATTAAAATGTACTGTTCAAAACCCCCCCTTCTTTGAAAATGTTCTTCAAGTCTTTATTGTTTTCACCTGCAATGTTTTATATCATACCTGCTTAGAAAAAATCTCCAGCTGATGTCCCTTTTTTTGATTTATCTTCTTCATCTATTTCCTAATCAAGTTCCAATGAAAAAGATGCTATCAACTACATTCCTTGGCTCTAATTATGAGCATTCCAACACGGGTTATTCTTGGCTTCTACATAGGTAAACAGCAGGAATGAGGAAAGGAGAGGAGAAAGAAAAGATTAGCGTGTCTGCTGGCTTGTATGTACAATGACAAATGGCAACTGCAGTTTCTGTCCAGGAAATACCAGTCAGTTGTACTCAAATGCATAAACAGCATCCTAAAGCAGCAGGACCTGAAGGGACCTTCCATACTGTCCTGTAACACTGGGCTCTCTGCCTTGCTAAAAATTACTCCTAGAAGCAAACCACAGCTTTCCCAGTACCACTGCCATCCTGAAGCAACCTGCTTTTGAAGCACAGTTAAGTCTGTAGTTGCTTCATGCTATTCAGACTTTTTCCTTCTTCACCTACTTTTCCATTTTTTTTCCTGTGGTGCCAGGTCCTTTGCTCATAGTCCATACATCATCTTTTTTCTTATTACAGAAATTATAATGTGTTGCCCAGCTTTTTATTAAGGTTTGTTAAGAGTGAGATCTAATTCTGTGACCAAACAATTCAATACAGTTTAAAAAGTCTTTAACTCTTGGTTTCATCTATGACTTTGGTGACACAAACATGTCATCAGTTGACAGAGGGCAACATTCACTGGAAAAACAGATATGTTCCTCTGTTTTATTAATGAAATCTGTTGTGCATTTTAAAAATTGCTTTCAGTACTCAGGAGGCTGCTCCCATTTGTTACTTAGGGAAAATAATTTTGTGCTCTTTTAAATTTAAGAAAGTGTGCTTACTTCCTGCTATTCTTTTCTTCCCCCTCTAACTCCATATTTAACACCTTTCCTCTTCATTATTAAACACACCTTTCCTCTTCATTATTAAAATGTACACTCCTTTCAAAATGAACTCAATAATGGAGTGTTAATCACTCCCGAAGTCAGAAATGTCATTTGCAGCTACATATATAACCTCAATTCAGTCTCCTGTGTATATATATTTATTTTGCACATTATTCTTCAAATAATTGAAACTGCAAAGAGATTATATGTTGACACAGAGTGATTACACCCTTTGGTTTTCTGCCAGGAAGCTAAAATTAAAATTTATAATCTCATAAAATGTGCAAGAGATCTTTAACATTCTCAGGTAGTTTTGGACCTTTCTATTTCAAAATCAGCAACAGAGAAATTGAGTTGCATCCATGAGTGCACACAAGTATTTGCAGCTCAAGCTTTGCAATATACCCAATTGTCACCAAGTTTGGGTCAGGTCTTTGTGTGGACAAGTGTGCTCCCACAGCCCCTGCTGCATTTTGCTCACAAGCTACCCAGTTGTCCTAGCTGGAAAGCAGGGCAGAGAGAAACTCAAAGCTGTCTGGTTTACCAGGCTCCACACTCCCCTGGTAATGGGAACCCTGAAAGCCAGAGCTGAGCTCCACACTACATTTACTATCCAACTACATGGAGCTGGAATAGCAGAGTGAGGCTGGCACCTTCTTGGCTGTAACAAAAAGAAAAGGTCATTGTAGACCCTCTGGAATGCTTCTTGCAGATGAATGGTCTGTTACCAAGATTTGTTGCTGAGATGAATGAATTTAATTGATTCCTCACAGAAGGTTTAGAGTAATCTTGGTTCTTTATACAGCCATTAAATTTTTCTTCACAGATCATTGTGTCTCTTAGAGCACAGAACGCTTTTCAGCACCATAAAGTAACCTGATCAAATCATCACTTGGAATGGTTTTTCTACATGTCAGTTTTTTAACTTGGTTCAGATCTTGGTTTTTCCTCTCAGCTGCCAGGACACCTTTATTCTCAGATATCTCAGTGTGCACATACATGTGCATATTCATGCACATGCATCTGTCTCGTCATTGACTTGCTCCTTAGGTAGTGAAAAGGAAGATAATAAAGGTAATCTCAGTAATATCACCACTGTTCATTATACTTTATGTAAAATTGCTGGGACATTTGGGACCTCAATTGATAATAATGGAATTTAATTCTTAGGAAACTTCATGCTAGATCTCTGATGTGGCTCTTTTCTGGGCTAGCAAACTTGGGTCTGATTTCCTAATGTTTTACTGCACTTGCTGAGAATGTACCTTAAAGCAAGTTTTCAAAACTTACTTTTAGAGAAAAATAAATTCCAGGCTGCAGAATTGAGAAGAAAATGGAAGAAGAGAAGAGATAATTTCTGCCTCTATCAATACAGTTTTAATCAGAGAACCTGTGATCATTGAGGCATTGTAGAGGTTGAAGAGTTTAATCAATACATCACAGTCTGGCTGCAAATGTTCATAGGGCTTATGAAAACTGAGCAAAAAATGCTTTGGTGTTTTAGTTGGACAGAGGAGCTACCTTTGGAGAATAAATTAATAAAAGTCCTTCTAATCTCACACCAGAGGAGAACTACTGCTCTAATTGATTGAAATATGCAGAGCTCTTTTATGCCTGTTTTGTAGCCTCTCTAAGGCTGTGTGGGAAACATATTTTCATGTTGTTTTTCTGCCTAGTGCTTTTCAGGATCAGAATTCCTAGGAGCTATTTAAGGACTTGCAGTATGCAAGACTTCAAGTTTCTACCTTTGAAATACCTTCATTTTGCAGCACTGGTAGTTACTAACTTTAGCTATTCAATAAGCCTATTCTTTTTATTTTGCTTCTTTCTCACAATAGTGTATTGCATCATCACCTAGCACATACAATACAGTAGGAAGGTAATAACCTCTGCTTTCATTTCTTGACCATAATGTTGAAAAGCAGATGTTTTTTTTGCCTTACTTTCCTAATGGGGAAAGAACATATCATTTCTTATGAGCAAGTCTCAAAAGCACACAGATCTCCTCCTTTCAGTGCCCAGAAACAGCTTAGGTAAGAGGTCAAAGTTGATACCACACGTAGAGTTTGCCCTTTCAAAAAACTAGCAAAAATCCCACTGATTTCAGTAGAAACAGGGATGAATCCTCAAACACTGTAAGCATCCTCTACATTCTTCAGCTATATATTTTACTCTGTATGTGGGTAAATTGGGGCAGGGATGTGTGTTTCACCTCTGTGCAGTATTGTGTTTGTTCACATTGTGGGAAAAACTTAAATATTACTAACACAGTTGATCTGATTTTTTTTCCCTATTTCTCCTTTCCCCCAAAGGTCTCAAATCCAGAAGTATAAATGACTTAATCAAAGACATAGTTGGAGAACATTTTCAGGTGTTTCAAGGTGAAATGCAAGAGAGCATGGCTCAAATTTTCAAGACTATGTCTAGTATGTCAGGTGACATTGAAAATACAAAAGAATTAGTCAAGCATCTGAATGAAACCCAAAATAAATTTGCTCAGGAGAAAGAAAGTGGGCCAACAGAGCTTGACATTCTGGAGCTGAAGAGTCATATGGTGCAGATGAGAGAGGAAATGGCCCTCACTTGTGATAAACCTGTGAAAGCTTTACAAGAAAAGCAGAAGTCCTTGGAAGCTAACTTGGAGCATCAACAGTCAAGAAGTGTAATTTATTATCAGTCTTTAAATAGGACCCTTACTGAAATGAGAGATGCTCACGAGCAGCTGCTATCAGCTGAGCAGTCTTCAAGCCAGAACCTCCCCTCTGCAGATAAAGCCATGGAGTACAATGTCACAGAGTACATGATCACACTGCATGAGAAAGTAAAGAGACAAGGCATGATGGTGCTGGAGATCTATGATGACTTAAGAGTCCAAGACAGCAAGATCAGCAATCTCAGTGTTGCACTGGAAAT
The DNA here is from genome assembly GCA_034336665.1 of Luscinia megarhynchos. NCBI lineage: Eukaryota > Metazoa > Chordata > Aves > Passeriformes > Muscicapidae > Luscinia > Luscinia megarhynchos. Next base: position 53,422,217 of record CM067566.1, on the reverse strand, counting down.
TCAGAGGGACTCTGTCCTGGGGGTCTGTGATGACATGTTGTCAGAGAGCAGGACAGATTTCCAAGCACAGCTGGCAGCAGTCCAAGAGAGCGTGGTTGTTCTAAACAAGAGTCTCTCTGATGTGTTCCTTCCACTGGGCAATAAGATGGACAGAATGAATGAGCAAATTAATGACTTGTGCTATGATATGGAGATCCTGCAACCCTTGATTGAACAAGGAGTACCTTTCAGTCTGACTTCAGAGTATGAGCAACAACTCCAAGCTAAAGAATTCAAAGAGAAACTTGAAAACCTCACTGTTGTCATTGACAGAATGAGTTCTGCAATGAAGGAACTTTCCAAAACTCAGGAAGGATTTAAAAATGAATCTCAGGCTTATCAGGAACTGTTTGAGAGTCGTATTAGTGAATGCTCCATGGAAATAGAGGATGGATTAAACAAGACCATGATAGTAGTAAACAATGCTATCGATTCTATTCAAGATAATTATGTACTGAAAGACATGCTACATGCTCTAAGAAATGAGACTGAAGTGTGCTGTGGCAGAGTTGAAGAGCTGGACAGCCTCCTGGCTTTTATTCCCCAGTTCCAACAGTTGAATGAATCCCTCCAGTCACTGCTTTATAATAAGAGATATGAAATTACTTCACAGGTAGCGTCATCTCTTTCTGATCCTCCGTACAAGGAGTCTGACATAAGTGTCCTCCACAATTTCAGTAGAGTTTTCTATGTTTTAAATGATACATCATCAAAAGTGGAAAAGCAGCAACAAGATATCAGCCGGCTGGAAGAAAAATTGTTGGACTCTGTAGAGGGCTCAAAGGACCATGAGGTTCGCCTTCTGAATGTAGAGTCAAAAATTTGCCAAGTTTTTGGCAAACAACTGTGCCTCACTGAAACAAACCAAAGCTGCCTCAACAGAGAAAGAACAGGTGTTCTCACTTCAGCTGCAGGCACTGAGTTCCAGGATCAGGGCCCTGGAAGCCAAGTCGATCCGTTTCTCAAATGTCATCCCACTTGTGAACAAGACTGCTCGTGAGGCCTGGGGGCTGTGCCAGGATGCCAACAACAGCATCCAGAAAGTGAATGCAAGCATACCTGTCCTAATTAAATTGGCTCAGCCAGATATCCCCCTGCTGCAGGCTGGCCTCAAGGAGCTCATTGAATCTGTGCTAGAAGTAAAAGCAGGAACTATTTTGACAAATTTAACCCAGCATGTTGACATATCCATGGTAAATGCAATGAACAATATCACCAAACTTCAAAAGCAGCTGAAACCAGTCATAAAGAAACCTCCTCCAGCAAAAAAAGTGGCAGGAAATGCCACCATGAGCCTGGCAAGCCGAAGCCAGAGAAACACGGATAATGCAATAGATCCAGGTAATTAATTTTACTCCACTAAAAATCAAGGTATGTTTTATAAAGACTTATGTAATCATTGTGATGAACTGAGTGGCAGAACTTGACTGAGAGCAAATAAAAAGTCTTAGGACTGCTGTAAAGTGTGTTTCAGGGCAACCTGAGATTAGTCTCTTGCTTACAACAGAGTTTATTTTGCTTATGAGATTTTGCACTCCATTTAATTTTCCTTAATAGACTTCCATATGATCAGTTGAGAGTTTAGACAAAATCTAAAGAACAAGAATTTTATGCCTGCATCTCAATTGGCAATTTCAGTAGAAAAAAAATGCATGCAAGCTGGGAGAGAAATATGGAGTTGCATCAGTACTTTGTAGCAGGGATGAAAGGTATTAAAAACCTGAAGCAAGTGAACAAAAATGACTCTAATGAGGCTTTTGCTGGCTTCTTCAGGACTTCATTGAGAAGTGCAGTTAGTTACAGCAGTGTGTTCCTGGAAAAGCAGGAATCCAGCCAATAAAGTAAATTCGGCTGCAGTCCACCTGGAGAGCAGCTCAGCTAAGCAGGAGTTGCCATTCTTAAAAAGGAAATTTTGAGTGTGATCTGCTTCTGAACTTAGATTCAAATACCATCATGTGAAATGAATTATGAATGAATTCACAGAAGTACAAACTCTTGAGTTGTGACTTCTGCAATCATACTTGAGTGAAAATCAATAGAACAAGATAATTTTTTATGGAAATATAATTTCTGGCACAATACAGAAAATGAAGAGTGAATAAGTGACTTGAAATACTGAGAGGGCTCTAATTCACATTAAAATTAGACAGGTTTCTTAACGACAGAGACACGTCCAGATTCTCATGAAGATCCAGACCTGAATATTTTCTGTAAACTGCTCTTAAAATTATGAACATTTCCAAACCAATACTTGGTTCCTATTGCAAGCAGATGTAGAGATAGTAAGAGCTATTACTCTTGTTCATGTGCTAAAACCACGGGCAATCTCCTTTTCCCTCTCCATGCTTTTTCCCTTTCTTTCCACTTTGCTTCTTCATCTCTTCCTGTCCTAGGGACAGAATTTCTCAATAATGAATGGAAAGGATCCTTTTTAAGGCCATAATCCCATGAGTAGCTTGGTTTCTGATGAAAGTCATTCCCATTGAGGGGTTTCAGTCCTTAGTTATCCTTTTCAGTTAGAGAAGGAACACAGCTACTAGAGGAGGCAACCACACTTAATGCACAATGTAATTTTAATATTTTGCTGTTCAAAATCGTGATTCTTTCTCAGTCATTTTTGTTTTATGTCTGTTACTGGCACTGAACAGGATGGCAATTCAAAATGTTTGTTCAAAATTGAAATTAAGAGAAAATGAGAGATGACTTTGATCCTTCCCACACCATGTACTTTGTTGGAAAGCATCACTAGTGATACCTGCCTGCAGCACAGGAAGGTGCCACCTGCTCTGGTTTTCACTCCATATTGATGAATTAATGTCTTTCCCATTTATTATTTATACTCAATTTAACAAATAGCTTGCTTAATAGCATTGGATATATGCTCACTTACAGAAAGTGCAGTTCTTTGCAGATGTTGAGAAGCCTTATTTTTAGATGAGGTTTCTGCATAGCAATGTTTATGCTGACTTTTCCATTGGTAATGAGATTTTATACTTAACAAATTTCATGCCTAGCAAAGCCATACATTATATTTCTGTAAGTTAAAGAAGCAAGACCATTACCCTAATTAACAAATATCCATCTTCTGCCTGGTAGATTTTGCTTCTCCATGAAAGCTTTTTCTCACCAGTTCTAGGACACCACCAGAGATTTGTGCTACCTCTACTAAAAATTCTAGAAGATATTCTAAGGCATAATTGGCTAATTATAAAATGCATTTAATCTTAGACTGCCTTTTTCAACTAAAGAAAAATTCTAGAAAGAAGTGAATGACAATTTTCATTGACTCCAATATGTTCAGTATTTAAACTTTAACAGATTAAGAGTTTAATTTGCTTTAATGTGTTCAAGATTTAACCCCGAGGAAATACTTTCTGAAGTAATTAGTTGAAACCACAAGAAAGCAATGTGAGTTTGCACTACCTATCAAGGGACATAAAATTTTGCAGACTTCCCATATTGTGGAATAACCTAAAGAAAAGTTCTGTGTCAAGTAGAAGCTGCAATACATTTATGAGCAGTGGAAGTACCAACACTCCTGATACTGACTGTAACAGCAGCCCAGGGTGGATAAAGAAGTTATTATCTTAAGAAGCTTCAGTATCTAAGAGGAGATGACAACATTAAAATATATATTTCTAATATGCATTTATACACACATAGTAACTCTTAATTAGTCTTCGGTTTGGGCTGTGACTGGTCCTACTTTCCAATGCACTGATTTTCTACAGAAATGTTCACACATTTCTGTAGTGTGAGGGCAGTTTAGCTCAGTTCCCATTTTCCTCTTGCTATTAGTGCTGTTCTCTAGGGAATCTAGAGGCTGCTGTGCTTTTCAAATGTGAATGTACTCTCTAGTTGCATGTCTGGTATTAGTTGTGGCTTTTGCTTTATTCAGATTATGCCACCCTCCTATCAACATGAATAACAGAGAGTCAAGCTGTGTTGTATTTATGTATTTGAAACAGTGCACATATGAGAGGTAGTTTCATTTCATTCTCACTTTTTTTGTGTCTTATTTCGGATTTTGTTTCCACAAGATTTCTAACTCCTGACAGCAATGCAAGCTTCCATTGTTGCTTTATCATGAAAGCCTTCATTTCCAGTGAAATTAACTGATGCAAATGTTTTCTATTTTGTGTTTTAATTGCACTAATGAGATAGTTATTCCAGTTCGGCTTGGTGACATACACTTCAAATTTGCATATTTACTCTTTAGACTAATGGGTTGATGAAGCTGTAGCGTTGTTTTTAATTTGGTGAGCCTTAAATCATCACACTGGAATTATAAGATACCTCTGCCTAAGAGAGAAACGGAGTTGCTGGAGGCCAAGTAGCTTGGATCAGCCCTGACACTCTGCCCCACCCAAAACTGGAGGGCACAGCTCTCCCCTCCTTGCTTTTTGCCCACTGTCAGCCTGAGGGTGCTAAGACAGGTGACTAATAGCTACAGGCTGGCAATCAGTTTGACCCTGTGCCAGCAAGGTGGTTTAGCAGATTCCCAGGCTCTTCCAGGTTCCTAAGGCTTCCTGAGAAGCAGGTTCTGATAACTGAATACTATGTTTTTAGGTTACCTTCTCGTCAGAAGAAGTTCCAAACTGAACTGCTGGAGTCAATCCTTTCCATAAGGAGACCATTAACTTGCTGAATATTTGTTTTGCTTCTAACAACACCCCAGTAGATACTAACAGAGCTTCATTATTTGTTTGAGATTTGTTTGCACAGCATTGACAGTCTATTTCCCAAAAGAGCTTCTGGCTGTCTGCCCTCTGAAAGAATAGAAAAACTGAGCATTAACTGGCTCTTCTCATTACTACTCTACCAAGTGTAATTAGCAACTACATTTTATTCTTTGCTAGTAATAGTGACAATTTAAGCCTTTAATTTATAATCTCTCTCTTTTACTCATCTACACTACTAAGTCATGAAACAGTAATTAGCAATAAAATATTTGTTTTAGTAGGAGATCCTTTCCTAACCTGAACCTTCTGACATTTTTACCCCAAGGAGATAACTCAGACATAGTGTCTCAGGACACTCTTTAACAAGAAAAGAGAAAATACTGGGCAGAGGAGCAGCCTCAACCAGAAATTACAGCAGAAAGATGCTATTGTAGCATAGTTACACAGAGATTATTGGCACAGTGGAGATCTGCAGTATTTGCCTCTTGCTCTGAAAATCCTAATTTGACTCAAATCCCCACACAACTTCTCCTAGTCTAGCAAATGGAGGTGCTTCCCTGTTAAGCAGTGCTTCACTGGGAGGGTTAATTTAACGTTGATAAAGTTATGTATGAATTTGAATTAACCCCAAGGTTAAGTTCGGGTAGTCACCCCACAGCAGACTTCCAAAATGCTAGTCTCAATCTCATTATCATTTCCTTTTAGTGATCTTTTTCCTGTTTCTTGGGTTTACTTCTTGTTTATGTTAAGTAGAGGCCAATTAGCAGAGAGACTGCTGTGTTCTTACAGGAAGCTTTTGTATTTTGGGAGTATGATACAGTCAGCACAATCAGCTGTTTTCCTTCCTTTTCTGCTTTCCTTTGACACTTGGTAAATATGTGGATGCTTGGTAAATATCAGAGAAATGTTGTGGGTGCTTGGTAAATGTGAGTGAAAAATAACTTCAATGATGGATGTAGCAAACAATTATCTGAGAAGAAAACCATTATTTTCTCATGTCCAGTTGCCTGTGCTGTGACCCCAGTCATGACAGTCCTAAATTGCTTTATTTCAGGCATTACAGAATAGACATTATTTTCTGTGAAAAGAATGACTGTTGTGTTTATAAATCCATATGCTTTATCAGAGCAAATTCAAGTGTCACTGTAAAATGTGCCTCAGCATTCTGCTCAGTGAACTAAAATATCACACAGAAACAGTTTGCCATAATGCAGCAGTTTGTGGAATATCTGGTTGGGAAAATGAAGATAACACTGGAGTTGCTGAAATATGTATGTGAAATCCAGGTCAGCATTTTCCTGGCAATAACTAGATGCTTTTGTGCAGGAGTTTTTCATTTCTGACCTACCAACCTAGATTTACCATAACAGGACTGTGTGGAGTTTCTCTTTCCAGAGTTCTGCTGGTAATTCCTGGCAAAGAAAAGGTTTATTTTCTAAAATATCTGACTTTTATTGGACCAAACCAAGAGAAAGCAAAATATGTCATTTGGGAATGCTTTGTGTTCAGAATTTTTCATAGCAATATTTAATTTTTAATGTGACCTGAATTTTCTCCCCCAACAAAAACTACTATGACAACACAGTATTCAATTATACTCAGCAATTACTGTCTCAGAGCTCAGCAGTACTAACCTGACAGATTTCTCTGCATTGGCTGAGTGTAATTTGGCCAGCTCATACCTAACTGGAAGAAGAGGCAAAAGCATCCTCAGTGAGAGTGCTCTATAAAGCTCTGTTTGGTATAATTTTTCTTGCTTGGAATCCAAAACTTCTATGACAACCTGGACAGATATACTGGAATTAGGGACTTACTTATGGACAAGTACTTGATGCTGGGATAGAATTTAGGGCCTTTCATCACCAGGAGCCTGACTCTCCTGCAATGTTTGTTACGTGCCTGGGTGTAAAAATGTTGTAGACAGAACAGTCCAACCTGTACACCAGCAGTACAAAATCTCTTTGGTACGTCCAAGGATAAGATGGCTTAGTCCAGAAAGAACAACCTGATCTATCTTCTTTCTTACTGCATGTACCTGACCCTCTGAGACTAGCAGAGCTCAGAATTTACAGATAATCTTGAATATCTTGGAGGATAACTGAGGGTATGCTGTGTTCAGGTAAGGAGGAGGCTGGACAGATCTGAAGTTCACAAAGAACTTGGGCAGAAATTGTGAACTGACAAAGAGCCTTTCCAAAAATCCTGCATGCTCAGGAAGTGTGACTGCCATGAGGTTACAGCTGAGGCTGTTGGTTTTCCTGGCTCTCTCACAGGGCAGTTTGCAGCGTGTGCCAGCTCCCCGTGCCAGAATGGAGGAACCTGTGTCAATGACAGACTGGGTTTTGTCTGTGCCTGTCGCCACCCCTTCGGAGGAGTCAACTGCAGTGCGAAGCTGGGGAACGACAATGCCCTGAGTGTTGGCAAGTACAGAATTTAGCAACACAGGATCAGCCCAGGCCTCTGCCCCAGGGCCTAATTACAGAGCATTTGCTGGTCAGAGGTCGCACACTTCACTTTAATGAGTGACAGCTCAAGCAGCAGAGTCCTGTGTTTTGGTGCTGAAGACATCAATCCCCACGGGTGGCTCGTGATCTCCTTTTTTAATATGACCAGATGATGGGATTAAATTGGTTTGGGACCTGCCATAATAGCTGGAAAGCTCCCTGCTGAAATGTGCAGAGTGAGAGGGTGTGCAGTAGATGTATTTGAGCACAACATCATGAATTTTGAAGCAGGGGGGTAAAATCACATCACAGGGAAATACTAGCCTCAATGCAGCCATAAATGTTCTACAAATATCAGTAGCTACCAGGACTGTGCCCTCAAGGAGTCATTTTAGCCCTGCCTCTGGCTTTCGTCAACAAAGGATGCGGCCCTTGAAAGTTTTCAAAAGAAAAAAAAAAAAAAAGTTAAAATTATGCTTATTCAGCATAATAAATACAATAAATAATTTACACCCAGGCCACATGGAATGTGAATTTCATGCATCTTTCAGCAGTCATTCGGCTGATTTTTACTCATGACAGAATATAAATAGTGAACAAAATCATTTGTACAGAAGCAGGGAATGGTAGTGTACAGGCTCAGCTTGAAAAGAAACCCATATACTTTTATCTCCTCATTTTACATCATGAGTGCTAAACCTCTTCACTGTTTGTCTAAGATTTGTGCCAAAGTTCTTGGCTTCAGCTCACTCATATGAGCAATGAAAGAGATCCTGGAGTGGGAAAATTAGGAGGGAGTGTAGGATGGAAATAAAGCTCCCCTAGTGATAACATGGTATAGACAAACATCAAGTTCCCTTGCTGTTGCTAAGTTTTTCTCAGGTGGAGACACCTAAACTAATTGTGAAGAAAATTACTTTCTCTACAATATAAAATGATGTGTTTATGCAGTAGTACTATGTTTCAGTTGCTCAAGGTCTGTCATCCACAGGATGATGTGACAAGAAAATCTGCTTTTGGTCTTCTGGCTGGTCTAAGTTGCCTTTCTACAATGCAACATCACTTGACATTGTTGTTTATTCCTTTACAGATTTTTCAAAAGGATCATACAGATATGCACCTATGGTGGCTTTTTTTGCTTCTCACACATATGGAATGACAACTCCAGGACCCATCAGATTTAACAATCTGGATGTCAACTATGGTGCCTCATTTGCCCCAGCAACTGGGAAGTTCCATGTTCCATACCTGGGGGTCTATGTTTTTGAGTATACCATTGAATCATTTAGTCCACGTGCCTCTGGCTATCTGGTCATTGATGGAATAGACAAACTCACTTTTCAGGCTGAAAATATTAATGACCACAAGTACACTGACAGAGTAATTACTGGAAATGCTTTATTAGAGTTAAATTATGGTCAGGAAGTCTGGCTCAGACTGGCAACTGGCTCTATAGCAGCTAAGTATCCACCAGTAACTACATTTAGTGGTTACCTGTTGTATCGTACCTAAGTCAGTCCTAAATGTGAGCTGTTAGTCAAAAAAAGCAAACTGAAGGTGAATTTAGATTTGCATTTAAACACTTTGCTTCTTTAACAGCCCTAAGCTTCCCAATGTAATCTTTTGTCTAGTGCTGATCCTCCAAGATGTTCTTTGGTTGTAGCCATGTGCACAACCCAAAGGAGCCCACAGGTTGGAGATGGGGCAAAAGGAAAACAAAGCCTCTTCCAGATATTAATATGACTGGGAAGCACAAATCTAATTCTGTTCTGCTGTTACATTGCATAGGCATACGTACACAAGATTGCTGAGAATCACTTCTCCAGAGAAAGCTCATTTTGATAATTCCTTTACACCCTGACTGCAAACCAAAAAGGACTGATAGATATTGATGACTCAGATGCTGGATTACTACTTAGCTCATTGTATCAATTGATAATCATGTGTATATATTCTGTTTGGAAAAAAAAATCTATTTCTTTTTAAATTTGCCTGTCATTATCCACTGCATACTTTGATATGGCAGTATTTAATTGATTCAGTATTTTTTAATGTAACCAGTATGATGATGATAAACTAGGTTTTTTGAATCTGGCAGCAAAAAAACCAAGAGGAGTACATCCTGATTAGAAATAAGGTATTTTTAGCAGTTTAATTAGTCATAGGATAAACACCATAATGTGATTTGGTGGATTCTCTCTGCTGCTTGAAATATTTAAACCACAGCTGGATTTTCTTTGGGTGATATGTTTTAAGCAAGCACTTATATTGGCTTCACACAGATTTTAGTATTTGATCTATAAAGTATAAAGATTAAAAGATATAACCAAAATATTTTCTAAGTTTGAGTTCTATAATTCTATGATTATGTTTGTTTCTGCACTATAGCCACTAACTACTGAGGCAAGATGAAATTAACTTCAGTCTGTATGTGATTTTTCCAGCACCAACCCAATAAAGAAATATTTTTAATTGATGCCTGATTGCCTGAAAAAACAAACCCTCAGGTTTTTATTCTTACTCTTTACAAAGTTCCATGCTGCTCCAGTTTCTTGATATCCTATCCCCTGGTGTGACTGGCCAGGTTTGCTTCTGGTTATTGCCTTTGTTAATGATATTTGACCAGGTTTTTCTTTGTCTCTGTGTTTGTCTCACTCCCTTTAAATAAAAATCTATGATCTATATCAATCTATTGAAACACAGAAAGTTTTGGAGCTCCCTGAATTATTTTGTTTTCCACTGTCAGAAGCTTTTCTTGAAAACTCATGGGAATCTTCAGCCCTCTTCTTATTATTACTTAATGTACCTTACAAGATATTAAGGTGAATGCCCATGAAATGCCATCATGTGCATAAGAGAATCCACAATGTCTTCCCTCAAATGCATAAATGTACATTTTGTTGTTTCAAACAGAAATGAGGATTTCTTCCCCAACAGAAGCAGTGGTGCTGAAGCATATCCATGCCTCTGGGTACTGGCTACTTGAACTACAAAAATGTGCAGCACTGAACAGCATCCCTCCAAATTCAGGGGGCATCTTATCATGGCTTGTGGTTAAAGACAGCAGTTAAGAACTGATGAGAGTTGTCAATCCAAGCCCACTTTTTTTTTAGGTTTTTCTGAGGCCAGAAGTCTTTTCTTCTCTGTAATTAATGGGTTCTCAATGTACCATGGACTCTGAATGAGTGTGCTACAGACCTTTTCTGGTGTTGCACACCACATTTTTTCTGTAAGCACTCCAAGTCTTTGATATGTCACTAACTCAGCCGATGGTGTCATTGAATGTTATCAAATATAATGAACACAAGCCACAATCCCTCCTTGTATGACTTCATCATTTTAATGTGTTTAGTCCTCTTTATTCCTGCTGTGGTGATGGCTAAATGGCATGAAAATTACTCTGAAGATGAAATTCAAATGACCCACCAGAGGCTACCTTTCTGCTTTAATGTGACTTTCTTTGCCCTTGCTGCCCTTTCCTCTAAATCCTTCAAGCTGGGTCTTCATCTTCACTGGCACTATTTCCCCCCAGCAATCAGATAATTTCTGATCATTGTACTGGTTTCCTTTCCTCTTTTCTCCCCCCTTCTTTTTTTTCCTCCTCTCACAAAACAGATTCGATTGGGGTACAGTAAGAATTCAGATTAATACCATATATATATATGAGTAACACTTAGAAGACTAATTTCCCTAATAGAAATAATGCTGAAACTAATTCTCATTTTTCTATTTAAAATATGGGAAAATAATACTTTAAAATGATAATAAATGAATGCTCCCATTTTTATACTGTTTAACAATCTGGTTCAAATCTTCCTTCAGATGTCTTCAAACTAATTATAGTTGACTTTATCTTTAAAAACTAAAATGCAGGTTGTTCACTGTGAAGATAGTTTTGTATCAGTCACTGAAGCTTATTTATGGGCTTGTGACTGTACCTGAGCTGGTTGGATTCACAATGCAAACCATTGAAAAATAAGTGAGGATCAATAAAATAAGTCAGTCTACCCATTATGCAGAATAGGAAACAATCAGCCTGAAATCCCAGGAGAACATTTTAGGCATCAACCAGGATAGGTAGTTCCTGAGGCACTTTGTCACCCCTCTGCTTTCATCTTCATGCTCTGATTTGCATTCCCTAATGACAGCAGGCAGCAAATCTGAACGCTCATCTCTGCCCACAGCCCTTGAGAGGGACCACAAAGCCATCCTGAGCCTTTGTACTTCAGAGTGAACCGTGTTCTCTTTATTTGGGTGACTCAATAACCATGGCAACATTTTGTCTGGTCTGGCTCTGACAAGCCCATCCAATTTACTCCAGAGTTTGTATTATCATTTCCTCACTTTTACCAAGCAAGTTACAGCTGAACCCAGCCCCTCAAATGCTTGCAATTCACACTGAGACCAGCTGCTGGTTTTCCTCACACACCATTTCCAGCTGCACAGCCAGCACAGCTCCTGCCAAGCTCCCCTGCTAACCCAGGCCTGCCTGGGTCTGTCTAGTGGGTATTGCTCTCTGTCCCTACATCTGGGATGTTTTTGTTAATCTTTTTCTCTACAATAATAGTGTCAATATTGGCAGCAAGTGGGAAAGAAACCATTATTTCTGAATTCAGGCAGTGCTGAAAGTAGCTATTAGGAGCAGCACTGCAGCTAAATCCCACCAAAATCAGTGGGTACCTGGAGATTAAGTACCTTTGGCAGTGGGATAATAAGTACATTGAGGCAATTGCAAAACTTGCAATCTCCCTAGAAGTCTCAATTGCAATCTCCCTAGCAGCTCAATTGTGCAGGTGAGCAGGGGAGTGCAAAACAAAATAAGACAACACACAGTTTGGACATTTCCAAAGAACAAAAGGTGTACACCACGGCTTTGCACATCTGTCACTTGTGGCTGCAGGAACAACTGCCTTTCATTAACCCCTTCAGGCCATCAGATGTATCACACAAATAGCACTGTCTAGTTTTTTTTCCTTCAGTTTTAGTTTTATTAATCCATACTTCTTCCTATCCTTAGCTGACTGCTAGAAAACCTGAGCCATATACTCCTGTTCCCATGCTAGAGCATTATCCACAGGAGAAGATGGAAACCTTGAATTGTTGTGGAAGAAGTTTCTGTTCATACTAAAGCATCCTGGTGTAATCATATTTTCAGCAGTTTTATAAGAAGTACAAATATTTATCAAGGCTTTGTTTTTAAAATATACAGTAGCTCCATTGCAGTAATTTTCCCTTTGCAAGGCTGCCATTCTTCCCCCTTTTTATGATGGCAGGAGAGTTCTCAAGGGTGAAATAAAATAAAACACTGTTCAGATGGGACTCCAGTCTAGAATGTAGGGTAGGAAAGCTTTATCAGCAAGCTGCTTCCTAGCTGAAGTAGCTGTAGATACACCAGCACACTTGGCTTGTAATGAACTTCCTTGCCCTGCTTCCCCACCCTCAGAAATCTGTGGTGGCTGTGAGCTGAAAGCAGTCTTCTGCACTCTCATGTTACATGTAAACAAACCCAAGTGTTTCTGAAAACACTGACTGCCCTGGCTGCTGTTGAAAATTCTTATCTTAGGAAAAGCAAGTTGCAAACACAAAACAGACCATGGCTGTTTACAAACAGTGAGCAAGTACTTCCAGAAAGCTTGCTATTCAAATCTGCAGGAGTTGGGAGGTGCCATAAAAATGACCTGAAGTGTCCAGAAGCCCTTTATAAATACTGTAAACTTTCTAAATGCTTTTTGAGGCTATTGGAAAGCAGTATATCTCACATCTACACAGATTTACTGTGATGAATGGCAAAGTCAAGAACTGTGGCAACTAAAACAAAATCCTAAAATGACAGACTTGTTTAGATAGAGAATTATCTTCAGCTCTATCTGATGTCTCTGAATTCTCTGCAAATTGCCTTGGAAGGGAAAGAAAAAGGTTCAGCCATCCATTGCTAGGCTACTTATTGCTACTTACTGAAGAGAAAAAATACACACGAGAAAATTGTGTACTATTATTTCCTTTCAAAGAAAGGCCCATTACCAGCTTACTCAAGCAAGAGACAATTCTCAGGCCCAGCATTTAGACACATTCTAGAAGAACATAGTAGACTTCAAGTATAGCTTTCATCAATAACTTTTAGGATCAAAGTTGATTGCTTGGCCCCAACACCTGGCATTATTACAGCTTCTTAATAGGTATACACTATCATAAAACATTTAATTCTGGAAAAACGGGAACTATGCTTACAAAAAAAGGAGAGAGATTGACTAAGAGCTAAAATGCAGCAAAGTAAACTGGAATGCCATCAGCAATGAATGACAGAATCATTTAGGTGGGAAAAGACCTCTGAGGTCGCTGTGCCCAACCTTTGATCAGCACCTTGTCAACCAGACCATGGCACTGAGTGCCATGCCCAGTCATTTCATTAACACTTCCAGGGATGGTGACTCCACCAGCTCCCTGGGTAGTCCATTCCAATGTTCCATGAAGAAATTCCTCCAGATGTTCCACCTGAACCCCCCTGTCAAGGCTTGAGGCCATGTCCTCTCATCCTGCTACCAGTTGCCTGGAAGAAGAGGCCAGATGTGCACTTAATACTGCCCATCATGGGCAAAAATTACTAAAGGTCATTCCTTTATATGTGAAATTATTTGTGTGGACTAAACAGAAATAAGACGACAGCTGTGAGGAACTCCAAGCTCCAGGAGCAGAAGATACAGATCTAGGACCATCCTTCAAATTTGTCTGTGGGCTTCCCTTGTTTGTATAGGTTTGGACTTTGACTTAACTAGTATATATGGTCATTATGGCCCCAAAGGAAGGTCAGATGCTTAAATAATTTGTACAAATCAGGAAAATAACACAGGACATGTTTGTGAGTGCTAAAAAAAAATACATAAATAACAACACATTTTTCTTACTGAATGAAGAGGAAAATGAATTAAAAGTAAGAGATGGCAGGCTGTCAACAGTTAAAATGCCCAACTGAAAGGGATTGTTCTCCCAGCTCTCACAGCACCCACGTGCACTCACTGGGACTGAACCACAGTCCTGCCTTTTCCTTGCCTTCCCTGTCTCCTGCCCTGCACTTCTTCCTGCTTCCCTGTTGTGTGTGTGAATGACCAGACTGCAATGACTTTGGAAATTGGTTATGATGCAATATCCTTGCTCCACATTTCTTCTGAGCCATAAAATAAGGACAGATTTTTCTTTCCCTCTGTTATTTTCAGTTTGCTAAGTCCTACAGGCATCCCAATTACTTCCATTTTAGTTTTGTTATAGTACAGCACAAAAGTCCAAAAAGCTTTTTCTGGAGGAAGGGATAGATCATTCTTTCAAACTATTTCCACACAAAGACAGTATATCATTATTGCTGTTTGTGTGTATATCTATTTTTTTGTTTTTCAGGCAAGAATGGGAAAAGCTGGTGAGGAGAAATTATTTATAACCAGGTGATATACACTTCAGTTGCAAAAAAAAAAGTGCACATGAGTGAGAAGCTGCCTAGTGGCCCCTTTTAAACTCCATGCCATGCTTTTCATTTTTCACAGGTGTATTTACAATCTCTCCCCTCATTTGGTAGCCAGTTTTCACAGCTCTACCTGCAGCTTGCACTACCTCAGGTCATTTTTCCGGTGACTGTGAAAACATGTGGATGTATCAGCAGTGAAAAACAATCCATCTGCTATAAAAATTCTTGGAGATCCTTTCAGGTTGAGGCATACTGCTGGTCACCCAGCAATGCTGCCCAGCAAAAGGTTGCAGCCAGCAGGCAGGCCTTGATCTATCTTTTGAAGCAGGATTAGAAGCAGGTTCAAAGACACTAAGATAGGAGAGGACACTTGAAACCAGATAATAGCTAAAAATATTGCAGAAACAGGTAGTCAGGGTTGGTATATTAATTTGTTTCTCAGTACATAGGATAGACTTGCGAGATTTTTTAACAGTGCTCAGAGAGAGATGAAAAATTCTCTTCTGTGCTGATCAGAAAAACTTCCTGTCTACTGAAGGCAGAGAACGTATGGCAAGACATAGATCTGTAAGAGGAGATTTCATTGAAGCATTTAAACACAAGGGAGGTCTTGAAGTCCACCTGAAAGCAGAAGGGAGACACAGGATGAAGAATCATGCAACCTCTGAAACTTGGCAGGAAAGCCATGGACAGGAGCACTGAGTGGGTCTGCACAGTGTGCTGGCTTTCCTCCTGGGAAGAACATGGTTAAGCTGGGGGCATCTAGGGCACCTTGAGTCATCTCAGCTCTTATTGTGCCCCCTCCAAGTATAAGATCAAAACTGGGTATGGGTATGTAACCAGCCTAATCCTACCTTGTGCTTTGATGTGTATGTACAGAGCTCCCCTTGGCTTATGAGCACTGACAAAAATAAATTCATTGAGTGAAGTGTCTATCTCATGTCAAATTACCTGTATGTCAACTGCCTGTGAATCTGAATACTCTTGCAATAACTTAGTGTGGAAAAATATTGAATCCTTATCTGAATGAGAACAACTCAATCGAATTTAAGCCAAGTAATTACAAAATATTTGTTTAAGAAAATAATGAGATTACATTTTGCATTTAAAAATCCCAAGATAGACTTAAATACTACAGCAAAAGATGTCCAACATATTTTTCAGTATAAGTTTTTCAGTGTTAATTGTGGAAAGCTAAAAATGCAGAGTTGGTTTTGCAGCCTTTGAATTCTGTGCTAACAGCACTGAACTGCAAGAAAGGAGGAGAGCAATTCCTGCTGCATACAGAGAGCAGTGCTAGTGGCAGTATTAGTGTGGCAAATTTTTTAAAGTCTCAGGCTTGGGTGGTTATAGCAATGAATACTGCACATGTGTGACTCCTCCTACCTGATTTAATAGAGCTACATGGAGAAACACGTGCACAGCAGCTACTCTATTGCAAGGATGTAGTAAAAAGCAGTTTGGCAGAAGGAAATGAACACTTATAACAAGCATATAAAAGGTTGAAGTAGCAGAGAAATAGTGCCTGACAGCATTAATAGGTTAAGAGCCAGGCTCCTGCTCAAGTCAAGTTTTTTGCCAGTCTCCTGCTGTGTTTGTACCTTTTGGCCCTCAGGCCATTCTAAGGTGTGCTTGTGAGCCTCACAGCCTGCAACCAGAGCCCACTTTAAGAACAGCAAAGCCTGTTTGCCATCTCTGGAGAGTATCACCAAACCAGTGAGCGCTGGTACCCTGTCAAAGCCACTGAGAGTGTTAGAGTGGGACACTCATGTCAGGATCAATTGAAGTCTATAACCACTTATAAAGGTTTCTTTGCAAATTGGAGAGATCTTGCTTCACAACTAGTGACTAAAATAATGATGTCTGGTGGGAAAAAGACTTTCTTGGAGTAGTCTTTCATCACCATCTGGTTTACTGCTTTTCTTTACACAATTATTTTGCAATGACAGCCCCTTTCCAGCTAACATCATTAATGAGAAATTTTTGTTTGACTTTTGATCTTCACTCAGCATGGTGGCTCTCCTCTGCAGAGTTACAGCAGCAGCCATGTGCTTGTGTGTGCTGAGAACAGCATTCTGCAAGTGCTGATGATGTCGGGCCTGTCTCTCCAACCTGACAGGATTGATCACAGCAGTTCACCTCTCAAGTGGTCAATGCTTTTGCAACATTTCAATCTTTCTGTAGCGAATCCCAAGTTTCATGCTTTTAACTTGCTTTTATTTCCTGCCAGTTGACTCCAGACACACTGGAGACTCACAAGGGTTCAATTTTTACATCTCTGCTGTTCTGAGTTTTCGCATTTCTTTGGAGCAGGCAGCATGTGATGTATTTCCCACCATCATTGTTATGCTGATGACTCACTGTTTTATCTATCAAGTACTTGCTTTGGGAATTTGCATTCGAATTCAAAAATTGCTTCCATAATCCAGGAGTGTTAAAGAAATTGGCTTGGGAACAGCACCTTTCTCTCTCACCTCAATGAACCTCTGTGTTTGATTTTAAGGAGGTGTGTTGTGTGTTCTCTGATCTGCTTTATATTATAAACTTTGAAAGCATGGCTTGTTCCACTGCTGCTCTTTAGGGGCTGGTCTGGGCACAAACCCCTTCAATTGCTCCCAGAAAGCTGATTGTGCAGGTGGACCTTAAAAAATGAAGCTGTCCTTTAGAGGTAGCTTCCCTTCAAGGTTGCACCTCAATAAATTTTCCTTCCCTGTTGCTCAGGCACTTGTGTTTCCTTCTGTGACACAGGAGCTGCAACTGAAAATTTCAGGCTTTCCTACCTGGCTTGGGGACACCTGACTTGAGACCACATGGAACAAAAAAATGCCTCAAACACCCACAGCTGAGAATAAATGAGTGAGTGCTGTGTCTCTTAGCATAAAAAAAAGTACTTCAATAAAGGCTACACTTTCTGGTAACTGCAGAGGCTCTAGCTCCTTTTTTGGCATCATACATGACTTTATGTCTTTTGATGGCGAAAAGTAATGTAAAATATATTGATTGATTCTGTTTTACCCTCCTCCTGGGATGACTTTGATGTCAAACACTTTCTTCTTGGAGAGGGACTATTTGTCACAGCTTCTCAAACAGTTAGCTTGAAATTATGTGTTCTTCTGGGGTCCCCAAAACACTTGAAGCTAAACACTTCAGAATTCAAAGAGAGTTTGCTGAAGTGTGTAGATACAAGAATGCTTTCACATAAACTGTTGCAACCCTTTTAAAAAATCCCCTCTGTTTCGTGCCCTGTTTCATTATGAGACTAACTCTCCTTTCAGCTGGCAGATCAAAATGACACAGTTTGAAGTAACAAAGCTTCCCATATTCTCCTAGGAGCTGAGAAACTGATTTCTCCACAGAACTATCCAGACTGTTGAAATGCTATAATCTTTCAGCAAACAATGACATTTTGCTTTGGAAGGTTGCTCTCATTTACTTGTATGTTGTCAGTATTACATGAATTACCAGATATTTCTCCTAATCTAAAATCCTCCAAATTAAATGTCTTTATTGCTCATGTGTCCTCACAATCCTTTTATCCAACCATATAGAATGAGTATTGACAGCAACTAATTTGATAATTATTGTATTGTGCAGGGTAAAAATTCAAGTCTTAAAGACAAGCCCAATGAAAACAAAAGGAAAGCATCTTGCTTTGTCTGGCCTCTTCTTCCTTTGTACCCATACCCTCTAAAACAGCTTTCCTCATTAAGATTAAAACAAGCAGCTTGATTCTTAAGGATAGCAATTATTTTTGAGTGCTCTGGTGAGTGTAATTACACTGTCAAGAGTTCACTTATGTTCTGCTGGTAGCCATGTGGCTCTGTTTCAGATTTCCAGTTTCTCTCCCCTGCAAGATCTATGCCCCTTGAATGGTTTTCATGCTGTACAAGTCCAACACATTTGTGCTCGTGCTGTGGTGAGTCACACACCACCTGCCCACAGCCATAACAGCACTGAGCAGAGAAGTACTATAGTCCAGAGGCTTCTGTTTTCTGCTTCCTACAAGTGGCTGCACAGCAGGATCCAATCCTGGGAATGTCACCAGGAAATTAAAGTGGGAGAGGGAGAAAAGGAGGAACTGTGTTGAGAATATGCAATCCTGAAAAGCCCAGGTGTGAGAAGAGTCCTGATAACAATGATAGGGGTTATATTCCTGAAGTGAGAGGAGTCAGCATTAGGGGAAATATCTCACAGGGAAAGGAGACATCTCTTGTCCATGTACTGAATCCAAAATCCATGTATTGTGACCTGCTGCTGAAGAGCATCCAAAACTGGAAAGCAGCAAGAAATAAAGGAACCTGGTATTTGACAAGAGAGATATTGAAACAGAGGAGAAACATACAGGAAAACAGCAGGATTAAGAACAAAAAAAATACAAGGGTAAAATGATTGTAGGCAGTGATTCACTAGTTAACATTGATGGGGTCTCTGTGACTTCCAGAGGGCTAAAGCTCCACTCAAGGTAAGCTCCAGAATAGATTAAGGTCTTCTCAAGGAAGACAGAATGAATCCATCTGGTAAGCAAGATAAAACAAAGAGCAGGAGAGACAATGAGAAAGTATTTTTGTCCTACTGCTGCTTTTTTTTCTGTATGACTCAAGCTGCACTTCAGGTAGGCAGCACCATTGTACCCAGTGAGCACACCCTCTTGACCAAAATTAAGCATTTATGTAAGGTTTGATAGTTTAATGCCAAATGCCATATGGGGAAGAACAGAAGGATTTTTATGATGAGCAGAGCACATTTTCATATGCTGCTGATTCTATTAAGCTGGATCTATTTGTGTTTGTGCTATTCTGCAGAAATCTATTACAAATTGCTACTGCTTGGTTTCTTCCCCACTGGTATATGTTATAATAGGTTGTGTTACATGAAATAGGACTGGGAGAGACAAAGCAAGTCTTGAAGGATTCAGACTGGAAAAAGGATGAGCTTTCTTTGGAGTAAAGCTTGAAAAGAGATGAAACACTGTGGGGTCCACTACAGTTATTCTGAAAAACTGTCTTGACTCAAATGGGAAAAGTTGGTAAGAGGATGGGACAATCTTTCTCTGCTTTGTTCCCTCCAATTTTCCCCACTCAAGGAAAGAACACCTCTCTGCTTGGGAGATGTGAGGGAGACTGATGCTTCATCAGGAAGCAATAACACTTTTTCTTGGTGTTTTAAAAGGAAGAGATGACATCCCTTTTGGGGCTCAGAATTGTCCGACCTCTCTCCACCTCTGCTGTAAAATGCAAATCTGTCTTAGAAACTCTGAAACCAAGAAAGGAAATGTGAAGACCTAGTTAGAGCATGTCCTGCTCCCTGCCCCAAAGGGACAGAAAAGTCCCTGCACAGGAGGTTTGGGAGTGCTTGGCCTGGGAAAGAGCCAGTGACTGACATACCCTGGGAAAGCACCTGCTGTTAGTGTGTTAGTTGAGAGACCCCTGGAGCCACAATTACTTGGCTATGGGTGTGTTGACTTTAATTGTTAAAGATATGGAAGGAATAGACAGGGCACAGGGATGAACACAAAATGTGTTTTGGACCATTTTTTTCATTTTGGTTTTTAACCCTTTTGTTGGTTGTCACTGTTGTTGCCATCTGCAATTTGTGGTCTAATCTTTTCCTGTGTGCAATTTTCTCTTTGTTCTCTGATTTAATTTTGTAATTTGTATTTTTATTGGTGCTATGATTTTCAACAATATAATGAATCCTTTTCTGCTGTTCTTCCCAAAACATCAAGAAAGCATCAGATGGTCTGAGTCGGCACTGTTCCACTGAATTCTAAACAGGTGAAACAAAGCTGGCTTGAAGGGCTGATATTACAGTGCAGCAAAGGGAAGAGGAATTTCCCCCTAATATTACACAAAATTAATAGTGATAGATATGATTCTGTTTCTCTTTTCTTTTTAGACCAATGTTGTAGAATGATATTATAAAAGCTTTCTATTTTGCAGTCTCCTGTGATATGGCACTTTGTTGACAAAAAGATAATTTATTTGCTTTTCAAGTATCTCTGCACAGCTCATGCTTTTCACATGGTGAGAAGCCTTCCTGATTCATTTGGTCTCTGTAGAAATATGCATCTCCTTTTCATAAGATCAATACATGGGTTCCTTCCAATTTGAGATATTCTATGATTCTATTCCTTCCCTCCACTCCAGTGCAAGTGATACAGGATAAGTATGGGATTAAGTACTCAAACAAACAAAACATATGTTTATTGATTGCCTGGTTGTGGTGACAAAAATCTTCTCAGGCTCATTCTAAAGTGCAGGGGTTGCAGCAAGGTCCATCCTCTGTGCATTTGGCTTCTTATGGGCAGCACAAGGATGAAGTAAGTATTATTTGATTTATCAGATTAGGGCAAAAACAGAGGAAGATGCAAAAGTCAGTGTGAAATGAAGGTGCACATATGAATGCTTTTCTTTGTCAATAGTTGATTTAAAGCTGCCAAACCAGTTCCTGCCTGTGATTTGACTCATTTCAGGAAATTGCTTTCACATGCAGGTGAGAATTCTCAGGGGTTAGAAAATGCATTGCACTTGCATAAAAATCATTAACTTGGGGCTTTTTTCATGGGGATTTTATTTGCCTGATTTTCTAACTCCAAGTTCTTTGGGCCTGAACAATCAGGGATAGAAAAACATGTGGAGTGGTTTGGTGGGAAATGTCAGTTTTAAGCAAATGTTAAGGTTTTCACGTGTAAATCCTGATTTTATGATCTGGGTCTTCAAGAAAGAGTCCTATGAGACTGCTTGAAGCTTAACAGTATATTTACTTTTTCTGGATGTCAGGTTCATGTTTCACATCTGGTGAGTTGTGATCTATGTAACCCATGTCTCAAATAGCTTTCCCATGCTTCTTTTCTTCTGACACAGCATTCACAATTGTCCTGTTGCTATTTAGTATGAGTGCAACAATTATCTATTATGAAATTCAGGGATACAGCAACAATAAACCATCAGAGGAATCGCTAAGTGTGCATGTGCAAATAATCATCTGCCACTTTTGTTACTGGAATTTTAAGTACCCAAAGCCCTGTGCTGTATCCCACCCAGCTAACAGTTTACATTTAAATGTAACTCACAGTTAGTGACAGATGCTGAAATAAATATACAAATAGGGAGGTGAGGGTATTAGTTTATATACAGTCATTTATCTTCTGATAGTATGAGCAAAGCTGAAGTCAGATACAGTTAAATGAACTGAAGCTTTAACAGTGCCTCTTGAACTGCTTGAATTAACAAAATCAATCCTCATAAATTAAACTATCATTGATCTATGATACAATTAAGTTCTATAATCAAAATACACTATTGGTGCATGCAGCGTAACCATACTTGTTCCAACGCTGAATTTTAACCACTGCTGGCTAACTGCTCCTGCCATGTTCTGTAAGGCTCCCATCTGGCATGGGAGATGCTAACATTATGATACAGTTATTTCTTTTCCATTTTTTCAATTTAGGCTGACATCTGCTGGTCTCCACAAATGGCAGGCAACCCTGCTGAATGCAAACCAATTTGAGGCTGCGGCTTTTTGTGTTTTCCCTTTGTCATTTTTCCAGAGCTGGGAATGGCAACCAAGCCACTTAATTACAAAGGAAATTCATGCAGAATAATAACTCTGTGGAGGAAGAAAGGCAGGAACAATACCATGTAGAAGAGAATGAGTTTGACATGATAAATTGCATGTGTGCACGCCCAGTGCACTCTGCACCACTCAGAGGAGCCAATGGCAGCCACTATATATTGGCCAATTAGACCTACACAAAAAAGGTGTTATTTAAGGGCACCACACTGTGGGTTGTAATGAGGAGGCTGTGGATGGGAGTTCTCTCTTTTACACTCTCAATGAGGCTAAAGAGAGGGGGAGTGGCACAATATTGGGCAATCAGCACTTGATGTCTGCCCAGGCAGACAGCAGTGGTCACAAGGAGCTGGGTGTTGGAGGGTGTGAGACATTCCAACAGGAGCTGCCATAACTCCAGGTGATGTGCTGCACACACCTGGCCAGAAGCAGCAAGAAATAAGAGGCTGCTCTATGATTAAATAAAACAAGAGAGAGGCACCTCCACATTCCCTGCTGACTGTATCTATTGTAGCTCTTTTTTTTAGGAAAACAAGTAATTTGGCATCTTACATTGACTGTAGTACCCCTTGCCCTGGCAGCCAGCTGCAAGACCATTTAGGGATATCTCCAGTGATCCAGCTTCCACCTGCATGGACTTTCAGTTCAGTTGTTACCCAATTGTTATTTTGGACAGGAGTCCACTCACAACCACTTCTTTCCCATTGAGATTTTGAAACCCTGAGTAAAACCAGTCACCCCTGGTTGAGCTGTGAATCTGTTGGGGTACTGAAGCTTGAGCTACAATGCAGATTTGGATATATAGAATTTGCTGACTCCCCTGTGGTGGTTTGTTGTGCACTTTGAACTCCAAACAGTTTGTAAAATTTTTGCTCTTGCCACTTTTCATTTCCTTTTGGTCCAGCTCTTTGTTTGAAACAGCTGATGTGCCTGCTTACTTCAGCAGCAGTATTTCCCACTTCAGCTGCCTCACTTTGTCTTTCCCAAAATATTTTATAAGCAAATGGAAGGGAGAAGGGAAGCATTAATCAGGTGATGGCAGAGGTACTCCTCTAACTCCAGGGTGTCTCAAGCACAGGCTGCTGACAGTGGGTGTTGTCCATGCCTCCTACAGGCTGCTGCCCTTCAGCATGATGCATGAGAGTTGGAATATTATCCTGCTCTTCCCTGCTTTTCCTGTGGTAGCCAACCCTGCTTTTCAGCAGGGTGATGATATTGTGTTTGCTGTTTGAGCTAACATCTGAGGCATTTCAACACTTAAGTCATTGCACAGGGCAGATTCACTTTAAATCCTACTCTGCAGATCCCTGAGTTGTTTTTCTTGTAGGGTGTTGAAAATACTCGGTGCTAGTTGTGATAACTCATGACAATTACATTTATCCTTGGGAAACCGGGTTGAAGTTTCTGCTTGGATGCCTGGATGAGCCAAGATAACTTGAGCCAGTGATAAAGGAGAGCACTTAAATAGTTGCCACCTAAATGAGCTGCCATGGCTAGTGCTGAGGCACAGCTTGACAGCACACAAAGAAAGAGAGAAAAGGTGAATAAGATCTTTCATCTTACTGTCCTCACATCTCATGAGCACTAAGGATCCTCCAGCTGGTCCTGCCCAGAAAAGCAGAAAGCCTCGCTGCTTTGGGGAGTGAGGTGTAGTGAAATGTGTGCAGTTTATATATGCTGCTAGTATGTCAGCCAAAAATCTGAACTCAAATTGGGGTTTGGCACAGGTGATGGTTACCAATTATAATTTACTGTTATTGTCTGTAAAGTGCTGACAGACATAAAAGGAGGCAGTGCCACCCCCAAGTGTGATAACAATCAGATGAATCAGCAGTTATTGCCAATAATCCTCATCCCCAGGTGCAGCTGAGTTACAGATTTGGGCTTGATGAAAATCCTACAGATAGTGCCTGGTTAGTGTTGATGGGGTGTAGGGGTCAGGAGAATCCCTTATGCCTCTTTTGATAATGCCAATGCTACTACTAATAATATTTCTGCAGAACCTATAAGAAGAAAATACCATTTCAAAGTGTCAGCCTTTTGGATTCACACTAAAAATGTATTCAGGAAGACATGCAAGACAGCTAGTAAGGTGAGTTTTTCCTCTTAGTGTTTCAAATCCTACCAGTTATATGAAGAGGAAAACTACAATACAGAAGCTGGCATGAAAGTTTGTCTTGATATTTCTAAAATAAATTGTATGGTGTTTTCTCTGGTTGTTTGGCTTTTGATTTGTGGGGGGGGTTTTGTATTTAGGTTATTGTTTAGAATTTTTAAATTTTCTTTATTAAAAAATGTATTTAAAATATTCGCAAACTGTAAAGCAAATGCCAACACCATATGAAGAAAATCCTTAAACTACCTTAAGCCTTTAAATGACTTATTACAAAGCAGTTTGGACTGTTATGTAAGTAACTGTAGTGACATTTGGTGCTTCTTCAGGTTAAAGCCCTCTGAATGCTCCCAATAGCCCTGAAGTGAAGTTCAGATTGCTCTGTGTAGCTGCTTCCCAGTGAAAACACAGGCATTTATTACTGAATTGCTTTTTGACTGCTGGTGTTCATTCTCTCACCCTCCGATTCTGCAGACACCCTGTTTCTCTCAGGTGTTTAATAGTGGCATTAATATACTGACAGATACACCCAGCCATGATGCAATTTACTGGAGCTGATGGGGAAATGTTCTCAGAGCTACACTTGCAAAATGGGGCTGTTTTATAACTTTTGTGATTGCTATTCTTGAAAACTTCAGCTCTCTGAGAGTGTAGATAGACAATTTTCCCTTCCATTCATTCCTCTGCTTATCGTAATAGATACTTTAAGCATAGATCAGTGAACTGTAAATCTGAACAGACTCCTCAGCGTTTCATACAGTAGGAGAGAAGCACCAGAGAATTCACTGAGAATTCATTTGTTACAAAGCTAAAATAAATTATCGCACAGATATCCTGCTCAGATGGATTTCAAGTTCCAGATCTTCAACATCAGAGCCAAAAAAAATTAAGGCCAAGTTTTCTATCTGCCTGCTGCTATGCTTTCTGTAATAGACTTTAAATGGAGTGATACACTGGATGGCTGAACAGACCTGTGAAAGTAATTTAAATGGATTCCTGTCGTGGAGAGTGATGTTTAGTGGGTTGTGTATCCTGGATTCAGATGATGGCAGAGGGTAGAATCACCATGTGTGTACAAACAGAATATTTGTGTAGGTATAAGGCACATCAGAGTAACGGTGTGCCCAGAAATGTGTTCAGAATTTAGCCAAAAGCCAAACCAGATATTTCCCAGCCATGTTGCATCTTAGATCATTAATGGAAAACTTTATTGTGGCTTTGACTTTGCTGCAGTTTCAAGCCACAGAGCAAGATGCACTTAAGATAGGGTTATGGTGAATGGCCTTTTACTATTAGTTCACTGCTTTTTTTCTTTTGTACTAACCACTACTTTTGCAATTTGATAATTTGGCAGCAATAGCTTTTATTGTGGAAGAGGAGGTTGGTAATTTCATATTTGTGAAAACTGTATGGTACTGCCTAAGTGTTTAGGATATGCTGTGATAACATCTAATTTTGTGTCATTGCAAGCATTCAATGTGCATATGCTGCCCCCTTACACAATTTCTTTGACAGTGGGATGACTGCTGATGAACAAGGCCTGCAGATGAGAATTTTCATGAACTTTTTGTGTAATTAACTCTAGAGGATTTCAGTTCATCAGGTTCTCATTTGAACTGCCAGATACTTCTACTCTCTGGAGTCTTACAGAAATGAGCAGTTCAGCAGTGTTGGGCTTTTTTTGAGCTATTCAGTTGACAGGAAGAATCATCTTTTAGCATTTCCTTATGAGACAATAGTTTTTTTGTGTTCTTGGAACTCATTAGCAAAAACCTTTGCTGCTCTGAATTGAAGATAATAGTATCTGAAGGCTTTTCAAATTGCTGAGACAAGTAGAGTTGGTAGCCCCTGAACCTGAAAAAACACAGATTGGAATTTCTGGATTGAACCACCTAGATGACCTTTCAGTCAAGTCAGAGAAAACTTTTCGAACAGTTTGGGGAGAGGAAGGGAAAGTTCATATTTCACAGCAGTGTCATGAATAGAAGAGGTTCCAAAGCAGTAATGTGATTTCCTGCCTCTGAGTCCTTTTTTACAGATAATATAATCCTCTGGAGCAGCTTCTAACCACTTTAAAACTCCCTGATCTAATTTCCTGTTGCCTTCTGCTTTGTCCCTCCATGCCAGTAGAAGTGGTTGTGAGACATTTTAGAAGAGCTCACATGGTCACACTTCATGCCCAGTTTGCCTCTGGTGGAATTTAATGTAGAGGCAACAGGTTACAATCCATCAGAGATTCAAACTTTGACCTGACAGAGGGATCCCAGAGGGGCAGAGAGCAAGATGAGGACCTCTTTGCACAACAGAGCTCAGGGCAGCACAGGCCACGTGAAGCCACTCCTGAGGCATCCAGCTGTGAGACAAGAGTGGGATGTGAATTGGTGGAGCTGCTCCAAGCCATGCTGGCATAGCTGATCGCAGACTGACTAGCTCAGGGGATTTGGGGGCTGCAGGGTGCATGCAAATCCTCTGTAAGACTCAGCAGTGAAGAGCTCAGGCCAAAAAGCTTCAGGGCTGCTCTGTCGTCTCTGCCTCTGTCCTCATTCAGCTCCCACGAGAATGCTTAAGCAGCAAAGCTTAAGCTTAATCGAGTTATGTGAGCCAATAAACTTCACTGCATTTCTTATTGCCCTACCACAGTTATATGCTTCTAAAACATTTTGCTTAAAATCAAGGCAAGGTTTTTTACAGATTTCTTCTAGCACAGTCTCTCTGCTTCACCTCCTGAACTTGCTGCTCTGCAGCCCAGGTGGACTCAGAACTGCCTGGTGTGCATGTCTGTGAGGAACATTATGAACTGCACAGCTTTCACTTGACCTCAGGCTTCAGAAGGAGCGTCAGGATCAGACTCTGAATATCTGAATTAAAGGCTTAACTTTGGAAAGCGCTCCGTCAAAGTGGTCAGAAGGTCTGTGGGGCGCACAAAGCAGGCGATTGTGCGCTCAGACCCCTGGGTTAGCCTTCCATCTGTTGCCAGAAGCCAAGGCTGAAACAAAGTGTTTGTGTTGCAGGTAGTGGCATGAAAAATAATCGTTCTTGTTGAAGTTCAGTTTAGCAGAAGCTGGCCTTTCTACCTCACCCACCCAGCCTCACAGTAATGAGGGAAACAGCGAGCTCTTCCTCTCGTGATAGCTGAGCTCACCCAGTTTCCTCCCTGTTGCAGTGTCTGCAATCCTTGCTGCATTTTAAAAGCAGAACCTCTAACAGCTACAAAGTCCTAAGAGAGGCAGGGCTTTAATTCTGTGGACACCAGTGACACTCTCAGGGGTGCATCTCTCTTGATCCCAGCCCGTGCTTCCCACCTCCTGGCGAGCACAGGAGGAACGGCTCATGTCTCAAGGCGATGCAGCTCCCAGGCATCTTTCTTCATGATTCACACAGAAACTTTTAATTTATAGAACTGACATATTAACTCCAGTGGCCTAAAAGAATAAATGAGTAATACTGTGGGGTCTTCCGTTCAACGACGGGAATGTTTTCCCCGTTTAATTGAAGCCATTTGTCATTTTGAATGTAGAATGTATTCATTAGAAAGCAGCACCTCGGAGGGGACTGGAGAGCTCAGGAGATTAGTAGCAGGGTACAAAGCCTTTTGCCTCCAGGTTGCCAGTTTCAAATCTGGCCATGTCACTATTGATCAGAAGAAATCATTACAGGCTGACAGATGTTTGGCTGCTTATATAGAAGTGACCTTGTCAGATTAGTCAAATTCTTTGTTAAGAGATATGTCCCTACTCTTACACACACACACAAAAATCCTCATTAGCACCTTGTTGGTAGTGCTCCCAGCATCAGTGAGGACAGGGCATGCTTGTTTATGCAAAATCAGAACAGAGGGATTTTTGAGCTATGCGAGGGTTGATTGAAGCATTTTCAAAGCATCTCATGATGCACTTTGAAATTTCCAAGTTGATTCTGTGCTGCATAATTTAAAATGAACCCTTCTTAGAATATTTGCAGTGCTTTGATCAGTATAAATTTTTTTTTTTAGGATTCTGAGAACTGAGTTATTTCTATAGCATCAGCAATATGTGTATTACCAGTAAAGCATGTTCTTAGCCAAAAAAACCCCAAAAAACAAAACCCAAAAAAAGAAGAAGAGGGGGGCATCTGAAGTATGTGGGGGAAAAAAGAATGGTTATACTGCATACATTTTATTCAGTAACTTTCAGACTAAGGCTGAAAACACTCTTAGTCCTGTGATGTATTCTGCAGTCTAATACTTAGGGAACAGAAGAATCTTACAAAATCACCCCAGACACTTCAGTCCAGCCTGCAGTAACTCATATCTCTGGATGAAACTTTTGCTCCATGGATCACAATGACCACTTATGGTGATACCACACGTCTCCTTTCACAAGGCTCTGCTACCTCTTGAACATAACCTATGGCTTTTAAAACCACCCAGGACAGGCACTTGGGAGAGTGTACATGCAAATTTTCAAACACAGGCTCTTAAAGGGGTCCCTTTCCTGTGTCACTTTGCAGACCCCATGAGGAAAATAATTCTGGTTGGGATGAGGCTTCCTCCATGCTGGGAATCAAGAAAAATTTACCCAAGTGAAGGGACTCTGACAGAAATGAAAACCTCTACACAAATACAAATAATCTGTATAGGAGACCCCAATTCTTCTCTGAAACAGAGGAAAGAAAATGCCAGAAATCCAGTGGGAGCTCAATTTGCCATAGGGAGGAAAAGATTAGTTTTTTGTCAGCTTTGCAGCTGATGTTGCAAATTGAGTTTGAGACAGAAGAAAAATGCTTTGGGGTGTTCATATTTTTTTACATCACCAGCAGCAAATATCAAGGCTGGGCTGATAATGTTTGTGTGAAATGTGCAGGTGACTTTGGTCTGTATTGTGAACAGAGCAGGTAAAGTGTGTCTTGATTAGTGAGGTTGGTAGGCAACAGTTTGTAATGTTGTGTTTTTTATTCCAGTCCAAATTCTGCTTTTAGAAGACTAAATCAAATTTTTACCTGAGCTGAACTTGCCTCTACCACAGGAGTTTTGAAAAAGGTCTTTTTAAAAACAATTATAGTCTCTCTGGAAAGGGAGGGTGGAGGGATTATAGGGTGTGAAAGTAATAAATAATAGCTTTGGGCTGGTCTGAGCTGTTATGAGAAATGCCAAATGACTGGCACACCTTATTATGTCTTTTAAGCAATCACAGCACATGACTCCAGCTCTTTCTATGTCAAGAACATTTGTAGTTAAATGCTGCAAGGATATGGGAAGGTGTGCCAAGGCTTCTGTGCACCTTCAGCTGTTCTCAAGGTGAAGACTTAAAAATGGCAATTTAGCCTTTGCAGAGAACAGCACATGCCATTCAGGTCTTGGGCAAAAAGATAAGATAACATGTATTTCTTAGCTGAGGATTATGAGTTGCATCTATGGGTGGTGATGGGGGGAAGGGTGGGCACTTCATCTACCAAACTTGGCTGATTTGATTTTTCTTATCAGTAAGGAGTTTTAACCTGCCTGATACACCATTTCTTTAAGGTCTAAGTAATATTGGTTCTGCAAGAAGTAATATTGCAGTATGTGTAGCTTAAAACCTGGCTTGCCTTAAGGTCACATCAGCCATAAGTAATACACACTGTACTTAGGATCCCACAAATGTGACCTTCTACTTGTGTCCCAGTAATGCAGAAGGCACCAGCCCAGAGCAAATCTATGGATTTCATAGGCATCTAATAGGGAAAATAAAGACAGATATTTCTATGTATTGTAAGGGGGGTGGGGGGTGGAAGGCAGAATCAACAAGAAGCTCTAAATTAGTTATTCTGGTAGTGAATGCTGTGTTATGGACCTGCATGTGTGCCTCAGGCTTTTATGGGTTTGCAATTGTATTAGGAGATATTGCTTTGACCTAGACATAACTGTACAGGTAAATTACTATTATTCTTTTGCTTGGGAGAAATAAAACCCTACAAATGCTTTCAAATATGCCACACATACATACTTGTGACAACATATAGGATAGATTCCCTGATGAGAAAAGGAACTAAGATGGCAGTAGAATTCCCATCAGGGCAAATTGGTGAATAGGAATATTGATGGTTTCGTGAAGGTAATTTAACTTCTCTTTCTGTGATGGTGGAGCTGAACTGAAGTTTGTTCTGCCACTCTCTGTCACCACTCTTCCCAGAGGCAGCATGTCCTGATGGATTGCAGGAACTTGGCCTCTTTCAAGATAATGGGACAAATTAAGCTGGATCACCACTGAAGGCATTTTGGAACAACCTGGCAAAACTTTTCAGGGTGGCCTCAAAGCCTTCACACAGCCTAGAAAAGCTGCTTAGCTGGGAGGTTGCAAGCAAGCACTGTTCTAAAATAATCATGAATGTTCATAAAGCAGATAAAAGCCTCCAAGTAGTACAGCCAAGCTGTATCAAGGGCTAAAGTAACAAAACACATGATTTGTTTAAGACTTTCCTTCTATTTGCACTATTTTTTATTTCTTGCATAAAAAATGGGGGGAAAAAACCTTTAAAACAAAAGGCTAAGAATTTTCCAAGGTCAAAATTAAGAACTTTAAAAGTTTTGCAAAAGTGTGATATTACTGTTACAAAATACACATAGAAACAGACGTCAGGATAAAAATTTTAAAACATAAGGAGTTAATGATACATTTTTAAATATTGTTTCAGCAAAGGTAGCTATGTAACAAATTAAAAAACAGTGGATATGAAGGATTCCAATTTCAAGGAAGAAAAAGAAGAAACCTGTAACACAGCCTAGAAAGCACAGCCATTAAAGCAGAAAGAATTTCTGAAGCTACAGGTAGATGCTATGCTTTGGGAAATACTGACACACAGAAGGGAAAACAAAGCTTTTGAAATAAAAAAGGGTGGAACCCCCAAAACCAATTGAGAATTTATGTAGTGGGTAGCTTTACTTGCATTTCTCATTTGTTTCCTACCAGATTTCTTTTTAATATCAATATATACTCTCCATTTCCAAAGTGTAAAGGCCTGGTTATTTTTTCTTGGTGATTTCTGCATTGCTGCAAGGCTTCCAAGCAATGAGAAAGTTGTAAAGTCTCTGTAGCATGAACCACAACTTCTTGAGGTGCTGAAAGCTGTCAGTATGGCCAAGCTGGGCTTGGCAGGGCAAGCAAAGGGAGAGGAATAGAAAGTGATTATTGTGCCATTACTGCAGTATTGCAGCTCTGGGCAGTGCTGGTTTAGCCTGTTTACTCCAGCTGCTCCCAGGAGGCTGCAGTGTCCCAGGGAAGCTGTCCCCTTTGTCACCTGCTGTCTCTACTCTTTGCCCTTCCCAGGGGGAAGTCAACAAAAAAGCTTGGGCTGGCTGTCTCCAGGACCTGAATGGTGAAGTGCTCTTTGCACACACCAACACTTTCTTGAACCATGGCTGCAAACAACTAATCACTCTTTAATCCTACTAACCTCTTTGCCTCAGCCGTATGGTGGGGTTAAAATTCCTGCTGATAAGATTAAGTGCTGTCTTGGATTGGGGCCTACATAAATAATAGTGCTGTTTCCACAGCCACACTCATTAGAGTGAAATGTAAAAAAGGATGTCGGTCTTCCTGCTGTGGGATGTCAGCCAGCTGCTAATTGTTTGTGATCAGAAAGAAGTTCTTTTCTTGTCATCCTTTAGGGATGTGTGTGTTGATGTAATTCCATTTTACACTTGCACTGAATTCAAGTGCACTCATCTACAGTGTTTGAACTAGATTTTTTACCTTTAGAACGCTGGATAGCTGCATGTAAGTCTAGGTTGTATTAACCACAGGCTTTTTTCTTTAGTGTTCTTACAAGATTGTATTTTTAATCTGAGTGGTACCTACAGTAAAATCCTTTTTAATGGCCAAGACAATCACACCTCAGATTTAATCCCCTGGTTATAAAGCTGACGTGTTTTTCCCATTGTCAGACCGGTTGTGACTCACTGCTCCTTTCTGCTAACAAGAAATCCATTAGATTAATGTGAGTTTGAGAACTACAATGAAATTATTCCAGTAATCTTTGTATTTTAAAAATTCATCAGCAAACACCACAGAAACAGAGTGGCTAAGTCTGTTATTTTACTGAGCAACCTGAAAAGAAACAGCTGTTAGAGACTGAACAATGGATTTGTGGCTTTAATCTTTAGAGGTGCTCTGTGCCCTGTCAACAGCTTAGGCACAAAAATATGAAGTACAAGCCTAATTTTAGGCACACCTGCAATTCTTCTGGTTGCTTTAGCTGTGTGTTGGCAGACGAAGGAGACCTTTGGATACAACCAGTGAAGTCTGGAAAATCTTCTAAAGCAAATCATGTATCAAGATAAAACAACCACTCATGCAGCATTCTAAAATTAAATATTGAAACAAATCCATCTGTTTTCCCTTGAAAAAATGAGGGACACAAAAGAGACCAAAGAGTAGCTCATGTAGAATAACACAGGTGTGGCTGAAACTACTCTTGACATAAAGTATTTGATAGCATGTGTGATGGAGATACGTTGACATTCCCAGCACTTCTTGCCTGAATTCTTATTTTGAAAAAAATCTATTTCCCTTTAAATTTCTTTGTTGGGGGGTTGGGAAAAGAGTAGAGGATGGGAGCACTGCTATCTCCCATTTTGCCAGAGGTGTGCAGAGACAGCTTTGAAAATGTGATCTGGATGGCTTTTATCAGAAGAGGAATCTGGCTGGCTGTGGCAGGGGAGCAGAGCTCTGCCAAAGGAGCAATGTAGGGCACGCCTGCATCTGTGTCAAGCACTGCTTGTCTGTGATGCTGCTCCCCATTGCCTGTGTCAGGAGTTATCTTCCTGATCCTCAGCCTCGCACTGGTGAGAGGGAAATGCAAATTTCCTGATGTCTTCTGGAGGGCTATGGAAGGAAGAAAGTGAGGGAGGGAATCAAAGGGAATATATTATTGGTGACAGCAAGTGTACTAAGTGAGGGATGGGAGCAGGAACTGAAGAGGTGGTAATGAGGGCATGTGAGGGGAAGCAGCCCACCATGCACACTGAACCCACAGCAGGGGGAGCCTGGGGGAGACACTGAGGGAAAAGGACAAAACACAGCTTGTCTGCTGATATTTCTGATAACTGCAACCCTGCCCTTGCAAGAAAGCAGCACACATCTGATGGCATAGTCAGAAGCCCTCTAATGCTTTTATTCCTCTTGATATGTTCCCCATTTAGAGCAGAGGTTCCCTCACTTTCTCAAACCTCTGCAACCCTCCTGCTCTTCAATACTGATATAAAAAAGAGCAAAGCTCAGTGCCATTTCGACATTGCAAAATGAATTTCTTATAGCTGCTATGACTTCTTTCAGTTTTCAGCTCTTTATTATTGTATCTTTTTGTATTTTCCAAACGAAATTCCCTTTGGTTTAAAAAAAAACAAAAACTTCCAAATAAAGTACTTATCTTCCCAGAATGTTTCTTTCCCAGAGATTTCAAAACCACCATGTTTCATTGTGACTCATATTGAAGCCAAGCCAGATTTTGAGTTATTTTAAGCCTTTTTGCCAAATAATATTTTCACCCTTTTGCCAGGTCTGGCTTAGACTTGTAGCAAGACAACAGCAGGACAGATCTTGTATTATACATTCCTCCCTATCACTCTTACACAAGACTTTTAAACATGAGCATGTGTCCTCATCTTGGCCTGTATCTTCATTTCTCTGATGGTTCAGTTTATTTTTGTGGCATTATTATCCCAGCCCTGCTTTTTCTCTTTCCCTTGAGGGCACAAAAAGCACAAGGAAGCAGCATGATATCACAATTCTGCAATTCTTATGGTTGGTACTTCTGGAAATGCTTGATCCCACTGCTCTCCAATTATCATCATACTAATGCTAAATTTCCAGACCTCTTGATTTATATATTTATGCAATATATGAATATAAGTACACACATAACCCAAATCATTCTTTGTATTTAACTAGTATTGGCATTCTTTCATCTATGATTAAGATGATCTTTCATGATCAATACAGTCTCTAGTGAACATTTTACACACACTGTCTTATTAGAGTCCCTCCTCAGAGGTCATGCCTTTGTATTCTCTACTCCACTGCATTTAGGACTCCTTCTAAAATTGTAAGATATCCACCCAAGATTGCTAAAATTATCTTCATTAGAATTATTATCATGATGAAGATGGAAAACTAGATATATAGCACATAATATTTTTTTAATGTATTAGGAATATTGCTTTAAATTTTGTGTTCTTTACAAAAATTTTGCTGTTTGAATATCCTGAATGTGTTGCAAAGAAGGAGGACTTACATATTTTAGAACCAGGACAGCAATGCCTGGATTTGAGGACTTTCCAAAACATAAATGGAAGTTGTGGTGGATGCATTTAATGCCCCGTGTTCAGGGATGTTTTAGTTATTGTTGAGTGATGCTTGCACGGTGTCGAGGCATTTCCTGCTCCTTGTACCACCCCACCAGTGAGGGGTTGGGCTGCACAAGGAGCTGGGAGGGGACACAGCCAGGACAGCTGATCCCAACTGACCCAAAGGGATGCTCCATCCCATATGGTCTCATTCCAGTCTAGAAAGATCAGGGAAGAAGGAGGAAGGGGGGATGTTTGGAGTGATTTTTGTCTTCCCATTGGATGTGATGGGGCCCTGCCTTCCAGGGGATCACTGAACACCTGTCTGCCCATGGGAAGATGTGGCCATGCCCATGAATGCTTCTTTTTGCTTTACCTATTTAATTGTCTTTATGCCAACCCATGAGTTTTCTCACTTTTACAGTTCTTTCCCCCATCCCACCAGTGGGACAGTGAGCAAGTGGCTGTCTAGTGCTCAGTTGCCATCTGGGGTTAAACCACAACAGTGCTGAGAAGAGTCTAATGCATAAATCTCCTTTAAATTTTATTTTAAAAATATCTAGTGACACTTTGCTTTCAGATCAGGTAGTATATGTCAGTGAAAGCTCTTTTTTTTCCCCTCCTCTAGTAAGAAAAGTCATTTCTGAGATTGTGTTTGACAGCACTTCTGACAAAAAAAAAGAAGACAGGTCAGTTGAAATGAGTTAGTATTTCAACAGAGAAACAATACAATCATTTTATCAGGAGACTGAAAAATAGAAGGCATGTTGGGAAGGAAGGGATAACTCCTTAGATGAAAAGATTTTTAAAGAGCAGTCATTCATTTGAAATATTACAGATTTGTAACATTTTTAACACATACAGAATTAAATTATTAGATTATTTTTTAAGAAGGCTCAAATAAAAAGGGCTCTATAATTTTCATCCACTTGTCTGATCCTAGAAAGTTCATATTTCACATAAAGCTACGATTAAACTAACCTGAGAATTCTAGGAGGATGGAATCTATTTTCATAAACACCCTCCTGAATTACAGGAAAATCCACACTTTAAGAAAAGCCAAAATCCAAAGACAAACCACCCTCCAGTTCTGGCAGCCTTATCCTGCTGGGAACACATGGTACCTACAAACACTTTCTTCTCTGTACACACATAACTGGATTAGAAGGACTGTGAGGGTGATGATTTGATTTGCTTCTTGCTAACAGCAAAATGTCTTGCTGTCTTATTTTTAATAAAGTTTATAAAAGAAGTATATAAAATTATTTATACAAATAATTTTCCAGACAGTACATAAAATCTTTTAAATTTAAATACTGAGATGTAAAGAAATATGATTGCTAACTGGAATATAAAAAATAGTTTAATAATTCTTTAATCCTCTTTTAATGTGGAAATACATGAATTTGAATGGAAATGTCTTCCTAGCTAAGGAATTGTCCCCTTTTTAATTAGCAATCACAAATCTGTCTATCAATTCCACATGTAAGTGTCAAGCTAGAAAGCAATCTTGTCATTCCTACTTTCATTTGTGCATTTCTAATTTCAATGCAGAAATCCCTTTGTGTGAAAATCCCTAAAACTAGCATCAACACATTTTCTTTTTTACACAGTATAAACCTATGCCCACTGAAATTGCAGTTTTGGAATTCACTGATGATGTGCGTCAAAAACTGCAGCTGTTTTGCAGAGTATTACTAAAAGAAACTATTACCAGTCACTTTCTACTTCTTTTACTGTGTTTTACCTTGATCAGAAGCTAATGGCTTTTGTTGTGGACACAGGGGAGGATAAATCCCCTTCAAAACAAATAACACTCATTTCAATTCTTCTGTTGTAACAACCTATTTATGGATCTAGTTCACTCCTTCCCTTTTGGGAAATCTATGTTGCAGAATGCAGCAGCTCTTTCTCGTTGGGTACCACTGAATTCCAACTTGCAGCCTGTGAAGGTAGAAACACCAAATTCAGAGGGGGTCAGTCCTAAAAACTGCAAAGTGATACAGTCCAGGCTGAATGAAGCATGTGTTTAACTACAAGCAACTTCAGAATCATATGGCAGATAAGGGAACAACTTCCATACTTTTAATTTTACTGCCTGTTGAAGTGATTTTTTTGGAGACAGTCCAGGGTGGCTGCACTTTGCAGGACTGAGCACCCCACATGACCTGTTCACGTCTGAATCCAAGCCCACAAAAGGCAAGGAAACAGATTCTGAGTGTTCATGGACACTGTTGTCTGCATCAGCCCTTGAATTGGGCCCTGTCATGGCAGCAATTTTTTAGCTTTACTGAAAATTTTGTAGCTCAAATTTAAACAAATATGGAGATTTAAACACACTTTTATTACTCCCATCACTTAACTAGAATGTCCTCCTAAAGTTTCCACAATATTATTCCATTACTTGTCAACTTGTTTCTTCCCTGTTATCTAGGTCCTCATTAATGCATATTCTCTCATACCTCTTCATTGTTTTCCTCTTCTGGGTGGCTGATATAAGACAGCAGGTCATTAACTCCACCATTATAAAATTGTTGTTAATTTGTTTATTCTCCTCATTTTTCAGTGGTACTTTCAGTCCTACTTTTCCCTGGTTCTTCTTTTATGCCTGCTCCATTAAACAGGCATTTATTATCACGTTAGCTATGCTAACTAGCAACAGTTCATTGCCTTTCTCCACCTTGTCTTGTTCACTGCTGGTTATTTTCTGCTCTGTTCTTGTTTTCCCTCCCATTTCAGGACTTTCTCTTCCTTGCAGCTCTCTGTGAAGCAATGGCACATGTATGTTTTTAGACACCCACCTGTGGTACGGTGGTTCTTCCCTTTCCTTGGTGCCTCTGAAAGTATGGAGAAAAGATGAGGTGTGCTGTGGACACACTCCTTTGCAGTTCTCCCTCACACTTCCACCTGTCTCCCTCTAGAGAGGTCCAGGGCACTTTAGCTCCAGGACTAAGTTGTTCCTGCTATTGACAAAATATGAATTCAATTCATTATTTCTACTGAAAAAGAGTTCATATTTTAAAATCAAGCACTGCAAGGAAGACGTGCATTTATGCTAGAATGAGGAAAGAAGAAATTCCTGTCAGTATCCTGTCACTACTTTTGGCACATCATGTTTGGTGGCATATTCCATGCTGCTGCACGAGTTTCTTCTGTGCACCTGCTTCTCATTCAAGGTAAATTGCAAAGCTGCCATTAGTTTCAACATGACAGGAAGGCCTTGTGAGCTTTGCTGCTGCTGGAGTCACCACTGTGCTCTTCCTGAAGCTCTGCCACCACACTATCAAACAGATACAAGGTTCTGTCTTCCAGCACCCTGTAATTTCACACACTTCTCTTATAAGTGCATGCTTGAATTTTTGCCCTCCAATATGCTTTAACTGAGTACCAGTGACAGGTGCTGTATAACACAAACTGCAGCTGCCAAAGCCTCCCAACAGATTGTCCCTTCAGTGCTGCTAATTCTTTGCTGTTAACCTGAGTGATCAGACTGAAATCTAGAAAAGGAACCCAGCCTACATCACTCAAAAGAAATCTCTTTTACCCTCCCCTGATCTCCTGAATCTGAAAGATTTCCAGCCAAGGTGCTGCCATCTGCGCATACAAGAGGGAGGAGATTCTGCAGCTTACCATCTTTTGTATTCTTTCATGTAATCCCTATTTACGTGGCCAAAACACTAGGATTAGAAGAAATACACAAAAGTATTCCCAAAAGAAATGGCATAAGCAATTTGATTGTTTATTTCCCAGGAGCTCTCATCATGTTAAACCTCCCAATCACTAAAATCACTAGCTGGGGAAAAACAGATCATAAAAGAGCTAACTAAGAAAAAATTCCACAACAGAAATGGAAGAAAAACCCACAATCATACAGCTGTATCTGCTGGATTTGTGCTCTGGATCAGCTTCTCCTATTTAAATATGTATTACTGGCAAAGATTTCTTGGTGTTGTGTTTATTCGGAGAGTTACTCTCAGTCAAATTACTGGCTAAAATCCAAGCAGGTAAATTCTGGTTCCTTTAACTCTTGAATGCACCCATTTCAAAGCACTTACTCTACTTTCTGCTGTATTTTTCTCTGCTAATTAATACCTTTCTATGACAAGACCCTGAAAATCCAAAATGTGTTGTACAATTAAATAAGAAGCCATTGCTTGCAATCCTTGGCTCCAGGCCACGCCATCCCTCCATCCAGACAGACACATTGGGTTGTAACCTAAACCACCAAGGGAAGATTGCAAGAGGCTTTGACAAATGAGATAAAAACATAACTTGGAGCTTGGGATAAATGATAAATATACAAAGACTAGATGCCTAGACTGAGGCAAGGATGATACATGAATTTGTAGCTGGCATCTCATGCCAGAAGCCCATTTGCAGGAAAGTATTGGCAAACACAGATTTACTTGATCTGTGGATTGTAGAGAACAAGGAGTCACCCAGTTTTTCTCTGTAAATCTGTACACCTGGAAAAAGAGATAGGAAACATGGCAGCAATCTCCCAACCATACTCTGCCTTTATAAAAAGTCCATGCTAATGGCTGGAAACACAGACCAAAGACACTCAACTCAAATATACTTGGACTTTTATTCACTGCAACAACTGCACATTTATCTCCACCAGTTCAAGGGTGCTGCAATGAAACATGCACAAAGTAAAGAATCCCCTCTCCCAAAACTTGAAAACACTGTGGAGTTGATGTTTCTGTAATAGTTGTGTTCATCATTTACAGAGCACCATGAACAGCAGGGTAACCTGGAATACACAGACAGCTCGTTAGCACATTAGGTGTCATGGGGAATATCATTCTAGCTCCCATTTCTGGCAAATTAAATTTTATAATTAGTTATGTTCTTCAACACATTAAGTCCATCAGAATCAGATGCATAGTCTTGTCAATAGACCTCACCCATAGAAAGAAAATCTGTGTAGAGAAAAATGTAGAGAAAATATACTCCATAGAATACCAAAGAGTTTTGGAAGAACTGTCCATATGAAAGACTTTGACCCAGACTCCCATACTCTATACTCTGTTGTCTCTTATCAGAAATGCATCCTGCTTTTTTAATTTTTCTGGAGAGTACCATAAACTGTGACATGGCTGCTCCTGATTATAACAGGATCATTGTTTGCTTAATCCTCTCACAGTGAATTTGTTTCCTGTTTCATTCCTTTTTTTTTTTTTAAGGGAGATTCATTTGAAAATAGAAGGCTTCGTCTCAGACCTATTAACTACTCCCACATTGCTCCTTGACTTTCTATCTCAGCATGGGTCTTTAGCTGACCTAAGATACCACATCTTGCCAGTGTAGATTGGTGGCTAATAAGCTATTACAACCTAGATATTTTAAGAGTTATGTATTGCTTCTGAACAGATGTGACAAGATAATATTTAATCACTGTAGCATTCTTGAAATCGACTGGGCTAGATGTCTAAAACCCACCACTCGTATCAGAAATGCGTGATTGCAGAAGAAAAAGGGAAATAAAAAAAAATTATTTGCCGTTTTTTTGACTGCTGTGGAAACAGACATGCAGCTGTTCTTTTTCATTACTGTGTAGCAGACTGAGCACAGTATTCATTGTTGAGTAAAATAATTGCAGTAAAAAAAGGAGAGATGAAGAGAGAAGAAAGTGTTGCTTAATGAAGATAATTTGTTTGGAACTGAGGAATCTGTAATCCTTCTATCCATGCCTATTGTTCACTTGCACTGTATTTGCTTCCCCATAGCTGAGAATAATCTTACAGGCTTTTTTTTTTTTTTTTTTTTTAATCAGACTGAACTGTAACTTTTATTAATTTTGCATTTATGGTGTGTATTATTCTGTGCCCCCTCTCAGATGTCATTGGCTTGTTACTTGACTCTTAAGAAGCAATATCTGACACAGGAATGGTGTGGGGGCAGGGCAGGGAATTGACTTTTTCAGTCCCTGACCATGCAACCACATCTGGAATTGTGGGATGTCTACAATAAATCCCATCTTCTTATCCTGCATATGAAATAGAACTCAACTAATGACCATATGGAGCAAACTAAAGCAAGCAGTCTAATTTACTAAAGGCAGGGGGGAAAAAAAGGAAATTTCTTGCTTAATTAACAAGGGCAGAAATACAGCAACAGACAGTATAACAGGAGGACCATATTTAAGGCACCTCCAATCAAATGTTTTAATGGCATATAAGACCCAAGGGAGCTCTAAAAATGCCTGGCACTGCTAACATGCTTGTAACATGGTTTTGCTTTTAAAAGCAATTTGGGTAACAGTTTTGAAAAGGATCAGTTATTAGGAACATCTTGATTGTTCTGTCTGTCCAACTTGCAATGCCTACAAAGGGGATGATGCTCATGACTCTGTACAGTAATTACATAATTATGGCAAGGCAGAGCAAGATATACTCTCAAAAAATCAAGGCGCCCTGGCATTGATTGGAGGAAGATACCACATGAGCCAAAGGACAAGGCAAATCAAGTGTCTGCTTGTTCCCCAGTGATTCTCAAGGAACATTATCTCACCTGGGACAGCAGTCTGCTATCATCTTAGCAGCTGTAAAAGCACCTTTCACACATCATCCTTGGCCTGCGTGGGCGGTGCTCGGCCATGTACTGCACGTCCTTGCTTTTGATTCCCTATCCAACCCAGGCAATTCCTTTGATTACTACTGCAGCCCTCAGAAGCCTTTTGTTTTCTCATATATTCAAATTAGTCCTCTGGATGACTGCTGCATGAAAGTGTGTTTTTCCTGTTAAAGCTATAGTTTTTAACTGATTCTTTTTCCACAGCTGCTGTGAACCTTGTGAAGCATGCTGTACAAACACATAGGAAAAGGCATTTCTTTTTCAGGGAAAGCTTTCTGTTTGAGAATCAAAGCAGGAGAAAAGTGATTTGTACAAACCTAGAGAGACAGTGAATATAATATAAAGAATAAAAGACATTTTATGTTTGAAGGGCTCTCTGCTGCTTTTTTTCTGTATCATGATAATGTAACAATGGGAAATTAGTGAAACCTGAAACATTTCAGATTTTATGTTTTTACCTATGACTCTTGAATCTCTCAAAATGCAGGAAACAATGCACTGTATTTCTTTGTATTCCTGACAGCCTTCCTTCAGCCTCATTGCCACCCCAGCTTCGAAACCATTTTCTATGCTGTCACATATGTGACACTGGACGGCTTGGATTATGTATAGCAAAATGTAATTAAAGCCATATTGCACGGGAGAGGTAGAGTCACCAAGGAAAAGAAGATTTGAAATGAGGATTAAGGAAGAAGGAGGTTTGCAGAGTCTTGAATACATTAATTTTCCTAACAGCTTACATAGCAATTCAGTGACTTCTATTGTGCGGAGTGTAGTTAGCACCTTCCATGACCTGAAATCAAGAAAAAAGAGTGTACCTGTGTGGAGTCAGATGAAAGAATATGTTATTGCAGAGTCAAAGAACAAATATCCTAGTCTTGAAAAGAAAAGCTGATAGATTGTTGCCAAGGATTAAAGTGGCTATGCCCCCAAGGAAAAAAACATTCCATCTCATCTTTTAGGACTGTAGTTAAGCGACAATTAAATGGTCAATGAGATTATTTTCCCAAATCACAATGTTTTTTCGTAGTGCTTGTTGGACTTTTCTTGCTTTGGACTCATGATGAACTAGACTTGGAAATAAGACAGAAATGCCACTCCAGTGTTACCTCTGAGCTGTTCAATCTCAACTCTGAAACCAGCCTCAGTGGTTGCACAAAGAATAAAAACATTCTGTGTGAACATCTGTAACAGAAGAAAATTACGATTTAGGAGCTATGCTGGAACAGGAAGGTGTTCTCTGTTATTCTCCATTGTATGTGTCTGTCCAATTTGTGTCTTTTATACATCTTTTGAACTTCTGTGTTTGTGTTATACTATAGACTCTGCCAGTAGGATAATGAAATACATGAAAAGACACAGAGAGAAAAATCACATCACTACAATATAATGATTTTAATTATTTTAATGATTAATTATTTAAATCTCTGTTGCTTTACTTGCAGTTAAATTAGACCTGTGAACAAACAAACAAGAGCAGAGCTGATGTGCTGATCAGAAGATTGTGTGGCAGTACAAACATCTGCCCCAGCTCAGGAGCTACTGAGCAGATGATATATTACTGAGCAGCAAATACACAGAATAAGGCACAGATCACCATGAAATTTTGATATCTGCAATGAGGAACACTGTATTTCCCTCTGAGGCCATAAAGACATTGCTTTATTCAAATAAATACGTAATCTGCCATTGCTGCGGTACAAACAGACTCCAAAAGACAACTGAGCTGTGGTAGAACTTCAGGAACTTAAAACACTGATATGGTTCACTGGAATCAACGTCATTTAGTTTTAACACTAAAGGATTATTGCTTTGCAGCCTTGTTTCTCCAGACAGGCACAGGTTTGCTTCCAGCTCTGGCAGGTGGCTCTGCACACCCTTGGAGGGCTGATTCTTTCTGAAGCCTTCCTTCCAAGAGCTACTCAGCCTTTCCCCAGCTGCTTTTGATCAGTAGGGATTAGCTGTCCCAGTGAGGTGGGTACAGAATTTCCTGCCAGCCACACAGAACAGCCCACAGTTGTTGTTCATGTGTCAAATACAAGCAATTCTGTGTTGTGTTGCTCAAGTGTCTCAATCACAGGCCAGGTGTGTTTTCTACATGCTGAAAATCCTTGCCTTGATATCATAGGAATCCACATGAGATAACACTACTTTTCCTGGATATGTTTAAGTTAATTTGTAGAGTGTAAGGAATGAAAATAATAACTGCAGCCAGACTGAAATTCAATGAAACTTGCATTTTGTCCTGTCGATTGTGCATGCATAAGTTATTGCCTTTTGGGTGATGATTAAGTGTTTTTCAAATTCAGGGATTATTATCAGGGTTGAGATTTCTTTCAACATATTGTTTGTGAGGAAAGTGAGAGCATTTCCCTCCAAATTTTGCACCCTGCTTTACAGCCCACATGGGTTCATTTAATGTGATTCCACAAACACAGGTCAGTGGGAGAGAGTAGATAATTTCTCCAGTTCCCTTTTTTTTTACCTGAAGTTTGCAGTAGCACTTGTGGGACAGTGAGGATCCACAGAAGGAAAAGCAGTTGATTCAGCCAGAATTTTTGGTGTGTCCTGTGAAGTATCTCCCTCTCCCTTTCACCCAAGAAACAGCACAGCACCTGAAGTTTGGTGCTGGTGCGTCCTTTGGGATGCTGCAGGCCCTGGGGAGTTTGGTGATACTTCCCAGACCTCACACACTAACATTGAGTTCTTTTGCAGCAAGGGCTGAGGCTGCTCTGCTGTGGCACTCACAACCCCAACCTTACAGTGCAAAAAGTTCCTGTCTAGAACCAAGAAATTTGGATCCTCCTGCTTTTGCCTGTCTAATAGGAGAGTTATCCAGGGCAGCCTTGCATGCAACAAACCTTCCCAACACCTTTCTTTTCTCCATTGGCAGTTTTATCCTGGCTCACAGTCCTGTGGTCAAGCAGTTTAGAATGGGTAGCTTTAACCTGTGACACAGGTTTAAAGGGCATAAGTATGGACTACACTGCAAAATGCAACGTGTCTTTGCTGAACTGAATAGCCTGGGTGTCTTGATAGTGCGGGAGATCACTATGCCTGGCTTATCAGAATAATTACACTATCAATGACCTTGACTGAGAAGGTCAGATCCTTTCTGCTTATCTCCCAATTTAGTGTTATCTTTTTCATGCACCTTACGCTGGCACTTAAGTAATCCATGCAATGCAATTAGCAGGGAATGGCCATGAGTTTTACCTTCAGAAGTAGGGAAAAAAGGTAGGATTTCCTCTACCACACTCCTGACTATTCACTAATTAGCTCCTGTTGTATCATTAACATCAGATATGGGACTCAGGAAATTAAGGGTAGCTGACACTGAAAACAGACCACTCAGCA
Organism: Luscinia megarhynchos; assembly: GCA_034336665.1. Taxonomy (NCBI): domain Eukaryota; kingdom Metazoa; phylum Chordata; class Aves; order Passeriformes; family Muscicapidae; genus Luscinia; species Luscinia megarhynchos. The sequence continues at coordinate 53,377,675 of CM067566.1, read as the reverse complement.
TTAATTCCCATACAGCCAATGCTATCTGCAAAAGTTTCTGTCTGTTCTTACAATGATTTATCTTAAAAAGTGTTAAGCATCTCAGGTGTTACAGAAACTATGAGGGGATTCTTAAATTATTATTGATATTGTTGTTATTTTTTTAACCTTCTACTAACTGTTAATTCACAGTTCATAATCTAGAATGAGACTGCTAAGAACAAAATGTTTCAAAGAGCTGACTGATCATGTTGTACTTATTTTTTTTAAGAGAAATTGTTTGGAAATGCTGGACTTTAATCATACGAAGTGCTATGTGATACTGTGTGCTCTGAAACATCGTGTACTACATTGATCTAACCAGATCCCCATGATGAAGGTGTTTCAGGTGTGTTTCAGTTTCTTTCTGTATAATAGAGATACTATCATCCCCTCAACTCACAAAAAGTGCAATGAAAATTAATTTTTTCAATGCACCCAGATGTTACTGTAATGAGATTTTAGTCCTCACCCCCCAACTAGTTGCAATATCTGAATCCTTTCCCTTTTACTTACTCCTATTTTGATCTTAGAATTCACCCCTTTAAAAAAGGCACTTGTTCAAAAGTCTTTACAAAAATTTAGAATGGAAGTGTCATCCAATATCAATCAATTCTTTTATAAAAAATTAAGATTTCCACTTTCAGTTTAGTTAACCATCCTTTGTGAATGAAATTAACATGTTATATTCATTTTAAATGGTCTGAAAAGTTCCACATTTTCTAAAAAACTTCTCCTTTTGTATTTTTAGAGCAAATTGTGTTAAATTCAGCTTCAGGGGGAAAAACCCACAGCTGAAATATGCTAAAAATGGCCACAGCTGAGTAGGCAACCCTACCTGGTAATAAAAAAAAACAACCCCTTGTGAATCACTTCAGCTGGGAGATATAAACAGGGTCCTGCTTCAGGTGAGAACAAGTCTCTGGGCCTTGCTTTTGGGCATAAAAGAGTTTCTATTTTACCATTTGAGGGCTGCTGTGGCCTCACCAAAGCAGGAAAAGAAAAGGCTTGTTGTTTTCTTCTTTCTCTTTGTCGGCAGGTGCAGTTGTACTATTTTTTTCCATCTAATCTGTGGAGAAAAGGTCTGGCTAAGTAGAATGGCTCTGGCATTTATTGTCCTGTGCTTGTTAAGTCCTGTAACAAATCTCAGGTGGAATGAAACAGAATGATCAGTCTTGGAATAAATATGTCACCTTTTTTCAGCTTGAGATGAGTGGAAAAATTCAGGAGACCAGTTTGATTTCAACTTATAATGAGATTATTTTGTAAATTTGTTTTCTGTTGTTTTCAATGGAAATTGAGTTTTAGTATTGTTTCTTTAAGGGCTCTAACATTTTGATTAGTGTCTTTACCAGCAACACATGGTTACATCATGAGCTTTTAATTAACAATACATGCCAGCTGAAAGAGATCTTCCTTTTCTTCATTGCCTCATAGCCTGTGCAGGAGAGGTGCCTTCTGTGAGTTGTGTGGTTGGTAGTTGCAGCAGCTATTTCTGCTCATATGTGTTTGTGCCCTCTGCAAGTGAGATCCAAGGAAGTGGGAGAGAACTGGGAAGAGGTTCCCTATGACAGCTCTCAGCATCCAGGAACTGCAACTCCAAGCAGTCAAGTGTTTTGTCTCCCTGCTCTCAAAGAGTTTTTTTCAAAGGCTAAAGCAACAGTGCAAAGGTAAGTTTAGAGTGATGAAGAGAAAATAGCTTCTTTAGCTGAGCAGAAAGATAATAAAGGAGAGATGCTGAGTTTCCCTGTTTTGCCTAGACTGGGTTGTAACTGCAGCAAAATGACTACAGCAAATATTCAGCCTTTCTGAAAGACAATTTTGCATTTACATATCTGTATAAAATTGTTCTCAGTTTGCCATACAGGCTTGTGCTTATTTTCTGACTAGTCATTAAATTGGTAGACTGGGGAGATGAGAAATTTCAATCTATACTCTTACCTTGATCCACAATATTCCAGTTATCATAACATCTAATTAGGAAAATACAGAATTAAAATGCATCCTTATTTAGGAGGACTGAAACAAGAATACAAAAGCAAACTAGAAAAGAAGCAACGACAAGTGTTGTCCTTTTACATCCTAGCTCAACAAACTGCTTTTGAAATACAAGAGATAAATCTAGGTATTGAAAAGTCAGCTTAGAGAACAGATATGTATTAAGAAATGCCTAAGCTCCTTTTCTGCAGAAGCAATTAGAAGCCTTTCCCATCAAGTTAATGCTATTAATATAGCTATAGTAGATTTTAAAGCTAGATCTAGGAAAAGAAGTGTCTAAGTGTCTTTGTGTCTATGCAGCCACTTATTGATCAAACAAATATTTCCAAGACAAAGTAGTGGGGAATTAATGTGTTTTGGATCACAGGTATTTTAACTGTTCTCATACCTTACAATGCAAAGGAATGAGAAGATGGCTATTTGATTCAGTTATGTACCTACACAAAATATCTTTGCTCTGTAGAATGTATATATATATGTAGATTCTTGTATTTATTTGTATGCATCAATAGACACAATATTCAAGCAAGGCTCATTGCCCCAGGGTCTCCTTACCTAACTTGTCACTCCTTCCAGCAGAACAGCTCTCCCAGCATTCAGGGGTTTGATGGATTTCTTTTCCCTTCCATGCTTCGTTTGTTCTCCTTCCCCAGGGTGTGTGCAGTGGGTGATGAAGTCTAAAATGAAGGATGTGCATGGCTTTCTGAACATGCTTGTGCAGAAAACTGACAATGAGAGGATGCTTGCTATCTCTCTCTAAAACTTCCTCCTTACTGTTCTGCATTTCAGATCTGCAATGCTACTACCTATTAAGTTTTGTTTTAAAGATAGATTGTTTGGAGTAATGAAACTTCTGATTCCTCAAAATTAAGTTAATGAAGTATATATATCACACCTAGGGTAAAAAGGGTTGTTTTCTGCTGAGATATGTGTATTTTATGATAGTGATGTAAACTTTTATTTCGTAGATTCCATTTCTAGTAATGAAGGGGTCAGTCACTATTATCTATTATGCCTTTTTGGGAAGGTATTGCTCTCTCTCAAGATTATTTCTGCAGAGATGTAGTGAATTATAACTTACTGCCAAAGCAAAAACAGAACTTGCAGAACACATGAAAACAGTTCCTCTGTGTTAGTGTTTACTGGAAGGTGCCATTCCAAGGATAGATGAGGTCCAAGAAGTCAGCAGATAAAGTTAGTGTGTTTCTTCCCATATTCTGCCAAGGAGTCCTCAGATCTCAGAACTACTGTATTGCTGTGCTGCTCTTGCTCAAAGGCAAGATTGCACTAGACTCTACCACACAGGGAAGTTGTTGTTTTGTTTTTTGGTTTTTGTTTTTTTTTCACTAGAGGTTTAAATTTTAACTTATGAACTGCTGCAGAAAATCCTAACTAATCTAAAAATTCTGGGTAACTTAGTGTGTATCCTATTATCCACTTACGCTTGTGCTGCAGTCTATTTTCCACAGAAGAGTTTATTCAGCCTAACAGAATGAAGATTGACAATTAAAGATATGCATGTGGGTATAATTATTTGGTCTCACTATTTTAAGGTGACTTTCATGAGATGGCCAACTTCATTGGAAAGAAAAGATAGAGTTAAAAAAAACCCAGTTGTTTTATTGTGTTCATTTGAAGACTGTGGATCCACAATCAGAAACAAAAAAATAAAACAATATATCATGAAAGCAGTACCAAGGGAGTGATTGCTTCAGCATTCCTGAAAATTGAGGGCTTGCCACAGGAATCCAAGGGGTTACTGATGTCAGCAAACTTGCCTCAGCCTGCTCAGAGCACAGGAAATCCAGGCTGGGGACAGACATTGCCACTGCTGCCAAATTGCCCTTCTGGAGGCTGGAAGGGAATTTAGTTAGGAGCTAAGAAGCAAACGTGAGGTTTTCCTACCAGGTGGCTGGGCATTTTGATGTGGCTCTAAAAATAAAGCTCTTTTTTTCCAGGTGATAAGCAGTTCATAAAATTGAATATCAAATATCTATGTGTGATAGTGATCTGTTTGGGTAACTGAGAAGATATTCTTCTTTGTAGCCACAGGAAAATAGAAAATAAAATGTTAGCAAATGCTTGACTTGAATTATGGCTGTGAATGTATTTTGAGTATCCTGTGTAACAAGAGCAAGAGTCTTTTGCCAGTCTTAATGTAAAATTTTGAACGGGGGTGAACGTAAGTGGTTCTTGGGAGATGCTGTCTGCAATCTATGAAATTATCAATGGAATAGGTTAAAGCTTTTCCTCAGACTCTACTTAGATATTTTGTCCTTTGACTTGATAAATCAACATAGAAAGATTTAAGTACTAAAAATAGCATCTTGTTATCAACTAGACTTAATTGGTACAATTAATGAGTGCAGTGGAGTTCTCTAGATTTTTGACATCATGGAAATTTTTCCACTCAATGATGGGTCTGTGTTTTCCTGGGGTTTTCTCATTTCCATCTCCTTTCTCCTGCAGAAAACATAGATTGCTTTTCGTCCCTACCCCCCTGCCTATTGCTTATTAAATGCAACATGAAAAATGAATAGCATCAAGGTCGAAGTATTCTGAGTAATCAAGAAAGCTAATTATGAACTTTAGTATTTACTTTTAAGAGTAATTACTCATTAAAACAAAAATGCCTGGAGAAAAAAAATGGATTTTCCTTCATTTGACATCTTTAGATCTGGATATGTTTTACTGCTCAAGCATAAGCTAATTTTAATGTAGACATGATTTTAATCTAGTCTAGTAAAGTAAAGTGAGCTCATACAAGGCATTTATAATAAAATCTCTTAGGTAGTGAATTTAGACCTATCAGTGGTAACATTTTGCTTTTTGATCAGTGAAGGTAACCACCAGATCGCACTCTTGGAGGAGGATTAAATGCTGTTTCCTGTTCTAATGAAAATCATTTTCAGCAAGGTGTAGTCATCTACTGTGGTCAGTAAAAACTCAAAAACCAATTATCAGTACTCAAGATGAAACAGGAAAAAGTGTCATGTGAGATGGTTTGGCTAACACAGGTGGCTTTCCTGAGCTTGAGAGCTAAAGGCTTTGTAACAAACTCTGAATTGTTTTGCAGTTCAGAAAGGATGATTTAACTGTGTTGCCTAGTTGAAATATTTTACTATTCCTGGGCCTTATCTGGGCAGTTTTTAATTTTATTTTTTTTATTGTTATGAAGTGAGTTCATGAGTATCTGATGGATAAGGTGGGGTGATGGGCATTTTAAAGATACTTGGTGATTGTCCCTGTGGAATGAGATGCAGAATCTCCTTTGTGTTATGTCAGGATGGCTGTGTCACGTTGTCACTACACTATCTCATGTGCTGTTGACCTCTCTGAGAGCAGGCAGAGGAGAGTCAGAGTTGAAATTCCCCACCTCCTCCAGTCTGTGCCAGTGCTGTGACAGCTTTGTGGAGAGGGGGGTACTTGGGGAGTAGGTCTTGAGCTGCAGGATGTGAAAATGATTTGGTTTTCTTTTATGTAGACAAAATGCGCAATTTCTCTGTGCATTTCTATCCAGAAACGCAGCCAGGCTCAGGGTGATTACTTTTGTGCTTCTTTTTTTACTGAATACCATCTGGCACTGAATTAACTGTATTAAAGAAATTTTTGGTTTATCACATGTTTAGCTGATAGCATCTATAGCTAGAGCTGACATGATTCTTTACTGAATGTTAGACCAATTTCTGAATGTATCAGGTGAAATAAATCCAAGCCATGTAAATGCACATTCAGTGAGAGCTGGAAAAATTGCCTACACCTGTATGATAGGCTGGAGCAGACTTGAGAAGAAGTTAAGTGTACTTTGGGATGTAGCAGGTGCCTAGAGCACTCCTTCCTTTTTGGTAGGGTTTCCTGTGGCAGAGAATTATCTCAAGCACAACAGAGGTTCCCACTGATGAAGCAGCTTGCTACTGAACCCAAGCATTTCTTACAAACCCAGTTTTTCCCTCTCCCAGGCATCTCAGTTGCAGACATAAAGCATCATCCAAAACCAATCCTCCCAGCTTTGGTCTCTAATACAAAAATGATTTCTGCAAAGCAAACAACTTATGCTTCTGTAAACATTGCTAATGGATGCTTTTGGAATTACCTATGTGTGGGTATGGTGATTACAGGAAGAAGCAAAAAAATGCTGTTGACTTGCATGTTCTGTGTCCAACCTCCTCCCAAGCAGAGGACTCCCTTGCAGCCTCCCAGCACCTTGTGCTGACAGTCTGTCTGCCAGTGTCTGTCTGCATCTCTTTCAAGATGCTCATGTTGCTGGAGATCTGAGGGACAGCCTCTGGCTATGCCAGGGGTCATGCTTGAGGCAGAGCTGTTCTACAGTCTCCAAGCTTGGTCTCTGGGAGAGCCCTGGGGAAGTCTGATGTGATAAAGATGGTGGTTTTTTTTTAAATCTCTTGAGAGAGTGCTGGGAGTCATCTTGGTCTGGGAAGTCCATGAATGACTAACATTGCTGAAGAGGAGACTTCTGCTCAAAATTAGGTTTTCTAGGCTCACTGTGCTGCTCTTGGGTAAGTTCAGCAGCTCAGGATTGCTTACCCTGAGTTTGCTCTCATGGGTCAGTACTTTATCCACCTCTCTGCATCTGACAGCACTGTTGTTCACTTTGGTTTTCCCTACCAAGCTGCCTTGCAGTGGTCTCATAGCAGAGGTCGAGTAAGCACATCCAGAATTATCTACTGTCAGTGGGCACAGGGACTTACAGACCTCTTATGTCTTCTTTTGATAGATAAAAATGAAACTGCTCCATAGCTTTATAAACAAAAGTAGTTTTGTAGTAGTTTGTAGTAGTTTATAAACAAAAATGAACTGGGGAAAAAACCAAATTCGATTCAATTTCTTATCTTCCAGCTCCTGGTAACACTTTCCAAGTGGATTTTTTTACTATTACTTCAACTTGTTCAGTCTGTATGGTGGGATATTTCCAACTCATGAGTGTGTGGGACTACCTGAGTAAGTAACATAATGGTCTAAACCTTGGCTGATTTTATTTTCTGTTATGTTGTTTCCTACCTAAAAAGAGTAAAACCAGAGGAATTTCCCTATTTACTGCTGCTTTAATTCAATCAATGAAAACTGCCTGTCACAGAAATAATTTTTAAACATGAGGCAGTATCTTTGCCCAGCTATAAACAGAGATATGAGTAACCCCAGGCCATGAAAACCACTGCCAGCCCAGACCTCTGGACCTTTTTTGTGCTTGCAACTGCAAATCACCCTGCAGCCATCGGCACCCATCAGCTCATTTTTATAAGTATTAAAATGGACTGTAAATGGGTTGAGCGAGATACAGGCACATCTTCTTATGTGCTTGAAATAACAATAGAAGCAGTTGACTGCATTTTCTGTGGATACACTTGGTCTCATTTATGTGCATTCTCTATTGGCAATTGCTGCTCTGCTAAAAAGATGAAGTACAAAAATGCTCTGTCAAGTGTCATCTGATTTACAATGGATAGTTTGTGAATGAAGACAAACTGTGGGCTTTATGAAAAGCTGAATATTTAGTAGAATGAATTCCAAGGATAAGCATTCATTTGTTTTGTGAATTTTATATCTAAATCATAAATAAGGCATAACAATTTAAATCTCCCCTCTGAATTAATCTGATATGGCTCTGAAACAGTATTGATAGTTATGATCATCTTCTTTCCCTTCAGTGCCTACATGCCACTGTCTCTATTGCTCTTCATGCTGTGCAATTATCTAGTGGCATTAATTGCTGCACTTTTAAAATAGCTTACAGTGAATTCACATGTCCTGTGATTTGCTTATGTGCTAAATCCATACATAGCTACAAGAAATATCTGAGTCTCTTTCTGAGCCCTGAAGTGCACACTGCTATTGACAGAGCACTTTAATGCAGATATTACTATTGTTGTTTATTCTATTACATTGTAATTAGGTTCCACAATTAATTTTAATTATTACTAACCTTACATTAACTTTCTAAATACCTCATGTATGTGAATAATACATATGGACAGATAACAATCTGGGAAAAAAGTTAAGGCTTGAGCTTTCAGCAAAGTGACTTGAGCGGAATTATGGAAACAGCCCTTCTGCTTTTTTTTTTCTTTTTTTTAAATAATGCGTGTGCAACATTTCACTATTTAACAGACATGCAGATTAAAAAGAAAAACCTGGCACAAGGTGCAGCCTTATTCATCATAAGCTGGTATCTGCAATTTTTTTTTTAAATGTAGGCAAAACACTAGATAGAAGCAGCTGCTATTTAGGATTATTTGAAGTTACCTGAACAATTTCACAGAGAAAGGAGTGACATTAAGCTCTAAGGAAAATATGGCTGGTACTTGAACATTGCTGATGAGACAATTGTCTAAAGTGTGGAGGCCAACACTAAAGCAGCAGAAAACTGGCAAAGAAGATGGAAACAAAACCCAAGGCATTTAGTGCAGCTTCTGTATTTGTAAGTCGGAATACAAAGCAGCTCCCACTTGATTCGGAATGGGAGGAGATACCAGGGCTTTGTTTTTTCTGCAGTTATTGCTGCTCATTTCAGGCAGGCAGAAAGGATATTTCAGTGGACTGGGGTGAAGAGGAGCTGGTAAGCGTAAAAATCATACAGACTGAACCAGCCATCACCTCCTGGGACCTGCAGTAGAAACCAAGGGTAGGTTTGTTTCTGAGAACCTCAAGTGTCAAAGAAAACTGAAGGAAGGATGTCATCTGTCTGGCTCCTTCCAAGCACCAGCTGAGTCAGTCCAACTGGTACAATATTGTAGGCATCAAGAAGAATCTCAGTTACTTAACTTATTCTCAGTACAGGCTGAGGAAGCCCATGTATAATGTAATCACGTTGATGATTTAAAAAAAAAGGGAAAAGATAAAACACCATTCTGAGCATTCTTTAAAAAAAAAATTCTCTGGTATCTTTCTTCTTAATTTCCTCATGCTTCTTAATTTGCATGTCAAATAAAACCTCCCTGATTGATTTTGATGACACTGCAAGCATTTAGCTCTGAAGACAATCAGTGTAAATTGTCACACGTTATCAGATAAGCACTGACAAACTACCTAACCATGTGCTGCACAGCCTAATGTGTAATGATTTTTCTCATGAAATTAAGAAAAATCGAGATCACTACAAAACTGTGCCTTTTGTTTGGGAACATGTTATGTGCAGTGCTGGAAAATGAGAGTTAGGTCAGGGAATGTGACTGAGCTTCCTTTTCCCTCTGCCCCGAAGGCCTATTTAGCCTTGAGACATTTACCATATGCCACAGATTATTTTAACCATGAGTGCTCCATATCTTTATGGATATGCAGCTACCACTGGGCTTTCACAGCTACTGGACTTTCAAGGTTATTTTTCTGAACCAGTCAAAGAATTATGCTGATATTGCAGACGTGTCAATCCTGATCTTAGCACTGTTTTTTCCTTTTTTTTTCCCCCCCTATGAATAAATTTAAGTATCTGTGAAGAGCAATTTGTTACCTTGCAGTGTGAACTTGAGGCAGAGAGAGCAGAGTGTGTGCATGTATATATTGCCTGGCTGGAGGTACGTCTTCCTTTAAACTATGGGAAATGTAGATATTGCATTTTCATATTAGGCACATTCAGCTTCAGAGCTTAGTTTCCAGTCAGTTATCCTACTTGGTGAGGTGAAACAATCCATAGTGAAGGTATTTTTTAGCAATGTCTTTGCAAATGTCATAGAAACTGCATTTTTATTGTTGGCAATTATTTTTCCCAGTGGAATGACATCCTGGTCTTATCTGACAAAACAATAGGAAGATGCAAAATTGGCCTTGTCAACTCTGATAGACTTGATTGAATGCACAGCAACAGAGAAAAACTAAATATATATGCTTTCTTTTCCTAGGATATTTTTTGTTTGTATAATAATACATAATTTCACTTTTTGCTATATTGTGGTTAGCAGAAAGAGGGGAAATATCTGATGTGCAATGCCATTATTAGATGTTACCTATAAATGTGGGTTTGCATTAGTTTGATGTGCTGATATAGCATTTGCTGGAAGCTTTTTTTCTCCTGAGAAAGACACAGAACTTTTTTTTTTGTAAATGGCGTTTGTGGGTGCGTGTTGTGTATCATTAACAAGGAATGAGAAGGAGAAAGGTCATGTACAAGTTTTACCTCATTTAAAAGGTAACCTTGAACTGCTTAAGGTTTGGTAACAAAACAACTACCAGAGCAAGAGCTTTTTCTCTGGCGTGTTCCCAGGATTTTCTCAAGGGCCTCCTTGTCTTCCTCTTCACTTGTCTGAGCATGGGGTCACTTCCCCATGGCTGGAGGGCTCATGGAGAGCCTGTCACATGAGACAGGAGTGTTCCTCAGCCATCCAGCTTTAGTACTCAGAGAGCCTTGTGGCATTTATCCATCAGCTGCAAAGGGCCAGGGAATAACTGAAAAATAATGCAAAATGTTTGCCAACACACTGCTGTCACTGTGTGAATAGGATGCTGAGCTTCGTGTTGCACATACACCTCTTCTCCCTGTTGAAAAGAATTTATTTGGATTCTAGCAACTTGCTGGCTGACTGGTGTGAGTACATTGCTTAATAGCCCCTGCCTACAGATGCTGGATTTTTGTTTGGATGCAGATATATTTGAAATGCTGCAGAGGACCACTGTCAAATTTTGTTTCGAGGGCTTGCCTTAGGTGCTGCCTTCAACCTGCAGCTCAGGGTGAAGGAAGAAGTGGGACAGTGAGAAACTGTGCTCAGACACTCTGTACCAGATGGGTGCTTGGAGGAGAAGCACTGACAGCCCATCGGGGCCAAGCAGGACCCTCAGGCTGAGCAGAACCCTTCTTTCCTCTCCCCCCAAGCACCTGGCTGTGCACCCAGCCTGGCCTCTCCCACCGGGATGGGAGGCGCTCCAGTCAAAGGGATGCTGTTCACTTTCCCAGCAGGCAGACAAACTTGAATGTCTGGTTCTGCCCTGGTTCACATGCTCTGCTCGCTAAAGAGATCAAAGCATATTTATTTCTGGCACAAGACTTGATACAGATTCCTGTGGCTGTGTGTAAGCACTCTGACCATAGCAATAACCCCAGATCTGCCAAGATGTCGACACCCCCCACCATACCTTTTAGGAAAGCAGTCTTTCTTTTATCTGGCAGACCAACTTTCTCTACCAATTAGTTTGTAATCATCAAAGACATCAAATTCTCTTGAATATTTGTTATTTTTGAGGTTTTATGGATTAAGTAACCTCAGATTTTCAGGCATCCATGTGAAATAGTTGTGAAACAAGATAATCAACTGACTCATTTAATGTTATGCCATAAAGCATGGCTTGATTCAGCTTTGAGTTTCAGCTGTGTCTAGCTGTAGTCATAACCCAGTGAATCACTATCCCTTGGTCACTGACCCTTTTGGTGTTGCTTGGGATCTGTGACTAGAAAAAAAAGGTTTGCCATAGTTAGGAATTTCCTGTTTGGTCCTAACCCACTGTAAATAATTATCTGTGTACCTCCTAGTCTAATGTTCAAACAGTTTTATTTGTTCATTTTTCTTACTTTCCTAAGAATTTTTGCCAGCTTGTGAAGAGGCTGGTTAGTTCACTGCCTATCCCCCACAGCTCCCTACCACATAACAAGCTCTGTCATGTGTTAGGGTGACTGGCACTGAGTCATACTTTCTTTCACTCTACCTGTACAGTATTTTTTCTTCCATAATCAACTTTACTAATTTTCTTTTCTGTCTTTTCTTTATTCAAGTAATAATTCACATGCTAATGGGATCGTGTTTGAGCCTGTTTCTAGAATAGCAGCTCTTAGCTGAAGTTTGTCTATGCTTTCCATTGTAAAGATCTGTCTAGATTTGAGATTTTATTTTTTCCAATAGCTGACATGGATAATCAGCAAGTAATGTGCTTGTTAAAATCTCTTGTCAAAAACTGAGTAGGATGCCTGTACTATTTGCAGTAGTTTACCAGAGAAAAGCAATGTTAGAGCTCTCATACTAAAGGTGTTGTTCTTTCCTTTGCCTCATGATTTTATCTGGCAGTTCCCCTTTGACAGGGGCTGATTTAACATGTTAGAGGGTCCACAGACAAATGTTTGTCATGGTAAAAGTGCTGCAGAGTGCTGCAGGACTTGCAGAGTAGCCAGAATGCCCAGCACCACCATCTCAGGATTTTCTCCTGTGTCTGAACGCTTGTGTGTTCAGCATTCAGGCCTTAGTTGGGCATCCAGGCTCCTTTGAAAAAAGAGAGCTAGACAAAGGGATCCTCTCAAACCAGGAAAACCCATATTACTTGTAACAGCTAGGAAGTAAATACTGGAAGAAAGAACTGGAGTTTATATATGTGCAATCTTCCTCTTCCTTTGGAGTCCAAAGTGTAACCCTTTTCTGGGGGTTTATTCCAAAATGTGGCATTAGTTAGATACATCTTTGAATGCCCCTGCTTTGAGCAGGGTTTGTACCAGGTTTCTAAGATCACTTCTGACATAAATCATTCCTGCCTAGGGGGAACTGGGTGGAGGGACATAGAACAACATTGCCCTGTTTCTAGTGGTTTGTGATTAAAACAGCAGCATGTGAGAGACCCAAGTTCATGTTCCTGTCCTGCCTGTTTCACAAAAACACGAATCCCTCTGTTCTACTCCTCAAGGGGCTAAACTGACAAACAGGTAATAGATACTCTGGACAGCTCAGGTCTTGTTAGGTTTCTTTGTCTGGAGGAGTTTACCTTGAGAAGGATGTTGGCTCCATAGGTTGCTGCAATTCCCTGCAGATGCAGAAGACTGGGTCAATAAATGTGGAGTTATTAATGAAGTATACACGGGGAAGAAAAGAAAATAGCTTTCCAGTTAGTGTGCTGTTTTTGTTTTGGTTTTTTTCAAGCAAGTAAGTGTGACTCTACAGTATCAGGATACTTCCATCTATAAATACTGCCATTATGGATGCAAATGTGTTTTACAACCAGTGCTGAACATATTCTTTTCTTTAACTGCTGGATAAATACAAGAATCTGAGTTTCTAGAAATGCATGCTGCAGTAGGTGACAGCATATCCCCACAAAATGGTGAGATTGATCCAAATAATTCTATGTGAAACTCTGAACTTCTAGATATGTGTACATATAAAATTCCATTGATATAATGGGTTTTCTACTGCAAAGGAAAATGTTTGGTTTGGATTTTTCCCCCCCTCTGGTTTGCAGGTGTAAAATATTTCAGTATGAATTGAGAAGTATGTACTTTAATTGTAAATCATTTGGCTAGTTTATATGAAATGTAAAATCAGTATTTTCAGGCATTTCATTAGAATAAAAATAACTTTTCTGCAGGAACAGCTTCAGCCCTCAGCCCAGCTCACATGCTTAGCTAGAGTAATATGAGTGGAATTGAAATAAGTGAGTCTGGATCAAGTCCAAGTCAAAATTAGACTGCAGTGAACCCAACATTGAAGTCAAAGGTTATTTTCCAATTGATTTTGGTAGATACAGGATGTTAGAGCCAAGAAAGGTGTTGAAAAACCTGATATTTCTGTTAAGGGTGCTATGTTGAGGATATACCTGCTTCAGATTTTGCCACCTATTTTCTGTGCAGGGCACAGGGAAGGTGCAAGCAGCAAGCTGGGAGAATAAGATTGAGCCCAGGATTTAAGGGCTGAATTTCTAAGGCAGCATCCTCTTAGTAGGCTGGTTATGGAATTCAAGACTGAAGAGCCAAACTGGCTGCTCTAGGAATATACTGAAATACCTGATCACTCAGGATGAAACAACCGAGGTATTTCTACACTAGAGCACATCCAGTGCCATTATCTCCCTCTCTGTGAAGAGAACCTGCAAGGTCCTTTTAGATAATTGGGTTGCTGGGCTTTTTCACACTAATTAAACAGAAAATGTTTTGAAGTGAAGTCAGTCACTCTCCCTGGCACATTGCCACATGGAATGGTGCAGGGGCAGGCTCACTCACAGCTCTCTTCACTGGCTACAGTGTACAGAAGTTGGTAAGGAAAAAGGCTCAGTGGAAAATGGCTCTTTCTGTGGAGATGTAAGTAATAGCAACATTAGACCAATAAAAATCACCAGTGTGATTTTTATGTGCAGCTGTAATTATTTCCCACTAAAGGAGGTGCAGGAGAAGTACAAAGCCGGCGATTCCCATTGCTAGCAGCCTGCCTAGCAGAACGCCTGCCTCCTCACTGCCTCTCACAGACACACATCAAACAATTGCATTGGCACTTCTGCTGCCTTTCTTCTGCCACCCCCTTTTTTCACACTATTTAAGAGCTAAAGCAGAGTGGTGTTGATAGTTGAGCCTAACAGTGAGTTTTGTTTGAACACAGCTTATCCTATCAATGATAATTCAGAAATTTCTGCACGCGTTTTGAAGGCAAGTTTAAGTAATTTTTAAAGATGCATTTCTCCATTCGCAAATAGTAAATAATTTGTTCTGTTTAGCACTTCTGAAAGCATGTCTTTGTAGAAAAGCTTGCTGTGGAAAGTTGGAATAGGATAAAATTCTGCCTCTAATCACAGAGATGGGCTCTGTTTGTGAATTTAGAATATGTAGAGTTCTAAAAGACATCTTAATATCTTTTATGTCTTTTTTTAAATTAGAATGCCATCATTACAGAAGAACAAATTTTAATACTTCATCTTTATTGCCACATTTACTACTGTGGGAGCAATTTTAAGGATGGTAGTTCAGTAACTTTAGGTGCTTTCTGCAGAAAACTGCTGTTTTTTTTCCTTGACATGTTTTTTAACAGTTTTTGGATCAGACCCCAAATATGTGTAATTAGCTTTCTATAAAAGCTATTAGAGTGTAATCGTCCTCCCATCTGTATTTTATGTTCTGGCTATTAATGCTACAGATGCTTTAAAATATACAGCTCCAAGCCCTGCTCTGATCCTATTAGCTAAGGACTAAATTTCATTTTATCTTCGAAGAGGGTTGGAGAAGTTCTTGGGATTTTAAAAATGTACTCACCTTACATAGGGGATGAGTTTAGTGCTGTGGTTATAGATAATTCACCTATAGTGATATGACTCCAGTGCTGCTCTTACTAAAATTACTAGGACCTTGGCCATCAAATTCAGCATATGCAAGTTTGTGCTCTTCACTTATGTAGTAACAAAATACGTGCATGTTTGCTTATCAGCTTCCCTAGCACGCTTTCTCTCTGAGTCAGTGTATCTTCCACAAGGGTTCAAGTGCTGTGGTCTTACATAATCAGATGATCATAATTTCAAATAAAATCTGTGGGCTTAATTTGGTATTTTGAGTGGTCCTGCTTTTGCAAGAGGAGATACAGACTCAAGAGAAAGTGTAGTCTTGAAAAAAGCGTTAATTTCAGATGGAATATTTGTGGGGGAGTTAGTATCCAGTTTCTGCTATTTTAATAGGCTTTAGGTCCCTAGCTCCTATATGCTCTCCAGAATCCCTGACTTTTTTTATTCCCCAAGATTTGCAATGAAGACCAGAATCCTGCTGGGCTAAACCACAGACCCAGTTACAATTTCTGCCTGAAAGAATCCTCAATATATAACTTCAAACACAGGATCTGGTCAAAGCACAGAAACCACAGGTTTGTGTAAAAGTGTCCTATACCTACATTATAGGAAAAAAAAAAAAAGTCTTTCTATAGAGTTTTGGGTATTTAAATTTTGTTTTTAAATTGTCATTTGATGGATAGAATTATCTAATAGATTTTTTTTTTTAAAGATTAATTCAGTATCTTGGAATTAACTAAAGGACATATGATTCCTCGGGTTTCATGGCAGGTATACTAATGTTTATTGAAGAGAGAAGCATTTAGGGACATAAATCCATGCTGCTTGTTGAGGCATAACTTACTGTTGCCCTTGGGAGGGAAAAACACACTGCATTTCTGTGTGTATGTTAATGAACACATATTTAATATACTGGCATGTTTTACTTGCTGCAACACTCAGGTTTTCATTTTCCATCTTTATTTAATGTCAGCTCCAATGGCACTAAGATGTCTATAAGCTAGGTACAGATGGGTTAAAGTAATCTGAAAAACTGAAAACTAGATAGAGCTATTAAGAAATATCTGTTTATTTCATAGCTGTCCTCTACAGGGATCTCAGAAGGATCCTATTTATTGTCCGTATACGGTTTGAAGATTGTCAGGATAAATATAAAAGTGTACTTCTATAGGGAATAGTGAATAGGGACATCAAAGTCAGAAAATGCTGTGATGTGTGAATTATTGTCACTATATATTAGTGAAATAATTTTGTGTTTTGAACGTGTGTTTATTTGCTTGTGAAGGGTATCTGTTCAATAATGTTTGGGGGTTACTCAACTCCACAAAATTCTGGTACCTTTCTCCACACATCCTCTATGCTTCTGCATTTGTTAAATCTTTTGAAATCCACACTACTGAAAATATGTCTGTTTAATGGCAGTTATCACATTTATGTAGCTATAATTAGCATAAATTAAGAAATTACCCAGGGTGATGTTAACAAACCTTTCTGGTGTCGTCCTTCAGATCATTTAAACCAATCACCAACTGAATAGAAAATTCCACAGGAGAAGTGCAGTAGGGAGCTGGTGCCTCTTGTTGAGCACCAGACTTGTCCTGTTAACATAGATCCTCTTTTCCAGATGCGTATTTCCTAGGAAGGGATATGTGCTTTAGGGACCTGAGCCAAACTATGAGCTTGTTCAAATATTCAGTGCATGAGGCAACACTCAGCATTTCTATATTTGGGGAAGTGTGCTGATTTTTTTTCTCATACTGACTGTGGTAGAGCTATACATCATTCTTGCTTGTGATGTTCATAAAAATAATACTGTGTTAATATAAAGTATGTAATAGAGTAATAAATATCCTTAAGGATGTAAGACAAAGCCTGATAAATTCATAAAGCAGACTAGGTTTCCAGCCCCTAGCAGCAGACTTGCACTTAAATCAAAATCATAGTGTGCATTTCTCTGTCTTTGATAGAGACTTGGAAACAGACTTCAAAATGAGATGTCTGAATAAAGAAAATGCCCTAGCTTTCATAAATACTAAGTATGAAGCTAGGTATAATAGACATGAATGTGGAAATGGAGGCATCTTAGCATGTCTGTGTCTCAGTTTGATTGCACATTGTGAGGCCTGGTGGCTCCATGCCTTCTCTCCTTGAGCCTTGTGATCACACCAGCCAGTGCAGTGGCTGATGAAGGAGGCCTGTCCCTGCTGTAATAGCAACCTGAAGTGAAATGCAAGGCATTAACTCTTTTAGACTTTGGTGCCAATTTGGAAATTTCCATGCAAACGCTGCTCTGTTAAAACACCATCTCACCTTTACATAGACTTGCCTGAGATCACATCACTTGTGGCAGCAAATACCAAGTAAGGGTGGTGCTGTGGAGACCTGACAATGAGGTCAGGCTGAGAAAGTGGTTTTGTTTGGGCTTTTTTTGGTTTGTTTCTAGGTTTTTCTCTAACCTCAGTCCAGCGAGGGACTGCCAATGCAATACTCTCAGTTCTTTTAGTCCCATAGGTCCATTCTCTAGCTGCAGCCTCAGACAGGGCACAGGAATATGCACATTGATTATTCAGGCACATCAAGGTGCAGTAGTTCATAAACAATCTGCTTGCTGCATAAAAAAAAATTAAAAGTCTTGTTGAAGTCTAAAATACTTTAATTTTAACTTGGACATATCTTTACTACTGTATTTCCATTTGAGGGCTGCCACAGGTTGGTTTGTGTGACTACTAAAGACGTAAAAACTGTGGTTTTTTTCCTATCCTTGGGGAAATATGGAGCTAGTGTTTTATGCAAAGACCAAATCCTCTGCCTCCTGAAAAAGCAATGGTGACCATCCAAGTTCAGCTTTCCACATTCTTACCAATGTGACCACTGCATGGTAGATATAGAGATAATGCATGATAGAACTCGGAAATTAATGTGTATTTATTTCTAGTCTGTTTTTTAGGTAGATTCATACTTTTGAACACCAAGCTGAAAGGCTGCGTGGAAAAACATCAGTAACTGAATGAACTTACACATTTTTTCTGGGTGTTGCCAAGATGCTAGTTATTGATTATGCAAACCAATTGAATAATATAGAATTTGTGACATATGCTTATGATTTTGGCATTAATTCTTTGACCAACATTTGAAGTCTATCTGGATGTTCTTACTAGGAGATTTTTTTTTAATTTACCAAGCTAAAGGAGTCAATAAGTATTTTCTGTAATGTCTGTATCAGTCCACAGGCATGTGAAGAATATGGGCATTTCAAGGGAGAAGTTAAAAATACAGAAATAGAAGTGAAAAGGAGAATTTGGGAAAGTAGTGCTGGAAAGCTGGCTTTGCTCTGCATGGGTGAATGGGGTACTGAGCAAATCCTGTGATATGGGGTGTCTGTAACAGCTGCAACAATAGACTAAGGGCCCTGAAGCCCATCTGTGCTGGAAAGCCTTTCCAGTCTTTTAGGTGTTATTCCACAAAATATATCTGTGCACCTTATATGTTTTGATGTATTAATGTTTACAGATGGATATTCTACATTCCTCTGCATAACCTCAAATCATCTTTACCTTTTTTTTTTTTTTTTTTTTTTTTTTTTTTTTGTCTTGTCTGTGGCCTTTTGCCTACAAACAGAAGTTGTTGCTCCCTACACACACAAGGAAAACTTTAATAATTCTATGCTCACTGGAAAACTTGAGGTGCTATTTTGGCTCAGGGCAAATCAAACTAATGAGACTTAAATGCAGAATTTGCTCAGGTTCACTGGTACCGAAGGAAAGCTCCTGCTGTGATGATGTATTGGAGTCACAGATAGCATAAAATGCAGCACATATTATTCTTTTTTAATCCTCTATTATCTGGTACAGAATACCACCCTCGGACTGTGTTTTCAACGCTAGCACTCAACCTATTATAATAAGAAATACAGTTTTCCCTTTCAGCAGATTTCCTTCCTTTTCCTGTTTTGTACAATGGATAAATAACAAGGCTGGAAAGAATGCTTGTCAACTTCAATTTTGACAAACATGTAAATATTATTAAAAAATAATCTGCAAAAAATTCCCTAGACAAACCAGCATATTTCCACAATTTAAGTAAGATTATGAAGAAGAACAGATAATTTACAAATAAACCCTGGTAGCCTGCAGAACCAAAATACTTTGTCATGGGGATCCTCCAAGTGAAAGACCTCAGAACAAAAAGTAAAACTGCATTCATGCAGACTTTGCTTGTTCAAATAAAAAGGCATGGAAACACACAGGACAGCCATTGGAGGCTTTTATTAGCTGCTGTTTGTGTTCAAGTCCTTTTAGGTCTTTAAGGTCAACCAGAAGTTTGCTCACCTACTTCAGGATTAGACCCTCAGCCAGCCCAGATATTACTGGGGAAATATGCCTCTGAGTTAGAAGCATTATTTCTTCACCAAGACAGTTTTGCCAGTGAAACTGAACTAGATAAACAAAACTTCATTCTCCATTTATGGCATGTTTCTTTACGGGCATGTAAACAAACTTTACCACTAATCTTATTTATATGAATGTCAGAGCTAATAAGATTTTTATGGTTTTGATCATACAGATAATGGTAAAGCAAAAAGCTTGCATATTGACACTGAAATCGGATTAACTAGAAAAATATATTCACAAAGCTGCTTTGTAAAAGAGAAATCTTTTTGCTGCTCTTCTGTGGTAGTTATACGAGCATTGGCATCACAATTTCCAAAAATGAGCAATAATAATATCTGCATTAACTGTTTGAAAGGAAATAGTAAAGCCAAAATAGATGAGCTGTTCTAACAGACTAAACAAGGTGTAAAGTACAGGTATGGGGCTTGATCCTTTTTTAGTGCCAAACTGTACCAAATTTAGTACCAAATCAGTGTCAGCACACCACTGAAAGCCAAATAACCTTTGTTTTTTCTTCAATTTACTAAACTGAATTTTGAAGTGTAAGGAACATTCATCTTTTTGAATGAATATAAATTCTGTATTTCTAGTTATAATTGTTCTTTCTGGCTTCAATAGTGAAGGTGGTTACAGTTCTAGAAAGTGGTATAATTTTTGCCATTGGTGCTGAGAGAGGCAAGAGACACAGTATAAATCTACAGCCTGCTTAAAAGCAGGGAACAAAATGCATAAGCCTTCATTCAAAAAATGCTTCAGATTATTATTATTTTATGACTAACTAAAGTGGATTTCAACCTCTTTTGTGGTTTCAGTGTTAGCACGATAAAATTCATAGCTTTTAATGAACTGACTGGTTTCAGTATTTATCCAGTACATTACACATATGTGGAATATACAGCAAGGGGAAAGTCACCTGATTAATCCTTGCCCCAAAGGTGTAAGTGGATATGATCATATGCAATACAAAACCAATATGTATTGATTAGTGTGACAATGCTTCACTGAACAGATTTCTCTGGAAAGGAGAGTGGCAGCAATGTGGTATGGGAAGCCTCCTTTGCCCTTTCTTCTCATAGTAAGGTGAACCAGGACCTGACCAGAGAGCTGTGTGTTCACTATGGTATGACAACACCCCTAAAGCCCTGGTTCAAACAGTACTGTAAGAGAAAACCATTTAGTCAAGTCCATGCAACCCCTGGACCTCCCAAGACAGCTCAGTGTCCCCCAGTGCCAAGGTGAGGCTGCTCTCCTGCCTGTGGTCATGCTTGGCATACTTGGCTGTCCTCCAAAACTGGTTCCTTTCAGGGTCATAAAATATTCCTACAAAGCAGAAATAAATCTGTTTTACCCCCAAGGACTCTTTATAACTCTGGCTAGATCCAAAATTCATGCAGTTAGGATCACTTAGGCAGACAACCAGCAGATATGATGCAAGGGAATCAGACATATCAGTTGTAATGACTCCCATGACATGTATCTCAGTCAATGAGAATGTCTTGTTCCTGGTGAATCTGCACCTCTAAATCTGAAATGTCCTTTTAAGGCTTTGCTGTGCTAGCAAAACCTAATGAACATTTTCGTGAAACACACTGTCATAGCCTCAAAGAGAAGATTTCTGCTGGTGTCACCAGGGCCACACCAGTAGGAAGCTGGAGGGAAAAGACAAGTAGGTTACACAGGCTTGGGGAGATCTGGGGTGTGGTGACCACAAGTGCTCATCCTCCACTAACTCCCACAGTTATCTGCTGGGGCCTCAGGTAGCAAACCTACTTTAGCACAGGTATTGCACAATGCTTAAGTTTAAGACCATGTTCAGGCCTTTTGTTGGCCCCTCCTAATCTCTAGAATTTGGAAAAGGTGACATTGTTCCATGCAGCCTCTAGCTGCTGTCTCAGTTGTTTGTCTGTCTGTGTCACTGGACTGATCAAAGCCTTGACAGCTTCACTGGAAGCATCACTTGTGCGTGTGTCTGGAAATTCTGGTGAATCACAGGGGCTTTTTTGCCCTTTCAGGGCAACATCAGGAAAGAGAACTGATAGAGGCCAGAGAGCCAGGGTTAACCATTAGGAGGCTCTGTGAATCTTCTGCTGAATACAAGGATGAAGGAGAGTAGGGAGATGGAGTTCAAAAATCATGCAAGACACTTAGGAGATGCCTGATTCAGCAAAACACAGATTACTCTGCCTCTACAGTCAAGGCTGACTCAGCTTAACAAAGTGGCTAAGCAGGCCCATAATTTTACTTGTGACAAATACTCTCATCTTCATTGGGACGACTCATGCCCCTGCAGTTGGTTAAGTACTTTGCAAGTTGTGAAGCAGCTCTCAGTAAAGTCATCTGGTTACTGCACACTCTCCTTTGAAATTCCCAAATTGTGAAGGCAGGTTCTTTCAATAATGAACACTCTTGGGGCTGTGTCACATGCAATCTTTTGCCTTTTAAATGCAGATGACAGGTTACTAAAAATGTTTCTCTCCACGCAGCATTTTTTGCTATGCTGCTATGTGCTGCATATGCCAAACTTTCCTCTGTGACTGTAAACTATTTTATCTGGTTTGGGTTTATTATCTGGCCCAAGAAGAAACAGAACCATCTTCAGATTTGGTTATCACATTTCATTGAACAATCTTGTGAACATGTTGAACACATTGACAGTTTTATTTAAATATAATTAGATATGGTGAACTCACTTGTTTGAAAGATTAGTTTTGTAAAGACATCTATAAGCATTCAGTTTCCTGATACTTTCATACCACGTATGATACTGATTTCTGCACTTTCACACAATTCTTATTCAGAATTTCAGTGGAACCTCATTGTTGCTGCTAAGCTGTAGCTGTATTTTGTCAAAATCTGTTTTACCCAAAATTCTTCAAAACTCTGACTCCATCCTGGATCTGCATTTTTCTGTAGCCTAATACTTGAAAGTTTGTTGGGCTGCAGTTTTAGCGTAAGCACTAATGTTACAGAATGAACACACCTTATTCCTGTTCAGGCTGAAGTCTGTGAAGTCAATCTGTTTCAATGCCAGGAGTTTTACGTGTGTTATTTTTTGAGAGGATAGGGCACAAATCTGCAGCCTGTCACTTTTGAGTCATCACTCATTTTACTCAATTGCTCTTAACGAGGCAAGGTAGTTGACTTTGGTGGACGACACAGGAGAGATCCTGTATAAATTGGCAAAAAACCCCAAAACCAAAAAAATGGGATATAAAAATCTGTCATATTTTTTAAAGTATTAGTCACAGAGAACACGTCTATTTCTCTGCTTTATCTTATCCTTCTGAATCGAATAAAAGTAACTTAATTCATTACATCTAAATGCCGTGTATTTGACCTCTGCCCTCACCTGATATTCCAAAGAAATCACTCCTGCCCCTGGACCTGTGCAGGCAAGACCTGTCCTTGGTGTCGAGCTGCTTCTTAAACGCTGTTTCCTTATTCCCTCCCTAGGACCAGCAACGCACCGGGATGGCCACAGAGCAACTGGGAAATAATTACAAAACATCCCTGGAAGAGAGGACGAGGAAGTGAAATCAGAGGGCTCCGCCACCCTTCGGCAAAGGGAATAATACGTACAAATCCCTGAGCAGATGGTGAGTGTCAACACACGGGAGCGGGGGGAACTCGGACTTTCTCCCCTCCGCTGCTCGCCTCTCGCCCGAGGCCGGGGGAGCTGCTCCGCGCGGGGACACACGGACACGGACAGGCAGGGGAAGCGCACACACAGGCGGGCACACGCTCAGCATCCCTTAGACACACACAGAGACACAGAGAGCCTGAGGCAGCCCCGCTCCGCGCCCCGCACCGGCACCCGCGCGAAGCGCCGCCCCGGCCCGCCCCCGCATCCCTCCCTGCGCTCTGCCCTCCCTCCTCCCCGCCCGCCGCGCACACACACACACCGGCCGCAACATGACGGGCGGGCGGACGGACTGACAGACCGGGGCACCGCCGCTCCGCACGGATTATTCTCCCCGCGCCGCGGCGACGCCGCGAAGCAGCGACCCAGCGGGGCGGGGGCAGCGCCGGTGCCGCGCTGCCGGGAGGGTCCCAGCCCCCGCCGGCGAGCGGCGAGCGCGTCGGGCGCTGGAGGAGCCCGGCCAGGTGAGGCGTCCCTCACGGGCGGTACCGCCGGGCCAGGCCGCGGGGCGCCGCCGGGTCCCCGGGCTGCGGCGCCCCGGGGCGGCGGGGCCGCGTCCCTCCGCTCGGCAGGTGCCGAGGTGATCCGGCGGTGTCTGCCCTGCCTCGGCCTCGCCTTGCCCGCCGGCGGGGCGGCGGCCGCCGGGCGCCCTGCGCCGACCCGCGGCTGCGGCGGTGGCGGCGGCGGAGGATCGGGGCTGCCGGTGCCGCAGCTCCGCGCTGCTCCCCGGCAGCCGCGCTCCGGCAGCGCCGCGGGTTTGCGAGGGCCGGCGGCACCGGCGTCTTTGTGGCGGGGCGGCCGGGGCTCGGCGCCCGCAGGTGTCCCCCGGGGGCCAGGCAGAGGCAGCGCCGGCGGGGCCGCGGTGCTGCCGCGGGTGTGGAGCCCGGCCTGCGGGGCACGGCGCGGGCAGCGGTGCCCGGCGGCGGAACCTCGCTGGCCGTCACTCCGGCCTCGCTGCCGCAGGTGACGGGGATGAATCGCATCGTGTTTTTGTTCATTTTTGGCGTTTATGTTTTCTGTTTTCCCCCCTTTCCCTCCGTGTGTATGTTAGGCAATCTACAATTATCCTGTGAAAACGACAAGAAGTGGTTTCAGAAATGGGAATGGGTAGGGCTCGGCCACTGGCGGTCATGTGTGACCTTTGCCATGGATTTGGAGGCTGGAGCTGGAGGATGCTGCGTGTGCTTTCCAAAATCTTATGGCAAGCTTAAAAAGTGGAGCAGATGGTGATGGTAGTGCTTGTTATGGAAGAGGTTCATGGAAATCCTTTATTTCCTCGAGATAGTTTTTGTGTAGCTTCTCGTAGCTAAAGAGACTGTCTTTCACTTTTGGCAAGGAAAGGATGTTGCTGCAAGTTGTCTTGCAAAGGAACAGGCTTATTTTGCGCTTCCACCGAGAAGGGATCCCCTGTCCCTCCCAGCTCTGTCTCTCCTTTGGGATTGACAGCAGTAAGCGTCTTGGCATAGACAAACTGCAGTGTGCTTTATTTTCTTATTGCACACCTTTATAGTTGAATGTAACTAGAAAGGAGACTTAGAGTATTCTCTTATCCCTCTCTGTGCCAGGTGTTTTTTTCTATCTGATATATATAGCACTTGAAGTGTTAAACTCTCAGGGGGCACAGAGGTGGGGGGAATGTGAGGCAAGGTCTGCTAGCTACTTCAAACAATTCTCTTTGCTCATACTTAAGAAGGAGAAAAAGGAACATGTTGTAAAAGCAGCTGAGGAATATATAAAAGTGAAATATTAATGAACTGAAAAAGCTCAGATAGCAAAGGCATTGTGCCTAATCAGTCAGGAGGGTTCTTTTCCTCTTTACAACTTTTCATTGTATGTGTGCCTGTACTACAAATGCAATTGATATAAAGGATGGCAACGTTTGTATTTAGCTGGAAGTAGTAATAGTACATTTTTGGGTTTTTTTGGCATTAGTGATCATCTCTGGGGTGGTTTCCTTTAGCCCTGATTTTTGAGGCTGCTGTAAGAAAGGGAGTTATTACAGAAACAGTAAAAAATATTTCAAGAATGTTTTCTTGGAAATGTAAATGGGAAGGGCTGACTCAGACCTGGAATAACACAGAGGAACAACTAGTCTTGGAAAGTCCTCTTAGAAACATCATGATGACGACTGACATATTATTCATCTCCTGCCTCCCAGAGAGCAACATCCCAAAAATAGGCAGCACTGTCTCAGGAGAAGGTAATAATACACAGCTGTCCAGGGTCTGCTGAAAGTGCGACATAGAAGCACGGGGTGTTTTCTGCAAGCTGCGGTTCCTTTACCTCTTTGAGTCTGGAGTGCAGTGGTCCCTGTAGTTCGATAAACTTCCCCAGTTTGGCTTGGAAGGAAGCTAAGTGCAGCAGCTTTCTGCCATAGTTTGGTGAGGGAATTTAGTTCAGTGGGAAGGTCAGCCCACAGGGTGAAGCCTTGTAACCCTGGTTCTAATCCTTGGCAGGACTTTCTGGAGGAGTTGGTGGCTTGAGTGAGGCTGCCTTCTGGAGAGCTTGGTACAGGCCTGAGTAGGGCAACAGATTTGGGGAGCTGTACCAGAAGGAGGACCTGGAACAGCACACAGAACATGTGGCATGTCTGACTTAGACGAGTTAATGTTTGTTTTTTAAGTCTGTTAGTCACAGAAAAGGGAGAAACATCTTGTGTTCTCAGGTGGTTGTGTGAGAGCACAGTCTCTTGCACTGTGTTAGCTGTGTGTGGTTGGATTTCTCCTTTTTGACTCAAACCTAATGTCACTTGAACCTTTGAAGCTGACGTTGAAGAAGTTAGATTTGGCAGTGTTTTGGAGCTTTTTTTGCTAGAGTGTTTCATAAACCAAGGGAAATGTAGAGAAGTTGTTCCATTGGATTGGGAGAAAATTCCCACTCCTCCATGAAAGTTCATGGAAGATACTCTGGCTTTGTTGGATTAGCCCCTCTCAAGTACTACAAAGAATCATGGCCACTGTATGTTTTTTTTATGATGGTGGGAGTTACACAGGTAGAAATAAGTTACTGAGAAAAGCACTTTGTAAAATTAAACTCAATGATAGTTTTTAAAAATCATAAATCTATCTACATAGTCTAGAACCATGGCACTTTCATAGTGTTTAATTGGATTTTTTTTCACTGTACTTTAGGAGGCCTCCTAATAAAAGAAAGCGGCGTGTTTACCTTCCCTTGAGGCAAGAGAAGAAGTGAATGTTGCACTGTGGTTTGTCTGAGGATTGATGCTAGTAAAGCACCACATGAAATAACATAATATTCATACGTCAGTGAACGTATCAATGGAAAAGAAATCTTATGAACGCTTAGTCAAATTAAATAGCTACCAGCTTCTGGTGGTGAGGAACTGAACTGTATCTTCTATATTGTACAAGTTACTCTTTGTTGTAAGATTCAGTGCCTCAGGTCTTCCCCTTGAGAATAATTTTGCTGCAACTGGAGGGGCTCAGCACCAGGTGGGAGGGAGGGAAACAAAAGGAAATACACACATAAATAATGACAAGTAGGGATTGAGTATGTTTCCTGAAAAATGACTGCACTTTCTTCAGGTTTTTCTCTGGATATTGCCTTTATTTGGCAGTTTTCTGCAGTGACAGTAAACTGGGTTGATAAAGTAAATATGTATTAGGCTTTAGCTGTTGAGTGTACTGGCTGTGTGAGACAGCATGTAAAATAACAGAACTTGCAAGTACCTAAGATGTATATTGTCATTTGCACTGATAAGATTTCATGTATATTCCTGTGCTTTAGCAAGGCCATGTAACTGTAAGGGTATAGAAGATACAGCTGTATATTTTACAGGTGTCAGTATTAAACGTCTATAGCTGCTTGCTAGTTAAATGTGTGGTTACTTTTACTTACTGCTTTCTGACTTCTGCACTGTGGGGTGTATTGGTTAAATAATACAAACTCACTCCATGACTGAAGGCTGTAGTATCATTTTTCTGTTGTATGGTAGTGAAATGGTAATAATAGTAATAGTATAATGATAATAGTGGTAGTAATAATGCTTTCTATGAAGTCTGCTGCCTTCACCTGAAATGTGTCTGTCCTACAGAGGATAGTTGGTTTATGGTAAGGGACAAGAAGCTACAGGCAGGCAATAAGTAAAGGTAGTGAAGTCCTAGATGTGGAAGAAGCAAGATTTTTATTAAATGTGCACTGTAGTCTTGTTGCATATGTTTTGCAATTCTGCACAAAAAATAAAACCTAAAAATTAAAAATGCACTGTTGAGAGGGATTATGAGATCTGAGTGATGATGGTTTTGTATCTAAACATGGTGCTGTGTTTTTGCCCTGATGATTGCCCACGCGAGTGTTGAGGTATGGGTGTGTAGTTCTTTTCCTCCTACATGGGACATTGAAGCAGTGATGTGTGGAAGTCACACAGCTGATTTGTGGTAAAGACAGTTGAGCTGGAATATGCATCCCTAGTCCCACAGTCTTATCTTAATGGATTAACTGTGTTTATATAGTTTGTTTGATAACTTGGCATAGATGTGGAAACTTCTTACAGATGCAATTATAGGATTGTGTGTAAAGTTATGCAGCATTTTCTCAGTAAAGAGTAATTACTATCAGGTGATTTTTTTTCAGTCTAGGCAAAAGAGCTTTTCCTGAATTTCATTTTGTTGTCAAGTTTGAGAGAAAGCAGTTCTGCACTCGTAGAATGTAACGATGCTTTTACATTATTTAAGGAAATGCCACTTAATTTTTTATAATGCTCTAGCCTATCAGGAATTTGAGATCCAGCTCAGTCAGTAATGCTTCTGAGGATCACAGCTGTTTTCT
The DNA here is from genome assembly GCA_034336665.1 of Luscinia megarhynchos. Lineage (NCBI taxonomy): Eukaryota > Metazoa > Chordata > Aves > Passeriformes > Muscicapidae > Luscinia > Luscinia megarhynchos. The sequence goes on along the minus strand of CM067566.1, from coordinate 53,349,877 downwards.
AGTGTGAAGAAGCAGTTGTGACAGACTAGTAGGAAGCTTTTAAAAACACTCCTTTATAAATTTTGGCAGTGCAAATCATTGGTTCTCAAAGTCTGTTTGGTTCTAGTGCATATCCAGCTCTGACTTTTTTTGCTTATTTCATGCTTGTTTTTGGGTTCCTTTACTGATCCTAGATTGATGTGTCATCTTTGATCTCTTTAAATATTTTAATAAGAAAACAACAGTGCAAAGTGATGTACTGGTTTTGTACAGTACAGTGGGATTTAGGTTTGGATGAGAGTACAGAAGTATTCAACAAGTTTCTTGTCTGTGTGTTGCTTGTGGCATAGCCTGAACTTTGTCATTTATCTGAGAAGCAATGATGTCTGTTCAGATGTCACTTCCCAGTGATGTTAAACTGTCACTGTGTGCCAAGCCAGCCAAATTTCACGCTGAGAGAAAGAGGCAGTCACCCAGTACATCCAAAATGTGGTCAGAGGTATGCTGTGCTCAGGTGGCAGTGACAGTCTCTGCCAATATCCAAATACATCAGCAGTTTGTGCTTTGTCCTGAGTGCTAGGTGCTAATTCCAAATTCTACAGTGTCTTTTAGCTTAGTTTAGTGCAGTGCCAATTTGTGGGGCTATATTTCAGAACTGTACTGGCTCATTTATTTATTAATTGAAAGTGTTTTGTCTTCATTTTTTTAACTAAATGACTGGTGAGGAGAGAGAAGAGCAGAGTTTTACCATCTGTTCTTGAAGAAATTTTGACCAGTGGTAGAGTTGCTACTGATTTGAATAGGAGCCTTAACTGTTTTGTCAAATTTTATGACTTTAAAATATGCTGACTAGATTCTTGATGACCAATTGAACATGTTGTGGCACAAAGGCAATGGAAATAGAGTAAGTCCTGCCAAGAATAGATATAGAAATTAATAGAAATATTAATAAACTGCCTTGGAAAGCAAATTCTGCAATAATATATTCATGTTTTTTTCTCTTGATTTTGCTGAAGGGAGATGAGTGGGAGAAAATGGCAACAGGAAAAATGATGTGGCTTTTTCCATATTTATTTCAAGTAAAGGGATGCTGCAACATGTTATACATTTTTTCACATTCATTGATACCCCTCAAATACCTTGAGTGCAGATTGTGCCTTCAGCTCTGAGTGTAAGGTATCAACTGTGCTTTAAGTGACATGTTAAGCTTTTAATATTTCTTGATATTTAAACCAAGTATGATTTAAGTTGGGCCACCTAGCATCTGCAGGAAATGGCACGTCCAAGTTGATATCATATAACATAGATTAGCTTCAATTTGCATGTAGAAGCACAAACATTGTGGTATAATAGAATCATAGGGATCATTAAGGTTGGAAATCACCTGCCAGATTGAGTCTAACCTTTTATGAAATGCCAATACTAAACCATATCACAAAGTGCTGTAAATAATTTTTTTTTAATACTTCCAGGGACTGTGACTCTACCACTTTGCTGGGTAGACTGTTCCAATGCTTTACCACTCTTCCAGGGAAGAAGTTTTTTCTAATATCCAGCCTGAACTTCCCTTGGTGCAGCTTCAGGCTCCCTTTGTCCTGCTGCCAGTTGGCTGGGAGGAGGGGCTGACCCACAGCTTTGGGGTGCCTCATTTCAGGTACCTGTGGGGGGTGATAAGGCCTCCCTTGAGAGTCATTTTCCCCAGCCTATAGAACCCTCAGCCTCTCCCTAGGGTTTGTGTTCCAGACCCTTTACCTGTTGGATGACTACACGGCTGTTTGGACAACAGCCCACCTAGCATGTGAAGGCACCCCTGCATATCAGAGGCAGCCCTTAAAGGCATTCCAGTTGATTTCTTCTGTTAGAGGTTAACGAGCTGTCAGGGATGCTGGGCTGGGAGAGCCATGTAGGTATCTCCTGTTCTCTTCTGGTTTTCCTGGGTTTTTTCTATGTGCAAGCAGATGTGGTATAAGGAAGTGATAGCAGGCTCTGCCATCTCTGTGAATAGCAAAATAAAATGGTTTTGGTTTGTGTGAATTTAAGTTTTGAAGTATGTGTATATGTAGTGTTTTGTAGCTAGTTAGTACAGAGGTTATACTATGAGTAGGACACATAACAGTCCTAACCTTTTATGGTTTTGAACCCATTTTTTCAGTGTAGTGGATGTGAGCTCAGAGAGAAATGTTGGCCCCTTAGCCCAGGGGCAGCACTGCTACAGATTTTAATGAGGCCTTGATTATACCCTTAAATAATATTTTAGTGTCTGTCTCTTTGCTTTGTACAATATTCTTTTTTCAAGGACCGATTTTTCGACAGTTACTGAGTTTGTACTGTTTTGATGGTTTTTGTTACATCATTAAATTCTTAGTATTTCTAAAAATTAGATTATGAGAATGTTTTTTACAAGTAAGTCCAAAAGAATAGGAATTTTAAAATGTTTAAGACTTCAAGTACAAATTATATGAGTAAGTTCAGTGTCTGAAAATAAACTGCTTTGTACCTGTAGGTACCTATTCTATACTAATGATGATTATGCAAGGGGACAACACAAGGCATTTAGATTTTTTATGAAGTCTAGCTGGAGCAGAGATTCAAAAGACCAGGGTAGTTAAAATGATTGCCTAGATGTAAAATTTTAAGAAATAGATGAATAATGGGAAAGTAGAAGGAAAAATAGAAGATTTGGGAAAAATGTTTCAAAATAATACCAGCTGGAGAGTTGTGAAAAACATGCATATGGAGTAGATGAGGAGGAAATAAAAGAAATATTATCAAATTAGTTTGTCAAGTGATAAGAGCTGACACCACACATGGCTTCTTTTTATCTGCTAATCTTTATTTTATAGCTAGCAAACTCTGGGGCATTTGCTGAGATGGGGAAGAGAAAGACACAGAGGAGAGGTGATGGAGAAGGAAGGGAAAATCAGCAATTCTCTTCTCCCAGCTCTCTGGCTTTGTTCTACTCAGCCACAAAAAGGGTGTTAGAAGAAATTTAGGGATTAGTTCCATGAGCTGCAAGGTAATCTCTGTCTTTAAATCCTCATCCCAACATCCTGATCTTGGTCAATTATGGTTTTGGTGTCTGTCTGTGGCAGCGTCTCAGCAAATTTCATACCAGTCTTTAGTATTTGCTCACGGCCCTTAATAAGGGAGTAATGCACAATTGTCTGTTAATGATAGGTTTTGTTACAGATTAAACTTTCAACAGGCAGAAATCTGAACCAGAAGCTACAAGGCTGTTTTACACTGCCAGATCTGCAGCTCCGTGTCTATTTTAATAGTTAGTTTTGCTAGTTAGCTCTTTTCATTTAGTATTTGGCATGAGCTGAGAACATGCAAATAACTGCCTTACATGGCTTAGCTAAAGGCCTAATAACTTAGGCATCTGGATCCTCTTTGTCAAGGGACACATACCATTTTTACCTGTAATAGCTTCAATTTCAGGGTGTTAGCAGGTGAAGAAGACTGGGATGTTAATATGACTTGAATGAAGTTTTTAGCTAATCCATCCTGTGAGTTGCTTACAAGGATGCATAATGTTCCTGAGATGCTGTAGGGATAAATTTTCTGGGGTAAATACTGCATACACGTGTGTGTTTGTGTGCATATATATTAAAAATACAAATGTTTTCAGTGAAAGAAGGTCAGCAGGGGTGGTTTCAGTTGAAAGTGACACTGTTTTTAATATAGAATAATGAATGGTTCAGAAAAAGGATTTCTTTCTTTATTGCTTTAGCAACAGTACAATTGAAACAGAAATCCACTCTCAGATATCCAAGTAGTTAATAACTGGGAGCAGGGGCAGGCAGAAAATAACAAAAGCAAAAAAAAATACTACTTATCCTGGTTTTAATTTTTTTTTGGGTTGTTTTTTTGTTTTTGGGTTGTTTTTTTTGTTGTTTTTTTTGTGGGCAAGGTGCTTCTCAAAGCTTTATATTGTGATACACATGATTTGTAGCCTTGATTTGAGAGGGCCTTGGGATAATACTGTTTATTGAAGAAGGTGAGCAAGAAGTTACTGTTGGAAAAGGGTATGAAAATTTTAGATTTCTGTCCATTTTCTCATGCTTTCATTTGAATTTTATTGACATTTTGTACTGTAAATGTTTAATTGTGATTCTGTATGCTTTAAAAATAGTTAAAGGGGAGGAAATGTATGTATAAGAGAAGTGATTCCTTAATTACAGTAATGATTCTTACAGTTTGCTTAGGACAATGCATGTGACTTCCAAAATGTTGAACACCAGAGAAACAGTAAAACACTTACACAGCACTCTATCTTCTGCAGCATTTTCTAAATATAGACTAAATCCTTGTCATAAAGGGTTTGTATAGTTAAAACAAAACAAGACTTGACATGACACAGAGCAGCTTGAGAGAGGCATGAGAGCTGTAGATGAAGAACTGAGAAATTAAACAACTGTATCAAGTGAAGGATTTTTGGAAGGCTTGGAAGGACAGTGAAGATGCCCTTCCCCTTCAGATGGGAAAAAAAAAGGGGGGAGTTTAAACTCCTTTTATTGCCTAGTTTTTTTATTAGTACATTTTTAGAAACCACTATTTCTTTCTAATTTAGACAATTAAAACAGTAACTATATGAAATCTACAGAAGTTTTTTTTGTTGTAATAAGAGAAATTTAAAGCTGTTGTCAGATGTAGACTTGTGGGTCTAGGTCCTCAGGTGCTGCTTCCTTCAATGGAGCTCAACACATGTATTGCTTGTAGCTCTTGTTTGTGTTTATTATGCTAAGCAGTAGCTGCTGATGGCAGTGAAAGAAGGATGTAGTAGGCAGAAAATGCAATAGCTTTTGATTTGCAGTGCCTCTAGCATCCCTTCCTTGGTATGTTGTTGGTTCTTCTCTGTTCCTCTTGAAACTGGTTTTCTGTCCTAGTCATTAAAAATGAAGTTTGCAAACCTTTGGTAAGTTAATGCTGCTTGGACAAAAAATGCAAACACATTACAGAGAAAACAAAAAACAATCCTGTTTTTCTATGGAAACAATACTTATTTATCCTACTGTCTAAGGATCCTACTGCACAAACTGCACCAGATGATTTTGAACTTCTTGGTTGATCTCAGCAATATTCGACAAAAGATTGAAAGTCTAAAAAATGAATTGAAGGTTTTATTACGTTTTGAGAAACTAGAGGAGAGAAACTCAGGTAAATTCACTGGCTGAGAGAAAGGCTGCATTTTATGATGAGTATCAAAGAGTGCACCTAGGAGAGGAGTCCTGTACGTGTCCTGGCTGCTTGGAGCTCCTTAGACATTGAAATGAACCAACCAAAACATGCAAATCTGTAGGTAACTATGCCTTGTAAGGTCTGGTATTCATAATAGCATATGAGGAAAAAAAATTGAGTGCTTTTTTTAAGTTGTTTGTTTGGGGCTTGGGGTTTTGTGGTTTTTGTTTTTGTTTGTTTTTTTAATTTATTTTATTTTTATTTTTTATGGTCTTTCTCCCTTCCCCTGGGGTATTTTATATCACCTTTTTTGAAAGCGTGGGGTGGAGCACTTGTTCATGGGGTTGGACTGACGCCTGCTTGATGAGAATTGATTTGTTTAAGCTCTTATGTTGTATCCATTTACAACACCTGAAGATTTGCTTCTTTTTTTTTTTTTTTTAATTACTTACTTACCTGAAGTCCTCAAGCAAGCATATTGCAGCCATGAATCTTTTATTTAACTCAGCTTTTGACTGGAAAGATAGCATGTATTGTGGTTTTTTAATTGCTTTGTTCACATGGACACTCAGCACATCTATGGGCAGAAGCAAAGAAAGCCAGACTTCTTTTTGTTCTGTGCCGTCAGAAAAGAATGGAAAGCCCAAACAAACCCTGCTGTGAATAAGTGGAAGTTGAATTGGTTTTGCTTTGAACTAACCTGAGTGCTTAAAAGACAGACAGAAACTGTTCCTACTTAGTGTATTGGGCTGGCTGGCCATAGTGAAGGAAAGATCACAGCACAGATACTCAGCTGAAGGTGGGTAACCAGTAATTTATGCTCTGCTGCCATTCAGCTTGTCTCTGGTACCTTTGGTTTGAGAAGGTTTGTTCAAAATAGGCAAGTAGGAGAAAACTTCAGAGGCATCTGTTTTTCTGTGCAATAGCAAAACACTTAACAATTAGTCGTGAATGCAAAAATCCAAACATTTATATTCAAAAAGAGTGCATTTCTACTGAAGTGTTTTAAGTGGTTTGTGCTTTAGTTGAAAATGAGCTTAGAAATAAAGCAAGGGAGTCTTTGTGTCAAGAGAAACTTAACAGTTATGTTTCAGTACTTCAGTCTTTGTGCGAAGATTTGGAAAGCATATTACTTTCCTGAACTGTACCTGAGCACAAATTATGGTGAAGAACACACAGAAAAAATGTAGAAGAGAATGGCTGTGAAAAATAATGATATTGTAAGTGTTTGGCACAGTAACAACATCAAAATCCTCCTCGTGTGTTTATTTTGGAAAACAGTTTAGGCAGGGCAGTACTGTGATTATTCAAGTCATATTTGGATATAAAATGAGCTTGGTTTGCTCTGTCAGGCAGGTGTTGCTGCATTCCAGTCAAAAATGTTTGCTGAGCTTGTGTGCAAAAAATGTACCTGTTTATGAGAATGACAGTTTCAGCTGAGATAAACTGGTATGCAGGGTACTGCAAAGTGACTCAAGGGTGAGCCGTCCTTTTTTAAACTGGGATTTTTCCTTTGCACTGTAATTGTTTTGCCTTTGCTCCAGTTAGTTGTGCTTCAGTCAGTGCTGGTTGTACTTCAGTTGAGCTCTAGTTACTGTATGTTAAAAAGACCTTTTGTAATTTATCTATTATGAATGATGATTATTGAGGAAAGTTATTTCATGGGCTACTTTATTATCTTGAATACAGCAGCTTGTAATACTTAGGGGTTTACCAGAGGGATTTAATGAATCTGTGACAATAGAAACAATTACAGGGGTGGTGAAAGAATCCTTGAATGTATTATTTTTATTTCCCTGGAGTTAATCTTCACATATCAAAGTAAATTAACCAGAGTATGCTGTGTGGATGTCTTCTGGATTCCCAAGTCAAAAGCTATTATGAACAAAATGTGATTCTTTTTATTCCCTGTCCTACAATTCTTTCTCAAAGTATGCTCCTAGTGAAGTCCGTATAAGTGAACAAAGTAATATTCTGCATACGTTCGTGGTATTAAGAGCAAGACAATAGTCACTGAGATATGCACAGGTAAAATTATTTCAGGAGATATTTTTGCTTTTCCTCCTGAACCTTCAGCTCCTGCCACCCTCAGTCTCCACCCAGCTGGCTAGTGTCATCCATCTTCATGCGCTTTGTTATCCCAAGGGTTGACACTTCATGGCCTCTTGTCTGGATTTCCACCCAGAGCTCAATCTTCATTTCAATCTGCAGCTTGCAAACCCAGCTACCTGCACCAGGTGTATTCCTCCACAGGACAATAGACTGTTTGCATGCCTCACTTTGTCCCTTTAATGCCCTGAGGGTTTGCCAGCAGTGTGGCATTTACTGAAGAGGTCAGGTTTGATGGAAGCTGAAATCCTAATGTGGCTGGAGATAAAACAGAATATATTCTGTGTTTGTTTATTTGCGTAGGAGTAGGTACATGCAGAGATGAATTTCCATGTAATCTTCAAACTATTTACTATGTTGTGCTAATCTCTGCAACTACATCTGATTACAAAGGAAAACAAGGCCACTGGTAGGCTTTAAAAGTTTTTGCCATCTGTCCTGGTGCTTACCCTTGTTCACTGTAAGGATGTATTGTGAGAGGCTAGACAGCTTCTTAGGCTGTTTTTACCTTCTGTCTCTCTTTTGGACTCTGTTCAAATGGAGCAGCATGTGGGTCTTCTGTTTTACCAGAACAATGCAGATCCTCATATCCTATGCTTCAGTTGTTCTATGTAGCAGTTTTTGATGTGGGACTTTTTAAAAATTTTTTTTATTGTGTACCTTCACAAAAGCTTGCAATAGAGTTATCACAAGGAGCAAATCTTCTAGGTCTGTTCTAGCAAGAGGAGCAGTGTGCTTTGCTGCTCCTCCATCATTGGGATTTTAGTTCTTGTGGAATGGTTTCACACTGCATACCCCTGTTAGCTGAGTGCACCTCCAGATCCCTGCCATGTAAATGACTGTACCCTTTGGGAGCCTCTGGATCAGGCTCATCCTTTGTTCTCACCTGGCACTTTGCTGTTGCTGTCTGTTGGGGAGATCTGCCTAGCTTAGAAAGAGGGGGATAGCATAGACTTGTAGCAGGACAAGAGCTTTCCTGCAGCTCCTAGCCTGCTTTCTGGTGTGCATGAGTTAGTGTAGTTGAAAGGAATATGATTACTTGGGATTGTATGGAGGAACAGACTGATGTCCTTGGGAGAGCTGAGGAGGGTGCACGACTTAGAGCAATGTTGTTCATGCTGAAGTACTTCATTCATTCATCTAAATCACTTTTGTCCATGTACTGAGTGTAACAAACATTAAAGCTAGTAACAACCACTGTGGCTTTTGAGAAAATACTATCATTACTGAAAAGCTGGGTTAAGCTGTCCATGAATCCAAGAGTAATTCAGGCTGCTAATGGGGTTTCAGGACTCTTCCCTAGAAAGTGCAGACTGTGCAAGTGATGGAGATGAAGAAAATAATATACAGATACCAAAATTGAGAGCTAATCCTTGTATTTTTAAACATTCAATGAATAATTTAGCAAAATATTTTAAATATTTAAAGTCTATTTAAAGCACCATTTCAGCAATTCCTGCATCTTTGGATTTTTCTTTCTAATCTTTTCAGTTCATGATCGACGTTTCAGGTATGCTGTTATTTCCAGCCCTTAGGCTATAATGAAATGAAGTATTAGTTCAAGATATGAAATTGTTGATGTCACAGTGAGGCATGGAGATCTCAAATATTTTAATTTTATGATGGAAATCCATTATTATAAAGTTGTGGCTTTCAGAGAAAAGGCTGGACTTAATTGGAATTATTCACACAACTTGATGTGAGGAAAGAGAGCTCTTAGAAAACATAACGATCAAGTTTTAAAGATTCTTTTGGCTTAAAGAATTTTTGCCTCCACAATGTATACATTCTCTAGATCAGTTGTGGGTGTGAAAAATCGTATTGGCGAAATTTTTTTCTGCCTAAAATACATTATTTTTGATTCTTGTTTGTCACTGACTGTGGCAAATGAAAGTAGCTGTAGCCAGTTAAAAAATGAATTCTACATGCTCTTTATGGTTAAAAGCCTGTGTGTTCTAAAGGAAATGCAGGACAAGTTGATGTGAAGTCCAGTTAGTGTTACCAAGTATGCAGGAATTCTGGCATGAAAATGGTAGGAAGAATATTTTGGGAGGGTTGGTATCTTATATTCTTCCTGAGGATAAGATTTTGCATGTGCACGAGATGGACGTGTGGCCTGGCTGCATCGTAGGAATGGCTGCCCCAGATCCAAGTTCTGCCTTCACAACCCATCCTCAGAAGTGTTTAAAATTGTAGAAATTAAGAACTGGAAGTCTCTGTGAGAGCTGGTTATATCTGCAGTGCCCAAGGTAATGCAAATTGCATGAGCTGACAATCTTATGCTATGAGCTCAGGGAATGCTGCCTATCTTATTTTTGTTTTTTGAACTTTGATAATCCACTGTCCCACGTGGCTAAACAAGGGAGAGAGATCTTGTTTTATACTTATCTAATGATGGCAGTAATTTCTTGGCAGCTGAATTAATTTCAGATTCTGTAATATGACTTCAGATTAACATTAGATTTCTCATAGCTAATGGTATTTTTGCCTCTCAACTGTATTCATAGGAAGCAAAAATCCTCTCTCTAGAGGTATTTGTGTTTTACGTCTGATCTCCCCTACTTTCTTATACAGTGTGTGTCACAGTTTGACCCTTTAATAGATAGAGGTGTGAAAAGCCCCATGGTCATGACTAGCATCGCTTCTTTTCAAAAATTGGTTCTTAAACTTTGAGATTCTACATGAACAAAAAGGTTGTTGGTGTATACATAATAAGAGGAATTCAATTTCAGAGTGATCTGGGCTGCATAATAAGCTGAACTCACTTGTACAGGGTTCATTTTAATAAGCTAAATGAAACATTGAATGAATAGAAAGCGAAGATTTAGGTCACCCTTAAACTACATTAGAAAAACAGTGACTCCCTGGAGTAGTGGGTCACCAATCCCCCTGTCATACAGGGGATGAGGCTACTGCGGGTCTGTGCATGGGGGACTGCTGAGCAGAAATAAAGGAGATGGTTTTTGTGCTGTATATTTTGTTAGTGAGGCTTGCTAGAACAGGTCAGTTTGGTGTTTCACACTGAAAAATAGCATGTCCTTTTGTGGAGGGTTTAGAGAAAATGTGGGGAAACTTATTCAAAAATCAGAAAATGTTTTACTTGTAGGGGTTAAAGAGGGTCTGCTTGTTTGATTTAACAGGAAAAAAAAAGAACTTGATGAATACAAATATGGAAATGCAAGTGCAGGTGAGAGGAAGGCTCTTGAAATAGAATGGTGTTTAGTAGTTGGAAAAAAAGTGCTTTTATAAAAATCAGGAATCTGAATATGGAGAAACTAATTTGTGTAGACTGTTATATAGGAGGTCGGAAGCAGTGCTCATTTTGATTACTCCATCCCTAAAATCTGAGAATAATAGAACTATTCCTGGTGTGCACACAATCACGTGGTAAATTTTATTTTAAGACTCTGTGATGGATGGATTAAAAAAGTAATTATTTTAGGAGAGCCCAGGTATTTTCTGTTTAAAATACTTTAAAAATGGAAGCAATTTTCACTGTACATGATGATTACTCTATTCGTTAATTTTTTTTTTTTTGCAGCTTAGAATAGGGAAGTGATCTAGCCTCTTCCATCCTCATGTTCTTACACATGAGGACAGACTTAATAGAAAAATTGATGGAGAGAGGTTAATTAATTTAATTGGTTTCCATGGGACCTAGAAAAATAAATATGGATACAGCTCATTTTCTCATGGAAGGCTGTTTTCTATGAGCCTAATAGAGCGAGTTAAATTTGGTTTAAAATCTGTTTGGAGAAACTTACTTTGATGTGACTGAAGGGATAGGATGGCTCATGTTTTTGGGGTAAAGAGGGATCCAGGACCTGAAAAATGTTTTTCTCCATCCTTGGCAGCAAATGTCATCCCCCAGACCACAGCAGAAGTGGCACCTATGTCGTGTGCCAGACTGTGCTCAAGAGGTGTTCAGCTGCTGTGTGTGCGATCACTGAGCAGCTGTTCTGTGTCTCCTGCAGTGGCAGGCCAGATGGAAGTGTCTCCTGTGCCTGCTGCAGCCCGCAGGCTGTGCTCTGGATGGTCCACGTGGTTGGCCAGTGCTCATGATGCCATCTCCTGCTGGCATGAGCTGGTTTCTAAAAGCTTGCAGTGCTCTTTGGTATGAGTACGTTTAAAAGGCTTGCTTTGCTGCGAATGCTCAATGAAAAAGATCAGGCATGTGAGTTAGATCTTTCTAACTCAGAAACTGACTGATCATGGGTTCTTCTAGCCAGAAACCTGTGTTTCTTCTCCTCCACTCAGGACTGCAACTTCTTTCCATGTTATCTGCTGTATTTGTGCCTTTTACATCTATGGGTGCGTGCAATTAATCTGTCCCTATCCCTATTAGCATTTTGTGCCAGGAGGAGCCCTTGGAGGCCATGGCTTAACTCTGCTTAGGCTTTGCTGTACAAGCCTGTTGTTAGACAAAGCTTCACACTGAATTCACATTTTCATTATGAAAATGTGCATCTAATTGGTTCTTTGAGCTAACTGAAGTGAAAGATGGGTGGCATCTGTTTAATAAAAGTCCATTATCATCTGGAGATTAAAGAGGAAAATATTTATACTTTGCTGCATCTTGGTGTATTCTGTAGGGGGTTCAGTGCTGGAGTTTTATAAGAAACTTCATGCAGTCAGTACACATCTTGAAACTGTTATGAACATGTGACCATATTGATATTTTCTTGGCCTCTAGTGATATCTAGAGTCCAAGATATAGAGGTATCTAAGTATGGTACCTGTAACTTTGAACCCACAGGAAAATGAAAGTCTGCATTACCTGTCTTTTATCTGAGCTGTCCCACACACACGCCCTAATTTAACCAGCTCTCTCTCATTTATTTCCACCATGATTAACTGTATTTTTAGCAACTTAGCATATGATGTTTTTTCTTTATTTATTTCTTCATACTTGGAAAGAAACCTTTGTGTTGAGAATTACAGGCAAACTTTGACACAAACTGAAAAAGTATGTAGGTACTTGAGGAATACTGTATATTGTCCTCAGCTTTGCTGCAGCTGCATATTTCAGAAGCTTATCATGGAAGCATTTCATGGGGTGAAATATATGGAGGACATATGGCATGTTTGTAGACTATGGACTCCTGATGTTCTTGTGTATAAGCAAAGACATAATGCTTTCTTTATATAGGTATTGCATGCTTGTGTGTGTGACTGTGTGTATGTGTATATATATGAGAGCTGATTTTATGCTACACTATTGCAGAGCAAGTGCTGTAAGGTATAATTAGACAAGCTATCATTAAACTACTACTGAGTTATGTAGTTTAGGATTATACATGATTTCATTTTGGATTGATGCCATTTCTCTCATGTGGTTTCCATGTTTGTGATTTCTTGTTCTTCAAAATACAATTAAAGACTCAGCAGACATATAGCTAATGATGTAGAGAGAAATTCAATGTTTTAATGACTTCAAGTGTAAGCGCCATCCATTTATTTCACTATTAAAATATTATCTAATACTTAATCTGTGCTCATGAAATATAACAGAGATGAAACCACAAAATATAGCATCTGTGGCAAAGCTGAGGCTGAAGATGTTTAGGATATTGTGAGTAAAGGGTGTGTTTAAAGGCTGCCCTTTGTGCATCAGCTACAGCCTCTATTATGCCGTGTCATAGCAGGAGACTGCAGTGGGAGCACTGGCTTTTGGTTGAGGGTTGCTTGTAATTGTTCTGGTGGCTGATGGATTTTGGTGGAGTTCCCCTGCTCCAGGGACTGTCCTTGTTTCTTCCCAGTAAGCTGTGGTGGATAAATTCTGGGACTGGTTTGGATGATCTTCTTCAATACCATAGCTCAGGTTATAGCCAAAGAGGAATTCTCAGGACATGGTGGTGCCTGTGAGAGAAATGGAAATGTGCCCTTATGGGAAAGTGTGGACAATGAGTGATACAGCTAGAAAGGGACAACATTAAAGGGACCTGTGAGGGGGAAATGGAGAAATTTGGCCTCCAGGGAAGAGAGATGTTTTGGGTGTACATATATAGGTTGTGTACCAAGGGAGCTTGATACTGTCTTTAGGGGATGACAATAGAACTGCTATCCTTGAATGATGCTCCTTTTGCCACATCACAGCTGGACAGCTGTAACTCTTTGGAATTAACCTGTTCAGCTGGGCACCAGCAGAGGCTTTCAGACAAAAGGCAGTGTCAGATGGATAGCTGACAGTGAATATTGCTACCCTTCTCTTTTTATCAGGAAAAATTTCTGAGCAAACATAACTCACACTGTGTTTGTGCATGTATGCTGTGCAAAATGTACATATTTGCATAAGCTTCATTCCTTTTGCATGCGTGATTTCTATGATAGAGGTATTTATTACTGTCTGGTGAAAATTGTATATTCAGTTTGAGTAAATGTTTTTATCGAGATTTCTGCAGCAGTGATCTTAGAAATATATATATATATATATATATTTAAATTTACTTTTCTCTGTGATCTGTAGTTTAGTTAAAAGTGGCTTAAAACTTAAGAACAAATACCTGTTCTGCTACACGAATAAATAATGCTTTATTAAAACAAAGAGCATGTGTTTTTTCAGGTACTTAAAACCTTTCCCATCTTCCTACCATACCAATAACTTTCTAGTGCTTACGCAGTGCTTGACTTTTCCAGAGGCACTTTACAAATATTAATTAATTGTTTTCGTGGGATGTAAAAAAAAATAAAAAAAATGTTTTCCTGAGTTGAAAAGCTGTGCTGTGTAGACATGTGGGTGGGAGCAGTTGGGGACAGCCAGGCCAGCAGAGCATTGTCTTGCTACACCTCATTATTTCCTGCTGTAAAGATCATTGTCAAAGGTGCCAGCCACCTTTCATTGTCCCTCCTTCTTGATAGCTCTTATCTGGAGGAGTCCACTCTGTATGTTTCTGAATGAACCTCTCCTCTGAGAGTACACCATGAAGTCTTGCCTCATATATAATTTTAGGCCCACTAAGATTTTCACTGGAAAATAATTAGTACTGTTATATTTACAGAATGTGCCTCAAATTAGCGGTGATTAGCATTTGCGTGGTGCTTTCTAAATAGGGATCTCAAGGAGTCTAATGAAGTTGGCATTTCCCTATCTTGGAGATATATAAAAAATTAAAGTTCAGAGAAGACAGAATTGGAAATAACATATTGGACTTCTGGCAAATAGCTTCTCTTTAAGTGAATGAATAAGATTGTCTTAATATGGAAAACAGAAGTGCTTTGAATTATGAGAAAGAGTAAGATTACAGGAGTTAAGAAATGCAATATATTTCACATCCCACACTTAAGTTAGAGAAAAGGAAAAGCCACTATTCATGCATGTTGAATTGGATTCATGGTGAGGTAGTGAGTGCATACACCTGAGAACTTGTGTAGAAATTAATTGCTATTTTGTTTCCTTAATAGGTTAATAAGCGCTGACCAAGTGAGTTAACTGAGTAGCAGCAGCCAATACTATAGTCTCGGACCACACTCATGTACTGCAGTGGACTTTGTGTTACATTTTGGCAGCAGAGGAGTCGCACAAATCTGATTAAATCCCAGTTTTATTACCAAACACGTTAACCTGTGTTCCTCCTGAGCATTTCAGAAGCACAGAGTTGCTTTTTTCCAGTGCTCTTTTTTCACTGGTACATCAAAACCAGGACTGCTGCTGCAGCAGCAGAGTCTCCTCACCTCCAGCTGCCAGTGCCAGGAATAGCTTTAGTTGTGCTTCCCTGTGTTTGGTGAGGTGTGGTTATGGTGTGTGCCCTGGGTTCCCTCTGGCCTTCTGCATTAGTTGCCTGGACTGCATCTTGTTAGTTTGAGTGTGCTTTTTTTTGTGTGTGTCCTCCCCCACCTTGGCCAAGGAGAACAGGATGTGATTTCCAGTGATCCCATGGGAACTGGGAGTTAAAAGATTGAGTAGGAAAGGGAAGAAGGTGTCAAGAAAGTAGGAAATTCAAATGAATTAAGGGGAGGAGTTTAATATTCAAATGAGACAGACTTTTTTTATTTTTTAATCTGGTATTAGGTTTTTGTAGAAAAACGTTTGCTACAGATTTAGGAAATGGTATTGGCGTTTAAACAAAAATTGCTTGGCTTTCTGTTTTAAGGCAATTTTTTTTTGACCTTTTAGAAACAGAAAATTGATTAGCTGATGATTATGACAAATGGTTATTTCTTGAGAATTCAAACTGACTCAGTTGAAATGATCACAGGATCATAGAATGTCAGGTTGGAAGGGACCTCAAGGATAAACTGATCCAATCTTTTCTTGGCAAAAACGTAGTCTAGGCAAGATGACCTAGCACCTGGTCCAGCTGGTTCTTGGAAGTGTGCTACGTTGGGTAACCATCCACATCCGTGAGGAGGTTATTCTGGGGATGATGGTTCTCATTGTGAACAATTTTCCTCTTGTGTCCAGCCAGAGTCTCCCTAGGAGTCTGGTTCTTATCTTGGGAGGCAGCTAATGACCGTTTGTTGCTGCTCTGGTAGGCCTGGCTTTATTCCCCAGTTGGTTGCAGTAGCATGAGTATTGCCACTTGGAACCCTTCTCCCTGAGCCCTCCAGTTTAAAGCCTGCCTCACCAAGTTGGCTGGCCTGCTGCCAAACATTCCCTTGCTTTTCTAGTCGGATGGGTCCCATTCTTCCCTAGTAGGCTGTAGTCATTGTAGGTAACTATTGGTGATGATTATTATTGATTACAAAATCACAGAGTGGGTCAGGTTGTGAGGGGCCGCAGTGTGATCATCTGGTCCCTGCTCAAGGAAGGTCATCTTAGAGCACGTGGCACAGGATTGCATCCAGATGGTCTTGTTCCACTGCTCCAGTGCACAGTCACACACACACAGTAAAGAAGTTCTTCCTTTGTGTTCAGATGGAACTTCCTATGCATCAGTTTCTGCCCATTGCCTCTCGTCCTGTTGTTTGGCATGACTGAGAAGAGCCTGGATCCATCCTCTTGATGTCCCCTCTTCAGATACTGGCAGAGATTGATCAAGTTCCTTCTCAGTTGTCTCTTCTCAAGGCTGAACAGCCCAGCTCCCTCAGCCTTTCCTTTATAAGAGAGATGCTCCAATCCCTTAATTATCTTTGTCTCTCTCCGCTGGACCTGCTCCAGGAAGTCCTGTCACTTCATGCAAGTCATAAATGACTTGCTAAAGGCCCTGAAAGTTGAGGTTTAACAACATATTTGGACAGGATGTTGACATCCAGGACTCCAGTCATCAGTGTTTTCTTCTTCATAGAATTGAACATGGTTTTTGATTCATTCCTAATTCTGGCCTTTACAACTGGTAATGGGGCAGATATCTACAGTTCTTTTTACCCTGAAGAAATGAGGGCTGGAGACATAAATCACTGTGTTGTGAAGTACCTAAAAGTGCTAAAATCCAGTGGAATTACAGATTTCAATTATTATGTGCAGCAAAATTATTACCTTTAAATGACAGTGGGATTTTTTTTTTTTCATTTGAAAAAGACAGCTAGATTCTAATACCATAATTAGCCCAGACTGTCTTCAATGTTTGTGCTTTTACTTCAAGGGGCACTTAAGGATGGATGAATATTTTTTAGAAGAACCTTGTTGTAGTAAAAATCATGACCAGCTGGAAAGTTAACATGTATACACAAATTAGTTGTAGATAAAAGCCCACTTTGCTTTTTAAATTTCAGTTTTAGTATTCCTCTTTGCTTAATAATGCTCTCCAGTTCTTTTCAAGTCCTCTCCATTTTTGTGCATAGCTTCTATGGTAGTACATACTAATATTTAGGAATTTTGTTTGGAAAAAACCTGAAGGAGCTAGTAATTTTTTTTTTTTAAAGAGTAGTCTCAGTAGGTATAATTAAACACCCAGTTTGTCACCTCAGTGGGCAGAGATTCTACTCTTGTTTTAGTATCTTATTGCACTCTGTCTGGTCACACTTGGTTAACATGTTATCTGAGTGTTAACCACTCAGTGATGAAGTTCTGAAGTTGATCTTTGGATTGCTAAGTTCATGCAGTTGCTTATATGAATATAAGCAATGCAGTGTTACACACAGGCCTATACTTTTAGTCTTCTCCTAATTCAGAGAAATAATTCTGCTTTGTTTTCTATCTGCTTATACTGAAAAACTTACCTTTGGAACATAGGATTTTCTTTTTTTTTTTTTTGTTTTTTTTGGCAGCTGAGGTTCTTGCAAGAATGGTAGATCCTGTGATCAGAAAAGGAATTCTGAAGTTTTTAAAAATATGATGTTTTAATTGCTGCTTATTAGGCAGGTTGAATTTCCATATTAGCTAGAAGGAATTTGAAAAAAAAAGTGACATTATGCTGAAATCTCTTATTTGCAATCCTAAGCTTTTTCATTATCTGAATATCAGATCTGGTTTGTTTGTACAATCTTTTAGAAAATTACTGGAATAGTGTTGTGAGGGTAGCCCTAGAAGCTTAACAGAAGTTTAAAAATCTCTGCAGCCTAAAAATATACATCCTGAGATAGTAGATATAGAATATCTCAAAAAACATGATTGGGCTACTGCATATACAAACCATGTTATGATTCCCAGTATCAAAGTAGGTACAATGTGGTTGATCAATGGTCAGTCAGAGGCTACTTGGAACACCTCAGGTAGTGGGAAGACTGATAATGAGTAAAATTTTGTCTCAAATGTAGGCTATTATGAGCCTGCAGAAACTCTGCCAGGAACAGTGTGGGGTTATTCTATGTTTATGTCCAAATAGATGATTATCCAATTAGTTCAGTAGAAGAAAGACTAGAAACCACTGAACTGAAAGATGTTTGGCTTTATCATGGATGTTGATATTCATGGTTAAATACTATAATATGAATGAATACAGAAAAAAAGAGAGGAGCAGCCTCTTTTCTCTAGCCATCTTGATTGTAAAATCAGTATAATGGTGAGATACAGATGCAAAGCACCTATTGGGACATTCCTTGTAGAAGCATTGAGCATAAACACTGCATACCCATGCAATTTTTGCAATTTAAATTGTGGTATGTTTTCTAGCAGGAAATGTCATTGCACACTGCCTGCTTGAGGTCAGTGAGTTAAATATTGGAGTTGCATTCTAACAGGGCTGGATAATTTAATAACCCATAACAGCATTAGCAGTTAGGCATGCAAAGATAAAGGTTATCACACTTTGCTCTATAAGCTGATTGCAGTGGGACCTGTGGGGTCTCTTCCTTCTCTGCTCACATTAGAGCAGTGCAAGAGCTGCTCTCTTAGAGTCAAATCACCTTTGTAAAAAGACAAATAGTAGACTTAAAAGTTCAGTGATCTCAGTTTATACAGTGGGTGTTGCATCACTCTCTGTTCCAATAAGATGCTTGAAATGCAGCGATGTTACAAGAGGGTTCGTGCAGCACCATGAAGAGATAAAATGCTCTGCCTATTGCCCAAAACATTATTTAGGGTAAAGAAACAGGAGCAGCTTTGTATAAGTTAGGGAATTTAACAGTGGATTAAGAACTCTTAATCTCCATGTCAGTACAGATGGATACTTTGATAGGGGAAATCTGGTAATCTTTTGGCAAAAGATGTGCAGAACTGCGACTATTACAGGAGCTAATCAGAGCTGAACAGCTTTAATCTGTTTGTTTACTGCTGAAATAGTGCAAACAAGGAAACACAGAATAAAAATTGAACTTAAAAGTGAGAAAAGAGTCTCTTATTTGCTGATTTATCGTACTTTTAAAAAAAAATTGCGGTCAGTTAGTGATATTAGAGAAAGATGCAGTGTATATGCATCTAACAAGATTGGAAGAAAAAAAAGCATTCTGCTTCTTAGTATTTGGTTATTCAGGACTGGCTGCAATTTCTAAGCATGATGTTGATCTGGACTTTATGAAAGAGCATTGTGCAGAAGGTACCATGTTCTTTGGAGATAAATTGATGCCAAAACACACTGATTCAGCAGCTGAGTATGTGCTGAAATGTATTATACTCTTATAACCAGTCTGGGTATGTATAAGATTTCATTATAGTTAGGTTTTTAACTGTTAAGGGGGACTGTTGGCCTAAAAAAAAAACCCATTGTCACACAAAATATTTATTCTCATAGTCTGTTCGCTTCTTTGTTACATTGCTACTATTTTCCCTTCACATTCCCCTTATATTTTGCTGAAAGTCTGTTTCCTTCTTTATATTTCCTTTTTTTTTTCTTCCACATTTCTGTAATTAATGGGGTGATGAAGGAATATTAGAAGTGTGGAATTCTTGTTTACTGTCTACTGACCTTGCAGTAAACTGAAATACAGGCTTTTTACTAAACCTATGGAAACAGTAATCGAAAAACTGCAACTCTATTCTGGCTCGAGCTGTTAAGAGTTGAACTTTATCCCTCGTTGCATATTTAACTGGATAGTTGGAACCTGCCTAGGCTGAGATGCTTTATTGAAGACAATACCCTGACATGTGTGGGCTATTGCTCTCCAGCACATCTGTCTTAATCATTTTGTGCATTGGGGCTACAGGCCACCTAACATTACTCACTGTCCTGATCAACAGATACTTCAAGGAGACTTGGTGTGTGAATAAGATAAGCTTTAATGCTGTGCACATTTAACGAATAAGTGAAAAAAAACCTACAAAGTTTTTTTTTGTTTCATTTTAGAGAAGACTGGTTAGAGAATTGCAGAGAGACTTGGGGTTTTCTCCCTTTCCACCTTTTTTTGATCTTGTAGTCATTTAAAAAAAAAACCAAAACAAAAACGATCTGAGGTGTGCAGGGATTCCCTCCCCCCTTCTCAACCTTAAGCTGCAGAGCAAAAAACAATCCCCTCATCTAATTGAGTATCTGACTCCTTTTTCTTGCTGGTGGTTACTGTAATTCTCATGTTCTGAAATTGGTCTAGCGGTCTGTTATGGGACACAGTAAATGACTTCTTATATAGCTGTGATTAATCTCTCAAAGAGTCTGTAGTTTGTCTAGTGCCGATGTGAAATGTCAGTAATAATGCACAGAAATCAGCATTTCAGCAAGGATTTTTACCTAAGTCTTTGTAATTGCAGAGAGCTTTTAAATCTGATTGCTTAGATTAGAGGCATAGGAGACAGAAGGAAAGCTTGGTTTTAAGTGTGACTGCATTGCTACACACGAGTCCTCTGATACTATAAATATTTGCACTTTTTATTCTCTTTAATTAGTAAGAACTAGTTAGAAATTATGATTAAAAAAACTGCTTTGAAAATTGAAAGGCCATTTATGCTCATTATGACTCTTCATGAAGGGAGAAACTGATTTATCCAAGAATAGTGAAGTTCCTCTAAAACAAGTATGGTATAGGTTTGGAAAGAGCAAGAGCAAGTATTCATCAAAGTGTAACTCCTAAGCATGCATCTTTTGCTGTTGCAGCTATGGTATTAATGTTGGAAAAATACTAAATAGAATTTGTTAATTATTGCAATGGTGACAACATTCTCTTTGTTTATACCAAATCTTCTTCCATGAAGAGTAAGTCCAGTGTCTTAGGTGAAGACTTGTGCAGAAGTTTATTTATTTATTCATTAGTTTATTTTATCAGCAGTTTATTTAGAATTTGATGAGGATGATTACTAAGTTTCCTATGTAAATTTTCCTTTGGAAATTATATTGATGGCACATGGGCTAGAAGGTTCTCATCTCTTCTAACCTGACCAGGCATGGTTTCCTCAGTTGGAAGCAACCTAGTCTTTGAACAGTGAAAGCTGTAATGCTGTTTAAGTTCATTGCCAGGAAGAAAGACTTGCCTGCCTTGTAGTGGTACAATGCATAATTTAGTGTACAGCAATTATCACTTGTGGAGAAAAAAACTGGCTTCTCAAAATGGGTACAGCTGGTGAAAAACCCCCATCAGTCACTATCTCAGAGTCAACATGCAAGTTACAGTATGAACATGGGTTTGAAAAATTTTCATTAGCTTATGCTTCAGCTGAAATGAAAATAAGACACCGACTCTTTTCCTTCTGAAGTATCTGGTGTTGTGTTTTGCTTTAAAATACACTCAAAAAAATCAAGTGAAATTGTTGCTTGGAAATTGGCATGAAGTTCGTTGTGTTCCATTTGCACAGAAACAGCCCTGCAATGGAAACCTTACAATTTTCTACCAAGGAATTAGATTTCCTTGTATTTCTAAAGTTGTTAGTTTAAATGTTTCGGCAGTAGCAATGTTTCATTTTAAAAACCTTACAGAAAATACTTTGTGTGGGCTACAATTCCAAACTTTTATGCAATGGACTGTATTTCATTGTATTTTTGCAAATTGGATTTATTTTTTTTTCCATTTCAGAGTGTGTTTTACTTTTTCCTATTGATTAAGAACAGATGGTTAGCTTAATGCCAACAAAGCTTAATATGGCCAAACAGGTTAATTTTCTGGGTTTAATCCTCTAATATCCATCACGAAAACTCTGAGTATTTTCTACTACCCTCAAAATATGATGGGCCATATTTGTATGATTTAAGGTAATCTCTGTATAGCATTGCATTGTAGACAATAATTTGACATGAGTTGAACAATCTCTTGGAAGTGAATGTTTTCTCTAACCCTTCTCCCGTGTCAGTACGTAGAGGCTCTGAGCTTCCACCTTTCTGGGGCTGTGGTGCTTTATTACAGCGTTATCACAGCCAGGACAGCAATGGCAGTGAGCTTGCTGGTGGTGTTTTAGCTTTATTGAACTAAAATCAAGTGACTTCAGGCAGAAAGGTTGTGGAGAAGAGGGTGTTCTTGTCATCTCTGCTGCATGTTCACGTTGGTATGAAGGGAGGAACAGGTGAGAATGGCATTTCTGCTAGTAGTACTACTAATGAGAGATGAGTGTAGATAGTGTAAAACTTATCCTGGGTTACCTGCTTGGAGAAAAAGGCAAGGTTTAATGTGACAGCTGCCTTGGCTTGCAGTGTCACAGGGCAGAATTGTGTACCTGCAATTGCCACAGGTCCCATTAGCACCCATACCAGTGGAGGATGCAGCACCAGTTGGTTTCTTCTTCAGGGAAAGTGAGATGTGATGTAGGGATTTATGTTTTCAAGATGTGTCTTCAGCTTTGTGAATCAAGCAGTAAGTAGTTGTATTTCAGGATGAGTTTTGATTTGCAAGATGTGCATTTTTCCACAGGGGAAGAAGGGGGAGGGGAAGAAGCATCCACATCTTTTGACTTCAGCCACAGAACTGAGATTCTTGCATTCGAAGTCTGTTCTTCCCTCTGATCACTGGACACTGAGAGACTTCTCTGTAAAGCAGTTCAGAACATCTAAATTGGATTATTTGATTTGTTCCCTTACGGAGCCTGCTGTTCTTCACAGAGGAAGCTTAGGGATGCTTAAGTCATTATATACTCTCATATGTCAGGTAAGATAGAACTCCTCTACTTAACTTCATTAATATTTGCATTACATGGTGGAAAACCACCTGAAATTTGGTATAATTCCTTTACATTTTAGACAAACTTTTCCATAAGATTGGTGATAATGAGCAACATACTGCAGTTACTATAAAACGGTACTTTCAAATTGTGTTATATATTGTTTTGGAAAGAGACTCCAGATGCTTTTAAACATCTTATTGAAGATGGGATAAAGTATGGTGGTACTTACTTGACAGTATTTATTACAGCAGTGGGGGACAAAAAGAACTTAGTTAATTGTAATGAATGTGTAATTGTATCTCTGAAAAAAACATAATAAAGCTGTCTGAGGCATTTCCATTTTGGATGTTTCGTAAATCAGAAGGTGGAAGTTATCGTCAGAGATACTTTTTAAAGGATTATCCATGTGCTTGGAGGTTTGTGTAAAGTAATTAGTTGACTGACTGGAGTAAAACTTCGGTGTGGTACAAGTGTTTGGAGTTAACCTGACTTGCTAATACGTTAAAATGGTAACAGTTACAATGTACAGAACAACTGCTTTTGGGTCTCCATCACTGACCTGCAGAATTGGCTCACAATTGCAGGAATAATTGTGAGCAGTCAGGCTTTCTCTATGGCTGACAGTTAAGCAGATTTTTAGTAGCTTGGTGAGAGCTGCGTAGGATCACTTTGTGTACTTGAAGTTAATCATTGGTGAAGTGCTTTGTTGGATCAGGGTCATTGGTTCACTTCCTCAAGGGATCCCATCTCTACTTACCATAATCTGTTTTTTCGGTCTTTCTGTAATTTTCAGTTTAAGGGGCACTTGCTTTGTTGTTCTGGTTTTTTTTTTTTTTTGTTGTGGGTTATTTGCATTTTTTTTCTTGTTTATTTTCAAAAAGAAAGATCTGAAATAATTTATTTGCAAATGCCTGGCAATGAGGTATCTATGTACCTCAAGTCTGTGTACCTTAAAAGACAAGCAGCAAGTTCCTAGTCCTAGAGACTTGCAGACTGATAGGAGCCCATGGGAGCCAGGGAGGCAGTGTTCACTTGGCCAGGCCTGGGAAAGGAGCCCAAAGGTTGCTGCAGTGAGATCATAAAATTGCTCAGTTTATGGATATATGCATCTTGATTCAGTTCCTTTGGTGTAAGAAATGAGTATCTTACTCAGCTGAAGTAAAACATACTGAAATGCAAAAATACGTTATTGGAGCTTCTTGCTTCGGTGATTTTCCTACAAAATAAGAAATGGTAAAAATTAGTCCCAAGCTGACAGTGCTTATGCTATCTGTTGTTCCTGTCTTTTACACTAGCATATTCTTAGTGCTCTTGATCAAACAGGGTGTTTTCATGCAAAAGAAATGCGCCATGGTGAGCAGCAGAATGGCCAAAAACATTTTGGCTGACATTAGAGAACAGTATTAAATGAGAAAATACTTAGAATGATGTTGTTGGTTTGAAATATGTATACATATCGCTTTATAATCCCATAATGAAAGTAAAATCAAACACATAAATCTGAGAGTGCTGCATTCAGTTGACAAGTCTGGCTTGTCAGGAAGGACATAAACCAGAAAAATATTTTAATGTACTATGACTCTTTCCCAGGAATATTTGGGTTTACAGTAGAGGCAAACATAAATAAAATAGTCCTAGAATAATTTATATTATATTAGGTTAGTGAGTGCAGTGGACTTGCAAGGCTTCATCCCTATGGAGAGTAATACATACATATATCTGGAGATAAAAATACAGTATCTCAATGGCTAAATTTAAAAGTCATTGTCAGAAGCACAGATTTGCAAATTTAGAGAATTCAAGCTAAGAAAACTACCGTCTGACTTTAGACGATTGAGTTAATTACAGACTGCACAGGCTTTGGCATTATTCTTTGCATCCTTCCAGTCTATGAAATGACCAAAAAAAAAAATGTGGTACATGACACTGGAGAATGGCCTCAGAGCTCAGAGTGCAGCCATGGCAGTGGCTTGTAGCATCCTCAGAGCTGATGGCAGGGCCCTGCAGTGGGAGTGGGGCTTTACCTGCTCCCTGCAAGCTCAGCAAAGCCTTTGCCTGGTTCCATTTAGGGTTCAGCTCCTGTCTCTTCTGTGCACTGCTTCCCACACAGTCATAACAGCAACTCTTAAAAGGTCACAAAACCAGTTTTTTAAATGACTTGATACTACAGAATGCTACTTTGAAACATGAAACAGTGGTTGGTGTCTTTTTGCAGAATGTTTTGATGGAAACTTTTTTTTTGATAGAAAGCTTTACGGATATTTTCATCTGTTACTTGAAAATAAATTAGGTTAAAAACGAAAAACTGTTGTTTTAATAGAAGTGAAGGCAGACTAGCAGTCATCTGCCTTCTGGTTCAAGACACTAGTATTTTCTTGGGAACACGTATGTTCTGCAAATAATTACATTTCAACTTTGAAGTTCATTGCTTTGGGAATGTTTAAGTGGAAAATTTTATCCCACATGTGGAATATTTTTTTCTGTTCATTATTTGCAAACATAGTCAATCCATATAAGATTCAATCATATAGACTGCTTCCTATTTTATGCCAATCTCTGAACAGGGAATGACAGGGCTAATTATAATCTGTCATGCTTAGTCATCCACACATACTTCTGTTTTCAGGGGTAGAAATCAAACTGTTATACCTGCATCTCACTGCAGTCAATAAAGATATATTTTATTGGAAATATTAAATATGTGCCCGAAGTACTTGGAACATTAAAAAAAAAATCCAAAAATGATTTGGAAAATCACTATTACATTTAGTTTGAAGATTGAGGAATTTTGAAAAGCTGGGGTCTTTTTTCAAGTGTACCTGTTTTTTAATGAGTGTCACAATTTAAAAGAAAGCATAATTTTTTTCATTGTATTATAGATTAGCTGTCAATAAGACATTGGAGTGCCCAGTTGACTATTACTATTCAGTGGTGGAGATACTGCTTGCCTGTGAAGTTGATGATTAGCAGAATTAATTTCATCAAATTGGATCATCATATCCTGATGCTTTGTCTTGAGTTCAACACGCTTTTACAAGTTGTTGAACAAGTTTTTGCTCTCTTATGGAAGTTTTTGCATCCTTTTCTCCTTGAGTATGCTATGTAAAGCCTCTGAACTGTAGTGCAGAGAGACAGGCAGTGAGATGAGTCCAATCTCTACAAGCACATTCTCTATGCAGTGTGGGACCAAACCTTCCCAGAGCAATAGCTTTATTCTGATAAAGCCTGAATTATACTCGGTGTGACTGTTTGTACCCTGAGGGCATCTGTCCCCTGCTTGAAGTGGCGTATCAGATCACGACTGAGAGCATATGTAGCTACTGTTGAGATTGAGAGTATTTAAAATGCAATTGTAAGTGATTTGTAATCCCCTTTCTGGAATTATTTCTGAGGGGTGTTTTCCTCATATTCATTTAGTTTAAAGCTGTGTCTGTTAAATTAAGTTGCCTCGTCTTCAGTGCTTTCTTTCTCAGCTTCTCAAGAAAATGAGAACTGAATGTCACATTGTGACCTTCTAGATTTCTGTTTAGTCCTCCCAATCAATCACAAAGGTGTATATGTTATATCAAATCCGTGTTTAACATGCAGTCTGAACACAGAAATGCAATGGTGAAATGGAGCAGAATCAATAAAAATCAGCTCCAAGCCTTGCTGTTGAGCTGCATTGTATTTCAGCACTGCAGGGAGAGAAAGCTCAGGTCCTGCCTTTCAAAGGAGAGGTATGGGAGCTGTTAAAACATTTCTCCTGCAGAGCCCAGCTTGTGTTAAATATTCTGTTCATTCCCTGTAACTCCGAACCTGTTCCTTTGCAGGATTCTTTCCCCCTCAAGAAGCATTTGCATCAAGTGATGTCAGTTCTGTTAGGTACAACAGTGAGGTGTGGGAGTTGATCAAATATAGCTGACACAAATTTTATAGCCAGTTGGTGGGAGCACCAGGCTTCTCAAACATCACTGTAATATGTTTATTTCACTGAAATTTCTTGACCTGATTAGAAGGTGTTTATTTGAAAGCAGGATCCTCCAATTCCTGCAATTCTTTGGTGGGGTTAAACTAACTCTCAGTTTCCAGCTTCACAAAAAATGCCATTGTGACAGGCACTTCAGTCATGAGGCTGTTAACCCTCCCTCAGAAAGAAGGTGAATGTTAAAATTAAAGGCATTGTCACAGTAGATGCAGCTTTTCTGTACAGTGAGTCTCAGAGGTGGAATATTGTTCATTTGCTATTTAAAACACTAATTTTAATTGATATATATTTTTAGAGACATTCATGGGTCTTATTTCAGTGTTCTGACAACTGATACCTTTCTGCATTCCCTGTTCAGACGGAAATAACTTCAAGTATAATAAATTTATGTCTTCTTACAGCTAGAAAAAGGAACCTATAAGTAAGATTGAACATGCCAAAAGAAAAATTTGCAAGCATCTCGTCTTTTAATGCAAACCTGGCATAGATTGAGCTCAAAATAAAAAAGAAGTCACTGCATTTAAGAGATGGTCACAGGACTTGGAATTGGCCTTGTTTTGATTCTGTTGTTCTAATTTATTGAAAGTATGTGGAAAAAATATTCAAACCAGTAAATGTAAATATAGACAGTAAATAAATGATTATCCTTTGAGGTTCAGTAAAACTGTAGATAAGTTCTACTCAAACTTCTATTATTGCTTCTATTAGTAGCAACAGAACAGGAAAAGAAAGATGTATCCTCAGGTTATTTTCCTGCAATTCTGGAGCTTTTTTTTTTTTGCCTTGCTTCTAACAGTAATGTGATAAAAGCTTCCAGAAATCTGTTTGACACAGATCTTTCTTGTGCCATCTTCCTGCTGTCTTCAGCATCAGCCAGGGGAAGCTGAAGCTCTGACAAGAGCAGGTTTTTTTTCCCCCCTACTTTTCTCTGGCAAATGGCCCTCAAGAAAATAGCCTTCATTTGTGGTTTAGATCCAGAGCCAGCTCATAATTAATCAAATGCATTTCTTAACAAAGTGCAGTGGACAGGCTGAGAAGGAAGAAGCTGTATTTTAGAATATATCGAAGAAAATGTTGCTTTTCTTTGTGGTTCCTCTTCTTGCTAGAGTACTGATTTTCCTGGAGCACAGTAGAGATTGTTTTGGAAAACTAACTAGTATTACGTAATAAACCAGTCTGTTTGTCTGTTTTGACTAGTGGAAATTACTGTTGCAAGATACAAAAAATCAGTGCTGTGGACAACTTAAAATTAGAGGCTGCAGAGGAATTAAATTCCCTAAAAGCTTTCCAGAATTATACTTTTCCTATTAAATGGTGTCTAGCATTAGACAATATGTATTTCTTTTCTTCAAATCCTAGGAGTGGAGCTGCTCTGGACAGTCCTTCAGTCTCTCCTTGTAGAGGAAGCACAAGAAATGAGGCACAAAATCGGATTTGAAAGGTGGAAATTTGTCCTGTCTTCATCCTTAAAGGATAGAAGGCATGTAATAGTTATCACAAAGCCTCATACATTGGTTCTTAACACTGCATTTAGAGGGGTACATGTTGTTCTTTTGAGGTGGCATGAGCAGATACCAGCCGAAATAGGAAATGATATGAAAATTTGTGAAGTCTTCCTTGGAGCTAGTCAGAGTGCTGTTGAGGGTGCAGGGTGGGATAAGATTTGACAGAGACTCAGATTAGGATGCTTGAGAAGTGGGAGGATGTTCATGTGCTAGGTTTGTCTGGTGCTGGCTGCAGTTATTGTAGCTGGAACACTGTTAGTGGTGACAGGGCAGCCTTCCTGTGTGCAGAGAAGTTCTGTTTGCAAACCAGCATAGAATAGCTTGCAAAAGTCTCTCTGCTGCAGAATACATGAGGAGGAGAAGAGAGGTCTTTGTGCAGCCTTATGGTTACAGGAAGGAGATGGTGAGAGCACTGTGAAAGCTTCCTGCAAAAATTTGGAAATGTGTAAAGGTTAAAATGTTATCCTCTACTCATCTCACAGGAGAACAAATTTTAGCCATTCATTCTGAAGGGAAGGAAGGAATAATTTGATTTGAAACTCTGCGGAAATGGTAGAGTTCCTTTACACGTACACAGGTGTTTCCTGGATAGAATGTGTTCTATCCATATATTAGTGTATAGTTCTGCATATCTTCAGGCATTCTCTGGGGCCAAATAGAAAAATGAGCCTTTTTTTGGGCCTGAAGTTGGAGAAGTAATGGTCACCTTTTCAGCTATAGTGTACACGGATGATTTCTAATGCTAGCATTATTAATTTTGTTACAAAACCTTTCTTTGTCACTGGGTTAAGATGGAGCAGGATGCCTTCTATAAGGGTAGCAAATTAGAAGCAAAGAATATTGATGGTTAGTGCTTTTGACAGAGCCTTGCTTAAGTCAACCCCTAGAGGATCAGGGTGAATAAACCATTTGAGACATGTTGTAAAATTAAACTGTGCAGAAAGTATAACAAGACAGTGTACTGCCAATTCATTTTTGACATTCATTGTTGGACATTATTACGTGTTGCAGCCATGGTTAGAATTACTTAAATTCCTCAGATGTCCGTGCTGCCACCAGAAGGATATTCTTGCCATTATTTTTGTCCCAGGCCTTAGCATTCACTGTGTTACTGTTCTTCATCATTGCAGCATCATAATTAAGCTTGTGGAGAAATCACTCTGCTTGTATCTGATTAGATTTCAGTGGTTAAATTCTCTAATTTGATTTGTTCTGTGCTCTAACTGCACCCATCCCTGAAGGAAAGAGTGATGGTGCATTGAGACCCAGATGAGTAGGAGAGGAAGCCAGAGCCTATTTGCAGTGGGAGGATAAGTTGAAGTGTCTCCCAGCTGTTTGTGGGGTGATTTGACAGGTCTGAAAACAAACAAAAAGCAAAATAAATGGTGTATTTTGTTTCTGCTTTAGGAAAGGAAATGGCTAAAAAGGAGGAAATAAAAATGATTAATGCATTTCTTTCAATGCTAAAAAAAAAGATGAAATTTGTAGTGCTAGATTTGTTCTGCAATTACTATCCTTTTACTTTCTTGAATATTGCTGGGACATACACATTTACGATGGGGAGCTATCTTAATGGAAAACAGCATGTCAGACAGCAGTGAGACAGCCAGGAGGAATTTCCAGCTGCTGCCAAGTGTGCTGGTGCACCAGCCAAGTAGCGTGAATTGATGCAGGTTGCACCTCCTGCCCCAGATGTGCTCTGACACCCTCTTCAATTCAGACTGGACTGTACTTCTAAGTGTTGGTCTTTATACCCTCTCCCTTAGCTCGCCTTGAGTGAAGGATTACAGCAGAGGCATGTGAAACTCCATGGGAATTTCCTTTTCTAACACCTGAGGGCTTGTCTGACCCGTGCGTTTGTGTTTTAGGGCATTGCCAAGTGCATAACTGTTCTGTGTGGCCAGTGCATTGCTGACAGGTAGAATTCCCATGGCTTAGTTTGAGGATTCTTTCCACAATCCAGTGAAATTATGTAAAATGTGTTTAAAACTTGGTAAACACTTCCTTGAGCTAGCTCTTGTATTTTTCCAGTTAACATACTCTGAAAAGCACAGCTACACTGTCCATCTCTAAATCTGGTATGTATTCTGTATCTCTTTCTGTCCATATGCTGATTACAGTTCAGTAGTTCAGACTTACTGCATGTTGAGATCACTCTGATTAAATTCTCAGAATGTGCATTAAGCTTGGTGGTGATGCCTATGAATTTTTTTTTTTAATTGAAATTACTCTCGTCTCATCCATGGAAATGCTTTTTCTCTGAAACACAGCTGCATTATGATTTTCTGTGATTAATGTTAATTGATAAATGATAGTTGGTGTCTCTTGTTTCAACCTTATTAGAGATTCCAAATTAAAACTCAGAAAGCATGTTCCTGAATGCATGAATGGTACAAGGAATGAGGAAAAATAGCTTTTGGAAAATGTGTAAAAGATTGCACAAATGGATAGGCGACACTTAACATTGTTTTTTCAGCACATGAATGATTCTTACATTAATCACTAAAGCGGCTCCTTTTCTAATAGATTCAAGTGATACACTTTATAATATGTATTTCCTGTTCATTGATGTATGAAAAAATCTTTGTTTCCAGCTTTTGTGAATATATCTAGGAAGGAGGTGATTTATGCTCCTGCTGCATGCATGTTTTATTGTAACTGAAAGCTGCAGCTGCCATGTAAATTCAGCAAACAATCTCCTAAGGTTAAAAGCAGTTTACATCTTTGGAAATACAGTAATTGCTGAATTAGGTGACATCTAGGTCGTGATTCTAGAAAGCAGATCACAAAATCATAACACTTTAGTCACAACTGGGATCCCTCTGAAGTAAATTTCTGGCTGTATTCTATATGTTAGCTAATATGTGTAACTTCATTTTGACAGGATGATGTAACTGATGAATGTGAGGTCCACCCTGTCTCCCAGTAAGATCTGTAGATGTTCATTGCCTTAGGAGCCTTGTAGTGGGAGTACTATGATCAGTTTGAAGATTTAGAAAATGATATAGCAGTTCTGATCTGTCAGTCCAATCCGTGATTTATTGTCAGCGCAAGATCTGCTGGATTAGTGTAAAAGTGTATTTTGATACAACTTTTTTTTAGGAAGGGTAGGAAGGTGCATTTGTACATACATATATATATATGTGTGTGTGTATATATATATATAGAAACTCTCCTGATGCCAGACTCTTCTGTTGATTTAACTTACTTAAATGCTATAATTCATTAGAACCAATTTCAGAGTTACACATACAGTAAGTGATACTTTGTACTGAGAGGTGGAAAAGAGTGAGGATTTTTTGTTTCTTTAATATGCGTACAGTACACACAGTTTTGCTAATCTCAGTATCAATCTATGTGCATGTGTCTAATTTAAGATTACCATTTTTGTTATGTCAACACCTATCACTCTGCGTGCTGGAGTCTGACTTGAGTGTAATTGTGTATAAAAACGTCTCATGGCCCTTTCCATTTAATTTTATTTGAGATTTTTTTTCCCTCCCTTTTAGAAAACATTCTTGCAGTAAAAAGAGAGCTTTATCCTAGCCTGTGTCACAGCATTGCTGTTTTCAGTTTAATAGAATTGCACTTACTACATATGTTTTAATGAATGTTGACAGTGCTTGTGTATTGTAAAATAATGGTTCTGTATTTGAAAGATTGGATAAGAGGACTGGTAAGTTTTGAGAGCTAAGTAGACTGGTGTCTGTTACCATTTGATGCAACAATGTTGCTTATTCTTTAGGCTTCTTGCATCATTGTATATCTGCCTGTTCTGTGTTCATGTATTATAGAATGTCATTATTTCAAAATATGCGTAAGTCAAATTAAAAAAAAGTCTAATGGGCTGTAACACAGGCGGGACTTCTACAAAATTATTGATCTTTGGTTTCTAGATGTCTTAATCCTTGAAAGCTGTAGAAGTTGTACTGAGGTACTAAAAGGCTAAGGTCTGAAATTTATTTGATGTTTAGTTTGGAGGCTGAATTTATAAAGTAAATGAAAAAAAATTACTTAGTCAAGGATTATTGCTTCATTATATGGCAGACTGAAATAAACCAGAAAAAAATTGTTTTATTAAGACAGAAAAATCAATATTTTATTATGACTCTTGGTTACATTTGAGTAGAAACAAAATAAAGATTTAAGATTGCTGGGTTTTCAGGAAAAAAATAGGGCTGTTGATACTTTTCATCTCCCTCACGTGTCCTGGTTTGACTTTTGTGAAATAAGTGATTCTGGGATTACTCACTTCAGTGGGCCAGCATGCTTTCTTTTCTCCTGCTGAGAGCATGCTTGTATTTGGTACAAAATGGAATTTATTTGACAGGAGAGACTGCTGCAGAGAGTCCCCAGGATCATTACAGCCTGTCAGTGAGGCTCTGCCTGGAGAACAGTCATTGGTTCACATTTCTGCTCAGAATCATGCAGAGAGGGAAACTGGCCTTGTCTCTGGCCTCTCCTCTATCCCTGGCTGCTGGATTGGACTTCTGTTCATGGAAAGCAGTTGTGACCTTGCCAAGGGTTAGCTGGTCCTTCACCCTGTCCTAACACCTTTCTGCCTGCCTGCCTCCTTTGGTTACCTGCTCAGTTACACCTGCAGGATGACTGCATCCACCCAGACAGATGCTATGGGAAAAGCAAGAGGGAAAGGGTAGGAAGCTCAACACAGACCTTGGGTGAATTTTTATTGGTGTTGAAGATGGTGGAAAATCCGTGAGGTAAACAGTGCTTCCTATTTTCCCTCTGAGGCAGTGGGCAAGTTGTTCAAAAAGGAATTTTGATCTGGTTGTACTTCAGTGGATTGCAACCTCCACAGCAATGCAGTTGCTGGTAGAAAAATAGTGCCCAGAAGACCACTCAGAGTATGAAATAAAGGGCATAGGAGTGAAAGATTAATGAAATTATTGGGCTCTGAGGATGTGGGCTTGTGATGAAGGGTGAGAAATGAGTATATGTAGCAGGTGAACAAGGAGGAGGTGGATGATATGGAATTATGGAGTAAGGTTACACTATTTTAATTATACTTTAATACAGTTTTAGTAATGCCTTTCATGTCCCTAAGATTGATCAAATTACTTTGCTGTTTAGAAAATGAATCAGGTTTCATTTCTGTGGACTAATCTGCCCAGATGTAAAAGTGCAGTGTTCAGTTAAATTAGTACAAGCTCCATATAAGTCCTGGGATCTGTGAACAGACAGCTGAAATGCAGCAGACTGAAGATAACTGAGCTTCCAAAAATAAAATGAGGAAACCAAACTTCTGCCTCTGCACTTCTCTTAGCAGTAAAGGTTTTTTCCCATCTCTCAAATGTTACAGTCTTTGTCACTTCTGACATTGCTCACTCTCCTCTTTGTAAGCTCACTTTCATCTCCAAAACTTATTTTCTCTTATCTTTTCCCTAGTCCTCTTATTTTCCTCAGGGTTCTTGTAGGATTCTTAGCCGTAACCTTTCTTGCTAGCTCTGCTGGTTTTTTGCCTGCTGGCTTGTGGTTGACTGTGCTTCTGATGCTTACCCTTCAATTTCTGCAAACCTGTCTGGCACCACCCAAAACCACCTTTGAATGTCTGGAGCTGGAACCTGGATGAACAGTTCTTAGCTTGTTTGCCTTAGGATGGCCATAATGAGAACTGCTGGTGGATCTTGTTTGAGAAATGCTGTCTTTCACTGTAAAAACCTCTAAGAAATTAAGTGTGTGGACCAGAAATGCAGCAGTATAATCTTACATGTCTTGCTTCTTCATTTGTTTATGTATTTAAAATTATATTTAAATTTATAACTGATTCTATTATTTTTTTTTCCTGTGACTGTTTAGATTCGAATTAATTTACTTCTTCATGTACTCTCTTTTCTGCTGACTTTTGTAGTAAATCCTGTGATAGTCTGCTTAAGAGGTAAGGCGCTGTAGTTTAGAAGTTAATTCCTTGTCTCACAAGAATTTTTAACTTGAAAGAGTATCATATGACAGTATGACAGTTCTACTTACAGTAGAGCTTTGAGGGGCTTTGCTCTTTTTTCGTATTTGAGGTAGGATAAGATTTTGCTGTATGAAATTGGTTTCTTTGGGACATTTGAGTAGTTACCATTTGTAGAAGTATGCAGTTTACACATCTCTGTATTTACTAAGAGAGAGTGAAGCAGTGTACAAAATACAGCAGCTGACTAATGCCAGTTACTGCAAACTCATTTCGCAAATAATTGGTTTATTTTCTTTCAGGCAAAAATGAAGATGTAGTAATTTTTCACCTGGTTAAATCAACAGGGTATTAACTTTCTTTGCTGGTATGGATTTTCTTTATCAATATTGATTTTGGGGAGATAAACCTCTTACCTTATTTGCTTATGGAAAAGGCAAAGCAGCACGTATTGACTCATTCCTTCATTCCAGCCACAGTTGTAATTTCGTAGTGAGGTTTGTAAGACTAAATGAGCTGTCTGAACTTTGAGCTCCCTCAATAAGATTCAGCAAACTCTTACCAGTTTTTAGAAGAAAGAAGGTACTGGAAAATGGAAGTTTTAATGTACTTTGCTGTTCAAGGAATAAATTTATTTGGAGATCCACACAGACACACTCTTATTTTTAGCATTGAACAAATATTTTTTTAAAAATTATCATGTTTGTGGGTTTGGTGTTTGGACTGTCAGTGAAAACCTTTTATCCTTTGTCTCTGTTTATCCTTCTGTAATGTCACTGTGTGTAAGGTGGGTGTGTGACTTAGAGAACACCTACACACCACCAGAGTAGTTCTGAGAGATCTTTAAATGGATGAGGATTTTACGATGTAGTTCTAAAACCAGCACTTTGAGGTTTGAGTGTTGTGTTTTTGTTGGTTTTGGGGCTTGTTGTGGGTTTTTTTTAAATGTGCTTGTTTTGCGGTGTTGAGGGTTTTTTTATTTTTTTAGTGCATTTTTAATTTCTCTCTTCCTGAAACGTTGTTTAAAATTCCTCTGACCTCCCACAGTTATTTCTAGGTGTCTTTTCTTGGTAATAGTTTTTTTTGGAGGCTCTTTGTTGCTTGTCAAGATTATTCCGAATCTGATTTCAGTTGTAAAACATGAAACCTTTTTTTTTGTGGCTGTAAATTGCTGGGTCATCTTGTTTGATTATAATAAGAATTCGTTTAGTTTTTGGTAAACTGTGTAAGCTAGCTGTGTTAGAGCAGGTGGAGAGGGACAGACGGTTGGCATGGGCTCCTTGTGGCCAAGACCTTTGGGAGTTGCTCTTCCTGTTCCTCTTCAGTGTTGGGTAAAGTGCTGAAGAGGCTCAAGCAGGGTTAACAGCCTCCCAGGTTCTGCAATGCAGCTGACACAATGTAATTTTTGTGATTGAAATGCCAAGTGTTTTCATAAAGGTTTGCTGACGTCATTTGTGATGTCAGCAAGAAATTATGCTGATGGTTTGAAATTGGGTTGGTGCCACTTACCTGCAGGAAAACAAGGACTTTTTTTTTTCCTTATTTGGGTTTATTTGACGGAATAATGTAATTCTAGTAGTGATAAAATGGCAATTTTTAATATTTCCTGACGTTAAAACCAATACTGTTAAAAACAAGTATTGTATTTTTATGTCTAAAGAGAGAATGCATGTACATAATAAATGGTACTGGTACAATGAAGTGTTAATTTCAGTTATTTCACTTGTTCTGATTTCTGCTGTCATTTAGCTCATGCCATAAGTACTTATGGAACAGCTTTTTTAATGTTTTTAAGGGTGCTATTATAGTCTTAGAGAAGTAGCATTGGAAGTATTAAATGACTGTGAGTGTAATGTCAAAGGATTAAAGCTTAAAGCTCATTTTCCCTGTACAGCTATAACAGTACTGTATTCTGGTCAGTATTATGCTGTGGGTAGTGATACCACAATCCTCAGTGACTGTGAATCAAGTCAAGCAGAAAAAATACAGTGTTGAAGAGACTGATAACTGCAACATCTCTTTTTGCAAACTGCTTTGAAATTCTATTGATGGCATGACTCGCAGCATCAGACTTCATGTCTCTTGATGTGAATCCTTCTGTTTAAAAACCATCAGGAAAGAGATACACCTATGCCTAGTGGAGTTAATTTGTTCAGAGTTTTGAAAGTAAGGCAGTTCTTCTAATGCTACTACTTTCAAGAGCTGTTCTGTTGTTGATTTACCTTTCATGTATGAGAGATTCTGTTTTTGAGAGGTTCTTTAGAGTTTAAAAGGATGAGTTTTTATAATACAGATTTTTGATCAGGTATATGGCGGGAGATAGCAGAAGGTAATACAAACAGTAATAAGTTTTAAAATCTTGGTGTAAGCTAAAGCTTCATTCACACTTTTTCCATGATTGATTATACAGTTTAGAAAAAAATTCTGTGTAGAGTTAAGTGGGTAGTTACAAGCAGTTAAGCTATTATAACTATGCATGTTGAGCTCTCTGGACTACTACAATTAAGCCTTCAACATTCAGGTGTAGTCAGGATCTTGAAACTCTGATGTTAGCCCTCACTGATTATATGGGCCAAGTGTATTTCTGAAATTGGCATCAGATGTCCGTAGGTGGCCTGACTTGTCACATGCACAGGATCTGTGGGGATCCATGTGAAGGGAGAATGTAAAGTCTGCAGATGTGCAAGGGTCAGCAGTCATGCATTATATTAGAAAAGACATGTCAGCTAGGCAGCGTGTTCCCGGGTTTCAGTGAGTGCATTTCATGTGCAGATCATTACGCCCATTATTCTCCTTCCAGAGACAGGGAAGGTGAAGCGCAGAGACATTACCTGCCTAAGGACACGAGCGAGTCCCCTGGCTGGACTCCGTATCTCATAAACCTCTTGTCCATCTTAGGTCCACAGAACCAAAATAAGACATTTTTATTGAATCATTTTCTTAAAAATCTCTGGAAGGGCTTCTCTGTTTTGTAGGCACTGTATTTCAGAATGCTTTTCAGGTGTTTTTAGGCATTATAATTGCCTGTATTCAGAGAAAAGTGGAAAAACCCCAGACCCTTCTTTTTCATGCAATGAGAAAGGCATTCATACCTAGATACAAAATTTCATCCTAAAGCAAATTTTACAGCTCAATTATTAACCCCTGGATAAGAATTCCTAATGGAAGTGCTGTCAGTTCTTTAATTACAGTGATTATAATAGAACCTGTAATAATAAGGCAGCACCCAAGTTTTTGAGCTGCTGTGCCAGCTGTCGAACCCAGGCTCACAAAACTCCCTGAGTGGAAATGTGGCATAATGTTATTCAAGAGGGGCCTGCATCTGCTCTTTTCAATGAGCACATCAGCTAATGTATGAAACTGTCT
Organism: Luscinia megarhynchos; assembly: GCA_034336665.1. NCBI lineage: Eukaryota > Metazoa > Chordata > Aves > Passeriformes > Muscicapidae > Luscinia > Luscinia megarhynchos. The sequence goes on along the minus strand of CM067566.1, from coordinate 53,312,522 downwards.
TCCTAGCATTAGAAAAGCACAGAAAGTATGTCTTAGTGCATTTGCAGTTATTTCTGCCTCTTTAAAAGAAAAAAATAATTTTATTCTTGGACTGGATAATAAAAACCACTGTTGTTGGCAGCAATCGAGGAAGTATTAACACTGTTAACTATGGTAATGATTATTTTTTGCTAAAAATATCTCTGCAGCAAACTTTCCTTTGAAGCACTGGCCTTTTCATTTGTGCACAGGTTATAGTGGCAAAGTCTTCCTGGCAATACTTGCTCACACAGTGTGAAAGATGATACATCAATGACCCGATTGATCAAGAGCCACCCATTTTCTGTTCTGCTCCATCAGTACAGAAACACTTTCTTCACTTTTTTACTTCAGACTACAGAAAACAGTTCATGAAGTTTAAGTTGGTGAGAAAAAGGGCCATGAGGTGGCATTGAATGTTGTCCAGTGCTGACAGTTGATCAGTGGAAGAAATCCTTTTCTAGGTGAATGGCCATCCAGAAGTGAGCGGTAGGTAGGTAGGTGAACCATGGTTATTTTGAGTCTCCAGGAATGGCTCATGTTTGGGGATTTTTTTCTGGCTCATGAGCATGGTGCCAGTACAATACCTGACAATTAGCATGGCTATTTCTGAATTAGGTTTGTTAGCACTTAAAAATGCATTCACGTACAACTGGTACTTTTATATGTGATTATTATCTCTTCTGTTTCTTTGTTTATAAAAATATTTTGTGCTGGGCTGGTGATGAAACCTCTATTGTCATTGTCCGTCTCAAAGTTGATTTTTTGGCCTTTAACTGTCAAACTCATCTGCAACAAGACTTTCAGAGTAGGAAAAAGAAAAGATTGCTGCTAAAGACAGACTTCGTTTTTGTTTGTCTGTGAATTTTTAAAAACATGCTTTCAATGTGAAAAAATACCTTTTTGGAACAATTTCATTTAGTAAATGAATTTGAGGGAAATCATGATGGTTTTTGTGTGTCTTCAAGGAGGTAATTCTATTAAAAATAAAAGGTTTTCAGAAGACTATTCAGGCATTCATGTTGATCACTTTGCTATTGAGACCATACTGTGCTTCAGTAACACTTGGGGTAGATAATCATGTAGAAGCTTAAACTTCAGTTTTATTTTTCAAGTATTGTATTGATGTATCATCAGGAAAAATAAAGAAATCTTGACCGATATTAAAAAAAATCAGTTTTATTTTTCAATAATTGTAAGATTTTAATTGACATTACTTCATTAGTAAAAAAGGGCAAAATTCTATTTATTTTTTGAAAGTAAGCAGTTAAATGCTGACTGAAACAATTTCGCTTTCTTGGAAGGGAAAGGAACTTGTTTTTAGCAGATGAATTAATAGACATGGCTTTAATGGCTCATAATGCTAAATCTCCTTTTCTTTGCTATAAAGTGAGAAAAGGGCCACTGTCTGTTTTTGATGCTATGCTCTGCTGCTAACATTTGTTTGAGAGAAATAATGACTGGAAAATGCTTAATAAAGGTGCAAGGCCTGAAGTCACAGAGTGCATTCTCATAGACAGCTGCTTCTTCAGGTCAAGTCCTTCAGGAGACCTCTGAAGTATCTGTAAGCTGCCTTTGACTCACACCCATATTTATGCTGTTATAAAAACCAGTGGGAAAGCAGTGGTTACCCTGGAGTCTGGCCCAGGGGCATAGTATGCAGTTCCTTGTTGCTAACCTAAGTAACAGTATTGGTTTTTAGGTGCTAGGGACTGTGGGTGCCTGCACAATATGATAGCAGTCATTTCTAGTGCTTTAATACCAATGCCACTAAAATAACAGTTCAGAAAGACACATCAAAGTGACAGCTATGCTGTGCCCTACAGTCACTAATAGACAAGTGCTGTGCAGTTTTCTTACCGTTTCTATGTTTGTTCTGTGTTGATGGTTGTGGAAGTGTGATGGGTGCTGTGCAGCTTACTGATTAAACCAGCATTAAATGAAGATGTTGCAGAAACCCACTTCTTTTGTCACCTAATCAGCACACAGGCCATTGTGATAATGGACAATGAACATCTGTGTTTGAAGTGGAGTCCAGTAAATCCTGGCCACAAAACAAAGCTTCTCCAGATTTTGAAGTGCCAGTGATACAATAACACATTAACATTAAATGATGTGAGTAAATGGGCAAGCAGGATATAATTGAGTATAGTCTGTCCTTCCTTGCATAACTCAGTATGAGTTGTGCATTCTGTTTTTGTGGGACCTGTTGTGCCTTGGGCAGTTCTGATTGTGAGCTGTGTGCTGTGTTTACAGGTGAAGCGTCACAGGACCCTTGTAGCTGAATCCTGTCAGGTTGATGTCGTTTCAGCTGATGTGAGATGCCACATTCTTGTGGCACAGCTGTGGCCATGCTCTCCTGAGAGCATTGTAGCTCTTCACATTTTTGTGCCATCACTCCACCGGGCCGATTACGCTCAGACATTTGTCAGGACAATAAATGTTTCCTCTTTCCTCACAGCAGGAAGAAGGAAATATATTCTCAGAAGTTGAATTTACTATTTATTGAAAAAATTAATTAAAAACTTTCCATTTGGCTTTTCCCATACAGTTTAAAGGGAGGTTATCAGAATAGGAGCTTGTCTTTGGGTTTTTATTTCTGTCTCCCTCGAAGACAAAATAATTCATGTAACCCAAAAGAGAGCATCAGGGAATTGTTTCCAGCTACTCTTCTAGTTTTTGCTTTGGAAATGCTTTCTCTTAGACATTGCACTCCTGTATAGCTCATTCCTAAATGGGGGAATGACTCGAGTAAGTATTCCTGGCCAACCTTACAAGCCTTTTCTTTTCTCATTCAACATTCTCTCATTGCCTTTTGCTTATGTCTGGCAACAGTAACTTTTGAAACTATTAAGTGGTCTTAGTTGAGTAAAAAGGTAAGATAGAGAATACATTTTATAAAATCTAACTCTGTCTTGATCTGTCTGATATATTTCAGCACTCCTGGTCACAGCATTGAGATTTGGTATTTTCATAAGCTCCAGAGGCGGAGTATAATTATAATATAATGTTATGTTACGCTGCTATCATCTGTACACAGTCCACATTGCCCTGGAATTTGTTTCTTGAGGTATTGCTTTTGCCTTGCTACAGCACCTTCTGCATTTATGGCCTTTCCAGAAGCTCACTGTGCTGCCTGGTGTTCTCAGCTTTGGAAAATGCAGAGGGAAACCTGTGGTTTTGTGCTCTTTGGTCAGTTCTGCCATTTCCGTTTGTCAGAGCTTGAGGATTATAGTTGTCATTTTGTCTATTCACTTGTAAAGCTTTTGGAGGTCTTTTAGATGTTACAGGCTGAAGCTGGGGAATTTTTGAGCAGGTCCCTGGGTATGGTGTGAGAGAGTTCTGCTGGAGCCATGGACAGGTGTCAGGGCCAGACCAGGGACAGCCATGTAGGTGTGTGCCTTGTGCTGATATCCCCAGCTCAGAAACTCAACACAAAATGAGCTACTAGACTAAAGAGAATAAGTCAGAGCAAGAGTTGTGGGAAAAAAAATGGATTCACTTCTTCTTTCAAACAAGTTTATTCTTTCACAACAGCTTTAGTAGTTGCAGATGACTCATGTGAACTGGGTGGTCAGGGCAGGGTTAGCACTTGATGATTTGCTCTTTCCATGTAACTTTAGCTGGTTTGGGTTAAAGAATAGATTCATGTGTTGCAAGTACATATATGTACAATAGCATAATATTGGCTGGCATTAAGCTTCTGGATTTTTTTGCCAGTATCTTTGGTGTGGCTGTTCCCAGGAATACTTTGTTTTTTGTGGACTGAAAGTTTTGTGTTGGGCTGTAATGTGCTATCTGTAGTACTTTCTCCTATTGAAGAACTGTAATTACATTTTCTGTACAATCAGACTCATCTATCCACGTCTATCTCCTGTGTTTCTTAAATAGTACTTTTGATAGTACTGGCCTCACCTCCATTTTTAGTTACTCTGTGCCCAAACCTCACTTTCCTTGTATTTTCTGTTTACAATTTCTGTGAGTTTTGTTCCTTGTGTTCAAACAGCCATCCTCCTGAGCAAAGTTTAAAGTCTGAGCCATTAGCTGTTTTCTCCATTTCGTGGGTGTGTCAGCGTATTTGTTTGTACTTTTCTTCAGATCCTCCTTATAAACGGAGACTCTTAAAGCTGCAGTCAGAATCCATAAAGATGAGACCATAATGGTTAATGTAACTCATTGGCCTGAATATTGCAAATATTTCCTTGTAGATGGTATCCTCAAATCAGCCAGGAGTGAGCACTGCATGCCTGGGAAGTATTTGTGTAAAGAATGCAAATAACTTTAAACAGGCGCACCAGCACTTGAGCTTTGATCTGTTGATGACTTCCTCATTCAATAAAGTGTGGAATGCCAAATCCCCGTGCTTGGCAAATTCTGACTGCTAATTTGTCAAAGCTGAATATGAGGAAAACCTGTATTTTGCAGTTCTTTGTAGGAATGTAAGGAAAACATACTGCTTCTTTTACTAAGAAGTCTTAGTAAAAGTCTTCAGTAATATGCTGAATATCCCTTCTATCTGTTAAAAGCAGATGAAAGACAGACTAATCCGAAGTGTCCAATATTTCCACTTTCTTTTGTGTCCAATTAGGCAATTCATTTGCTCAAATACACACAGGAGTGTTTTGCTTGGTGACGAGTGGGTGGTGATCCAGAACTGGAGTAATAAGAAGTTCAAGTAAATATGAAATGATTTGCACTTGCCTGTACATTTCAAATTGGTTAATCTAACAGAAATTTTCTCTGGAATTTAGCCTGACTGAGGTGAGAGAGATTCTTTACTTCTGAATTATTTCATCTGTTGAGTGACTTTGTGTCCTAGCTGTGGATCTAAAAAGGAAAAAAATATAGATACATAGTATAGAGCAGTTCAAAACAGGGCTGTGCTAAATATGTGTCCTTGATATGCAGTGAGTGGAGAATGGACTGAGAGCAGCCATGAAAATAAAGATTTTGGGGTGCTGGTGCATGTCAGATTGGACATGACCTGTCAATGTGTGCTTGCAGTCCAGTTGTATCCTGGACTTCATCTCAAACAGCGTAACCAGCAGGATCAGGAAGAGGATTCTGCCTCTGCTCTGGTGAGACCCCCACCTGCTGTGCTGCATCAGCTCTGTGGCCTCAAAGACAGGAAGGACCTTGTCCTGTTACTGTGTGTCCAAAGATGATCAGAGGGCTGCAGCACCTTTCCTACTCAGGCTGAGTGAGTTGGAGTTGTTCAGGCTGGAGAAGAGAAGGCTCTGGCAAGATGATTGAACATGTTCCAAGATCCTGCAGGGGACCTACAAGAAAGCCAGAGAGGGACTTTTTGCAAGAACTCCTGTAGGGGTAGGACAAGGGGTAAAAGGCTTGTAACTGAAAGACAGTAGCCTTAAATTAGATATTAGGAAGAAGTTCTTCGATGTGAAGGTTGTGAGGCACTGCAGCAGGTTGTCTGGAGCAGTTGTGGAGGCCCCATCCCTGGAAGTGTTCAAGGCCAGGCTGGGTGGGGCTCTGAGAAACCTGGTCTAGTGGAAGGTGTCCTGGTCCATGGCAGGGGGCTGGAACTAGATTACACTTAAAGTCTGCTTTAACCCATTCTATGGTTTTATGAATAGCAGAGCAACTTGTATGTGGTTAGTGAAAGATGATGAGCAATGCAAGTGCTTCCAAATAAAGTGCTCTATTCCCTTAGACAGCAGTTCCCATTACAAGTGCACCATATGCTCTCAGCAAGCAGCAGATGTACAGTCTAACATTTAGCGATGGAACTTTCCCATTTAAACGTTTGGGATAATACTAAAATAATGAATCATTAATCTTTGGCATTTCTAAGGCAGTTTTTTTTTGTTGCTATTTGTCTTCACTTTGCTGTGCCTATTTGTTTCAGAAAGTCTTGCCACTTTAAGATTTTAGAACTCTTATATAGACATTTCCTTATATATCTCAAATAACCCTGAAAGCATTATCCATTTTAATGCTTGGATGGTTAGGTGGCTTCCCCAAGATCACAGCATGCACCACAGAAATGCAGGAGGCATCACTGGTGCCTTGAAGACTGATGCTTCTGTCAAGACAGCCACAGCTGCAGGGTCGATGGGGAGCTGCCAAGGGCATGGCATCTGGTAAATGACAGAGTGCTACCTTGAAGGCAGTGCTCAAAGACATTGTCTCCTCACTGTCTTTACCCCTTTTGAATAGCTTATATTTCATTAAAAGAAGGGAATTGTATGAACTGGATGTTAATTCTAGTATTTTCAAATGGTAGAAGGAGCTTGCTTTCTAATACCATGGAAGGTGGGTATAAAGTTATGTCAGACCAGGGTGCAAGATAATTAAACGAGGGGAAAATACTAAGTTTCCACTGTATGTTTTGATAGATCAGCTCATGCTTGAAGCAGAATATAATCTGAATTAGAAGTTCACTAAAAATGGGCCTTGCTTTGGGAAGTGAAGGGGGTGTACTGGCTATAATAGAATATATTTTTAAAAGTGTCAGTTAAAGTTGTTTCTGTCTGGTCATGTTCTTTAAGAGGGATCTTGCATTATTTGTTGTGACTAGTATGTTAACCTTTTAGCCTCCTGAGGAATGTATTGATTAACTTCCTTTGTTCAATTCAGCCTTACAGTTTCTTGGAAAAAATATCCAATATAAATGTAATGTATAGAAATATATAAGTATAATGTGTATAATATTTCCTTAATTGGAAAACTGATGATCTTGTAACTTTCTTGCATTGCCCTTTGCTAGAGAGACATGTAGTCTTACGGGACTTTGGTTCTTAAGTTCTTGAAAATAGGAGCAAAGCTGTAAGGAAAGCAAAACACTGTTTTTGACTATTTTTTAACTGTAAAAGATTTTTTAGCAGTTTTGTCAAGTGTGAAACTATCTGTTCCCTACAAAGTGTTGTCTTTTTCTGCAGTTTATTTACAGTTCATTAGAAGTTCATGACCTGGTTTTTTTCCCCCCCCTTTAATTCTGTGTAAGTCAATCAATAATTGTCAGATCTTTTCTTGGTAGTAATTTTGCAGGTAAATGTTTGATCTATATCTCTTATTTAATTGAGGATGATTCAAGGCTGAAGACTTATTTCTTTGTTATGCATGAAGTTACGAAGAGTGCAGTAAATGGGGACAAATGGCAGGTGTTTTGTACACAGACAAACTTGTAATAGATTTATTTGTAGCCTCTTGAATTTGCCTTATTGGGTCACTGGCTATTCAAAGTGGCTTCAGAGGGTAAAATAAAAGAAAAAATCCTTCCCTTGTTCAGTGATATTTCTTGACAATCTGGATGAGTGACCAAAACAGAGTGAGTTAGTTGCATTAATATTCTGTACTTTCCTGGAGTATGAACTGTAGTTCTCATGGTGAAGCCTGAATATTATTTTCTCTATGAAGACAGTCATTAAGTTTAGCATTCTGCACATCTCATCAGTTGGGTTTGCTCTTGCTTCTTCTAATGGAGCTGAAGGAGCAGCCATCTAAAGTCACACTTTTGTTGTAGTTCCTGATGCCATTCCATATCTTTTCCCAAGGAAATGCCATACTCTTAGCTTTTTTTTTTTTTTTTGCTCTGGACCTTCCTGAAACTGCCTCTAGGGATGTTGTCCTCGTTTTTGACTTGTCCAGTTATAAGATTCATCAAAATTAAGGGATCTGTTCTTCACAACCTCTGTTTTTCTACAGTTGTATACAGCTGCATCCGTAGAATGATAGTTTTTTACTTCCTGAAAGGTTATTTTTTCCCCTTATCCGACCTCTCTGATGTCCCTTGAGGAGTTAAAAGCGTGAGAAGTATACAAGCAATGTGTTGCTGCTTTAAATGACTTTCTATTAGATGCAAACGTGAAATCCTGGCCCTGCAGAGGCTTAACTAGAAAAGAATGCAATTTAATGAGGGTCTGTTTTGTTTAAAATGATGTCGTTGTGAGGGTGAAAAAGTTGCTCTGTCATTATCTTTCCTCGCTGCTACAGACACATGGTGTGATTCTTGAGGTTGTCCTATGCAGGCCAGGAGTTGGGCCTATGATTATTATGGATTCTTTCCAGCTCAGGATATTCTGTAGCTTTATGACAGGCACCTGTTGACTTTTTCTTGCTTTACATTTTTGCAAGACAGTCAGATAGGTGTGGCTCTGAAACACACCTCTTTTTCTTTCCTGTCTTTTCTTCTGAGTCTAAACCACTTTATTTCATGAAAAAAAACAAAGCTCCTAGGCTTCAGATTTGAAGATTATCAGCTCTCTTACACATAGTATGAAACTACTTGCCTTGAAAATAATTTTTTTGTGAAGCGGTGTCCCATCTTTTCAGCTGGAGTAACCTGCTTTCATAAACTTAAGTACTTTGCTTTCCTTATTAGCACAATATACTTAACAAAACTCAAAATAGTTTTTTGGGCAGTATTTCTTCATTTGGAGTATAGCATGCCTCAGATCCTGTGTTCCTGACTCCAAATCCCTAGCTGCTATACTCAAGGCTCCCCTGGTGCTTTCTGCCCAAGGCTCCAGGAAGGTTGGTTATCCTGACTGTTGGGTATGATTTTTTGCAACTTGTCCTGTCAAGACTGGTCTGCAGGCTGCTGCATGAACTGTCACCTGTTTGATTTCTTTCAAGGCTTGTTGTTGCTCAGAGCCCCATGTGAAATTGTTGTTCTTCTGGGTCACTTGATAGAGAGCTGGCAATGAGACAGTCATTTGGAATGTATGTTCTCCAGAAACCTACAATGCCTAAGGGAGCTTGTGTGTGTTTCTTACTAATTGGTGGATATGCAGGTGTGATTTTATTGATTGGGATCTACCAAACTCTGTCTTACCACTTTATTCCTGTGCAGATTCCTTGACCTTACTTTGTTTAATGGCAAAAAACAGCTTTCAGAAAGATTTGAGTGTATTTTTTCTGTTTCTCAAAAGCTTCCTCTGCTGTGTTAACCCACACAATGGTGTCATCAATTTACTGCAGGTGTTCCTGAGCTTCTCCTTGTTCCAGCCTGGATTGGTCCATGGCAGATGGTAGAGGCTGTGTCCTTTCCCCGGGGGTGGGGGATTCCTGGTATACTGGGCACTCCTCCAAGTGCAAGCCAGCTCTATTGCCAAAGGGATTGAGAAAAACACAGTAGTGATATCAGTTTTGGTACTCTGCTGGGCTGGCTTTGACTCCAGTTTGTGTTGAAGTGTGTCTAGTGTAGCAGCAGATTGATTTCAGTCATCTCACAATAATCTACTGTTCATCACCATTCTATATTAGCCTTTCCCGCTGGCCATATGGGATTGTTAATTGTGAGCAGTTTCTTCTAATGAATCTTGGTGATCCAACTGGTGACTCAGTTTATGGATGAGAAGCATGGAGTCTTGGTTGATGTGATGTTGCTGCTGTAGTAGTGATGAGTACCTGTGGTCCTTCAACCTTCAGTAATCCTGTGAGAGGAGAGTCCTTGAAATACCAGGCAAGACAGACAGCTGTTAAATTTCCTTAGTCTCCATACGACAAGCCCACTGCATAGTTAATGCCATCAGGGTACCCTTTGTACTGGTAGCTGCTAGAGCCTTGTACTCCTGTGTTTCTGATGTTCCAAGCCACTGGATTCACACAGTCCAATAAATCCAGTTGTGGCTAGAGGCAAGACCCTTCTAATACCCATCATAGGATCCTTCACTTATGTCTTGTAGAAATGAGTTAGAATTTCTTTCCATAGGATGAAGGATAAAGTCAGCTTTACCTCTCTGCCTGGGAAGTTGCCCAATGCAGACTAGAGCAGCAGCAGCTTCCCTGAAGGAACTCCCATTTGTGATTGTTTTCCCCTGCAATTCATGTACCTATGTCTCTAGGGTTGAGGTAGATCTTCCATCACATCTTCTCTGTGGTCTCACAGGTAAAACCATAGGGTACCCTATGGTTATAACTTATGTATCTTCTATCTTGAGCAGAGGGAGTTTTCCTTATCCGTAGTGGAAAGTCTCAGTGATGGGGTCCCACATCCCTGCCTTGATTTGTAATAATACTTAAAGTGGCTAGAAGTTGTTGAAAGACACACTACACAGTTGTACTACCTGTTATAGACCTTGCCTGTGATATCCTTCCCCCGACCCCAAGCCTTGCTTAAATGTATTTCAAGTAGAGAAATGTCTCTATCTTTTCCAAGTCTTCCCACTTTTTTTTTTTGTTTATGGAGAATGTCTCCTTGCAGGTAGCAATGGTGCAGGTGCCTAAGGTACCTCTTCATCCTGAGGATGGATTTTGGAGCAGGACTCTTCTTCAAGTCAGAGTTTTCCTAAAGCCAGTATGCTAAAGCTCATAGTTCTCACAGAAGCAATTACCCTGGCAGTATGTTCCTGGAGAAGCTGAGGGTGTCTGGCCCATCTCATGGAAGGCACAAGGAAGGGAGCAAAACGCAAGGAGCTGAGCCCTCTCTGTCTGGGTTTGGACTCTCTTGGAGAAACTCAGGCCTGGCTGGGCTGTCCCAGGTGGCAGATCATGTGGAAGAGACTTCTGGCAGGCTCTGTCTTGTTCCCCTTGTTTGTCAGCCTATCCTGGTTTCTTCTGCAGCAGCTGAGACCTGCCTCTGTCTCCTGGGACCGGGTGAAGGGCTGGGGAGGAGGCAGAGGAGCTTTGGTGCCTGCCCAAGCTGTTCTTCCAGGTGGGCTCTCAGCCCTTGCCCTGCGTGTCGCTGGCCCGAGGCTGTGGCAGGTCCTGGCTGAGCCCCATCACTCAGCACTCTCGAGTGTCTCCTGCCTTTCCTGGCCAAGGCTGAGATGAGCCAAACCCCGCCGAGCCGCTCCAGCAGGCCACCTGCCAGGACCTGCGGGTGACAGCCAGCTGGGCTCAGGGGGACTGTGCCCTGTGCCCGGGCCTTGCTGCTGCACGGAGACACATCCTACGTGAGCCTGGCCCAGGTGGCACGGCTGCGAAGAGAGTAGCCATGGAGACAGCTGTCTATCTTCCCTGCCTTTTGCATGTCATACCTGTGCATTTTACCTGACTTGGGTCGTGAGGAACTCAGATCTGAGTCAAGGTTGAGATACATCACAGAAGCAGTCAGCTGGAGTCTGGACATGAGAAAAGCCTGCTCTATTGCTTTAAATCAGGGGTAAATCCAAGAGAGAAACTGAACCTGACCATAAGAATCTGAGAGAATAAATATATTTACTATTTCAGCAGGATGAAGAATTGTGTGTTTATGTTTATGCCATGTTCGTAATAAAGGGCAAGTAATTTGTGGGGCTGCTGTTGGGAGTTTACTGAAGCTCCATCTATTTTTCAGCTGTCTGTGTCTTCTGAAATAGTTTGGGATAGGATCCAAAAAAGAGACTGAAAGAGAATTGTAATATTTGTAATATTTTACAGAGCAGCCTTTGGCTCACAGCCAAAAATATTGTAACCCTTGACATAACTATTAGAGCAGTAATGACCTGAAGAGGTAATAGAGAGTACAATCTCTGTCCTTCTTGATGGGAATTTAGGTCTAAAGCAGAGGTGTTAATTTTATTGATATCATTAAGGGAAAAGTAATATAGCCAGAGTGTAATTTTCCACACAGGATAGAAATTAAAGAACTCCATCCACTTTGCAGCTGAGTTGAACACAGAAAGTGAGAGCCACAGACATGATATATGATTTTTAAAAAACATTAATAAAAATTTAAAATTTCACTCCTGTAAAACAACTACAGTAATTTTTACAAATTGATTTGATAATTGGGCATTAAATAAGCAATGTAGACAAACCCTTTAGAAGTATGTCTGATGGAACACTTAGGAATTCCTCAGGGACTGATTTGCACAGTAGATTTGGTAGGAAATGGCAGAAGTCAACAAGGGGAAGAGTCAAAGGATAGTGATATTCCACTTCCTTGGGGTACTCGGTGAATACATATAGGAAAATCAAGTCTAAGAAGTGTGCTCACCAAGAGATTTCCTTTATTTGGTTAAGCCTTTTGCTTGACTGCAGAAGACTTAAGAAATCCTAATTTGAATTATAAATGATGAGTAAAAAACTTAATATTAGCATGAAAGAAGAGGCTGTGACTAACTAAAAAAGTTGAAAAAAACCGGTGGAGGAGAAAGAAAACCAATTTCAACTGACTTTCATCAGAAGCCTATGTAATGTGTAATCCCTATTTTTCAGACTAATTTAGAACCATACTAGAAAACTTTATGCTATCACAAAATAACTAGTTTCTATACTATCCTATAAATTTCATCCTTCACCTTTGCTTGTTCAGATATGTTTTGTATTTGAGTTGGAAGCTTATTGAAGTGTTCACTATATTTTCTTAAACGTGGGTGTGATTAAATAAATAGAGTAACTGAGACAGGGCCTACAAGCACTGTCCTAATCAAAATAATGGATGGCTTCTGAAATAAGAAGCTTTTTTTTAATACAAGATTTTTTTGTCACCAGTCTAAGTAGAAAAACTGTATTGAAGCTTCTTGTTTGCAGCATTTTCTTTTTAAGAAAAGACTTAATTTCTGTTCAGTGTTTTACTCTACTAAGTTGCACTGTCGCTGTCAGATGCTGGAAGATTATTGCCTCGTTTTTTAGACATCTCTTGCATGTGGTACTTGCCTTTGGGACATATGTTCTTGACAGAAGAAAATGAGGGAGATTTTCTGTTGTCATTGTCTGTCATCACTGAACATAAAGACATTGAACATAACACACTGGGAAATTATCTCAAGAAGCTTATGCATCTTTTTACTGTTGTCTGTGTAAGCTCTAGTCTGATACAGTACATTTTTAGAAGTCCTCTTTTTCCCTTTGCACAGAGTTGAGATTTTTTCACAAGATCTCAGCAGGACTGACTAGTTAAAACTGCTGTGCATCAGATGTTTTGGACTATCTCATCCAAGCTGGTGGTTGGCACAGTGCTGTCACTAGTTCAATTTCTTGATAATACCTTTTAAGTTCTATAACATTCATGCAAAATATATCCTGCTAAAGCAGAAGGTTGGTTTGATGGCTGTGAATCTGGCAGTTTGCTGTCCAGGAATAGACTTCTCCTTCATTACTCCTGATTATATCCCCTCTGTGGACTTGAACTCCATCTCTGTGTGTCATTTTGCTAGCAGTGTTTTTACAGTGTGCAGAGAGAGTCTGCAAGCAGCATGCTTGCTTAAATGTGACATTTACAAGTGCAAAGTGACTGCCTGTTGTCTAACAAGAGCCACTAGGTTAAGTATTAATATACTCACCATCCTTGTGAGACTTCTAGACAGCTCCTCATTCATGCTGTCTGTGTTTTGTCTGTCTGTATATGCCATCTATGTAAATCCTCACAAGAATAACAAGTAGGTGTACTCTACCAGGGTTCAGAACATGGTTTAAGTTGTCAGAGTAAGATTGCTTAATCTTACTACTGCTGTTGGAATTCAGATGTTGCACTTTTGAATTTTGGTTGCAGTTCCCATCTTCTCACAGAACAGTCCCTGTTTATGTGTTTAGCAAGTAGCAGAGTGTTTTGGTTAGATATGGTTAGATAGTTTTGTCTTTTTTTTTTTCCTGAAGAGGAATAATCAAGGAACATGTACCATTTTTGGAAAATAAGCTCATGAAAATAGAAGGAACAAGTATTCAAAGAGGTTCACCGTTGCTCATTTTGTGTAAGAACAAGAGTTCTTATTCATAGAAGTTGGTAATTTCAGTGGCTTGAAAGTCCCTTAACTTACCTGTTGGCTCCAGTTTGAGAGCTTCATTATGTAACAAATAAAAAGATCAAGGCAGATGTGAGAATTAGAATATACGGTGACCAATAGATGTTTCTGTAATCACATGTAAAAGGGGTGTGTTTTGGGAATACATTCACATGTGCTTCAGTGCAGGAGGGTCTGGTTCAGCAGCTGTGTTAACCGCTTCTAAACAGAGGTGTGCAGAATCTGACTTGTGGTGCAGGCTTATTTTTATATTTCCTAATAAGGGATTTTTCCAGCACCACCCATCCCAAAATGAGTTCTGAGGTACCTTTGAGGTGCACCTGGAATTTACATTTGTTATTAGTATACAAGGTCTCTTGCTTTAGAGTGTTATATTATCAGGCTTTATTCAGTTGACAGCTTTTAGGTGCCTTTCAACACTGCAGCTTTGGCAGTTGGGCAGACTCGTGGAATGGTTTGGGTTGGAAGGGACCTTTAAATATTGCCTTGTTCCAACCCCACTGCCGTGGGCAGGAATACTTTCCACTAACCCATGTTGCTCAAAGCCCAACCCATCTTGGTCTTCGGCACTTCCAGGGATGGAGCATTTTTTGAGCGACTTGTTCCAGTGTCTCACCATTCTCATCACAAAAAATTTCTTCTTTATGTTCAGTCTAAACCTAATGTACTTCTACTTTAGAGCTGTTCTTGGTGTCTTGCTTTCACTGTCCCTGTTATTGATGAAGATATTCAGTAACACTGCTCCTAATCCACACCTTGAGGGACATGACTGGTTAGTGGTGTCCATGAGGACACTGAGTTACTGTAATGAATCATTTGTAGGCTTCTCTTTCAGGTGCACTAAAGCTTTCTGGCTGACATTGTTCACTGTCAACAGGATACACCTAAGCACAAGCAGCTAAAATTATTTGCTATGTCAAAGCAAGCCTTTAGAATGGGAAAGGCCAGTCTTTGTGGAACTAGTTGCAGTAGGAATAATATTTGTTGCCAGAAGTGATCTGATCTTTGAAGGCCATGGAGAAAGATGAGTCTTGAATTACAGCTTTTGCAACAGTACGTGTGCATTCACAGTATGCCCACTGATATTTGTAGGCAACTTTGGGAATGTGGCAGTTCTATTGGTATTCAATACTGAAGAGCTTAGGTGTGATGGAGTAAGTCATGACTAGACACTGTCATGAGCTAAAACTTTAAAGCTGTCCAAAACTTTTAGCTGTGGGCTTGTAATTACACAGTTTTGAGTGCTGATGTAGTAATTGAGATGGCATAGCCTAATTTTCTGAATTTTCCCTCCTGTTTACTGATGTCTCTCCCCTGAAACTTTGTTCAGACTCACCCAGTTCTTCTAAAGTAGGTGAAATATGCATGTGTAAAATGAAGTATGTGAAAACCGCTCATCTCACTTTTCTCAAAAGAACATAACTAAATCAGCGAAATTTCAGATTTGTGTAGAATCAGAGGTCAGGGGTATGCAAATGTTGGTATCTCATAAGTGTACATGCAGAAATGAACTAATATGTCCTTCTGAATCAATTTTTTAAAACTGATGATATTAGCCTTTAAACAATTACTGTGCAAACTGTTTACTTATTGAGATAATTGGGAAATACCCATACTTGTTTTTTGACACCTCTTTAATACATTCAAGACTGGAGACCCACTGTATTTAGCTGTCTTTTAATCTGAGTTTTGTGTTCACACAGTAGAGTGTGAAATCTGTTCTTATGTCTCTGATTTTTGGAACTGAGAACCATATGGTATCTTGATTTTGCATTTCTTAGATCTTCTTAATTGTGCCTGCATAGAAATTAGGCTTGTGCATGAATTTGAGAAAATAACACATTCATTTGTTCTTAGTACATAATATATACTGAGAATTTATTTCAGCTTTCACAAAATCATCAAAAGCATTCAGAACAGGACAATTGGGTTACAGTTACTGCATAGTTAATTTGACTCTTTAAGGTTTACTTTACTTGTTTTTGGTCTTTTATTATGGAATGGCAAGACACAGGATGTCCAATTCATCCAGTGAAGAGGGCTAAATTATGTCTTTGTGCACTGATCCAGCAAAGCACTCAGCATAGTGCTTATGTCCCATTTGAAGTCAATGGGATCACTTATGTTTTAGAAGAAGTGTATGCTTTTAAGCGTTTTACTGAATAGGGGTGAGATTATTCTCGAAGTCAAGCATGTGCTTAAGTGCTTGGCAGAACTGAATTAGTTAATATCTATGAGTTAGCACAAGAAAAACTGAACCTTGTAGTGTGCTTGTTTCGAAGATCCTTTTTTTCTGAATTTGACTAGCTCTGAGACAATGCCATTATGCAGTAAGTCAGATACTGTGATTTATCTTTTAATGGAATTAAAAAATAAATTGGGATGACTTTAGGACTCTTCTGACATGGTTTTATCACCAAACTTCTCTTTTCAATTTTTGTCTCTTACTAACTTTTAAAAAATATTTTGCATTTCTGCCATCTTTTTCTTTAACTCTGTTCTAGGCATTTATCTTCTCTCTAGGTTAAGAGGTGAGTTGAATTTCTTCCTTGAGTTTCTGAGCAGTTGTATATCTCCAAAGGCATCTATCCAGCTTGGACATAATGATGGGTTCTGATTAAAGCTGTACAGTGGTTAACAGTGGCAAAGGACACCAGAGACATCCAGGAGCATACAGTAAAAAATTTTATATCTAAGGACTCTAAAATCTAAACCTATTGGAAATTAAAATACCTATTATGTTAAAATACTCCTGGTATTGTAATTCTGATGAGAGGGATATGTTCTTATGGGTCCCTTGGTCACAGAGCAGGCCACTGCTAAGTAGGGGAAACACAGCGGATGGCTTCAGTGACCTTTACTCTTCCTTAACACCAGGATATTTATGTAATACCTGGGATAAATGGAAATGTGGGGTTATGGACTTTTCTGTGTTGGACCTAGGGTTGAATACTAGCATTAATGGAAGTTTTTGTTGAGTTGTGACTACAAGCTGCGAAGTGCAGGACAATTAGGTTTTTAAATCCAGAGAAACAAATTAAATTAGGTGTTCATTTTTTCTGGAGTTCCTAGTAACTTCTATGATGGTTTTGTTCTCTTCAGGCAGCTCTGAGTTTTCAATTATTTCTTTTATTTCTTTCTGTGCTTGCTTAGTGGGCTCTGTTTTATGCTTAGACTTTGTTAACCTTCAGTTTTCAAAACAAAATGCAGGTCTTTACAGTGGGTAAACTTGTGCACGTGGCTCCAGGTATTACTGTGGCACTTGGTTATCTTAAAGTGTGCTATACTCAGTGCTACAGAAATGTGAGCCTCTGTATTTTAATGTTTGATTAACAACTTGACATTAACAAATTAGAATTTGAGTATATGAATATATTGAGTTTGTCTGGAATGTTCTTCTCTTTCATTGCTTTTATTAGCAAGAACACAGGTAGAAATGAGTATGATAAATTTAATTTAGAAATAATTATAATTTCAGTGTAAGGAAAGGGATCTTGCCTGAGTCTTTGCTAAGATTCATGGAAGATCTTAGGTAGAATATAAGTATCATGATTTAGTTCTAAATGTAGTATGATTGATTCCTAAAGATGTGTTATTCTTAAAAGTAGCATCCAGTGGAGTACATTAGCATATAAATAAATGTAAGCAGATAGTTTGCAATTAAAATAATGAAATGACACAATATTGAGGATGGTAATTATGAATGTATTTAATATTCATCCCCATGAGGCACACATCTTATGTGTGGTAAAAACTGCAGGGAAGAGGAATCATGTGGTTCCCTTTCATTGGTTTTAGTAAGCTTTGAGTAGCATGCCTGGAAGTTTTCTGTCGATCTGAATCCTCAGTCTGAGTGTTACCAGTTCATTTTGCATCGCCAGATTTCTTTCAAGGCTTAAGTTGGGAATTGTTCTTTTCTGTTTAGCTTAGAGGAATTTGCAAAAGAGCATTGCTGTTACATTATTTTGTGGTAATGCAGTCAACAGCTGCAACAGTGATATACTACAATTACCTTTTTATTAATCAAAGACCAATCTGGAAATTAAACTGCTTAGTGTTAGGTAAAGTTTTCACAGTTTATTTAATGAATACTAATAGCTGCACTTATGTTGTGTTTTTAAAATCCTTTCACTCAAATGCACATACTTCTATCAAGACGTGAATGGTCCTGTTGACTTCAATGGGACATAAGCTCAGTGGATCCCTTGTAAGAGATTTTAGCACCCTGCCTTTTTGACTGTGAGGATGTGAGGTAAACCATGGGTATGTCTGTCTCAGTGCTGTTTTTAACACAACTCTAAGCAGACACAAAGGGAGACTCTGGAATGGAACACAGGTGTATGGCTCTTCAGAACTGCAATGATGTATTTTCTAGGGTTTTATTAATTTTCATTGTAATCCAGTAAGGGATTCTGTTCTTGGTCAGCAAAAAAAGAAGGGGGAAAACTACTTCCATCTACTTAAATTACGAGTCTTTGTGCTGGGAGTGATTGGATCATGCACATCCAAGTGTTGCTCTTACAAGAGTTGATGGAGAATTAAGGATGGGGTGATTGAGGTTTATAAGGATGAAAGGCCAAATGGTTTAAATCAGCATGATTCACTTCATTGGAGCCTGTTGAATTTACAGCAGATGAGGATTTGGTCCTTTTAAATGCAGTTAAGGGTCATTCATTGAACCAGTGACAGAGGTAATAAATGACCCCAACTCTTGTTGTCACTGTGGTTGCCATACACACAGCAGAGGCACTTGAGACTGAAAAGGAGCCAGACTGGGAAATGTGCAGGAAGCTTTATCATAAAAAGTAAATTGTTGCTGACATTGTAGCTGTGATTCAGGAAGGTACGAGGAATAGAGAGAGAGCACTGAACAAAGACTTGCAGCTCTGCTGGGACTGCACAGTGCTGAGACAGTTGTGAGGTTGCTTGAAGTGAGCAAGAGACACAGATTTTAGAAGGAGGATATTAAAGCTGAACTTGAATGGACTACTAACTGTGCAAATCAAATGGATTATGCTTTAGAGACCCTTATGATGTCTTTTGGTCTTGTGAGACAGCAGAATATTTTCAGGAAGCTGTTTGTGTTTTTTTTTGATGTGTTCTTGTTTTTGTGGTGTTTTTTGGGTGGGTGGGGGAGGAGGAGGTAGTGCTGATAGAGATGCTTTGAATGGCTGTGGGAGTAGTAGCCAATATTGGTGCTTTGCTTCACTCTACCAGCAAATTTTATGTACTGAGCAGCACAGAGGCTGTGTTATTCCTGGTATTTTCCTCGTGAGAATACCAACTGCCTTGTGCAGTAGTGATCTGTTCCACTCGAATTCCAGAGCAAATGGCTGGCAAGAAGTCTCCTCTTTATGTTCTGGGCTGAGGCAAATGCTAGATCTGCTGTTTTTCAATGTGTTCTGGTAGGCATCTTATGCTTATTTTTCATGCATGAAAGAAGAAAATACCCTTGATTTGTCTGTAGGTTTCTTTTCCCCTTTAGTTAAAATAAAGCATAGCCAGAAGTCAAATTGCTGTCTATATATAAACACACCCTATGTTTATGACTAAATACTAATATTTAGTGTCAAGTCCAAATATAATTATTTTCCTTAAATATTATTTGAACATGCTTTTCTGCTATCTCTAAGCACTATAACAACACAATTGTGGGCATTAAAAATGGGGGTGAGAGGAGAGAAAGATGTGAGGGAGGAAGGATGATCTTTGACCCTATTGAATCCTTCCCAGCCCCCAGTCTGCTATCTCTATGCCCATCCAAGATATCCCAAAATTAGTCCATCTCTCTTTGTCACTTCATGGATATAATCTCATATGTACTGAGGGACCTGTGTAAGTCCACTTCACTTGTTAAAAGTGAATAATTCATTGCATGCAAGCCTATTTAAGAGAGATAATTGGGGGACTTGATACCATGGCATTTGAATCACAAAGCAAGCTCATGCTCTTTGATGCTTGCATTTCCAGGTTATTACTTATACTTGTAACAGTTTCTAATTAAACTGTTAAATATTGTGAATACTAGATGCTATATGAAATGCATTGTACAGTTCTCCAGAATCTAGATGAGTGACAGAGGTGAGAGGGGTACAGTTTCTCCTCTGTTAGAAAAGCAGCACAACACACCAAAACATGAACATGACTGCTTCTGCACTGTGGTATGGTCCTTACCTCATTTCTGACCTTATTTTTAGATCTGATTGCTGAATGGGTGAAAGTTAATTGTTCTTAGCACGATCAGTTTTTTGCTGGTAGCTTATCCTAGCCCTTACTGAAGAGCAACTGGCTGCTGGATGTGTGTAAAGACTAACAGTAAGATTTATCCATTTCTGTTATTTTGTATATTATACTGAAATGCTTTGAGATAACCCTTGCTGTGTGTGATACAGGGACATTTGAATTAGAGGTGGCTCAAATGTGAGAGAACTGTGGCCTCTAGGTTTCTAAAATTTAGTTACCCTGGTTCTC
Organism: Luscinia megarhynchos; assembly: GCA_034336665.1. NCBI lineage: Eukaryota > Metazoa > Chordata > Aves > Passeriformes > Muscicapidae > Luscinia > Luscinia megarhynchos. The sequence continues at coordinate 53,292,405 of CM067566.1, read as the reverse complement.
CTTTAGTATATCCACAGTTCACATGGTACAAGTGGGATAAATTTACATACCCAGTGGTAATAAATGATCAAATGAGTTGTGTGTAACTTGTCTGATTCTAATGTTTGCCTTCTGACTAATTTCAAGTTAAAAGAGGATATATAGATAACTTACCTACAGTTGTCATCTTTGAATGATTGTCGCACTTCTAATTTAATGACAACACTGGGAATAGCAGTTATGGATATATGAAATCACTGTCTTCAACTGGTGCAAGACCAGTCAAAATGGGACATAGGCTTTTGATATGTTTATGTGGCTTCAGACTTCTTCATTGCAAATCTATCTCCTTGTTTCCTTTTTCATTTCCTGAAAGCACGGGAGTATTTGAAAATAAGTATAGGCCTGGATTGCAGAATGCAGGAGACTGAAAGGAATCTCATCTCTTGCCTTAGGGTTACTCAATGTTTGGATTCTGTGTTCTTATTTGTTTGGTTTTTTTCCCCAGTTATATAAAGGCTGTTCCTAAGTACATAAAAGCATTTTTTTCCCAATTAGTTTTTCAGTATGGAGGGGAATAAAGGGTCTGGAATTGTATGTGTGTGCATGTATAGACATACATAACCTTTTAAAGGTCTGTGTTAGGTACTCTTCTTTTTTTTTTATACAAACTGTTCAGAAAAACTAATCTCAAAGCTGGCGTGGATGTGGCAGGTGCTGATAAAATTTCACTGTGAGAATTATGACTGTGTTCCATAGAACACATTCTGTAGCTCTGTACCACACTGTAAGGGTTACATGCACAAGGAAGGAAAAGGGAAGAGTGCTATTCACAAAACCAAGTGGAGCTGTTATGTATTAGAAGCAGTTGCACTTACTTAATTTGCAAACCCAGATTGTTTCAGGATCACAGTCCCTCCTTTCCTAGCTTGTGCCTTCTATTGTTCAGGCATTTGGCTTTGCTAGTGTTTTCAGTAAGATCCTATTAATTCATTTACATTGTCCTTGGTAACCACTAAACCCCTGAGTATTTATCTGGTGTTTGCTTTTGTTTTAAATGTAAACTGACATTTAATGCCTTATTTTAGACTCGGATGTTGTCCTCCTGGACAGGCTTGATCACACATAGTGATCTCTGGGAGCTGTGCAGGTAAAACCAAGTCAGAAACATACTAGAGAGACAAATAATATTAGAACAGAATTAGAACTGTATTGAAGACAGTAATGCTTAAATGCTGAGGACAATACAGTGTGCTGGAATCCAAATGATGGAAGCTTAACAATTTGGGTGGGAGCCATAGGCTATGTTGTTACTGCATGGACTAAAAGACTGCTTCTTAAAGTGTATTGGCTGCATCAGGACTTCTGTTGACTCACCAACAATTAAAAATATTTATTTTCATGTAGTTTTGTAGGTATTTGTAGTATCCTGGGGCAAATTTAATTTCTGTGTAAGGCTGGAGCCAGCTGGTCTATAGAGACTGTGTCTGAGGTGGTCCTTGCATCCTGCTGCATTGTATTGCTCATGTGAGGGATGGAGGTGGGATATTCACAGTGTAAGATGCACGTCTTAGTCCTGTGTGTGCTGCTTTATTGTACAGTTCCCAGTTCTAAGCAATAAAAAAAAATGTATCATCATCCTTAAACTGTGAGTGAAGCCTAAAAATCTTCCTAGTGCTTATTAATGCTCTGCTCTGATTTAAGGTTTGAGGCCTCTCAGCTATGTGTCATGTTATCTCCCAGTTTAAACTTTGATAGCTCATTCAGTTTTTGGTTTTTTTTGTGTGGAGGAAGCTGTTTAATATTTCTAGGAAGTGCATCTTTGAGGAGAACCTCTTTAGGAAAGCTTTGTTCAGAAAGTGTTGAGAGGTAGTAGCAGGTTCGTTTACTTATGAAGGGAGTGTTTGGACTCCCCTATACACTGTAGTGTTGAATAAACATATATTGTCTTTTGGTGTGTACATGTAATTATGATAATGGTAAAGTTCACAGATAATTTTCATTCCTAAATTTTGCCTCAAAGGCAATGTGAAATGTAATAGGCACAGACTGTTGCTTTTTCATATTTACAGTTATTGAGAAAGTAGAACCATAGCTCCATCTGCTGGAGTTCAAAACCAGAAGCACAAGGAACTGCTGTTTATTGAAAGCACTGAGTTCTGGTACTAGCTGGTAGGCAGAAGCCAGAATAAAAAGTACTACTTTTTTTTTTTTTTTAAGCTGGTGAATTGATGGAGTAGATTTCTCTGGAGGTATTGATATAATATTTTGACAATTTTGCCTGTTTTAACACTTGTGGGTTTTTTTCCCTGCAGTTCCATTCACTGTCTTAAAGTTGACAGATGTCTCTTTTTACAAGATACAATCATATATACAATACAGAGGTGCTTGTATTATTTTTATCCTTTGTGGTTTTTATAGTCAGACAACTTACGTAGGTAAGGTAAAGGCCTGATATTACAAGATTAGCTGGATGGTTCCTCCAAAGATCTCCTGTGGGGAAAGAATAAGGCCAAAGTATAAAAACCTTGGCAGTTTAGCAGTGCAAAATATGTGTGTATAAATGATATATAATTCCATTAAATTAATAATATTAAAATATTTATAGAACAGTCACTACATTCAAACAGTGTATGCACTGTATATATGTATACATATATGTATGGGCATGCATATATACAGGTGTATTTGCACAACGGTGTATGTTTTAAGAAATGTTCTCTGATCATTATTGTAGACCTAGAAAGAACAGTATATTGTGTTTAGTTCATATTTTATGGGTGAGGATTTCTGCTGCTTAAACAATAAAAGGAATGCTGACAGTTTGTGTTCTTCCTTCAAGAGGCAGGAAAGGAGAAATTAACTGAATAAATGCTATTTTGTTATCCACTATTAGAGGCAATGTATTCTATTAAAAATTTATTACCACCTGGATGGCCAAGACTATGTTTATTCAGGGTCAATCCTCAGGAATAATCTTTTGGTATTAGACACAGCCTTGGCATTCCCAGTGCCAGTTATAGAGTGTGCTTTTTGCTCAGTTTTCTGCTTCCTTCTGCTCTCAACTTGGAAAATTTTGTAGTTATAAATTAGGATGGCTTATTCTTCAGTGAAGTGACAATTTAAGCTGTGGGCAGGAGAGAGAACTGTGGCAGCAAATATTTTATACAGCCATAAAATGTCTATAGAGGTTTAATGTGTTTTAAAAAATACTCTTTTCATCTACTGCTGTTATAGAACTGCTTTCTAAAGTTTTCTTTTCCAGCAATTACGATCTCTCCTTAAAATACAGGGAAGAACTCTCACAATCTTGAAGAATCTTGTGTGAATGTGCTTATCCATACATACCAGTGAGCCTGCAGGTAGAGATTCACAACAGCAAGGGAAACCACAACACAGTTAGGGGTGTTGAAGTGGTTAAAGAAGCCAGAGAAGCGTGAAGGGGAAGGATACGGAGAGTTTCATGTGGTTTTGAAAAGCCCATTTTCAGTAGGCAGAGTTGTGGACAGGTGAGCAAGCTGGGATAACGCCAGCTCCTGGGGGAGCTCCCAGGGCCTCAGCTTCTCTGCACTGTCCCCCCTGCAGCTGCTCTTACGCAGTGGTCTCAATTTCATACCTGTCAGTGAAATGCAACAGCTGGTTGTGCTTCAGTTCACTGGTGGATGTAATGTTATTCTGGTAACTCTCTGTGGTCCTGTGTTGCCAGTTTTGCCCCAGTTAGTCTGAATTCAAATTTGGGTTTTCAATTGCAGAACCTGGGCATTGTCTAGGTCAGGATTTAGCTTGCCATCAGAGATCACCAGTGACTTCTAGCAATTAGTGACTATTCCCAAGCTGTTTTTTCATCCTAACTACAGAATTGCTTATTGATTCCTGGTGCTTGTGAATGGTAGTGCTTGGCACTGCATGCTCAGAGTAGAGCTGTATTAGCATTTAAAATAAAAATGTTAACAGCAGAAAAGTGCAGTCCAGTCTCTAGTCTGAAACAGTCTTCGAACTTACTTGTTACCCTTTCTTTCACAGTTATATAGCATATATGTAGTTTTAGTAATACTTAAATATTCTGTGTCCATTTATATATATCTGTGTGCATGTTTGCACTATGTAAATATATATATTGCTCACAGATACTTGCTACAGCCACATAACACAAATTGCTCATTAGATGAATTAGTTTTTGCACTTGACATACAAACATTGACTAGCCAAATAAATGACTTGGGGTTTATTTTGATGTGCTGAACACCAGCAGCTCATGAAGTTACATTGGGGCATAATTCCTACAGCCTTTTGTGTTCTTGTGATTATGTATTGCGTATTTTTATTACTCTCTCTCTGTGGTCCTGTCTTTCACAGTAGTAGTTTATTATAATGAGAACAAAAAGGAAATAGGACTATATATTTAATAAAGATTAATATTCTTCCAGTACATCTGTGGTGCTGATCAAAATAAGTTTTGCTTAAATATTTATAAAAAAATGCCAAGTGCCTGTGCATGGAAGCACTTCTCACTAATTTCAAGAAGCATTAAAAATTAGCTAATTATAAGCAAATAGGCTGGGAGAGGATTTCAGAGAAATGTTCAAGGGAAACATTAGAGTTCAAATCTAGAAATACAATCCCATATTTTGACAGTAAATTCCTTTGAACTTACAGTTCTTTAGAAAGAATTTTTGGTGTTGCATATTTTGGCTGGACTGCAGTGCTGTAATTTTCTGTACTGGAAAGTGATACATACAGCCTTTAGCAGAAGCACATAAATTAATTAAAATCCAACTGAAAGCTCAGTGAAGATTGGAAAATTTAAATCCTCTATTTTTCTCACATAAATCTGAGCATTTAGAAATACAAAATAATGATTTGTTCAGATCATGACAAATCAGCTATCTTTTAAGAGTGCTTCCAGTTTATAAGAACTTAAAAACAAGGATGTTTGGATGATATATTTGTATATCTTTTGGCATTTAGGTTTTTTTTTACCATTACCCAGTGTAACAGTATACAATAGTGTTGAGCCATACCTACATAAAATTGTATATTTTGTCTGTAGAATATTTTAAGCCACGTTTGCTCAATTTTTCAGTGCTGGCTATTGAGCATTGCTTTGAAATGCTAAAAGTCTTCAGTAATGTGTATGCAACAAATTGATGTTGACATCTCATGTGTTTAGGCTGTCTGACAAATCTGTTTGAGTGGTCTTTGAAGCTGAATAATTTATCTTCTTTTCCCCTTTGTTTTTCTCTCATCCCAGGTTATTTTATTGGCTGTGAAGAACCACAGACCCTGTGTGCCCTGATGGGGGACTCGGGATCCAGACGATCGACCCTTGTGTCTCGGTTGCCAATATTCAGGAGAAGTGTCAGCCGGAGACACGACTCCCTCCCTTCCTCGCCTTCTTCTGCCAATGCCATTGGTGTCCACACCTCCTCCCCATCCAGCACCAACTCCAGCTCAGGGAGCACAGGAAAGCGCCGGAGTATTTTCCGCACTCCTTCCATTAGCTTCCATAACAGGAAAGGGAGCGAGCAGAAGCCTGACTCAGCGAGTCAAAACGTTAACATCTCAAATGGTGCCCAGTCCTCTCTTAGCACTTTTCAAAAACTCAGCTTGGACGAGCACATAAAAAGCAGAGGAAGGCATTCAGTTGGCTTTGGCAGCTCACGTAGCAAGAAGATAACAAGATCTTTGACAGACGATTTTGAAAAGGGAAAGGAGTCCTCAGCTAATAAGAATGTCTTTATCAATTGCATAAGCTCTGGGAAGAATGAGGGTGATGATTCAGGCTTTGCAGAAGAGCAAAGCCGATACTCTGTCAAGCAGTCCACACGAAAACTCCTCACTAAATCTTTTTCATCACACTACAGATTTTCCAAACCAGCTCCAGAGAGTCAGTCTGTTTCCTCTGTGCAGCAGCCCAGGTGCTTGCTGGAAGTTAAATCCGATGTGGAAAGCGAGCCTGTGGTGGCCAGGTCGTCTCCTCCCTGCTCGGCTGAGACGACGGAGTGCATGGGCAGCTCGCTGCAGTCCCCGCTGCTCTCGGCCGACCTCACGGCTGCCCAGACCCCCTCGGACTTTCGTTGCTCTCACCGAGGACTCTGTTTCAGAGGCTGATGCCCTGCCCAGCAATGGGCATGGGGCACTGCTCACAGAGGATTTTGGCCACGACATCTCTACCTCTCAGATCTTCTTTAATCCTGCTGCTGCTCCTGCCAGGGAGACACATACTGTGCAAAGTACTGGCCATTCTGCTGGTGTATCTCCTGTGAGTCATGCAAGCTCATGCAGCGTGGAATCCAGTACCTTATTCAAAACCTCAGTTGCTAATCAGACAAAAGTACTGTTGCAAGCCAATGGACTACATATTAATGATGCCAGGCACATAGAAAAAATTAACTCAGAAAATGCACATTTAGAAACCTTGACGTTACAGCGTAGTGAGGAACCAGTGACACTCTCTCCAAAGGCACGGGGGTTGATTGGGAGCAGACATGAAAGCACTCCATCCAAGCACATGAGAGACACAATTCCTATAGTGGAGTCTAAGACTGTTTCATGTTCTGAACCTCAGTCCATTAAAACACAACAGGGTTACGAATCAAACCATCCTAAAGGTACGTTTTCATTTTTGAGTTTGGTGGGTTTTGGGGGAGCTGGCCTCATTTCTTCTATAATGATTGTTTTCTTATGAAGTGTTTTTTAGAATTGCAAGTGCTAGCTACAAAGTTCAGAAAGTAGAAATTGTGTCCTCTCCCAAAACTGTAGGAAATAAAGGCAAAGTCTATGATTTTTTTGAGTTTGTGTTTTAGCGTTTGCAAACACTCATCACTGCTGTTTGTGGCTATGCTTTGCTTAATAGAAAATAATTAAGAATGCAAGTATTGATTCCCATTTTGTGTTAGAGGCTGAAGGTGTGATTTCTTGAGCCATGGGGTTGCATAATTTGGGATAGAGACATCACCAGAGAAACAGACCTTCCTGTAGTCTGATTATGGGAAATAGTACTTTATATTGATTTGGTTTCAGAAATTTCTAGAGTCTTGCTTTTTCTATTCAACTGATGTTATAGAGTAGCTCTGACTGGTTATTTTGTCCAAGTACGATATCTTCTGTTTCTGCTTACATCTGAAATAAGTGTCCAAATTTTCATTTTGTCTTTTGTGAAACTGAGGAAGTTAATTACCATCTGAATTTCACACTGGGTCTTTAGTTTATGAAGAGTAATTTGCAACTACTAACAAGATTAAGTGGAAAGACTGTGCCTAGAAATCCCAATCTATAGAGATACAGATAAATAAGGCACTAGGCCCTTGAGTGAAGGACACCTGTCAGAAGACATTTATCTCTGATAGTTTATTTTCTCGAGCGAGCTTAATGACTGGTGCTTTCTTGCTTAATCCTGAGGCTGTGTGTGGTGGGCCAAAATTTGACAGCATTTGTAGTGATTATGTTAGAAGATGAATGACGGTAAGTATAAACTCATATAAATTGACACCCATCATTTTGCTTGGACAAGTTATCTAGGCATGTGGATTATAAACAATCAAAAGCAGTCTTGCTTTTTGAATTATTAGCCACTGCTAGGCTTGGTTGTGTACATAAATGGCAATAGAAAGTCAAATTAATCCACTGAATTAACTTCCACCAGAGGGCAGCTCTTTCACTCACAACTTCAGTCACTTCGGGGAAAAAATATTCCCATTTATCTGTATTACTGATCCTGAACACTCAGTTTGTTTTCCTTGCCACATTGTCTCATCTGTGAATGAGCTCTTATTTCAGAATCTGCATTGCTAGAGTGTACTGCAGTACACCAAGTGAGCCGCTTGGAGGGATGTTTAGAAATACCCACTGCATTTCAGACTCGTGCATTGGCAATTGGATATTTAATCTGTATTTCAGTAAAGCAGCTAAAGGGAATTGAAATCGTGATAGAGGGATTGTTGTAAATTGGTTTCATGTTCACAGAAACACTAGAGCTAATACTGCGTTATATAAAAGTTGATGCTTAATTGTTCTTGGTTTTTAGTGCTGTTCAGAATATTTTTTCCCCTGGTGTTGTGAAAAATTTAATTCAAATTAGAAATTGGCCAAGTGTACAAAGGAACTATTGAAAATAAGATAAAAATTCTGCCATGCGAAATGACTCAAATACAGAAAAAGCTTTCATGGCATTCAGTAAGTTGGTTATAAGTACTTATACCTGTTGCAGACAGACTAGTTTGAGCATTTGGTTTTCTAAACCAGTATTTAAACCTTGATGTAAATACAAAATATTTCTGTGCATTTTATTGGTAATAGATACTTTCTCTTTTGTACCTGGTTTCATGGCTGATATCATAGATAGCATTGCAAATGTGGCATTCATGTATGAGCGTGTTTGATGTGCCATATATTTCTTAGTATACCTTTATGTATTTTTATGTGATACGGATTTTCTTGTGAACCCTTAGAGAAAAAGTCTCTTCTCTTGCAAAATGCAAAAGATGATAAGATTTTCTGTATGTGTGACATTTATTATGCTATTATACTTTTATCTTTCCCCATCTCTAAATTTGCCCTAACATGTCAACAGAAATTGACCAGAAATTGAGACCAATGTGTATCCTTGTCTTATGCAGGGATAACAAAACTGTCACCTGGCCCTTCAAAAGCCGGGCTGGCTTTTTGGCACAGGGTAAGGCAGGTTGAGTTTTGGCATCACTGTGCAAGTGATAGTTTTTCTGGTAGGTTTTACTTTCAGCGATTTGGAAGTGTCCTATGGTGAGAGGAGAAAGAAAAGGATGGAGCAAAGAGTCTGTCTGGATTCTATGAGGAGCCCTGGGCTAGGCTGTAGTGTGCTTGGCATGCCTGTCTTTGGGGCTGAACAATGACCTGGGGGTCCAGGTGACACCTTTATCTAGGTAAGCACGGTCGGCTTGCCACAGAACATTTCTCATGCGATTTCTTTTCAGTGTAATTGTTTCAAGCGCAGCAGTGTTCTGATGAAGAAAATATTTGTAGAGAGCAGTTCCCTGTAACAATTGCTGATTGCTTCTCTCTTTGCAGTTGATCTTGCCAACAGCCTCAGTCCGTACCGGGAAGGCAGATTTGTTGAGAAACGACTGAGGTCCTCTTCAGAAGGAACTGCTGGGGGCAGCCGGCTGATCATAAAACCCAAGGATGGAAATGCAGAGGAGCTTAACAGCCTGAGGAAGCAGAGAGCAAGCTCTTCCTCTTCCAAAATGAACAGCATGGTGAGTTTTATTCCCACATTATGTTTTTCTCTGATTGGTATAGCTATAGTGAAAAGCAGTGACTTCACAATTAACAGTAATAAAGAGGGCAGGAGCTGTCTCAGGCTTCCAAATATGATCCAGGCTCAGCTTCTCATATTAAAAATATTTTTTTGCAGGTTGTGGCACTGTGAAAAGGTTTGTGTACTTTCTGGGAAGATTTTCTTGTTGACATGTTAGTGATTTGCTTGTACTGTTAAAGCATGGAGCTTTTCATGCTTCTCTGTTTTTGCAGGAAGTTTTCATCCAAATATCACTGAATAACATGTTTTTTTCAAAGCCTGAAAGAACGTGATGACATGTAAAGATGCTATTTCATGTGAAGCATTACGCAGATGGAGTTCATGCCCGGAAATACTGGTTAACCCTGGCTCAGGCTTGTGAACCTTTTTTGGGTTGTCAAACCCAAGCTGTTAGACAGATCTGTGTTTATTTAAATACTAGGCTACACTGATGCTGTAGCACTTCATTCTGTTTCTCTCTGTATTAATGATGGAAGTGGAAAGGTGACAATCCAGGAACAGGAAGTAGGACAAGTGTGGATGGGATTAGGTGGTAATATGATCCCTTCTTTGTGTTTTGTTTATGAAATCTATGAGCTTTTTTCCCCCACTGCCATTAGCAAGGCTGTCCACAAATCGACATGATTTGCTTATGCTTATTGGTATTGCAGTCACAGATCAAGGACTTCTAAAACAAGATTAGAGAGCATGCTCATGAGTGAAGGTAAAATTATTCCTGCTTTTCCCCGAATACATTTGAATATTATCTTCCTGTCTTAAGAAAATAGGAGCTTTGTTAGTAAAACGTGAGGTTTAGGAAGTAAATCAAACAAAACCAAACATGAAAACACTCTCTGCACCCTCTCCTCCTCACAGCCAGAAGACAATAGAACAAATCACAGTTTTCTGGAAGCAAAGAAAAAAAACTCCAAGGAATTTAATGTTCATAATAATACATATTTGAACAGTAAAAGGGCCTTTTCAAAATACTTATCACAATTAATTAATGTTTAATACCAGAGTAGCAGATTGCTACTATTGAATGATGCTAATGAAGAATAAATACTTGGTAAAGAATTAGTATTGCTACATGAAGTATTGTGAAAAGCCTTACCCTAACTTCATTGTGTGGCAAGAACAGCATGAGTCACATGGCTTTCTGTATTCATTTTGTTCAGTTCTGGAGGAAAATGATCCACAGACATTTAAGGGGATGGCACATCCCCGGGGAGAGCAGAGGCCCCTGTGGCAAGGGCAGCATTGCTATGCAGTTCTGCTCTGTGACACCGAGTGAATGGCTGTGGCTGTGGATGCCACATCTTCTGGCATCACCTAGAAGTCTTGTTAAGCTGAAGAAACTGTGTACCTGTATATTTGTCCCTGTTTGTGTTCTTTTTCTTTGGCAGGCAGCATGAGCTGCTTCTGCTGAGGGGACTGGGAGTGAGGAGCCAGAAAGTCTCACTGAAGGGGTGTGAGATTTTCACAGGAGACAGGAAGAAAAAAAAATAGCATCTGAGGAATTGTTCTTTATCCTAAACATCTTGCTCAGCAGAGTATTCTTGCATAATTGTCATTACTTGTTTCAAAGATGAAAGGTAAAAGGTTGGATAGAGTGACCTCATATACTGGGAATATGTATCAAACCTACAAACAAGGCCACTGCTTCCTCTAAGAGTGGCCTTAACTTACTTGTGAGTAAAAAGTAATTTATATTCTGATTAAGACCAATGCTTGTTTGTAAATGAAATTTAGAGAAGAAAATAATATTTTAAAAATAATTCTGCAAACGTGCCAATTTTGTAGTACTGTAAATAATGATGTGAAACAAATGCTTGAGGTGAATTTGATTGCCAATGATGTGTTTATAAAGCTGCTGTTCTTGCAGTGGCCGATTTCTGCTACAAGAGGGCGCCCTTTCACCAGAAATGGTTTTTGGAGAGCTATCGCTGCAATTCAGGACGTGTTTGAGCAGTTTAATGCTATTAGCCTGTGCAGTATGATAGAACCTTTCCAAATGACAAGTATTGATAGTGATGCAGTTCAAAGAGATGGATATCACTGTATAAACCCTGGTCATTGTAATGCTCCAACAATGAACTCATGAGTTAGCAAATTTAAATCTTTTGACATAACTTACAAACTAGTTAACTGTGTCTCAGAAGGTTGGTAGAAGTTATGCTTCACCTGTTGTTTCTACTTAGGTGGTTCTTCTTTTCCAATGTGAATGAGAGAGACAAAAAGAAAAATGTGAATCCCGCACAGGAAAAAAGACCTGAATGGTCTGAAATATGCAGTCCTGCAAGACCAGTGTAAACTTGGATAGTCGACACAATGAGGATTAGATTTACCACATTAAAAAAAATAAGATAAGACCACCAAATCTCCCTAAGTAAGTTCTTTACAAGATTAGGAGACAAAACAGCAGGGAAAAAAGACTTGATGTGTAACAGTACTTGGAACTCAGAGAAAGTGAAATGTGTGTGAACAATAGAATTACCCATCACTTCTCATTGTAGTGGCTAATAGGGAAATATGAGCATCTTGTATATCACATTTATCAATACAGAGGCAAAATGTTAATTTTTTTTAAAATATATGATGGAGATTTTTAAATGCTAGCAAATTAAAGTCATTATGAGATAGTCATGAGGGATGACTTGAATGGAAGTAACTGTGCATTACTACAAGTTTAAAAAAAAAAACCTGAGAGGATGATGGGAGCACCTAGATCACATTGTCCAATTTCAAGACATGAGCTACACTGTGCTGTATGCATACATGTGTTTTCACTCTGTCTAGAAATATGGCTGCATATGTGCATAGACTGCCTGCTTACATTTGACTCTTGCAAATCTGCCCTTCTGCCTCTCTGCTATTCTTTACAAGGAAAATTGTTATTTGTCTTTACAATTGCTCCCTTGCCCATACCTGTCTATCAGCATATGTACTGGTAAACTAAAAAACCCCTTATTTTTCAGCTTCTTGTCTCAGTGGGTGAGTATTATCTTCTGCAGGACTGTGTTTCTCTGGGCACTCTTCAGCTTCTCATTCTTGAACCTTCTCTAAATGTTGCCTGTTTCTTGCTTCTTTAAATTCAGCTTCAACTTTTCACCCTTGCAGGTAAAAACTTTTGTGCTTGCCCTCAGTGCTGCATCATCAGCTTCCTTTGCCTGGAGCAAAGCAGCCTTGCCAACTTGTGCCAGCCCAATTAGAGCAGCACAACTTACTTTTCCAGATTATTGCTTTGACTGTGCCATTTCTTTCTTTGCATCTTTCCTGTGGTTCCTATATATTAGATATAAAACCGGTGACTTTTGAGCCCTTTTCCCCTCAGCTTTGACAATGACCCTGTTGCCAAGCTATCAAATAATTGCATTCATGTTTTCTCCCATGCTGCCTGTCATGCACTTGGGTAACTGCAGTTACCACAACATTTGCTTCATTTATTTTCTCAATTTTCACTTCAATTTTTTGCCTTGCCTAAAGATAATTTTTCAAGATGCATGCTGGTACTGTATTGCTCAAGTTTTTACTGAGCTTTTTTTTTGCTTATCCGTCCACTGCTGATATTTAGCCAAAATCTCCCTTTTCTCACACTTGTCCTATGCTTGTTATATGGGGATACTCCAAGTACCAAACATCTCAGTAAATGTACTTACAGCATAAATTAGGAACAGTGAATGCCAAACTCAGTGTCAAAATGCAGGGCAGCATTTAATGGGCAGGAATTTAATTTGATAGTGGCAGTAGTTGAATATGTTAGTTAAACATTAAATTTAAAAAAATGATAATTTATTAATTTAGTGTAGAGGGAGCCATCAGAAATTTTGGGAATATAGAAAAAAGGTAAATGATTGGCATAGAAATATGCTTGCAAAAGAGAGATAAACTACAAATATTTCAGACTCCTAGTGTGTCTGGAGGGAGCAGAAAGTGAAAGGGCTTGCTAGTGAAAGTGTGTTATGACCAGAATATCTGTGATAATTGTCCCATTAGCAGCTGTTGTCTAAATTGTGGCTGGATGTTTTGTATGTGTAACTCTACCTCAGTTTTGTTACTTAAGTGATTCGGGGTGACTTAGCAGTTAATAGGTTTCTAGTATGCTTCAGAAATGCTACTTGCAATCTTGGAGCAATTATCCAAATCACTGTACTGAAATCTCTTCCTGTGTTTGATATTGTACCTTTTCAGACTGTATCCAAATCTGTAACTCATCAAAGTGTGCTTATTGCTTCTCACAGATGACTTTACTTTTAATGTTACTTGAGCACTCTTATTTATTATCAAGCACCAGTTTTAATCCAGTTGCTACATCATGACAGAAACAGTAGGATTCTGTTCCCCTATGGACTTCAGTGAATGTACATGAATAAGGGCTAAAATGTGTTTTGTGTTCCTCTTGCCTATGCTGAGTTGTATGATATTTTGCTGATGTATGTTTAAGCACAGTATACGAATCAGACTAGGTTGGCTAGACTATATTTGTTTGAGATTACTTTAACACCTTCTGGAAGCTGTGATTTTTATGCAATATGTGGTTAATATATGAGGTGGAAGTTGCTATTGAAAATACTTGAGTTGAATGATTTTCAGAGGGTCACCAACGATTTGAAAGTGGAGTTGAATATGGCTGCTTTTTGTGACCCATAAATGTGACCTGTAAAGGCCTGAGAAGACCCCTTATGGGGTACACTCTCCTTCTGCAAGCTGGCATTAATTATTAATGCATTAACAACCTGCCCTGGAAAGGCAGTGAATGAAAGGTTAAAGGGAGGATTTGAGTCCTCAGGGCTTCAGGCTGAAAAAAAGCCTCAAACAAAACAACCTTTTTCACAAATGCAAAACTGTTGAAAAATATGAGCTAGGTTAGCAAAATGCATGTACTTTTTTATTGTCTTCTGTACAGAGCTAGCCATGTTATGTGTGCTCTGAACTACAACCTGTTTTTAGCTTGCTATAGGATGTATTATCTTTGGTATCTGTGGTGTTCATAAAAGCTTGTCTTAATCAAAATAGATGTGCCATTCTTTTTCTGTCACTGAATTATGATATTTCTGCTTAATTCAAATTCATCTCTGCTATGCTGGGCTTCTCGAGGGGGATTATTTAGGAACATCAATTGTTACTGAACTGTTCAAGCAAACCCTGTAAGGCAGCAGTTCACCCTTCATGAGAAGTGGACTTGACAGCATTAATCTATAACTAGATTTGTACTAATGTAACAGAGTTTCCCCTTTTGCAATGAATTTGACATTTTATTCCTTTCTGAAAAGAAACTGTGGAAGCCACTTGAAGCAAGAACTGTCAGGAGTACTTTGGTATTATAAGGCTGAACAGTACTATCTAGATAGGAAGAAACTGCTGACTATAGGTACTTAGTAATTTGAGCCTTATATTCCTAATTCAGCATGGAGGAAGTGCCTTTCACATACTAATAGGATAAAAAAATGGAAATGGCAGATAGGCATTTAAGCATTTTGACTGTGCTTTTTAGGTCAACTAGAAGTCTTTTTGGGTAACTACCCCATGGGAAATTCATGTCTGTAGTGTAATGTGTGTTTCTTAACAAATGAAGGGCTTGTGAAAATCAGATTGTGGTTGTTAATTGCTTTGAATTAATTCTTGAGATCAAGTAACTAACAGAAATTAATTTAGATGTGACTTAATGCTTATGCTGTAATGTTCTGTGCTCTCCTTTAAGGACACAATCATGGCCTAGAAAAGGGTAAACTGTTAATCTAACATGTTAGTAGTTATTTAAATTGAATGGAGTTATGTTAATATAGGTAGAAGGTAGAGCTACTAGCAGTTTTAAATCCCAGAATCATCATGGCGGTGGGTGGATATATTTGGTGTGTAGCAAAAATAGAACACAATTAGTTTTTTCTGTGCTTTAATGGGTTAACTACAGTGGGTGAGCTGCACCTCTCAGCCACTGGCTCCCTCCCTCTCGCAGGATGAGGAAGAGAAGTGGAAGGGTAAAAGTGTGAAAACTTGCAGGCTGAGATAGGGACAGTTTAACAGGGAAGGCAAAAGCTGCACACACAAGCAAATCACACAAAGGAATTAATTCAGTAGTTCCCAGGGGCAGACAGGTATCCATCCATCTGTCTGTCTGTCCATCCATCCCCTGGGAAGCAGGGCTCTGTCACACCTAATGGGTACTTTGGAGGATAAATGCCATGAGTGCCAACATTCCCCCTTCCTTCTTCTTTCCCAACTTGAACTGCTGAACACAGCACCATATGGCTGGATCCCTTTGGTCAGGTGGGGTCAGCTGTACCAACTCTGCCCATGCAAGCCCTGCTCAGCAATAGCTAAAGCATATCTTTCTGTGTTGATAACACTGATTTGGTCGCAACACAGCATCCACAAAAGCAAGTGGATATGAAAAAATTTAATTCTGTCCCATCCAAAACCAGTACAAATTTGGTATCTGATATTTTTTTCTGAAGACTTGTAGGAGTACTTGCTCTAAGTGTTGTCTGAACTAATTTACAAGACACTGAACTTCTAAAACTGCAGATGGGTGTCCCCTGTAGCATTGTGTTTAGTTTTCCATTTAAATATTTTACAGACAAACCTTTGAGACTCAAAGTAAAAGTGTAAAGCATGGGCAGTTGATGGATTTTTCTAACAAAACACACTTTTGTGCTAGTCTTACTATATCCCCCAAATAGTTTTGCTGGTTAATATAAAAGATAGCTTATTCTGAAGCTGCTTGTCATTTAGAGTTGATAATATTTTTATCGATTTCTTTTTCCACATGAAGGGAAAGATTTTTTTTCTGTACAGAAATACTTGGTAATAGGTTAAATTACACCCTTGTGATCAATATTGTTTAAATAGATAGATATATTTGTCAAGCAAAAGCAGCTTGGTTATTTTTCTATTTTATATGACTTTTACATTTTACTTTCCTGTTCATTACCATATTTTCTATGTTCTGAATACGGGTGAGTGCTGCAGCAAAATTGTTATGCAGTCTTCTTGAAGTAAACCACTCAGTCTGTTTGTGCATGCAGGCTACTCAAATCTTTGTCACCACCTATAGTGCCACCACCAAAGAAGTAACTTGTTTGTGGTGAAGATACCTTCTGCTCAGTGCTTGTCATGCTGTGGACCTGTGAGAGAGGTCAGGGATTTTTACCAAGGATGAAACAATCCTGTAGAAAAATCTAAGGAATGCTCTCACAGTATGTTAATCAATATTAGGAGAGAAACAGTGTCACTGATTCATGAAGGCACCTTTGGAGATGATCTGGTCCAACACCTCTGCTCAAATCAGGGTGAGGGGTGGCCATCCCCCAGGGATGTGTATAGTTGGATTTAGGGTGTCTTTGAGGGCAGAGACTCTAGAGTGTCACTTGACAGCCCATCAAGGTGTTTGTCCAGATTTACGGTTTAAAAAAAAGAACAAAGCTTTTTCTTGGGTTTCTTGTATTTCAGTTTGCACTTGTCTATTCCCTGGGCAGCATTAAGAGGAGCTGGCTCTGTCTTCATGTTGCCCATGACCGCCCTTGTGTCAGATGCTCAAAGGCCTTTGATACTGGGAGGAGATGAGTCCAGTGTTGAAGGATAGGGAGCCAAAGGGAATTCTTAACAGAGCTCCCTTGACACCCCTCACTGTGCTCCCAACTCATTTGCTGTGCCTGTGGGATTTGCCCAGTCGTTCTGCCTGCAAATGTGCTGTGTTGGGCTGAAATTGTAAAGTCACAGGAACTGGGATCATCCCCATGTATACACAAAATCTCTTTTATTTCCCCATCCTACTTCATGGAGCAGGTGTGCCAGAGAAAGGAGGTGATTTACAGGGAGTTCTTGGGATATCCAGTGATGGCAGGTGGGAATTAGAAGTGTGAGAGGGTGGAGAGGCCACCAGGACTCTTTACAAGTGTTTCTGAAAGAATTGGAAGAGGTGGTAAAACCTGATGTACTCTGCTTGCATGCTGGGATCTCTTCCCTGCAGAAGGAGGAACATGTCAGGGGAACATGGAAGTTACCATTGGTGGAGACAGGTTAGAGGGTTATCTGAGCTAGTGTGGCTGATCTAATGTTTGTATTTTATTACACTTTATTTTTAAATAAAGGAAGGGGCCTTCATGCAATGAGTAATACTTAAGTGAAAAATTTTTCTATCCAGTATTGGTGAAAGAAAGTACTTCCTCAGATAAAGAAGGTAAAATACTTTAATTGAGTGTTTGCTATGCCCTAGAAAATTACAGTCATGTCTTTTATCTTGGGAGATGCCCTTAGCATGGGCAGCTATGGTACATATCTTCTTGGGTTAGCATATGCAAGTAATACATACAGTAGGATAACTGAAATTTTTAGAGGACTTTTCTAAAGGAGACAGTTAATGGACAGCTAATATACTGAACTTGAAATTTATGTGACTAGTGAATAGAAATCAGTATCTTGGGTTTGTCATCTTGTAGGTCAGGTGCTTCATGGGTAGTTTGCATTCACTTATTTGTAATGAAAATAAAAATGGAAAATTGTCCTGGCTTTGTTCTTAGAGTGAGTAATTTTGCCCTTATCCTTTCTTATGCACATAATTTCCTGCTGTGTGGGTCCCTCAAAAAGTGTGTCCATAAATGGTTCTGTAGTGTGAGTTTTGGAATCCTTTCCTATTAGCTGCCTATTTGTATTCCTTTGCTTATATGAGAATAAATTCTGAATAAATACAGTATTTTTTTCCCCCAGGCTACAGGAATTCAGGGTAGGATGCTTCTTCCAGGCCTTTGAGCCCTTTGATTGATAAAAAGAAGGTAATGGGGTGAGAAATGGAAATTATGTTGGGTCACTTGTTAGGTCATTTATATTTGCAGTTCTTCTTGCAAGTGTGTTGCTGGAGACAATACTAGAAGAACCCTGGATTAAGGATTTGGCAGGGGATAGAAAACTAGCTGTGGACCCTAAAGCTTGCCATTTAGAACAGGAGATTTTTCTGGTTTAAAGTCAAGTGTGTGCTGCTCCATGAAAGACTAAGGATGGTGCTTTGTGGTTTGATACATGGAAATCAGCTTTGGGATTGTTTATCTAGGTTCATTCACCTTTTAATGAAAGAGTAAGCAACAGTGTATCATTCAGGAAAGGAATGAGATGCTAAACCAGATTTTGTTGCCTCTGAGATAATTTTCTGTATTCATAGCATTCATTCGCTGAAACTAATAAAATTAATTGAAATAACACAGACCTGGTGCACAACTTCGTATCTTGTAAAATTGTCATAACTTGCATGAACAAAGTGCCCACAGCCCCCCAAACAGTGCAAACTTCCTGAAATTATTGCACTTATAATATGTTTTTTATTTGAATTCTTGATAAAGTAGCAAGCATTCTCTGATTTTTTTTCTGTGAGAGGCTTTTTTGGGTTTTGAAGAATGTTAGTGTTGGATAAATGTGTAAGATTTAAATTTGCATCAGCAGTTTGGATAGCTGTTATGATTTGGAGCTGATTGGCAATCAGAGGAACGTTGGTACTTGAGAAGCAGTCATTAGTAATAGGTGGAGCATTCATTGCATGACAGAGAATGCCTTGTTTGATACCAAAGAAAACCTGAGGAGGGAAGTTGTTTGATAGCAGACTGCTTTGGGATCTTGAACATCTGCAACAGGATGGGGAGTTTTAATCAATTGAAAACTAATGGAAGGTTGTTCATTAAAGTCTATTTCTGTTGCTTAGACAGATATCTCAGATAAAAAAAGGCTTCAGTTTTTCTTACTTAATTTTTTAAAATTCATACGTGTTTTAAGTTACTCCCACATACCCACCCTGTTAAGTCTGATGCTGTGGAACAGGCAGCACTGTATCAGAACTCAAGTCTCCTAAAAATTACTCCCACAAGATTCTTCACTGAATAACTTCAATTTTAGTATATCTAAGGAAATTAGGTTAGTTTTGACTGCTCCAAAAATCAGAAGTCTCCTGTCATCTTTTTTTTTGGCATCTTTTAGTTGATAAAAGTGTAACCCAACAGTTTTGACTTAGTCAGTCTAACCAAAATGATTACATTGTAAGTGTTTGGAGTATATTTTGAAGAAACTATCCCAAAATAAGCATTGTGAAACTTGTGTTATGTGAAGCAACATGAGTAAATAGTGGGAGGGAAAACTCAGCTAAATGAAATTGTCTTTATAAATCTGTAGACTTGGCAGACATTTATCCTGGAAGACTTTCATCTTTCTAAAATTTGCCAGCTTTTGAAATCTGTCTCCTTACTGGAGTGGAGGAAGTGCAGCAGGGAAAATGAGAACCTGATCCTGAGAGAAGCAAGAAGGATAAAAGGCAGGGCTTACCAGAGACTGGGCTATGTTCCTATTAGAAAATGGATGGGGTTATGAAGTGCTGATAAGAAAGGAAGAGTTAAATGTAAGAAAACTGTGGTTAAGAATGGGATGGAGTTCACTGCAGGTACTGTGGAAAAGGAAGAGATGAAGCATTGGGAAGGAAAAATGTTCAGGAGAAATTTTTGGCTACGCTATGAGATCTGAAAGTTAAGAGGATGGGAAGTATTTCAGTTAAATAAGCTAGAAAGATGGGAGAGGCTATCTAAATTTTTATGAATTAGGCAGGAATTGAGGGAGAAGCTGGGAACTAAAGAGGTCAAGAACTTACAGAACTGATTGTCAAGAGAAATTTGTAATCCTTCTGTTACCTGAAACATTGAAATTCAGGAGTTAGTTTTATCTTCTATGAATATTCCCTATGGGGGACATTGTTCAGAAGAATATACAGCAGCCTGTGAAATATGCATTGTTGGCACAAACCTGTCAGGCATTTCAGCTGGAAGAGGGAAGTAATGCAGTTTTCCTGCTGAAAGTGTGGCAGTATGCACAATAGTTTAAGTATTTTCATTAGTCACATTTCAGCAGAGTTTTTCCTCCAGATGAGAATAAAAAGTTTTCATTTTTGTCTTTATTCTTTAAGGACATATGTGACATGGTGAAAGCAATTTGATCTTGTTATCAAAGCTATATATTTTCTTTTGAAACACTCTGCCTTCTCTCAGCCTGTAGAAAAAAAAGAAGTGGAAAAGGAATATTTTTGCATCTTTATGAATAAAAATGTATGCCTGTAACTTCCATTCATGTTGACTCTGGTTAAATCAAAGTTTTTCTGAGATGCCTGATTAATATGCCTTGTTCCCTCCTACACTGTTAAACTAATTATCACAGATACAGACTCACTACAAGTTTTTTTCCCTGTGTCTGAGAGAAGGTAACTTTTGCAAAACTTTTCTTTCCTCATAACTCAGGGATGTCATTTTAATTTCCCATTCCTAGGCCAGGGGAAGTGTGTGCAATCGTTAAATATTATGCAGAAAGAGAAATTAATAAAAGAACATAAGACACAGTCATGATGGGACTTGAGATACTGCTTGCTCCCAGGCACATGTTAAGGATGTGTATTTGATGTAAAATGCCTGACTGAAGTTAGTTCTCACTCCATCAAGTTATGCATAGGTTAACTTGGTTTTACACTGAATCACTTCTATAGTTTGCAAAAAAAAAAAAAAAAAGGATTATTTTATGTGTACTGATCACAGAGGGAAAATTTCTACATCTTTTAAACAAACCTAAATCATTGTCAGTGAAAAAGAACTATCTCTGTAGACAAGCTGTCAAGCAATTCATACTGCTTTCCAGGTTCTAAGAACAGAAGGGATGCAGAAAGTCCTCAAAACAATAGTTTAGTAAGAAGTTATGACCAGATCTAATAACAGACTATTAATAATAAATAGTAATGGGAAAGTAAAATGTCCTCCTTACTTTACTGTGCCCAGTTACAAAACCAAGAATAAAATATTCCATTGAGAAGCAACCAACAAAGCTTATTTGTGCAAATAAAATTGTCAGAACAGACAGATTTAGAATGGAGGTTTGTGGATGTCAGATTCTTCATTGCCAGTATTAGTCACTGATAAGATGAGACATTGAATCTCAGCGTGTTGGAGTCTTTGTGAGGTTTTGATTTCAAAGAGATACAGATACATGAATAAAAATCTTGAATCTAAGTGAAAGGAATAGCCAACCACTCAGCCATGGTTCATGAATCACAGTAGTTCGTTTTAATAACTTCAGTTGGGAAAGTGGATGCTGAACTGTTCTATCTGGATGCTCCAAGTGGACTCAGCTGTCTACTGGAAGGATCTACAGGTGGAAGAGAATAGGACTGAATCAGGGATGCTGTGCTGACTAACACAAGAGAAAAGCACTGTGAATGCATGGTTTTGCTTGCTCTCGGATAGCATTCACCCGTCTCTACAGTCTGCATAACAAAGCAGTTGTGGCATTATTAAATGGTAAGAAGTGATACACTGATTTCTTGAGGCATATTTATTGCTGCTCAGTAGGAGGTCTGTAAGGTCTGTTAGCCAGAGGAGTTCAAAGATATCTCTTGTTGTTCAATATTTATTTTTTTAAAAATTCCATGCAGCAGGGTGTCTGTTAAAAAGGTTTTAGGATGCTTTGTTGTCCCTCTAATATGCATTTCAGTTTGTTTAATGGGGCTCTCCATTATGGAGCTAGCACATGAAACTGCTAAAACTAAATTGTTTGTGAGCCTGGTTGTTCTTGTAAAGAAATAAAAGCCAATGTTCCTAATGGTAAATCAAAACTTTTTCATGATCAAATACTTTGATCATTGTTGCATATTTTAATAGGTGGTGAACAAACTTATCACTGGTTTTTCTGCCTCTGTGTTGTGATGGCAAACAGTATCTATTTTCCAAAAATAGAGCAAACTGTGCAGAATCTGTCAAGAGCTTTGTTTAAGCTTAGAATTGTTTGGCAAATAAAAGAAGTAGCAATTTTCACTGATTCTGCATATTTCAAAGGTGGAGAGAGAACATTTTTGCATAAATGTAGTTCAAGCCATTTTCACATTCGAGGTGAACAGAAGAAGGGTTTAGCAGATGCTAACATGAATTAGGATTTCATTTAAGACCTGAGTTCCATTTTGATACTTTTGCTACAAACAAGGTTTGTGTACTAGCATTAGAAAAGCCAATTAGCCTATTACTGCTAATAGGTATTTATAAGGAATAGCCATATGTCAGATTTCAAACATGTATTCATCTCTGAATATTGCTTGAGAAACCTTTTATTTTAGCTTTTTTTTTTTTTCTTAGACTCACCGTTGGAAATTATTTTACTAACACTATTTCTGAAACCAGGCTGTTTTGTTGTTTTCTGTACTCTTGTTTTAGTAGAGTTCTGGTGGTAAGGTGGTAGTGCTGTGCCCAAGCACTGTGTCCTCTGAGTGTTGAAGTAAAAGAGATGGAAGTAAAAGAGATGTTGGCATTGCAGAGTAGAGGAGAACAGAGCATTTGCTTGTATATTTATGTGTGTGTGTATCAAACAAGTGCCTGGCCTGTATGTGCCCACAGGTTTCAACAGGAAAAAACGCTTGATAAATTTTTAGATCTCGAAAGGACCGTTGGATTCTCTGGTAGACCTTGTGTATGCAGCTTGTCATAAAGGCCCAGTTACCTCTGGGCTAAGGACAATGAGTTCTGTTGGAGTAAGGATATGAAAAATATGAAGAGATGGAATAAATGTCACTTCACTTGCTAGGTTATTCCAAAGGTGTAAGATTTAAAAAAAAAATCAACAGAGCAAACAGAACAACAGCCAGTGGACCAAACCATCAAAAAAAGACTGTGGAAAAAAAACCAGGCTTAAATCCTAAATTAATGGTAGCTATGCTTTTGCTTCCAGCCATTAGGCTTCTATTTGTCTTCCGTGCCAAGACTTAGGTCCACCTTTTAGTAAGTGGCATTTTCTATTTATTAAAGCTACTTGTGAATGACAAAGCTACCTCCTTAGTATTTTCTTTTTATTTGAATATATTAAGATCTTTGCATACTGTACTTTGCAGAATTTTTTGTGTCTTTTTATTGGTTTATTTTATTTTTTATTGATTTTTACTTGGCTACATGAATTTTTTAGGGAGGGTAGGTTAAGCAAAAGGAAAAAAATTATTTAATTCTAATAAAATAAGTGAAATATTTGTGAAAATAACTGGTACAGAAAGACAAAACTCACTATCTCATTTCTGCCCCACTCTTTATGTATAGTCAATAGCTACAGTAGCAATGAATATCTTTGTTTTGCACCTCCCAAGAAGATAAATTTTGTGCTGCAAGGTATATTGACTTCACCTGGATGTTAACTCATGCAAATGATATCAATATCTAGTCCCTCATAAAGCATTTTGCTCAGTGAAGAGAACAGCTCTTTTTAAAGTCGTACAGAATTGATAACTTTCTCTGCTGTTTCCTGTGAGGCTGATGCAACTATATATGAAAAAAAAAAATATCTGAAAATAAAGTGTAGGTGGTAGC
This sequence comes from Luscinia megarhynchos, assembly GCA_034336665.1. Lineage (NCBI taxonomy): Eukaryota > Metazoa > Chordata > Aves > Passeriformes > Muscicapidae > Luscinia > Luscinia megarhynchos. The sequence goes on along the minus strand of CM067566.1, from coordinate 53,268,801 downwards.
ACACATTTTTGTGTTATCAGTTGTATTCATTGAAGCAGGAGTCTTGTTGTAACTCAGTGGAATGACATAGGAAATTCTTCCAGTGTGCTATGAGAAATAATCTGTTTTGGATTTTCTTTGTTGCTGTTGTTCTTAATGATTTTTATTTGTCTAATGGCTATTTTATGGAAGGGCCGCTGATAATAATTACTTGTCTGTCAGCCTTTAAGTGAGTATTCTTCAGCTATCATCCACTTGCACTGAATTCCATAGATGCTGTGGAGGGATATTTGCTTTTGTCAAAAGATATGCTGTAGCATGGTGCAGAAAGATGTGAGCAGTACAAGCAATGTAATTTATTAGTCTGAATAAAAGCAGAGGGAAAAAATGGATAAGCTTTTGTCACAGAAATCCTTTTCAGGACCAGCTCCTTTGGTAATAAGTAATTATCTTGGGAGAAGCGTTTTTGTCTGTGTAACATGTCTGTTTTTTCCTAGATGTAAAACTGGTCTGGTAAAAGATACTGTTTCTTCTAGTAAACCTTGGTTTTTCTAGCTTTTTAGTCAATCATGCTTGCAACAATTCTGCTAATGCAGTTTTTCAGCAGCCCATCTCTCTGCTTTTATGTGCTTTCGACCAACACAAGCAGAATGTAAGCTATTATTCACACATTGAAAAGTTTGGAAAAGTAGTAATAGATCAGAAAAATTAAAAATATATACGTAGTTTATCAACTTTTTTCATATAGCTGCTTTTTACAAAGGTGATTCTGTTGCTTATCTCCCACTGCAGCTATTCCCTGCAAACTCCAATTTCTTTGCACTTATTTTCTGGATTTAAAGAAATAAAAGATGGTGCATTTCTTAATTTGGCAGCTTTCATCATTTACATTTGTAGGTGAAAGCTGCCAAGCCCTATTAGGGGACTAAGCTCACCAGGGGGATGCTTGTGTCATTTCTACCTGCTTGTCATTATTTTCTCTACACTTGTTAACTTGAACTGTCAACCTGTAAAGTGCTCTTATCACATTTGCACATGAGGTGCTGCAGGAGGTGACATAAGCTAATAGAAGGAGTTCATGGTAACAGAAAATCTCATTTGTACGTAGTGGAAGTGATGAGCTCAGGGACTTGCACTTTGATTGCATTGTAATTAATGATGCTTTGTGTATTTTAGTGTGATAGCTGCAGAGACTGTTGCTGTCTCCCTGGTCCTGTCTTGGGGTTGTTTCTCCTAAGAGATGTGGACAGGAGGGAACAACTGAGAGGTGCGTGATGTAACTGGACTGATTGCAAGTTTCTCGGCTAATCACAGGCCCATCACTCGTGATTAAGAACTGAAAGCCAGTCTTCAGCCTTATGTCCCAGTTGAGGATATGATGGCTGCAGAACTGTTTTGAAAGCATTTCTCTTATCAGTGGTAGAAAGGTTATGTAGATATCCACAGGAATAAATGCTCAGAAAATAGAAGAAAGAAAGAAAGAAAGTTACATGATAGTGCCGTGTAAAAGGATGGCAAGATAAACTCCTGATGCTGAAGCTCCTGAAGATGAAACTTTCTGTACCTGATGTTGCTGAGAACCTGTGGGCTATTTGGTTTCCTTGTGTTGTTTCTGTGTATCTCTTTAGAGAGCAAAGACATTATCAACTGAATTTCTTACTGTGCTGGGTTTCCATTTCTTCCCTATCCTTAGAAAAAAAGGCTTGTGAAGGGGATGAGTGGAGCTATCCCTGTCTGATCGCTGCAGTAATCTGGAACTTGCCTTGATTTGCCCTGGTGGTAGATTGGCTTAGTTCTCTCTTTGTGAGTCCAGAGGGGTCCCCCCTTTTAAGATGATAATTGTCTGTGTGAATGCACAAGCCTGTTTAAGAGGGAGCCTGTTTGCTTTCTCTTTAATTCTGTATTGGCCCCACATATTTTCCTTCAGACTTTTAATATCACTAAACCTACTGGTTCTTTCATACTGAAGGACTGCTCATGCTTTTAAACTTCTTGCAGGGCTTCAGAGATTCAGTATTTCCCTGCTTTTCACTTATCTTTTCTCAAGGCTTGGTGAATCTGGCCTTGACTGAGTGTTTCAAGGAATGGGCATGAACAGCTTTATTCCTTCTGGGCCATCTTGCAGTTAGCAAGCAAAGTTGATTATATTTTGCCTAACTGTTCAGCATTTCTCATTTACATGTTGAAGATTATATCTGCTTTTCTTACAGAGGAAGTATTTTGAGCCTAGAGCTAAAGGGAGAGAAACTTTAGCTAGGTCATGAGAATGTTTTGTATTCACTCTAGTGTAATAAATAAATTGCTTATCTGCTGCCTTATTTCTACTGCATATCTCATCTCCTTACACATTTGTCCCCTCTTATCTTGTATAGCAACTACCTATAGTACCTATTTGTAAAACTTAGCTTTTATGGGATGAGTAATATCCCAGGTGGATTTTGTAGTCAGTGGAGAAAAAGGCTCCTCCAGGAGATAACAGAACAGTGGCTAATGTCAACCTCTTTATAAACCATGTGTAGATTTTCTCACTGTTCTCCCTTGCTGCCTCTTGAGAGGACCTCCAGACATTAACCTTATTGGGCTGGTTCACTACCAAAGTGTTCCACTCAGTTTGACTCCTTTTTTCTCTGCACTGACAAATCTTGTGCTGTGTGGATCCAGCCCAATGGTTACTATTTCAGCTGATAGATTTGTCCCTTTGCTGCTCTGTTATTTTGGGTTAGCTAGATTCTTAAATATCTGTAGGGGGTTTTGGTTATGTTTTTAACTTGATTTGATCTGGGCTACTTGATACTATTTAAGGTTCCACTTGAGATTCTGTACACTGCAATTCCCATTTCATTAAGTGGGAATTGGTTTTAATGTAGCTAAATAAAAACTGTCAGATTTTACAGTGGCCTTTTTCTTACACATACTGACTGATATTGCTATGTATAAAAGATGTGAGCCAGCATTTTTTTATGCTGCCCTGCTTAGGATTTGTGTTTTCTTTGGAAATGTGTTCATAATGGTTTTTATTTGTTGTTGTTTGTTTGTTTGAGTTTTTTTAATTCGTCAGGAGATTCTGCGTCCTACAGTCATCTTAGCCTTGTTGTAAATCCTGGCTACAAGAGTATCACAGGGCATCACAAACAGCTGCAGTGAGTCAGTGAAAAAAATTAATTTGTGGTTTTATTTTTATTTGCTGCCCTTCAAAGCCTTTTGGTAAAGGGATTGACTCAGGGAGAGGAGATGGAGCACAAATTTACGAAGTAGGTTTCATCCAGATATTCTTGTCCAGCAGTAGGGTGTTATTCATCATTAACAGTAATGGTAGAAACATGATTTGGGTTAACCTTCATCACAAATACTGTAATCCATGAAACAAACCACTAAGTTACAGCAGTTTTTTTAAGAACAGCTTTCCTCCCTTAACTCAATGTTCCTTGAAGTCAGGAAGCCATATTCATACCTGAAAATGCATTTGCATATAATAATCTGAAAAATCTGCACATTTACATACTGTTTGTGGCCTCATCCATGTCAGTCAGTCTCAACGAGAGATAAATACTGTGTTGCAGGCTTGCAAGATGAAACTGAGACTGACTTCTACAACTGTTCCTCTGAAATTCTTAGATTTGATTAGCATTTTTTTAATAACACTTCAAACTGCATGTCACGGAGACTTATTTCTTGATGTTCTCTGAAATAAGATTCTTATTACCTTGGGAAAAAATATATCCTCCCTCTTTAATTTCCTAAAGCATCAGTGTATGCAGAGTACATGACATTTTGTCTTATGATTATATTTTTTATTAGACTAGAAGAAATGTATTGGGGAACTTCTAATAAAAATCAATTGAAATTTTGCGTGAGGAAAGATATGGTGTAAATGGTTGTATACAGCCAAGATCATACCATTATTCTTCATGACATAGAAATATAAACTGCATTTTCAAAAAGTGGAAAATACCTGCAATTTAGATTGCTTAATTTAGGCTCCATTTAATCCTCTTTCTCAATATGGCGTTTTCACTGAAAGTCTGGGAAAAAAAGGTAAAAATTCAGTCAAAGGCTTCTTTGTAATGAGATCATATTTTTATGAATTCTTACATGAAATAATACTGTACTCTCATAATTTATGATCCTGGATTGAGGACCTAAGAAATGAGTGAAGGGGCACACTAGATTTTGTTCTGAGCAAATAAACCTTTAATATCATCAACACAGAAATGTCAGTCACCAAGCAAGTAGACTACTTTTTGCTGAGAAGATAAAAACATGCTTTCAGAAGAGAACTTCAAGTCCCTTTTTTCTTAACCCACTCTCTAGGAAAACATGGTCAGAAAAAACAAAAGGTAACATTGCTCTCAAAATTACCTGTGGTACTACAAGAACTTTCTCTTCTCATTTTTGCAAAAAGACTGACAAGTGCTTGTTACAGTAAATGCTCCTACTGCTGGAGAAAAAGCCAACAAACTAAGATGAAAAATTCTTGCTGTGTCAGGTCCCTTATAGAGGGTTGAAAAAGCATCCAGCAGGATTAGGAAAGAGAATACTGGGATTGTAAACAAGTATTAAAATATCCTAATAAGGCAAAGCAAATCTTTATCTCAGTTTAGCTGGTAAGTTGAAGATAGAGGTGGAGGTAGAAACAGAGAATATGAAGATAACAGATAGAGATAACAGGTTAAGATTTCAAGAGCAGGTATCGCTCTTTCATTACCTGCTTCCCTCTGTTGATTGATGTATTATGGTAGTTTGGTTTGCTGCTCTCTTTGGGATTTATTTCTAAATGCATGCATATTATAGAGCACTTTATCATCTACTTCAGTTCTCCTGCTTACTGATTCCAGGGTGAAATCTGCTTTAGGCTTGATGCACTACATTTCACTCATTACATTCCTAAGAAAGACAAATGGTTGTAGGGCTTTGCAAGTTGACAACTCATAAATACAACCTCTAGGAATTAGAGGCTTCTTCCTTCTGTCCTTCCTTGCAATGATATAAGTGCTGTGTAAGAGCAGTAGAAGAAGGATCATTTGTAATGAAAAATAATGAAAAATAAATGTACATTGATGGCTGTTGTGCATAGATGGCTCCCCCAGTAATACTCAGGGCATTGTGTGCAGTCACAGTTCACTGTTACATGCAGACATTTGGCTCCTTTACACAAATACATACATTATAAATAGGAAGCTTAACATTGTGGTAGGAAGTTATAGCCTGGTCATTAAATTGTCCCATTTCTTTTTGGAAAATCCTGCAGTCGCTGTGTCCTTGAATTCTTCCTATTCACAGTCTTCCTGCTTGACACCCTTCATCAGGGTTATTAATGGATATCATCAGTCATGTTTGTTTTCCATTTCAGTTATTTTTTTGTCCAGGACTGATGGAGAGCTCTGTGTGTCTGATCTGTTTAACTTGAATACTTTTTATAGTCACAGCATTATGTTTATCTCTGTACAAAGCTTGTGGTATGCTTGGAATGCTGTACAAACTTTAAAATATTTGTGATAATTTCATCCAGATCTTTTGGTAGTACAGGTTTGTTTACCATAATAGAGAGTATTTCCTGTTAGTTATACTCTCTGTACATAAGGTTGAATTTAGCATTAACGTCTCTTGTTTTTCTGAGATAACACAGTGAAGGAATATAAAAGGGATAGTAAAACCTGGACAGATTTTTTTGAGTTTGTGGTTCTTGAAGAAGAACTTTGATTTGCAGTGCCTGGGGCTGTTGGCTGTAAAAAGATGAGGAGCTGGGAACTCTGAGGCTCTCTCACAGGCTCACTGCATAGCCTGAGCTCAGTTGCCTTATTTTTTCGCTATCTGGCAAAAAAAAAAAAATTAAAAAAAATTACAGTAATCTTAGTGGCTGTGAAAATGCTGATGTAATGAGGGGTTATCTACTCTAGAAGCATAAGGTGATAAAAGATATTTTGCTGAAGGGTTTGCCATCTGCTAATCTGTGCTTTTCAGTTTAGTGTCTGAATGTATGGCAGAGCTAAAGGCCTGCATGAGCCCTGGATTTTGCTACAATGAATAGTGTCAGAAGCAACTGTGCATATGTGCATGACAAAGAAAAGATAAAGATTTATGCTTGTAATTCTGAGGTAGCTACTTAATGTTATACTCTCCAGTTTATTGCTGTAGTTCTGCTGGTGGTTTTGAGACTAGAAATATTCTTCAAAATGTTGACTTAACTAGCAAGTTGCTATTTTTTTTTTCAGAATTAATTTTCCATTCATTAAAAATGTCATAGCTAATTTATAGGTATCAGTCTGTTTTATGGGACAATTGACATTTCAGCCTTGTGACATTTGTCAAGAGGGAAAGTATTTTTTTCCCCTGTTAGCATTACAAGCAGTAAACGAAAATAACCCTTTTATGTCGGTAAAACATTTATTTCAAGAATTACTACCCTCTTGGGAGAAGGAGATACTATGATGACTTGCTTAAGGAAAATCTTAGATTGCCTTAATCTGGGAAGAAAGTTATCTTTGTGTCCTTCCTATTGCACTTAAAAATCAACAAGCTGTCTCCCCAGCCAACCCTGTTCTCCTGATTTTTACTGGAGTGCAAACCTCCATTAACTTCCCTGGCTTTATTGCGTTTATATTACTAGAGGAAAAAAAATGAGGTTTGTGGTGCATTGACTGGCCAAGCGCATCCAATCTTAGGTTGAAAATGAAAACTCTGACTCCAGTTAGCCTGCAGGCATGGCTGAGCTGTTAGAATGAACCTAAGCTGTTTATCTGGAGCAGAAAATTACATGTATGTAGAATATATTTGATAAAAGAGACCTATAAGGGAAATACAGAAGAATATTGTGAAGATCAACTAAAAATCTATTTGTTTGGCAATTAGAGGCTTTCACACTTGTGACAGAGGTACCCTTTGTGTGGGCACCAGTATTTTGGTTTTTAGAACAATTTCCTATTAGGTTTTGCATTTCTTTTTCTCTGTATAAATATTTTGCTAAAATTTGCTAAAATTTGTTAATTTATAAGTGCTATATTGATGCACATGGTGGTCACCTTAGACTATACAACAATTTGGACGCAAAAAACCTCAGCATTAGAATGAATATTCTGTTTCAAAAAGAAAAACTGGGCCTTACTGGAATGCTGCCTGCTGAGAAACAATTTGAAGAATGCATCTGAAGCCTACTGCATTTTAAACTTAAGATGTGTTTTGACTGCAGTTTGCTGGGACACCAGGAACTGTGAAGTTCAGTGGAATCATTGGGAATATTCAGTCAGAGTTGGTTAAAGTGTGAGTCTTTGCTTTTCTAGAAACCTAGGAGTGTTACTTTGTCTAGTAGGAAAGCAGCTATCCATGGTAGAGCACTAAAACTGTATTGCTTTATTAATATAACAAAAAAACCCAAATAGCCTCTCACTTTCACTTTTGAAGTTTTTAGTAGCCTGTGTGAAAAATGCAGAGGTTAGCCTAACTTGATTATGTAGTGTCTCCAAGTGGAAGAGTGATTTTTTCCAGACTACTGAATAAAACCCTTGTGAATTGTGATCAGTAGTGATCCTGTTGCAGGCAGTACTTCAGTGGCAAGTACTGCAAGTACTTGGGTTTTGCTTTTTCCATTTGAAATACTGTATTTCATTTGCTTTATCTTTTGGTAGTTTTACCTGTGGACATGAAATAATGTCATCTAAATCGTACTATGAGGACAGATAGGCAGAATGGAGCTTTTAAATTTCTCATTGCCATGTACAGGTACTCACAGGTTGGTTTTCTTGACTTTTATGTATTTATTTATAAAAGGAAAGTGCATAGAATGTTAAAACAGTGGGGAAATAAATCCCTTGAAGTTTTCCATGAAGGAATGGGGACTAATCTGATGTTAATTCTGTGCAGTCACTAAGATGTACAATTTTATATGATTTTACTTGCTGTTGTGTGTTCATATGTTGTTTTTATTGATATGGTTGCCCATACCAATACATTTTAGGAGTGTGAGTGTCCGTGCAAGAGCTGCAACAGGCAGTGATTTAAAGGTTTACTTAATGCTTTAATACAACCCTTGATCAAGTTAACAAAATTCTGTGTCACCAGGGGAGCAATCTTCCCTGGCTGGGCTCTGCTCTAATCTTACAGATCAGCACAGCCTGCAGAACTGCAGATGAGAAACCCAAGTTTGGATTTGCAGTGCTGAGAGTACATTATACAGTGAGGTAGCTGGTCTCTCACTCACCAGTCTGATAATAAAACACACTTTTATAGATTAAGAGATACTGGTGCTGAGCTCCATATAGCCTGTCGTGGGTAAATAAAGTGCTGCAAAAATATTGCTGCTTCAGGCTCAGAGCATGAAATAGTGTTTTTTAGAACACAATTTTTCAGTTATATTAAACTTGGCCCAGCAGAAAAAGCCACATTGCTGATGGGCAGTCTGAGCCATTCGAGGTTGTATGTCCTGAGTTTATATTCAGGAGAAGAGTGTGAAAAGCCAGGCCTAACTCTGTGCTTATTGCATCAGGGGAAGAGAATAGTGGAAATACTGGAATGCTCATATGTCCTCCCACACCCACTACAGTCTTCTTTTGTATTGAAATATATATGAGTTTTTAGATATTAATTAATGTTCATTAGTAGCAACATTCTTCCAGAACTAACAATAAGCTGGTTTGGTGTTTTATGCTCTCTTGGGAAGAACTACCTCTGACTGACAGGATAAAAGGGTTTAAAATGGAAATGGCTAAAATTTGGCTTTCTCTAGTGTTGCTCATGTTACAGTCATGATACAGATTGATAGGTTGCAGGCCAGAAATACCCAGTGGAAGGCATATAATTGGCCACTGTTCCATGTTTTTTTCCTTATGCATCTGGAACTCATCTTTATAATCCCCTTAATACTTCCATTTTAACTTAAGTGTGCTCTAGCACATCTGGTTGTTGCTGGCTTTGATTCTTGATGAGGTTCCTCTTGGTAATCATTTGATTTGCATTAAGGAGGGACAAGGAAGTTTTAAGACATGGTTTCTGATGGTAAGGGTGGTGAAAACCAGAGAGTTCGACTAAGGATATTGTGGAATCTATATCACTATGAATCTCTTGCATAAGCAGGGGATAGAAAGCACTATTAGGTTACTGTTATCTGAAACTGTTTTTTCTGTTTGGTCTTGTTACTGAACCCATATCTTGTGCCTGAGAGGGGTTCTGGGGTGTATATCTGTATGTGACATTAATAGTTTTGTACTGGCTTATGTGTGCATGAGTGTATAATTGCATGAATTTGTCATGAGTTCAAATGTCCAGAAACTCCATAGGATGTGTTTCTTTGCATCACAGTCACTCAGAAAAACTGTATTACCAATATCTTAGAGGTTTTTTTACTTTGGCAACCATTGTATTTCTATGAACATTCCTACAGTGATATTTTGCTGGATTTCCTCAGTTACGCATTTCAAGGTGTCCTAGCACATCAGCAAGCTTCTGGAAAGCTAACTGCCAGTTTAGTCCACTAAACGGATATAATTCCACTTTCTTTTCCAGGGGCAAAGTTTTTTTATTCTGAGTCTTCAGATGTTTGAAGTATTTCAAGGATCAGTCATCTTAAATTCCAGTAATTTTTTCTGCCTTTAGTGGTTCCTGTTGGCTACTGCAGACCCCTGAGACAAGCAGCAGTAGCAAAGGCTTGGTAGAGTGACTTAGATGGAATTGAAGCAATCTAAAATTGAGACTGTGTATGAAAATATTCTTACATATTTTTATTAATGAGAGGAAAAGGTGATAACTTGTCCTATGTTCAGAAGTGGAATTTGCATTATTTCTCTTCCGCAAAAACATTGGACAAATCCTTCAGGGAGCAGTTGTTTTAAACTCTTCCATCCGCCCTTACACAAAAAATTGCTTTGTGAGGTCATTCTCTTTATGTTACAGAATTGTCCAGAACTCCTGCAGCAATTAATTTATCAGGTAACTTACATTTTGCATAGTTAAAAGAATGTCTTGGTATTCACTGAATGTATTAACTGTAGTTTAGTAGAAAAATAATTCAGCATTTTAAGATGGAAGATAGCTCTGCTAAGGGTGTCCTGTCATTTTCCCCATTTACCACTTCATTTTCTATTCCCTTTCCTCTTTCTACCCTTGATTAAATACTGTGCTATGGTGCTCATGAGAATAATTGGGATGAGCAGAAGCATTACTAACAGGAAAAAATTGTAGCCTCCAGCAAGTACTTTTTCTTATTAGTCAATGTGCCACCTTATAAGAATGTGATTAATTTCAGATCAGAACTTCACTTTAATGATGTGCTGATGTAATACTACTGTATGTAGGTCATTTGTTCTTCCAGCCCCCAAAAATCTGCTGAGCATCAAGGTAGTCCTTGTCTTATTTTTGTATCTGTGATGACCACTGATGAAAGAACAGCTTATATACTTATTCTGTGTTTTCACTGGAGGATTTGTTTTGGTCTGAAGCCTAATACTACAGAATTAGTGGTAATACAGTAGTTGGGGGTTTTACTTTATTCTAGTAAAAAATGGCTGGTAGGCCCATTTTGATAGAATTGTACTCATGTGGGGAATTGGCTGTAATGCAGGAATGGAGACTGCATTTCTTTTTTGGCTGTGTGATGTCAGGAGGGCATTTGAGAAATGCAGTTTCTGCCTAGTTGTTAATTGTAGTCCTGAATTATCTTGGATCGTGAGACGAAAAATCAAAGAAGAGTGAAACATTGATGCTTGCTAAGCTTGGCTTTGGTCAGGAGTGTCAATGATGTTGGTACTAGGATTGGATGGTGCTAAAACCAGCTGAGTCAAAACTGTAACTTGTGTGTATTATTCCATATGGTCAAATTGTACATGTTGTGGAAATTTTAAGGCAGCTATGTCTTTCTACAACAACCACTAAAGAAGGCAAAAATTCTGATTCCTAATAAAATGGAATTGTTTTGCGTTCATGCAAGATTTGCCTAGTATTTCTATGATTTATTCTATAATTGTGTCAGTCAGGAACTTGAGGAAGGAAGGGCTGAATTTCCAGCTAAAGTGAAATGGAGGTAGGAGGATTCAGAATTTTGTTGATTTTAAAATAAATTATATTTCACCGAATTTACATACTTCTAGCTTTTGGGACTTTATTACAAGCATTTATTAGTGTTTCTTTCACAAAAAAAAAGAAGTCCATTTTGCTAAGTGGTTTTTTTTGTTTTTTTTTAACTTCCAAGAGCATTTTGGCTTGTGAAGTGAGGGAACAGGCTTCTTTAAAACAGTAAGTAAAGGGCCCATGCAAAACACCTAGGAGAGGCAGTGATGTTAAGATGCTCAGTTACAGGCTTGCTTCAGAAAACGCACTTTGAAATAAATCGCACTCGTGCCCAGCTGTTAATTACACATTTCTGCCCACTTGCTCCTTTAAAGGTAGAAGTGTTTATTGCTGAAGACTGCACTGTTGGGGAAGTATTTACATTCAAAAGTGAATAAATTCAAAAGTGCTGTTTTTTGGTCTTGTTTCTGGCACCTGTTAGCCAATTACCTAGATTTCACATAGAGAGTTTTGTTGCTTTTTAGAGTTTGCTCTTCAGAGACTGAAAGTAAGCATAAAAATTAATTACAAAAACCTATCTTTATTTGCAAACATATATTCTTAAAATTTAGTAGTTATGACTGCCTTATCTGTCATTATAAAATACAATACTCTGATATTGAATCAGCAGATGCAAATGACTTGATAATATTTCTTCAGCAGTATTCTAATAAGAAACTGGTTACATGAAATTACATGAAGTAATTTCCTAACTCATGAATTTGGAATCTGACTCTGAAGAGAAGACTTTTTTCACAATCACAGAAAAATATTCAGTGCATGAAACAACCACAGAATGGAGAAAATGCTTTGCTTGCTAGTTTGAATGGTATGTGACATTCTCTACTATATCCTCAGGGAAATAGTTATCATTTGTATTTATAATTGGTGTTGGTTGACCCCCAGCCATGAGCTGGGAACCAACTTCCTGACTAGAAGTCAAGCTTTTACAGCCTTTACACATAAGTAGGAAAGGAAGGACTTCTCTTATGTAAACACAAGATGTGACTGATAATTAAAAGAGAAGTGTAACCTGAGGAGTGGTGAGTGTAATAACAGGATGAAATTTGACATGCAGAAGATTGTAATTTCTTGGAGATCATTTGAAAGTACTACCTTATTTGACAAGAAATCTGATGGAGTTTGTCCTAATAAATTCCAGGAAAGTCTCAGGGTTTCTACACGTGGGAACCTCTGCTGTTACATTCATTTAATGTGAGAGTTGTCTGAGGAAAAAAACTCTAGTTTTATTACCTTATCACTACTAGAATATGATCACATGCCAGAAGCTACAATATTAACATCAAGTGATGACCACTGGTGAAGGAATAGCTTTTTATACTAATACTGTCAATCGGGTTGGAAGGGACCTTATGAGGTCTCTAGACTGACCCTCTGTTCTCAGCAGGGCCAGGTATGAGATCAGACCAAGTCATTCCAGGCTTGATCCAGGTGCGTCTTGAAAGTCTCCAAGGCTGGAGACCATACAGCCTTAAGGAAGTGTTTCCCTGTGGAATGAGTTTCTCCACATGTCAGGTCTGAATCTTGTTTCAATGTATGTCTCTCTTGGCTCTTGTCCTCTGGGCCATACACTACTGTGAAAAGCCTAATTCTGTCTTCTCCTTGACCTTCTCAATACTAATGATGGGCTGCTTTTAGTTCTATTGAAATCACATTGTTTTAAGGGCTGTATTATCAGCTTAAGCAGAAAGGATTATTAGTTATACTGTAGAGATTAAATTAATAGCTCTTTTCTGAGTGCACAGACAATCTATGAATAGATTTGTCTTGATATGGAATTTTACTACCGCCCAGTATTCAAAAAGAAATGCAATCTTTAGCAGCTTTTCTTTTTTGCCTGTTGCTGACTTAGAGTACAGTAAGAATCCGTATGTCAGAGGCTGCTGTTTTCTCTGACCTGAGTAGAGGCAGTTTCAGATGTGTAAAAATAAACCTAAGTACATAATTTTTCTTTGCATTGTGCTTGGTTTGAAAGCATTAGCTAGTCCTGTATATCAAATGAAACAGAAAAGTGTTCATTACCCTGAACAGTTATTTTTATTGACAATGAAACAGAGAAATTTAGAATATCTGTGGTGTACTGCATTACCTCTGTGATTTATATGGATACAGAAAGTTGGTATGATTGTTATGCTAGGGCTTTTTAATATCTGTAAGAGAAAATGACAAGTTGGTACTGAAGAACTTGCACTGTGTTTTGTAGTTATCTTCAAATCACCAGGAGTGGGCCAGAGTCCCGTAACAAGATTATGCTCAGTTTAAGAACTCCCATGAAGAAATAAGGAGTGAGACAGATGATTGTCAATCACAGTTTGAGTTCTTTATTTTTTTTTAAGGGGAACTTCTTCCAAGTATGAAAAAGAAATCTTTTTAATGTAACATTTCTTCAATTCACATTTTAGAGACTTTTTTTTTTTTTGTTTGCAGTGAAATTTTGAAGTATAAAGTTCATATAAATCAAGGGCAAAAGGCAGTAAGTACCATATCATCCTGGTTTTAGTTTAAAAGGAAAGCCTGTTTGTGTTTGGTTGGAATACAAGTGTAACAGAGAATGCACTTGGAACTTCCGTACCCAGAGTTAATTTTAATAGGATGCCAGCAGCTATCAGGTCTGCCACTGATAACAGCAATTATGCTGTACTTCTTGAATTTTGGGTAGCATTAATATTTAAATGTATAAACCTTTCCATTATACTCTAAATTTATGATACAGAACTCTGATGCAAAAACTGAAGGCAATTATTCTGTGGTGCCAGTAGCCCATTTGTCTCTTTCACAGATCCGTGAAGTTGTCTGTTGATTGTTGTGTCTAGAAATTAATTTTTGATTACCTGATTTTCTCAACACAAACAGACTGCCAACTGCAATTCAAAGTCATTCTTTTGGGAAATGTGTCTGCTTTCTGCAGATCCAGTGCATTTTACTGAGGAGCTTATTTTTTCCACTCAGCCACTTGGTGGCAATAGGCTTCTTCAGAATGATGGCTGCTGCTGTAAAATGTGCCTGCCTTCGGAGTAGAAGGCTGCTTGATTTCTTGTTTAGTATGATAGCTAAGCCTTTTGATTAAAACGTGGTTTATGTTTTCCCTATTTTATACAAATAGCAGTCAGATAATATCAGGAGAGCATTTAGGAGCAGTGTGCCACTCTGCAGTGCAGAAAACCATGTTGAGGCTTTGAGAAGAGAGCAAGAGTTCTTTTTATTTCTCAGTAGGTGAGGCCCATGGCAAAGAACCCTCTTTAAGCTTTTTATTTCTGCTGATGCCACGGTCATAACCAGGGAGCTGTAACACTGCAGTGCTAAGAAACTGGCAGTGCCTTGTCCTTGGAGTTGGGAAGGGTATGGGATCTCTCAGGAGTAAAGAATCCTGACAGATAAAATACCATGGCAAGTGAAATCCTTATGCTGGAGCTTGGCAAGGTCATGTGCCAAGCTTCAGCTTTAGAGTTCTGTGATGTTGCCTAGGGGGATGAGATGCCTCAAGGCACTGGGCAGCTGGCAGGCTAAGGAGTTTTCTTGTGATGTGGAGGAATGCTTTGAGTGAGGTGATGGACTGGCCAGATCAGCATCCTATTACTCTGCCTCTGTAAGCATCAACTGGCTGTAAAACAAATTTGCAGCTTTTTGAGTAGCAGAGTGAGAGTATCTAATTGTTCAGAGCTGTTGCTTAGTAGCAATGCAGGTACTGTATGGAGGAGAAAATCCTGCTGTATTGAGGCAGAACAGAGTTTAGACTTGGTTTCCTTTTTAGTATACATTGTCTCAAGACATTTCAGAAAATAATGATTTAGTAATAGACACTGTTCCCAAATGGAAAAGATAAATTTCATGCAATATGACATCATGGAAAAAAAGGTACCATGTGAATTTTCTTTGTTTAATATTGCGCTAAATCATGGGGTTTTTTGGTATACAAATACTGCATAGAGGTGCTGTTTAAAAGACCCCTTTGTCATTCTGCATAGGTATGGGATGCTGCAAATGAAGGAAGCCATTATGGCTGAGGCAGATTCAGCTCTCCATTTTCCAACTGGCTTTTGATCATAGCAGATGCAGTGTTTGAGTATTACTCTTCCAAATATCTGCTGTGGCTCAGCTTCTGCATTATGTCTTTGAGACTGTCACTTTCCAATTTAGTGAATGTTGGTAAAGAGGTTCAACATTTCTCAGGGAAAGGACAAAAAATGTTGTGCTTAGACAATGGGACAGCATCAACCTTACTCTTTAGGAAAGCAGGCTAGTAAGTTGTTTGTGAAAGTTCACATACTCTTCCACTGCAGAGCTGGGAATAATAGTGCTGCATAGTACTGAACTTCAGAACAGTCTTTACAAGCACTGGCTTTTTCACAATGATTGTGTTTGTTTTATGACTCCAGTAAGTAGAAAGAAAAAAATCCTCAAATTTTTGCTTAATCCAGTCTATACATACAGAATTAAAGCTGCAGAAGGGATGGGCTTAAATGTTTGATCAGTTATTTTGGTCAGCACATTCAGTAGTATCTAGTCTTTATGTAGCTTCTGCTGCCTGATTCTGGAACCTCTTTAGCTCTGTACTTCTGTGTTACACTAAAAGCAACAGTTCTCCAACTAGAAGAAAGAGTTTACATGCAGAAAAGCATTTTAAAAATAGGGATACTGACCAAGAAGGATCATGTCACTGTTTTGGATGTGTGAAGATGTATACTAATCCTTGTAAAAAGTGGTATTGGAACTTGTTGACTGAAGTAAGGTTAGAACCTGGTTGAGAATAAGTAGTTTGTAGTTTTAACATCACTAGTATTGGTATAGTGCAAGTACTCCAGAGTAAGATATTCAGAAGTATAATACAAGGACTTGCTCAGTCTTGTGGACATTTCAAAATAATGTCAGTCTACCAACTTTAAGACGTCAAATATTTGCTGTTTAATACTTCAGCTCATTCTCTAAGTCCTGACTATATAGATGTGGAAGACTGGTCTCACTTAACAGACTAAGTTATTTTTCGTATAAATTTGAAAATCGTTATATACTGAATAAGATTTTGTGGCAAGTAGTCTGCAGATGGGTTTATTGTGATGGGCCTACTGAAGCTTAGTCCGTGAGGATTTATCTTACTCATGTTATGGGATCAAAACCTGATTTCAGCTCTGAGCAAATCTGGGTTTTTGTAGTGTTGCCTACTTAGAGTGGGAATGAAACAGAAAATTTGTTATCTGAACCTATGAATGTCACTATCCCATTCAAATCAGAAGAGTATGTTTTACTTAATTCTGAAAGAAAATTGTAACTTACCCTGTGATCCTTTAAAAATCTAGACTATTGACCAAAAGGCAATCTTTTTTTAGACTTCTTAACAATTTGCCCTGAGCACCTAGCTGTTAACAAATAATGAGACCATTGATTCGATGAAAGGAAAAAAGCCCCAAACTGGAGCACATTAGACTATTAAATTAAAAATTTATTCCAATTAGTACTGGGGGACTGCTTTCTACTGTACTAAATTAGGCAGCTGGGAATTAATGGCAAGTGAAAATCATTATAATGACAGTCTTTTTTAGTTTAAGATTTGAGAAAGTTTTTGGCAGTGTCACCATGCCCTTTAAGAGTTTAAATTGCTCTCTAGACTGAAGATGCATAAATGTTGATTAGTGAAAAAGGTCTTGGGAGTACTTCCTAGTAGAGCTGAGCCTTTCTGGACTGTCTGGGTCTAACTCATCATTGTAATAAGCTGCCCATCTGCATTTGTTCAAACACCAGGCTTGTCACATGCTCAGGATGAAGAATTCTGTGACTTCATATGTGATACTTAATGGCAACCCAGAGAGCCTTTAACAACCAAGTTGCTGATTCAGTGACATTTTTTCACTTGTCCTTCTAAGCCAAAAATGTGCTATTTCTTTGCTATTCTTTATAATAAGCACATTATTTCTGTTAAATTTATATGAAAAATGGGAATTGTCAAAGAAACACAGGAGATACCATTTAAAAGCAAAGCCACACAGTGAAGAGCAAGAAATGAAACAGAAACTGGGGGTAGAAGACCTGTAAGCAGAGTGAAAACAAGTTTTGTGCTTTGCTTTGTGATAAATCCTATAGCTAGTATTTTAGAATGATGTTTTCTTCTGATCCAGATGCTGATGCAATCTCTATAGTACTTGTATGACATTTGCATGTATATATAATATATGTTTTATGTAACGTTATTGTTTGAACTTCACTGGTTGGAATGCATCAGCAGCTAATTTTCTCAATCTGATAAGCCTGACATCAGTCTGATTTTTAAGCTGCTGTATTGACTCAAATTGCTGAAGGATTGGGTGTCCTATGAGCCAGTAGTAATGTGTGAGGCAATTAACATTGCTAAGGGTTATGGTGTACTTAAAATGAACTGTGAGTTCATTGCCTTACAAAGGGAATAATCTTCAGCCTCTTTAGGCTCCGAAGCAATGATAAAACTAGCTCTTCTATTGGGATGGGCTGGGCAGACAGGAGTGCCCAAAAGTTTAAGCTGGGCTAATTATCTTCCCTAGACTTAGTTCAGGTATGTTATACCTCTCCAAGAGTGTTTTGTTTACAGTCCTCTCCACTTTGCTCTGGCAAGGAGATCACCCTCTTAATACCTTCATCAACAGATAATTTTTTTTTGGGGGGAAGCAAATGCTGTGACACAGCCAGATTCTGATGGTTGTCTCTAGTTGTGGTTTCCACAGTGAGTAGCAGCTTTGGTGCAGTTTTGGTCACCTCTGAATTCGGACACAACAGCCAGGTGGACTCTGATACTCACCTATAGTGTTCTGCTCTTAAGCTGGCGTGCCTGACATGCCAAACTTTGAAGCACCCGTGTAAATCATGGGGAAGAATTGGATACTGTTTCATAGGCATTGATGCTGTTCTTCCATTCTGGGGTCTAGAGCCAAATATTTATTAGAAGACCATGCACATGTAGGTGCTGAAAGAGATAGGTGCATTAAGCATCACATATTTTTGAAAGTACAGGGGAGAAGTAACAAATCCAGTCAAATGGCTGCACTACAGGATTTCCAGCAATTGGTTGTGGTTTCTGTCTCTGCAATTTCAATAACTCTCCAAGATGGGATGTTGCATTTTGTATTGCTGCTGTTAGTCAAAGCTTGTAATGGTTTGCCTTGCTTCAAGTTCCCAATTCACTCATCTGTTAAAAACAAGCCCCCCGAAACATAAAACAAAAACCAAACAAACAAAAAAGGAAAAAACAAAAAAAATCCCTTTCTTCTGGATGAATAATTAACATTACACTTTTTCTTCCAATAAAGAAAGAAAAAAATCTGAACAAAAACCAAACCAAAAGTAGTGGAGAAAAGTATGCAGCAGTGAAAAAATGCCATTTGAGCAGAAGAATTTCTCAAAGAATGCTATAAACTCCTGTTTACTAGAGCAGCTGTAGGCCAAAGTTGCTATGGAAACAGAAAGAATTCAAATAATATTAGCCATAGCACGTATTATATATTGCACTAATGACACTATACCAAAGGGTCCCTTGTGGTTTCATTTACAAGGATCACTTTTCAATGATTTATCACCAATATTAGAGGCTAGACTTTAAAATTAGCAATGGAAAGTTCAGCCTTAATTGACTTATAATAATATCATAATCTAGAATAGTTTTGAGTTTTTGATATGCAGAAAGTTCTTAGTCTTTTCTTAGAAACAAAATCATGCTCAAGCCATAAAACAGATTATTCCCACTTGGCACCCAAAAGTGCTGACTCCAACAGTGGAGCTGATGTAACTAGAACTGGAACATTCTTTTATTTGCAAGAAAAAATCAATCAGTTCTTGAGCTTGGTATGTACCTGTTTGGGGAAAGGAGCTTGAATTCAGCTATGTCTGCCAGATGACTGTGGCTGGTGCTGGATTGTGGGAATAGGTGAATTGTTCTGATGTAGTTTGTCAGAACAATGATATGCTTTAGATAAGAGATTGACACAGGAATGGTAGGGGTTTGTCATGACTATAAATCCTGAGGTTCTCCCTCTTGTATCACCCGATTTAAACTTTTCTCTTTTTGGCACTCATGTTCTCACTAGTTCTATGGTTATAGTCTTTCTTACCCTCTCTGCACCTCTGGCTGAGGAAAAGGCAGAAGTAGAATTGAAGATTCCTTAGCTGTCATAAAGCAAATTTTGTCCCTTGAAATGTTGACTAAAGCACTGACTTGATGCTTTCAGGACACAGGCAAAGTTTCAAGTGACAGGTTTAGATGTAAGTTGTGTTTGTAATTTGAGTGATTTTTGGAAAAAATTGCCGACCAATCCATGTGTTGAATAACCCGTTGGACACTGTATAAATGTACTCCCATCTCTAAGGTATATAAAAATTAGCTTCACAGAGTGGTCTAAATTATATCCTATATAAATGCAGGGTAGAGATGCTCAAAGAGCTTTTTCTGTGTTTGGCAGAAAAATCTGGCAAAGGTATAGAAAAATTTCCCAAAGCTGTGTTCTCATAATGACTGCACTAGAATGCTTGCATAATGCTTTGTCTATTACAAAAGCTGTAAAAACATTAACTAATCCACAAAGCAGATTACATGTTGCAGATGTATCCCTCTGCTGGGAGGAAAGCATGTGTGTGTGAGTGAGGAGGAAGAAAAATCTACTAAAGGAGGCTTCATTTGGTCCTTTGAAGCTTTATTGCATTTCTTTGACTGCATTTTCATACTTTTGTCAGAATGTTTTTATTTTCCCTAAGATTCTGTTAATGAAATTGCTGATTGATGTATGAAAAACATATACACCTTTCTGAACACAGAAAATCCCCTTATCTTGACTCTGTTTGCAACCAAAATCTCAACACTCTAAAATTATTTCAAAGAGTGGCAGCCATTCAGCCAAAGCACCTCTCTCAGAGTCTTTTCCTTTTATTCACAGATACAGTTCTCAGACTTTCTGCTGCATGGAAGCTTTAGCACATTTTCAGGGTGGCTTTTGCATTCAGATTCTTGACAAAAAGTGAATTCAGGGTTAGGTGACTGCTGTCTTTTATCAGGTCTGTCAAGAACTGATCCTTATATAGGGTGGACTTGAACATGGATTTGGAATACTATGATAGATGCTTAGAATTGCTTGAATTTGATTAAAATTGTTTAAAATGAAAACCTAAATGCTGGGGCCACCTGTTGCCTTCCAGCTCTCTTCAGAGCTGATTATGTGTGCCTGTGTTGCCAGTGGGTGTGTGCACATACCTGCATATGTGTATGGATTAAAGATGGCTGCTGAACTAAAACCGGGATTGTTTAGGAGATGAGGAGCAAGGCCAGTCTTGCTGAGATGGTCCTTGACATTGCCCTCACTGGGTCTCTGGAGGCCAGGCTCTGCTCTCTGAGGTGCTGAAAACTGGATCCAAAGTGTGCTGCTTCTTGCTTCCTCATCTTTGTGCACTCCTTGATGGCTTTGTCCTTACCAGCCTCCACCCTAAAAGGAAAGGGAGGGGACTTCATCTCCTCTCCTATAAATCATCTAATTTTTGGAATGAAGACTAGTTCTGATTCCATCACTTGTCTCTCTCCTGCCTGTCACACCACCTTTGCTATCATCTTTCTGCATTTTTTTGCGTGTTTTCCTCCACACTTTGTACAAGTATGTCGCTATTCTGTGTTCGAATCCTTGCGTGTTACTCATATTCCTGTGCTTAGCACTGTTACAAAATACTTTGGTCTTGTTACCACTTAGACTATTGGTGGCTTTTTTGTGCTACCAAAGACTCCTCTTTTTTGACTGACACTGGCAGGACAGGAGCATGAGCAGGTCCTGTTCCTGCCACCAGCAGTGGGCTTGGCTATATTCCCCTTGTGTGGCTCCAGGGATCTGGCTGGATCTGTGGCACAGTGAGCCCTGTGTGGGTGAGTGCCAGCTTGAGACCTGTTGGGAGACTCCATTAGCTATAATCACTCAGGCAAGAGGAACATCATTGCAGACATTGATTTAATGCACAGTAAGAATCGAAAGGGCAGAAGCAGCAGTCAGGTGGGAAGTGCTGCTCTTCCCTTACACGGCTGAAAGAGAGCATGCAGAAAATATTTTGAAGAATACTCTGATGGATCTGAGCTCTGTAGTTAGACTGTCCCCCTCCACTGCTAATTTTCTATTTTTGGTTCTTAAGGGCACATAAATTTATTATATACCTGGATTTTCACATGTTAGCTACAGAAGATGTTCTTACCAAATACGGCAACATTTATTTTTTTTCTTTTTGAAAGTCTTCAGTTTATTCGTGTAGGGAATAATATGCTTTTTGGATAGTGCTGTTCAGGAAAAGAGAACTGTTTTAAGCTGCTCTTGGTATGTGAAAGTAATCCATAGGCTTTACACTTGATGCAAAAAATTTTAAGCTGTTGGCAGAGATTCTATGTTTTTAAAAGTTTTTCTGTTTGCTGGATTTCATGTATTTTCATTTTCCCTTTGAAGTGTGTGGGAGAGAGCAGAAGGGGAAATACTTCATTATGTCCATGAATTATTCAGGTACAGTTCTAGCAGCTAACATTACTTTAAATAGCTCAAGGTCTTTCTTTTTCCTTGAGTATGTCTCAGTTTTCATTCTTATGCTGATTGTATGCTATGTTCCTTTGTTGAATACAATTTTGATGAAGTACTATCCTTCGGCAATCTTAAGAAATCATTTCAGTCTTGAAATAAGTATTTAATTCTGTTCTTCTTCAGCATCAGATATTCAGTGACCCTCAGTTGATACAGGTGAATTGTCATACATGCGACTTTAAAAAAAAATCAAATTATTCTCCCTAGAGTATGTTTTCTATGTATTCTTGCAAAGGCATTGATCTCAAATGGCCTCCCACATATATTTCTACAGTGAAGGAAAAAAGGAATATGTAATATTAAATATTAATATACTGTTATACTCTGAGAGGAATTTTACAAACCACATTTAGTACATCATTTAAATGGGGAGGCATGAACAGGAACTCCTTACATTTTGGAAATCTCTTCCCCCTCCCACCAATAATATGTGAAAATCTGTATTTAGAAAATAGTTAAGAAGAGTAACACAGAGGAAGACAATTAGAAAGATGTCTAGAGGCCAACATAAGAGGAAAAGAAAGCAAAACAGAACAGTGGCTTTAACATACTGTTCTAGTAGTTCTAAAAATATCTTTGAAAATCCAGTGATTGCTGCTATTATTTCAGGGTGGGAAAAGAATGTTAAAAATTTTTTCCCCAGAAGTTTAGGGCCTACCTGATATAGTCTAAAGAGGCGGTGGGACATAATTACAGACAGTTGAGCAAAAATGTATCTGTGTGTGTGTGTCTACAAGACTCAAGTTTGCAGGAGGGATGCCAGTGACCAAATCTCAACTGCTCAATTTAAGTTGCAGCAGCAGTGAGAATTTTGCAAGGCAAGCATCAGAGGAAGTGCAGTGACAAAAGTGTCAAACAGTGCAAAACTTGACCAAAAGATCCAATAAAGATCGAGATGTAATCAATATGTTCATGTTCATGACGGTAAGGTTATAACAATGTATTTATAACCAGAGTTAACTTGTATATATTTTCTTTAGCCATGGATGTGCTTGAGAGAAATGATTTTGAACTGAGTAATTGCAAACATGCCAAAGCTCCAGTCTTGCAGCTTAAGTTGCTTACTGGACCTCAGGTTCTCAAAGCCCTTGAACAATCTCTGAGCAAATAGTCAAGATTATGTTGCTGGAACACAATACAGCAATGAAATGGAAATCTCAATCTGTGTAAAAGAATCTGGAAATGCACTGGAAAATGTGAGGCCCCAGATCCAACCCTTGTGCAGTAACCAAAAACACTGGTCAGGAAAAAAAAAAGCATCCCCTTGCTCAGCAAAACAAGATTTATCAGGGCTGTATCTCTGTCTCAAGATTAGCACTATAGCACTTGAAAGATAGCCAAAAGTTGTTTGAGTATCATGTTGACAAGGGACTGCATGTTAATTAGAATAAAATTACAAAACAACAGATACAACATTCAAAAACTGCTGGTAATGACAGAGAATCTGTATCCACACCCTTTGGGACCTTGCTGTTACTTGATTATTTCAATTGTTTAGAAGAGCAAGAAGTCTAGAATAAAGATGTGTGAAAACATGAAGAAATGAATATTTTGGTGCCACTGATTGCTGGCTGGTTCAAATGGGGAGATTTGTTAGCTAAACCCAATTATTAAACTTGGTTTTATCTATTAGTTGTAAATACTCAGTTCTGCATGGGTTTAGCCTCCTTGGTTTATATGTATTGTACAGTTAATACAGTTTTGCTTGGTCTATGTGGAATTGAATTACATTGCTTAACACAATTATATACATTAGTATATTTGCATATTCATATGTGTTTTATTGCCATTTTTAAAAAGCAGAGTAGTCAATTTTTAGAGGACTACACTGTAATTCCATAAGCAGTAACTTGACTAGGTATTTATGTGTATAAGTAAATTATTTGGAATAATAATTAGGAAAAAAACCGTAATGAAGCCTTCATAAAGAGATGTTATTTGCTTTTTATTATTTAAAGCCCAGTGGTAGATTTGAGACCTGTTATCTTGGGCATTTTATATCTATTTACTGCTAAAGCTGTTGTTATTTATTTCAGCTTTCAAACTAATTTTTAGTGTTGTCCTTTGAACAGAACAGGTAGAAAAATAATTCAGTACTTTGCTATTCTTGAAAGTGACTAGAATTTATGTATTATGCAGTGTATTTCTTTTGAATTTTCTTCTTAGGAAGGGAAACTGGGAAGACAGAAAGGAGATAGGGAGGGTACTAAGGTGTGTGAAGTTGTGACTAGGTCCAGACTAAGTTGAGTACCATTGAATACATTGAGTCCTGTTAAGATACCCAGTTGGACAAAAATAGCAGTTTGTACTTCTTGTGGTTGCTGAAAGAGTTTTAAGTATGAAATTTGTTAATAAGAAGTTACTGATGCCTTGAAATATTCATAAGATGAGGATCCTGTTCTGCTTACAGCCATTATTGGTGGTCAAACACATCCGGAGCTGTTGTAAAATTCGCTGCTGTTTAGTCTGAGTTTGTAACGTTTAAATTATTACTGCTGAATTTTTGTGTGAATGGAAACTTCTTAAAATAACAGTTTAAGTCCACCAAGTCAAAGGTGGAAAGGATGGTTGTCAAACTGAATTTAATAGTTTTTAAACTGGTTGCAGGCTGTGTTGACCAGGAAAGTCTGAGACGTGTGGGCAAGTGATTGAGTGTGTTCATGTGCTCTTCTCAGAGGTTATGGTCTACTTCTAGATTGACTAGAAGAAAAAAGCACCATCATGTTAATTTTGAGTCTATAATAAAGTCAAAATGGTAGTAGAAGTCAAGCACACCCTATTCACTTGGAATGCTCTTCAGGGCTTGATCTCTCTCTTATTTTATTTTTTTAATATTTAATTGTGCTATTCTTCAAAAAGCACTGTGGCAGTGGTGAGGGGAAGAGTGGGCAAAGGGTCAGGAGATATTAAACTGTAAAGGAAATGACAATTTTTGCTAATTGTCATAGAAACAAAGGAGTAATGAATCCTGGTGAGGAGGCAGAGGAGTGCAGGATGTTGGTGCAGACTCGCAGCAGTGTCGCTGAGCTGTGCTGTGACATAAGGCAGGTCATTCTGAGAGCTTGGCCCTCTTATTTTCTAATTACATGTTTTCATAAAATATTACTTACTTAGAACAACCCTGGAAACATAACTAACCCAAGCTCTCTGCTTGCGTGGACTTTTATGTGTTAGTGAGTTCATTGTTGGTTTGTGCCCGTGGAATAACTCTGCCCACAGTTGGGCCGTCAGAGCAGAGAATTGCCTGGACTGCCACCACTGACATCCTTGGAGGTGGAGCAGCCCTGTCAAGCCCATGTTCTTGCCATGATGGACAGCAGCTGCTCTAATTTGTTTGGTCCCAGTCCTGTGAGTTGTCCCTTTATAAAGAGCAAGTGAACTCCTGGGAACAGAGGGAGACTGTTTCCCTGGAGGAGGTTCTTATCAAAGAATAAACCTGGGGGGCTTTTTCATTTGTCACTTTAGCTTGCCTGCTGTTGTTGGTACACTTGAAGGGGAAGGCAAGGGGATCACATATGCTTTGGGAGGACAGCCCTCAACTCAGTGGATGAGAAGAGGTGTTACTGTGTAGAGCAGGATGTAAATCAGCCTTGCAGAGCAGAGAGGACAGATAGAGCATGGTTTGCCTGCACTCCGGAGCGTTACTCAGGTAGTGAAAAGCTGTAATAAGCAGGAGGAGAGTTGAATACAAACGTTTTTCTTTTGGTCCCTCTTACAGCTTCAGCTCTTCAGTTTGGAAAATTGTGGTTCTGTTTTTGTTTGTTAATTCCAGATCAAATGGAATTTGTTTCTTGATGAAGGCTATGAGTCACTGTGTTTTAGCAGGCAATCTCCCAGGATTTCAGTCAACACATAAATTGCTGCAATGTAGGAGATGCTCAATTAGCATGAATTCATTGCTCCTTGCTAGTATAGCTTATCAAAGGATGCTTAATATCAGCGTGGATTCAGTTGGTCAGCTGTAACACAGACAATAATTCTAAGGTAAAGAACAATTGTGTACCCCCACCTTTTTACCTTTTTCCCCTACTGGCATGAAAAGCTTGTAGCTGTTGCTTAAAAATTGCAGGGATTCTTCTTCTGGATGTTGTCACCAAATTTTTTGTTACCTTGAAAAAGCAATATATAAAAAAAGTATGCTGTACATTCTGAGTTTAATATACCATTTGACTAAGCTTGAGTGCATAATAATCTAAATTTAAAAAGGGAGTAAAATATAGTAGCAGTATTAGCAATGGGTTCTGTATCTCATAAGAAGTTTCTTGTGTTGATGGTAAGTCAGGGAAAGAATGCAAGAAAAAGACCTTGTGTTGCCTGTGTGTTGTTTGTGAAAGAATAGAAAACAAAATTTGAAGAAATAATTACTCCAAAGGGTTGAATAGGTGCAAGTGGTGAGTAGGAATAAGAGGTGACATCTATTGTGGTGGGAAAATACTTTAAAGAATTAGAAGGAACCTAAAAAAAATACAGTTGGAACTGAAGTCAAGAAGGGCTTTTTATTAGTTTAATGTATACTACTGTCATATTTCTCTACTTTCTATACTGCAGATTGCTATGCAGAGACTGTTCAGTGCTTTGGGACAATAACCTGAGAAGGCATTGTATTAGCTTAGATTATGTGTTGGTGGCACTGGAGAAAATCAATGTATTACCAGGTCAAAGGAAATTACCATAGAATAAAATACACATGGGAAGAAGATGGAGAAATACTATCCCTGTGTGTAAACCTGCCTCCCTGTCTGTGGTTAAGACTTGGCAAACAAAATTAATCACCAAATGGTAGTGGAGATTTAAGCAGCTACACTTGAGAGACAGATTAGTTCTCTGTCTATATAAGCCTTTGCCATGTACATAAATACTTAAAAATTCATAAGTTGTTAATTCATGTCTGAATTCTCTGTTTATGCTAGATTTGTATATCTTTATCCTCTGGATAAATAGAACAATCAATCTCTCTTCAAAGTATATTGGAAAGGGCAGGCAGTATTTAGAACTCCAAAATTTAATAAAAAACATACACTGATACTTTTGTGTTGTGCTAAAAATAATATTTTTATTCTTCATAAAAAGTTAGGATTAAACTTGCAAAGAAACAAAACCATCACTGAACAGTAAAACAAAAAAGTTAGGTATATGGTATTACTTTTACATCTGGGGGTTTTTGTTAAATATTTGAGATCCTCCATAAAGAGAATGGTGACAGCACATACCAGCTTGGACAGTCGTTTCATTGTTTCTCACTGGTCTAACGGAAGCTGAAAAAGCTGAAAAATTTACTGTAGCTCCTATTTAAACATGTTTTTCAGATCTGATTGGAAATTACTTTGTGGAGAGCAATTTGACTAAAACATCTATCTAAATGCTTCTAATGCTGCTTTTTTTTTTTTAAACCTATATTAGGATGTTTTGAATAACTTGGGTTCCTGTGAGTTGGATGAAGATGACTTAATGCTTGACTTGGAGTTCCTGGAAGAGCAACATCACCATCGTTCTGGTAAGTCAGATAAATGTTGCCTGTCTTCAGTGAGATATTGTTATTCTAGAAATATAAAGCAAATATGTTCAGTACAATTACTTGGAAATAAAAAGAAGTAATTTTCTTGGAAGGAGAGGAGTGGTATTCATCTTTTAGAGTTATTTCTAAATGTATTTGTAATTAATCAGAAAAGTGCTGTTCACACAGCACTTGGACTTTATATGATCAGTTATGAAATGGAAGTGATTTTTACAGCTGCAGAATTTCAGTACCAAGGGCAGACCCATCTGTTTTTCTAAATACTTAAAATGACTGCTGCCTACCTCAGACACTTAACAAAAGAGCATTGGTGGAATAATTGTCATCCTGTTTTGTGTGTGCCAGAATAATATTCTTCAAATAAAGAAGATTTGGCTTGAAACATGAGTGTAACTTGATGGTTTCTCTCATGGTTGGCTAAAGCCTTGTTGCACTACCGTGATTATTAGCAGTAAATTATTGCTATATACCTTGCTTACTACCATTTTATAATAGGATTATGCAAGGTAAGTTGTGGGACCTGCGATGAGGAATGCTGCATTTCCTTTGGCTGGGATGTGGGACAGCAGGATCTCATCTGTAAGTAAAGTCCTGCTAATGCAGCAGGGTTTGGTGAGTCTTCAAACTTATGTGGGACTTGTGCTTGATCCCAGGTAGAGTTCTGAGCTTGTGCTCTGCTGTGATGCTCTATTCTGACAGTGCCATGTGTTTAAGCACCAGTGATTCTCACCTTCTCTTTTACTTGCTGTTCCCTGACCCCTGTTTCTCCATTCACCCACAGAGGTGCCTGTAGTACACATTCTTTGCAGACAGTGGGGTTTTTGAGACATTCTGGCTGGTGTGGACCTTCTTCAGTTCTGGTTGCTTCTTAGATGCAAATTTCGCAATGGTTATAGATAAACTGCTTGAATTGTGCTCCTGTTTCCAATTTTCTGTGTATGATTATTCTGCGAACATATCTGAATTATCTTGATGATAATTCTGTTTAACCATTGTACCATGCTTTTTGAAACCTGTTTGGATATCTACTTATAGGATGAAACATCTGTTTTCTTTGGTAGAGAGTATGGAGGATTGCAGTAGTAGTATGTGCATGATCATAAATTATTGGAAGCTGGGATTGCAATATATGAACTGCACAGAAAAGGTCCTTTCTAACCCATTCTGAATAGTTCTATTAACTGTTTACACAAAGTTGAATGATGGGTAAAGAAATGTAGTTTCAGAAAGCTTCAAAAACAAACGTGTTTTATAAGAAATCATATGGGGTTCAGTATTATTTATTCCCTGGACTGGTTGGAAATGTATTAACTGGCAGAACTGTTTTCCATAAGTAAACTTCCCTAATGTGTTGCACTTAGCCTGACCTTTATTTTCCTTCTTCTTTTACAAAGCATTGAGTTAATAGTGCAAGAAAAGTTATGTCCAGTATATGATTACAAAGATTTTGTAGCAGCTTCTAGAACAGCTAAAATGATAATGTCTGAACGACATAGTTGAAAGAGAAGTAATTAAGATGAAGGTATGATATGACACATAATCTTCCTGCTCTTGGCTCATTACCCAGAGCAAATGAGATGCTTTTAAAACAGGGATCTGCATTGTCCTCTGAAGAATAGTCATCATTTCTATTCTGAGCAATAACGTAGAGACACACACACTACACATTGTTTTTAAACACAAATGTGTTTATTTTAGTAATATTTGCTCTTTGGTTTTATTTGTTTGGTGGTGAATCTAGCTGCAAAAAATTTAGGATTTCCCTAGCTGTCACTGTTTAAGTCATTCACTTGGAAGAAAGATTTGGAGGGATAGAGCCTCACAGTACAGAGTAGACTCAATTTGACCAAATAAAGCTGATGTC
This sequence comes from Luscinia megarhynchos, assembly GCA_034336665.1. Taxonomy (NCBI): domain Eukaryota; kingdom Metazoa; phylum Chordata; class Aves; order Passeriformes; family Muscicapidae; genus Luscinia; species Luscinia megarhynchos. The sequence continues at coordinate 53,239,835 of CM067566.1, read as the reverse complement.
TTTATATTGGATGAGGATATGGCACAAAAATGGTTAATGTGGTTGTAAGTTTTCATCTTAATTTGTTTTAAGATATTGAGGTAGTATGCTTGAGTGCATAAAAGCCTTGAACTAGATACTGACATCTAAATACTTTTAACAAATCCCTTTTTCTGATTCCTCTGTTAAGTTGTGGTCAACTTCCAGGATTTAAGACTTTTCTTGAAAAAAATATTTTTAGTAATTCCAAGTCAGTCTGTTCTCTGGTTTCCCTTCTGGGCTTGCTTGTTCTTTTTTTTTCCAAGAGGCATTTCTATTCATATGTAAATAAAATTCTTCTAAATTTCTTAAATTAAATTACATTATCATATATTTTTGATACAATTTTTTCTACAGGGACCAGAATACAGAGCTGATCAATTGATCACATTGAAGCCATAATTTAATGCAGAGCTTTACACTTTTATAAACTCATCAGATTAAAATTGATTGTATTTCTGGTCATGCATATAAGCTCTTTCAGGTAATTGGGAGACAATGTATGTTTTTTGAAAGATTTTTAATTTGCCTCCTTCAGAAACAGGAAGACAGCAGATTGCATATGGAGGATGAGCCAGTACTGTCATTGTAGAATATATTATTCTAATAGAATTTAAATTAAACCAAAGGACTGTTTAATTCTTCAGCTATGTAACAGGCCTGAAAAGTATATGATTTTCTGTAATTTTTGCCAGTTGCAGATTTGTTGAACTCTTTGTAAAGACTTCTTTAAAGTGATGGGCTTGAGAGTTTGCCTATGGCTGGCTTCAGTAAAATACAGTCAAAACAATTGCAGACCTACAGATTTGTGAGCCTCCTTTAGCTAGAGGTTAGATAGATGTCTCTTCTATAAGAAAATTCAGCCTTGTGTTATGTCAGATTTACATGTTGAAGTCAAGTCAGAGTTAATGTATGTGTTCATAAGTATAAAAATATTGCACAAAATTCTGCTTTTTGAATGGAAACATTTAAAATTATGTTCTTCTGGAAGTCAAAGGTATTAGAAGTACTGTGACTCTTTGTAGTACAGTAAAAATCCTGTTAATGTTCTGTGTAATGATTACAGCATTTATTTAGTTAAAGCCATCAGTACTAGAGCCATATTGCCATTCACTTGTGCCCCATTTGGCTCTTGATAAACAATACTGTGGGGAATTACTAAGGGGAGAAATGTTCCAAGAGAAGCTCTGTTTAACAAATAGATTGAGATATGAAAAGGTATAATTGGAAAATTATTATGTTCTTTCTTCAGCTGTTACAGAGGAATAACTAAGGAACAACTAGGAATAAGTATTCTTTAAAAGGCTGTGAACATGTCTAATGAAACATTACATGAGTACAAGGACTAACCGCCTTTCTACCCTTGAATATCAAAAATTATACCTTTATGAGGAGGCTGTGTACATTGAGCTGTGGTATTTAGGCATAAGAATTCTGAAGGGTACTGCCCCGGTTAATAAACACTGTTGATGAGCTGATTAATGGCAAATGGAAAAATTATTTTATATGCCATTAAGAGCTCCAGTTTTTTAGAGATGTTAGTTAAGACACGATTTACAGTAGTTTCTGCTTTTAGCTGCTGTAGTTTTAAAGAACAATATTTGTTAGTGTGAGGATGTCTCCAACTTTGTACTGAAGCTTACAATATAATAATTTAACAAAATAATTGCATTGATCTACCATTGTTTTAATGACCATTTATGAATAGAAAATAAGATTATATTGGAAAGATTTCAGGGATAATTCGCTATTACATTTTCAAGAGGAGCTATAAGCCAATTGGTAGGAAAGGCAACATCCAGAAAGTGGTATGCTGTGTTAATTAAAATGTAGAGATAGAAAGGAGAAAGAGATAAAGATCTGTTACTTCTTTCATTGTTTTTGGTGGTTTTTATTTATTTATTTATTACTCCAACTCATGTTTTACTTGCGCTCCTGTTCTGTCCTCTCAGCTTTTCTCTAATGAGCTGGTTGCCCTCCAGTAGCATCCTCATGAAATGAGGTTTCTGCAAAACGATGCTATAAATCCTTTTGAGTAGTAGCAAATTAAAAAATATCCCCAAACTTTTTCTCTAACCATACAACAGAAGATAAGGAGACACTTGCAAACCTCAGGCAGATGCTTCTAGTTTGGACATAGATGTCTGTGCTTTGCTGGTCTTAACACAGCTTTAGAAGTCTGGAATTCCCTCATTTCCGACTTTTTCTCAGTGAGTGAGTTTACTGCTTTAATTTACTACTTTTGCATCTCTTTTAAAGGCTGTACTGTTGAGACAAAGGATGTAAGACACAGACATTTTATTATCCCACCTAAAACAATTGCTTTGAAATATAATAAAATAATATTTATATAGTACTTGGTGAGTGCGGAGTGCTACTGCATACAAATTCCAAAATATTAATCAGTGTGATTTGATGAGAGTTTTTGCATACTGTTCTTATGCTGGAATGCTTGAAACGAAGCATAATGTGACATCCATGAGGAGTCTTGAGGGTGCCTTTTTATTAATCTGAGTAAATTAGACTTTTAAAATGTGCTGCAGCTTTGATTTCCGGTTGTAAAATAATGAAGTCAGTGGATTCTATAGCGGGAAATCACTGCAGGTTTATGTATAGTGACAGCATTAATTTAACTTCATTCATTTTCCTTTTCCCTCGTGAAACGTGATGTATTTGATTCCAAGTATTGATTAGTCAAATGTATGAGCAAGACCTTTATATTCAGTGATATAAGCAGCAGGGAATTTATTCAAGTACTGCACATTAATGTGCATGACTTGTGTGCTGGTGTTGTGCCATAGCCTATTGAAAACCAAATGGTTTTATGTGGTTGGTGTCGTCATTAAATCAGGACTGCAGTATATAGCCGCCTTTTCTGAAAGTTCAGGAAAGCACAACTATCCAAGGGCTTTGGTCATTACTTAAGTCTTTGTCATGAGTGGCATAAAACAGGTGCCCTGCATCCTCCTACAAAGATGTGTGTGTGTAGCTGGGATTTGCAGCAAGTGTTGGGCTCAGAGTTGGGGGACAGCTCCTGGTGCTGAATGTTAAGTGCATGTTCCTATCTCTTCCCCATCAGGCTCCACACTATGCAGTGACTATTCATGGGTGTGATATTGATTAGCTGTGTACCCAGACTGGCCTGTGCATCCATCATGTTGCTGCTGGAATGCTTGCTGAATAGTTTTGAATAATGTAGCTTGCTAAAATTTTTAGGAGAGATTTGTCTTTGGCTGGTGCTTCAGCTGTTTTGGATTAAATGCCTCAGCCTCAGCTGAAAAGCTGTGACCCAGTGTATATGTGAAGCATAGTTACTTCACCTAGCATATTTCAGAAATAAAACTATTTATGCTATTTACTGGGAAAAAAACGTGGAAATATGAAATTTTATATGAATATAAAAATTATAATCCATAAAATATTATTTAGTTCTTAAAAAAACAAACACTTTTAGAGGTGGAAAATTTTGATCAAAACTAAGTAAAAAACATGTCTGTTAGAAGCATTTTGAGTGTGTTCTTAATGCATGTCTGGTAATACATGTTTTGGTTCTTGTTCAAGGTTTATGAATGAAATGACAGGTTACATCAGGGGTTTTGCTAGATCAATTGCCATCAGTACCCAGCCAAACAAAATTGGTGGTGTAATGGCCCAGTAATATTAAATAGGTAGTTGCTGGAGTATTTTGAATGTGATGAACAAACTGTGTGAAAATTCTGCGGTGAGTTTGGAGTTCCTCCTGTATTTTATTAATTCAATGTATTAATTATTTTTATTAATTTTTTAGTAGGCAATAAGAGTGCTGAGTTGTGAGGAAACTCCTTTGGTCTTTTGGTGGGTTTTTTTTGACCAGGAGTTTTTCAGTGCAAGGAAAGCAAATTTTTCAAAGCTTTTAATTTGCTTTTAAATAGATAACAGGAAAAAAGACCCTAACTATGCATTTTTATATAACAGTTGCTTAGAACTAGAGCAGAAATACTTAGGCAATTTGAATGTATTGCTTTGCTCATGAATGTGTCATTGGCAGCAGATTACATTTCTGTGTTTACAAACAATGACCTGTTTTGATTTTTAATTGGAACTGGACACTCAGCTTCTTGAGCACTTCTGAAATCCTTGTCATTGCCAGATGCCGTCTTTTAGAGCTGTATGTGTTACAGATCAAGCTAAACTAGAGCAACATTTCTTTAGATTTCTGTTTGGAATGTGTAATAGCAGTTTGGTTTATACTGAAAGATTTTGATCAGAATAAAGATTGTGACAGTAAAGTAATAGAGAACTGTGTGTCTTTGCCAAACAGCAGATTTAAAGATTGTTTAGCTAACTAGCATCTTGCCCTGTCACTACAAATTTTGGATAATAAGGTAATAAAAAGTAAGCAGTAGTAATAATGAACAAAACAAAAAATGATGTGTTAATTATACCACTATACAGATATCCTAGCACCAATTAAAAGGAAATGTTCATGTTCGTTTTCAGTTTTGCAAGAGAAAAGGTCTTGCTGAAAAAATGCCTGCAATTCCTCCATCAAACTTCTTGGGTGAAGGAAGAGCATCACAAGCCACAACTGTGACCAGACTGATTTCACACATATTTCTGAATTCTAGCATGGATTTGAAGTATGGAGTGGAAAGTCACATGCCACTATATCCATATATATAGTTTACATATATCTAGGAAAAGTTATATCAGAGGGCTTTTTTTATATTTTTGGAATGACCTATTTATTCTACTAAGCTGCACATTTTCCCCTAAAACATTGTTTAATAAATATTGCACAGTAATGGAATAAATTAAGGTCTCCAGGGAATGTAAAAACAAAAATTGGCATCTTCTAAACTCTTATAACCATGATCTAGAACTTCTGAGAGACCACTGAGCATGATGGAAAGGTATTTTGCAGGGTTTGCAAGTGAAAGTATGTGTGGCAGTATCAAATAAACAGAGCATATTTGTGTTAGTCACAAATAACCATTGCATACTTGTGGCTAGGCCTGCCTTAGGACTCTGGAAGTGTAAACTGCTAAGAATAATAACAAGAAGAAATAGTGAAATTAGTATTAAATTGGAATTGAACAAGTTAGAAATCATAAGTTTATATAAGGTTAGTCTTCAAGTGTCCTGGAGAACCCTGGTCCATATTCTGGAAGAGAAATACTGGATTTGGTAGCCTTGTTTCTATTCCCTTATTTATGTAAATGAATGGTGCAGTCTGATTTCAATTTTGATTGAGAAAAGCAAAACACAACCTCGAACTTCTACCAATTTTATCCTAAATCTCTTTTATTGTGTTTTACTTTAAAGTTGAGTTGTAACCGAACCTGGTTGATAAGCCACAGGAAGCATGTAAGACTAGCTTTTAACTACACTTTCCTCAGAATTTGTTTAAAACATGGCTGAGATATCGATAATGTGCCTGTGCTGTATGTTCTCAGTGGATCAAGGAAAGCACTCAGTTTCCTGAGCAAATTATTAGCTCTTTGTTTTGGTGTGAAGAGTGGTGAAGGACTGACATATTGAAATGGTTTGTGTATGTTAGATTCCTATCTGACTGTTACAAATATTATTAGTGATGTGTACTTGTAAATCCTACACAGTTAAGTGGAGCAGTGTCACAGAGCATCACATTATAATTTAGGTACCAAGGAGATATTTTCATTAATGGACAAGAAGGGCAAAAGAGCACAGATGTGAACTTCTGGGTCATTGAAGAATATGTTTGAGGGAGATGCATTTGTATGGTTGTCCTAGAACAATTAGATTCAGAGTCTGTATCTCAATTTCCTGCTCGTTTCATAATTATAGTGTGACATTTAGTTAGAAATCCTTATTCATATTGGTATGCTCAACCATCATTTACTGAAAGAACCAGGACAGTAATTAAATTAGATGGATTGCCTTTCTTCATTCCTTTGATTTTATACATACATTGAGTTGAAACATCATCTTTAATAATATCTGCAGGCAGAAAATAAATGCAATAATAAACATTATGACAAATCAAAGCATAGTGTCCTATTTAAAGCAATTCTACACTTTTAGATGGCAAAGTTTAAGTAGGATGCCAAATGCTGCTTTTCTTTCGTGCTTTGTAAATTTACAAAGATCTGTACTGGATGTCTTTCTAAAATGAAAATGTGATGAGAATTTGAGAGGAGTAAGGCCTATCTTCTCACTTTTGTGAGATATTTAGGGAGTAAGAGAAACAATTACGAGCTTATAATTGTTTTATGGAAGTCATAACTCTTTTTATATGAAAACCAATTACTCCTTCCATACAGCTTCTGATCCTACTTCAAGGTCAGACTAAAACTGTGTGTGAGTTAGTGATGGCTTTTGACCTTTTGAAATATTTATCTCTGGGATCATAGCTTCACTCTTATCGAAAGAGAGAAATAGTAGTCTGATAGTTAAAACTTGAGTGTTGTAGGTCTCCTGGGTTGAAGTGGATTCTCTGATGCCAATTTCCAGCATTACCATGGACTTGTCACTTGATTTACTTGTAGTACTCCAGTAGTCATGGGGATTTGGCATTAAAGTCTGAGAAATACTCATGATGCCAATGGCATGGAGCTGCAGTAATAACTGGAGTCATTCCAGTCTTTAGAGGCCAATTATGTTCTGGTTTGTGCCTCTTCCTATGTCATTCCAGGAAGTGGAACAGATACTGCCTTGCTGTTGCTGGTGTGTCTGCTACTGTTACTGCTTGTGATTTTTTTTATTTCCTTCTGCAGAAAATTGCCAAAGCAAACCACAAGTTTCTTTATATAACAGGAGGAAAAAATATTGCAAAAGCCTACCATACTAATCAACAAAAGCCTGGGCTCAAACAGAAATTACTTTTTAAAATCTTACCAAAATCCATCCCTACCCAAAGATTGTGTCAAATCTACTGTAGTGTTTGAAAATATTAGGTGACTCATTTTTGTATGTCTTTATCTGAATCTGTTATGTGACAGCCTGTTGTCTTTTCTTCCATCCCTGTGAGTGATCTATCAAATCCTTCATATTGTTTGGATTTTGTTGAATTTCATATGTGTTTTAATCTCCAACTTCCCTTGATGGGGAAAGAAATTCAGAAATAAATGCTCTGCAGGTACTAAACCCTGAGATTTAGTGCAGCCTAGGTTCAACTTTGGAAAGGGTGATCAATAGTTAACAAAATGCTTTGGAGGTTGGTTGGGCACACAAGGTCTTCCTGAAACCTGAGTATGTTTTGTCCTCTCAGGGGCTCTTAGGAGAAGGCTGTGTTTGTGGCTTGTATAGCCTAGCTAGTTTCCTGCAATAGGAAGGACACTGTACACCTTCCTTTGCCAAGGGAACAATTTGAGATAAACTCTGAAGGGTAACCTTGAAGAAAGTTTCTGGTTCTTCCTTCTGTAGTTAGGCTTATGTTAGAAAAATTCCATCTGACTCAAAGGGAATAAAGCCCAGCAATCTCCTTACCACATTCCAGTTCTCAAAAATTCTTTCATGCAACCCTTACTATACAACTTTACAATGAAAGTTTTCAAAACTTTACAATAAAAGTTTGTCAAAGCAACGTTTGCCTGCCAGTGCTCCAGTAGCTTCATCAAAGGACAAAGCATTCCTTGTGCCTCCAGAGGGTGACATCAGTTATATGGGGTTTGGGGGCTCTTTTTCCCCATGCTTGTGTAATATTGTGATGTTTTCAGGGAATGGAGTCTGTTTCCAGTTAAAATTTAAAGAAAAGTGTGATTGCAGTGGGAAGTATTTTGAATGCGAACAAGTGTTCTGTTACAGGATGGGTAACACGTATTTACATAGATCTGCAAGTGGCAAGTTATGCACAAAATGTTACTACACACTGCAGTGTTACTGAATCTATATGCGTCCCTATAATTTTCTTTTTTGAGTTTTTTTTTTTTTTTGACATAGAGCTAAGCATTTATGAGCCACTACAAAGTGGCTGTGAAAGTTGATTACTGGAGACACTGGCCCAATGCAGCATCCCTCAGCCCACAGGGCTCTGTTTGTATTTGCTTAAAAAAACCTTTGTAGAAATGATTGTACCTAGGGACAAGCATGTACACAAATGTGAAACATACCTGACAGACTAAAGGCATTCCTCTGTTTCAGTGTTTTTAAATGCTTTACATCCTTACATCCAGCTTTTGATAGTGATGCTTGTTTGTAACACAGTAAGTGCTGAAGCTGGAATGGTGAGAAATGAAACAGAAAATTGATGGTAAATAAGTGTGGTGCCTTTTGTTTGCAGGATGGATAATGTGCTCATTTTCTCTTTGCTTTCTAAATATTTCCAGCCTGACAAACAGAGTTCACATATGTTTTAAGAAAAAAGGATTACAGCAATGTCTTTGTAAAGGCTAAGGAAGCCAGAGAGGCCCTAGGGCCTGAGAAGCTGTTACCAAAAAAAAAAATGTTGATAGTAAACTTCTTTTTATTATAATAAATTGATTTTGCTGACTGTCAAAAGCCCAGACATCATTATTAACCTAGAGAAGATCTTCCTGACTTGACCAATTTTTTCTCACAGAGTTTTTTCTTCATAAAAAAGCAATTTACTGTAAACATATATTTATTTGGAGGTTGAAAAGCAGGAAGTAGATAAAATGAATGCACAACTGTGTTGTAATACTATTTTTGTGCTTTTTCTCAAAGGTGTTAATTTCACAGAAAATAGTTTTGACAATTGTTTGTATTTCTAACACATTTTCTTCTTTAATAAAACATGAAATAACTCTATTTCTAAGGTTCAATTTCATTGTTTTCTTCCCTACTTAATCTTTAATTTGTTTGACTCATTTGGAGATTTTTGCAGGATTGGGGTTTCAGGAGAAAATATTCTTTATGCTCCTTAATGTAACATCACTGATGTGATGTACTTGTAAATTAGGAATTTAAGCTAGAATGACATAAATACATTACTTAAACATCTTATTGTCAGCATGTGCTGGATTAAATGCAAATAGCTCCTGGTTCTGAGCATATTCAATCAAACCCCTCAGTTTGCAAGTACAGCAGACATGTATTCACAGATGGGCTGTGCAGAGCTGCGTGGAGTTACAGGGAGAAGCTGTTGGCTGTGTCATTGAGCATCTGGGAGGGGTGGGTTTGTCTGTGGGATGAGGTTGACCAGGCAAAAGCCATCAACTTGTACTGAATTTTTGTGGAAACCCACACTGTGAGCCTTTGACACTGAGTTAACACAGGTACTAAAGAGTAAGGGTAGGCAGTAAGGGAAAGAGAAATGAATAGAGGTAAGAAGGAAAACTGGTATGGAAAAATCTCACCTTTAGTTTCTGAGAAAAACAACATGCTTTGGAATAAAGTTTCTCTAAACTTCGTTCAGAATGATATATGACAAGCAGCTTAAAGGAATTTTTCACACTATCCCAGAAGTATTATTCTGTCCCTCTCTTCTGAAAAGAAGTTAAGAAGCTGAAAGAAACCCAGGTGGTTTGTGTGTTCCTCCTGCACGTGCTGCTCCCTGTCATCCCCATGGCAAACAGAGGAAGGAGTGATGGAGACCTGTTAGCTGGTACATCTAGTTTCACAACAGCCTGTTCCCTTATCTACATGAAAGACTCCTGAGGATCTTTTACCTTGGAATATAAGAATAATGAGCTGTTGAATCAGCTCAGTGGTGTGTGCTAGATGGGTTGCAAAGGATATGCAGCAAGGTCGGAGGAGATCACAGGAAAGACTACACTTTCTTTCAGTGGGAGAATTTATATTTGCCATATTTTCAAATTGTAGGTAAAGAAAAACCCTTCCCATGTGTCACTTTCTTCTTAACTAGAAGTGAAGTTGTTTTACTTCACCTTCCATAGATACATTCAACACACCTTTTCCTCTCTTCCCTCCCAAGGTTTTTCTGCTCCCCTGAAATATGCAGGAGCCTATGTTACCTTAGATGGCACTTGGATTTATTACAATTACAGCTTTATAAAATCAGTTACTGCTTCTGCAAATGCAGCTCATTTTGGAGTTGTCATGCAAAAAAACTCCATTACTTTTTCATCTTTAGTCCTTCTCTTGACCTAATTCTGTTTGCTTTCTGGTAAAGAGTTGTGGTTTGATGGGCTTTTTTCTACTGTACATTCTTGTCCAAATCTCATATTGAGGAGTGGAATGCAGACAGCCTCTATATTTTGTATATTTTCAACCTTTGATTAGCTCTTGACTTCTGTTAAGTTTATTCAGGTAACAGTAATATTTGAAAGTGTGGGTCAAAGATGCTAAATTTTGCTTGCTTTCAGGCTTTGAAGTCCAGACAGCTGAGATAAGTTGGCAGATTTTTATATCTATAATAACGAAGAATTCTGTCTCCCAATAGACATCCCAGTAGATGTAGAATAGAATTACCATGATTAGTTAATAATGCTAGTTGTATTTATAAATTACAGTTTAGGCATTCTGGAGTCATCAGAAGTCCTTGGAGATTAGAATACTTTCTAATTACGTGTGGGAATAAATTTTCCCTATACTTACTTCTGCAAAAACATACTTGAAATTCCGATATTTCATCAGGGCTTAGGTCATCACATTTAGCGTTCTGTTCAACTTCCTATCTGTATGAAGAATGATTCAGCATGTTTTACATTTACCACTTTTCCCTTTGATCTAGCTTTTTAGAGTTCATAATCGATTCAAATTTATTCTGTCTTCACTCATTTGTATAAATGCATGTTCTCTATTTTTGGGGAAAAAATCAACGATTTCTAGAAAAAAAACATGTTTTTCCTTTGGGAAACAAGAATTTTTTGGTGCTTCAAGAATTTGCTGTGAGAACATCATAGTGGAGAATTAAGAGTATATTTAGCCCTAAGGCACATAGCTAGCCCCATTGAAGTCAGGGGGATCATAAACTTCAGGTTGAAGCTCATTTGTAGGTGACCTCGGTCTTTGGAGCCTGGACTTGGTACATCCAGTGCCTCCCATGAGACTGATTTTTTTTTTTTTTTTTTTTTTTAATAGCTACTCAGTTTCTGTCATTTGCCTTAAACACAATTATGCTGTGGCTAACAGTATATGTAAGTACAGTATTGCTAACATATGGTAAAAGAATAAACTGTATCAGCAATTTGCAGTTATAGCTAATGTATGGACTGATTTATTAGTAACAGCAGCATAGTTTAGAGGAACAAAAGGTCATATTGTGGATAATGATTATTTTTCTGAAAAATAAATTTGGGGATGCCATGTCTGTTTAATTTCTAGTGTTTTCCAAGAATGGATATGAAAGAAAGAGAATTGAAGATAGCACAACATTTTTATTCATATTGCAAGGAAAATTAGACTTGGTAGCAAAACACAGTGGGCTTCTTTAAATTAAAATGTTAATATCTTTTCAAGAAAAAAAGTACTCTCTCCCTAGTGAGTCTTAGTCCATAGAAACTCTGCTATTTTCCCAAAACAATGAGCACATAATTTCTGACTATTTCTTAATCATCTAAGCAGTGTAGAAATAGGTAGTAAGAAGGCTTTATTACTAAAGAAAATTTTTATTAAATATATTTATTTTTTTTTAATAAGACTTGCTACATTCCATAGTCTGATCAGACCTTGGAAGCAATTATGAGCATGAGAAAGAAAACCCACAGCAAAAATAACTTATTCAAGGTTAATTTAGATGAGGTTAATTTAAAATCTCAGCATGCCTTTTAACCCACTATATCCCTGTTTAGAAGTGATGTGAGACTGGTTCTTTAATATAAAGTAGAAAGAGATAGGATGCCAATTAGGTCCTTTGCTTTCTCTGATCTTAAAGTATTTTTTTTCTCTTGCATAAATATCATGCCTTGATATTTTCCATCTATCAGAAAAAATTACAGGGGGTCTGTGTTACTGTTGTAAGTAATTTCTACTGTCAGCCTAACAAGTTGAGTCATCTGGGTCTAACTTTGTCTTTTCTGGCAGTCTTGATCGCATATATATGTTCCTAAAAACTAAAGAAATAAAAAAAATAATACACCTGAACAGTGGATTCTTAATGAGGATATTTGATTTTTCTGACCTAACCAAAGACCATAATCTCACCATTTCATTTCTGATTTTTATGTCTTGAGCATGTGTTTTCCAATAGACTTTCCCAGTAGGTGACTAAATTTGTTGTCTTCCACACAAGATTTTTTGAGCACAGGATTTTTATAAGCTTTTTCATTTCTGAGATGATCTAATACTAGCATCTAGAATACTCCCACTGGGAAAAATCAGTCAAAACCCAGGGAAAGACATGGATGTTACTTTGTAAGAGTTTGTGTGTTGTAGAATCAAGTCATGATTTTGGGAAAAGCAGTTTTGTCTCAACAAACAGAGGCTAAATGTACTGTGTTTTAATGGCATCTTAGCTCCTACCTGAGTATGTAGTCTGTGCCATTAAGTGATTTAACCTCGACTCCTTACCCTACTGTTCAGGTACCAAGTAATCAAATAATTTATTGAGGTGTTGTGCGCTGATTAAAGTGGTTTTGTGGAGTTATGGAGCACTGACAGTTCAAGTATAAGGTGTCATGATTTGATAAAAATCATAATGCTGTCCATATTTTCTTTATCTGCTGCAGTGCATGCATACAGCAAGTAGGATATGCATGGATGCAAAAATAAAGGAGGTAAGGTACAGGTGCTTACAGGAAGGAGTTGGTCTATGAAGCCATTGCTGTTTAGGTTGTTAATACTGTGGTGAGCTGTAATTTCATATATGCTGGTGCAGCAGAACATGGCCTTCTGCTCTTTCATGTTCTCAGTAGTTTTGGTGATTTATTTTTGGGTTTTTTTCCTTCTTGTATCTTGCTATTCATACGGATTATTCTGTGTAGTATGGCTGTCCAGATTGCAAGAATAAGCTGAAAACTTTTCCAGCATTTAGTGTACCTAGGTGTTTTAAAGTAATAGCCAGTGTGCCATCTGACCAGAGCATAGGATTTAGAAACATTTATCTATTTGTTTGGGTTCTTTCTAGTCTTTCACCTTAAGATTTAATTTATTAATCTTAAAAAGTTGTAATTGTCTTTTCCATGGTAAGTACTATAATGAGTATTACAGTGTATTCATTGTACAGCTTTAGACTATTTTCTGTTATTTTTATTCAAACACGTTTCCTAAACTGGTGCTTGTTCTGAAAAATGAGTATGTACTATCTGCAAAGATTTAAGCATGTTTATGTGAGGTAATATTAGAGAAACAGGACTTGTATGCTTTAATGTATTTAAAACTCCTTGTTCATTTTCTTAATTCTTGAGGTGGCAGCCACGCAATGCTGGTGGTCATCACTTCGGCAGTCTGTCACTTGCAAATGGGAAGAAGCTGTCAGCTATTCTGGAGGTGACACAACAGATGTTAAAAAAAGGGAATTCTCGTGCAAGAGTTACAAAGAGTTTCCAATGAAGAGTAACCATAAGTTTCATCTTCAAGGAGCAATTTTGGTCTTTCTGTTAAAGTAGAAAATGAGATTTTGTGGTTGTGATTTAGAGACCTCTTTGTGCCCTATAGCACTTTTTCGGTATTTTGGAAATTATTTGGAAGGGAATGTAATATTCAATATGTTATTTATGTTAGATTGGTTTTTTCAGCATTTTTTGGTAAAAGAAAGCATTGTTAAGATAGTGATAAACTTTTAGATGCATATTGGCTTTGAGAACAGCAAGAAATATTTTCTGTAGTCCCTATAATTTTATAAACAGATTCACTTCGGTGAAATATTTGTGTTAGGAACTTAATTTCAGTTTCCAAATGAATGCAGAACTTTGCTTTGCATTTGAAAGTAACCCTAGCAAATTGCTTGGTAAACATGTAATTTTGCTTCAGTTACAAAATGCAAACCAGCTTAATTATGTTATTATTTCAGACTGTCTTCCTTGGTGTTTTATGATATTAGAGTTGGTTCAGCTTTAATTATAGTGGGGAGGATCAAGGATAACCTGAATTTCCAAGACTCGTATCTTCTAGTGTAGAATTGTTAGCTTCCTTAGAGATGTAGTGTGTTTTAAATGCTAAAACAAAGTAAAAGACACTTGTGAGGATTAATTGAATCAAGGACTGTAATTTTAAATATGTGACTACTGAGTCAGATGAAAGAATTTACTACAGTGACTTTGGAGGGAGTGACATTTGAGCAATGATCCTCTTCTCATTTGCACCCAGTAGGGAACTGTCTGGTAATGAACATGACAGCTCTTGTATCTTTCACATAGTTCAGAGGAATTCTAGCAGAGGGATCTAACACTCAAGGGTATTGTGCAGGTTTGTGCGTTCTCTGAAGCACCTCTGGTCCAGCAGTCAATAATTAGGCTGTCCCAAAAATGTTGCATTTACATTGTTTGATTCCTTGGTTTTCAGAAGGCTAAAAGGAAAGAGTCAGTGAGAAGGGGAAAAATGTTTTTCTTGCTAGTTTTGAATTTTTAAAAAAATTTAACTATGTACAGGTATTAGCTATAATTAACTATGTACAGGTAAAGGCTATGTAAACATTAACAAAGAATGAATATGTTTTTAAACTAGTTTTACTTTATCAATAACCTAAATTAAACCATCATTAACTTCCCGCTTATGTTACTATTTTGTATCCTGGACAGCTTTTTTTAAGGGTATGTTTTGTGGCCTTCCCAGATACTTTAATGGAATTACAGATTTACTGTGGGCAAGCAAAAATAAATCATATCGTTTACAGGAAAAGTGTGTAGCCTCACTTCATAAAATTTAAGATCTGCTTCTGTCTGTGCTACACGTTGTCTTGTATAATCCTCTGTAAGATACTCTGCTCATCAATCAGTATTTATCTCTCACATAAGGATCCTTTTGGGATGCATTCTGTTTTTCATAGGTGTTTATATAGTGTGATTCCAAGTGCTATAATGTATCCTGCAATTTAATAACTTGCAGTAAGTGTTTTGCAAATAAGATTCTGATACCTACTAGGTTGTTTGAGGAATTTCTTGTTATGCTTTCTTTTGCTGTAATTTTGCAAGTGATGTTTACTCTTAACAAAAGAGAAAGTAAATAGCTTTCAAATTGACAGTGATGAAACAAACTGCTCCACAGGGAGCTTAGTGTCTTGATTGACAGTGAATAGAAACAAACAGGAAATTCTGATCTAGAGTATCAGGAACGAGAAGCATCAAGTGCTGCATCCTCAGGCTGATAACAAGTGATAACAAGTCCGTACTAAGGAAGGGGCTGGTCCTAGGGCACTGTACACTGTGCTGTCATTCTGTCTCTGGCAAATGTATAGGTGTGCTCTCATCAGACATATCTTGTCAATATTTGAAGTGTGTTTTGTTCACAAGTATGTTTTCTGTACGTGCATCCGTATTTTAACTGAAGTTCTGCATCCTGAAGAATCTCAAAGTATTTTATTTCAAAATAGCATTTTGAATTACATTGCAATCAATATTAATGGAATTATCTCACTAATTATGTTCTTGGTTTAAAACCCAATTTGGAAAACAATCTACAACAAGGCAAAAATACTGCAAACCACCTGAGCCTTTTTTGTAAACTACACTTAGCAATGTGCTCCATACCAAATCACAGATGGGATTGTTTTGTGACTTTCTGGATCCCATGGTTATAAGACCTTCTCTGTACTGTTTTCTGGTATTCACAAGTACTGAGAGTTTAGATGCTTCTAGTGTAGAACTTACGAATTATGATATTGCTGACATCTGTTTATTTGCAGAAGTGGAGAAATGTTTTCTTTCAAAATTAGATGGTGGAATTTTGAAAGAACACACGATTGCCCATCCGTACTTGTGTGAAAATATTTTGACATCTTTCATCCAGCCAATGAACAGTGATTTTTATGAGCCTATGTGAATCACTTTAGTTCTGGAAAAAAACCCAGTAGTTTGGATTGTTTTAGTGAACAAAGCATCTGCCTTTCTATGCTGTAACAGTGAAAAGGCAAAGTATGATCTTGTTTGGTATTGGGACAGGGAACTAGTACAATTGTTGAAGAAACAAGCCATCCCCAAGACACAGGTGTCTCCTGCCCTTCCAGTGCTTCCTCATCTAAATGCTGGTTAGGCCTGCCTGATGCAGTGTGTGTTGTGGTTGGGAGGTTGGTGCCTGGAATACCATGCCTGGAAAATGATCATTTAAATGCAGTCGTATCAATTTACAGGCAAATTGCCTGGTAATTGTTTTTCATAGGTTTCAAGTATCATTACTCAACAGAAATCATTGGCAGAATGGCATGGTTTTGTACATAATTCAGCATGATGGGCAGATCATTTTAATGTATTATTCTCTTGGAGGAGGCCTCCTGTGTCACGGACTTGGGTCAGGAAAGCTGAAGTTCAAAGTGCCTACTGAATGTTTTCTGAGCCTCAGGTTGAAGAACCAAATGTGTTTGTTTAAAATATAACCCAATTATTCCTGAATTATACTGATCACCATGGTAACCTACATTCACTGTATTGTATTTTGTTTGAAGCAATTTAAAGTCACTTAGCTTGGAAGGAATAAGTGGTGTCAATTATTGATACATGAATGTAGCCTAATTATATTAATGTGAAACATTTTTGTAGGATGAATATTTCTTCATGCACTTGGGTTTCATGTCATTGTCATAATTAGTGTCAGTCATTTAGCAAACTGGAATTCTGAAATGTTTCTGATGTTAGGTTTTGTTTGTTTTTCCTTCTGTGTTCCTCTTACACTGTGTGCTATATTCAGCATTTTTTAATTATTTCAGTTGCATACTTTTGCTTGCAAATACAACTGCATTGTATTTGAGAAGTACCAGATGCCTGTTAGGTTCTGTGGTAAAGCTCTTGTCACATACATACAGTCATGTATCTACAGAATGTCACCTCTGTTATTTGTCTTTTATTTAGTTTCCTGAAGAAACATTGATGTGATCTTGTAAAGAGTCTTGAAGTTGCTGGGAAAGTTTACTTGATCCTGATTTTTAATGGCTTTTTGGTTATACACTTGATTAATCAAACTGTTGCTTATTTGTTTAATTAATTAAATGCAGTGATGTTTGAAGGCTCAAAAAGCAATGAAGTAAACAGTCTGTAATTGACTGAAATGGGAATTCCGTTTGAAGAGCTGCTGGAGGATCAAGTTCACTATGTAATCTTAAAATGCAGAACACTTTTGTTGTTTATGTATGCAGCTCCTGTTCATTATGCTGAAATTGAGCTGAAAATGGTTTTCTTTTGCTGCCATTAATTTTAGTTTTTAAATTCAAAGCAAATTAAGTTGCTAACGTCAGCAGCTATTGAGATGACTTTCTAAATATGAGATAAACTCAGTCTCCAGCTATGTCTAACAAGCCTCATTTTGCTGGGTTGTTTCCAAATACCTGCAGTGAAAGCCAATGTATTTGAAAAAGAATTTGTCATTATTGCTCCAACTAGTATAAACTGTCCATTCCCAACAGTAGGCAAATAACCCTCAAGCTTTACTGTTGAAATTTTGCATGCCAATTTTACCTCTTTCACTGAAAATCACTTCACCAGCAGCATTCAGATCACCTAGTAGAGTTGGATAGCGCAGAAGTTACAGATGGGAAGAGCTAATTACCTCATCTGGCACATTTGTTTTGGTTGGGTTTTGTTTGTTCTTTCTTTTTTCTGGCAGTACAGGATTTTTCCAACCGTGTGTTTTCCTATCAGCTTTCCCTTATCTAAGTTATGAAACTGCATCCAATTGCCTTGAGAGTTTTCCATGTTTTGTCGTTTTTCTTGTTTGGATTTTTATCTAGCATTCATAGATCTAAGTGATGTGCTAATCAACTGATAGCTTAAACCTTATTGGAAAGAGATTGAGTTCAGTCTCTTAATACACACAGAGCTAAAACACAGGCAATTACCACATTATATTTGTTTTCATTCGTAATTTCTGTGAAACAGTGTGATTTCATTTTGGTAAGGAAAATGCCCAGATAAATACCATCTTGTTCAGTAAGTTAGCTTCTGTTGCATATTCTTGTTCTAATCTGCTTACTTTGTGACAAGACTGAATATCTAGGCTTGTACATCACATCACTTTTAAATCATCAGTGGAAGAAAGAGTATGAAAAGGAAAAAGTCAACTATTTTTTTCTTCTTGGTCCTAATGAACAGGTTTTTCAATCAACAGAAATGTGAGTTGCTTTTGATTTTTATTAGCAATGGTTCATTAGCCTCAAAAGAAACCTAGAGGCCACGTTAACAATTCCAATGTTGCCATGAGGAAAAAGAAAAGGTTGTGGTAATAAATGGAACACAGTTGCTCGAGAGAATAAATGCAGGGCATTGCAAGACTCTCCCACACAGAGTCATGCTGGGGTGATGTTTTCAGTGAAAACATACACCGGCCTCCAAAATAATACAAATATTTTTATGTCTGAAACTCTCAAAGAAGGCAAATGGTTTCACTTTGGTCAGCTGAAGTTGCACTTGAACTTTCAGATCTGTTCTTCAGCTTTGTCTGTTTGACTATCTGTGAAGACTTACAAGGTGCCTAAGTGTGAGCTTGAACAGTACCAATTTCAGAAGATTAATTTTGGTGCTCATGTCGCTCTTAAGAGGTGACTTGTTCTTCTCAGCCTGGGTGTCATTAAATGAAGTGTATTTCCCAAACTGTTCCATGTTTACATGGGAAACAAAAAACAACAGAACTCAGTTAATTTCTCAGTTTCTCCATCTGAGGCTTGAAGAAATGCTTAGACTCCTGAATATGCTATGACTGAGGAGATCCTGAAAGAGTGTATTAAAGGTAGTGAGCACTCTTCAGGGTTGAAGGGGAAGATGTGTATGGATGTCAGGATCATGCATTCATAAGCAGAAACTCACTGAGCACTTGAATGGTGCTCTCAAGCAGGGGGTGTGATTCTTAGTGTTGCCCTTTGCAGGGCCAGGAGTTGGATTTCATAATCTTTGTGAGTTCTTTCTAGCTCTGTGAATTAATTTTTGTTGCTTTGCCATAATCCTTAGCATGTTCTGTTTGGTATCAGTTGCTCTGAATGAATACAGCTGCTATGAAATAATAAAATTATGATGTCTTGAAATAAGAAAGAGCTCCCTCTGTTTTCTCTTTGTATAATCTTTGTTGTAAAAGAGAATTGGGTTGCAGCTGAAGGATTTGCATTGACAACTAGAGTGTGAACAAGTTAGATTTTGGCAAACAATGAAGTAAGATTCCTTTCGGATTATCCGGAGCAAGAGACTTGTAGCTTTTAACTGTTAACACAAAGTTTTTAGTGACAGAAGACTGAAGTTTTGTCTGAGGCTCTGTCATACTTCTGGGTGTGATAAATTGTACCAGCCAGAATATTTGTATGACTGCTGTCATAGATGTACATACAGTTACCTCAGTGTAACAGTACCTTACTGTTTTATTTTAAATTAGCTATTGCTTCTGTTGTTGAAGCTTTTTCATGTATGTGTGTAGTGGTTTTCGTTTGTGTCAGCACAGTTTTATCCTTTCCTCCTTAGCAAAATAGGTTGTGACACCTTTTAGTAAACTGCCTGAACAGCACAGTGTGGGTTGATTCTTGTGGTGTTCAGGTCTCCAAAGTCACTGAATTTGAACTGTAAAAGCAGCCTCAACTATCTAAGACTCTCTAATAGTCTCTGAAAACTTCAGAGTAGTTGGAAAATGAGTGATGTGTCTCTGCTATGTGCAGCACAAATGATGTTATGACAGTGTTCAGTTGTTTGAGTGAGTACTCAGTAGAGCCTCAGAGGCATTGAGGGAAGAGCTCTGGGGGTGTGTGGTCAGCTGCAGGTAGCTGCTTCTGTCGTGCCTGTCTCCGTGAGGTGTCCTCACACGCTTTGTTACAGTGCCTTGAATTGGCAGCAGGAGCGCGGAGGACGCCAGTCTAATTGGGAGGAGGAAGAAAGTCTCCAAACACTTTCATCTATGACAGTGTCTGTCAGGGAACATGAAAGACTATTCCTGTGGTACTTAATTAAGCCTTGGTCTTTGTAACAAAAACAGCAAACAATTAATTAATGATTAAAATTAGCTGTGTGTCCTTTGTGTAGTGATTTATGTACATAATTAACGCTGCAGCATTTTAAGGTGTTAGCTGTCCTTTATAGAGCTGCGTAATAAATGGTGGCTTCAGAGGGTGTTACTTAAAATTCAAATTAACATTTACAAAAAAAATTCTCAGGGCTAAGAGGATAACTGGAAGCAGAGTTAGACCCCCCTGCCAATTTTCTGTGTATATGAAGAGACATCAGTCTTGCACAGGGACTGCATTATTGTCCATACCCGCTCTAACTAGCTAGACAGACTCTTCCTGATTCTACAAAAATGATTTAAACTACTTCTGTTCCAAGGCTACCAGAATGACTGATTAGACTTCCCTGTTGAACTACAGGTATGGATACTGATGGACTGTTGAAATCAGACTGTTGAAGTCCAGCATCCAGAGAGAGCGTGGTGGTGTATTTCGTACTTGTTAAAACTTTTGGATCTACTAAAGCCTGGTTCTCTTAAGCCCTACAGCCTAAGCCAAGCAACGTGGACATCTGTGTTAAAAAGCTGTGCCTTAGCTTTGCTTTTGCACATGATGGACAAAATGAGAGGCTGAAATTCAGAAAATGTGTGAACATTGCATTTATCTACTCATGGGAGTTTTGCTGTATCAGTGACAGATTTAGGAAATAATAAAGGCCATTTTTTGTTGTGTCCAGCCTCTTCATCTGCACTCCAGTTTTGTCTGAAGGAGGTTTTTTCAAGGTTCACTCAAAATTCACATCCAGTTTAACTGTGATACCTTGTACGCTTAACTACTTTTACAAATCCTTAAGCTTAAAATAGTATTTCAAAACAGTTTATTACCATGCAGAGGAATATACTTTTATGCTCCTGCAAATACAGTTTCAACTGTGAGCATTGATTGGAAAATGAAGGTCTAAAGGAAAGCTGTGATTCATTGGCTGTAAAATGCTTAAATTGAATATGTGAATTAAGGAAGAAGCAATTCAATGTCTATATAGTGCTTGAAATACCAGAATTAAGGCCACCAGGAAAAGTTACTGTAGAAGCTGGCTTTGGCAGAAATAGGTAATTTTAAATTATTTTATTTCTCACCCTACCTATGATTGTAGTCTAACTACATTTGGGATAATAAGGAGTTAGATATAAATAATTCTGTAAAGAGGTGATAATTCATTTCATAAAAATTGATTTGTACGTACAGGGAATTCCTTTATATAGAAATTACTATAAAAAGGCCAGAATAACATGGTAACCTGGGAGTTTCTGTTCTGGATTAGAATTATGTCTGTTCTCATTCATTCTCCTGTCTTTACCTGTGAGACCTTAGCAACAGAGAAGAGAAACTCATCTTTTTGTAGAAAAGATCTTACAGAACTTAATATATTTTTATTATAATATGGCAAATGCTTAAAACTTTTTTACTCAAAATAACAGCACAAAATGCCAAATTCATCTCTTGTGTAACTTTCTGTACCCTGATAATGTTCTTATAAGTGTTAGGGAAAATTTGTTCAGCTTGATTTTCTGATATATGGCAGAATGTGGAGAAATTGTATTTTATCCTTCTTCATCCTCATCTCCATGTCCCATCTAGCCCTTCCACCCAAATTATTTTTCCTGTGTATCTGATGTCAGTGAATTCCTAAATCTGTTGTTGAGACAGTTTGTGGTCCTGAACTGTCACCTTGGACACAAACAGTGTTTTGTAGGCAGAATAATTCTAATAGTCTTTATTTGCTTGCATGTCAGTAAATTTAATCTTTACCTGCATCTTATATAATTATTTTGAAATCTTATATGACACTAGTTATTTCAGCAGTAATTAGCAACCTGGTAGGAAGGTAATTACATCTGCAGAGACTGTGTTTTCACATGTTTAGCAGTCTGCCTAACAAGCCACACCATTGAAAACAAAAACCAAAAAAAATATTTCATCTGGAGCAGGTACAGATTTACTCCTATCACCGTAAAATCAACACAAGGTACTGAGAATTTGAATGGTAATCCCTCTCTATCTAATACCTAATTAATGAAGGTTAATCAGATTCTTAAACAGCAAATCCTTCTACAAAGTGTATCTCTGCCATTGTTCCCATTAAATACCAGGGTCACGGCCCTGCTTATTCCTTTGCATAAAACCTCCCTGTGGAGTATTTTACAGTGTAAGGTCTTCATGGTACATGCATTCTCTGTATCAAGAAGGCAGTGGTCTGTATCTGAAGTCCATAAGAAATTTAGGCATTGAAAAGATTTGAATAGCAGTTGACATTTTTAGGTGTGATTGTGTTTTTTCTCTTGGTGAGCCAAAATGCTTTTTGACATTAGCAATAACTTTGCTGATCCGATAGTCTGTCAGCATGAAAATCTTAGGCAGAGGGTAGGGCTGTAACCCAGAACCTGGAACCTTCTTCCCTCCCAGAACATCACTGCAGAGTGTGATGGGGCCCATGATCCCTCTCAGTCCTTATTTTCTGGGGTTTCTGCTGGGATAAGTCTGGAGCAGTACAGCGAATGTACTACCAGGAAATCCCTAAATTAGAATTTTATTTTATTTTTTTTTGGGTTTTTTTGTTTGGTTTTATTTATGGGGTTTTTTTTCAGTGTGAGTAAACACTTTTGAGTCTCTGTGTGAGAACCCGGATAAATACACCATTCTTAAAAAAGGGAAAAAAAAAACCTCAACTCCGTTTCTGAGTAACAGTGATACTTGGCATTAAGCCCTTAAGAAACAAACAAAAGGATTTTTTTTTATGCCTTATATTGACTGGCAAATCAGGCAGGGTGTCAAGGTTTATCTGCCTTTCCTTTCATTGGCTCTGCAAACCAAAACTGTTGTGTTGAGATTTCAAGGCAAGATGCTGGAGGCTGGAAGGCAGTCCTAATACAGAAGTTTCTTGAGTCATAGTTAGTTGAGACATTTACTGTGAAGCCTATCAAGGGAACTCTTTCTCTTTCACATCAGTTCATAATTTCTTCAGTTTTATTTGTACTTGTTTAGAAGACAAACTTGTGGTGTTTCATTGTCCTGTGAGAAAGTATAAAACCCCAAATGGTTACTTCCCTCGCTTTCAATACATTTCTCTATGCTAAATTTAAATTTGGTTTTGATGCATTAATTTAGAAATATTTCTTTATTCTCTTTATATTCATGGCAAGTTGGATATTCCACCAACCAGGAAGAGAGAGCAGAGGTCAGTGTGTGTTGTGGTTGACTGTCTCTGTACATCAGCAAGACCTTGTGGATGCTTAAGTGCCACAGCAGGCTCCACATCTTTATGTTAAAGTTTTTAATTAAGGTGTGGAAGCTCTTACTGAGAGCAGCTACTGAGCACATCAGCTGTATTCTGGACTTGACATAAGGTTTTTTTTTTTTGATACACTCTGTATACACATTTTCATTGCAGGTGGTTTTTTGTGGGTTTTTTTTTATTTTTTTTGTTTTTTTTTTTGTTTTAATTTGGAGGCATAACGGGGTGATTTTAACATAAGCCTGTTTCTGAACAAACAATACCGAAGTAGAGATTGTATCAACTTGATTTCTTTCTGGTTTGTTAGCTCCTACTCTGCCAACAGTACTCTTGCTCTCAACTGGAATACAAGCTGTTTCCTCTGTGCCCTTCAGAACTATGCCAACAGAAAAAAACACAAAGGGTAGCATAAGTGTGACCCCCAGAACTGGTAGAAACTTCCTGCCCCATAGGTTTTAGCTGCTAACTCAGACATCAAGCTGTTAGCTCTGGCTGATACAGTCAGAAATCCTGACTTCCACCGTCCTGAAAAGACATCTTTTGTTGGCTTCTTTTTTTTAACTAATAAAATAGTTTAAATTAATTATCTGAGAAGGAAACTTTCACATATCCCACGGTAAATGTGTCTTTGAGATCTCTGTGGTCAACCTTGATCCCACAGTCGTCCTGACTCCTCTCTAACTTAGTTTTGTCTTTAGCTACTTGTTACTTGAATTCCAAGGGATAGAGGAGGAGTGCTGGCCCTTCTGTCATTCTTGACCTTTCTTGTAGGTTGAGGAGGCTACATATATCTGTGTGAAGCTGTAGTAAGCCCATGCCTTACTGTACAGCCTTTGCTTCCATGGCTATGTAAAGAAATCACTCCTTTCTTTCATGTTTTCTGTTCTGACATCATGAATACTGACAGTACAGCTCTGGGAATCTATTGTTTGTTAGATTGAACAGTCTTTCTGCTGTCTCAGCATTGACAGGTTGCAAAATGTTTAATGTATTACTTCATATTACGATCACATTTCAGTAACAAATCCATTAGCAGATCTAAAAATCAAAATAGATGCTTGGAATTCAGAAGTAGAATCAATCTAAAACTTTAATTTACTGCTCTTTCTTAGCATTTTCATCTGTGGATAGCAGTTTTGTACATAATCATTGCCTCCACAGTGCTGGAACACTGGTACAGAGGCTGACAGGGAAAAGTAGTCAAATGAAGTCCTGGTCATATGTTTAATCCCAGGGGATTGCAGCTATCTCATAACAGTATTTTATGCTTTATGTGCTTAGACTAGGTAGTACCTCTGACACCAAAGCCAGTAAAAAGATGGTGAATATATGAAGAAAAAGTAAAAGCATACAGTGAGAAATCTTTGCTGAGTAGATAATGTGTTGCCCGCTTTTTAGATCTAAATTGGTGTTTTAGCACATTTTATGCATGACTTCTCACATCAGAGTACAGGAATTACTCTTTCAAATGCAATAAAGATAATTTAGATAGCTAATTTCCCAGTTTTTTAATGCTGTTGAGTGTATAAAGCATCTAGCTAGTTCAAATGCCACTGGGAGATACAAATTAACGATATAGGACAATTATAAGAGATGTTTTTAAGGAAGATGATGTGCTAAGAGTGTTTCCTTCACCTTTTGAATCTTTATATTTTGAAAATTTTTGTGGATTAACTGCAGTAAGTAACATTTATATTTAAGATTTTGTCTGAAGTTTTATTTTGATTAATACATATGATATTTTAAATATTGGATGACTTCCAAATAATTCTTGTTTTTAAATTTGAGGGCTTCTAGCAAATGTCAAGTGTTAATCTTAGGGCTGCTCTTAAATTCTAATCAGCCAAGAGCATAATTGTTCAGTAGAGAGTGAAGTAAATTACCTTCTTAAATGCAATGGCTTAGAGAACTGGTGGGAAAGGAGGTTCCAGAATTGGTGGCACGTGCTCCAAAATGCAGGGAAGCTCTCTGCATACTGAAGATCCCATTAGTCACCCTCCCTTTGAAGAGGCAAGGGTAACATTTTATGCCCTGGTGTCTGGAGTATTCTTGAAGTTAGTGGGACTCCTTCCTGCGAGTGCCAAGATTTTAAATTACATTGTGCAGGGGATGGCTGTTGACATTTGGGTGAGAATGGAGCAGTGTCATTGAGTACTCTACATTTTAGAAACTTTGGGGCCCATTTTTTCATGATTCTCTATGTAGGTTACAACTTTTCTGGAGCCTGGACTTCTGTGCATGTGTTGTTTCTGTGTGCCACCATCTAGGAGCCAGCTGCATAAATGTTCAGTAGAGTGTTGTCCCTTGACAGCAAGCAGTGAAGGCTGATGGATATAGCTGAGATTTTGTAAGGCCACATCCCCTGATATGCAGGTGAAAGATCACTGCAGAATCACTGTGGATTAGGAAAAAAAGTAGTTTGTCTTAATTTTTAGGTACCTCTAGAAATCTGGCTCACTTGCACGCTGCTAGCTTTCAGCAGGATCTGTTGTACTTGACTGGTTCCTTGGATGCCTCTGGCATGACATCTGAAGTAAAGATCGAAGATTTCTCAAGGGAAAGTGGAACGTGGGGCTGTGAATGTGTTGTCACTATTTAAATAGTCATTAGGCCAGATTTTGCTGGATTCACAGATGCCCAACCAGTCTTCCATATTCATGAACACTCTTCATCTGCTTTAACAAATGGTGTTATTTGAGAATTGAGCTTTCATCTTTTTGCTTCTAGTTAACCAGTTCACCTTGGATTCAGAAATTTTGAGGTTGGTGAATCCAGAGAAAGCTCCAGGTGAATCTGGCAATTTAATTTTTATCTTCAGTAGAGTGTTACTTAATGTAAATCAGTAATGTAGTTTTTTCTCCTATTTTCTGTACATCTTCTGTTGGTTTAGAGCATAATGACTTTTTCTGTGGAATGGGTTTTTGAGTTACCTTCCTGCCAGCTCCTACATAATTTCCCACTATACTCTTCTGTATTCATAAAATTTAGAGCCTAGTTTATCACCTGGTGGAGACTAGGAGGAAAAGCATATAGCTCTTTACTGTTGAGAGAGACAAGGCAAAAAGATTTAGTGCAGGTTCTAAATCATACTTTTCAAAAAAACATTTATAGTATTTCCTCTAGTAAAAACAACAGTATTAGTGACTGTGCCAATGCTCAGCATTTGCAATTCCCGTGCAAATATTGTCAATGTGCACTACTGCATTCAGTTTAAAAAGTGCAGCAAATCTACCTGACCACTAAATGGCACTATTTCCTTTTCAGAGCCAAAACCAGAGGAAAGGTGTTTAAATCAAAGTTGAGGGATAATATGCAAATGTTGATTTTCTTATTATCTAGTCTCCAAATGATTGTTTGTCACTAAAAGAAAACTGACTTATTTGTTCATTCTTTGCTTTGCATTTGATATGACTGGTAGAATCCAAAAAGAAGCTGATGAATTTCTAATAGCTTGGCTTTAGCTGCTGCATTGCTTCAAAGGTTTGTATGATTGCCTTCTGTGGAGAACTTGACCCATAACATGAAGAGAAGCAACTTCATTTCTTTGCAACTTAAATTTTTATTTGATTCATGTTAGAAATTTGAATGACTCTTCCTTGTTAATTTTTTTTATATTTAATGAGATTAGAGCAAATCTAATACAGGCCTGGGTAGATACCACTGAATTCTGGTTATTCTGTCCGTCTGTGTGAATGATGCATTGTTGTCCTGTGGTGGTCTGGTCTCAAGTTTTTCAGACATTTCCATATGGGTGCCAGTTAACAGACATCTGCATGTTATTGCCTATGCAGAGGAAAATAATTTTTTTAAGAAATTAACCCCATATAGTTTTATATCTCATTTTCTGATACGTGATCCTTCTTTCCCTCCATTGAGTTGTGTGATGCTGCAGTGTAAGTATCAATATCACATTTGAAAATTAGGACTAGGGGAAAATGGTTTAGATTACTTACTTACAGAAAACAGCCTCCAAAATGCTTCTATATATGCTGATGCTATTTTGCTTGCCATGAATGCCTGTATAATTAAAAACACTGGCTTAAAGATCAGTACAACTGGAGCATCTATGTCACACCCTTGAAGGAACAGCCAACTTTTGTGACTCTTAACAGATGAAGACCTCAGTTCAAGCCCAGCCTTCCAAATAGCAAGGTGATTTTACTTTGCCAAGTTGTGCTATGCAGCTTTAAAATACATACTTGACAAACACACATATTAATTTTAATCTTGACTGAAATATGTCTGTAGACAGACAATCACCAATTTTGTTTAGGTGTGTGGGTTTTTTTCTCCCCAATAATTTAATTGCATTTAATGCTCCTGTTGGATGTCTGCTTATCTAGGGAGGTCTGGAATTTTCACTCATACAGGATCACATACAATGTAGTGTATCTTTCAGTCTTCTTTTTGAGAAGTTGAAATTGTAACTGAGTTGAGCCTGACTTCAGAGTCACTGGTTCCATATTTGTATAGTCAGTGCTTATGCTGGACATTTTTTGCAGTGGCAGCACACTGAGCTGCTGGTTTGGTCTAAACCAAAACTGCACATTAGAGGCATGGTGATAGTTTATGTTCTTTCTTTTTCGGGCTGTAATCCTGCATTGGGCTCCATTTAAACAGTGATTGTTATAATCATATGGTTTAAGGGCTCTTCAAAATTGCTGAGCTTGTCTCACATTCCTGTCATTTTGATCCTGACCATTTTTGCCAAGCACAATCTATTCCTATTTCAATTTATTTGTCTTTAAGGTAAAATATATTGCTCTCAAAACTTGGTTGGATTTCAAGCCTTAGGGTGAATTTGGGTTTTTTTTTAGAATAGTTGAAACTTTTAGAGAAAGTGTGAAAAGGCATCAGCGTAATGATTGATTGTTTTATTGCTTTTCAGAAAGATGCATGTATGTTACTTGGCATATGCTTTATTTGCAGCATAGATGTATGGCTACAAGCCTGTACTTCTGAAAATCAATTGGAAAAATTATGCTGTTATTTTGACCATTAATTGGAAGAACTCCTCAGATCACTTACAAACCTGACATAGCAGTGACCTATACTCTTCAAAGTTTTGCATCAGGACTATAATATTGAACTTTTGGAAGAACCACAGGATGTGCCTGTGCCACATGTCAGATCAGATGATCCCAGTAGTTTCATTTGGCCTTGCAATTTAGTAAATCATATGTAGTAAGTACAAAGAATAGCAAAATCTGCAAGCTGTGCAAATGGACAGACTTCTAAAACTGCAGATACATCAAATAGTTCTCTTTCCCAGTTTTCTTTGTGGCATGGTAGGCTTTGTATCATTCCCCAAAACTGCCACTACCCTTTCTTGTCATCGAGCCAGCTTGTGACCATGATTTCCCTGGTATTGCATGAAAAGCTGTGTGAGCAGCCTAGGAAGTTGCTGTACTGATTATCTTCTGGAGAACATCTTCTGCTTGCTGTCACAATGCACCTGTGGAGAGCTTTCCTTTGGCAACCCTTTGAACATCCAGGTGTTCTTCCTTCACACCCAGGTTTAGTGGGTGCCTGCCATAGGTGGTGTGTGTTCTGTCTTATCCCATCCTTTAACTTGCTCTTCCTTAAAGCCTCTCCATTTCCCCTCTTGGTTCAGAGGTGTGTCACTAGGTGCTCCAGCTGGCCCATCCCTTTGCTATGGGAGTACTGAGTGGCAAGGCTGTGGGTGATGCCCTACCCACTTTCCTCATTTCTCCCCTGCTTTGTGCTTACACTGGAGCAGTCAGCTGGAGCAGTAGCCAGCTGCTTGCTTATGTGTGCTGGTTTCCAGGCTTGTTAAATGACTGCAGAGACACTTGGGCTGAATTTGCTTTTCCTGTATGAGTGTATTACCTTAAAGAGAGCAAAGATATAAAAGAATTGGCTTGCATTTTATAATAAATGTGAAAAATAACTTCCCTGAGAAAAGAGTGAGATCTTCCTTGTTACAGATCCTCTATTTGTTTCAATGTCTGATGTACATTTCTAATATTTAGTATGTGTGTGACTTCTGTCAAGGCAGGAATGAGTGTGGAATGGCTATGACTGATGTGCTGCTGTAGGGACTGATCACTGAGTTGCTTGTCACTGGGATTCACAAAGGCTGTCATTCTGCTGCTGAAAAGATGTACAGCTCTACTAGCAGCTGTACCTGGTGCTCCTACTAGTGACTGCCAGTAGGGCTATAATAGAAAGCCAAATAACCTCATACTCCTCCTGTAATTTTCCTGGTGAGCTTTTAGAATCTGCAGTGAAGCCTGGTGTTGTGATTTTATTTAATAATATCTCTTGGGAAACTGTACTTTTGGAGGTTTATCTGTCTATTAATTGCTAAAGTAAATTTCTTGTGACTACAGTCATTCATTACAAACCACAATACATTAATCTTCAGTCAGTCTTTATTTCAGCTAGGCCAAGAATAATAGTTGAAGCCAAGAGACTATGCTCCTGAAAACACTTGCTGTTGAGTTTTGACAGTTTTACTTGCAGTGAGTGACAGTCAAGGATATTGTTGTTAGAGTAGTCATTCCTTCAGGGGATTGTATTATGCCTACAGGAATGCCCTGCAGGCCTTTTTATATTCCTTCTTTTAAGATGCCAGTGTCACAGTCACTCCTTTTTCTCTCCTTTTCTTGAAGGCATCACATAACATAAATAGAAATCCAAATGTGATCAAAAGCAGAGCTAAAACTATTATTCTTCTATTGGCTGAAAATGGAACTTTGAGGCAGACAGCTCTTGCAAGTGGTGGCATCCCTGCTGGGATTTCCTCCATGTCCTGTAGGAAGAGAGACAAAGGTTTCCCAGTTTCTGGTACCTTATGGCTATAACCAGGGCATGGCTTCATGCTTGCACCTGAAATTGGCACCTTCAGTACTACATTTTCCATTCTTACTGGAAGGCCAGAGTTTTGGGCTGTTCTGTTTCCTTCCATCACCCAAGACCTGTGGTGTTTTTCTTTCTTATTACCCAGTGAGGCAGCCTTGCCAAGAATGGCAGAGGCTACCAGAAGGGGAGGTCTGGGTGAGCCTCATTTCCCCCATGAACCAAGCTGCAGCTCTATTCCATGGTAAATTAATTTAATGAATTTAGTCAGTTGTCCTCAAAGCCTCTTTGGGAATAAATGGATGCACTTGTTTGGCCCACATGGTGATTAGCACCACGCATCCTGGACCAAATGACTAAGCCTCCACTTTTAATTCTAATAGCTATTCATACTGTTCAGTTATGAGACTTCCTGGAATTTGGCACAATTAGATATGATTGGTGGGATTCAGATCATTAGTCTTTCATTATAACCTTTCCCTCACACAGTTTATGCACACAGTTCTTACTCATGCTTGTGTCACAAAACAAGTCATAGACTAGAGGGCTAAAAATACAAGCCTGTGACATCATCCTGACTGATAGTGTTGCCAAAAGCTAATGAAAGTTAGCCATCATTTTTAAAGTTCTATTATTAACACTAAACCAGTGCTTTTTGACATAGCGAAGCACTACCAACCTACTGGATACAGAGTATGCCTTTTTTTTTAAAAGGCTGATTTTTCAATTCCTGTGTTGGCTGCTTGGAACAATATTTGCTTTAAGTAGTTCACTGTGAATAAAAAACTATCTCAGAAGCAGTCTCAAGCACAAATATATATACTTAGAATGTTTTAGGTGTACAGTAGTTACAGCTGAAAAAAATGAACCTACTTAATTTTCTGTAAATGCAGTTGCAGTTTCTCCTGACCTTGCTACAGTCATCCATCATTGCAGGAACTGCAACAAGGAATAGTTGGTTGTGGAGAGGTCAGCAGGGTGACCAGAGCTAAGAAACAGATTTTAAGCAGGAACAAAAGCAGATAATGCAGCCTGTAAAAGAAACAGCTGGCTGAGTATCCAGAAGTCTGTAAAATCCAGAGAGGAAGGTGAAGGGGGATTTGTGCATTGTCTTCTCAAAGATTAAAGCTGGGGGATGAAACAAGCTGGTGGCGAGTTTAAAGTGGACTGATAGGAATATTTCTTCACATAAACTATATTCAGCTTTGGAAGTCTACAGGATATTGTGGATGCTACAAGTCCACACAAGAACATGAGTAATGGAAAAAAATTAATAAAATCCCTGACGGATTAGTAAATATAGGCACAACCACATTGTAGGAGAAAGTCTGCAAGTCACTGTAAGCTAGGGGAGGCTGCTTGAAAAGACTGATCAGGAGTTAAGGTGCTACCCTGTGGCATCTTTCTGCCTCAGGAAAAAAACTAACTGCATTCTCTCAGTACAGTGGAGTTAACAGAAGGTATGGAAGAAGTGGGTCATCATTTTTGTTATTACCTATGTGGTTATTATAGGAATTGGTGTTTCTATGACTTACCATGTCTGCAAGGTTGGTCCTTAGGTGATTAGGCATACCCTTTCTTTACCCTTTCTTTCAGCATTCCATTATGCATGAACATTGAAAAATTACAGTTTAATTTCTTATGCATGGAGTACAAGTCACCAGACCCAAATTTCACTTGTGGCTCTTACTGTATTGTCACAGTGGCTTGTGACAGCAAACAAACTTAGTATACAAAAGCAAGGGTGCAGATAATCACTGAAGAACTGCTGGGGTGTGAGAGGAATTCCCTGGCTCCTGCTTAATGCTGCATTTTGTACCCTTGTGTGCCCAGTGTGGATAGCACAAAGCAGATATGCGTGTGCAGCCTTTGTATAAAAGAACCATGAAACATAAGAACCTGATAGAAAGTAATTCATTTGCCCATAATGGGCCTGTAATTGTTGCTATTACAAAATTTCTGATTGTGACTATGTTGTGTTTAAGAACCAGGCCTGTGGTTTTATTGCAAAATTATTACAGCAAACCCTTTGGGGACTGTGAGCATATACACTCATTCTCTTAAGTATTCACTTGGCCAATATTGTGAAACGTAGCTGTTTCTAGGGAACAAGAGGCCCTAGAATAACTGCTGAACTAATAAAAAGTAGAGGTCCATTTAGTTTCCTTTTTTTTCCAAAGACCATAATCATATCTAGGATCAAGCAGCAGAAAAATTAGGCTTTTTTATTATTTTTTTAATATTGAGCTTTTTTTTTATATAAGTAGGTGGGCAAAAACAGCTTTCACATAAAGTACCTTGACCTTTTGTGTTAGTTTAAAGTCTCATTGGGCTTTAGCGTTTAATAATAAAGTAGTAAAAGACTTGTGTTTCTGGGGCTGAGAAAGTGGGTATGGAACTGAATTCATACACTTGGTTTTGCTGAAGTATTTCATGCAGGTGATGTTTGGGGTTGATGGAGAGAAAAGTCAGAATGCTGGTTCTTTTCTGAGTCCTCTGAGTGGCCCAGGACTATCAGAAGCCGTATCTGTGAAGTCAGGAGGGGATTAACATGGTGGTTAGTCACAGTTCTTCTAGGACATGCCAGAATTAATAGACTGGATTTCAAGATCCTCTCTTATATGCTATTTCTAATGTCAGCAGCTTTCTTGGCAAAATTAGTTGCATGTTGTAATTTTTTTTTTCTTTCCTCAGCTCTTCACTAAAGGAATCTACAGTGCATCCACTCTTCCTTGGTCATTTGGTGTGTTCCTGGTTTGGGTTTAGTTAGTTTGTTTTAGCAAAACTATGTTTTAAGTGTAACAGTTCTTTGTCCTAAATTGCCCATGTCGGAAGAGCCATTACAGGGGTTACATATTTTGCAGCTCTTCCTTGTCCTTTGCTCAGAGCACCTCAGAGGGTGACTCATTTTTTGATCCTTTTCCTGGCACAGAGGTATTGAGGAAACCATGTGCCAAAATGTTCTCAGTACCTGCAATTAGGATTGGTGTTCGAGAGTTATTAAAACATAACACCTGGGCTTTGGTATTAAAAGGGATGTGGGATTGAATACTTGGGATCCAGATATTGCTCCCTCATGCTCTAGTCCCCTGTCTCCTACAGTGGCAGCTGACTGATCTTTCAGGGTAAAGCATTTAGTGCCATCCATGCTCCTGGCTGCTTGCCTAGTTTTTTACCAAAGCAGAAGGATTTTTGGTATAAAGCAGCATCTGTTTCAGATTTGGTTTGTCTCTTGAATGATGGAAGCTGATAATTTTAAACTTAATAGGTATAAATGTAAGTACTTTGGATTGTCAGGATAAGTGCCCAGCTTTCTGAAATCCAGAAATAGTTCACTATTGTTTTGTCCCTCTGTCGTGATTCCCTTTTGCTTCATTGCACACTGCATATGAACATTTCCTTTTTGTTTTCTCTAAGCAGGTAGTACTGCTGCTAATTTCATCTTGGATCTTGTGGCAAGGGAGATTATTTTTTGATAGCAAGCAGTGATAACCAGATTTTCTTTCTCCTCAATTAAAATAAAAAAGGGGGGGGGGTAAAGCGTGTACAATTAAGTGTTTGAAATAGGTGATGTAAATGACATCCCTGGAGCTTAAAAATCTTTTTATTCTCTGGAGAAACACATTCTATTCAGTAGCTGTCGAAGACTTCCTACTGTCCTACTATGTAGGGAATTAAAATTTTTTCACTGGTTGGTTCAAAGTAGAAGAAAAATGTTTAATTAGTCGTTCTCATTGTTCTTGAAAGAAACAGCAAAGAAAAAAAGAAAACTAATGTTTTTCTTCTCCAGATGTAAAGATCTGTTTTGATAGTGAGTGATGTTCAGGGACTGCCTAAACCAGCTAGGGTAAATTCAAGCCAGCACTCCTAGTGATAAATATATGGTGTACTTTAAAAACACTTGGTGATGGAGGAAAACAAGCTGCATGCATCATTAAACTGAGGGATCTGGGGAGAAACTGTGCAGCTTCAAAAGTAGTGCAGATCTTTTATAATAGTAATCTATGAAGTTAAAACTGTTTGTTTTCCCTTTCTGTAGAGGTCTCCTTTACATGACTTGTAATTTGTAGGAAGTGTCTGTTTCACTAAGGAATATATGTTTCTTTGATGACAACATATAGATGTTCCTCTGGTTGTGTTATTTCACTACAATTATTAGCTTGTTCATGTAGTGGTTGAATTGTGAATAAAGGACTGAAAAATACTTTCTCACTTGCATGCAAATGGCTCTTTTTTTTTCCTGAAAGGTACCCAGTGTATAATACATTCTGATATACTAGATGTTTGTTTCTTAAAGAAACTGCTACAGGTAATATAAAATTGGATGATTTTTCCCCTTGTTGTTGATATCTTGTGCAGTTTTTTTCCACCATTATGCATGTATGCATCAGGAATAATGTAGTAGGCTGAGACAGCTGATTACATTGATGGCTTTGCTAAACACTATCTCAGATGATTGAAAATTCTGCTTTCCGTAGCAATTCATGTGAGAAGGCTAAAAATTTTTAAGTTCTTGCTGGATGTTAAGGGGCAAGTTTGACACGAGAGGATTTATGATTAAAAGGAGTGATCCCTTAGAGTAACTGCTTTTCTGATATTTGTGATATTTTGAGGATCATACAGATTTCTATTTGTAATGAGTACAGTGTGTAGACATCATGAATGGTCTTTTTTGGGATTTTGTGTATTAAAAAATGCAGCTGTAGAAATGAAGCTACACTTAAGAGTTGAGTTTGAAATGTAAAATGCAAACTATCTTAAAGTGAAGCCCATCCCCATCAGTGTTGAAGTTGAGAGTCCACATTCAAGCACGTTCTCATTATTTTAATGTAAGTTATGAACAGATAGTAAGAACATACACTCCAGTAGGTGAAAATTACTTGCTGCTGTGCTACCACTATTTCATGACATTTTAGTTAATTATACTGTCTCATAATGACTTATGACTGTGCACAGAGAGTTGAGATAAAAAGGAGGAATTGTAGTGATTTTCAAAAGCGAGACCAAAGGGTGTTGCTGTCTAGAATGGGGGGATGGATAATATGTTCCATGAGCTCCAATCACTGCATGACCACTGGGTTCGTCTTCAGCTGTAAATTAGGGGATTATACAACTCCTGTATAGCATTAATTATTAAACAAAAACAATTTCACGGTTTTATTCATTCATTAAATTTCTGTAAAGAGTGGGAGACTTGCAGTATCTTCTTTGTTTCTCTTGATTCCCTCTTTTATCTTTCTTTGTAACTTCTCTGATGGACGCTGCCTGATCTAGGGCAAACCCTCCCCTGAGATGCTTGTCACCAGACCTTTTACAAG
This sequence comes from Luscinia megarhynchos, assembly GCA_034336665.1. NCBI lineage: Eukaryota > Metazoa > Chordata > Aves > Passeriformes > Muscicapidae > Luscinia > Luscinia megarhynchos. The sequence goes on along the minus strand of CM067566.1, from coordinate 53,204,503 downwards.
TTCTGAAGTAATAATTTGATATTCTAGTAGTAAGACAGGTCTTCTGAAGAAAAAGTACGTATTAGCTTCATTCTTTATGCTCCCTGTTTTATCAGTGTTTCTGGTTAAAATTCAGATACTGAATATCAGTGATGCACCATGACAAGCCTTTTTTTTTGCAATTCTTTGACTGTAAATAAAGAGACAAAGAGACATAAGTATTCTTATTTGCACATACTCAGTCACTGCTTGTAATGAGAAAATACTGTTTTGTAAATTACTTGATGCCTTCTGAGTAGAATTGTGCTTGTAGATTGTTTGCTGGTAGTACATAATATAGTAGGATGTAAAATGACCTAAAGTTCCATTTTTTCTTATGTTGTCTCTTTAGTTCAATGTACTTTGCATTGGTTTAATCTTAAACTCTTGCGTATGAAGCTGTAACATAAATCCTGCTTGCATGCCTGCAGTTAATATAGCAAGTTCTCTCTGTGTATGACCATCTTTTGGAGATGTGTGTCTGTGATAATGACAAAGTATTGAGTAATGTTGGTTCCAAGGAAAAAAGGAAGGTAAGACTTCAATACTGGGCATCTTGGGTGGCTTAGTCACTTACCCCACTGCACATTAATATTTAAAACACTAGCATAAGCAATGCTGGACAACATCAGATTAATTCAACGCAATTACAAGCACTCCCCAAAAGATTTTGTTCCTGACAGAGCTGCCTGTACTCCAGCCATTTTTGCTGCTTGCTGAATGGCTCAGAACTGTTCAGAATGCAAAAAACCACCTTTGTAGAGTTATCCAGCCCTGACCTGACCTGTTCCTGTTCGTTTTTCAGGGTGTTTGTGGAGCACCAGTGTGTTGTCTTGGTGTGTGCTGAGTTTGGGCTGAAGGCAGTTTATGCCCTCGGGGTAAAATGGCACAATTCACTGTTCTTGACCCAGTCAGGTCAATATGAGTGAAGTTTTACTCCAGTTTTGCTTCTTTTGTAAGGGGGGCATAGGCTATGCCAAAGGTATGTTGTCTGTGGGCAATAAGGAGGCACAGGATTGTGGAGAATAGAATAATAATAAATAAATATCACAGTTCAGTATTCCCAGCTGTACCAGTCTTGAATAAATGTATGTACTTGTGCAATGTGTTCTTTCTGCTTTTGAATTGCTGAAAATTTGCCACAGTCATTCTGGTTTTATCTATCAAGTTTATGAATTTGTTTTATTTTATTGAATCTGTGGGCATGTGTTCACTCTGTTAAATACTTCTGTATGTTATAAAATACTGCATATAGGCTACCACATTTCTTCTTGCTTATATGTAATACATTAAAGAACCAAATGTAAGATAAGAAGCTGACATGCTATGTTCAATGAAACTAACTCTTAATTCCACCTTTCATTTTTTTTAGAAAGGTATACCTTGGTGGTAAAGGAAATTCATAGCTTCAAAATCAGTAGGAGTGGTCACTGCTAAAAGCTAAATTACTAGTGATGCTTAAAATTTAGAATTTAAGAGTGTTTATGACTTGTAGCATGTATAATTGTCTGTTCAGAGGTCAGAAACTTTTGGATATTCATTTATTAGTCTTAATTGAGCCAAATGCCCAGCTCAAATATGTGACCATTTTTCTAGCTCTAATTACTAAGTTGTAACATTTAGCACAGTAATACAGATCTTATTTTTATTAAAAGAAAGCATGAGTCAATATATCACATATCACTTCTAGACCGCTTGGATATGACCTTTTTGGAGTAAAGTCATAACAGTTAAAGGTGAAAAATAAATTACTAATTAGATTTTCTTAAATCTATTTTTCTTGCAAAGTCTGAAATTTTTGAAGGTGGGAGGTTTGCCTGGAAACTACCCATTATTTTCACCCTTCTTTTCAGTCTGTCATGATAAGAACTAAGTAGTGAATCATACTCTGATGTCATTTATGAAATATGAGTCCTAAAAGGACTCAGACACACCAACAAGCGTGAGCATATTGACAGCAGATCTTGTGCTAGGTAAAACTTAGTGAATGACAGTCAATGGCAGAAAAGTTCAAAATAAGCATGTTAGGAAATGTGAAAAACAATGGCATTTTCATTGTATGTGACCACAGTGAAGCCTGATTAATTATTTGCAATTGTGTTTATCACAGTATGAAATTATTTTTTCTTTTATTTTTTTACCTTTCAAGTGCAAACTGAGTTCCCTGTGTAACACTGATACTTTTTATCTTTGCAGTGTGCCGGGAAGACTCACACCAGTCAATAGTGTCGTGTGCTGCTGTAGTACTCACCCCTGTAGAGGCGACAGTGGATACAAGGAAAAAAGACCAGACAATAATGCCTGATGTGTCCAAACAGTGAGTTATTCAAATACCAGGCTCTTTTACAAGTGCAATTTAAACACTAGGCCAGACTCCTTCTCATGGATATACATATACACTCTCCTTTCTCTCTCATCAGGACTTTCATAGGTGTTTCTAAAAGTAGAAACTGGCCTGAGGCAAAGCTGATGCTCTTGTTCATTAGCCTACATTTTCCCCCAGGATTTTTGGTAATGATATATATAGAGGGAATGGCCCTTTATGTGTGGACTTTTTAACAGGTTTGATAAGGTGATTCTTTTTGTTTAAATAGTCCTTTCATTCTTGCAAGTAGTTGATTTTTATAAAGAAGTTTATTCGTAAATGCTCAGCTCATCTGATATATTTCAGTATTTTCCAGTGATCATTTTACCTCTGTGATACAAGATAGAATGGCATCTTCAAAAGTGCGGTAGTGTGTTCTTCCAGGGAAATTCTGTTTAGTTCATTACCATGTATTTTGATATCTTGCATTAGATGAAAATCATAACCACAGAGTGCACAGTAACATTTGCCTTGCAATACCAGGCAGGATGGTTATTTCTTAATGATTGAATCCTTGGAGAATAAAAGTTGTTTTTTTTTTTTTTCAAGAAAAGAAAGCAAACACAATTGTAAGGTTTTATCACAACACAAATTTGAGGTCTGTGCCTTTTAAAATGTTGAAGGTATTAAAAAATGTGACTATGGATAGCATCATTGCTGTACCTACCATTCACATTTAGTTCCTGCTTCTCTTGGTATGTACAAGTTTAGCTTTAAAATTGCCTGTGGAGTCCTGGCTTGCATGCCTATTACTGTAAGAAAATTAAAACATCTCCTCACATGCCCGAAATCCCTGAAACATCCAAAACACCACTGGTGGATTAGAGTAGATTAGATGGGTTGTGATCTTGCTACAGATCTATGACTTAAGTCTAACTGGCTGTGGTATCTTTTTCAGTGTGGTGATAAACCCATTTCATCTCGACTACCTGTACTTAAAATTTAACACAGTATGTTATCTGTTGTCTAGGTGTTACTGCAATGTTTGAAATGCTGTGAGCATCTAATTGTTGTGCTTCCGTTGCGTGGCTCTCAGAATACCAAGAGGTTGGAAAGGCAATGGGCTGTAAAATATTGTGCTGAAATCCAGAATAATTATTCTGATTAGTTCAAAGCAACATAGAACATTTTTTCTCGTCTTCACTAAAAGGGAAACCTACACTGTTATTTGATTGGCTTTTTCATCTACTATGATGAGATTCAGCATTTAATAATCTCTTATGAATTCAAAGTAGGAAACTGATATCTGTGTAGCATGTGCTGAATGAAGCCACTTCCCAGAGTTTTGGCATGTTTGGATTTTATTTTTTTTTTACAACCTGATTCTTGTTATATTCTAAGAACACAGACATAACTTTTCCTAAGTACTCAGAGGTCTCAGAAGCATGCTTTTACCTCTGCTACTCTTCTGATACTTATGTTTAAAAATACAACCTGTGGCTCTGGAATTCTTTCAAAGAAAAAGAAGATTGTGCTTAAACAGATTAAATGTATTTGAACTTCTCTGTATGAAACTTTATCAGTGTATAAGTGTCTTTAAGCCAACATTTCTGGCAAGTATATTTGAAATTAAACAGAGCCATCTTGCTGGAAAAAGTTTGCAACTGGAATTCGGAAAATTTTGTAGAAACCTTCAAAGTAATTGTAGGGAGGTGAAAGTGTGCAGCTTCAATAAAGTCTCCAGCATTATAAATGAAACATCAGCATACTGATATTGCATTTCACCCTGTGCTTTCTACGTGCAAATAGTTTTCTTCATATCCAGTTATGGAAGCAAAACAAATCCTGATTCCTGGGTCTAAGTATCCCGGTGTCATCTGTCTCCAGTGCAAATGCGCCCTTGGCATTTGTTGAATTCCACTGACTGGAATGCAGACTCCATGCATGAGCTGATCTGCACGTGTGGACTACAATTTTATACTTACCTTTCTATACCTATATGGTTTTGACTTGCACGTCTGAAAATTGTGCGTATCACAGACAGCTGAGCAATAGCCAGCCATTGACTTCCTGTAGGGAGAAGTTTCTGACTTCAGGCCCTTCAGGGACAGAGTATGTTTAGAATAACTAATGCTTTCTAAAGCTACATAGGAGAGTGTGTAATACAAAGCAGAAAAAAAATCATATTAACGATACTAAAATGTTAAACAGTTAGAAATAGCTAAAAATAATTATCTTGTATGCTACATCCAAGACATTCAGGACATAAGAAGCTGTGAAGACTGGGCAGAAAAAAAAAAAGCTTTTAATGCTACTTGTATAATATTTGATTAATGATGTTATTTTGTTTTAGAAGGAAACTGTTTAGTGGCTTTAAATTATGTATTTGCTTAATGTGTTTTTTTTTGTAAGCAGCAAATCTTAGTGAGACTTTTAAGTGTCCGTAGATTAGATCTTATCAGGATTGCAGGAGCAAAGGGCCATTTCCGCCCCCACCCCGTATTTTTTCTTCAAAGCTCAAACCATTTCATCAGGGAGTAATTTCATAGTAGCACCCAGGCAATTGCTGACATGTTGCTTGTGCACTGGGCAAAATCCCTACCTCAGTTATTCACCAGGAATGGATTTGGCAAGAGGAAAGAGGAAGAGCAAACCTTTGTGGTTTTTGTCTTTCCAATCCACAACAGGCACTGAGGCAGAGAAATATGGTCAGTTTGAGGTTAGGGTGAAAAACAGGAAATGTGAACTCTGCCTTATTTTGTCTTCTCAGCCCTCCACTTTGTCTAGGATGTTCCATTAGCTATATTTTGTAGAAATACAAGACTTAAAAACCTCTTACTGTCTTAATAGTTCAAGTTACCGTGGCTTTTTTGTGTTGCCATAGTGATGCATCAGTCAGTTGCTCTCAAAGGTGCCCAGATGCTAAAACAATTGGAACATTTTGAGCAGTGAGTTCTGCTTACAGAATCCTAATTTCAATCCTTCCTAGCTGAACTCAAGTATAAATAAATTAGCTGCTGGCACAGAGCAATGGCATGAGGAATCCTCACTTCTATTTCAAGTTCTTACGAGGCAGCATGGGAGAGGAAGCATGGCCCAGGGAACTGTGTGTTATGCTTTAAATGAGCTTAGCTTCAGCTTCACTGGGCAAACCCTCGGCTAAAAGGTCAGCCTGCAAGGGGCAGTGTGGAAAAAGTGTCTAAAGACACATGAGTCCTGGAGTAGACAACGTTTTGCTACTGTGTGATGCTCAAAGGTAAACATAGTAAACCATTCATGTGCTACTAGTGCATGAAGGAAGTATAGTGAAATTCAGGCGCACCATTTTTAATCTGGTTTCAAGTTAAACTGATTGTTGCTGTTGTCTTTCATTTGATGCATTTCTTTGGATATGACTGCCCTGCAGTTCAGAATAGTGATGGCAACATGCAGCCCTCTGAGCTGACTAATTTAAAGGTGGTTGTACTACTTCAGCTGCTGTCATATTTCTGATTTTGATTTTTACTTAAAGATGTTTTTTGCTGTTAAAGTATTCTTGTTGTGTCATGAAGCAGACACAGTGATTTGACAAGTCTTTCTCATGTCGAAATTATTTTCCTGAGTTTTAGGAGAGATTTACAGATGAAGATCCTAAAAAAAATGATAGGATAAGAGATAATGTTTTTCAAGTGAAAGAAGGTAAATTCAGACTGGATCCAAGGAAGAAGGCTTTTACAGTGAGGGTGGTGAAACACTGGAACACCTTGCCCAGAGAAGATGTGGATTCCCTATCCCTGGAAACATTCAAGGGATTTTGGATGGGGCTCTGAGCAACCTGATGTCTTGAAGGTGTCCCTTATTGCAGGAGAATTGGATAAGATGGCCTTTAAAGGTCCCTTCTAGCTCAAATGTATTATGTGATTTTATTTTATTTTATGATTGTAAATGCCACAGAGATCATTTGACAGTTCTTCAGACTTTTCTGGTAAACACCTGAATGAGCCTTATGTAGTGAGTCTTTTCAATATTCTGTCTATGCCAAAGCTGTTTCACTTGGACCTGCAACTCTGCTTACCTGAGCAAGATTCTTAAATGTGAGTTCAAACACGTGAGAAGGCTTCTTGAAATCACAGTGATGGAAACAAGGTGCTGAGGGGGAGAGTTACAGCTCTAACACCATTCTGTACAGCACTGTTTAGTGCAGATGCTAACCCAGGACTTTGGTACTGATACAGATTGGAATCTAGGAAAATGTTGGTGCAAATATAGACTAAATTTATCAGCTGCAGTAAGCATATTCCAAAATTTAGGAGCTTTTTTCCCTCTCTCAGGGTTTCAAGTTGTAGATATATAATTGTTACAACAGAAGACTGGGAATAATTTTTGACTCTTGCAGCCTTGCCTAATTACTTTCAAAAGAACTTCAAACCAAGCTGATCACGTATTATTCTTCACTTATTCATTGTGAATTTTCTTTTAATTTTTGCTCTTTTTTTTTTCATTTTTGATAAAATCCTAGGGAAGATTTTTTCCCCCTCTAATGAACAGTGATGTTATTTTACCTCTAATTTTTGATGCTTCTGTTACGATCCTATTACTGAGAGATGCCTCTGCCCAAATTAAGTTGTAAACAAGGGGCTGAGGTGATACCAGCAATATGTGTACAAGCAGTTACTGCTCCACAGTTTGCCAAAGTGGGAACCCTTGTCTGGATGCATTACCTAAGATGTGCCAGGCCTGAACCCAGGCCACCCAGCCACTCCATCCTGTGCTTATCTCAAGGCCAAGTCCTTCTGTGATCTTAAAATCACATTTACCTGTCTCAAACAATGTTTAAGTCCTTACAGCCCCTCAGTGGTGATATGAATTATGGTCTCTAAAGCAGCCAGACTGTCAGGCAGTGGAACAGGAATGCTTTTAACACTTGTTTGGAAAAGCAGATGAAAGATGGTTGTACTCTTTCCGTTTCTGGATAATTGGGACAATGGGCTATGGATGCATGTGTCACTCTGGGTGAGAGAATGTAGAGAGAATAGGGATGCCCAGTGTTGCTCTGGAGTGACCATACTTTGAAAGTTGTGCTTCAGTTCAGCTGAAAAACCTGAGACATCTGGATTGCAGTATACTCTCCACCATTACATTTTAGTGATACCCAGGTAGAAGAGGTAGCATTTATATCCATTTCTTTAAAGCAGATACTTTGAAATGGAGTAAACATAAGCAATGTGTTTATGCTGTCAGTGGTCTACTTTTACATACTTTTATCTATTTTGCTAGTTTGTCTTTAAGCTTATTTAGTGACTTCAAGGGGAACTGGAAATTTCTGTTTTCTGTGTTGTCTTTCACATGGTCTCCTTGTACATCCTGTATTACTTTTTGCACATCATGGGAAAATAAGTTATTTTGCTGTACTCATGTCTCCTTTGAAATGGGAAACTTTTCAGAAAATAGTAAAAATACAGTATTTACACTTCTATTATTGTCTGCTAATGAGCTAAACTCCTACCTGACATTGCCTCTTGTCTAGGCTGCTCAAATTGGTAATTGCTTTCTTCCCGCTTTGAGGAAAAAGAAAACAACAAACCAGACTTGGTCATTTTGGTTTTTTTCCTTGTGTCCAGGCACTGCAAAAATGAGAATGATTTTGTAAAATCAATTATAAATAACAGTTGTGCAAAGGAAATGCAATTGCACTGCAAAATGCACATGGAAGAAACCTTATATCTGGTTATAGAAGAGGGAGTATCATTAGTTCTCCTGTTCCTTCTCAATCACTGCAACCGTCAATTTATAGGAGAGATTGAAAGGAAAGCAGTATATGTATGTAATTTCAATACCTTAGGCAATTGTTTGCAGCCAAGGGATTAAGCAGTTTTGTACAACTTAATTTGATCATAAGTTGCAAATGTTGAATAAGCTGGTTTTTGAGAGCCACTAATTGCAGTTACTGTACTTACTATTCTCAATATTTTGTGGTTCAACTCCGTTCCTCCTGTGTGGTGGTGAATAATGCAGGCAGATGTCCTAGGCAGGAAGGGTGCTACATAGGTTTGTTTCATCTCTAGCCCTGCCAAGGAAGTTTTGATCCTTTGCAAGTATAGTCCTTGTTTAGAAAGCTTCCTCTTTCCTGTGAGAAGAGGTTTGGTTCCTAATACACAACTATGAATGCTTCAATCATTTCCCTTAAAGTCTTACTGAGGTGGCTGAACTCAACTTGATAGAAAGATGTAGGGATGGAATGTTAAGCAAGGGACTTAATGAGGTCACTGGATCAAAATGTGGAGGATCAAGAAAACTACAGCATTTTCTAGTTGAGATAATTTTAACTGCAAAATACGAAGAGTGTATTGTATCATTGTGTAGCTGATCTTCATTAATAAAAGAAGATTGAGGAAATAGAAATGTGTAGGTATGGATAATACAACTTTGCTGATGATGTTTGCACCAGATGGTGAAAATTCAGATAGAACTTTTTGAGTCAAAATACAATTTCTGTAATATACATTGGTAGAGTATGGCCAGAGCTGATTTAAAGCATTGTACTGCACAAAGGACAGTGCAATTATAGTAACTGGGAATACATATTTCTCCCCTGCTTCAACAGCAAGCACTGGACAACATAATGGCATCTACAACTAAAGTTTCTGAACTGAACTGCTCTGAAGTCGTCATAAGCAAAACATTTTCACCAAATTACAGTGGCATTTAGAAAACAGCTTTTCCTACAGCAAGATCAATTTGTTTCATTGACATATGTTAAATTATATACCTTTATGATACCATAAGGTCATTCTGCTTTTGGCCATCATCCTAAAATGAATGTCTTTTTTTATTTTATTTTTTTTTTTAATTTATCAGACCTGAGAAAAAAAATTTAATTTGTAAATTAAATTAAAATCTGCATTCCCTTGAATCCTTCTTTTCTCTGTGAATCACCATGTTCTCCACTGGGTGTTTCTGCAATAGAGGAAGCTTTAGTTATGTGACTTGCTTGTCCTTCGTGTGCACAAATTTCCCCAAAAGAAATATATCAAGATAAGATGCCTTTCTTGCATATATATATATATATATATATATATATATATATATGGGTAGGTGCTTGAGATAGAATTGATTCCAGAGTGCAAATTTTATCCTATATATACTGTAGTGTCTGGAAGTGTCTGCTTTATTTACATAACTGAGAATTACAAATGAGACTACTAATATCAACTTAATTCCAAAACTGCAGTCACACACTTGGCAACCAAGAATCATTGCAAAATATTATTGGCAAGTGCATTTTAATTAGAACAATCAACCATAAGACAAAGTTTTGAATTTTCATTTTGAACTGAGATTTTTGCTCTGATTAAATAGAAATTTATTTTTTATATATATGTCAAAACTCCTTAATGTCTGGAGCAATTCTAAAAAAATGTAGTTGAAGTAAATAAAATCTTACCTGGCTCAATTAACCTTTTAGAGGATGGTTATTATAGGTAATTAGGTAATGCAGGCAGAGATGTTTGAGACAGGCAATTGAAAATCAATTATTTTATCTGGACATCTCCATCTGAAGAGCTGCTGTTGTAAGTTGTAGTGTTGGTCACTTGCAGAGTTTGTTATTCTAATAAAATTACAGTATTTTCCATTATCTTACGTGGCAGCTGCCTAAGCCCTGAAGAGCACACCCATCATCTGGGATGACTGCAAAGCCACTCAGGCACGGTGTTCTTCAGGGGCAGGGCTACAGTGGGGCATGTGGAAAATGTCTCATTCACTGACTTCAGATTTAAAAAGAAAAAAATGACTTCATTTTCATCCAGCCTGAATTCATGTCCAACATACATGCTCAGAACAAACATTGTTATGCCCTCAGTTTCAGGTGTTAAAGGAGATCTACTGTTTTTGTTTACCAGGTACCTATTCAAGGGGCTGAAGGCACTTGATTTTGAGGCAGAACAAAGAATCCTCAGAATAATGGCAGTACTGGACTTATGCTTCATGTCAAAAAAGCCATTTTTTTAGCTAGTCAGAGTGTAGAGTTAGATCATGTAGCAGTTTTTGGATTTGTATTTTAAAAACCGGTTCTTGTAACATCCTACATCAGTTGGGAAGGCTGTGAGAACCTGTTGTTAACCTTGATGCCTGGTGTTGCCTGATAAGAATTTACAGTTGATGTGAAGCTTCACTGAAGGAAGATGCTTTCAAAGTACAGAACCCAAGATTTGGGAACAAGCCCACTTCACTCAAATGGGGAGAATGAGAAAAGTGCTATCTGTGCCCATCTATTCCTTTTTCTTGTACGTTCAGAATCTTGAAAGCATACAGTAATTATTTTGCTGTAAAATTGGGGCAGATACAGTTTTAACTCAAGCTTTCATTAACTTAGAGTGGAAGTGCTCAGTCTTAGGAAGCACTCCAGAAACAGAATTGTACTTTCTAGTCTGTAAAAGCATAGGCTGTTGCTAAACTGTAACTGAAGTTCTGTTTGAGAGCAGTGGTTGTATTTTATCATCTTGCAAGGAAATTAAGGCAGGTTTGGGTCTCTACCTTTGTGCAGCAGAAACATCGGTCTGGGATAGCATCATCTAAATGCTGAGGAGATGAGGGTGGGGTGATGGGGGAGGAGGGACCAGGGAATCATTTGTTTTTTAATTTAGAAGCCTGTGGTCGTTGCATTAAAGTACAGCCCTAATTCTTACAAATTAGATTTCAAAACATAATTGCAGCATCAAATATAAAAAATAATCAACTATGTTATTACTGGTGAACAATTAAAGTGTCATAAAATGAAAAAATATGAAGGAAATATGCTTGTACATGAAATGCTAGGATTGCAAAGTACTTTATTTGGTTAGATAAATGTATTGCAGATTAAAAACTAGAAAAAACAGTTCAAGTGCATAGCAGAAATGTATTTGTTTCACTTTCATGGTAATTTAATAATTTCTCTGAAGCATAACAAAGAGCAGCATTTCTTATTTCTTACTGTCATTGGAAGGTGGAGAAAGGAGGGATGTCACAGAAAAACTAGGTAGATTGGTATTTATAATTGTATGGTGTAACTATTGGACTATTGTGCTCTGCTGTTTCACAGCTCATTATGTGATTCCAGTAAAAGCATTATCAGGTATTCTTTTGAATCTGATGGGTGAAAAATAATGGTGGAGTTGTGTTGTTATTACTGGCTTATTGAGGGGTTTTCTAAACCAGGTGTTTTGCAGAACATTCCTGAAAATCATCATCCTGTGCAGTGGCTATATTAGGGTTAGCTTTGTTAGAAAATACACTGCTCTTGAGTCATATTATCATGACTTAAATAGGAATACCACTGCAGCAAACACAAGTTCAATCAGGATACTGCTTTAAAATATATAGAGTGCTTAATGATGCTTAAGGTTGAGCGATTACCTGCATCCTAGAGGGAATGAATTATGTGAAAACATATCCATACCTGCATGCTGTGTTTCACATACTGTCAGGAGGAGTTCGCCTTTTATTTACCACAATTAAATGCAGAAGGATGCTCCAGAAATATTTGTAAGAGCAAGTTTTGGTCTGTTTTGCAGAGTAAAAAAGAGATATTAGAGAAGGACAGAAATAATGTTAAGAACAATCTCCTTATCCCCACCTCTACCTCCAGTTTGTTTTGTTCTTACTGTTTTCTTTTTTTCCTGGAGGTAACAAGAAATAGAGGCAATATTCCTCTTTCTCTACCATGTATATTTTTCAGTGTATCTGAGAATAGCCCTGTGAGCAGTAATTTTAATAACTTATCAAAATCTATGTTTGCAGTGAGTATTGAATATGTTAGTTTTACTTGCATGGATTTACTGATAGAGGTGGAAGACTATAGCTTAAAAAGGAGGTGATGCTATTGCTCTTTCTTTATCTCCTCTTCAGCCTCCTGTTTTCCTTCAGTCAATACACTGGTTGCATTGGCCACCATATGGGATATATAAAACACCTACAGCATAAAAAACCCAGCTAAAAACAGGATGGGAAATGGGGAGGTGGGAAACAGAGGAAATAAAAGTGAGAAGACTGTGCATCATCACACTAGGGCACACGCAGCTTTGGTGCAGTTGGATTAAGACATAAATTTGCAATTACACTGCAATAGAGTTAAGCAATAAAGACAAAATACTGTCCTAAATAAGAGTGAATTTAAAAGAGCCAAATTCTGCAAAAAACTGTACAGTTACAAAGTGAGTACAAATGTGTAAGTTCTTCCTCCTGTGCTCCAGGAGCAGTATAAAGCTCTGTTAGTTATACTGAGGACATCAACTAACTCAGCTGCTTTTTATCAGCAGTAGCTGCAGTAGCCTCTATCTGAAAGATGTTTGTGAGAGAAAAATTTTTTTTGTTTTCCTATTCTGTGCTGAAGCTCAAACTATTTAATGTGCTTCCAGGTTTGTGTATTAGTTCTTTGTGGATGTGGTAGGATTTCACTCCAATTGTTTTGATTTTGGTATTTTAATCCTCTCTTAATCATTACATAAAGGAGTACTATGTAGCTTTTGTTGCACATCAGAAACTGTTCGCTGCTGCTACATTGATTAAACGTGTAACAGCATGTATTGCAGCTATATCCACCTAATATTAGTAGTAATCCAGATTTAGAGATTTCATCACAGCAGCCCCACATCAGCTTGTGTACAGCTTTTTTAAATGTCTTTAAAAAACAAGAGGGGAAACACAAAGAGGCCAATGCTTTCATTTTAAGCATGAGGTGGTGTTTTAAAAAGCAAGTAGATATACATCAAAATATGATGGGCTACAACCCCTTTTTTCCTCCCAGATCAGCTGTTTTATATGTTCAGTGCATCCCCCTAATCCCAAGAAAGTTCCTAATGAGCAATACAAGTAGGAAAGGGAAATACAGATAGGAGGTTACTAGGTGTGAGCTACTGGGAAAAATCAAGGGAAGCACAGACAGGGAGAAAAGTGAGGTAGTTTTGAGGTACACTTCCCCATGTTTTAATTAGTCATGCTTATAAACTATACTCCTGATGAAACTCATTATCTATCTGTCTGTTCATTTGTTTATGCAGAAAGCCTATAGGGTATTCATCCAAAAATATGGTAATGTTCCTCTAATTTTTCAACTGATTTACTGCTCCACCCCCAACCATTTATTCAAATTTTGTAATACTGATTTTTCAGGAGCATTCCAGCCTCACTTCCAGTTATTATGTCCTTTTGCAAAATTGACATATTTACATACAATTTTAATATGTGCCCAGATTACTGCTTTAGAACATACAAAGTTGATCAGGGCTCATCTCTCCTGGCAGCCATAGGTGCAAAGTGAAGAGACCTCAAGTCAGAGCCACAAAGCAACCTGGAATAAACATTATGAGAACCAAGAATGAAAAACATTATTTTATTTTAGAATATATTTCTTGATGCTTTGATTACATCGATCTAAAAGGTCACATGCACACAGTTTAAAGGCAGAGCGGAAGAAACAGAATTCCTTTTAAACAGATGAAATAAATGGTAAGATGATGTCAAGTTATTTTGTCCTACAAGAACCTCCTATTAGTAGGGCTGCATCTTGGGCCCATTTTTTGTAATCCCTTTTAAAACTTAATCTACTATTCTAATCATATTTTTGTATTCCTTGTCTGGACCTGTGCAAATAGAAGTGATGGATACTTTTGACTGGAATAATTTAGATGTTCTATATAAAAGTTTTCAGAGATACAGTCTAGATACACATTGCTGTATTATATTATTTGTTGTCAATTCTGACAAAGTGTTCTTCAGCACTCTAAAACAGGTAGATAAAAACCCTCTCATTTTCTTGTCCAAGGAACAGTGCACTCTTATTTGGTATAACTTATGGAGGAGATAGAAAATAACATTTATGAGTCTGTGAGAAAGCACAGGTGTTCAGAAGTAAGATTGCCTGTTACTTTCTAAAACTGGTGCTGGTGTGGTTGTAACAAATATACATCAAACTAGTTGGATATCAGATGGATTTGAAATGGAACAATTCAAGTAAGGTGTGTAATAATAGTAAAAAAAATGCTCTCTGCAAGTTCTCTTAACTGTGCTGTCGATTCAAGTCAGAGAATAAATACAGTGCCAATACAAACCAGATTATTTAAGAAAACTTAAGCATGCAAACCATCATTCTATAATTTATTCTCCTAGAAATCACTTCTGTTTTTTGAAAATGTCACTTAAAACCAGGAGTGCATTCACAGGGCTGGGAATTCAGTCCAGATATGGAGCAGGAATGAACCACAAAGCTGAACCATAGTTCAAAATGGAGTCACATCCCTATTCAAGTAGGGAATATTGATACAAGCTCTAGCAAGGCTTCTTTTATCTTGTATTTGACATTACTAAAATTCACCTGCTCAAAACAATATTTGATGCTTCCAGCTTTGTGCTGTATCTATATTATTCTTCTTGAATTACTTTATTAATGTAATATTGCATGCTTAAATGCAGTAAATGCCTTAAATTTCAAATTACTGAAAGCAAACCTGAATTTATAATGAATGCCTGATAGACTTCAGGGAATTCATAATTTAGATGGCAAAAGAACACTCTGATTCTAGCTACAGAAACAGATAATATTTGAAAAGGCAACAATTAAATACAAAGAATGGTTTTGGTTACTATGGGAACAGTTAAAGAAAGGTTTTTCAGCATTGCAAGCCTCTGTGTGTATACAAGAGAAATTATGTTCTTCTTAGTCAAAGAAGCTATGAAAGCTTTTCAAGGAAAAGGATAAATAATAAAAAATATTTAAATCGAAGCTTTGAAATACCTCTATATAATATGTTGATGGTTTTGTATTCTCTCTTCCTGCTTTTCCCCCATTTTTCTGCCACTAATGTTTGGAGTTAGAGGTTTTTTGAGTTGTGTAGCAAAAAGCACTTTGCAAAGAGGATTAGTGAAAGAAAGAACAACATGGATGAGTTATTTTATTTCTGGGTTTGTTTATAATAGATCTAATCCTATCTCATAAATTTGCTTAGGTGAAGGCATTTGGACTGTAGATTCACACTTTCTCTCACATATTTTTCTATTTATTCTCATTACCTGGAAATAATGAAGACACAAGTTAGAGGAGGAAGTGGGGAAAATTATCAACTCTGTATTTCACTAAAGCTGAAGTGCTTTCTAATGCAGTTGTACAGTCATGTTATGTATGCTGTACTTAATATTATTGCTAAGGCAGATGTTAGTCTTTTTTGGTTTGCATTTTATTTTTTTACTTTAATAATTATCATAATTTCATCAAATTTTTATATTTGCTAAAATAAAAGAATGTCAGACGGGTGCTAATTACAGCATCAACTTTGCAGTAGACTAGATGATAAAATATACAATATTTTTATATATAATATAATTTTGATCTTTTATACTTGATCTAAATCAGAGGGTTTGTTTATGTATTCAGGAAACTTTAAAAGCTTAATCATCAGGAATGCTCAGTCCTGCATGGAAACTGGCACAATCTGCAAGACTTGGGATCATCTGAAATGTGATGCCTTGGAATGAAAGAAATAGTAGATCAAGTGAATGAACATATTTATTTTCATGATATGGCAATGAATTTAACATGGACAAGCTTCTTTGATTTCTTTTAAAAGAAATAAACTGTTTGAAAAGTGTGTTATCAGCCATTATTTGAATATGTATTAAACAATACTGTGCTATTTCTGTATATCTTTCAAACTTCAGATGTGGGAATGTGCTGACATTGAACTACAATCCAACAGTTATGTAAATTGCACTAAATTTGTCATCTAATTTGCTTACTTGTGAGGTGAGTGCCTACCTTGTGATGCTAAGTACCATACAGCTCTTTCATGTTTAATACTGAAGCAATTGCACTATATTTTGAGAAAAACATGTTTAGGGGCACTAAGATATAATTGAAAGTTGCAACTCATCTTACTGGAGATCCAATAAGATGAGATGGAGCAATATTTATTATGAGGTTGATGCACAGCATTTTTCTCAGATGTATAAAAAAAAAAAAAAGAAGAAAGATTGTATTGTTGCAGTTCTGTATCCTTATTGAGAGACCTGGGAGTAACTGACATCTGTGTGTCCTGTATTAGGTGAGGAGAAAGTCTCTCAATTTAGATCCTTTTTTGCTTGTTTGTAACCCTTATTTTGCTTGTGTTTGCAGGTCTTGTTTTCTTACAAGTCATCATTAAGAAGGAAGGATGTGTTCTATATCTTGCAACCACTTTTCATTTATAAAATGAACCTTTCTGGATTCTTCCTTTTGGGGAAAACACATCTCTTAAGTAATTTTCACTTTGAGCAACATTTATTTGTTTACATCTTTTAATAACCTGTAAGTTTAGATTGTTGTCAGGAACAAGTGAATTCCAAACTACTAGGGTGAGATAATGCTGGGTAGCTCAGTGACCTTCTCAACTTCTCAAATACTCATTGGCCTTGACAAGAGGGAGGCCAAAAAGTTGTGTTACAGATGGTTTTGTGCTGACCTCTGTCAGTAGTTCTCAGTGGAATTCCTAGGAGGCATAGGCTCCAGACATGTAGCTGCCTCAATTTTCATGTGCTGCTCCACTGCCATCCTGAGCCTTTTCAAAGCCATATTGAAAAAGTGATGAAATTTCTTTTAATGGGGACTGAGACAAATCTCTTGTGCTGTCTGCAGACAAACTGTTGTCGGGACTGCAATGAGTTTCCAAGCTCTTTGAAATCCTTGTGTGAGCTGTTTCCCATCACCTGGGCTGATGCTAATTCTGACAGCCAGGGAGCAGAGCAGTGAGAACAGGCACAGCCCGTCCGTGGCCGGGAGGAGCGGGCAGGGATGGGCTCCTCCGGCTGGGCAATAACTTCAGTAGCACTGACACCAGGCACAGGCTGTTTTTCTTTGCTTGTTGACAGCTGCTCCAAAGATGACCTCAGAACATGTCAGGAAAAGTAATAAAAGTCAGACAAGAAGCCTGGCTTTAGACAAGAAGAGGTAATGAGTACATTTTTATAGATTGCTTCCCTCACCTGGGCTGGAGAAAGCCGAGACAAGACTAGCCACTGCTGAGGCTTCATAAGCAGTGTTACAGGTGCTCTGGTGGTTTGGGGCAGTCAATACTTCATAAAATGATGAGTTTCTTTCCAATAAAGTAAGTGCAATGTTGCATGCCTTAATCTTTCAGGTGGCATTGGTCTGATTTGCTGCAATTACCTATTTTCTTAAATAACCTCTGCAAAGTTAGCAAAGGGCAAAATAGATCATTTAGAAAGCTTGCTTTTGTAAGCTTCCCTGTTTTTGCTAGCACTGGCTATGGAGAAAGCATATTTCTGTCAAAAGTCTGGTAGAGTCATTCTGTTGGACCAGATAATTAATTAATTCTTTAAAATCTTGTCTTAAAAATAGTTATTTATGATTTTCATACACATTCTTGAGGGATAGAGTTACTTTTCTGCTACGATTTGCCAAATGTTAGGTGAAGTAAGCACTTAATTTCAAACTAATTTTCCCTAGGCCCTGAATATTTTCCAAATATAGCTTCCTTATTATATATAATGAAATAAAGTCAGTAGTAAATAATAAAATGTAAGAGCAGAGATTTTGAATGAGTTTACTTAATAATGCATCACACTGCCTGTGATTATCCTCAGAGTGCTGGCTTTTAGAGACAGTAAGAATTTCAAATCTCTGGGGAAGGTATATAGGCAACACGTCTTTGGGGGTCTTGAATTCGCTGTACACCAGATACATAAAGGTCAGTTGTGCTGCCTACTTTTTCTTTATATCAGGGCAAAACCAGAATAATGAAACAGGCTCAGGGAGCCCCTGGTTATGGAGAAAGAATTTTATTTACTTGTTAGCTGCAATTTTGTTGGGGTGAATGGGGAGAAATAGTTCACATGCAATGGGATGCCTGTGCCATCTGCATTAGATTCACGTGTACCTTGCCAATAAATCAGGCTGTCCAAGGCACTTTCACTGCTTATCCTCAGAGATGTCTTGTCTCATAACAGGGAAGCTGCTCAGATATTTCTTGAATAAATATGTGCAATCATGCCTGTAGGTGTCAGTCATTCAATACAATGTCACGACAAGGAACCAAAAATAGGTGAACAACCTTCCTTGGAGTCCAGAAAGAGCAGTTAATTCCTTCTCTTGTTAGCTTTACTGAAACATGGAGCATTTTACCTTGAATGAAGTGCCACCTAAAGGGATTGGAGTATGTCCAGTAGTTGTATACTGCAAATTAGCTACCTGGAAATAATCACAGATTGATTTTTTTTTTTAAACAATTTCTTTTTTTGGTTGATAAAGTTAATCAGGGTAGGAAATAGTTTTGTAAAGTATGGTTTAGTTTTTTTTTAAACTTTGTAGATTCTGTAGGAAAGAACTTGTTAGTTTATCTGTTATACTGGGTAATGTATCATATAAACATTCTTCTGTGGTAGTGGTGGTGAACAGGAGAACAAATGTTAATCTTTGTTCAGTCATCATGCATTTTTACAAGACGAATTAGCATTTGATCATTTTGATAGAGCTGTAGTGTTTTGTGAGGCATCTAATCTTGGATCTGTACTTGCTTACATTAGGACATTGTTTCCTAACAATGCTGTGCATAATGTGGTCAGGACTGCTGCTGAAAACATGCACTTCATCCCTGTGTATGCTGTGAATGCTGATGAACAGGAAGCAGGTTTGATGTCTTGCTGTCTTCTCTTCAGGTTTTTTGGGGCTGTGAATTCCATTGTATATTGATGACACAGGGATAAACTTGTTCCTTCAAACACACCTATGAAAAATTCATGTCTGCTCCAAAGATCTGTCACTTCAGATGCATATTGGTGGCTGCGTGAACACATCATACCACGTATTGGTTGAAGGCTGTGGTTTTTAAAATTTTTTCAGAGTGGCTTTATTCATCTGCCAAAGCAGAAATGAAGGAAAACCTTTGGTCAGCCAAAATTTATTAGGAAAGTTTGATTGAAGATGATGATGGCTGTCATGAGGTTGCTAATTCCTCCAGATAGTAATGAATTAAGGTACTTAAAAGTAGGAACTTTAAATCATTAATTAAATAGCTGGATAAATATAAATGTGGCAGCTGCCTTACTGTCTTCAAAAGACTAATTCCAACCTCCCTTTTCATATATTAATGCATACTCAGTGGTAAAGCAGTTGAACAGTTGAAATTTGCTATGTAAAATTTAATTTCCTGACATTAAAAGTTTTATATATTTAATGATAAATTGCCAGATAATGCGTTATGTTTTTGCCCAGTGGTTTGTACTGGCCAGAAGTAGTGCTGCTCTGCAAAAAACTAGTAGAGGACATGCCCTTATATGCCTGTGTGCTTGTAAAATGGGGGCCTTTAGCAAGTATGAATAGTACCTTTAGAAATCAAGTAGCTATTGATTTTTACTCTCTTTGTGGAAATAGTGGAGATTGGTGGGGTTTTTGTTTGTTTGTTTGTTTTTTTCTGAAATACAGTGACTATGTATTAGAACATTGGAAAGTCAACAAAGTTCATGAGAGCCAGTTGGATTCATATGCCTGATTTGATGCTCAGACCCCCCACTGACAAGACAGAAATACAGAAGAAGATTTGAAAATTTCTTTTTTATTACTTCTGTGTCTGAAAGTCATAGGTTCTGATTTACTGAGTTTTGCAAAACTCAAGTTGCAGAACTTACCATAAATGCACTTTCATCTGAAGTCTGAAACTGTCATAGTGAAGTTAATAAATGTTAAAAATTCAGCTACAGTACTATGAAGATCTGCATAGTTATTCAAATTTAAGCAAATGACTGGTCCATTGAAATTTAAGCCCGTGCATAAGTCTTTGTGGCAAGCTTGTGCTGTTTTATCCAGTGTTCTTTCATTCAGCAAAGTAGCTGGGATGATATATGTCTGTGAAATGTAAATATAAGTACATTTGCATGGCAATATTTAAAGAACTTTAGGAAAATAAGTACTGAAACACAGAAATTCAAAGATAAAAGTGTTCTTATTTCCAAAAGAACTAGTCAGAAATTTTCAGCTATGGGAAAATACAAAGGACAAAGCTGTAATTCAAACGATGAAGGTTGTGTCCTTGTAAAGAGTGGACTCTTTTCATTTTGAATAATTTAAACTATTTCTTTCTTTTGAGGAGAACATTGTAGAGCGATAAAATCTCTTGTACCGTTTTGACCATTAAAAAGAAATTTGGTGATGTCTTACCTTTTCTGTCCTTCATTACATGTACATTTAAAATTCACTTTTGATATTAATCATACTTAGAATTCAATTTGCTACCCATAGTGATTTCACTAGGGAAGACTCAAATCTTTCAGGGTAATGGAGTTCTAACTAAGTATTAGTTATTAGGTACTTAAGATCTTACTTTTTCCAGATGGCGATGCTTAATCTAGATCTTTACACACTTCTGATGGATAAAGATTCCAGATCACGTTCTGAAAAAGTAAAGAATTTATTCTCATAGTCCAGTTGAATCGGGGTAGCTCTGCACCTTGCACAGCAGCTTTCTCCGGCAACTGTCACCTCTGCAGGCTCCAAATGTTGTTCTTGGTGATTGGTACTGCACTGAAACCTTCCAGCAGGGAGGGAGGTTTAGCCTGCAGTCTTAAAGCATCTTACCTGAGCATTTAGGGGAGAGGTTTCTACATAGTTGCACAGTTGCTTGAACTGAAAATTGAAAACTGAGCAGTTTTCTGAGTCCATGCAGCATTGGCTTGGGTCATGGTTATTCTCAGCTATGGATCATAAAAAGTAAGTTTATTCCTGCCTTATTGAAGCATGTCCCTCATCCCAGACCAACTTTGAAATTAGGTGGGGCTGGGATGAGCCCCTCTCTTCTTGCTTCTGCATCACTTGGGAGCAGAAACCTAAAACAGACAACTGAGGGAGAGGAGTGAATGTCTGAAAAAAATTTAGTATGCTGCAGTAGATATTAGCAGAAAGAGACTATTGTAAAAGCCCTTCCCAGTCAAAGTCAGTGCCCTTGAATAACAAAATACAACATCCAGTAGTGTGTACTGCTCTTCACATGTTTTCTTTATACTTGCTATGTAAAACTAATCCTTCAGTGACAGTCATTAAAACAAACACCAACTCATTAAGAACAACCATTAAAATAAATCTTAACTATGAACAAATCTCAATACTCATTAAAATAGGTCTCAGCTCATTAGGATTTTTAGTATACAGGTTGAAAACAGAAGATGAGATCATTTTTTAAAAGAAAAATAAGGCATCAAGGCCTTTTCTGTTTCTCTCACTTCCTCAGCATTGAGGGGACTGGGGGTGCACAAGGAGCTGGAAGAGGACAGCCAGGACAGGTGACCCCAACTGATCAGGGGGGCATCCCAGACCATGTGGCATCTGCTCAGCACATACGGCTGGGGGAGAACAAGGAATGTCTGGACTGTGATGGCATTTGTCTTCCCAAGCACCTGTTGCATATGATGCTCTCCTGGGAATAGCTGAATGCTTGCCTGCCCATGGGAAGCAGTGAATGAATTCCTTGCCTTTGCTTTGCTTGTGTGTGCAGCTTTTGCTTTACTCAGTGAAGTGTCTTTATGTGAATCCATGATTTTTGTAGCTTTTGCTCTTCTGATTCTGTCACTGGTCCCACTAGCAGGGCAGTGAGCAAGCAGCTGTTTGGCGTTTACCTGACAGCTGGGGTTAAACCACAACAGTCCTTCAGGAGCTGCTGATACCACAGCTGTCCATGACAGTGTGCCTTAGCTGATTTTCCATGATGCTGTTTGAAAGAAAACTGAGAAATGTGAAATCATACCAAAATCTTGGTGTATGGCTACAGGTCCATACTTTGGGAACTTTAACAGTTGCATGTGTATTTTGCTATGATAGTGGAAATGTTTGTCTTTTCTATTCTAGAAAAAGATACTAATGCCGACAATTTAGATGTACATCTTTTATGACAGAAAATTCTCCACTTAAAAAATTCTATTACATCAAAATCCTAGTGTCTTTTAGTCACTTTTTCTGAAGCAGTATTCGTATTCACAGCATGTTGTATTCCTTCTCTGCCTCATATGGACTTGAACTTTGGTCATTGTTTTGTTCTTCAAATGAGGGGAAATTGGTCAATGGGAGTTGAAATCAGTGGCTCAGCTGAACAGGAGTTACCCATGCATACCTGAGGTCTGAGTGCAAACCATTTATGTTTAATTAAATGTAGTGGTCTGAGTGCAGACCAGATCTAATATCTGTTTGTTACAATGCAAGAATGAATAAATCTAGTTAAGCAAAAGAATAGCAGCACTCTGTTGGATCCCAGGGGGAGGCATTGTTAGAGGTCTAACACTGGCTCTTCATCTACACCTGGAATAGATTGTATAGAAGACTTTAATTAATGCTGACTTGTAGTTTCTGGTACTAATGAATTTCTAAAATTAATAGAACACTGTTGTAGGAGAGCTCAGCCCTGTTCAAAAAGTGTCAGGCAAAGACAGAATGCCTTTGTATAAACTCAACTTTTAGATAAGCATTTAAAACTATGCCAAATATTTCTGAGGTTTTAAAAGCTTGATATCTTCTTTTTAATATTTCTCAGACTTTGAAACTCACTGATTGTGAGCACACTTATAAAAGCATGATATGTGGACTGTTTTTCTAAGGGATGCAACAGGTCATGCATCCCTTAGAAATTTTGCCATTTTTTTCCTATAAAATTATAGTGGTACTTTTAAACCCAAATAATGCAGTCTTTTTCAGGTGGTTCAAGGCTGATTTTTTTTTCCATAATAAAATCCAGATTTTATTCTGAAATCTCATGATCTGTGTTTGGCATAGCCTAAGAACAGAATCTGAGGGAGTGTTGGCGTGTTTATTCCTAGTGAGCTTAGAGGATGTGGAAGCTAATTCCTTAATGTTAGGGACAATCCTTCCACATTTCCTCCAAAGGCTCTTCTATGGAATCTTATTAGGCAGATAATAAAAAAACCCAAGTTTTTATTGGCCAAAACTATTTTGGCACTCTTACATAGATTTATTTTAAAAAAAGCAAAACAAAAGTTGATAAAAAGCCACATTCTGTAGTTTCAAAATTCATAAATCTTTATCTGTCTGTAGTATACTTGACAAGACACAGATAAAAGCAGAAAGCAATCCTAGAAGTGATGGTTTATTGTTAGGGCAGAGACATCCCCCTGCCCCCTGAGTTATTAGGCCATTGGTTACTTTCATTTACCAAACTCCATGGTATATTTGATTTATATAAATAGCTGCTCTGATTTATACAAATAACTATCACACTGAAAAATCAGTGTAATAGCATCCTGGGATTTTTGCAAGGGTGAAATATGGCTGTCTTTTCTCTCAGCCTCCTGTGGAACTTATTTCATGCCAGTCTGCATTTCCACTTCGAAAATACCACTGGTTACAGAAGTCGTAGCTGTTACATTGTCTTTGCTTTGTGAAGGGTAGACCTGTCACTGTTATTAATATTTCTTCTGTATGGGTTCATTTGTGACAGCCTTGGTCAAAGCTCCCCATGATGTCCAGTGTTCCTGGCAGTAATTGAACAAGTAGAATTTCCTAAAATATCACTGCACAAGGAAAGTAAAAATGTGTAGTTCTATTTATAGAATTGAATGTGTTTGGGAAAAAGAAAAATACAAGAATATTGATTGTATAGGTTGTCTATTTTTGTTAAAATATACTCATTGTGATTGCCAGCTAAAAATGAATGTGGGGTTTTAGGTTTGGTTTTGTTTGTTTTTAAATCCAGGATTCATGAGCTGCTCACTGAGGCAAAGTGATTAGGTTGAGATATTTTTTCTGTTTGTTCCAGTGAACTCATGCTGTTTGAAGCCCAAAAATATTGCTTTAAATCTCAATTTTCTCACTTGCAAGCATTTTATTATAAACACATTGAAGAAAAAGAATCTTAGTTGAATTATATCATCATGCAAGAAAAGATGTTAAAATGCTCCTTTGAAAGATTTTAGTGTTATTAGTACTATTCAGGATCTGAGGAACTGAGAAGTCATTTGCCAAATGTAGCAGAATATAAAAACTTCATTAGTTTTGCACAAGATTTTTAGATGCTGTAGGATACATAGAAAGTGATGTATTGGAAAAAACTGCTTTCAGATACTTTTTGTGCCCTCTGTCCCTCCACTGGAAGTTGGTTCTCACAATGCTATGCCTTTAGCTTGCTTACCTGCTTACATTGAGGATTTTGTGCATTTGCTGTAGGGTTTGGTAATCTCAAATGCTCAGCTGTATAATCTAATTTAGCTCCAGAGAAAAATCTTGGCCTTTTTCAAGGATTCTTTGTTGTCATTCTGAGCAGGGCAGGATTTAGGATTTTTATATATTTAGCGTTTTCAAAGCCAGTGTGGTGATGAGCAGTGTAAGCTGATGGAATCTCTGGAAAACTGAAAATGTTCTGATTTGCAAGTAACATCTAATGCAGGATTAAAGTTTTCTAGTTTGTATGTCTTGAATTTAGAAGTTATGGGTGTATGAAGAGAGGAGATACATCATTTGATGAATGGCCTCTGCCTTTTGTCAGGTGTGCACAGTTACCTACACAGATAAAACTCCTTAGTGTAAATCTGCCTTTGGATATATACAGTGCCTTGTAAAGTGTTGAAGATTCACTTGAGTGATTGAGAATTTGAACTGGGCCTTTTTTTTTCCTCCTTATGAATATAATGTAAAAGATCATCTCCTGTGCAATATTAGTTTAATATAAAAACATAAGCTTGCATGGATATATTTAACCTTAGGGAATATCAACAAAGATTAACATCAGACAAGATAAATAAACCATTACTTTTTTTGCTGTCAAATCTGTGATTGGGCAAGAAGTTTTATTTTGTTACTGAAACATTTTATTGCTCTTAAATTTGTATTTGTATCATATATTATGCTGCCTTCTTATGTTGTCTCAGTATTTCAATTCTACTGCAAAGTTCTGTAAATAAAAAAATATGAGATTGCCAGGAAATTTTATATTACTTTAATGGATTACAGTGCAAATTGCCATGTGCAATTCATAATACTTACTATAATCAAGCTAAAATGAATGAAAAATACCAAGTTTTTTTTTATCATAAAATATTACTGAGCCTTTGATATACATCTCTAAAATGGCTAACTACAAGCTGCCTTCTCACTGCAAATACATAGCTGGATCTTTACCTCCACATGGTAGAACATCACTGAAGATGATAATCAGCTTGATTTCCCATTGACTAGTTTTTCCTGTTTCTCATGATTACTTTTGCCCCAGTTTGGCCCACAGCCCACTTTCTTGAAGATTCAGTCAGTTGTAGATGCAAGCTCTGTGTTTTTCCCCTTACTTATGGCTATGCTAAACTTGAGTTTTGCCACCATGACAGATGTAGTTTATGTGAACTCCTTGCTCACACCTTTTGCTACTCACATTCAGAGTAACCAAAACTGTTGCTGCCACCCACCATCTCTACATTTAAACCCCAGCTGTAGAAGCCTGGCAGTCTCAGGTGCCAAGCAACCTTACACAGCTGAGTACTGCCTTTGCCCAGCCTCACTGTCCCAGCCCTGCCTCTCAGCTCCTCCCCACCTGGCCAGGTCATATTGCTGGAATTTGAGACCCTCTGAAATTAATTTATTTCCAGAAGGAAATTAGCTCGTTCAGGTCATTTTCATTTCACTGGGCATAAAAGGCTCTACGGTGCATGTTGTAGTGGGAAGGGTGGAAGTGAAACACACACACAGAAGCTGTGCTTTTGTAGAATCCCCCTTGGGACAGCAGCGCCTTACCAGAGCTTCTGCCCTGGTGGGTGCCTGAAAGAGGCTGATGCTGTGAAATTGTGCCAGCTGTTGTTAGGTTTGCACTGAAGACCCCGATTTCTAAAAGGATTATGACTGTAGAATTATTACTATTTATATTTATTTGATATTTCTTATGCACTGTTGTTTATGGTTTGCAATGGCAATTCATTTTAAACCTTATTTACAGATGTGTATTTTCCTCACTTTGAAAAAGCACCACCAATGGTGTTTTGCTTGAGGATCAACATATTGGCTTTCATATTTCAAATTATTCTGTATGAAAGCATTAACTCTATTCCCTGCACTGTAATCTTGAGTCATGCTAGGAGTCAGATGGAGAGCTGCATTCCTTGCCAAGTGACAGGATGGTTTCCCAGAGAAGCCTAGGAAATTAATTATACTGGGCAGCAACCATCCGTATGGTGCATGGAAACTGAATGTGTAGCAAATGTTGAAGGGTGGGTGCTGTGGACAAGTAGATGAGAGCAGTAGCTGATTGTGGGTTGTGGGAGATATTTGGGGACAGCACATCTGGGTGTTGGCGGCACAGTAGGCACAAGGTCAGGCCTGGGGGAGTGGTCTCAATACCCTGAAAATTCTAAATCTGTTGACTTGAATATACTCAATGATCATTACTGTTATAATTATTTTAAAATAGAAAAAAACTACACTGTACAGGTGGGGTAGCATTTCAGGTACAACTAGTACTTTTGAAGTCAAACATTGATGCCATCCCTTTCCTGATATAAAATGAAGTATTTTGTCTATACCTTTATGGAATATGTTTTTGTGGGCTTTGCCAGAAGGAATTAATGCTCTGCATCTGCAGTAATGTCAGATCTCCATGGTTTATTAATCTCACAGTAGGTTGGAATTTAAACAGTTTTCTTACGATTCTCTCCTTTGTGTTGCCATGTAGTTCTTAATAGTAGGGAAGAAAGCAACAGTCTTGTATGCTGGAGAAGAAAAGAATATTGAAGGCCTCTGTTGGATTTTTTAAGCACAGTCGTCAGTTACATGAAACTGACAAAAGGAAGGAGTAACAAAAGTTACCTCAAAAGCTGGGGAAGGCCCACAGTTCAGCACTGCTTTCATCATTATTATTGACTTGAATTGATTAACTTTGAACCTTTTTAAATTATGTGCAGTCAATCAACAACTGGAGGGGCAAATCTGGAATGAAATCTGCTTAGTGTAGCTTTTTAAATCCCTGTGTTCTGTCTCTTCACATGATACTGTGTTGTGTTTTATTCAGCACTTTGCATGGTGTCTGAGTTGTTGGCTGTGGTTATTCTTGTTCCTATCCCCATGGCACGTGTCATTCATGGCACTAGCTATATATCAGCAATGTGATTACAATTTTTCTTGCCTCTACATTACAAATACACCCATGAAATACAATGAAGAATGCAAAAAACCAACCAAACCAAAACATAGACAAAGAAAGAGAAGACTTTTGTTAATTGGGAGTTGTTTAAAAATA
Source organism: Luscinia megarhynchos (assembly GCA_034336665.1). Taxonomy (NCBI): domain Eukaryota; kingdom Metazoa; phylum Chordata; class Aves; order Passeriformes; family Muscicapidae; genus Luscinia; species Luscinia megarhynchos. The sequence continues at coordinate 53,176,966 of CM067566.1, read as the reverse complement.
TGTGTCTCGGAGAATGATAGTGTAGACTAACTAACTTTGTTTTCTGCATGAATTAATGAGCAGTGACTAGACCAACTGAGGTTCTACAGAAAGTATTAACACTTTTTAATGTATTCTCAAATGTATTTGTATATATTGCTTTAAACTATTTGGTGTTCTCATTCAAATTTCTGTGCCAGGTATGGGACAGAAATTATGTGGTGAGTATAGATAGAGTTTGGAATGCCAGTTCATTAGTTAATGTGCCTTCAGCTGTCTTTTCAGGATGAATGTGATACTGAAATTCTGCAAAGGGGGGAGTTCTAGTCTACTCCAGTGCTGCTTTTGAAAGCCTTGCTTCTGGAGTATACAGTGATCATGCAGAAAGTACTTTGTCTTTATTAATGATGAGACAGCAAATTAAGATTTAGGAATCTGTCTCTCCTGGGAAATTGCCTGACACCATCCTTTCAGAGCAGGCATTGTGACGTGCATTCAAAATTGACTCTTCAGCGATGACCTCTCAAAGAATTTTACTATATTTCAGAGAGGGAGGGAGGAAAAAACTCCCACAAAATTACAATGGAGAAGATCCTGTTTTCATGATTATTTATTTTTTAGTTAAATGACTAATTTTTAGATCAATATACTGCATTCACTTAGTTGCATAGAGAAGAGTCAAAGTTAGTATTCAGATTGCAGGTTGAGAGGTAAAAAACTAAAAGTCAGTTTCTGGCTTTTAGTTCCCAGAATGACACATTTTCACCATGCTTAGGGGAAATAATGGAAGCTTCAGGCCTGTCATGTCTTTTTTTATTGTATCCTTTGATACAAGAGGTTAGGAAAGCTTTTGGGGTTTACTAAAACTTCATACAGAGTGAAAATAAAACACTGATATTACCTTTCTTCTTACATTTTCTCCACAGAAGTGTGATGGGTATTTTTAATGGTCCTTAGATATTGCTCAGTGCAAAGGCTAATGCATTCTTGAATATGTCTTCGTGGTGTAAGTGAAAGACTCATTAAACCTCTCTATTTGCAGTTGCACACAAAAACCAGTCCTTAATTGCCTCCCTGGATATGGACAAGAGCTTAAAAAGAAGCAAAATATAAAAGATTAAAAGAGCATAATGACATCTTCAAAAGATGAAAGATATGATCTAAATGTTAAAAAAAAGGAGGCGAAAAGCTTGAAATCTCTTTGTGTTTCCCCAAGTTAAGTAGGAAAACTTTGAAGATGACAGTAATTTTCCATTGTGTTTCATCTTTTTCATAATAACATATTTTGAAATCTGGAATGAGTGTATTACCTAATAATATTTTTAGGACTACATAAATTGTAGTATAAAGCACAATATAAGCAAGAATTTCTTCTACTTTTTGCCACAATAACTAAAGATAGTATGCTGTGTGGTTTTAAATAATTCTGATTGGATGCATACTTGGGTGAGGCATTCCTAAAGAAAAAGGAGATTGATGCTGGTGATTTATCAGATGTTGTTCTAGAACTTGACTGCAAAGTCATATCTTAAGGGCTCAAAGTCGTGAGGTCTTGTTTTGAATGAAGTGTAAAAGCATGATTCTGACCATTTGCGATCATGAAAGATCCCATGGTGCTTTTTGGGGATATACCCTCATGTCCTAGCCAAATTAAATTTTTGTTAGTTCCATGGTTATTACTTCATTCCCCCTGCAGTTTTGGGGGGACATTCTTCGCTTCCTATTCTGAATCCCTGATGTGAGTTGCTTTGATGTTGCTTAGCCCATAGGTTTCAGCCTGAAGGAGATTGCTGTTCAGCAGAGAGCTAAGTTGTTTGCAAGTTAGGTAAGAAGTTTCTGGATTCATTTGGAAAAAAATACTTTTGCTAGGTGGAGATTACAATTTCAACACCAGCACAGGCAGTGTGAATTTACATATGCTGGGCTAATATCTGACCTATTATAATAAACACTGATGATGTATGCAATAATATGATGATGAAGTCTGGTGATGTATGTAATAATCTCTGCCAGGGAGATGAAAAAGGATTGTATTTTCCAAATGCCACAAGTTCCTGGAAAATTCATGACTAATTGTTCAGGATTTTTAACTGGAAAGAGAAGTGCAGATTTCCTATATAATAAAAGCCAGTGTTTATACATGTACCCACCCACTATAAAAGGATTGGTGTGCTATGTCTGTAGTAAATGGAATTACTGCTTCTGTTTAGTTTATAACAAGAGCTCCCCTGATTTTAGAACACCAAGGAATCTGAAGTTTTCCATTGATTTAGACACGGTCTCTTTGTAAAAATGTAGTTTGTTTAATTTCCCTGTGCCTTATTTGAAAGGGGTGAATGTGACTAGCATACCAATTATCAAGGTTCTCAACTCATTTGCAGCAAATTTCTTTCTCGGTGAAGAGATGCCAAATTATTTAACAGTGGAGTGAAACATTTCCCTTACAGCTTCGGAGTCACAGTTTTTATCAGAAGGACTTAGATGGCACTTACCAGAGAGAGTTTCTGTATGGCTGCTTTGTATTTTCAATAAGGTTTTTACTGTCTCTCTTACAGGAAAATATTACATCTTTACATTAAAATTGTGTATCATTGTGGTGAATGGCTTTTGGTATGGAGTGGAAACCCTTTTTCTTGATACAGCATCAGTAGGAGAGTTTCAATCAACAGCCTTGTATTTACAGGTTGCTTAGAAGGTCCCTAGAAACCATCAATCAATAACTTCTCTAGTTATTAGGTGTGTTTTTGTAATGCATGCTGATGTGTGCATGTAGGAATGCCTGCATTAATATTGCATGCTGACTTTTTTTGTGGAGTGATTTATATGTGATTTTGTGTCTGCCCTTGTAAGCATGGGGGCGATGACAGATCTGCATGTTTTCAAGGAGTTTGGTGACAGTGCTAATTTGGCCTTGGCTAGAAGAGCCTGAGCTCCATCTCACAGTCTGTGTCTAGGCAGTGGGGTGGAATAAAGTACAGTCCCTTGGCCATTATGACTGAAGACTAAAAGCTGGAGTCTGTCCTAGCAGGTTCCAGCCATTACTGTGCTGTCCGTGGAGACTTGGATACAGCAGGTACATGGGATAGATGGCAGCTATAAACTGTCACACCACACTCACACCAAAGCTGATTTTAATAAATACATCTCATTTGTCTCAGAAGACAAAATGTTCTTACCCTTCTGTTTTTGCACAGGTGGGTTTAAAGAGGAGGAGAAGCAATTTGCTAACTTGGGAACACTGCCTTCATCTGACTTAGAGTGAAGTCAAATGGTTGACCTAGCATTGGGAGGAAAAGAGTTTGACTTACTGTGAACTGGGATTTTTGAGAATTTAAGGATTCTCCCTAAGTTATGATGCCTTAGGATTTCAAACAAGATGTTTGGAATCCCCTCCTTGAAAATGGCATCTTTGTTTATGTCAAGACAGGGAGCACAGGCATCTGTGTTGGACCATCTGAACTGTGCCCATATGAGATCCCCCACACAGTTGAGTTGCCAGCCCTGAGTCTCTTGCTTGCAGGAGGAGGCTGTAAGTGTGCAGCCTGAGCTGAGGAAATGTGTCCAGCAGTCCTGAGAGTGATTTCCATTTTAAGGATGCACTTTGAACAGGAAGTTTTTTGGGGTAGATCCTGTGATGTACCTCAGGCTTCTGCTGAGCTTCCTGCATGCTGGTCGTGGGACATTTCATTGGCCAGCCTAGTCCTTTCTGTCTTCCTCATGGTCTCCGGCTGGACTCCAATAAGATGAAGGCTTTCTGACTAGGAAGAAGTTTGTGCATAAAAAAAATATCAGGATTTAAATGAGGAGTGAGCTTAAATCTTATCTTTGCCAATGCACCTATCTTTGACCATCATGCTATAGAAGAGGAGCAAAGGCTTTGTGTCCCTAACAATTTTTCTGGCATGAGTTTCTTTTATCGATTTAATTAGCATCTCAATACAGCTCTGCTTTTAAAGACACTGTGCTTTACTTAAAAAGATTTTAACAAAACAGCAGATGAAAAATCTCACATTTAATTGTATTGTTCTGTGAAACTGTTCAGCTCTTTTTTTGCTATCACATCGACCTTTCACCTCTGTCTTGAGCAAAAATAATTGCAGGTCTTCTGAAATGAGTTACATGAAAAAGTCATTATTATTTCATTCAGATGTTTAGAAGCCAGATTTTAGATGCTGTTTGAGGTGCTGACATGAGCACTTTCAGTGAGCTACAGCAGCTGTTGTGCAGTTACTGCTCCTTAGCTAATGCTTTGCAACCAGCAGATTATTTATATTTCATTAACATTTAATTAGCCCACTGTACCTACGCCTGACTAATGACAGATGGATACAGTGAACTTCAGGACTATCTGGCTTTTTAAGTTTATAATTTTAAACCTGTTTTTCTTCTTGCCTTCCTTTTACAAATTTGGCATTAGGTAGATTTTATTTTACTTGAATCAACCTTTGGATACTTAAACTTGGAGAGAGAATAGCACGAGCTATTCTCATCATAGCACTAGCAATCACAGAATGCTGTAAGAGTATGGCAATTTCATGGTCCTTAAGAGAATGTCTCTTTTCCAACAGATTATGGTGTGGATACACACAGAATGATTTGAAGGGCAGGAAATGCATAAACAGTGTCATCCATGTCAAAGGGATTGCTCCAAACATCAGACTATCCTTGAACTACTGAAAAAGAAAATCTGACCAATGTACTTGTTTAAAGGATTATTTTAGTTATTTCTATAGTCCTATAATGGCATGTCAAACCTTCATGCTTTTGTGGGAACGAGTTTTAATTTTTCTTTCTAAATAACATTGAAGTTACAAAAAATTGTATAGATTTTGCTTTTTTATATGGACCTTGTGCTGGAATACTAAAATGCAGAAAATTATTTCAGCATCAAGTTCAGAAATATTAAAACACTTTCTAGCATTAGGAGGGAAATAGTGGAAAGGAAACTACTCAAAATAAAGAAAAACTGGTTATTGTTCTGAAATGCAACTGACTGGATGTGAGACTCATCACTGATTTTAGTATGGAAAAGTAACGGCACATTTATTTCCTGTGATTCTCAGAAATGTTGTAAATATCCAGAAAACTAAAAGAACACAAGCAACAAACAGTATTATTGACATCTGTCCAGTTTTGGCTCTTTTCCTTGTTTTCTTTGTTCTCAGAGGAACATCTGGTTTAAATCTGCTTAGAAAAAATACTTTTGATTACTTGATAGAAGTAACTTGAAATAGTAGACTTTGTTCACGGAGTCTAGAACAGAATTAAAAGCACTGTTCCTCAGAGTGCCAGGAAAATCTTTGTTACATGTGCATTATATCCACACATACTCTGTTCACTTACTGTTCAGGTCTGTGAAGTCAGAGAAGTCCACTGGGAATCATACTCATTACCAACAATGCCTAAATACTAAATCTGATAGGATTTACAAAGAAAATGAAAAAGAAGAGCTGTTGTAACATTTGTTTTTTTATTTTTATGGCCTAGCTCAAGTTTATATTGGTGCCATCAATAAAAAACACCAATAAATTCAACAGTAAAAGATTACCTCTTCAGACATGGTCAGTGGTATCTGCTTGGCTAAAGTGATGACTGGTGACTCCTTTTTGATGAAAACCTATCCAGCAGTCAGGTCAATATATCTTTCTCAGCATCATACAGCCAACGGGAACACTGACCCTATCTCAGGAAGGAAGAAAATTTGTCAAAGGAAGAAGTTTGCTAAGAACTCTTTATCCTGTAAAGGTGAGGGATGCTGGAAGGACAGAAAGCAGTTTGAGCAAGTGAAGGTTGGAAAGACATATGTTGCCCTTACCTCTGCCTGTTGGGATCTGTCAGTCAGTTCATTTAATGTTCTTCTTTCATGACTGAAATGGTTCACCTGGGAAGGAGTACTGAAAATGTCCTCATAAAACCAGAGTCTGCCTGGCTGCCCTGTGCTATGCATCACCTCTGGGCTGTAAGAAGGGAGAGTTTGTCTGAAGGGGGGAAGGAAGACATTGCAAGAAAAGCTGGTTCATAAACCTGCACCAGGTATAATGTGTTACTGACAGTGAAGGTTTATGCCAAACCAAGCTGTCATTTCCAAATGCAGGTGTAAAAACACAGGTGGGTGACAGTGTGTCTGTGTTGGTTTCACGTGGTAAGGGGGAGGGGTGGTTTCACCTCAGGGATGGCTCCATGAGGTGGAGAGTGGGAGGCACTCTCCCATCTCTGGGAGCTTCTCCCTGTGAGCTGCTGGCACCAATCAGAGAGCTGATTTGGTGATTGACAGCTCGGGAAACCAATGAAAAAGTTATTTCGCTTTCACAAATCACAGTTGCATCGAGTTAATTGTTCTCTTTCGGTTTCTGCTCTCCGGAGGTGTGGGGGGTCCCTGGCTGGGGGCTCCGGCCCGGCTCCGGGCTCTGTCTGGGGTCTGGCCCGGCACCCCGGCTCTGCAGGGGGCCCGGCTCGGAACCCCGGCCCCGGGCTCGGCGGGGGGCCCGGCCCGGCACCGGCTCTGCGGGGAGCCCCTGGCGTGGCGGCCCCCGGGCTCCGCACGGCCCCAGCACCGGCTGCATGGCCCCGGCCCTGCCGGCTGGGCTCAGCTCGCCTTTCCACGTGGGGCAGAGGAGGCTTCCAGCTGCCCAGGTTTGTTTCTTTGCAATCTGGATACAGTTGTAACTTCTTTATGCCTGGATGGAATCCTCGATCTCCTGAGCTTTCCTGAATGAAAATAAATTAAGCATGGAGACTACAGAGGTCAGCGGGATGAAGATAAAGTTCCTGGTGGAAAGAGATTGAAAAGATGCAAGTAGCTGAAAACCTTTTTCGTGGGCTGTGGGGATTGTGACTTCACTAAAGTTCCTTTAAACTGTGAAATATACTTGGGGAGGCTTGGGTGCTTGAGTAGAAGACTTTTTGCCTCGGGGAAATTGAGCTCTCTCTGTTCTGGGACTGGAATATGAACAGAGACATTTGACAGAGAAGCAGATGAAGAGAATTTTGTTTTTCGGCAGCCTGCCTTTAAAAGTGATACCCCAAGTGTGTAACGTAACCCATAACACGGCTCTGGAAGGACTGTGTAAATGGGAGGAAAATTCATAGTTCTGTGGTTTTCGGGCGGACACAGACTGTGAAGGTGAAGACACCCCCTAAGCCATAACCAGAAAAGGAACTTTTCTCTCTGAAGTAAACTGAACTGATTATTTAAGTGTATAACTGACTGAAAGTGTTCTCTCTGTATTTTGTTTGGTAAGAAATGTGGAATGAAGGGGAGGAGGGAACAATCTAGGAATTTTATCCTGAATTCTAATTTTTTTTTCTTTTTTGTATTATTAATAAATTTCTTCTTGTACCTTTTTAAGTTTTGAGCCTGCCTTGTCTCTACTCCTGGGTCCTGTCTCAAAAAGAAATTAAATATATTAAGGTTGGCAAACCCAAGTCACACCGTGACAGTCTCATATGTCATGCATGAGATTTGGGAAATAATATTTGAAAAGAAGCTAATATCAAATAGCCATTTTAACCACCCCAGAATTCCCACCTGGAGTAGCACAGGGCATCATGTTTGTGTCTGCCGTAGTAGCATAGAACTGTTTTCATTTCTAAGCACGAAGCCAGACACAAAACCTTGTGTTTTGGAAAGGTGAATATTTTCCTTCTCCATAGCAGACCATTTTATTTGTTGAAAAATTTGAGGTAACATTTGTGGTTGAATATTTTTATTTTCAACTCTCAGAAAAAAGAGGAAATGAAGATTAATACATTCTGGATTTTTTTTTTTTGGTGTTTTGTTTTCTTTTATGTGCATTTTTAAAAGGATGAGCTCTATTTCTTTGTAAGACTCTTACAGCTATTCTTCTATCTTCTGAAATATCATTATGTGAACTGATGACTGCATGCCCCTGGGGATATTGCAATATAAAAATTCTGGTTTTGTGAAACTAATCTCTGTAAAATTGGATAGAAAACATAAGCAGTAAAGCTCTTGAAGAAAATCTGTTGATTTTAGCAATTACATGTGCCATTTCAATGCTGCCAAAGGGTGATCACAACTCAAAGGTATTGTTTACCCATAGAAATATATCATTACCTCTCTTTAAAACTCTTGATCAGCACAATATTTTTTGTATATTTGTGTTTGGTAACCACAGTTTGAAGGGCTTCATCTTTCTGTTTGCAATTTTAAGATCATACCATAATTAATTTTTCACAGTTTTACTTCCAAAAATATTATTAAATTTCAAAATTATATTATTTAGGGAGAAAAAAAGTATCAGGTTCTCCACTTCCAGTTCCTGCCATCCTTCATGATGTCATGGGAGAATGTAGAAGTGGAACTGCAGATGACTGAGCAAGACTTAATTTCTTACATTCAAATCTTACATAGTCAGTCTAATTTTTACCCCTCAAATCTGACATTCTGAAAAGAGTCTTTACAGTTAATACTATTGTTATATTAGATGCAAATTCAGAATTATTGTGACTCTGACAGAACTTTTGCTTTCAGGTACTCAGGGTAAAATGCATTAGGTTGATCTCTGTAATATTTTAAATGATGAGGAAGGATATTCAGCTTTGAGTGATAATTCCAGTAAAATTATAAGAGACTGATTTTGTAATTCTACTTCAAAAAATTTGAAAACATCCTGATAATGACATTATTTCCAAACTGATTTTTTGTGCTAAGTGTGAGTGCGGGAAATAAACTTTATGAAGTTATTTGTTTTATTATATATTTATATATATATGTAAATATATAATATAAATATTATATATATAAATATTATATATTTATATTTGCAAAGAAATTATCATACATATATTACAATAAATTGGTGTCATTGTTTGGACATGAACTAAAAAAATGAAAGCACAATGCTTTTGGAACAGATGCACAAAATTATATAACCGTTCTAAAAAGTAAATCACACTTGTTTTCATGTATTTCTTTTTCACCATATTAAATTTCCTTTCTGACAGCTAAAAGGAAATTACTGTGATGTAGGGAGTGAATCTTTATCAGTAGCTGACAGGTAGGAAAAAAATTCAAGTCCATATAAACAGTTATTTATAATAGCATTTAGCTGGAAAATGGCAGTCACTGAGAATTTGATTTATGCAGTTTTCCAGGACAGCAGAAATACCTTCTGCAGTCCACCAGGCACTTCTTCTGAGCCTGAAGCATGGAAGTCTGCCTGCTCACTCCAGAAGGAGCAAGATAAATGCAAAACTGGATACCATTGTGTAGCAGGTCTTGTGTTTACAGATGCTTGTCCTGCTTAGGAATAATTCCTTTATCAAGTCAAGTTGGTATTTAACTGCTTTGGCTGGTTTTTTGTGCACACAGTGGCCAAACTGTCTGCAGAGTTTAGTCTGCTACAATAAATGGGATCTTGGCACAGCCACTGAGGATTTGCCTGGTAGAGGCAGACTAGTGGTATTAACTTCACTCTCTTTTCCATCTTTTTTGTGTTTCTGCTGTTCCAGAGGAGAAATTATTTGTCGTGCCACTAGATACTTAGCTGGTGTTTGGGGTGGAGGGATGTGTCCCTTATCTGTGTCATGTTACTGAGAAACATTGGTAAAACTGATCATTTGAAAACACTAAATGTGCTATATGCTATGTTATGTTGCTTTCTAGGGCAGGATGACAGTTGCAAAATCCAGAATATGGTGAGGCTGTATTTTCTTTTTGTTGATGTTCCTGCCAAATACTGAGGCAGAAAACACCAATGTGAGCCTTGACTAGAAATTCATCTTATGACAGAACTTTATCGTTTTGGAAAGATAGAAATAATCAGCTACATGTTTTGAGATTGAGCTGAAGAAGCTGTGATGCTTTGGGATAAACCTCAGCTCTCTTTAGTTCCTCTCAGTTTGAAGGTGACTGTACAAAATGAATGTTTTGCTCATGCCATGCTTTTCCAGCTCTTGAACAAATCTGCTTCATTTTGCAGGTATCCAGTCAAAAGTGGATGGAGCAAGCGAATCTCTGGGTTTCTGGAGAGCTGACAGAGCCCAGGATTACAGCAAACACATCCCTAGGGAGTTCTTTAAGAGGGAAAAATGTTTCAGTGTTGATAGAATACAGTTTCAAATCCCACGACAGTGTGAATATACACAAGTCAGAGATGATATCAAGCTGGTTTGTGCAGGAGCTGTCCTGACCAGGATTAAATCCTTAGGAAAAAATTGATGAAAGTTGAAAACATAAATTAATCATTCAGTAATCATAGCCGAAGATGACTCATTATAAATTAGTTTTTCTGTCAAGAAACCTGTTTTCCACTTTTTCCTGTGAGTTTGTGCCTTACACCAACTGCTTTTGTCTGTGAGCAGTGCCTTATAAAGTAGTGTGAATTAATGTTGCCCAGAAAGGTTCATTGAAGAAGACAGCCGTTGCTTGAGGCCTTAGGTCAGCCTTATTGTGCCCTACAAGAAAACAATAGCATCCTAAAAAACAATTGTTACTGTTGTATTAAGGATACAGGAGAAAATTGTATTTGACCTTTGCCTTTGCATACAGATCTCAGTAAAAAGTGGTTGCTCTCATTGCAGGTTTCTTTTATCTGTTTGTTAAAGCCTTCCTCTGCTGTGCTATTGCAGTTGATTATTTTACAGTGCTTTCCCTAGCAAGCACCAGTTAATCATAAGGTGCTTAGATTTTTTCTTTAAGTCTCAGTACAGAAATTTAATAGGGGTTTCAGTGCTTCAAGGAAGAAAAGTTAAGTAGTCTGCTAGCTGAGCTTCCTCATTATATTACCTTATGCTTAGCTGCTCAGATGAAATGAATAATAATTTTCTTCCTTGGCAGGATTAGCTCTACAGAAGCACCATAAGCATCCAGTCAGGCAATTTTGCATGTTGAGCTGTTTCTAATTCATCCATTTGAAGACCAGTTTAATGTGGTTTACTGTGATTCTGCCATCACACATAAAATTGCATATCTTTTATCAATTTTTTTAAAATTAATTTTGAGCTCACTTTGTGTTAGGGAGTATATATGTAACTAATGATTCGTGGAGGTGTACATCTCTGTTGCACAATATGCATCAGTTGTTTGAATAATTAGGTAGAGGCACTGAATGTGGGCTATGAAGTAGAAATATTCAAGCGGAAATCCTAATCTGCCGCAATAATTTAATGAAAAGGTTTGTCATTGCCTCTTACAAGTCTTCAACAGACTGTTATCTTGCAAAGCCACAACAGCATAAAATTTAGCTTTTTAAATATCCTGGCTTCATCAGTTATGGAAATAAGCATATTGGAAATAATATATTAAAAAAAGCACCAAAATTTTAATAATGGAGATTAATTTCTTCTGAATTGTGTGGTGTTTTTAGTAGAGGCTTAAAGAGATCTAGCAACTGGGTAATAAAGTGGCAAAGTTCTAAATGCTTTGTCATTGGCAGTGCAGAAGACATTAATATATATAAAAATAATGAGGGAGAAAAAGAAGTAATAGCTCCTCTTATTCTGCCCACCTGTCACAATTTATTTCCTACCTCTCAGTTGCATGGCTTTTCTTTGAATGAATTTTTCAAGATTTTTCTAGATATATTTTCCTCTAATGGCTCAGTCTCACATTTTAGCTTTAGCAGCCACAGCTCAGAAAACAGAACAATCTGGACTGGTGGAACAAACTCATCCCATTGGATCAAAACTGCAGAACTTTTTCATATAAGTTATTTTTGATCCCAGTGCAGAGTTGTACTTCCATGTGGTGCACAGCTCTGTGCTGGAGGCAATGCCCCTGTTTTTGTCATCAGTATGAGCTGACTCTGTAGCTATATTCTATTTTCTATATTAATAGATTACATCTTGTGCAAGATCATGATAGATTTCATTTGGGCTTGAGACAGAGGGAAGTGTTTGTCATTTCTTAACTTCTTAGCATTATTATTGCATGCTCATCTTGTCTCATGGCATCCTGTGACAGGATGATGAAGATCAAACATTATTTGTCAGAGCCATGTGAGAAACCAGGGCAAATTATTGAGTCTCAGTTGACAGCAGTTAGTTCTGGAGAAGGTCTTTGAGTCATAAATTTGAAAACCTAAAGGTGTTGAAAGAAGGCATTCCATGCTGGGGAAAACGGAAATAAAATCACTTAATAGACTCAGCTGGGTTTTTTGATATGTTGATTTGCTTTTCTGCCTCTTCCTCTCTTCCCCAGTGTAATGGTTTACTTAATTTGTCAGTATTTTACCATTCTCAGATGAGCATAAGTAAATTGTCATGATAATAGCAGCATGATTGCTTTCCAAGGTTCTGATGGCTGCAATCTTTGTTTTCCTTTTCTGTGGTCAAAAGTCATGGTGAAAGGAGCTAAGTTAATAAATTACAGGATTTATTGGTGCAAGGAAGAATCTAGGTTTGTATCTCTTGAATTCTTTTGTGAGCTAGGTAGTGTTTTCAATAACTGTTGGAGAATGGCAAGGGTTGTTAATTATTTGATTTGTGGGGTTTATATGGTATGTTTCAGAGTTGCTCTTCTGCTATATTTGGCTGTGTTAACACGAAGTAATTTTGCTTTCTGTGAACTCCACTAAATATTTACTGGTTTTGCTGAGTTTTCTTGTCATTAAACTCACTTGGAGATTTGGGAGAAATGACTGCATGAGTACACAGAGAGAAGCAAAGAGAGTTATGGTTTTATTTTCTGTTTGTTTCTTTCTATTTTTGTGTATGTTTGTGGAAGAATTTAAGATATTCCCCTGGGCTGGGAAAGCGTTTTGCTTCTCTGAATGGGAGCAGTTGCTTGGAATCAATGAGAGCTCTGTCCTTGATACCAGCTGGAGTATTAGTCAACTTGTTGCAGATTTGCCAACAAAACCTGGACATGTTAAAATAAAATTTATATATCCAAATATTTCAGGTCTAAGACTTGTCACATATATTTTTCAGTTCATACTGTTCATTTTTTGTTACTGTTTGAGAACTACAGATTCACTTGCAATTTTTTTTCCAAAATGCTGTAGGCTGATTATTTATCTCTTCTTTGGGATGATTTATTAAGCTAATTTCTCCAAAAGGCTAAGCATTTTATTTTTTTTAATTTAGTATTTTATCAAGGTTATGAAGTAAACAACACTGTAGAGAAATAATTCAATTTTTCACATTGGAGAGATAATACTACTACCCTGTATCTCTCTTAAACACATCCAGAATTTATCTGGTAGTTAGTTTTTTCCTAAGATAAGAATGTAATTGTATTGGCACTTAAAATTTTAAACCTGAAAAACAAATTAGGTATTATCTTGTATATTTTATTACTTATTTTATTTTGGAAAGGATTCAGGTAATTGCAGATTTAAAACCTGCGAACTATGAAGTTTAATTCAGTTAGGTTTTTATGTCTTTGCTTTATTATATTTCTGTTATTATTATAAAAGAGAGAACAGGAATATTTTTGCAACCTGGCAGTATTTCAGTGGTGTGTAAATTAATCTTTTTTTGACAATCTGAACTTACTTTTGAGTATTTTAGGAGTTGTCTTGGATTCTTAACACTTTTATTTATGGCGTATATGTTACTGTTAACCAGTAGGCCGATGAAAATGCTTCAGTGAATATTCACTGTTAGCAACTCAGAACCATATGCAAACTATTGCGTGGTTAGCCCTTAATTTTTATCTGCTTTTATGTACTCACACAGTAGAAATCTTTAGAGGCACAAGGAAATAAGGAAGACAGGCTCTGACTACTCTTCACCTGTTCATCAGGAGCCTGAAGTTTTTTTATGCAAAGCAGTTTTTTATCTTGTCTATGCCCTGCTCTGTGTTGGTGCCTGGTGTAATCTTGGGGACAGGAAAACAGCTCCATTCTTGCTTCCTCCCTCTGGCTTGCACTCATTTGGTAAAATAAGGGTGGAGCATGTTCTCACGTCTTAGATGCCTTAACACAGTAAACAAAATCTGAGTGCCAGTCTGACAACTGTAATGTGTAACAGAGCAAGTGTTGGACAACGCAGGTTTTAATTTTCCAGTTTGGGATGTCTCTGACATCCAGTTTAGTCATTGTAAATGGAAAAGTTTTCAGAAGGTCTTCTCCTGTGAATGTTTCTTGTGGATTGTTTAAATGTTTCTGTTCTGAGCCTGTTCTACTTTTAGGCAACTTCATTACCCACTTTACCGTAACTCTAGGTGCCCAAGTTAGGGCTGTGCTTTCTGCTCCAAGGAGCTGGGTTCTCAGCATCTGTTGCCTTGTTCAGTGTCACAACCTTTAAGTGTCTTTTGTATCTTGCCACAAATGACTGGATCACTCTGCATAATTTACTTGACATATTTAGCTTGTTTTTTTCTGGTTTAATGCTTGTGAAGAGAGTACACGTTAAATGAGTTATCTGAATAGCCCCAAAGAATGGCTTTGTCAAGTATTTTTAAAATCACAACCTTAATTGCATGAAATTCATACCCCAGATTCAAAATGTGTGCTATATCATCAGGTTGATATCACTCCTTTTGTCATGGCTTTTATTCCTTTTCCGCATTGCCTTGATTGCAAGCTGAAGATCACAATCTAGCATAGCATATTTCATGTGAGATTTGACTGGCTCTTCATGAGAGTCCTTGCTCTCTAGCAGGACAAGTGAGTGCCCATTATTCCTCACAAAAATATGTCACCTATTTGTTTGCACATATAGCTGGATATTTTTTGTTCTTTATGATTATGTTGATGTGAAAGTGCATGTGTAGAGCTATCAAAGGAAAATAAATATATTTTGTTGCCATTGCTAATGGAAAATAAGACAAAGCTGACTGGCAGACTAATAAACATACGTGAAAAGAATTATTGTGCTTTTTAGATACTGACGGGTTGGGTTGGATCACTGTTTATGTAATTAAACTTTAACTACCTTAGATCAGATCTGTTGTTTTTGCATTTTTTGTTTCCTGTTTAGAGTTATGGTGTCTCATAATTTGTATAAGTGCCAAGGGTATAGTTATAAAGTGGTAATGGAAAACAGATTTTTTAGGCACCTTTGTTAGACCCTTCTGTTTCTGGGCGTACTGAAATGTTCTGCTTTGCATTTTTAAAATATTGACTTTCAGATGATTTTTTTGTCAGGACTCTTCACTTTTTTATTTTTTTGTTTTGAATATAAGCAAGGTGTAAGAATAGATCCAAAACAGGAACCATTCATTAATTGCCCTCATTTTCTAATCCTAGAGTGAGCTGAAGAGGATCTCTAAGATTCATTTAGGTTAGGGAGTAGAGGGATAAGCAGAAACAGTCTTTTGTATAAAGGGAAGCTTGAGAAGAGTGTATTGATAAAATGGAGTTTCTTAGAGAGGAAATAATAAGAAAATACATTAACTGCTTCTCTTGTTCTCTAAAGCTCAAGCCAATCCAGATAAATAAAGCCCTTAGGCAATGAAGAGCCTTTCAGCAACAAATGCCAAGAGGAGTGGTGTTATCCAAGCAGTCCCTGCTTTCAGTGTAATAGGCAACCCAGGCTTCTCAAAATGTCAGAATCCATGCCCAAGGGAGAGTCAAAGGTGAATGGTGGGGTTAGGTTGTGGAAGGAAAAAGGTTGTGCTTAAAAGAAGGTGTCTTCCTGGGAAGGCTGCTCTCTAGCTGTGTCTCATCTTTTTGTGGAGGTGGCAGCTATGTACACATCATCCCTGTCCTCCTGGATGTGCTATGGCTTGTAAGCACAAGTGCTGGAGTGGTCCAGGACTGACTGCACAAGGCCTCTGGACTGCTATTTATATGTAACCTGTGCATCTCAGAGCAAGCCTGGATGGTCACCAGTAAGGATATAGTTCATATGTCAGCTCCAGAATGCATTTGGTCTATTTTTATGATTTATTTCCAACTTTGGTTGCAGATTAAATGTATCACTGTGAACAGTCTGAAAAGAAAATGTTTAAAAGAAGGTGATCTAGCAGATCTGGAGGTCTACTGCAGGTAAACTCTTAAGGTGGCAACAGGCAAAATGTCCTACCTTGTAGTGGATACTGAACCTCATTCAGAAGAGTTTGCTCGATGCAAAAGCCACCCTGTATTTTGTGCCATAGCTTTTCTAAAAAAAGAGTGATTCTGTTTCATAATAATATCAGGTCTTTTAGGAACAACAGAATTCATGAAGTTGTTATGTTTGTTGTGACAGTTCCTAGCAGGATTTGCATTAATTAAAACACATCTTTGGAACAGGAGTGTTCAGAACCGCAGGAAAATATTTTGATGAACAAGTAACCTAAGTAAGAAAGAATGATTATGGTAGTAAAGTTACTTGATATTAGTGAAAATGGTGTTTAATTTGTAGATCTCTTCCTAGTCTTCATAGTCTGGCATTAGATACGTGTTACATGCAAGTATTATGTGCAAACTCCTTGTTATTAGTATCAAACAGCTTTGCATTTCAATATTGCTAGCATTTTCTCCAAAAGAGAGTTGTGATTGCAAAATCAATTGCTGAAAGGTTTGATGTGAAAAATCTCTTCCAAAAGGTTGATGTAAAAATCCCTCTAATTTTCTAAAATATTACTAAAATCAGATGTTGAAATAAAAGGATAAAATGTATATTACATTTGCTAGAGGAAGTGTTCTACAAAGTGCCTGGAAGTACAAACCACAGCAAATGTTTCTGCTTCATATACTTGAGCTCTTAGGTTTCACTACACCCACTGAAGTGTTCAGTGGACACAAAGCCTGGATGAGAGCTGACCGTAATTCTTCAAGTAAGAAATTTTTGAATATGTATGATTAGGGTGCATACTAAGCTGAATGTGTGTAGTGGCTGAATGGGAGGTGACAAAGAACCCAAGCCTGCAGGTGTGTGGAGATTGTGTTTACTACCCTACTAGAGTACTTTTGGAAACAGAAAATGTTTTCAGTGTTTTAAAATTTTGTTTGTCTGGTCAGTCTTATTGAAACTTTGGATTTTTGATTGATAAAAAGGCAAACTTCTAAAGAAAGAAAAGGATTTTTAAAATGCTGTCATTTGCTTTTTTATATGTGGGCAAGGAGTTAGAATAATTGTTAGATTTTTACCAGGGATATCTCTTTTTTCAGGCATCAAAATACACAGAAAGTTGTCCTAAGTGAGAGTCTCTCGACCACTTGACTTCTGCTCTTGAACTGTTCATGTTTCTGGCTGCAATGTTCAAATAGAGCAGTATCTGTCATTGTGCTCCACACTCCTTGAAGGGCTTTTGCCTCAATTCTGAAAACAAAGGCCTGTGCAATTAAAGGCAGGACATATTCAGTAGAAATTTTTGGTTTATGAGTTCATTCATGCCTCAGGTGGTTCAGGGAGAAGTGACTGTAGCATGCCGTGGGGCACAGTGCTTAGAGGCATCTGTGTGCATCTTGCTCAATGATCTCTTCATGATGGTGAGACTCCTGTCTGTAAATGTATCTGAGCATGAGAAAGGGGCCTGATGATTCCCCATTGCACCAGAAATACCAATTCATTAGGAAAGGATGGATCTCAAGAAAGACTGGAGAATGTATCAAGCAGTCTTTTCAAGTGAAGGCTTACATTATGTATTAAATCTGAAAACAATGGTTTGGATTGGAAGGGACCTTAAAGGTCATCTGGTTCCAACACTTCTGCTGTGGGCAGGGACACCTTCCACTAGACCAGGGCCCCATCCTACCTGGCCTTGAACACTTCCAGAGATGGGACATCCACAGCTTCTCTGGGCTGTTTGCTCCATTGTCCTACCAGTCTCAGTGATGATGTGCTTCCTAATATCTAAACTAAACTACTTTTTCAGTTTGAAGCCATTGCCCCTTGTCCTGTCACTGCCTGCTCTTCTAGAACATCCCTCTCTGGTTTTCTTTTAGGCTCCCTTTAACTACTGGAAGGCTGCAATTAGGTCTTCTTGTAGCCTTCTCTCCTCCACACTGAATAACCCCAGCTCTCTCAGCCTGTCTTTATGGGAGAGCTGCTCCAGCCCTATACAACTTCCTCAAAGTATGATAGATAATATAGTGCCTGTGGACTTTTTTTTGTTCCTCTTTTTTATATAGTGGAACAATTTGAGATTAACTGTCAGACCCCATTCAGTTCTCTAAAATATTCTGCAGTTTAGATGAGAACAAGAAGAAAGGGAGAAGAGCATTTATGCCAGTTTATAGACATTGTTCTTTCTCTCACAAATTTTCTTCCCCTTTTCTCTCCCTATTGCTGGTAACAATTGCATCAATCATAGGAGAGCTATCAAGTTAAGCTTCATGCACCCCAGTCAAGTTGTTTTTATGCAAATATGATTCAGTTGCTTTAGTTTCTCATTTCAGAGAATTTTTAGTAGGAAACCTGATAAATTATAACTAGAAAGCAATTGGGTAAGATTAAAAAAAACCAGAGTTCCTTCTTGAATAATGGCCCTGGGGATTATTATTTTTTACAATTTAAAAGGCATTGATTAAGTTTAGAATAACATAATTTTGTAACCATAATTTAAATGAAATCTGAAATGCTTTAGGATCACCAGCTATACTGGCATGCTTTGACTGAAGCGCAGGCAACTGGACAGACTCCACCCGCAGCCCCTCCTGTGAATTTTCTTTGAAGCCAAGCAGTGCCCTCAGGGTTACCCTTGATGAATTTGGAACATTGCATTTGTTCAGCAGGGGGGTGTGTTCATTTGCATCTCTCTGCTTACTTGAGAGATTTGCATGTTCCCTAAAAGCCTTTGTCTTAACAGCACGGATTCTGTCACTGCAGAGAGAAACCAGATACCAAATTGTGGTTTCAGCAAACAGAGCAGTGAGGCCACAGGGACAGACTCTGAGAAAGTGGGGAAAAGACTTGCTAGCTGGCACCATCAGATCTTTTACAAAGTGACTTCTTACAGTAATTTTTGTGTGCCTATGGGATTACACTTTCTGACAAAGACGGTTTAACAACACCCAGAAAGACAGTATATTTCAGCATGTTCTGGAGAATAACCACCAACACTTGGTGCAGTTCTAACAAGGAGCTTCCAGGGATTTCTTCTTCAGATTCATACTCATTTAAATCTAAGCTTTCATTTTTCATAATTGTGTTTGTGAAATGTTTCATTTCTGCTCAGGAGACTGTAATGGGCTCAGGCATGTCATTCTGCACTTCTGAAGAATACAAATGTTAACTCTTATGTATGCGGGTCAGCAGTACTTCGTGCTGAATTGATGGCTGACTTCTTACTATTGTGTGTTTCAGAGAGAGAAAAGGTATAGAAAATCCAGTTATCAGTGAAAAACTTCTCAAGTTCTTCGTGGGTGATGTTTCTTAATTAGGCTGAAGAAAGAGTCTGAGAATCACAGACTAAATAGGCTCTGTCATTTTATGTTGCCAGTCACATCACCAAAGTCTGTGTCAGCAAGATGATGGACCTTCACATCAGTAAATGTTTGTCTGTTGAGCATGGAAGAAATTGTTTCTGTGTGTGTGAATGGTGTTCAGGTTTGGCCTCTGCATCTGGAGAAGTTTCAGTAAAGATGCTTTTGAAAAGGGCACTAGCTGGCCTAACACTCAGACTTGTTTGTAAAAGCCTTGTTAGGTTCTGAAGATGGAGAACTTCTTGTATCTTTGTCCCTATTTAAATACAGAACCTCAGTATTCTGCATTGTTCCTGACAAAAATGTCATTCACTGGTACTTCGTGTCTGTCAGTTTTAAAAGCAGAACAGCAGTGTGGACAGCACTCTGGTAAAGACAGATAAGAAGAGGCTGACATTTTACTAATACCGAGTGCTCTCTATTTTAACCAGTAACCTGGTAGGTTATTTAGTTCTGTTTCTAGTTCAATTCTGTATTAAAAGTCAGTATTAATTTAAATATGCCTTTAGTTTGCTTTCTTTACATATACTTAAATTGAGAACTCATAAGTGATACTTTCCTGTAAGTAATACAATTTTGTAACTTCCGTATGATGAGCTGATACGTAGCGTGATTTGTACAGTGATCTCAAATTTATTTTCACTTTAAGAGCTCCAGTTTAAGTATTTCAAGTTACCTAAATCTTATTGTTTTCTACAACACTCAGTGTTCTTCATAGTCAACTTGTAGTGTTTAAATAAACAGTTCAGAAAGCCTGAGTATAATGCAATTGCATTATTACGCTTTGGTTACTTGGCAGTTTAAAACTATTTTTTTCCAATTTGGAATTAAAGCCTTTATTGGCAGATGTGGAACTAAGTATAAGCTGGATATCCTCACAATATTTTGCATCTGTTTCAAACTTTTAATGGTTTTTCTTGGCCTTCTTAAAAATGAAACGCTATTTTAGTAACAGATTTTCTTGCAACTGAAAATAGCAATTTTTTTTTATTTTATTATAAGGACCAGCTATTTCTATTTTTTCAAGGAATTTCCAATAAAATTTGCTTGGAGCTGTAATTCATTTTCTGTTTGATAGAATCCATTTTGCATTAATATAAAACTAGAGCAGTTTCTCTGCCCTTTAATTTTTTCTGTCTCATGAAGGCTGAGGAGGTAAATTGAGTAGGGAACAGAATGATTTCCTTGCAGTAGCTTTACAGTCTGCAGCAAAGAGGCAAGATTTTGGCTCGTCTGTATGTTTAGAATGCCTAGGTTTCATGTTCCACTTTGGAATGTGTGTGAGTGTAGGCTAATTGGTCTCTGTAACTTATTTGGTTACATTGTACTGACTGCAGGAGTTTTTCCTTGAGTTCCTTGCCCCAGAGCAATCCCCTTTCTCTCCTTGCGTCAACCTGCTCAGTTATTTGTGGTTACCTGCAATAGCAATGGGAGCCATCATTGCAGGCTCCTGTGCTGCTGTTAGAGCTGCAGCAGTCCCCTGCTTATTACAACTTTCTTTCTTTTTTTTTTTTTTTTTTTTTTTTTTTAGGAATTTGTGGACAGCTCTTAGAGAAATGGAGAAATTTTAAATTTTGCACTTGTTTTATTTACTGGAATTTCCTTTGACTTTTGAATGTGGGAAGTGATTATACAGTAGCCTGGGAGGGACCTTCTAGGATGAATGCCACTATGTGTTTCTAGATAATTTCAGGTTTCTTAAGGAGGAACTGGCATGTCTCACTGGAGACACAAATACCTGTTTTTTGTAATCAGGTGTCATCTCCTGAAGTTGCAGTGTCTGTTAATAACTCCTTGACTCAACAAAGTAAAAGCTTCATCCATTCCCTGTTTCTAGATTACTCAATATTTCTGCTTTATCAATAAAGTCCAGTGCTTGAACATTTTATTCTATATTTTCCTATAAAGAGAACAGCTCTAAATAATACAAACATCTATACTGAATAAATTTGTGAAGCCCATTAATAGCTCTGGACTGAGACCAGTCCCAGTGGTAATCAATTACTTTGGGTTAATACTAGGTTTGTGACTGACTAAATCACATCATGTACTGTTTCAACTGCTGGAGAAAATAAAATATTGAATGTAACATTCTTTAGCAGTGAAAGTATGAGACTTCTTTTGATGAATTCAGCATTCTGTGAGAACATATCAGCTCTAGTCAACAGATAGTTTTTTCTTCTTAAGATTTTTGATTTTTAGTTTTTTTATATTTAAAATGTATTACTACTCAACACTTTCTTACTGCTGTGTCTTTTCTACCAATATCAGTTTTTCTCAGACTGGTTTGTAAGATCTTGTAGGGTTTTTAGCAGTGGAGCTGGTGACAAATAGACTTCACCTGAACATGGGTTTGACACGTTGACTGCATTTAAAATTTCCCATTTTCTTTTCAGAAGAAAAATACTGAATTTATTTTAAATTTTGACTTAGTGCTTAAAGTTCAGAGTGATGAATAAGCTTACAGAATTTAATGCTACAAGGAGATAATTGTTGAAATTAGTTTATAGAATTAAAAGCCTGATTGTAATGAATCATTTTTTGCGTACTAGAACTTCACTTGCTCTTCCTTCGCTTTTGCATTTGACATGGAAAATTTCACTGCTCTACTCAAAGACTGCAGCTGCCAAAACCTACTTTCCAAAAGTGCACCTTTTCTGCTCCTACATTCTGTTGACTGGCATAGAAGGACATCCTGTCCTACTTAACTACTCTGAGTCTTCTGTACTCTGAATGAGTTGGAAATCCACATAGAGTGATTCATTTTCATCAGTAGTCCAGAAATCCTGGCCATGTTACCTTTTTCACTCAAACACCTCTGCCACTCAGAAATGGAGTTTTCAGTAGGCAAAAAAAGGGGTTATGTGCATTTGGTCAAGGTGGATTTATGTAAAAGTTGGAAAACAGAACCTGTGCTTGCTGAGGGGTTTTTTCTGCTCTTCTATTACTCTTTCCCATAGAAGCCAGCACAAGTTGTACAGATTTTTTTTGTAAAGAAAAAGAAGATCCTTTAAAGTTATGATTAAAGTCCTAAATAGAGGGAAGAATTATAAAAATTACAAAATAGCTGTCAAGTGAGTATGTAATTCAGTAGAAATAATGTCAAAATCTTATTGTATTCACAGAGCCAGATTTCTAAACACTTTATAAAAAACTTTTGAATGGAATTTTTGGCTTGAATTCAAAGGAACTGATTTA
The DNA here is from genome assembly GCA_034336665.1 of Luscinia megarhynchos. Classification (NCBI taxonomy): domain Eukaryota; kingdom Metazoa; phylum Chordata; class Aves; order Passeriformes; family Muscicapidae; genus Luscinia; species Luscinia megarhynchos. Next base: position 53,154,527 of record CM067566.1, on the reverse strand, counting down.
ATGTCAACACACTTGAGTTCATGTATATATTTAAAATAGATTTTAAAGCTGAATTACATATGCCAAGTACATATTAATTTCCTCAATATTATACTGTTAGTGATACCACAGAAATTTATATCCTTTTTATGAATCTGTTTTCTGGATTTCCTTGCTGTTCCTGGAACCAAGTCACAGTACCAGGCCATCAGTCAGCCAGGGAAAATGTCTTAGGAGAATTATTTTCACAGCAAGAGCTGCTGTTCCTTAATCCACCAGACACAGCCCACTGTCAGAAAATCCCTTCATCTGTTTTTTCTTTCATTAAGGTATAAAGAAAGGAAGAGTACCAGAAAAAAAGATGAAGTTAGCAATCTTTTTTTTTCCTAAGGCTTCTGTATTTTTTATTATTGTTAATTCGTTGTTACAGAAGGAACATTCTGTAGTTTCTTGAAGCAGGGATTGTGTGCAGAGATCAGCCACAGCAGTCTTTTAGTTGACACACCACTAGCAGTAGCAGTGACTATTACTTAGTTAAGTAATTATTAATTAATATGTTCAGTGCAGTATTGCTGCTCTTCAGTGTTGTTACACACATGCACATTACTGTCTGCATTTATTAAGAAGCGAATTTGAGGGGGGAAAAGGGAACACATTAATGTTCTATGAAGTTTAAATCTAGAAGAAATTTAAACATCACTGACAGAATATTTCACTAAAAATTTAGATGTAATATCTCTTGGGGAGAGTTAGTTGGTAAATATAACTTTGGATCTCCCTCTGGCCTTTGCCCTGAGTCTTCAATTAACTATTGTTAAATTTAGATTTAAAGAATTTGCAATTTGCTTAAAAATGGCAGTATTTGTCTTTGTCAACTGGTAGACATACACTAACTTATTCCATAAGTGAATTATTTATTACATTTATGTGAAGGGCAAGAGTTCAATTGAATTAGTTGTAAGGTCTTTTTACTGTTCATTCATCTGAACTCGACCATATGAGAGAACTAAGAATTGTGAGATGTAAGATGCGTTAGGCTGCAGCAACATAAAGTAAAATAGTGCCTTATTTTTTATTTTACTTAGAGGCTTTTTTTTGGCATGGTTGTTCACAGATTAATGTTGAACAAAAAGATGATATCTGGATGATAAAGCACAAGAGAACGAGTATGACTTCAGTACCACTATAGAGGTGGGAGGATGTAATTCTCTTGGAATATTGAAGATACCCACACAGAAAAAAAAAAAAGTAAAAATTAACACAAAAGTCAGACACAAGCAAGAAAACCCATTATGACTGACTATTAAAAGAGATGGGGAACATACTTTGAAAGTAATGGCATGCAGATAGAACTTACTCTGACATACCATATTGAAACATAGTGCTTTGCCTAATCTAGAGAAGATACATCACCCACTATTTATGCAATAATAGTAGGCATGCTTGAAATAGTCAGGAATGGTTGGATGTTTATATAGGCACTATGCTGTTTGAAATGAGGAAAAGTCAATGCTGTAATGGATTATGTAAATAAAGAGATATAGATAGTATTTGAATATAGAGGGGGACTAAATTAGCCTAACAGTCATAAAATGGCATTGATTTTCTTTGCAAAAAGACAAGTTTGCAAAGTAATTATTTTCTTGCAAATATGGTGGCTCTTGAGGTGAGATAGTTCTGTGGATTGGTCTTAAATCAGCTGAGGTGCAACGAAGCTGCAAAAGTTATACCCCCATTTTTATTTTTAGCAGTGCACATAATGGCATTGGTACTCTAGTACTTATATATCAAGCTCTTTTATAAATGCAAGGGTGGAGGAAATATTGTTGTAATAAATAATTAATAAAATGAGACTGATTACCTCATCCAAGTTACTTTTAACAAACTAGTTTTCACTTAAGAGCTATCATGAAAAGAATTGATGTTACCTGTTTCTGCTTTCTGACCAGTCAGCTTCCCTTCACATTTACTCTCCTGTAATGCTGAACTTTTTGACGATTTTGGAATCTTCAAGATACCAGCAGCACTCTTATAAAAAATTTGATATTGAACTTGGTTTTTGGGGTCAGGTTGCTGTCACTGTTAAACTGTTGTTTAATAGGTTATGCTGGAGTAGAATTGTGCACGTGTGTGTCCATAATGCAGGGAAGCCACAGTTGTCTCTGGAATGGTTGTACTCCTGTATCTGCTTGTCATGGATGTACAGGTGTCAGAGACCCATACCTGTGAGGGGACTCCTGGCAGGCACACACACAATATTGTACTCCTAGGGTCATATTTGGTTGTCACAGTTTACAAAAGGCTGTTTATAACCCTACACTGCTGAGAGCTTAATGATCCCCTACTACTTGTAATATTAGGAACTTTCAGCCAGATTAATTTGCAGCTTCCAGTTCTGTTTGCTGAGGACTAAACCCTTGGGGCTTTATTTGCACTGCAAGAAATTAAAGCTGTACTTATGTTGTTGTGCTGTCAGTTTGCCTTCTTTTATCTAAATAGTGGAAGACAGGCTGTGAGTACAGACTGCAATGTAAAATTCCCAATGCAATAGAGTGAGGCCAAATACAAATGTGAGTCATTGGCTTGAGGGGAATTTGGCAAAATTGCAAATAAATCTGCTAGAAAGGAAATATTTCCTGTTGAAAAGATCTGTAGCTTTTTGCAGATGTCAGTGACAGCTTCAAGCCCTGAATGTACTGGGATTCTATCAAAATATCTTAATAAATATGTCTTAGAGCAAAGAAAATTGTGAGAAGAATGGACTTCCCTTACTATTTTAATTCTCATAAAACTGCCTAACTAAATATCAGTAGGAGGGCACACTTCTGGTTTATATTTTTGCATCTTTCCTAGAAATAAGGAAGCTATTTTTACGAAGCATGGTAGAGGATTTAATTGTATAAATAAGTCAACTCACATAATTTTCAGTCAAAAGTCTTGGTTAGATCTTGTAGGTCAAGAGGAAACTCTTCTATTATTTTTTAATGCTATTCTGTTTCTGCTCTTTCAGAAAAACACAAATAGAAAAATCTTGACTCGATGAAGCCTCTTTAGAGACTTCTCACACACGTCCCACACCCTCGATGTGCATACACAAGATAATGAATATTAATGAGATTTTAGGTTTTAGGTTGTGACCTCAAATTACAGCATAATTTAATTCCTGTTTAGAAACCTGGCATCTAACCTGTTTGTCTTCCAGTGTACACATTTTTGTTTCATTCTTTGTAAACCCTTGATACCTTGAATTTCATTCTTATGTGTTCGGTATAAATAAACCAAGGTCAACAGCAGAGTTTGTGAAAAATATGAATTCTGATCATACAGTAAAGATAGTGAATAATTCATAGATTCTCCTAGCTAGTTGGGATCAGCAGGTCCTCATGCCTGACCTCTTCCTTAAAACCAACACAAGAATTTCATTCAAGTACTCTTTTACTAAGAATATTATAGCGAGGTGTACTTATAATCAAGTTTAATGTATCTGCTACTCCAGTCAAAGTGGATCTAGTCCCTTTTCATTATGTAAGGAAGTTGTAAGTGTTGTGAAGTTGTAAGACGGGTGGGAGGTTATTTCAACCATCATGAAACTTTAAACTGTAAGTGGAGTAAAATATACACTGTAAAGGGCCTGAGGAAGGCAAGAAAACTAGCAGTACCCTGGTTTGGGCAGAAGGGGTTGGTAGAGGTCACAGGTAGGTAGTAACAGCATCAAGGGTCATAATTTCTGAAACTTGGAATTAAAAATCCTGGTTTCACATGTAGCTTGTGTATTTCATGTTTTAGAAGCAGTCATTAATGAAGTCTAGGATAAACATCTAATTTGTCTTAAATTATAGAACATAGGAAAATTGTTTACTTCAAATAGCTTGTAAATTTTTCCATGGCTTCATACAGCCTCTGCTCTGGGAATCTTGAACACCATAAGTGATCAGCTCCTCTGTTTATTAAAATGAAAAGGATAGAGAGTAAAAATATTCTTGAATTTTATTGTAGTGGTTCTGGCACAGGTGATTCCCATTCCCAACCCCTCCAACACTTTCTCACTATTTCATGGGCAAAGTGCTTTTCTGTATTTCTGTCCTTCATTTGTATAAACTACAAGTGAAAACAGAAAGCCCAGAGTGGTGGACTTTTTAATACTGTTAATAGCACAGCCTCAGATATTAATTATTTTCTGGCTTGTACGCTCTGGGTTTAGCAGATATGCCCTAATGCACTATCTTCATCCTGTTTCACTCATGCCTCCCATCCTTCTGTTTCCTGCCTAGCCCAAAGAAAGGCTGGAGAACACACCTTTTGGAGTCTGATGGCAAAATGGCTTGATGGCTTGATTCCTCTTTTAATATCAACAAAGCAGCTTTGGAATTTTCAAACTTTTTTGATAAGTAGGAACGTTTGGAGCTTAAGAATATTAAAAGCCAACAAGGCTAGCTTTTCATAGGTGATTAAATACAAAGAAAACTGATGTCTTGTGGAAAATAAGAAGTAAATGAAGGAGTTAATATGGAGAAGCCCTCATACTAAAAGTGCTTCTGCAACTTTTCTGTTTCTATATTTACTTCCCAGACTGAATTACTCCACGAATATAGTTTTGACTCCAGGTGACCTGGTTTGAGCTGCCTCTTTGTGTCGGTGCCATTTAGAATATCCTTGGCTACTCTCAGTAACTCTCCTTTCTGTACAGATCCAAGGGTAAGGGCTTCACAGCATAAATTCATTCCCTCATATGTCAAGAATTTAATTTTGAAGCACAAGTCTTTCATTCTCATATTTTTCAAAATTCTGCTACTAGCTAGAGCTTACTTACTGTGCTGACAGATGCTCTGGAGATAAGGGAAGTAGCAAGAACTATTTAGATCCTTAGTTCTGGTATGCTTCTATTCAAATTTGGAATTTTTTTCCCCTCTATTTTTGGAGGCAGTAAGGGGACCAGGCATCTGACTCCAATGGATAACACCACAAGTTGGATGCAGAATGCTAGAAAATTAGGGCCCATATGAATTATATTTTCCTACTCAATTTTGAGTTGATACTGTCAATAAGTCTTTTAACTTTGTCCTATCCTGCCTCTTATGAATTTTTCTTCAATTATTTATGAAATTATTATTTTAATGGTTCACTGCTGTTCTTCAATATTCTGTTGGTTTGTTGGTTTTTCTTAAAGCTGCAGTTAATTTGTACATCTTCTGGCCTATATTTCCAATAAAGCCAATTGATTTTCATTACTGTGAACACAGTATTTAAGATGATGTACTTATTGATCTCAGAGAACAGGGGCTAAGTCTTTTTGTAGCAGAAATAATGTCTGAAGTTGTCATCTGTTTTTTTGATGGATATTAGATTTCATCTTGGGCTATTGTTACCTGAACAAGTGTAGATAACCAATTTTTTTGTATGTAAGCAAATATTCCCTGTGTATGTGAAACCTATTTTTTTGTGAATTTTTCCTGTGAAAAGCTAGAATACATAAGATAGCAGTGACATGTTCATATATTTTAGTCATTATTCTCTCTACCTTCAACCTTATTTTCCATGTTGTTATTCCCCTGTGGTGTACATGCATTGAGTCTCTAATCCCGTTGATTCAACGATGTTTTTTGTTTACTTGTATGGTTCCAGCCACATTTATATGTATTAAGAACCATGTGTGCCTAAAAATACAGCAATATCATTTGTACTGCCATACAGGTTAGAAAGGGTAACATTGCACTGCCTGTTGCCTGTCACCTTTGTAAAATATTGTTCTGCCAGTATCCATTGATTTTTGTGAATCATTCAGGGTTTATGGAGAGTAGTGATTTGGGAAATGTCAAGACACCAATCACAAGGTGTTATGGAGTAGTTTTGTTCACAACTAGTAATCATTTTTACCAGTAAAACATTTTTATTGTGTTGTCCTATACTCCTGTCAGCTGTTGAAGTGTGAATGTGGAACACAGAAGAGAACGTAGAATGTAGAATGTAGACTAAGCACTCTGTGTCAGCAAGTCTACACGTGCCTTCAGCTGGCACCTGCCATGACATGGATTGTTGGGATTTTCCTTTGAAAGGACTTACACTGTACATTATGCATTTACAAACGGCTGATGAAAATCTGGGAGCAAGTGAAGAAGGAATATAAAAGGATAATGCTGACATTTCAGTGGGTAATACAAATTTGCATTGTGGTGATGCTGCTATTTTCTGCATCCCAATAATGTGAGCTTTAAGGGAAGAGTGGTAAAGCATCCTTAGTCCAGGAAAAAAAGAAACCATAATCATCATAGCAGTGTGATGCAACTTTTAAAGGAGAAAGAATGGAATATAGATTGGGAGTTTATGATTCTTACTGTATATTTTTCCTAGTGAGTATTGTGGTACAGAGAAGCTTAGTAAGTGATTTCCCTAAAACCATTTAGAATTTAAGTTCTTTGGTAAGAACCTGCATTTTTTAGTCCTAATATTGTATGTAGGGTCATATTTAAGAGGAAATTAAGAGGTGTATATTTAAGAGGAAATGCTACTGGAGGTTTAATTTCTCTGTTACTATTTCCAGGAGACAAAGAACATAGCAACAGAAGAGTAGACAGGGAATAAGGATAATATTAACTTCATAGTTTGTATGTGTCCAGGAAAACCCAGAAATCAATGATGGAAGTTAGAATCAGGATATCACTTGTTATTTATGACTGTTAATATTGTAAATGTATTTTTAAAGCCTCATATTATTAGCAGGTGGCTGGGGAAGACATACAGTTTAATCTTTGAGAAACAGAACTTGGTGTCTAAAGGTACCAAAAGCCTGAATAAGATAAGAGGGATAAGTACTTGGCAATTAAATCAAAAGTGAGATGGAATACATTTGCAATGGAATGAATTAGTTGTTGCTAAGGGTTTTCTGAATGCTAGAAACAACTCTTTTACAAGCACAATGTTTTCTGAATGTCTTTGAAAATCTCTTTTGGAACTTGACAACTCATTTGGTAGATGTCAGCTTCAAGGTTCAAAAAGCTTGGCATATAAAATTCAGCTTGGAATGGAAAATCTAGAGCAGCTTTCCTGGCAGATGCTCCCAGCAGCATCACAGAAAACTTCTACAGTGTAGGTGATGGGGTTTTAACACAGTTGTCTTAGTGCTAGGTTAATTTGTAGACACTGTTCCATAGTTACTTGGCATTAGGGCAAGTTAATAAAGGAGGCATCGCGTTCACGTGAAGAGGTGTGTAAATCTTGACAAAAGCAGCTGAGTTAGAGCAGACACGGCACGAACCTTCTCGTGCAGCAGCAATCTGGGCTGTTTTCTTGAGAAGAATATAGAGCTCTATTGATTTTTAGCAGATAGCCTCTTTTTTCTGTCCTTCTTGTGAAGTGAAAGCTGTTGGAAACGACTGTGTGTATGTCATTAAATCAGTGATAATTTTCAGACAGAGATAAAAATGTCCAATTTGTCTGGTTATTCTCATGGAGTTCCAGCCATTAGTGGAAGTAGAAGGCAAAGATTATGTGCCCTGTTCTTAATCCAGATCTCTCTGAGGCAGTTAATTATTCTCTATATATCATCATGTTAAATGTTACAGAGAATGAAAATACCTGATGGTTATTTAAATGGAAATCTGTGTTGTTTTTATGGTTTTTCTTAACTTTTCCCACTGATTTCCAGTGTTCTTTATATGCTGACAGACCATTTGTCTCAATGCTGCTATCTGTAATATCATGTAATATTATGAAAGGGAAGCAATTTTTTTGTCCTGTAGGACATAAATTATCGAATTTGAAGTTTGACTTTTTGACTCTTTCTATGCTCCTGGAAAAAAGATGCAAAATCTCTGCTGCTGCTCTCACTTCTAAATCATGATTTATAATTCTTTTGGTCTGTCTGAGGACAATTCTTTTTGTCTTTGTACCGTAAGAGGTCAGAGGGAGAGCTCCTTATCAGAGATTAGGACCCAGCTGTGCTGGCATGACACAAGCATAAAGATAAAGATAGGGCACATCACCTGAAGAGTTTGGAGTGGGTCTATGTGTGTGTCTGTGTTCTGTGGCTGGGATAACTGCAGACTGCTCCTTTTGGTGGCTGTTAGCTGTGTACCTACCACACCTGGATTCTTATGGTGAGAGGAAGGGCACCTGTGTCCTGGGGTACATCAGGGACTGCATCACCAGCCAAGCAAGGGAGGGATTGTCCTGCTCTGCTCTGCACTGGGGCAGCCTCACCCCCAGTGCTGGGGGCAGCTCTGGGTGCCACAATGTAAGATATTAAGCTGTTAGAGAGCATCCAAAGGAGAGAGATGAAGGTGGTGCAGGTTCTTGAAGGGGAAGCTGTACAAGAAAAGGCTGAGGTGACTTGATCTGTTCGGCCTGGAGAAAAGGAGACTGAGGGGAGACCTCACTGCAGTTATAATTTCTCAGGAGGGAAGAGGAGGGGCAGGCACTTTTCTCTGTGGCAACAGTGACAGAATCCAAGGGAAAGGCCTGAAGATGTGTCAGGGGAGGTTTAGGCTGGATATTAGGAAAAAATTCTTCACCCAGAAGGTGGCTGGGCACTGGAACAGGCTCCCCAGGGAAGCAGTCATGGCACCAAACCTGCCAGTGTTGAAGAAGCTGTTGGACAATGCACATGGTGTGACTGTGTGTGCACAGCCAGGAGTTGGACATCAGTGATCCTTTCTGGTTCCTTCCAACTCAGGATGTTCTGTGATTCTGCACAGCTATTTTGTTATGCATTTATGTAATTTCCCATTGAAACGTTTATATTAGTTGTACAGATAAATATGATACATCAATGCCATGCTGCTTCTAAGACAGGTGATTTCTTTGAATATAGTGCCAAAGGATTGAAGGATTGAAACTCTTCTAAATAGGCCTACATGACAATGGAGGCAACATGCATTGCAGTCTTTTCAGGCTTTGAACTGAGAAGCCTTGTAGGTATTTGCACAATATTAGATAAATAATTTAGTAAAATATTGCAAAGTCTGTTACAAATATACTGATAATATTTTTCAGGTTTTAAAGAATGTTTAGCATTTCATACATTTGGGTGTATAAATCTGCAGAATTCAGACAAGAACTGTGACTTTTCTATTGAATTAAAAAAACTTGCATAGAACTAAATAATGTCTTTTGCAATATCAGAGTCAGAAAAAACGTATAGAAAGAAATCCAATTGAGACAGTGACTAGGGAAATGTATGTAACTGAATAGCTTAAAAGAATGTAAATAAGAACTTCCATACACTTCCACTAATCACAAAATCTTTATATAATTTGTGGTTCCCAAGTTTATGCCTCTAGGTATGCTCAAAGTCAGTTAATTTGACATCTGGCTCATTTTTAGCTCCTTTAGGATTCACAGAATAGGTATTGCCCTGACTTCTTCACCAGATGTTAGAAGGATGCTAACAGTGTTCTTTCAAAAAGCCACTGAAAACACATGAAGGAGCAGTTCCATGTTTTACCACCTCTCTTGCATGAACCTCTTTCAACTTGACAGAAATATTTCTACCAGTTTCTCAGCGATTTGATTATCATGATATTTCTCCACTGAACACTGTTTTTCTGCTGGAAAAGAAGGACCTGTCTGGCGTGACAGGTAATTTTGGAACCACAGAATCACAGACTTCTGCTTTATCTGGTAGGTCAATGTCTTGAAAACTGGACTATATTTGGGAAGCCTCCACTTCTGTCTTTGTGGCATAGAGGACATGAAGCCCTAGAACCAAGTAGAGCTCCTGAATTAAGTTAGTATTCTGAAGATATTGCCATCAGTTTTGCTGGAGCTCTTCTGTTTAAATTGGTCAGAAAATCAGTGAAGCATTCAACAATTTCTGAAAAAAACTCCCTGTAGTTTTGTGGTTGAATCATGAGGAGGAGTAGAAACATACAGGTCAAAAGTCCCTGAGGCAGATGAGGGATTTGAGTGCAGGACACCTAAATGTTCTCCCAGATTCTTATTATCAGGCTGTGGAATAGAGAGGCTTAGCAGCTCTCAGATTTCTTTTTCTGCTTGTGTATAAAATTAGTTATCCCTAATGTTTCTCTAATGCTTTTAAGGGCTTTCTACCTTTGCATGCTGTTCACTAAAGAAGCCATTGAAATGAGTGTTTTCCCAATAGAAGGAGGTGATTTTTACTGTTGCTGTGATATGTGCAACTTAGGATCACCATCTGCACTCCATTTCTACCTTACATAAATTACTGGTTGTTTAATTTAGCTTTTCTCTTGTGTCATTTATTTTCACATACAGAGGTAGCAGCTTTACCAGTAGATAATAGGAAGTTATTAACTTGTTTCACCTTACATTCGCACAACCACATGCTGCCATTTCTTATAATAACCTTGGCTTCAGTAATGTGGCCCTTTGTGGGATCATTTGAGTGCGCTGTGTAATTATATTGTGACTACTGAGTGAATGTAGACTGTCATTCCATTACCCTACTAATCTAATATGGTGATAGAGGTGTTGTTTGTATGATACTTTCCCACTTGTCTCATCGGATAAAATTCTCTGAAATTAACTGTTTGCTTTTTCTGCAACACTGATGGATTCTGCTCCTCAGTTCAGTCAGTGAAGGAGTAAGGAAATGTCTGTGAAACTGCTAAAACTGAGTTGGTAAAATTGATGGAAATAATATTGATTTCCATGTTTTGAAGGAGTATTGACAGCAGCAGACTTCACAAAATTTAAACTGTTTCTGGGATTTTATTTTCAGTGGTTGTAATGGAGAAGCTTAAAATAATTTTTTTTCTGAAATGTTTTAACCTGAAACAATTACAAATAACACTTGTCAACACTGCAAAAGAAAATAAATATGTTTATTTTCTTGTTAGTTACGTTTTACTTGCTGTATTCTTATCATTGCAGTTTTTCTTTGTAAGTTCCTAAGTAAAATAAATAGAGCATAAATAATTTAAAAATGTAAGGGGGAGAGAGGCTGAGACTCTAAAACTAGGGAATATATTCACTGTGGGCGTTTTAATTCTTTCTGTTATCGTTTAGTGCTGAGTTTGGCTCCTTTTGAGAATATTCCTGTAATTGGCAGATTTTGGGACTTTCTGCAAGGAGATAGCATTAAATGCAATTTACCATCTGTGGGCAAATTTTTTTGTGGCAGCATACCTGTATTAAGGATGGTTGTTTATCATCATGCTGTGTTTTGAAGTTAATGTCCAAATTTTCTAGTACTGCAGACCAGCCTCTTCAAATGAAAATTAATGGAGTTTAGCTAATTAAGCTATGTGAGGTCTGACCCTGTTCTTCAAAATGTCCTCTATTCTTTATAAAATGACACATTGCTAATGGTTAAGAATGGCATGTTAGTGATTGTTAAAAATAAATGAGTTTCTGGAAGGTGATAAGTTGAAAATGTAGGCTCTAGTACCATTAATAGATGGGGACCTCTAAGTAGATATTAACTTCCTGATAATTGCAGTGGATCAGAAGTAATACATGCCCCCACTTTGGTTTCCAGTATTTGACTGTATAGTTTACAAGTTCTTTGGTATGTCTTAGAAAAGGTCATCATGTGGCTTTCCTCCTGCTGCAAAGAGACACACGTTTCTTACCATGAAAAAACTCCTTGATCTGCCTTCTCCTGTGTTGTTTTTCAATATAATTAAGATTGTTTCTGTTGAAGATAAAGGGGATAATTTGTCCATCATTGTCATAGATTAATTGGTTTATGAACCCGAAGTTCTTTAGAGGATGATACAAATATTTATGATGTCCTTGAATTTTACACCAGATCTGTAAATTAGCTGAAAGATGTGTAAAAATTCATACAGTCAGACAGCTCCCTCCTGGCTACACACATAAAGTGTCTCAGGAGCATAAATTATTCCTGCTGAGGTCAATCATAATTTATGCTATTTTGCTTCTGCATCTGCTGTTCTAAGAAAGAATAATATAAAAGAACATCCGTATTTGAAGAAAGATTTCCCTCTTTGCATCAAATTTCATTCACTTTGGGAAATCTTTTGGAAGAGCTGCAATTTGAATTGGCAGGTCGCTAGGGAAGAGTGCTTCAGACTGTATTTATAATAAAGCTGAAAACATTACCACAGCCTGGACAGCTGAACCTCAGAGATCTGTAGAAATGTTGTCATTGGGGATGTATTTCATGACGTGTATGAAAGCAGAATAATCCTTTTAAAAATTGTCAGACCAACTCCAGTTTCTGTTCTATAGCAGCATGTGGGTGAAACCTGGATTTCATGTCATCGAAGTGATATTTTGGTGGAAAGAATTGGTTCTGTCTTCGTGGTGATAGTGGCCACATTTAAAACTTGGCTGTCTCTTTGGTTTTCACATTTTATGTGTTCTTAGCTCCTTAAAGGAACTTTTTCTAATATACCTCAAGTATATTTCTTAAAGAATACCTGGAGTAGTTTTAATACTTATATTGATGATACTTTCCACAGATTAAAGGCTTTGATGGGGGTAATAATGCCAGCAGCTTGTTGCCTGTAATTCTTTGGCTAACTGTCCCTACTTTATTTGTGTACGTAATGCTTTGGTTTTTAGATGTCTAAAATCAATCAAACTGGCAGGTAAGAGCTGGAGTAATGCAGGTAGAAGTCAACAAAGCGAAATAAGAGAGACTATTCCTACTAAATAATATTTCCTGTCTGTCTTTTTAACAATGTTATCTGGAATTCCACTCAATGCATGCTACATATAATAATAGCACAAACTGTAAATAAATTTAAACATTTTTTTTCTTAATTTCTTAATCTCTCTGATATAGATCATTAAATAAACGTTGACTCTGCAGCCATTATGAGGAAAATAATCCAATTTTTCTTTATGTCACTTCCAAACAAAAGATATGTCTGTGAACAAAGCAATCGATTAAGGCAAGTATGAACAGGTTATTTATAAGACCTAGTGGTTGTCTTATCTCCAGTCCTTATTTTTTTCCTCTTGGAAAAAAAAAGAACAGAATGAAAAAAAAATGTATCAGCTTACATTATTGAAGTTCACTCTTTTTGAGACATAGCAATACTGGTGACTTATATTAGAAATGGGCCTTGCAAGTTTCAATTCAACCTGAGATACTTTTGTGTTATTTTGCCATTTTAATATCTAGCTGTAAAAGCTTATTTAATTTCATTCTAAGAAAGAAAAAAAGCCTTAGACTTAAGCTTTTTCCCTCCTTCACTTATGTTCAGCTCTTTTTCTTCCGTTCTAGTTAGCTGTCGTAGGCAGCATATACCATATTTCATTTTCAAAACTGTATTTGAACATGCTTCCTCTATATTAGCAGAATAGTTGGGAAGCAAAATGAGTAATAACTTTTGTGGTATTCATTTTGCTGGGCAGATGTGCTGTCTCAGAGTAAGAAAAGCTAGCAGTAGAGAGCAAACTGTTGGAAAGGCATCAGGATGCCAGTAATTTAATCTGTATTGAATGGGGATGAATGAGCCAGTCTATATTTTTAATTTTATATTAATAAATTGTTTCATATTAATACCTATTAGAGTCTCCCCTGCAGGCAGTCTGAGTGAGCTGGGAGAAAACAAGGCTCCAGGGAGAGCTTAGAGCAGTCTCTCAGTACCTAAAGGAGGCTTCCAAGACAGCCAGAGAGGGATTTCACAAGCGCATGTAGGGTCTCAAGGGGGAATCGCTTTAACTGGCACAGGGTAGGTTTAGGTTAGATATCAGGAAGAAATTCTTTACTGTGAATATGGGGAGGCACTGACACAGGATGCCCAGAGAAGCTGAGAATGCCCCATCTCTGGAAATGTTCAAGGCCAGGTTGGATGGGGCTCCTGAGCAACCTGGTCTGGTGAAAGGTGTCCCTGCCCATGACAGAGGTTTGGAACGAAATGATCTTTAAGGTTCTCTTCCAACCCAAACCATTCTCTGATATTCTGTGATAATCCTTAGAATGAGACACTGTGCCTAGGGCTTAATCTCCTTTTATGAAGAGTTACACAGCCTGACATCAATGCTGTGAAGTGCTAAACAACTCCAAGAAATTCTGAACTCCTTAAGCTGCAGAAACAAGCAATGGTATAATTATAATTTCTGATGCCAGTACCGTCTCTAATGAAGGGTGTTTTTGTGCTGAGATGTAAAAAATTTGCATTTAAAATTCTCCTCTGTTTTATTTTTAAAAGACAGTTCATATCTGAAGAAGTGTCATTTACAGCAGAACACCAAAATAAAAACATGCAAATGACACCAGAGTTTACAATTTTCATCATGAATGTTGTTACTGCTTGTAGAATGAAGATTTTGCTCCTATTTGCACTCTTTGTTATGTATATTTGTCATGTTCAGTATGTTTGATTCTGATTTTCTTCCAAATTTCATTTTCTTTTGCCATAAATAATAAACAGTGATAATGAAGGAAAGTACCCTTTCAGGCCTGTACTCTAATTGGTTATAGCATATGGTAGCATCTTTTACAATATATTACAGGATTTGTTTCAAGTAATATATACTGTATTTCACTGTTTTAAGAGATGTTTTAAGGAACAAAAATTGTGTGTGCTACTAGCTTTAGGCTCTTTTTAAATTTTTTTTGGGAAAAAAAATGTGAAAAGCATTCATTTGAGTATTGCTGCCTGGAGTAAGTTTTGCATTTTTCTTGCTACTTAGAGAAGAGGATTTAATTCACAAACATAAATTGTCACTTCTTTTTTATTACAGTGCCTTAATTATAAGTTTTGATTCTGTTCTTGGGGGTTTCAGCTCTTAGTATTCAGTCTCTATCTGCATCATATTGGTGCATTTCCTATTTTGAAGCTCAACTGAAGTGGAATTCTGGGGACAAATGTATTTAATTATCTTTCATTGACAAGATTACTTACAGACCAAATACCAAAACCAAGTCGATTTTACTTTGCAACTGCCTATTTCTGTTAAAATATTCTGGTACTTGCAGAAATTTAACAAAAGGCAACGAAAAATTTGAGGGGTTTTGGAAGATTGTTTCAGAGTTACTGTGGCATGTGACAACTGTTATTTTTAAACATCTTCAGTCATGTAGACCTACAAATTCACAATAAGAAAAAAAGCCTCAGTCTGTCTTTTTTAAGATTGGTAGTCGATATTTTAATTTTTTTTTTTATTTTTTTTTTAAACTAGGGAATGCCAAAATCCATATGGTGCTTTCTAGGCTGTTAATACTTCAAACTTGGAATGTGAAATGTGTTCTCTTAATTCACCCCAGGACAGATGGAGCAGAGTGATTCCAGCTTTGCAAAGCCATCATTTTTTATCATTTCTTTGAATGGTGTTTCTTAGGTACTTTCCTAAAGCAATAATTTTACTAATAGCAACTGAAAATTACTGTATAATTTTAGCATTACATTTTCTGACCTTTTTAGTTGATCACACAGGAATTGTAGTAGAGTGTCTTCTGCACAGTAGATTGTCGCATTACTGCCTGTGGTATCGGTCTCTTCCAGTACCATTCCTCTTAGGATCATTGTTATCCAAGTCTGATTTACCCCATGGCTTGTCAGCTCTACAAGAGGCTCAGTTACTGTTGGAAGTGGTAGGGGCTGAGATATTCCCCAGAAGCTCTGGAGGCTTTCCTGAAGTGCTGGGTTCAAAAGCTGCACCATACATCCTGTAACTTGGGATCATGTGAAACCTCTTTGATCCATAAAGTTGGGCTGGGAGCAGAAAGTTGGGGCTTTGCCAGAGGTCTAGCAGGAGTCTCTCTTGGCAGATGAAGGGGGAAGGAGTATAAATTGACTTCTGGTGAGTACTTACCTGCCAGGAGTGGACTTTGGGGCTGTAGGGCACTCTGTGGAGCTGATGGTGTCCTCACCCTTCTCACTTCACACCAAAAGAGGAGGGCATTGGGTCCAGATATCAAGGGCCAAGCTTCAGAGCACTTGAGAAATATGAGCTCCTTTCTTCCCTTCTTTGTGCTGCAGACATTTGAGACAGTTGTTATTATGCTGTTCAGTTTTACTAAACCATCTTTTGGCCCTCATCATACCTTAGTAATGGCACACAAATGAAGTGTGAAGGCACAGAAGTGAACACAGAGATGGGGAAATAAATACTGTCCATAACCCTTCAAGTGCTCCACTTTAGCTTCTGCTGTACCTTTGATGGCTGGCCCCATATGTGGGTGAGAAAGGAAGTATATCCAAGTTTTTGAGCCAAACGAAGTTAGAATTGTTCAAAAGCCAGCAAAAGACTGATTTTCATGGTTCTCAATAGAGGAGGATGGACATTAAAAGGCAAATTGACGCTTTATACACAGAGATGTTTAATATGGCTGTACCCTTTTACTGTGCCAGTAAAATGATACATGACCCTAAATTTCTAACTGTGAAACATTTGGCTTTATATCATCATTTGCATGAAGATTTTTTTAAAATAAAAATGAACCGTGATTCAGCCATTTGGTTTAATTTCTATTGTTTGATTGAGACAATGAAAAAACCACTTCAAATTAGATGGGCACTAAGCTTGTTTTTTAAAGGGTTTTTGTTGTCACACAGACATGAGCCCAAAATAGTGTTAAGGCAATGCAATTCAAATTTTTGTTGCTTCCTGATAAGCAGCTGAATAAATGAAACTGCTTCTGTAAAATATTGATTCTCAAGTAAGTTTCCAGTGCTGTTTTCTCACAAACTGCTGATACAACTCACTTTTATGCTTCTTGCTGTTTAATTTCTTTTCATTGTAGAAAGGCACATTTAAGAAAGTAGCAGAGAGATCTGCCCTCAAAAAAAGAAAAAAGCAGTTGCTGCACTGTCAGGCACTTCACATCAAAACTGAGCACCATAATAAGTATGAGACCCTTCCTGGGTTAATTGATTTCCCCTGCGAGATGTAGTGTAATGAATTTTCTGTAGCTGAATTCTATTCTCAGTGCTAGTGGCTAGTAAACCTTTTCTATTTTCTATAAATAGGTTGATGAGTAGACAATCAATGTTTAAAGCTACTTTTTCTCCTGTTCATAAAAAACAAAAAAAGCAACTCCTCCCTGCCATCACTGGTCTTAAAAATAAAGGAAATAAATATATAAACAGCCTTTTCTACAAACTTTGTAAAATTACATCTTACCTAGGTGTGCTGAATAAATGGTAACTCATACCATGTTTAATTTAATGCTTTTGGAAGCATTCTTCAGCTTCACAAGGGTACACAATCATATTAGCTGAGGTGAATGCTTCACAGAAGATAAATGTATAGCTATATCCTAGGGCCTGGACTTTGATAAGCCACTTTATATAGACAAAATTAATTGTCTTTCTGAAATTCTTGTCTCTTGACTGGTGACAGATAGGGAGCAGATTGTGCTGATAATCCATAATGAGTGAGTTTCCTGTGCACACATTTTGAGCTGTGCCTCTTAGCCAGTGCACAAAACATAAGGTTAAGATAATGCAGCCTGCCAGGTCAGTAATTATGGAACCTGGTACAGTAACTGTGGGACCCAGCACAGCAAGATGTTAATTGCACTGCAGACCAGTGATCTGGTAACATTAAAGCTGTCATCAGAAAGAAGCATAGCATTTGGATCTTAAAGGAGCTGTGGGTTTTCTTTCTGCTGTCCCCTTCTCTGTTCAAGATATTTTGAGACAGGAGGTATCTCAGCAGAATTTCTTTGCCAAACACTGTGATAATGGTGTCATTCCCTCCACCTCTTACGGTGCTCTGACAAGATCCTGCTGGTACTTGTTGTCCCCAGACAATTTGAAGTTTATGGGACTGATTTATTGCCAGTTTGCAGAATGCATCCAGAAAAATCTCTGCAGTGCTCTCGTATTGCTTGAGGTGCTTCCTTATGAGTGGCAGAGCTTCTGCAGTGCTGAATTGCAAAGCTGGCATCTTGGAAAACAAAGGTCGTTAGAGAGGGCTTTGGTAAGGGGGGTTTGGTGGAAGGAAAGGTGCAGATTATCTCTGCAGGTAATTAGGAGGAAGGTGT
This sequence comes from Luscinia megarhynchos, assembly GCA_034336665.1. NCBI lineage: Eukaryota > Metazoa > Chordata > Aves > Passeriformes > Muscicapidae > Luscinia > Luscinia megarhynchos. Next base: position 53,136,664 of record CM067566.1, on the reverse strand, counting down.
TGGTCAGTCATTCCACTGCCACATCTCAGGCCTTATCAGGCATAGGGGAGGCTTTTCCCCCCTACACTGATAATTACATACATGTGTACTAGGAAGAAAAGGCAGTGTAGTAAATGCCATACAAGTTCAGTTTATATTTAAATAGTGTAGATCTCTTATAAATTTTGGAGTAGCAAGGCATGCACAGAAGCTGAAGCAAGGAAACTAAATTAAAAGGAATGGGTGTGCAACCAGGGCACATTGAGATGCAGAGCAGAAGGTTTTGATGGAGTCTAGAATGGATGCAGTGATGAAAGAAGAGGGTTCAAGTTCGAATTGAAAGGTATCTGTAGACTTTAAAGGTGAAAGCTTTAGGTATGGGATGATCATCAGCAGAAGGTGAAATGAAAGGTTGCAGAATCACTAAATGTTACAGAATCAGTCAGGCCTAGGAAAATGTCAGAGACCTGATAGCAAGTATGTAAAGCTAACAAATTTCTATGGAGGTGTATTTTTCTTGAAAGATACCAGATGGCAAAAGATTGGCAATGTAAGAGAAAATGCTGCATTTTGTGAGGTGGAGATGAGGAAACAAAATGAAGGAAGAAATCAGAAGGATGTTGATGAAAGTAGACAATGCAGATTTGGTAGAAGTTAAGAGGAAGGAACCAAGGGTAAAAGAAATAAAATCACAGAAATATTAAAGCTGAGGTGATTAATCCAAAACTAAGGAACTAAGCCTAGAAATGGATTTTAAACTTGGAAAGATAAGGCTAAGGATTAACCTCTTCCCTGGCACTAATTCATCTTATTAATTTCTTCTTCAGAAGCTTCAAAATGGTAAATAGGATGCAACTGATTTGCTACCTCTCACTAGGCATTGTTCAGCTACATTGTGCCATGTTCTTTTTCAAACCACTGTACAATATCTCCTGTGAAGAAAAAAAAAAATTTACTTGACAGGGAAAAAAAAAAGAAAAAGAGATGTAATGGTTTCAAAGCTGTTGTTATGGTTTGTTAAAAGCACACAAATGCCAGACTTCTCATTGGAATGTTTTCAGGTGCATTCATCCATTCAGGTAGAAAAAAATTATTATTTTTTAAAAGAGAATTTTTTTTCTACTGCAAGTTAGTTCCATAATCCTGAAGGGAGCTGCTATAAATGTAGCATGGACTTCGAAGATTAGCCGTTCCTTTCTGGTTTTCTTTCAATATGTTTGTCTGCACTAAATCAAACTTTTCAAATTCTCACTCATTACAAAAAGTTTTTGGACTGCAGAGTTTACATGCACTGTGCTCTTCCATTTACATTAACTCCTGTACAGGAAAAAATAGTTCATACATCTGCAGTGATAAAAAGTCACCTCTGTCTCTTTTCTCTTGGATTCATTGTTGTATTATCTGTTATTTTGTCTGTGTTTGAGTAAATGTTCAGTTTCTTGCTTTTTCATTGCTACAAGTCTGAGAAAATTAACCTTCCTGATACATGGTATAAATAGATCCTTATTACTTTTATTCTTGGAGCATCACGTATTGTGATGACATTGCAGTAAGAAGTCCAAGAGCAATCAGAAGAGTTGTCAGGGCCTTGGGATGGCTGGTTAAGAGGCAAGGAGCACAAGCAGTAGAGTTTCTTAAATTATGTGCTACCAGCTACCAGCTGCAGAGAGTGATGTTGGAAGGAGCAGGCAGACCCCACTGACCAGTAACAGGCTTGGTGGCTTCTGTCACTGGGAGAATTTTGGGTTCTTTACTCGTGGGTTGGTCTACATGACACCAGGCCTACTGGCAAAAGAAGGGTACACCAGTCTCAAAGAGGCAAAAGGATCTTCATGTAAAAGTTAGCAGGGCTTACTGAAATAGACTGGAACTAGATTTGAAGGGGGAAGGGGATAAAAGCAGGGCTGGTAGTGATAAGCCATGGGATGGCCTGTCGCTGCTCAAGGGGTAAAATATATTAATTTTGAACACTCTTGAGGGTCATGAAACCAAAAGCAGCAATATTCACTCTGCTAGAGCTAAGCTCTTGCCCAGCTGTGGGTGAGTTTCTGGTAGGATTTAGCTATAGCCCATGCCATTGACTAAAATTTAGACTGTAAGTACAAGCAGCCTCTAAAAATGTACTATCAAGGAGAGAGCTTTCCATTTAGAATATACCAACAGTTTTGCCAGGAAAGAAAACACAGTCTCACTTTCTGGAGCAAGTAGAAAAAGAAGCTATGCAAAGAATTTCAAGCTCTGAAGTGGGTTCCTTTGGCTTTACTCTGGTTCAAAGCAGAAACTTAGATCACACATTTAAGTTGATGTTTTCGTGTCACCAGAGCAATGATGATAACAGAACATAGCAGACTCCATTCGTGGCTTGCCTTGAACTTTTCAATATATGTTTGTTCTGATTCAATACTGAAAACGTTTTTTTAACATTTCCAATGAAAAAGAGGCTCTAAGAAGTTTGCTCCAACTGTTTGTTTGTAACAGAAACTGGAACGCTTGCTTTTGCAGTGAAAAATGAGTTCGTTGAAGTAGAATTAAACAGCTGCTGTAACAACTGAGCAATAAAAGGAAAATCTAGTGTTTAATTTTTCTATTTCAAGTGTTCTGTATTTAACAGTGGCTTGCCTGTCATCCAGAAAGCATATAAAGATAATATTGACCTAACTGACAAAATTGACACAGAGCTGAACTACGTTGAAAGATGAGCCTTTTATGTCACTGTTTTCAGTGCAGGCAGTGTGGTAGATTTTTGGAGAATTGAGGTCTCTCAGAATATGTTTTTTTGAAAATTGTTGATATAAAGGTGTCTGTTCATGGAATGTTACTGGAGGAAGCAAGGAGATCACCATGAGGAAGCCGTGTCTTGTCTTTTGCAAGCAGGTCAGCCTGGCTGTTGCTCCATCAGCCTCACTTTGAGAGAATTGCAGCAGCTTTACCAAGCTGGCCTCAGTTTCAGAGGTAGCTGCCACATCTGTAGGTAGCTGCAGCAGTAGCTTACCTCATTCTTCATCTTACTGATTTTTATATTTGAAATATATTCTATACATCTTAGAGTAACACCAAATTCACAGCTGACTTTCTGCTGTTTTCTTTTCCCCTGACTGCTTTCCTGTTGGCAAAACAAGCCCTTCTGGCACACAATACTGAGAAGGCTATTTAAATGCAGGAGAACAAAGGTTTCACAATTTGAATTTTTCAGCTTTGTGCTTAATACAGAAGAGCACGTTTGGCACATTTTCTGTAGGGAGTGAACCAAAGCCTGCTGTCTGCTGTACATTATCATAATGGGAAGTGTCCCTTTATGCAATCTTTAATATTTATTTTATAAGCTAACATCATGAAGGCTGAAACGCTGTCATTGCTATTTATACTGTATTTGTGCTTTGGGATAAAAAAGAAAGGCATCTGCATAGAAAAGACTTATGGGAACGTTCATACACGAGGATTTTTCATCCTGGGGTATGAAATGTGTTATATAAAAAGCATCAAGAAATCTTAATCCTGTTTATGCTTCAGAAGTTCCCTCTGGGCTTTAAATTTTTCTGACAGTGGAGACTGAACTCTTTATGAAAACATTAATGGTTAGAAAGGATTTTCTCATTAAGTGAAATAAATAGTTGGATTTTATTCTGAATGAGATTGTATAGAGTGTCTTGATTCACCTATTGCTTTTATGCACTTTTGCTACAGGGACATAAACAGGTTGGTGTAAATGTCAGGTCTGCAAAGGAACACTGTGGCAGAGAATCTTCCTTTCACTTCTTCATCTGATTAAAATACTTTACTGATCCTACAATTAGAATTGCAGCAGCAATTAGATAATACTTGAAATTCCCAAGATTATTATTGGGGATGGTCCTGTGCAGGGCCAGGCATTGGACTTGATGATTCTTGTGAGTCCTGTTCTACTCAGCACATTTTGTTATATATCTATTTCTTCTCTTCTTTCCCCATATTACTTCTATTTAAAAAAAATCTTATCAGCTGAGCAGCTACTTCTGCCTGTTTTGCCCCATGTGCAAGAATGATGTGTGATGTGTTCTGTCATTTTATTTCTACTATGTAGGAAGGTATTTAAAGAAAAAAAAAAAAGAAGAGTATTTCTAAATATGAGCTAAAAATACTATACTTAGAAGATTAATGTGATGGCTGTAACTTGAAAAAATTACAGCAAAGGAACATTAGAGAAGGATCCAGGCGTGCCAGATTTTAAGTCTATTTTTAATTTTGTTTTCTAGACTAAAGCTAATATGTTTTGTAACCTCTCTGAATACGTAGTGAAATCAAATAAATCGAAGAGTGATGGTTTCATAAAAGTAATAAATCTGGATCAATTGGTGCTGAATTTATGAACTCATCAAGATTTCTTTTTTTTTTCCTTTTTTTCAATGAAAATGTATTTAAAATACCAGTTATATTCTGCCCTTGTTTCTTTTCATGCCCAAATACAAATGGGCACAATTCTTGCTAAACAGGTTTTACAGGTTAAGTTGTTTCTCAGTGAAATGCTTTGGTTTTTGTTTTGAGATCTAATATAAATTTCTTGTGCTGGTTTTGGCTGGGGTGGTAGAGTTAATTCTTATCTCAGTAGCTGGTTTGGGGCTATGTTTTGGATTTGTGCTGGAAAGGGTGAGGGGATGAGGGTGGACAAGGACCTGGGAGGGGACACAGCCAGAACAAGTGACTCCAGCTGGCCAAGGGGTTATCCCAGACCAGGTGGCATCTGCTCAGCACATACAGCTGGGGGGAGAAGGAGGAAGTGGATGTGTCTGGAGTGATGGTGTGTGTCACCAAGTCACCATTACATGTAATGGAGCCCTGCTGTCCTGGGAATGGCTGAACACCTGCCCGCCCATGGGAAGCACTGACTGAATTCCTTGCTTTGTTTTGCTTTGCTTGTGTTCACAGTTCTTGCTTTTTACCCATTAAACTGTCTTTAGCTCAATCACAAGGGTTTTTTTTCACTTGGACTCTGATTATCTCCCCTGCCCTGCTGGTAGGGGGGTTAAGTGTGGTGCTTAGGTGCCTGCTGGGTTTCAAATACTGCACTGCTTAAGTTAGTTTTGATGAAAAACATAATGTATGCCTGAGTTTTTCATGTGTGTATGGGTGATGATGATTCTTGGCTGTCAGTCAATTCTTGCCTGCAGCTGTATGCTTACTTTGTAGTTCTTAGTCTTCTTGGAACTATATAATATCACAGGTGATACTTACCTGAAGTGGAGCTTAGAATACTTATATTTAGTCTCCTTTGTCTGTCACTTACATGTGCTTAGACTGTGGGACTAGGGCATGCAGTTTGTAAATTAAGGTTGTCATTCTCTCTTTTTGGGTTTTGGGGGGTCCTGAGTGGTGAAGTAAGGCACAGCTGTGAATGTTATACCAGTTGTCTCTCATCACTGGGTACTCCAAATATTTTACATATTTACCCTTTATTTCTGTTGCTCTTCAGAGCTGTCATTCTCTATGTCAGATTGCTCTTACTGTAAATTTCATACTCAGTTATTGATTTTCTCCTTTAGAACTGGTTCATATTGTATTTACTTTTTGTAAATTTGTACTTATTTCAGTGAGGGTTTTATTTCAACTTTTACACTTCACTTCCTTATGAAATTCCTGTCTTGATGTTTATTTGTCTTTCCAATCATTACTTCTACTAGGAAACAGTGATGAGTAGTGGATTGGTAATCTGGTGTGGCTCTTGGGCTTTGATGCTTGGTAGGAGTTTTTCAAAACAGAGCAATAACAGTTTGGAAAGAATATCCAGAACAGAAGTAGAATTTCCTGTATTTCACATTCAGGCAGCAAAAAATACTCTTTTATTGTCCTTCTTTGCTTCCAAGCAGCCTTCCCTAAAGAGCAGGAAAAAATGTCACTTAGAATAATATTTATATTTTCTTATGACTGTATTGGCTGAATGCATTCCAATGCAGAAGCCTTTTTGCCTATTTGCAAGGTGTTGTCTCTTGCAAGCAAGTGCAATGGGGGAAATATAAAGAAATATTAGAAAAGACCAGCAAGGTAAATTGTTCTTGAATGTCTTTGGTAGAATCAAGGAAACAAATGAATAATAAGGCTTTTAGCCAGATGTCTTCACCTGGAACCACTGAAATCACTCTTTGCCATCTGTTTGGCTTTACTGGAATATGTTTGGAAGGATAGTTAGGGGATTATCAGCACTAAATGAGGTGGTAATTTTTCTTTTATACCCTCTACTTTCACACCCAAGTCCTTGAGAAAGGGAGTATTTTTGGTTATATGTCCTTTTTCACTTGTTCTGCCTATTTTCATCTGAGCCCCTGCATCAAATCTGTGGCTGACAGCTTCCTCCTGCTTTCTCCTACCTATGTGCAGTTTGTACACCTATGGCAGAAATCTTGTATCAGTCAAGAAACAGCATTAATTACCTCATGCAGTAAATCCAGGTAAATCCATTGGGATATTTTGGATAAGATTCACTGTTGTTTTTTCTTCTAAAATGTTCCCTTCATCAGCAGTACCCTTTGTCTCATCAGGTAGAGACCAGCATCTTGCTACATGGAGCTCCTTCTTTCCCATATCTAAAACTTCATCCTGATTCTACAACCATGAAATAAGAGGGAGGCAGAATACACTTCTGGTCATGGCGTTGTGCAGTGTTTGGTTTGGCATTGCCATGTCCATTGTGCCTTTAACACAAGGGTGAAATGATTGAGCAACACTTGACCAAGCTGACTTGTTCTGGCAGTGATGGGCCCTACAGATCCCAGTGCAAGAGCTGCCCCTACTCTTCAGATTTTTAATTATAAGTCTTTCTTCAAAAGTTCCCCTTTTAAACTCTGCTTTGTCACTCAAATACTGACAGCAAGTTACCTGAAAATGGACTTCTTTTCCACTTAGATTTGAAATTTGAAATTCAGTGGAGAGAGTCAGGAGAGACCACAGCAGAAGTTGCACAAATGTGATAAGCTCTGAAATGCTCAGCAGAATATGAAATTGCTTTTGATCTCCTTCTTAGTTGGAACATGCACAGAGATAGACTGCAGGAACACAGGTGAAATAGTGTCCCCCAGGCTGGGAAGAGGACATCCTTCAACAGTACCTCCTTATATGTTCACTCTACATTATTTTTCTTCCTCTCTAAAAATTTCTCAAGAAATATTTTATGTGTTATTATCAGCATTTGGATGAAATTACTGCCAGTAGTGCTTAGGAGAGGCTCAGTACTTTCTTTTTGTATTTAAGGAATAGTGCCAACTTAAGCAGTGATAAAAAGTAGAATTCTTGCCTGTTATGTTATTAAGATTCCAAATATTTCTCATACAAGACCTGGAGCCCCAGGTGTAACTTTTAATTGATTCTGAAATTGCTTCTGAATTTCTGCTTTTAAAGTGGACACTGTGCTGTTCAAAAACTTGAAGAGATTTTTCCTAGTTTAGAAAGAGAAATTTGTATTTCAATGGCAAATAGGTTTATGTCTTTTAACTTACATGTCTGGAATAAGCAGTGCATTTATCCAGGGCTTTCATTGTTTTTGCTGTCAATATCAAGAATAAAAGAGGAGAGCATATACAGATATTCACAAAATGACAAAACTTCCAGCTACCAGACATCTCTAATATTAATTTTGCACTTGTTTCTATTGATAATGTTATGGGCCTATAAAAAAACAAAAAGACCACTTGTGATTTGGTTTAGTTGGTTAAATTCCAGGAATTTTATGAGTAGAGAGCATGTATGTATTTTCCAAACTTCCACAGTTTTTACTGTTTTCAGAGATAAAGATAGATATAAAGAGACAGCTGTAAATATATCAGTCAAGGTGTGGAATTGCTATTTTATCACTTTCATTATTCCTTGCCATTTACAACTGTAGTTACCCACTGAGTCTTGATGTACTGGAATTTAAAGCCAATTAAAGAGCCAGACTTTTTTTTTTTTTCCAAAAACTTGTAGCACACAAACAATAGAAAATAAAGTAATTAAGTATAGAATGCTCAGCCTGTTGTTTTAGATGATGCTGTGGGGAAAAATGTTGTCTGCACAAAATAACATTACCACTTGTCTCACTTAGCCAGCCAAGCAGGATGAAAACAAAGAATGGTAGAGGCTAATAAAGATACACATCTAAAACTTTGTTCCTTACAACTTTTATTTGTTTCTGTGGCTGCCTCAACAGTTATATTGATGCTGCAGTGTCTGCAGCAAATATGCAAGTGAATTCTCTGGCTCATGTTCTGAAGGGATGATCATTTATTCTCTTGTAACTTAATTGTCCTTGTAGGATCCACAGGGTTCCTCCCTGTTGGTAGTGAGCTGATCACAGTTTGGAAAATGCAAAGTCTACTCTTTCACTTAAAGGCATGAGAATTGCAATTATTTCTTTGGTTGTCTTTGCTTTGTTCTGAAAATGAAGTTAATATTCCTGTTGCATCAGCTTTACATTTTCACATTTTCTCTCCTCTTCATTATTGCTGTGGCAAGAGAACATGGTTTGTACCATGCAAGTTTTGTATGTCAAAAACTCTACTAGCTTATACTGAAATGGAAAATATCTCCTACCTGTCACAGAGATTTTTACAAATGCCAATTAGAGGTCCAATAGACTTGGATTATTTTGTCTCTGTTTTGTGGCACATGGGTAAAAGTGTTAGTCATCTGCCTTATGGCTTTTGCCTGCATTTAAATGACTTGCTTCACTCATCTCTTAGTTACTTTTGTGACAGCCTTTATTCAGGAGAGAACAATCTGCATTAGGTTAATTATTTCTTACTGTATTTTCTGTTTTCTAAAAGTAATTAGTAATATTATAGAACTTAGAAAGTAATTTAGAAGAGATTTTGCTTAATCTGTGCTCTGATCTAGGCATTTCTGTTTCTTTGTTGTTTTCCAACATTGCATTTGTTCTTGAAAATGAAACAAAGAAACTTGATACATGTTGTTGCATAAAAGAAATGCCAGCTTCAGCCCATCAGGGTTCATTAAGTCTGAAAAATGACACTGAAATTTCAAAATGCTGCTTCTAGAACTAATAAAAATATCTTGAAAGGAAAATGTATTTATTTAATTCTCTGCTGCCAGATTTTGCTGGCAAACTTTGTTTTGCTGTATGACCCTGGCCAAGCTGAAAATGTATTTCAGCAAAAGAGGGACTGTAGTTCTGTTGGGATGGAGAAAAGCTTATGGATTATGCTTGGAGTTCTGTTGAAACCCTCATAACCACTGATGGTCAATCACCCTGTTGTCAGTGTAGTATGGCTGTGCTTAATTATGTCAGTTTATTATTCTGCCTGTGTGGAACCTTTCAGGGGAGAGCTGGTGGCTTGTTGGGGTGGTATGTAAGGAGAGAATCTCCTTCCTTTGTGGAAACAGCTCCTTAGCAGTTTTGAGAGGTTGCTGCCAGATGTTAAGTGTGGGACATGCAGGTACACAGACTCTAGGTACACTAGCAGACCAACCAAGAGAGATGGAATAAAAAATTTCAAGGACAGATATCCATACTCTTCGATATTGCCTCAGAGGAATATGAATAATTCCTGTCCACTCAAAAAAGTGACTGAAAATTTACATCCTGCATTCCATAGGATTTAAGTGCCCTCTTTCCTGTCTGAAGATTTGATCACACTTTACATTAACTTGCTGTTATAACCAGTATGAAGAACTTAGGTTAGGTAGTAAAAATCTTCATAACTGGCTTGATGCAGACTAAAAGACATGACATTTGGATTTTTTTGGGGCCTAAGAACTGTGTATTTAAGTGAATGCTACTGTAAGAAAGGTGGGATAAAATTTTTAGCAGGATTTGTTGTGATAGGACAAGCTATAATGTTAGATAGAAGGGAGAAGTGTTTTAGACTAAGGGTGGTGAGGAGCTGGAACACTTGCCCAGAGAGGTGGTTGATGTCCCATCCCTGGGTCAGGCTGAGTGGGGCTCTGAGCTATCTGATCTAGTTGAAGATGTTCCTACACGTTGCAGGGGGATTGGAGTAGATGTTCTTCTTACAGTCCAAATCAATCTATGGTTTGACAGTTGTCCTCAAGAAAACAACCAAACCACACCGAAAATTAAAAAAAAGAACAACAACAACAACAACAAAAAACCCAAAAAACACCCACAGAAAAAGTGAGTCAAGTCAAATAAAAAAAGGAAAAAACCACAAAATTCAGGTAATAGCAGGCAAATTTCTTGTTCATCCTTCCATTACCACTTGACCAGGAGTTGCAGCTCTTCTTTTTGTGTCTGTCTATGTCCAATGTGTAGTTTTACAACATATTCCTTATTAATACACTCATGTCCTAGCATGTTCCTCAGGTTTGCTGTCAGATTTAGGGAACAACAGCCTGGCCAGTAGTGTGCATGCCAATCCAAGTAACTGATGGATCTCTGGTCCATGAAAGCAAAGGCAGGAAAATGGCCTTGCCACAAGAGGTTCAGGCTCATAAGTCAAGCAGTAATCAACCTCAAAGACTGTACAATGTCTCCATGTGTACAGACCTTCTGCATCCAAAATCTATAGGGTGAGCTTAGATCAAAATGTCATGCTGTATCTGGCAACAGTGTGGGCTAGAAATTGACATTTTGTGCATTTTATTTTTTAAAATGGAATTTAGTCCACAAGCTGGAGTGATACTGCGAGGTTCCTTGAAAATAAATGAATTGGTGAGTCCAGTTTTACTCTCAGTCTAGATGGAGCTACAGACAGCAAGTTTTAACATACCCTCCAACAATTACTAGGGCTGCTCTCCTGACAAACAGTTTGCAAAATCAGTACCTAAAAATATTAATTATGCTATTATGTAATGTACATTTAGTATTTCACAGAAGAAATGCTACAAATTCTATTATAAATTAATAATCGTATTAAATTTTTGATAACTTCCTTACAGCAACTTTTAAAAGTGTGTTTTTTCATTATCATATTTGTTGCAAGCTTTAATAAATTAATGGCACAAGTTATTGCAGTAATGTTAAATTAAGAGAAATTGTGTTTCAAATATAACTGCCATTTACTGCTTAAAATTTGAAAATGTGCAGTGTAAAAGGATTCAGACATCAGACATCAAACTCAAATCACAGTCTGTATGTTTTCAGTGAGATGCAGCTTTTCTAAACTTGCATAGTTTTGCTCCATATTGCTTTTCATGTTATTCTCAGCCTTAAACTGCAAACTGGCACTGTAAACTAGAAGCTGGTAAAGTAACCAAACCAAAAAGCATTGTCTTTTTCATCTCTCTCTGGCTTCAGTTTGACAATTCATTAGATTTCCTTTTTCACAGCAGGCCACATTATGGGGGGAGAGAAGGGACAAGAAATGTTTTCTTCTGTAAAAGAACAGTAGGGAAGCACTACTGCAGTGCTGTAGTCAAATGAAACTAAATATTTTGATTATTTTTAATGAGTTATTTACAATCAAAAGTAAAAACACTGAAAGCCATACTGGCAAAGTCAAAGAAATCTCCCCTGTAGGTGGGCAAATTTCGCCATAGGATAAAATAACACGTTTCTGCGGTGGCACTTAGTGACTGATAACGTCATGTGAGAACAAAGCAATTAGGTTAATTTACACATTAATTAGTTTATTGCTTTGCTTTTTGGTTGGTCTCTAATGCCTTTGTTTGAAAAAATGAGCATGTGCTGTTGCAGGGCTTTAATTTCACTAGTTAGGTGCAGACATTGCAAACACCTGCCTTGTAAGTGAAACCATTCTGAGTTAATTTAAGCCCTCTGGTTGTTTGAGAGGACATTCCCAAGGAAACAACAGGAGGGGTCCCACAACTTACAGGCTTTCATCCCTGTATGTAGCTAGGAATTTTTCTTAAGTTATTGGCCTCTGTTTGTGCTGGGGGCAATTTTTGTAAGTTGGTGTCTGGAGCTGTGCAGTGTTCAGGGCAGGAGGAGAGATTTTGAGCCTTTGGGAGGTGAGTGGTTCCTGAGTGGTTTCTTTGTGCTTGTGAAGCTCTCAGACTGTTTTATTTCAAGATGATGGAGTGTGAGCTGTTTTCACTGAAGCAATAAACTAGCACTGGTGCTGGAATTCTTGTGTTTTGTTACTTTTGTGTGGATCGTGCTTCCATAATGTTTCCTGAAAACTTTTAAAAACAACACAATATAACCTTGGAGAAAAAAATGCTTGTAGATGAGTATCTTTAAGAATGGATATGTAGTTACATACATGGTCTGGGTTTCTTCTTAAATTATGTTCCTGAATCCATTACATGCTTTCATTTATTGATCATAAAAAAGGATTTCACATAAAAGCTCTTTTAATGTTAACATTAAGTTCCAACTGTTGTATGTGATAATGAAAGAGGGTTTTCAAGTTGCAGTTTCCTCCTGACGTATTTGTAGAGTTTGCTTTATACCTTAGGTGGATGGTATCCTTTGAATTTAGATGCAACTGTTTTCTACTCCTTGTTCTAAAACTTCTAGAGGGCAGGGAGAAGGGATACATTGGTTTCATCATATATGTTCACCAAAATAAAAGTCCATTGTGTTGATTCCATTGATGAGTATTGAAAGGTATCATCATTGAGAAAGCTGTATTTGTAATTATTGAGTATCTTGGAGATAATGTTCTAATACTGACTTTACATTTCACTATGTGAAAATGTAGAGTTAGTGCTAAATTTTTGGGTTGCTCATTGGAATTTCCTGGACACTCACACAGTTTTGACTACCTGATTGTTGTACAGGGCATCCCTTAACTGCTCAGCTCCTCTGACATTTCATTCTTCTTTCTCTGCCATCTAATCCTGTAGGCATGTGCATTTTTGCTAATGGAGCAATGTGTGTGGCTGTAGCATGATAAACTGTAGGATGTTTATTTAGATGTCTGTCTCTGGCTTTAAGCCCTGGCATGATCAGAAGCCTAGATATTTCTATAACTGAACCTAATCCAGGAAGGGTTCTCTGGGTCACCTGCTGAGGGGGAAGACAGGCAGGGTTTGGGATGTAGGGAAAGTCAGCAGAGTCCTGAAGGTATTTTAGTAAATATTAATTGGACCTTTTTAAAATCTGTTATGCATCTCAGATGAACCTCTTGGCCAACACAAGGTATAATGAATTCCTTGCTTGCTCCACAGAAGCGTTCTTAATGCTTAATAGCTCATCAAAAGATAATATCTTGGGTTAGGTAGTAATAATATGATTAGGTGCTTCCCAGATATTTAAAAACCAATTCAGACAGGTCTTGAAGTGAGTGGCTTGTCTCCTTTATGAACTATAAGAATTTTCCACTTAATTTTCTGGTCTCGCTGGAAGTCTGTCTTTGTCTGTCTCACCCATGTCTGTGAATTCTGCTTGGCACTAAGCAAATATTCCTGCTGTCCTTTTGTCTTTTAGTGGATTTAACTTTCCTGTCAGCATACCTATCTTCCCACTAAAGCCTATGCTAACAGTTCAGTACCTTCTTATATAGCAGAGAAAATTATTTGCCTCTTATTTTCTTCTTTCATTTAAAATACACATAATTTTGATCAGGATTTCATAAAGTTTTGATAGTAAAAAAGTCTACCTAGTAGCAGTAGGAAGCATTTAACAATTTGTTTTTAAGTAATGAAACCTAGTTTGGTAACTGAATGAAAGGAGTGTGCTACTTGTGTTTCTTGGAAGGCAGTCATCAAATCCATTATCTATTGTGATTTTACAGGGTTGTTTTTTTAACCTAGTAAAAGCTTAAAAGTTTTATGTTGCATCTGCACATTTTCTGAAGGGAAGACCAAAACATTCAGAGCAAAGGTGAAGGGAAATATTGTTCTGATCTGGAAGGTGACAGTGACTAAAGAGATTTCCCCCTCATTTTTTCCCATTTCTCCCAATCGTTTCAAGTTTTCTGGACATGTTTCAGTGCCTGTCATTAACAGATTAGATCAAAATGTTTTGGTTCTAGTCCCAGGTCAGCTGAGTTGGTCTGTTCTGTGCATTGGAGTGAGATTCAGAGAGAGCACCAAGTGTCTTTACCTTCAGTCTGTACTGAGGCAGCATTCAGTCAGAAGTGTGTAGTTTTTACAAATGCTGCAAAGTCTGCAGGGAGATGTGTCCCTTTGTCCAAATAAAGAATCACAGAGTTGGAAGGGAGCTTAAAGATCATCTAGTCTCAACTCGCCTGCCATGGACAGGAACAGGCAAAATTTCTTTTTTTTTTTTTTTTTTGTATATTGTGAACAGTGACATAGTGTTAGTTAATAGTTGTAAAATGGTTTCAAGAATGATCTCTCACTAACTTGTTTATTTTTTTTTGGGGGGGGGGGGGGGTGGGAGGAATTAAGAAACACTGAAGCCACGAAAGTCTCAGTGCCAAGCCAGCCTCATTTACTTTTGCTGGTTTGTCTTTAATGCTTTACTTAGTACTGCAGTATTAATATTTAAAAGTGAAAAAGCCTCACTATTTTTTTTCTAAGTAGCTGTTTTTTTAATATTATCTGATTACTCATTACATTATCTTATTTTGTCACATCTAAATTTTCCTAGTAGGTTCCAGGTTCCTGAAGTTTGAAGTGTTGTGTGCTAGAACAGGGGATATAAACAGAGCTCTTAACTCCTGTGGAGTTTAGAGAAAGAAAGGAAGGAAATGCTTGACAGGCCCTTAATAGCTGTACTTTACTAGCAGCTGGAAGATGGAGGGCTTTTTTGAAGTTATTTTTAAATTTTTAAAAAAAAAAATTGATTCTTATTTTTCTTGATCACCATGCTCTAGCCCAAAGGATGTCTTTATGACTGTGATATAAACCTTGGAAAGAAAAGCAGGTTTAATGGAAAAGGCTGACAGTCTGTTAACTTAGAGCAGCACCAGCCATTAGAATTTGTGTGCACCCTTGTGTGTGGGTAGAGAGTTTGATAGTGACAGATACTGGGCATCATTTCTCTAAAAGGCTGACCTTGAAAAATCATAGCACCAATAAAGGATACACAGCTCTATAAAAGCTGTAAAATGTCAAACAACGTGTACCTTATGACACACTAATGTACAAGGTTCTGAGTTCTTATCCCTACAACTTCTAAAGCAGTCTCTGTTAGAGCAGAAGCAACGTGTGACATTTGTGTGAGAGGTAGAAATTTTGATGCCAAAGAATGCTAATATGGGCAATTAGCCAAGTGCTTCAGTTCTGGTTAGCTTTTTTATCTTAGTACAGCAAAGCCTGTGTTTTCAGAACTGAGAGAGGAGTTTTCCAAATTTTTTTATCCTCCTTACTAGATCTTGAGAACATTTAGGCACTTAGCATTATTTCATATGTTCATTGGAATATTTAGGCATGTGCTTTTTAAAGTCTGTGCCTTAATTCTGGTAAGTATAGTGAGGGGCCTTTTTTTTTTTTTTTTTTTTTTTTTCCCAAAATATGTCCCTTTATTTCAGTTGTAAACTGTTGGGGATAGAACGTGTCTCTTTACTAGATGAGATTAGTAGCAGATCACTCAGGGATTATGATTCAGTATGGGATGATAGGAGGGTTTCATGGGCAATGTACTTCATTTTAGGAGAGTCAAGAGTGCTTTGAGCTGAATTTTGCAAATATTTGAGGTAGGCAGCTTTTCCTCTAAGAATGAGAAGCAATTACTCTTACATGTCTTATTGGTCCAGCTGAGATATCTTTATCAAAATAGTAATTAATTTTCTGAAGGAGGAAAACCAATTTACTCTTGGTAAGGAAGAAGAAAATTCTGGATGGGAGAAAGAAGTACAGATTGAAAGCTTTCTAGACTAATATGAAATAGGGTTTCAGGACATAATCTCTGTATGAACATTTTTCTTCTAAAGTAAAATGATAGGCTAAGCTGTGAACAAATAAGCATTACTTGTTTTTCTGAAAAAATTTATGAAGGCCAGATATTTTTTTGTTTTGTTATGTAAGTATATATATGACTTCTACAACTATAGTGTATATATGTATACAGCTATAAAAATACATTTATGTATATACATGTATCATTATTTATGATTATATACACACTGAAAATTAGAGATTTAGAGCTTTTTCTTAGACTCTGCTTTAGAAGATAAAACCTCAGGGATGAAAGAAGGTGTGTTCAGCTCTTCTCATAGAGTCAGGGGTCTTTTGCTCTGCTTTCAGAGCCTTCCTGATGCCAGCAGTGTTACATGGGCTCTCTTCTGTTAAGCTGCTGTCAAGAGGAGCAGACTCAGGGGAACCAATTGTATTAGTTTAGGCTAATTCTGCTTTAGCAACATCTTGAGCACTGCTGATGAAAACTAAGAAGATTAAAGTCCACATAATCTGGGGATCTTTATGTAAGTGAAGTTCAAATTACCATAAGCTCTTCAAATCATTGATCTGAGGATCAGTAAGAAGGGAAGAATAACTTAAACAAGCTCAAGCTGCAAATTCATGTCTGTGGGTCCTCTTTTTTTTTTTCTTTTGTCACTTCCTCTTTTTTTTTTCTTTTCCCTTCCCCCCCTTTTTTTCATTTTTTAAAAAAAAACCAGCTCTTTAAGAATTCTTTAGTATAAGAAAATGGGTTTTGTTCTACCTTCCTAGGGAAAAGGAGCTTTGAAAGGAGCTGCACAACTGTGTCTCTTAGTTAACATGTGGTTGCATTGGATTGATGTAGGCTATTAAATGCTGAAAGCCACTGATTGATTATTTTAATGCTAGCTTACTATTTCAATAACGACTGCTTTTGAAATAGGTATCTGCCTTAATGGCACTACCGTTTTACTGACTGTGGATATTGTAGCTTCTGATTCTTTATATCAATTAGAAACCAGGGAATAGATTTGTGGTGCTCAGTGGATATGTCCAGTCACATAAGAAACAAGCCAGCAGGCCCAAAGTACAGTTGAGTTGGACAAGTTTTCACCCTATTTAATATTTACAGACTTGTAACAATGTTTCTGTGGATTTTCTGACCTTATGATGGCAGTATTTCTGCTTAGAGTGTGTCCTTTTCTCTGTTATCATTCAGGACTCTGTAGCCATGCTCAGGGATTGAGGTGACATCTATATGGGATGGTGCATTAGTGCACATCTGCACCACTGACATCCTCCAGAATGGAGTGGTTCCCATCCAATTTGCCTGTAGTCACAACCAAACCATGCCAGGGAATCACTGGGAAAAGTAGTAATGGGATTGGGTCAAGCCATTTCAGAAGCATTTTGAAACTGACTTCCAGTGTTCAGAACATTTTCCAAGTAGGATCTTAGCCTGGGCATATGGCAGGTGAATTTAGAGCTCAGGCCACAGCCACGTATTTAAAAGTGGCCAAATTGTCTTTCTGAAATATTGTATGTTGACAATATTATGTAGTTAATGCTGTGGCTTAAAGGAAATGCATTGCTTTTGGTCATTAAATGCACCTTTTGAGGCTTTTTTTCCAAGGGCTTAGTGCGTTTGTTACCAATAATATTTGCTTGTAAAATATTTTTATTACAGTGAATGAATGTTAGGAAGGTGGAGGGGTCTGGCCATCTGTAAGGAGCTCCTGCACTACCAATCAGAGAACCAGCCCCTACTCCAACTTCAGAGGCTGAGATGTTTTACTAATAAAGTGAAACTTCCAATTTAGGAAGAATGTGGTTTTTGTTTTGTTTTTTTTTTTTCCCCTATCGCTGCTTTGAGATGAATTGCAGTGGATTACCATGATAATAATGTAACAGACCATGTAGATGGTATTAATAATGAAATACCATTTCTAGAATGCATTTTACATAAGTTTTTTTTTCTGTAGCAAGTAGAATGAGTGTCAGAGAGAGCAGAGTTTTTCTGTCACAGATCAGTTAAAGTACCTCTGAACTATCAGGAATGTCTGTATAATCTGAATGCTCTCTGTATACCATCTAACTCTGAGTCACCATTTTCAAGTAGCAATTGAGTCAGATTTTAAACTCTTAAGACTGAGTGGTAATATGTTATTATGGTGCTTTTCTTTAGTACAAGAATCTGTGTTTGAAAAGATGGTAATTTTGTGTGTTGAGCAGTGTAATATCAAGGTAAAGCCCACTGAAGTGACTGAAAATATTTTCTTTATTTAAAATTCAGAATTGCTATATTTCCAGTGCATCTATAGCTTATACATAAACACTGTCCCTTGCAGAGAGGAGGATAGTTTTCCAAGAATACCACTTATTTCCTCGTCACTGGGGAGCAGGGCAAGGCTGGTGATACCAGGTTCTTCTCCCTGAAAATGGGCAGTAAAAGACTCCTTCTGGGAGACAGTGCATCTTAAATTGGTCCTTTCTCAGGGCCAGGATGGGACCCACATAGAAGGCCTGTAGAGGAGTATGAGGAAGATGAAACTTCAGTGAGACTTATGAAGTGAATGTGCAGAATATTCCAAGGAATAAACCATCTTCTACTCTGCAGGTGCTGGGTGGGAAGAAAAGAGAACCTTGTTGTTTCATCTTAATTTAAATAATGTGCTTTTCTAGATACATAAATCTTATTCAAGTGTAGATTTCAATAGTTTGGATATGGCTTCTTTTATAAACCTTTGAAAGTGGCCTATGTTATGATCCTTCAGTTTCATAAGTGGTTTCTTTTTTTTTTTTTTTCTTTGAATGATTTATACCCAGGTCTTGTTTAAAGGCTATAAAACAGCAGTGGTTTAATATCCTTCAGTCAAAAGCAACTTTACCATCTACCTCATTTTTTAGTTTTAAAGGATGCAAAATGTACTATTCAAAGATGTTTCAATGCTTTTTAAAATTAAAACAGACTCATTTTTGTTGTTTTATAAGTCTTGAAGAGCCTGAAATGTTAGTTCCTTTGGCCATCAGGAGGGTCTGTCCATATGTGTGATCTCTGTGTTGCATTGCTTGATCTAACATTTTTGTTACTGCATAGCTTTCAAAATACAAAAATGAAACATGCATAAAAGAGTATGCTAATTTCCATTTTTTTTTAGTATGGCAGTGGGAATTGCTTGTTTAAGAAATCACATTAATCTGGTTTTGTCTTTGGATCCTATGAAACCAAAGCTAAGCAAAGTTTTATGTGGGAAAATATTCTTTGTCCTTCCAAACTATGGCAGAGTCAGTTTTTGTTGCATAAAAATTCAAATGGAACAGAAAATTGGAACAGTATTTTAAATGAATAATAATTGTGATTTTCTTCAATTGCTATGTTAGCATCTTCACTTGTGCTGAGTTAATTTAGTATGACTTTCTTTATCATGGGAAAAACGGTTAGCTAACTTGCTCTGATATTAAAGGAAGATATTTTGCTGCATACACAGTAATGATCTTTCATTGCCTTTAAAGTCTATCAAAATCTTTGTGTCTTCAATGGCTTCTAAGCCACAACTTACTGTTGCTTTGTTTCATGTTCCTCTTGTATAGCTTTAGTAGTAACTAAACCTAAGAATGAGTGCAGATTAATTAAATTTCATCTTCTTTTTTATACAATAGCAGGTTCATCTTATGTCACTGGGGCAGCCCAGAAGGGAGGGTTTTGGGGTTTTTTTCAGTTTTCTTTTCTTTCTAAGATTGTGATTTGATTTAGTTTCTGAAAGAGTATGACAGATTCATTTTTTTGAAAAGCTCAACTGAAATAAGATAGACCCGTAGAAGCTTTGCCATTGGATATTTTGTTTCAAGAAAATGGCTTTTTTTGTAGGGAGTGAGCGAGAACATGGTTTTAATTCCTGTAGAATGTGGTCATTTTATAAATGTGTGTTTTATTGCTATCACCATATGGCTACATGTGTTATAAAAGCCATTCAGGCTAGCAGGCTCAAAAAGCAAATGTATAAGTGTCTTTAAGCTCAGAGGAATTACCACCCCCTAAATTATTAGGTTTTTTTCATATTTTAGTGTTGACCTTTGTGTTTTCTCTCACAAGGAGTCTGTCCCTGAAGCTGTCGAAGGAGGTGGAGCCAGGAGAAGCCAGGTACCCTCGTGTGAGCCAGCTGGCTGGCAGCCCATCTGTGGAGTGGCCTTTGACTGGTCTGGAAGAAGGTGGAGGCATTGAGTCTCTGCCCTTCAGATTGATGCTCCAGGACTGCACGGCTGTAAAGACATTGCTTCTGAAAATGAAGAGGGTTCTTCAAGAGGTAATCACCCACTTATTTGTTAGATTAGTGTATTTTAGCATTAATGAGCTAAGCAGCAGAAAAGGGTCAGAAAAGTTTATGGGCTTGATGTCTTTTAATATGTCTTGAATACATGGAATTGATGCAGAAGTATTAATAGTCATGCCTCAACATGGTGAAGGTCAGAAAGTTTATACTTTAGCAGAATTTAAATGATCCTGCCATCTTGGTGTCCAGAGTGTAAAAGCTGCTTTTGAGCCCTTATTAAAAAGGGGACAAGGGAGGCCAACTGCTTCAGGTCAAAATGCACAATATTGTTTTCTTCAAGTATTTTAGAACTTTTCAGTTTTTGTACTACAGTTGTTATCTATTATGAGAGCACATGCAATTCATTTAGAGGAGAGATGCAGAGGAAAAAAAAAAAGATCTCTTAAGTAGCAGTACTAAAAAGATTGTCAGCTTGAGTTTGTAGATGATGGCTGAAATCAGGTTTTGTAGGCCATTTACTGGGCCATTCGTAACAATTTCAAGAGTTCTGGCTTGTCCTGTCCTTGAATATTCTGCTGCCCCAATGGGCTGCTGGATTTGATTTGAAAATTTTCTTTTGTGTCTGTTAGTCTTTAGAATTTTTGAGAAATAAAATAATTTGGATTTCTTTTTGGATACTTTCATCAGTGGAGCCTTTACTCAGGTACACACTGTGAGCTTTCATCTTCATTGTTAGGGAATTGCAATTTGCATTACCTTTTTGATCTACAAGAAGGGTTTTTTTGTTCGTTTGTTTCTATCTATACATTTCATAGAAATACAGAGTAATTTATGTTCAGAGGGCTCTCTGGAAGTCCACCTTCTTTACTCAAAGCAAGGCCAACTCAGATGATGATATTCTCAGTTGCTCAGATCCTTGTCTACTTAAACTTTTGGTACCTTAATGGGGTCTCCATGTCTTCTCTGGGTGGAGGTTCCAATACATGACTATGTAATTTTAACTTTTTTTTCTGAAGATGGAAACTGAATTTCTCCTGTTGAAACTTCATGTAATAAGGACTGAAAATAAATTGATTTTTACTGCTCACTTCTTGATCATCTCTATCTAAATTCAACCAACTGTTGTCCTGTCCAAGAAGGTTTGTCAAAGGTTTAGCTGTGGTAGTGTGCAATTAGTCCTCCTAAACACCATGGTTTTTGCTCATTGTCAAGCCCTGGACTTTCCAGTTTCTTACAGTTCACTAGAAGCTTGATTTATGCTATGTGGATCGTCAATGCACTTCTGGGTTACTGAATCCAGAATTAAAATCATTAATTCTCCATTAGTTGCTTTTTTATATAATATGAGAATATAGAGTGAATTTAAAGAGTTTGTAACTTCATTTCATCTGGAAATAAATAAGAATTATGATATTATATTACATAGCAGTTCTAACATTCAGGTGGAGTATTGGCAACATTTTGTGTTGCTTCTAGTGTGAATAACTCTGTAATGCTCAGAAGAGGTCTTTTTTACCATGATGGTAAGTGTGAGAATTTTAACTAAGTTTTAACTTAGAGTTCCATTAAACTTGTGTAAGAATCTACTATTGTTTTCTTTTTGGAAATATGTTGTTCCTTTCAGTACTCCATCTTTAAAAACATTCACCAGGTTATCTCCGCCAAATGAACATAAGGTGTTTCATCTGACTTACTGGAATTTCATGTTCAATTACTAATACTTCCTTATGTAACTCATTGATCTTATTTTTTCATCTTAATCATTCAGTCTTTTACTTATTTGTTCCTTTGTACTATATAGTTTTGATCTCCACAATTGGCTGTAACAGAGTGTCTCTGTAGTATTCTTTTTGGCTTGTCCTCTGAAGTCAAAATGGTCTTTTCCTAGTCCTACATTTGGATGTCCATATGTGCTATAATTTACCTTGAAAGAACCTGTTCAGTCCTTTGAACAACCCAGAACATGACCTTGAAATATGTTAGAAATTTATATTGAATGACACAACTTGATTACCTTCAGAAATTCAGACGTTTATACATTTATGTCACTTTTAAATTATTAGTGAAAGATTACAGGAAAATATAATCACATAAAATTGAACTATTGTATTGAATCTGATGAATAAATCATCTGAGCATATTTAGCAGACGGTTTCCATGGAGAAGATCCCTTACTTCCATTGCAACTAGATGTAATTTTTTCATCCAAAAATCACTTCTGCCCCAACCAATATTATAAATCAAATTCAGAACAGTACAGAACAAAAGATAGAAAAGAAAAATTCTTTCCTTGGAATTCCATGGAATGCTCAGGCATTTTTAGATGTAGTGAAACAGTTTCTGGAAGTCCTTTATAGAATTGAGATATGTTATGCTTGCAAGAGTGTAAAATGAGATTATATATTTATAATAATAATAATATGTCACGTGTTTTCATCCACTTCAAAAATATACAAAGTGTACAAACTTCATGGGGAAAATTGCATGGGTTACCAGAAAAAAAAATTGCAGTATTTCTGTTTTATAGCTGATATTACCCATGGAAGAAGGAATTACAGTAGTGTATACCTCTTTATTGAAAAATAACATACTAATTGAGTTAAAATATTAGCCCTGTTATTCAATGTAATCCTTCTTTTTAAGCACTGAGCGCTGCTTCTAAGGAATAATTTAATTATGATCTGCCAAGATGTAATACTAGGAAGTAAAATATGCTTTTTTGTTGCAGTTGCTTGTAATTGAAGAATCTAAATGGAAAAACTGCATACAATGTATTCTGTACTGTGCTGCAGACTTACAGGCTTGTTATTAGTCTTATCTTGAAAAGGGAAATTGAAGACATGGCAGTAACTTTCAAGATGGAGAGTGTTATTTAGTAAAAGGCTAATGAATGATCGTTCAATTAAGAGAATTAATTACCATTTCACTTTCAGTAAAAAGCCTTGAAAATGTCAACTAATATTTCTTTATGGGTTTGGCCACGTAAGTCTCATAGGGCAGATTGTTCCCCAATGTTTTGGGAAACCTTGTAGAACAAAGCTGGATAGTCTGGAGGCCCTGGCATGTGAGGAAACTCGGTGATGTTCCAAGTGCTCTGGAAGATTTCTCTCAATCTCATCTGCAACTTTTTCTCATGGATGTTCCATTTCTGTGAGAAATTGTGTGACCATGACCTGTGGGATGAATAATTTAATTAAAAAGTACTACCAGTGCATTACCCAGCACAGGCAGCTTGATAAAAGCCGCTTCACCACTGCAGACAGTGCAAGCTGTTAGCAGCCTGTCCATGATTTCTTGGTCTCCCTTTTCTCTCCAGCTCTTGGATGTTTATTTTGACTGGGTTTTGGGGTTTTTTTAGTCTTTATAGTACTGACCTTTTTGTCAGTAATAACTCCTCTCATTTGAAAGAAGATAAGAAAATAGGAGTTGCATGGATGAAATTGGGAGCTTTGTCCACTCCTCAGAAATTGATTCTTTATCTTCTGACTTGAGACAGGCCTCTCTGCTCTGAATATTTCTTCAATTAATCTCTGTCATTTTTCTTTCCCCTGTTTTGGGAGGAAAGTACAGAACAATGGATGTGTTCTATACTTTCTATGTTTTATAGCATTTCTGGCAATTGATTGATTGTGTTTAGCCAATCAGCTTCTGAAAACTAGTCTGTAGCTTTTTTCTCACTCATTGCTATCAGCGATAATGAATATTAACACCTCTAAACCAAGCAATATGTTTGCTTTCCTGTATTCTTGTAGATGAGAATGGAATTATTTCCATCTGTTAACTCTTTTATGACTTGAGTTATAGCTGGCTTAGGCCATGTGGAAATCCAGCTAATCGAGGGGACATTTAAGAGCTTTGTCTTTTCTAAAATCTTTGGTCGAACATTTCAGGCAGAGACATATGAGCAAAACTTGTATGGCTTTGGCTTTGTGCCTAGCAAGAGAATGTCTTTATGCTGAAATGAACATAATGTAAAAATACAGTTGTTTTGGGAAGGAATGAATTTAGTCAGTGATAATAGGGTTTTGTTCAAATTTTAGTTGTTGAGCTTGTTGATTAATTTTACTGAGTGCCATAATAAAAAGAAAATCTTTAGGCTTGTAGTATTAAAGTTGTATTTTCCATGTATTCTTTATGAAATATATGGTTTATCAGCTGCATAATTCTACTTTTAAGTATTTTTATGGGGCCATCAGAAGTGACCTTACTGGTTGCTAATCTAGAAAATTAAGATATGTTTGTGTAATTTGGAATATAAATTATTCAACCCATGCTTTTTTTTGAGCTCTGCAAAGCAACATGCAGCCTATGGAGCTTTAGCTAATTGCTAGAATTAGCAATAGGACTAAGTTACTTTGGATGTATATTGCATACTGTGTTTTACTAATTAATCATTTATTTTACTGAGGAAAATTGCGGCTGCCTGTGGCTGTAATTAAAAGTTAATGTGTCCAATACAGTGTCTTTAGATTACACTTGGAAGAAAAAAAACCTCAAACAAAAAGATCAATGTGGAAAATTATGTCAAAATTGCTGTGAGGCTGGCCATTAGGGTTCCCTGAGATTAGTGGGGCAGAGTGATACCACTCAGGCTGCAATTAGTTTGTCAGATATCACTGGCTGCATTACTTCTCCCCATGCATCTTTCACCTCATCAGTAAAATCAGCATAATTATAGAGTTGCCTTTTACGCTGCACTTGCAATCCACTGATGGAAAGTACTGAGAGTAAGCTAATTGCTGTTTGGATATTTTGTAGTCTGATTGCTGTTCAATATGGAATTTGCCTTAAACTAGGGTTTTTAGAGACATTAAAGCATTTCCTTCCATCCTGAAATGTATTGTATTTGCTAATATTGTGTTAGCCACGCTAGGAACCAATTGCAAGTTTAATACACTGTAAAATACTGCAGGTCTTCTTTAAGTAACTTTGTAATTAACTACTGTAGCATTGCTGATTTATTCAACAGTTTTGCATCTAACACAGTCCCTTTTATCACGTAATTCATGCTGGAAATTGGTAATTCCTTCATTTCATGGTGTGTTGACACTGCATATACTCATAAATTTAAATAACTAATAATAAAAATGTACTAGAGTTGGTAATAAGATTTAAATTTATCACGTTAAATTGGCTTTTTCACTTGGAAATATAGGTTGGCCTACCCATGCCCAGCTGGTTGGGAAGACAGGCAGAACACTCCACTGCTGCAGTTTGTGTGTTTTTTTTCCTAGGAGTATGTCTCAGAGTAGTAGAGAATACTTGGAACAAGTGGATATAGTCAGGTATTCATTTTGACAGTGAAGATGTTTTATTCTAAGATTTTCCATTATAAAGTATTTAATAACAATAAACAAACCCAATGCCAGTTAGTTAGTTATACATTCTGAAGGTACAGGAACAATTCTGTCTATGCCATGTGATGCCGAGTGGATCTGGTACCAAGCTGATGGGCTTGTAATTTCTGGGAGCCTCCTTCCAGCCCTTCTTCGAGGAGGGCATCACATTTCCTAACTTTCAATCAACTGGGACCTCCCTTGTGAGCCAGGACAGAGGGTAAGTGATTGAAAATGGCTCAGTGAGCTCTTCCACCAGCTCCCTCAGTAGCCTTGGGTGGATCCCATCTGGCCCTATAGATGTGTGCGTGTCTAGCAGGTTGCTGGCCATTTCTCCTTGGATTCTGGTTTCATTCTGTCCCTGAGGAAAACTGATCTTACTACTAAAGATGGATGCAAAAGCAGTATTAAGTTCTTTATCCTTTGTCACTTTGTTTCCCCCCACATCCAGTAAAGGATAGTGAGTCTCCTTAACCCTTTTTTATTGTTTATGTATTTATAGAAGCTTTTTTTGTTATTTTATATGGCAGTAGTCCAGTAACGTTCTAGTTGGATTTTGTCCCTTCTAATTTTCTCCCAGCATAACCTCATGAAGTCTTTGTAATCCTCCTGAGTTTCTTGCCTCTTCTTGCAAAGATCTCAAATTATCTTTTTTTTTTTAAAGTTCCAGTCAAAGCTGTTCAGCTGCACTGGTTATCTTCCCTGCCGACTTGTCTTTTGGTACACAGGGATGGGCTGTTCCTGTGCCATTAAGATTTCTTTCCTGAAGAATGTCCAGGCTTCCTGGACTCTTTTTCTCTTAAGGATCTTTGTACTTCATGACAGATGCTCCTGGACAGCGTGTTCATTTGCTGGCACTCTTAAAGTACTTTAGAGTGTGAGTTACAGGTTGGGAAGGGCACAGAGCTCTGGGCTCCTGTGGAGTCACACTAATCCTGGCTCAACAGAAGGACTTCTGAATTGGTTCAGCTCAGTTATCAGTTGTCATTGCCCATGCTCACATTGAAGTTCTGTTCAAGGCTACGTTTAGAATGCTTTTGAGCCACACTTTGACATTATCAGTCTGAAATGAATACCCTTCATTTTTAATACTGAAAATGGAAAATTTCTCTGTTTCTGTTCTGTTTGTTTGCCACTGGTTAAGTGGCTTAATCTTTGTAGATGATGTGTCTATGTGCTGCAGCCTCATTGAGACCATGATTGACCATGAAACAAGTTCTCTCCACACGTATAGCTGGTGGTGATAGAAGTGTCTACTCTGTGTATTCAGAAAGCAAGTGATGAGTTCTTTCTTATTTCTCCTTTGGTCTGAGTGAAACATTTTCATATGGCAGGGCAGTGTGCTCCAGGTCAGCATAAATTTGCATAGATTGTGCCCCAGCCTCCTCAACAAGCAGCCCCTTGCAGAGAGGCATTAAAAATAGTAACCCTATTAATATGTAATGTTGCTACATCAGCAGTTCTGTGCAATTGGCTGTGATTAACCTGTGGCTGAAGACCACAGAATTATAACTATTGCAAAACTGAAACCATTTTCTCATTTAGTCCTTCCATGGTTTTGATCAGTTGCTGCAGGTCAGTCAGGTAAATTCCACCAGTGGAGCTGATCACACCAATTGAATTTTGTGTTAAATCTCCAAATACCAAAAAGCGCATTGCAAAATAATGAGCAAGCAGTGGGAGAAATTCAGAATATCTGCAAGAGTCTATAGACAGAATTGATTGTACTAAGTTATCAGGGCTCATAAGTAATTTGAATTAAATGACAGGAGGTAGATGGAAGAATTTCTGATAATAAGAAATGTGTAATACTGCAAATTCTAACAAATTTCCTAATAAGTTACCTAGTTATCCAGTTTTTTTTTAAGGAAATAGTAATTGAATAAAGGAGTGGGATGAAGATGAGTGTACAGCACTTAAGCTTCATTATAATTTATTTCCCTGCAAATTTATTGTTATGAAAATACCAGCTCATCAAACCATTTTGTAATTTAAAAAGAGCATTTCATATGAGTTTTATAGCTGATGCCATTACTCTCAAGTCCAGTATGCTAAAACCAAAAAGAATTATCCTCATCTAAATAGTCTCTCAACTTCTGAAGCCATGCAGTGTATTCCTCCTATATATTAAGATTATTTTTGGCCTGGTGATAGGTTTCAGGGTTTTCCTGGCAGTGAAAAATGACTGGTTCTTTAGATGAAGCAGTGAAACTGGTAATGTGCAACTGTTGCTGTAAATGGATGTTCAAGGAGAATAAAAGGTAACAGCTAAAAAAGCAAGTGTAGTACTTAGGCAGTGGAGTGGCAGCTGTACATCTAGTTACCCATTTCAGTATTTGTGTTCCTACGTAACCATAAGGATGATTCTGCAGAATTTAAATTTGATCTCTTAATTATCCCTAACGCCTTGATCATCCAGAATTTCTGAAACAAGTGCTAGTGTAGTCACAGGAGAAATTCTCGCAGTTTGTAGCATAGCTGGATCCTGGCATAGCTCTGTGCTGCAGATTTGCTTAATGTTTTCTCTGCACACTGCATTCTCTTTCTTTACAGCCCAGTTATCAGAACAGTGCTGATCATTTTTCTAGTGGAAGAAAGAGAAGATATGAGAAATGCTGATACAGCATGCTTACAACTGAGCACCCTGATCTAGTAGATGTCTTTTCTGCTCACTACAGGGCAGTTGGACTGTTACAATTTTATGGTTTTGACAGAAAATAATAGTGCTGATTTTGTGCAGTCTGGCTCCACTTGAATTCATTAAGTGGATTGTTTCAAGGCTTACATGATGAATCACAGTGACAGAAAAATAAACATATTTTTGGAAAAAGATTTAGAAATTGCACATGGGGGACTTATCCTACACCTGGTTATGTAATTGTCCGGGGCAGTTGGTAGGCACTGGTATTTTTCATGAGCAAGTGGTGAATCTGAAGAAATACTGCATATGTCTGATAATCTGTATTTCACTCCCTTATGTATCTTAATATTACAAATACAGCTGTTCTCTGCCTCTGGTCAGAGCCTCAGCTGGGTGGGAAATAGGACAGGTGCATTTAATCCAGCTGGTACTTTGTGCCTCGTCAGAATGCTGCTCTCTTCATCTTTCTTTCTCCTTATATGTTTCTGTTCATGGTGAGTTCCCTTTACAGAGACAATAATCATCCGTGTAATGAAGAGTTCATGGATGTAACATGCCAAGTTACTCATGCCTAGGACTTGTTTTTAAATTTTAATTGAAAACTCTCCTCTCCTTCCTCTCCTGGAGTCAAGAAAAAGTATTGAAAAGTTGTCAGGTAAAAGCAATATCCTCATCTGCAAGCTGAAGAGGAAGATTCTTCTTTTGATCAACAGCTCTTGTGTCAAATCTCTGTGAAGTTAATCTAAATAGGAACAATTACATGTTCAGTGATAACTTATGTTGCCTCAGTAGAAATTCAACATGTGATAAAGCAGCCAAGAAAGTTATTAAACTGTATCCTTACACCTCTTTAAGCAGGATAAATACAATGAATGAGTTGCCAAGGATCACATATACCCTACGAATTTTATTTCTCTTATGTGGCACTATTTTTCCTGTCTCTTCTGGGCAAATCAGTATGGTAGGATTTTGGGGTTGGTTTTGTTTTTAAACTTTTTGTTTTGTTTTATCAAATGCAGAAAACAAGTCTCTAGTCACAGCTACAAACTGCCACTGTGGAAATAGAGGAACAGGTCCCATTATTGGCCACCCAGTAGAAAATATCTCTTCTAAAGATTGTTCTTCCAAGTTTCATTTAAACCATGGTATAAAATTAGATCAGTGGTGAAATAAGTTCTTAAATCTCCAGTGTACAGCTATGCCAGCCTTGCATATCTGTGCTAATAAACTTCTTGTAGTAGCACAGAGAAAGAGGGCAGCGTTTGGGTCAATCTTTTTGCTATGAAAATGAGCATTTTTCTCACTAGTCTCCAACCTCTTTTTGTGTTCTGCCTCTACCCTTTATGATGAAGCTTTGGATCAGTTGGTGTCTTAAACTTGTACTCCTACACTCATGCACAGTGCTAAGGAACAAAAATTGCTTTCAAAATTAAGATTGGCAGGATGAATGTAGAGCGAAACAGTTTAGTGGGTCTGGATGTTTTATAACTAAAAGATTTAACCAAAATCATAACTTAATAAGTGAGCAAAACTCCCACATGAGCAGGACCTTTCCTGACTTGCCCCATCAGAAAGAAGAACTTTGTATTCCTTTTGTGTAGATTACTTTTACATTGAAACAGAGATGAGCCTTTTTGGAGTACTCAAACTGAACATAGATAATCCATGATAAAAATATTGCTGATCATACTGACTTATGATAGTTGGCTGGTTTTACAAAAGTTTTGCTGTCTAGTTTTTTATTTCATCAAAGCTTTCTTTCAAAGTTCATTGAGGCAATGGAGAGCTCTGCCTTGATGTTAGTGAGCACTGGACTCCCTGAATGAGTACGACAGTGACATCAAAATGGATTCACTCTCACAGGTCCTGTTGGCATATGATTGTCATTAAAATTCACTTTCTGGTGGGCCTGATTACCTTTTTTCATTGTGATTATATGTGTGTCTGTGGGTAAAATGTGAGTATATTGCTGTATATTATTTATATGTATTTACAGTAAATTACTCAGGAAGATACATGTGCTTTTGAAATACATGACTCTACAGTTTTCACAGATACATATAAAATGTTCCACTGTCTCTTGCTACTTATGTTTATGATTGCATTGAATTTGCTGTTAAAAAGTGAACCCATACCAAAAATCTCTTACTTAATTTCCAATAGAAAATATTTTTAAAATAGGTTTCTTAGGCTGTTGTTAAGATACTGAGCTTTCCTGACTCACATAATTCTGTCACTGCATTGTTCTTTCGCTGATTTTTCTAACAAATATGAGCTTCTACTGTATTTCTTTTGACTTTTGTGATAGAGCTCTAAGTTGTGTCTGTCTTCATTAAGATGCCATTATGTATTGACAGTCCAAACTTCATCAGTATACTTTATAAGCCATATTCTACCATTTGCTGTTGTTCGCTCATACAATACAGTGTTTGACTCTATGCTTGTTTATTCATGTAATTGTTTGGTTTTTTTTCACAACTTAAGCATCTTTCTGATTATCTCGTGTTTATGGCATCTTTATCCAGCTTCTTCAACGATTTATTAGGGCAATTTACTGGCCCAAAATATAATTTCTTACTATTTATATTCCAGCTTTTACGAAAACGTAATTATGTGGTAATATTTGGATGAATTATTTTCTCACATTCTAGTCATTTCAGGACTTGCATTATGTGTACCTTAATTGGCTAGGATTAGTAAGAATTAGTATAAAATAGAATACTAATATTAGAATTAGTACAGAATATTCTTCATTATTTTGATATTATTCAGTTTACATTCCCTATATGTTTGTATCTGAATGCTACAGGGGATCTTAAAGAAGCATTTCTAAATGTCTTGACAGTATTTAAATCCTAGAAAAAAATGAGTTTTTTGTGAACTTTGCTTTTATAGTATTATCACTACATAGTGCTGTGTTCTCCATAGTGTTTAAATGGGTACTGTTTTTAAGTTATTTTTATAACTGTGGACAGAAAAAGTAAATGCAGTGTGGTCTTGCAGAGCCTACTGGAGAAAAAAGGAGATTTTAGTAGTTTGATACAGTGTCTTATGACATGTGTTCCCATCAGAGTTAGAAGAACATGTGATAATTTCAAAGCCAGTACTTGTTTTTATTAATGTAGTAGGATCCGTGTATAAATAGATATATGGTGAGTTTTCAAGAGCACTTTTTTTTTTTTTTTAATTTCATTTTGTTTTGTCTGTGCCATAGTTCCAATACAGATAGGAATTAACCTTTTTGGACATGCTGGGAGCTGAAAGTACTTGTTCTTATGGAACTGTTTCAATGTGCCAGAATAATAAAAATTTACATACTTTTAAACTATTTTTTTCATTCAGATCTTTTGGGGAAATGCAATACCAGCAGTGATAGCTTTATTCCTGTGTGTCATTCAGAAAGGATTCTCTGTGCAAGTTACACCCAAAATAAAACCCTCCCCTTAATTTATTACATCTTGGCTTTATTGCTAAATTGCAAATTCCTGCCATTATCTGGAATATAGCTGCAAAAGGGAGAGGGGAAAAAAGCACAGATGCAAAAATAGGAGCAGGAGAAAATTGATGAAATAAGAGCTAAATGTTGAAATGCTTTGCTGGGCGGGGGTGGTTGTTTGTGCTAGTCTGGCACCCTGGCAGCCCTGCTTCTGTATTGCTATTTGCTGAAGCAGGTAATTTATCCTGACAGTAACTTTGCCAGTACTACAAGAATCCTATTTCACCAAGATTAACACTGTCTCCCTTGTTTCTAAGGGAAAATATGCTTAATTTCATGTTTCTGGATCTTCTTGTCATCTGTCTCTTCTGTGGTTTGTGTGTGTACGCTTTAGCAAGTGTACATGAACTCCAGAAGTAAGACTGAGCAGCTGAGCTCTTCAGCTTTCTTAAGGTGGTGGGTTTTTTTGTTTTGTTTATTTTTTTTCTGGGGGGGAGGGGGTTGTTTTTTTGGTGAGGCGGAGGGGTTAAGACAGTTTGCTGTTGCAAAATTGAGCTGCAACCACAAGGGAAAGCAAGAGGACTAAGATTTGGGGTAGCCATTATTCCAGATGGCTTTTGTAGCAGTAACATAAAATATTTATGTGCTGTCTGATGAAATCCTCGTGACTTTGGCCCATGACATTTTTCAGGGCCTTCTTGCTCATCACCGCTGTGGTCAGAACTTCACTCAGCTGCTTTTGAAGGAGTGAAAGGAGAGAGAAAAAAATATTGTTTGTAATTGTATAATGCATGGCATTTATTCTGAAGGGTGCTGGTAGAGAGATTGTGAGACTTCAGTTTTTTATTCCTATATTAAGGCTTCAGGCAGAGCTTTATTTAGAGAGATTTCTGCCCAGCAAAAAGCATTGATAGCTTGTAACACTGGCAGTTAGAGAAGGTGTATTGTACCCTGGATACCAGCAAAAAGGGGACTTGTACCAAAACACTGTTTAGTTTCATACTATGATTGTCAAAGTACAACTGAAATGAAAATAAAGACATTAATGAAGAAAGCTAATTTTTATAGTAAACTCAAGCATGAACTGTAGTTTGTGTATTTTTCTGATTTTTATGTGGAATTATTTCAACAATTTTAATTTTGATTGAAAACAGCAAATCTGAAATCTGCCATTCTTTTCAGTTTCAAGTGCTGATCCTGCATCATGTCATGGTCTTGCAGCATAAGTAATCAGATAATTCCTAGTACATTTTTTGCCATGGGTGCCTGAATTGCAGTTTTCTTCTTGACTCCATTGCACAGGAGCTCAGTTGCAGCATGATGCACAGACCCTCAAAAAACACATGAAGTCAGTCTGGCAGCTTGAATTTAAAACAACCTCTACACAGGCACTTCTCATGCATTGACCATCTAGAAAGACTCAGCCTGGATCTGCCATCCAAGCTGCCAGGAAATAATTGGGATGTTGCACAGTGGGCACTTCTAGGGACAAAACCTCATACTTCTTGAATGTAAATCCAAATGCAGACACTAAAACTAACTTCTGGAAACAGTGACTTCTTCCTACACAGACTCTATCTGTGCATAAGCTAATGTTTTAAAGCACATCCTTAGATTTCAGTAACACTGAATAGTGGACTCACACTGTTGATTGTAGTACTTTTAACTTCTGTTGCAGTAGAATAAAGAAAATTATGACAGTATGATTTTTCAGGTACATTTAGGGTCTAGAGGGGAAGCCATAGGAGGAGAGGCTGAGGTTACTTGGTTTGTTCAACCTGGAGAAGTTGAGTCTGAGAGGGGAGATCTCTTAATGGTCTACAGCTTGCTTATGGAGGGAGGCAGAGGGACAGGTATGATCTTACTCATCTCTTTACTGTGAAGACCCAAGGGAGCAACATGAAG
Organism: Luscinia megarhynchos; assembly: GCA_034336665.1. Classification (NCBI taxonomy): domain Eukaryota; kingdom Metazoa; phylum Chordata; class Aves; order Passeriformes; family Muscicapidae; genus Luscinia; species Luscinia megarhynchos. Next base: position 53,103,424 of record CM067566.1, on the reverse strand, counting down.
CTGTGACATGGGTAGTTTACTTTGGATATCAGGAAAAGGTTCTTCACCTAGAGGGTGAAAAGAAAAAAAAACAACCAAAAACAAACAAAAAAAAGTGCTGAAGACCTAGTTTAAATTTTGAGACCCAGAGATCTCAACAGCATGGCAGAGTTTTCACATACAAGGCCTTTGTGGGCACCAGGAGGCTTATGTGTCTCTCTGCAGCAAAGATATATTCTGATCAGTGCTAGGTTTGTAACTTCATTCTTCTGCTTACTAATTGGGAATTGTGCAGCCATCAGTTTTATTTTTAATGTCTTGCTACTGCAGTTGTTATGTCTTTGACTAGGCAGGGAAAAGATCCTTGCCTGTGGAAATTAAAAAGCTTTGTTGTTGTTGTTATTGTCATTTGATTGATTACACCACAAGAAGAGTTACAGTATAGGTTAGTGCAGGCTAATTCTGTTTACATAACAAGTCTTTACCTTTAACTAGCATAAATATTGTCATGCTTTAAATTTAACCTTAGGAGTTTTTTAAGTCAAATCAATTTTGAAAGTTGCAAAGGTGTGTTCATGATGGTTTCACCTGTACCTTCAGTGTGCCATCTCATTCCAGATAGGAGCTGGACAAAAGGCTCTTTGTCTCTGCTTTTAGAAAACAGGGATGATGCAGTTCTTGGTCTGCATTTGTCACTTGTGTTTTAAGCATTTGTCTCGTGAATGTTGCAAGATACCAGTATTTTCCTCCCTTCCTACTCTGTCTAGGAGCTGATTAGTTCATAGCAAATAGCTGCTGCTGTGTGTCACTGGCATCTTGCTCTGCACATTCACATTACTTTTTGTAATATCCATCTTTCAGTTACCATCTCACATATTAAAGGTAAATTCAGTAGCTGTCAATAGAGAAGATACTCCAAGTCTTTCCATCTCCTTTTAAATAAATTTTGCAGGGATTTGGTGTGGAAAGATAAGTGTTTGTTAAGGGTTTTTTTATCTATCCTTTAAAAATGAATAGATTTCTGTATAGTTACTATAGAATTTTGAAGGACCCGAAAGACCTATTAAAAACTTAGCATTTTCTATGGAACTCTGTACATTGGCTTTGTTGTGTTTTCACCTTCATTTGTTAAAAGACAAATAAAAATCCCTGCAGTCATACAGTTCTCTGTTTAGGGCAATACATGCTTTTGTTCCTAATTGTGCAACATCCTCTGCAATATTTATGATTTTTAGATTTTTCAAGCCCTTTTTTCTGAAATGTTTACATATTTTTGGTATACAAATTTAGTGTTGATGGCTTTCAGAAAAGTAACTGAAGTGATTTTGAAGTGCATGCATATATATATATAGGCTTTTGGAAGTAGAAACAAAGTCATCTTAAATATCAGTAAAAGCAAGATAAAAGCTTGTGAATATATTCTGAATCAATATATAGTTTCAAATGAAATCATATGCTTAGGCTCAATCTTCAAGAATTTTAGCACCACCTGAAAAATATGCAGTTTTTATTTGTTTTTTGTGTGCTGGTAGGATTTTGGGGTTTTTTTAATAAGTAAGATGGCTTAATCAGATTATCAGAAGCAATAAACCTGGGAAGAAAGGGCAAACACAGCTTTGAAAAGAAAAATATAAGATTGATGGCATACAGAGAAAAGGCTCCTCAGGATACCTGAGATTACCTCTGAACTATTTCTAGGTGGGAATAGATTTTTTTATTTTTTTTTAAATAAAATTGTTGTGTAGAAAAATTCCAAGAGGCATTTTCAAGTAGATAATTTTACATGCTTAGCAGCTGTTAAGCTGTGACCACTGTTCATTGCCTTCAGGGAGCAGAAGCAGTTGTTTTACAAACAGTAGATAGAAAGGCAAGAACTTGATGATGTAGTCTGCTTCTTTCCATTTTGAAATTCTAGCAAATGTTTCCAGTAGTCTTATTTTTTCACTCTGAAAAATGTGATAGAAATCCAGGAGATTTTAATCTGGTGCTTTCTCATTCTCTCGTGTGGAATAGATTTTGCTCTATACCAAGGCTACAGCACATGGATTGGGATAGCATCAGACTTTCAGCACACATCAACACCAGGAGCAGCTGGTAACTGCTGCTCTTAGCTAGAGGAAGCCAGAGAAGAAATGATGTTTCATTTCCTGCCTTGCCGTTCTTTCAGGCAAGATCAGGAAAGATAAGGGGACCAGTACAGTTCTTCCAAGGGGCTATCTCATTTCCTTCCTCGTGCCTGCTCTGCTGCACTGACTGCAACTCAGGACAACTGAACCTCCGTGTTCTTTTGATGGATAGCTTCAACACCTCAGTGGCATTAAGGGAGAATCCACAGGGAATCATTAGACCAGAGCAATTTCTGGGTAGGAGAGGTAAGGTTGGAGGAGAGGCAGTTTGTCCTTCTGTGTGGCTGAGAGCACACTGGTAAATTCTGACTTCCTTCTGCAGTTTCCATGTACCAAAAAAACTGCCTTGATTTTCAAATTAAGCAACATTTACCAGCATTTTGCGAACACATAGAGAAAGACACGAATTGTTTATTGCAATTTACCTTTGAATGTGTAGTATAAACATGCATGTATGTTTTACAGTGCCTCTCTGAATGTTCTCATATTTGTCACATGCAGGTTTACCTTTAAACATTGAGCAATAAATGAGCTTGAACAGACAACTAACAAGACATCTCTTCCCACAAGGAAGGCTTGCATTTATGAGCCACATATGTCCTACTTGTATTTTCAAATGACAAGCCTTATCAAATGGTGAGCTTGTTTTCTGCCTGATACTCACAGAGATGTTTTTTGATATTTAGAAGTACATTTGCAGATTGTATCCAAGCTAGTTTCACAGAATGACAGACCAAACTCTAAACACTGTTTCTGAATGTAAGAAAAGATGAAATTATCCTTGCTAAAATTTCTATCAGTCATTATAAGTGATAGCAAGTTACAATTTAAAATTGGAATGTAATGGAATAAAAATAGCTGGGAACAAAATTAAAAACGAATGCAGTGAATCTAACCTCTTTAAAAAGCTTTAAGGTAAAACCCAGAGGTGGCCAAATATATAATTTTTACTCCGAAAAAGATTGATAGCCTTAAAATGTGTCTTATCATGGAAAAAATAATATTTATGCTAATGAACATTCCTTATATTACCTATAGGTAATTAGAAATTGTGGAAGGGGGCAGGAGACCTTGAGTTCACATTAATAAAGTAATACAGTGAGGGAAGAGGGAGAACAGCTAATCTGTACTGCTGTCTAGAAGACAACATGAAAGATCATTGAAACAATATTTAGTTTTGATATTAAATCAAAGTTGGGGTAGGAAATGGCAGACAAACTTTTTCCTAAAAAACTCAAAATATGTAAAATTAGATCTTCATTGGCTGTTTTTAATGGTAGGTTCAAGAATAGTAAAGGCTGTTGTTGCATCTGCTCCCCTCATTGAGAAAAGTCTCTCAAAGATATAAAGGCATTTGGGTGTGGTTTTGGGTATCAAAGATGGTACTGTCCCTTTATCAGGCAGACTGGAGAGGAAAATGCAAGTGTGTGTGTGTGAAGGGAAGGAGAATGTTACAGGCACTGGATAGCAGTGGTAAGATGTGGGAAACAGAAAATTAGATATATCCATCAGTAACAGAACATAAGGAATAGGAACACCCTTCCTGAAGCTATTAGCTAATTTGTACACAGGTAGGAAATGAGAAATACAAGAATGGAAAGAGATTTCTCTGAAGCAGTGCAGAGGTATGATAAGAACCATGGAAATATTTGTTTATATTCATCTATACTACACTGAATTCTGGGGAGGACAGTGTCGGGGGGGTAGTGTGTGCCTTAAAATTTTCTCATGTTACTTCTGTAAGTAAAAACTACCAGCATATAGGATTGAGGTACGATGGCATTTGGAGCTCATTGGTGAGAAATGTTTTGCTAGTGCTGCTTTCAGTCTGTGGTCGTGCTGGGACTCAGGTTTGGGGGGAATTATTATGGTTTACTGTAAAGAAGACTATATAAACTGAACAAACACCATGGTGCTTTAGCTGCCTTCAATTTCTTCCAGAAATCCAGAGAGCTTTTAGTGGCTTCTGGAGCGTAATGTGAGCCTTGCATGTGCTAAATGAGATTTTTATGCTATATTTTCATAATTCCATACATAGCAAGAAATAAAAAAATGAACAGGTGAAGACAAATAATAGATAAATAACTTAATATAAATCTCAGTAGAGATTATTCTTCTGGATAAACTATTCTTAAGCTTCCTCTTGAAGGGCAGGAGTTTTAATGAGAGCTTCAAAGGTTGCAGTTCCTGAAGTGGCAAAACCTCATTTCCTGTTCAGGGTATTTTAAGGGGTCTTCCTACTGATGTTCTTACAGACTTCTACCTTTACTATAAAATGTGCTCTTCAAAGCTATATAGACTAACAAGACATAAAGTAAACATGTTTAAATATTGAAAGGGTTATTTCAGTTCCCTTACTGTAGATGCTGAGTGCCATTTAATATGCTGTATGGTAATCTTACCTGGCTCCTAGCTCCAGCTCTAGAAGGATCTCCTCCATGTCCTCTGTCATATCTGGCCTCTATATGAGTTAAATACCTTAGGATATCTCAGATAGTACATTTAGATAACGGACCTGGTCTCACAATCTCAAATCAGAAACCAAACAGGTCAAAAGAACTGCAACCTACCAGAATAAATTTTTTTTACAATGAAGCTGATGCCCAGGGAGTTGGTGGGTGCCCCATCCCTGAAAAAATTCAAGATTATGTTGGATGGAGCTCTGAGCAAAAACTGATTTGGTTGTAGAAGCCCCTGGTCGTTGCAGGAGATTGGACAAGATGAGTTTAAGGGTCCCTTCCAACCCAAACCATTCTATAATTCTATTGTTGCGTTTTTGTAATACTATAGTGAACAACAACATATAAAATGGGAGTAATGATAGTTCTAAAATGTATTTGCTGTGCTAGGGCCACTTATGTGGGGGTGTACATTCCGTTTTCCCTATTTAAAAAAAAAAAAAAAAAGATAAGCTACTTTCATTCTTGTAGCGTGTGTGTTTAAAAACAAGATCATGAGCAGGTATTAAAAGCTAACAAAAAACCCCCAAACAAACAAAAAAACCCCCATCCACTAGCAAAAACCATTAAATTCAGTGTATGTGGAAGTCTCCTTTTCTTTTAGACAAGAAATCTGAATCTCCATTTTTCAGCATTGTTAAGCATGCAGTAAAATAATGCTGTTACAAGACTTAATAGCAGTATCAAGCCCACACAGCTTGGCTCTACCTTTCAGAAGAAACTTTTCATGTAAGGCAAGAACGACACTAAAATAGCACATCTAAGAGCACCACCAGTGCTTTTCTGCTAGGTTTAATTTCTGAAGTTATGGGCTGTTGCTTTTGAAGCTCAAATTTCAGCGAGAGTGTGTATTAGATTTAGTGAGCTGTTTGATTTCATTACAAGGCATAGGTCTGCTGCGTTTCTCTGATGGCACAATCCACCTGCCTTTGCTGAGAGCGCTCCCGCGGGAATCAGAGTGTTTGTACGATGATGAAAAATTAAGCCTTCCGTTTGATGCTCCTTTTATTGAGGTTCTGCAAGAGGATGTTGAAATGCCTTCTGTGTAATAGGCAGCTGCAGTAAAGTATTATCTATCAGCGTGGGCATAATGATTTATGTGAATACATATTTGTCACTGTATGTGGTGACAAACTCCAGTGAAGCTCAGAGCATTACCCAAGGAGTGTTATTACATTTCCTGGTAGACTTTGATGTGTGGTTTTGGTGGTTTTTTGTTGCTTTTTTTTTTTTTTTTTGGTCTAATGCTTGTTTTTATCAGTTTCTCTGTATGCAAGAGAAAGAACACTACTCTTGGCAGTTAATCTTCCTCTGTAGAGCAGACTTAACCTCCTCAGAGCACTTCTCTACACACTCAAAAAACACAAACCTGTCTAAAGGAACTGAGCTGAAAAGGAGCAAGCACAGCAGTCACTGCAGCTTGCATGGATGGACTTGGAGTAATGTGATGTGGCTGCCACACCATTAAGCACAACAAGAACCTCAAAAGCCACCAGTGCCTTTTGAATAGGCTCTAAAGCACCCTTAGTGCCAATGTGAACTCCAGGCTGCTCCAGCTTCCTTGCTGGCAGAGCCCAGTGTAGCTGGCTGAATGCTGGGGGTGGAGGTGTCCTGCTGAGCAGCAGTGATTTTAGTACGTTTCTCACTATGAATTCAATGCTGTATTGGCTTAAGGAACTTCCCTTTTAAATTTTGGAAAGAAATATGAAGGCAAGTCCTATAAATTCATTGCTGTTGCTTCAGTTTTGTTATTTCTTTGGGTTTTGGATGGTGTTACTTGGAAGGCAGCAGGTGCTTCCCACTTCCCCACCTTTGGTCTTGGTCTTTGCAGAATGTTCTTTCTTATTTTATTAAAAAGACATTTATTTATTTTTTTTATTTATTCAGAGAACATTAAGTCAGGTTTTAACTTGAACAGACTGCTATTAAAAATTTCCTATGTGGTGGTACAAAGATCTTTTTAATGATCTTGTTCATAAACTCTCTAACCTCTGAAGCTATTAATTCTTTAATGACTAAATTACCTCATAATTTCTTTTGGAGGAAACAGTGTTTTCCCAGCTGTGTGATCTTTTCAGGGTATTCCCAAAGAAGAAAAAAAAAAAAATTAGCAACAAGGTCAAAAACCCTGAAGGATTTCCTACTAGCAATTACATTCATCACGTGCAGCTCTCTGGTGGTTTCTTGGCCTCACTAATTGCCTGTAGTGTGAGGTAATTTTATGTCTAAAATAGCTTATGTGCCTCTAGCTTGGGTGAAGGCCAGAAACCCGGCCAAAAGTTACAGCTGATAAATTGAAACAGAATCCAATCTATTGAAGAAGCGAATTTGCCTGTCTGTCATAGCTGAGCTCAGGTCTTTGTTCCGTTGCCTTTTCATTTTTTTTTCCATTCTTATAAACTAAATTTATCCCATGGATGGTTCATACTGTCCATATAGGCAAGATAGAGATCCTGAACAGTTTCGTTTGTTTGCTTTTTTTTTAATGTTTCAGGATAGCAGATCCTGAAAGATAATAAGAGTGTTTCTTCATAAATCAAGTTAAATTGGAAGCACTTGGAACAGTGTTTTCCTGTGTTTGTGTATATAAAAGCTTTTTCATTCTCCATCTGGATGTTATGGGTAGAAATTACTATAAACTAGAAGGTGCTGTGTTTCTGTGATGGCATCTTTTATTCTTGATCCTGAACAATCAGAATAATTTTCATTCATTTTTGGTGTTATGTTAGGGTATCGCATTTTCCTCACTAAATGAGGTTTGTTTGCTGAAATGAAGGATGCATTTTATGTTCAGCCTGCCAAAGTACCCTTTGCTATAATTCAATGTGACATCATAATATCTTTTTCTTTGCCTATGTCATTTGCAGTATGGGAAAATTAAGAAATCATGGCTTTAGTGTTGCTTGTCAGGAAGCTCTAAAACTGTCTCTTACCTTATATCTTCACTTTTCATCTTGTGCAGTTTACTTAAAAGTGAGCAAAAGTGGTTCACATTTTGAATGACAATGTAGCATCAAATAGCACATAGAAAAATGCCACCAAAGCTTCTCAAATACAAATATTATGAAATAATATATACAGTATTCATGCTGAAGAAGGTTTTGGTCTCAGTTGCCTCCTTAATTATAGTTCAGGAGTCTCCAGCAATGTAACAGTCTTAAAATTTCCATTCTGGAAGAGCAAATGTGGCTCAGTGGTGGTTTATATTTACTAACCAGGAGGAGGTGCTAATTATTTTCTGGCTGTATGGAACTGTAGATGTAGATTTTCAGCATCTGTCCATAAACTCTCAGTCTGCCTCTCAGCCTCCTAGGTACCTCTCCTCTTGCTTTGTCTTTTAAATGTCTCTGCTTGCTTGCTCTTTCTTAATACTGTGCAGAATTGTGAATTTAGGCTCTTCTGTTGAAAATAGACTCCATGTAGTGGAGGTTTAAGTCTCACAGACCCTTTTAGTTTGCTTCCTTGTTTTACTCTTATTCTGAGCCAGTGGCCTCAGTTCCTGATTTTGTGCAGGAAAGGTCTGCCTAGAAACCAAGAATCTGTTTGTGGACATCAATGCTGTAAGCATCTTTCTTCAGTTTCAACCTGTAAGGATCAATATAACACAAGGAAGACAGGAAAGACTGCTTATTGGTCTAATTATCTAGAGCCTTGTATTTTCTTTTTCCTTTAATGTGCAGAAAGTCAGTAGTGAAACATCTTCTGTGAGAAAACATAGTTTGAAATAAGATAAATGTGGTAATACAGGTAAATCTGCCCATCTCTTAAAATTTAGAGTGCTGTCTGAAGATGTCAAAATATGACATTGCAGTTATACCAGGGACTCCATTTTGCTATTAGGAGTTTGTAAGTGTAGCATGTGAAGAGCTACCTGATGCAAAAATGATTTTGCTTGGAAGTGGGGGGAGTTACGCGTGCATTGTGAAATCCCCTAGAGAAGCAGGAAAAATTTGTACTAGGTGGTCACTCTTTGCAACAGTATATACAAGAAAGAAGCCAAATCCTATCTTGTCTACCTTGAGGTTAATCTTTGAAGGCAATGAAAGGTATTCTTAATTGTGATGCTAATATTCAGGCTAAAAGTGACCCTTCCTTTTTTAGCCCTGAAGTGCTTCTCAGTTTTGTTTCTCAAATAACTATTACTTACATCATGGATTAATGACTGTTAAGTAACTCCCCTGCAGAAAAGGAGGCAGATTTGAAGGCCTTTCTCTTTTCCCAGAAGTGTCTAAAAGTGATCTTTGCAGCCTTGTTCTCTGCAGAGCTCAATGCATGACTCTGTTAATCCAGACTGGAGAAAGCCTCGGGCATGTTGTAGACTACCCTGTGCCCTAGATGAGCTCGCTTCGTTCTGAACCACCCTGCCAAAGTATTGACAGTTCTAAAACATGGGCTTTCAAATGAGCCAGGCTGGGCTTCCAAAAGCTCACGGCCTTGTCTCCATATTACTGTGGTGACATGGAGGTGAAGTTACCCTCCAGCAGAGTGTCACTTTTATGAAGTTAGTTTTAGCTGTGGTGTGTATGAACGATATGAGCATGATGTTGTGATTCCTTGTTAGTACTAGAAAGTAGACTTATCTTCATTTCTGGTTTTGTTTTAAAGAATATGGGGTTCAGATCTATCCAGGCTATTGATCACTGATCAACAAAAGAGTAAAAGTCAAAATGTGTCTGCAAAAAGTACCAGAGAAATTAGATGGAGACATGTAAACAGGTGGGTACTTATTTAAAGGAATATCTACTGGCCTGTCAATAAATTATTTTAAATTTCTTTCCATCAAATTAAGTGCAAAGCATAAAATCTATCTCTTGAGATATAATTGAATGACATTGAAAAGAGTTTAATTGCATAATTATTGTTGACATTAAGAAAAAAGCATGCAATCAGAGTTATCAGATCTAACTTCAATAAGTATTTCAAGTTTCTCAATTCTGTTAAAATAAAGGAACATGTATTTTTGGCTTATATATGGTGAAGTACGCAAAGAATACTTCAAATGTATATGTGCATTAGTGTGTGTAAATGTGTATATTAACATGCATTGTCTATATGTGTGTATGCAAAATTATTCATGTTCTTACAAACTATGGTAAAGACTGATGTACTGATGGTGATACTGCTTGTAGAGTGGGAGTATTAGAAAATCCCATTTTGGCTCGAAGTGTCATATCCATTTTAAGAGGGTAACTTTGCAACTGGGAGTATTACTAAACTTATTTTCATTACATACTTGTGTCTTTGGATTATGTAGGCATATTTTGAATCAAGCATGTGCCCTGCCAAATGGCTGGTGCAGTTTGCCAGTCATGTGGAAACGCAAAAATCTCTATTTGATTAGGTGCTGACAGATATTTACATATATATTTCACCATTTCCAAATATGTTCGTATAGTTGTAAGCACTTCTATTTTTATCAAGCTAACTCTTACTGATCATGCAGAACTGTTAATGCTCCAGATTCAAAGAAACTTCAATCATTTAAGAGTGACTTGGGAATGTTGTTGATTGGAGTCTAGCAAATGCTGTCTATTATGAGGTTGCCAGAATGCTGTCCTTGCTCATAAAGGGTTTGGCTCAAGATTGGGAACTGTCTCTTCCTCTACCCGTGCTCTAGGGTCTCTCTCGTACGTGTTTTTGTGGTTGTGTTTGCTGAATGTCAGTAAAACCAGGTGTCCTCAACAGTCCCACTGATTCTTAGCAAGCAGCCATCAAAAGTGGGAGCAGCAGCACCTCCTTTTTCAGAACAGCACGGTAGGAGGGATGTTGGATTATGTTAGGGAGGGATTATGTTCTTTTTGCACACGGGTAAATTCAGACCCACTTCTGGCGATTGGGCAAGCAGCTCATGAAGGTAGAAGGTAAATGCTCTCTGTTTCTTCTTCCAGTATTATGTCTCTGTGCAGAACTGTATCTAAGATTAATTGTCTTGGAGAGAGAGGAAAAAAAAACCAACAAGCACTGTATGAGTATCAGCGAGGGTGATTTTGCATTGGTCTTTGTTCAGCACTTGTCTGGGAAAGAAATGTCATTTTTTTTCCCAACCGGATCCTGGGACTATGTCTGTATTTAATGCAGTGCTTTTTTAATGAAAATTATGTTCTTGGGAACAACTAACACATCAAGAAGAGTTACATTAAAAATGCTGAAGTCAATTTAAAGCATTGCAGAAATTATTTTGGATCACTGTGGTAGTCTAATGTGGAAAGCAGACAGCTGGCTTTAAGTAAAACATTAATACATTGGTATTGGAAAGCTAACAAGCCTTCTTCAGTCAGTTGAATAACAAAAAGGCAAAATATACCACAGAAATCAAATTCTTTGAAGAGCAGTTTTAAGTTCATGTTTCCTAGGCAGGGATCATAGAAAATGTTATTTTGGTCTGACTTGCCATTCAGTTTTTCCCTTGGCACTTAGCAAACTGCAGGTCATGTATTATGAACATAGTCTAATACTGAAGTCGGGATCTTGGCTTCATTAACTTCCACCTAAGGAGAGATGCCTCTAGCTGATACGCTCATTCATTTGGCAGTTTCATCAATTCTGGGAGAATTACTGCTTTTTCTTCTGGCCTGAAGCATTAAATTGGTCACTGAAATTGAATCTCAGGTTTCTAAAAACGTGAAAAATATCATGTAACGTGCAGTTTCTGTTTTAACCAGCAGAAATCTTGTTGTAGCCTTTTTTTGATGCAATAGTGATACACAGGTTTTGGAAAATGGGCAGCCTACGGGACTAAAGGTTTCAAGCCAATTTGAAGTAAGAAGATAAAATAATGTGTACCTACAAATTTATTGAAGAGTCTCTTCATTTTCACTCACAAGTAAAAGGGAGAATTTGTCTTATCTATGGACAACTTGGCATTTTCAGGATCAGTCCTCCCTTTCTTTGTAATCTACATAAGCTTCTCCATGGTCAAATGTGAACCCCCACAGCACTTTGTTCCCCAAATACACCCGACTTTTGTGGGCTGGTTATGTGAAACCCAGGAACACTGTCTGGAAACCATCTTGCAATGCACTAACTACAAATGTAGAGACTGCCAGCAGAATTTCTAGGAGTGCTTGGCATCAAGCAGAACTGAAAAGAAGCAGAAAGCCTCCCTTTATAGTCTGCCTCCTGTGCTAAACCCTGTGACTTGAAGCTTGTGGTTCCTCTTACTAAGCTCATGTGTCCAGAATTTCTAGGAGTGTTTTTTATGGAAATATTTATTCCTATTTTATTGATTACCCCCTCCTATTATAAAGCAGATCAGCTTTAAGATCATTTCTTGAATATTTATGTCCCTCAAAGCAGCTGGGAGCAGCTTGCTTCTTTCCTGCAATCCCTCCCTCACACCCCCTCCCTCTTTTGTTCCTATAACCTAGAGACATTTTCTTTTCTAATGTATAGTTTTCCCCTCTTCTATCAATCTTTGATTATGTTATTGATCATAGTTGTTAAGGTCACTCTTCTTCACCAAATATTGACATGAAAAAGTGGGTGTAGACGTCCACTTCAAAAATCCTTACATTGCAGAAAGAAAATTTCCTTTTGATCTGTTGGGAAACTGTTTCTTTCCTCCAGGTAAGTTTCTGGTGTTTTCTTGACGTCAGTTAAGGAATGTGTGGGGCATTTGCACAACCACTGTTGCTCCACAGAACATATTTAGATGTCTTTTTAAAAGTAACTTAATTATAATTGCATCATTTACTTCACAACCTCCTTTACAGGACATAAGGCTTTAGTACTGACTGTTTAAGAGTCAGAGGAAGTGAAAGCTGACCTGCCTAAGACTTGGGCTCTATTGCTATAGCTGGTAAATACTGGGAAGTCTTTTGGGTGTATTGTTCTTGAACAGAACAATTAAAAATAATAACCATAAGATTTATACCCTAAGATGTACAATATGTAGCAGAAGTATGGCGATAGCAGATTTATGTGTAGAAGCAGGATTTTAAATGTGCTGTTAATGTGCTTTTGAAAAGAAAAATTAACTGGACTTTTCATTATTCTTTAAAGGCAGAGTCAAGGCAATATCACATTATACATTAGCTTGGTCTCATTATTTGTTGGTGTGTAATTTATGGAAGTTACATGACGTGCATGCAGCTGCATTTTGTCATGCATTTTGATGATGTGTTTTTTTAATGTTTGTATATGTTGTATGTATTCTATAAATTCTGTGTAAGATGCAGTTGTCTGAGAATACTTACCTCGGCTTGCACTAACCTAAAATTGAAATGATTACAGTTGCTAATAAAGTTGAGGTGGAAAGTGCAGGATTATTTTACTCATTATTAAAACAATGAATTTCTGAAATAAGACAGAGTTTGAAAGGCTTGATTCCTTTTTTTTGTCTTTGTGTGTGGTATTTTAGTTAACTACTTGAGGGCCTCACCTTTTCATTCTATTACTGCAGAATTACTATAGTAATTTTGTGGTTCACTATAAGTCAGTCCTTGTTGCCTCTCTAGTGTCTCTAACAAAGGAGCCTTGTAAACCTGCAGTTGAGGACCTGAGTTCTAAAAGAAGCTTTCCAGACTGGTGTCCTGATATATGCTGGTAGAAATGAGTTCTGAATCAGTTGATGAGTTATGAAGGTACACATTTGTACTTTGATTCAAACTTCATTTTAATGTTTAGTTTTCACACATTATGCTTCTTAAATAGTGCCTTTAATTTTCATTTTTCCTGAGGAACAGTATCTCAAGTCTTTGGAATTTTATCTGTATTTTATGTTCCTTTTTACACTATCAAGTTGTCAGTCCATTTCACTCATGCACAGTTTGCCATCTGTCCTGTCAGTCTCCCTTGGAATGATGCTCAATATTGCATCCACTTTGGTCATAGTTCCTTTCAAATATTATTTTGTTGTTATCTACTGAGTAGCTGATGGTGAAAGCAAACACCTGTCGTTTGTAGCTTTGTCAAAGAGCTTTCCAAATAAAGAGGGCCTCTTCTAATCTTTTCAGCAAATTAGAATTTCTTCAGCTCTGCAGGTTCTTAATGCTGATTTTTTTGGCATGGTGCAATATTCTTTTGTTAAGTTTGGCTGACTGCCAGTTGTCCACCAAGATACTCTTGATCCCCCTCCATGGACATGACAGGGAGAAATATGCATTGAAAAGCTCATGGATAAATAAGGGCAAGGCGATTTCTGACTAATTACTGAAGGGGCCAAAACAGGCTTGACTTGAGAAAATTAATTTAATTCCTTTTATTTCATTGCAAATTAATTCTAGCAGAGTAGACTAGTGAGAAACATTGAAAAACTAAGAACACTTTGCCCTTACCCTTCCCTTCTTCACAGGCTCAAAGTCCTCTGGCCTCTTCCTGTTGCCCCCTGCACAAGCCCTGGGTGATGCAGGGAAGGGGGAATAGAAGTCATGATCAGTTCATAACACTTCATCTCTGCTGCTCCTTTCCTCCAGCATGGGGTCCCCACTAAAGGATACAGTCCTTCACAAAATTCTCTGTCCTGGGTCCTTCAGTAGCTGCTGTGCTTCAAGAGCTGCTCCAGTGTGGGTTCTGGTCATAGGGTTCAGTCCTGCAAGAGGGGCTTGCTCGGTGTGGGGCTCTCCACAGGCTTCAGCTTCCTTCAGGGAACTTCCACGTAGTCTAATGTGGGCTGCAGGTGCAAGGCTGCAGTGATGTGAGCCTCCTTGGGCTGCCAAACCCTTCACCACAGGCTGTAGGGGAGTCTCTGCTCCTGCACCTGGAGCATCTCCTGTCTCTCCTTCTGCCCTGATGCTGGTGTCTGTAGGGCTGTTTCTCTCAGATATTCTCATTCCTCTTTCCAGATGCTGCACAGCCTTTTTTATTCTTTCCTAAATCTGTTATCCCAGAGGTGCCACCACCATTGCTGATGGGTTCAGCTGTGGGCAGCAGTGGGTCTGTCTGGGAGCTGGCTGGCGTTGGCTCTTCTCACAGAAACCCCCTCTAAAGTGCCCTTCCCTTCTACCAAAACCTTGCTGTGTAATCCCAGTACAAATATTAAAAATTGGGATGTATGGTGTAGGGAAATAAAGTCTTAATAACAATATTAACAGCTACAAATAGTTAGGAGCCAAGCTGTTTAATTAAAAGAATCAATTCTCTGCTTCCTTCTGGAAGCCTGTATTTTCATAAGGAACTTTGCAAGGTAGAAAATTTCTGGAAATTGGTTTCCTTTCTTCTATTCTGCCTTTCTCTCCAGGCCTTTCTCCTCTTTTGTAGGAATTTATTGTAAAGTTTTGCATTTAAGGACTTCATTCACACTATTTCTCCTGTGCTTTTATCATGAGTACCCCTAAACATGAGACAGGGATGGAATGGCTTGTGTAGATCATCAGATTAAGAACTTCCAACCGTGGGGTTTTATTGAATTTGATTTGGCACTCCTTGTGCATGCATGTATGGTGAATTATATTGCATTTTTTCCTAATAAAGCTAATGTCACATGTAGAACGGGAAATTTTGATGACAGAGAGTTTTATAAATGGCTTTAACATCACTGAGATAGAAGTTTTTAAATGAGCTATATCTCTTAAAAATCTCTGAGCGAAAGCATCTCTCCCAAATATTTGTACTTTTGACAGAGGAGACACCTAAAACCTAAATTGACGTGCCTCTTGGGCCATCCTTGAAATTCAAAACAATTAATAAATGCTCAAGACCACTATCAGCAATTGAAAGCACTGGGGAGAGAGCCTCTAGGGCATCAGGACTTCCCATAGTGAAAGCTATTTTCTTTTACCTTTTTTCTTTGTCTCTCTATACTTTTCAGACCTACTTGTGTTGTGTTAAGAAGTCAATAGAGTTCATGGGTTTTTTTATATTGTAGTGTGTTTGTGTAAGCCTTTATTTGGGCTTTTTGGATTGGTTCTGCTCTAGTGGTTGAGTTCTGTTGATGTCTAAACAAAGAGGGATTTTTTAAAAAATCAGAGCTGCTCGTGAATAAGAACAGGGTATGAGAAAAGGCTCTGCTACATCCGTAACAGAATGCTGGGAACGGAGCTCTCTCTGCTCTGAGAGAGAACAGGAGTTGTACAGTTTACAAGAGACAGGTGCTGAAGAAGACACTGCCAAGCCCTGGGAGGAACCATGCAGAATGTCATGCCAAAACCTGACAGAATTGGAGTGATTATGATATTGTGAAAGACTAATTTGGAAAGAGCTTAGGCTAACTAATCATCCTTTGCATGTAAGGCTGCCTGCTTCATGTTAGCTTTACAAGTATCTGGATTTGCTGAGCTGAGAATCAGCATGGCCCTCCTTTTCTGCTTGTGGGGTTATGTCTGAGTTTGGGAGCTGAAAACTTGTCACTCTTTAAAACTTCTTCACCATATGTGGTGCAGAAAAATGCAACATATCATTCCCTAACTGCGTGTTGAGCAAGCTGCTTTGTGAGCTAAGCAGGAGATGAAGGGGTTATAGTGCTTTATAGTCCCTTCATTTTGGTTCTTTTTGCCCCATGATAGTTCAGGGGTAGTTATCGGTGATTTAGTTTTTCTGTTCAGAGAGTACCAACAATAATTTTAGTTATCAGTTTAAAATTTTGAAAATTCAGTACAAAGCATCCCAATATCTTACAGAAGACTCTAATGCCATGTGGAGATAGTAGGATATGGAAATATATTATCATCAGAGTGCCTAGTAAACATGTACTGCTCCTGTATTCCTCATTTTTTCCACCCAGCTTTATAGAATTTGCTTTGATTCTCTTTGTTTCTTAATTTAGCCTGTAACCTCTGTGAAATATATTTTTTTTGGGGAAGAAAGTGTTTATATTACAATAATGTGTTTGCATTGCTCTTATGGTTCATTTTGCTTCATAAGCTCCTTGTTTGTGTTGTGTGAGCAAGTGATTAAAGCCAATAAGGGTGAAAAAAATTGTGGGTGAAGCTCTGATTTGAGACCCTGGCAAATACAAGATCAGTAGTGCATTAGCAGTGGGGCCTTTGATTTTTGGTCCATTAATTTGCTCTTTGCAGCATAAGACCTTTGTCAAAATGAATTCATTAGATTTAATTATCCTTGTGATATGTGTCTATGTTACTGTCTTTATCCATAACAGAGCAAGTTGGGTAAAGGTTGCTGGTTTTGAGTCTGAAAGGCATGCAGACATGAATCAGGAAGTGCTGGTTAGCTAAGCAGCAGAATGAAAGTGTTTGTTCCATCAATTTCAGCAGAAGCAGCTATTATTCAGTTTGTTTGAGTTGATCTGCACTGATGAGGATAATAAGCAGTTTGGCATACCCTCTTTGTTTCCCTGGCACTAGCCAAAAGTGCTTGAAGAACGTGATTGATACTTGTGCCTAAATCTTATTTTAGCAAATCTGAAGGGCTGCTAGACATCCTGGAAGAATCAGGCAAAGCAGAGAGACTTTCGGGTCCTTGGGCTCTGTTTACTTCTAAACTTGCCCTCTTTTCAATTAATTATTCTCTGCAATTTGTTTAGGGCAAAAATATTAGAGCATCAAAACCTCTTTGAAACTGGTGATTTGTTCACTTGAGGCTGCTTGCTTTGAAGGCTTACTGTACTAACCTGGGGTTTTTTCCCCTTGTCCTCTTTTGGTTCTGAAGAAATCCCCCTAACTTCTGAGAAGCATGCAAAAAATACAGGAAAAGTTACATGTTGCACATTACACATACTTTAATTTTGATTGCAGACTGCTGCTAATATTCTTTCACAGGGGGCAGTTCATCTGGAGTGCTTTTTGCTTAAGTGGAATGGTAATTTCAAGGCAGTGAACTATAAACTTTTAAAAAATCAACTTAAAGATTGTTGATTAGTATTCTGCACATCTGTTAAGTGCACAGCTTACAGACCTGTGCACTTAAAAATACATATGTGTAAAGGGTGTGTGTTCTACGTACAGTATTAATCAGATGAAATGCCATTGCCATGACTGTAGTGGTACCAATAACCATTTCTGGCCTCCTTTGCAGTGGGTGCAGCCATGGCTTTATCATACCTGTTACAAACAGATTGGGTGCTTGCATGGTGCTATGTCTGCCCGTGCAAACAAGCACGTTAACCACCTCAGTCTGTGTGGTCTGTCTGTGGAGCAGCCTCCATCCATCTCCATCACTTTACTGGTACAGGCTTACTTTCTGTGCTCCTGCATCTTGTCCTCTTTTCCTTGATGCTTCCAGAAAGCTGGTCACTTGGGATGAAAAATTACTGTATCAGGTGAAGCTTGCTTTCCAGCCAGCACAGAGCTGAGGTACTGAGCCTGCAGTGTCACTGTCTGGCTTCAGATCAACAGACAAGGCTTGGTAGCAGCTCCTTTCATCTTGAAAAGGAGTCATAGTTAATCTCTTTAATGCATTAGAACAGCAAGGGAAGAACAGTCATGGTGCTTAATAAACAAGTCTGCTAATGACTGCTGAGTAATGTTAAACTGTAATAAAAAAGCTTTATGATTGTTTTTTGTTTTCACAAAATCTATGTTAATCTATGTTCTGTGAGATCTCGAGTCTTTTTTTATTTTGGCCATATTTTGAGACTGAAGAACATTGTCAGATAGTTGAGGTGTCTAACTTTCAAACAGTTTTATTTGTGAAATGGTGGCCTTGTATGAAAAGAGCATTAGGACAAAAACTGCTGTTTGCTGCTGTCGATCTGAGGGTCACAGCATTAAGACACAGGGGAACTTCAGTGCACAGCTGCCTTTTCTTGGGCTGCCTTTCAAACTGGAAGCAACTTTGGTGTCTTTCCTTGCCAACCCACAAGGAACTGCTGTAGCACTTCATCTTCAGAAAATTTCCTCCCAAGTTCCCAGATGTGCATCAGAAAATATATATCCCACCAGATAAGGACTGATAACTCTGCTGGCAGGCACAGTGGGCACTTTTTGCTTCCAACATCCTGTACATGTCATGTGCAATTCTCAGGAATTTCCTGCATCTCCTGCCTGCTCTCACAGCTGTTGCCCACAAGTCTGTGATTGTCAGGTACATCAGCAGTCAGGAGGCACAGCTGAAATGTAAACAGTTTGACAGTTTGAACCTGATAAAATGAGTGACTGTCCTGCATATTTTCCTTGTAAGTCTTGCATCTGGTATGTACTACTACAGTTCTAGGTGATAAAGGTGACATGTCAGACCATATAATCTAGGTGTGGTGTCTTAAAATTTCATTTTAAGATATTGGTTTTTTTGATGTCCATAGATTTCACTTTGTGGTTCAATTTAAGTGGAAAGTTCTTTATTTCCTGGTAGAAATTGGTTTGTATGGTGCAGCAAATGGACAGTTTCCTCCCACTGACAGCTCACATCTATTCCCTTATGGGTTCAGTAGCAAACAATAGTATTTCAGTAGTGCAATGCACTAAGTTTTTTGGGTTTTGTTTTGATGGGCTAGTGTTTTAGGTAGACTGCCAACATTTTCCCAGAGAATGTGAAAAAAGTCTAGTGAAATTGTACTTTTAAATGGTTTATACCTCAGCAATATTTCTTGAGACAAAAGTCGCTTCTTCAGTTCAAGGCTGTTTTCTCAACTAAATATAAAAGACCTGCAGAGAAGAGGGGGCGCATGAAAGCTTTGAAGAAAAGGTCAGAGGAATTCTTTAAAATGAAAAACATTTGGCAGCCTGCCTTCAGGTGTCATTACAAGCTGTCTTGTGTGTACCCAGAGGCCTAATCTTGGAAACAATTAAGTGCAGACATGTGAGTAACTTTAATTGTGAGCCTGCCAAATCAGTAAGACAAACTGAAATCTTTCAGCATTTTTAAGATCTTTAGTTTACATGTTTCCCCGTTCACCTGTGAGAACAAAACCCTGTAAATGAAACATGGTAATTTGTCTAATACACGTTTAGTGTTACATTGCAAGACAATGAAGCACTCTTTTAATGATACTTGAGGGTGCTTTTTTCGTTTTGTGCTCTTATTAGGTTTATGTTGTTAAATACATTAATAGCTATCATGGTTTCTCCTTTCCATTTCCTTCTCTGATAGACTTCTTGATCTTTAATATATCACTTGCCTTTTGGGGTTTAGAGAAAATAATGTCTTCCAGGCCCATATGTGTGACAAACTAGGTGGTTTGTGTATAATATCAATGCATTATCTGAGAGTAAAAACCAAATGGTGAGCTCTGCTGGGAAGTCATTCTAATTACCTGGTTAATTGCATTTGAATCACACTGGGCGCTGTAAAGTATCTCGCCAGACTTTATAGCTTATCTCTATTTTTATCTGTCTTATAGGGTGCTCCTGCAGCAAAGTGAAAACACTCCTTTTGCTTTGTTTAAACATCGCTGGAGAGTGAAAAATAAGTACTTGAGTATGTGTACTGAGTATAGATGGATAGATAGAGACACAACCATAGTTTGTTTTTTTTTCCTTAGTCAAAAATATTGTTGATCAGGGTGAAGAACATCTGCATTAATATAGCCTGTTCTCATATAGTTTGGTTTTCTTTGTATTAATTTGTAAGCACATGAAATTATTTCATCCTTTATACTAGCTAGTGTCTCAGACTGATTTTAGTGCGTAATCTTTATTTTTTAAGCTTTATTTTGCCACTTTTTTTGGTTTTGGTTTTTTTTTTTATTATTTTATTTTCAGATCTGGCAGTACTATGGTTACATGCAAAAGCTGTATTAAAACACACATATGAAATTGAACAAGAAATCTGTTCGCCGCCTCAGATTGTCTTTTATGTGGCACATTGTGAAAGTGAATAAGTCCTTTCCTGGAACAACCCAAGTATTGAGGATGCTGTGTTGCTTTATTTCTTTGGGTTCTTTGCCCCCTTCAGAGAGAAGAAATTGGGCAATACTTCTTCTCCTTTATTGGCTTCTTTCAGATTTACCGATGATGCTGTGCTTAGACTTCTGCTTCTCCAATCAGACTTCCCTTAAGTCAATCTCTCATTTTCTACTTAAAAACCTTTGCTCCATTCCTCCTATTTTAGACCTGCCAACCACATATGTCAGGACTTTCTTCTTCAAGTCTTGTCCTTTTTGGTGTCCCTGGGTGTTTGTCTCTCCTGCTTCTGACTCTTGAGTGATACCTGCAGTGTAGAATGCTCTGGCTCTCTCACCAGCACACTGTTGGATGCCATCAATCACATCAGTGTCCTTTTCTGCTTCATTCACACCTCACTGCATTTTCTCATCTGACTACATTATTCTGTCAAATAAAAGGTTAACTTGGAGATTTCATAATCTTATACAACCAGTTCTTGTTTTGTTGAAACTAAATCTGAGTGGGCTCAGAGATAAACCCCCTGTATGGCCATATGTAATGTTTATTGTCCTGATATCAATCCCTCCTTAACTTTACCTTGCAACATACTCCTTTAATTAATTACGTGCACTGCTCTGGAATCAGTTAAACCATTAGGATGCCACTGTATTTGGCTTACTGATTTTTCACTCTCTTACAAAAATACGCCAATAAAATACTTCAGTTCTCGGTTCTTCTGGGTGATTCTTCATGTCAGGAGCATATCACAGCAAGCAGTTCAGGCATCAGCTGAACTGACAAAGATATAATAAAGACCTTCCTATAAATTTTTGCATCCTGAAATATATTATTTATCTTTCTTAAAATAAAATATGTAAAATAGATAGAATTACTAATTAAAGTCAGATACAAAACTTTTTGATGGCATACCACTGAAGTGTTTCTCAGGACCTGTCTTGTTGACACAATCCATTAGTAAGCAGCAAAGTCTATTTTTGGTCCAACATAGTTCTTTTCATGTTGGAGAAATTATCTTGAAGGCTCCTCCAAGTTTCTGTTGCTCAATGGAAATTAACTGCAGCTGTGATGTTGCTTTTAATGGAAATCCCATTTGTGGTGTGCAAGTGCTTTTGCACAAAACCCACACATCACAGTCCTGACTGAAGCCACTGGAGTAGAGTAAATTTTCAGATACTGCTATCCCATTGTTTATAAAGTTTTCTGTTGTCCTTTAATTGGGTGAAAATCATGTCATATGAGACTTCAGTCACACCTAATGTTATTATAGAATTGAATGGGTTGTGAATTGCACAACTTGTTCCAAAGAAGCCCCATGAATAATCATGCTTCTAAGTTTGGGATGTGCTAATATTATCTTTGTAAAGGCCATGGGGACAGATAATTATTGAAAATTGACCCCCCCCCCAAGTACCTCACCCTACATCAGGACTGTAGGTCGCTGCAGGATCACTGGAGCTCAGACAGACACTTCGCACATCAGTGGAATTCCTGCTAACTACATTTTTCAGACGCAGCGATGATTCACTGTGTGAAAGTGGTCTTCTGTATCCCCTGGCAACCAGAAACAAAATGTCTCTGTTCCTGTCTGCTGGCCTTCAGAAACACATCTGAGAAGTGATTTGTTTTCACGAGACCATCATGCAGCATTAGAAGCCTGCTCCCACCCATTCTTCATAAAGAAAACAGAGTAGACAATTCATTCCAGCTCTTGATTGAGTTGTAGGGAAATTTTTTTTGAGAGATGTGTGTTTTTTCAGATTTGTTCTGTGACTTTTTAATGCATGAAAAATAATACTGTGCCTTATGCAAATTACTGCTAGTATTTAATATACTCTTGAAATCTGGGAGATGTGACTTTTGTCCTTAATTTGTGAGACTTCTATAGCCGCACAGTATTTTATTATTTTTCACTCAGCATGCTGTTAATTTTATTCTTTAGTATGCTTAGGATAAAAAAAACCTGAGACTCCACATTTCACAAAACATGTAAAAATAGGGAACATTTTCTTTAAACATAATATATCAAATGAGTGGTGTATCTTTGTGTAGGCAGCTGAAAATCAGCAAGTCAAATGCTGAAAAGATTGTGTCAAAATAAGTACAAAAGACATAAGTTCTTTTTTTCAGGCTTGTTTTCAGCAATCACACCCTTTTCTCTTTCCTCACAGCATCTAGTAATTGATGCTATTTTTAGAAATTATTCTGATAATAATCACTCAGCAAACCTTAGGCTGAATTCTTAAGAATGCTGCACTCTTAGCTGGAGAATTGCATGATGGTGTACAAAAGGCTTTGACCTTTTCAAATCTCCAATTTCCCTATTTTGCCTTATAAATGTAAAGTGTGAAGGGGGGGGGAAATTGGGTTTTATCCAGAGGAGCTGCTTATTGCACAGTTACAATTTGCATTTACAGAGCAGTGGGTTTCTTCCAGTTTTAAAATAGTTTAGTTGTACTTCACACTGGCAATTGTGTGAAGAGTTTTCTTGTGGAAAGTTAGATTAGAAGAGATATTCTCTGTGTATGGTCATGTCCTGACTAACTGCAGCAGTAGCTCCCTGGCTGCACAGTCCATGGGGGGAAGATCCTTTAGTCCTGGAAGAACTGGCTGGCTTTGGCTCACAGATTAATTTAGCCTTGCTTATACAAGTGGTGTAAGATAAAGGTTAAATTTGTGCACCTGGGGCTCAGATTTAAATGAGAAGCAGCTGAAGAAAAACATGTTTCTCTTGAAAAGTATTTAAATTATCATAAGAATTGAAATTTGAATTAATTTTATACTATAAAGCATTAATGGGTTTTATTTATAAATAAATCAAATGAGACTGCAGAAGTGATCATACTGCTCAAAATAGAAAATAGAAAATAAACTTATCAATGCTATTTTGATGTTCATGCATTTTTGCATTTTTACATTTTTTTTCCTTGCATAATTTTTCCTTGTTTTTTCCACTGCTGTTGATTCCATAAATGAACTTTATTATTCACTACTTCAGGCCCCATTTATACATGACACTCCATGCAGACAGTACCCTTCATGTGCTTCAAATGGCTTATGAAGCAGGAACATCAATAACTTAAATTTGTGACTGTTGGGCCTAAGTCACTGCTGCATAAATCTGTTGAAGGCCTTTGCTTGTCTTTTTGAAGATTTGGAATTTTGTGATATCCTGTGTTCAAGGGAAAATACCACACCCTTCAAAGGTCATGTAATCCAGTATCCTGCCATGAGCTGAAGGGAGATCTTCACTAGAGCAGGTTGCTCAGAGCCCCATCCAACCTGACCTTGAATGTTTCCAGGGATGGGGCACCACCTCTCAGTGCAGCCTGTTCCAGTGGTTCACCACCAGCACAGTAAGAAACTTCTCCCTTATATCTAAGCTAAATCAACTCTCTTTTAGTTTAAAACCATTACCCCTTGTCCTATTACAACGTCTCCTGCTTAAGTCTGTTCCCTTTTTTCTTACAGGCCCCTACTGTGAGGTCTCTCTGGAGTCTTCTCTAGACTGAACAAACCCACTTTTCTCAGCCTTTCTGTTTTCTATTACTTCATCCTTACTTCATGGCCTGTGTTGCCATCAGAGGCTGTCCCAGTCCAGGTGCAGCACCTTGCACGTGGCTTTCTCGATCAGCATGAGATTCCCATGGGCCCCCTTCTCGAGCTTGACCATGTCCCTTTGGATGGCATCCTGTCATTCCAGTGTGTCTATCAGCTTGGATCCTAGGGGCATTTAAAAAACACTAGTGACATTGTAAAAACAAACTACTTCTGTTTTAGGAAACTTGCAGTAAACAGATGGAAATGAATAGTGTTAATGGTGTATTTTGTGTGATTTTGTAGAAATCCTCTGAAAAATATATACCTGCAAGTAGCTTCCTTGAATATAATATTTTTACTTCAAGTGTCTGCCTCAAACCTTTTAAAGCATTCAGTGAGAATCCTATGAGAATTTTCATGTTCCTTCATGAAAATCATACTTTAATGATGAGTATTTTCTGTTGGATTTTTGCTTGCATCTATTAAAAAGCTACATGACTTTTTTTTTTTTTTTTTGCTGCATTCTAGCTATGATACATTCTAATTCGCAGAAAAGAAGCAAATGAAAAGTGATGTAAAATTCATTTTTATTCACTGTTAATATCTTGCTTTTAAGAGTCATTAGGGAAATTCTTCTCTTAAAAAGTGTATAATAATGGGGTTTTGTTTAATATAACATTTTCCAGAGCTCCTGGTACTTAACTCTATGTGTCTGCTTTGGACAAGGTTTGAAACCGCTTCTGGGCAGCTGTCCATTGCCCTTTAATACAGGAACCATTTAAACTTCATACTACTTAGGAGTAATCAGAACTGAGTGAAAGAAATAGAGGCAT
The DNA here is from genome assembly GCA_034336665.1 of Luscinia megarhynchos. Classification (NCBI taxonomy): domain Eukaryota; kingdom Metazoa; phylum Chordata; class Aves; order Passeriformes; family Muscicapidae; genus Luscinia; species Luscinia megarhynchos. Next base: position 53,078,810 of record CM067566.1, on the reverse strand, counting down.
CAGACTAGAGAAGATTGAAACCTGGCAGCAGAATTTTCATCTGATCATATGTGGGCAGTTTCCAGACTCTTTGCAATATCCCAGCATTGCAATATGAGTACTGTATGTTAAAAAGGAAATACTGAGAAACTTTTAAAGGCATCATCATCTACTCTGACACAGGACTTAGGGTAAAAAAGGTCTGTGACCATTAACTGAAACTTACAATAAAATAGATGGGTAAGGGCGATATTGATTTTAGAATTTCCTCAATATTGATTTATTCTGTTGAAAATGCAGTGTTCCACAAATATGTCTTTGCATCTTCAGTGTATGTACTTGAAGTTTCTTATATTTTTTCTGTTTCCTGTTTGCCTCTATTCTCAGGGCCACCTACTTTTCAAGATTCTTCTTTGTATGCAATATCTGATGCAGACATAGTAAATTGCCCCAACTTTAGGAGGTGTGAGAAAGCAGACTGGTGAAATTATTTGTATTGAACTTCTCACTCCTTAAATGTTGAGAGAAGCAGTAGGACAAGAGATGGAGTTAAACAGGAATAATTGTGAGCCAGGCTTTTCAGGCCAACTCTGCTGGTGGACATCATTTAAACCCGGGTTATTTCTGCTACCTGTGACCTCTCAGGGGGTTGTTTTATATGCTTTTGGATGTCAGTTTGATTTGGAGTTCTTGAGGGTTTTAGGAAGAAGAGAGGGGACCAGCTTTTGCTTATAAGTGGGATGGCAGCCGTGACAAGCCCAGAGCCTCCGAGCAGCAGCCAGGAGGTGTTAGCAGCTGCCATCACCTCTCTGGTGCTGAGCAGGGAAAGATCCAAGGAAAGATTCTGTTTTTACCATAACTGAGCCTACTGAGATTCTTGTAAGCAGTGGCAGCTGCTGAGAGCTAAAATCATAGCGGGGGAAGCGAGGGGAAAAGGAGCAGGTAAAAGTGACTGGCTGGAGGTGTGCAGGGGCTGCCATCAGATAGGCCAGAGTGCCTTCTCCATGGCATAATGTGAGTGTGGATAAACTCCTAGCTTGTAGCACGAGCCTTGGAGTTTGTTAACATGTCTCCTCTTTGCCTGTGTCTCTTGGTGATTTATTTTTGTAGTTTTACCAAAGCTGTTTCAAGGAATACTGATTTGTCAATGGTGACTGAGCCAGTACATTAACCTTGCTTTGTGGAATTGCAAAACTAGAAACAAAGAATAAAATATATTAATTCAGTGGTGGAGATGCCTGTTGTAACAACACCTCCAAAGAAAACACACAGTATTATTTTTTTTAAATGATTTTTCATTTTGAAAGGCTCTTTGTATTTTATTGTAGTTAAATGAATGTGAAAGTTTTGTTCAATTTTTCTCCACTATTAATATTGAAGGGTAGGAAGAAATTATGCTCATTTGTATTCCTGGACATAATGTAAATGAAAAATGAATATTTTATTGGTAATGGCTTTATAAAATGCTATTTAGACATCTCAGCAAATTTAGTATATAATTCTATTGCAAAACATAAAAATAATAAAAAAAAAGCTCAGCTGAGGACTCTAAAAACAACAATACTGCAATGCCTAAGTATTAGTACAACAGCTTTTACTTCTCAGTTCCTTTGCAAATGGTATCAGTTTCTTAAACCATGTAGCCTGGCCTTCCCAGACTTCACAAACCTTAAGGCTGAGAAGTTGTTCAAAATTAAGGTTCTCTGTAGCAACACCCTACAACTTTCTTCACACATTCGTTATTTGACCAGCTTCTCTGTGTATGTATCCTTTCAGTGACAAACTAATTGTATGGCAGCATCATCACAGCAGCTACAGAAATTCCTTCAGTCAATTTTGTGTGTATTTTTGTGTGTATATATATACACTGTATACACTTTAGATATATTAGATGTATTTTAATATATGTATTATCCTCTATACAGACTGAAAGGGACAATTGTTGGCCAAAGGAAGGGAGAAAGGTAGAGGAGGTGGGAATACTTTCAGCTTCAGGGAGATGGTACAACAGGGTTAGTGTTGGTGATGGAATGGGTGCAGGAGTGGGATAAATAGGAATAGGAGATGGTGTGCAAGCAAACTAAGAGGTAAGGAAGAGCAGACAGTGTTGAAGCTAGTCTTGGGGATGCTGGGAGATGAGAGGCTGGACATGAGCTGGCAATGGACACTCACAGCCCAGAGAGCCAGTGGTGTCCTGGGCTGCATCCAGAGCAGTGTGGGCAGCAGGGCAGGGAGAGATTCTGCCCCTCTGCTCTGCTCTGGTGAGACCCCCCTGCAGGGCTGCAGCAGCTCTGGGGTCCCAGCACAGGGAGATCTTGTTTAGCACTGGGAAATAGAAAGGTGAACAAGTGGAATTGGAAGGACTGTGGAGAGCTTACTGCAGTTGTGGTAGTTTCTGCTAAACCTTCTGAAAGGAGGGAGTCGAAGTTCCTCTTGTGTCTTACCCTTATCCTTCCCTTGAGAATGAAAGCTGATGTGTGAAGGTGAAAACTCAGCATTTTTACAAAATCAAGGAATTTTTGTTCTACCTGGACCAGTTTCACAGTGGAATCTGCTTCTTAAACTAAAAAGTGGGCTTAGCATTTTAGAAACTCTGTGGTAATCTGAATTTCTACATTTCAGAAGATGAAATATTGCCTTATATATGTATGCCACATGGACTCAACCTTCAAAAGTCATTAAAGAACATTAGTGTTGAAAACACTGTAAAGCAAAAACATAGCAAAACTCACTAATTTTTTAGCTTTTACTTCTATCAGCATTATACAGGAGTGCTGCAGTCAGGAAAAGCATATTTCAAATTTTAAAATGTCACTAGTTTCTTTTCATGTAGTGTGAAAAAAAAACACCCAGCCTGTCTTCCTTGATTTAGTAGCAGATCTATACAGATGTTTAAAATGTTTCCTTTAAGCTGTTATTGGGTAATTCAAGACAGTTTTGAGAAGCTACTGCATCTAAATAAGTTAAAATACCCTGTTAGGAGTGGTTCCATACTGAAATTGTAAAAACTCTTCTGAGTACTGATGAAGAAGTGAGAATAATTGCAATCACAACATTTAGGAAGTGCAAAATAGCTTGTTAAAACCTCAATGAAATGCAAAGCAATTGAAGGCATCTGACTGTTTTTTTGGGAATCGCAGAAAAATAAAACATAGCCTCAGATTAAAAACACAGTTGTGAAACTCTGGCAAAATTACCCATGGTGCTTACAAAGTAAAATAATCTGAAGAAACAACTAGACAACTTAGGAGAAAATTATTAATGAAAGTCAGGTTGGCTTCTTGATGTTCAGATTTTAAAAGTAAATTCTGTTAATATTATGAAACCTTGTCCTCATTTAGAGGGAAATCACTGTGAGTCAGGCTGTAGTCAGTTAACTGACTAAAATATTGGAGAAGATAACACCTATAAACCTATGTACTTATGGGCAAAGGGATACACTGACAGTGAAGCATGTCTACGATGTGGGTTTGATGTATGTTAAAATGTGTGCCTTAAAGAAAGCTATTCATTAATAGCAAGTACAGATAGATTTTTGTCTTGAAGGAACCCTAAAAAAAGACATTACGCTGGCTGTAAGGAGATCATAGACATCTTTCAGAGCTTCATGGAGAGCAGTTAGTTTTGGGCATAGGAACTGTTGTGTGAAACTGGCACCTAAATCCATGTCTGGCTTCAACAATGTGGCTGTTTGTGGGTGCTTCAGATGAACTTGGAGAGCAACCTGGTTTGGGGAGCATTTTTTTCTTAACCCATCAAGACAATTGCTTCCCCCATATCCAGCTGCAAATAAATGTATATTCTGTTTATACTTTTGTCCTCTTTAATGTAATTGTAGGTAGATTTATTGTTTGTATTTATATCTGGTCCTTTTGAATTCCACTTTGTATCTTGGTCCCAGTTTGTTATGCTATGTAAGGATGCATAATATGCGTGTGTGTTTAAGGGAGGGAGAGGAGTCAATTCTGTTCTAAGTGTTTAATTTGGAAGTTCAGGAAAACAGTGAATGTCTGTGCAGGGAAGATGTAGAAGTTTGAGAGAGCCCAAAGGTTCTCTGCCTCTTCTTTTGAGAGGATGCAGACCAGACATTTTCTTTCAGATTTTGACTGTGCTGTGGAGTATCAGGTAGTTAGTGTGAGTGCTGTGATGCAGGCTTTGGAGAAAGAAAGTGTCTTTCTGACTAGAGTTAAAAAAAAGAAAAACACACTGAACCTACTGTGAGAGACAACTGTCATATTTTCTACAAAGCTGAAAGCAGTTTGAGGAAAAAAAAAGTGTGCGTTTGAACCTGAAAGATCTCCTGCAAGGAAAGAAAAGCAATTGAAATAGGCAGCCTGCAGATTAAAATCCCAGGAGAGCACTTGCTTCTCTCAATTGCCTGCTGAAAGAGCAGAAAAAGCTGATTTTATATGATATTATTAGGGAGGAATATACAATAACAAAATGTCAAGGCTGGATAGTATAGTCAATGAAGTATGAAAGAAACAATAGAAACTGAAGAGGGAGTAGAGTTTTGCTTAAGGAAATCAGTCCTCCACTGTGTTGTCAACAAAGCATTTGCATCTGTGAAAGCAACCCCCTGGTTTTCATTAGGATAAAAAATATGACTGTAATTGCCTTTAATATCATATGCCATGGTAGCAGTCCCAACTGAGAGAGTGACAGTCATTGATGATCCCACAGGTCTATTCTCAAAGAGATGTTAACCCCAAAGTCATTGTCCAAATTAGTTTTGAAATTAGATTCTGCTTGCAATAGAAGTGAAGGGGATTTTTAGAGATTAACTTTCAGTGAATTTGCTGTTGGGAAGGTAAAAATGGTTTTCTCCTACATATTAATGGACCCTTCATGTAACCTCTCTGTGTCAGGAAGTTGTCTGACAAGGAAACTTGTGTCTCTGTTTATTACATAGAGTTTTGTGGAGGAAAGGTGGGAGAAAAGATAGACTGGGAGGATGAGCAAGATAAAATCAAAAATAAAGAAAATAAAGAGCAGAAAGAAAGGTATATTTGCCGTTAAATAAATGCATTAGTTATGTAATGGCATATGCAATTGTCTGTTGTAGGAAATGTAATATTTCTGTGCTTATAAAAACAGACTTTTTTTCCCCACTCTGTATGCCCTCAATTGTAAACCAGCAACTTCCCATTCTCAATAGTTCATCTTTCTACTTTGTTTACAGATTTCAGAACGTTTTATAAGGTGTTGTCCTTGTCCTAGCTACCAGCTTATTTTTATGTTAAGGAATTTCATATTGCCTTTTTAAAAACTGAAAAGCAGGTTATAATTTGTGCTTTTACACTTTTGCAATCCATATAAGAAGAGAGATAGGTAACTTGGTAAATTTGTATATTTGAGTAAATTAAGTTTATATTAGAGATAAAACAGTGTGAAAATATTGTGTGAGTCTAAACTATTTCAAACACAGTAGCCCTTCAACAGACCATGTACACTCTGTTACTTGCTGGTTGTGGGTTTTATAATTGATTTAGCCTAATTAGAAGGTTGAAAGAGCATCTTTTCAACTGTTTTTTCAAGTGGAAATAATTAACAGTCAGCAAAATATTCTTCATACTAACCTCTCCGTGGTGGAAGAAAAATATTGTGCAAAGTATTAGATTTACAAGACTTCCTGAAATCTCAGACTCTTCTAAGATGAACAGTACTGGACATACAAATACTGCTAAGTGACAGATCAGTATCTTATATTTTATGAGGTGAAATTTCCCAGCTTCCCCAGGGGATGGGCTTTGCTTGGATTGTGAGAGGAATCAGGACTAATCTGTACGCCTGTATGCTAATTGCTGATTGAGAATCAGTAGGTAATGAACCACTGACAACTTCCTCGGCTGTCTGTACCTCATGTAGCATAAAAAGAGGTGGCAAGACACAGCAGCAGCTGTAATTTATGTTTCACCCCTGCAATGGGAGCTACAATAACTCAGGTCAGATGCAAGACCCATGCAGCCTTCCTAGCTACGGGAGCAGCAAGCTTCAGGCAAATACTGGAAAATAATACTTAAATGTCTCAGCTGCTAATTGCATGCATTGGTAATTAGTAAGAATATTTAACTGTATCTTCTAAGGAAGGAGACATGACATGGATTTATAAATAGCCACCTGAATTGTATTCATAAATATCATAAAACACATTTTAAGGGGGCTGTCACTTGGTTCTTAGTGAGAGAGATGGAGATGTGGGGGATTTTATTCTAACCTGATAGAGGGTGGGAGGTGAAAGCTTTTATTGTGTGTCTACTATTTGGTGAAAGCTTTTATTGTGTGTCTACTATTTTTTTAAGCTAAACTAATTTTAATTTTTCTGGCCTCAGTTGTTTATAGAAAATTTATTTGCAGGAAGTATATGTATGAGCAAAACCTCTTCATGACACTAAATAATAGAAAAATTACAGAAGTCAGAGCACTCCAAAAGTGTGTAGGAGAGTATTGCACACCCTGGATGAATAACTGGATGATTCTGTCTTTGTTTTTACCCTCCCTTCATAGCTTTGAGCAAATCACTTTCCCTTCTTTTTCACTTCCATGGATTAAATAGGATAATAATATTTAAGTACAATATTTCATAAAGATGCTGTGCAGACACATTAATAAATCCATTTGCAGGTCTTTGATTACCTTCAGTATATCAAAATGTCACTACTGAGCTTGCTGACTGCACTTATTTAATTTCCTAGCTCTACTCAACTTCTAGGTTATAAAATGATATTTTCTGACATAACTTATGATACAACTAAAACTATCACTCTGAAAGTCACTTCAGCACTCATCCACTACCCCTTAGAAAAAGCTATAAAGTACACAGATTGTCTTTTCTTCGGTTATTATAAAGATTTATTGGTTCTCTAGCTCTAATATCTACTGAAGGTTTTCTCTGTCAGTATTAACTCCTTAGATCAATAAATTGTGATACTGATCTCCTGAGAAGTCAGTGTTTGCCAGCTACCCTTGTAGTGTTTAGCCCTGTTGAAAAGCAGTTGTAGCAAATTAAATTGGCTTCTGTCGGTGGACAGTCCTTATTTTATGGCACAATTAACAAAGTTTGACAGATAGGCCACTTCCTAAAAACCATCAGATTAAAGGCAAGTGCTTGTAGCAAAAAAAAAAAAAGAATTTATGAGGTGAATCTGCTTTCATTTTTAGAAGAGTTGCTGAAGACTGGAAGATGACTCTTCAAAAGAAAGAAACCTTTTCAAAGGAATGTGTTTCTAACACACTGCACACACCTTATCTTCTGTGTTGCTGGAGAACCACTGACTATATTCTCTAAGCTGCTGTTAGGCAGTTTTCATTGTTATGTAGGTTTGTGTAACATTCTACTTTGAGGAAGGTAGAGACAAGTGGAATAAAACAAAACCAAGCCTGTACCTACTTCACAACAGCTCTAGAAACAGCTGCTTTCACTTTCATCTAGCACAAATGATGAGAATTTGTTCTCAAACAGGGTCCTGACCTTCGATCTCCAAAATGGTGTAGAAAGGGGAAGTTTGTTTTCTTAGACTTGTTTTCTTCCTTTCCTTCATTATCAGGAAACTTCCTGATCAGTTTTAAGATTATTCTCCACGGATGAATTATTAGCACGGCCTATCAGTGACCCCAGGGTACCTGTTCAACTGCACAATAAGGATGACATATATTTAGATTGATTCTAGAAATCAGAATAAAACTTGAACATTGGTCTTTGCAGTCATGGAAGAATTATTGACAAAATTCTAATAATATCAGTTATCTGGATATTATCAGGCTGTTCCAAACAAAAAAAATGTCTGAAAAGCGCTGAGAGAAATGCTTGCAGGGGTTTTTTTTTGGCACGGGCAAGATAGTATTTTTCAGAACTGTTGTTCTGAGAAATTGAATTGCTTGGTATTCAGATATTTTGAAAATGTTTAGGTGATTAAAGCTGTGCAAATTTTCTGCCCTCTAATAAACTGAGAGATTTCCAGTGACACATGGATAAGGCTCAGTCAACAAAACCCAGCTGTGCATTTTGTGCATAAAAAATACATATTAAAATGATAGTTGCACAGCAAAGTACTGCAAAATTAGATGTCCTAATTTTGCCAAATATTTTGAATTAAGATACAAATTATGTTTGTTTAGTGTTTGCAATGACTTACAAGATAAAATTATAGCCTAATGGTATAGCATCTTCTGGTTGATTTATAACTAAAGCCTATCAAGTTTATGCTGGACTTGAAGTGAGTGGCTGCTTTTACAAGAACACAATTGGTTTAGACAACATCAAATGAAAAGTCCCCATTGAGTAAATTCCTCACGATTTTTTGGTGGTTTTTTGTTGGTTTTTTTTCTTTTTTATATGTATGGGGAGCTTTAGATTGCAAAGTGTGATTATGATAAACACACCACAGAGAGCAAATTTAAGTGGGGAGTGTGGTATTGTTTGAAATTCTCAGTATATCGCTTCAGGAGGGCAAGCTATCAACATCTTTCATAGCAGTGATTAGCTTGTAAGGGTTTGGGTTTTTTAATAGCTCAAGAAACAACCCTTTTGGTGCTGTCTCACTCAATTCTCCACTGTAATAAACTGTGTTAGTGCCACTGGGTTTAATTAATTTACACAGGCACAGATACTGCTCTGCTTTCCTTAGAGAGGAAAATTACTGGAGGTGTTGGAGGGGCCACTGAGAGTATGTATATGTGGACAGCTCTAGGCAGACACAGGCTCTTCTGCCAGTGCTCCTGTCTGGCCAGGCTCAAATTATTTTCAGTCCAGAAGCCATGTAGTCATGGTGCTCCTCCTAATCCAACCCCTCCTCCCCCTCTCAACAGCCCTTTTGGTTCAGGCATGGTGTCACATCCCTGACATCAGACCTGGGCTGGCTCCTGTCCAGTCATCACAGAAGAGAGATGTTTTTCTGAGGCCAGCCTGTGGATGTGCCCTGAGATGTTTTGTGAGAACACCAAATATCATCCTATTAAACTTTACTTATATTCCAGCTATTCCTGAACAACGTGCAGCTTGTGCTTTCCAGATTTTCATAATGATGCTATTCCAATGCTTAAAGATGGGTCTGCCCTTCTGCACACTTCTAATTACAGATTAGGGCATTTTGGTTTGGAAATCAGATGCTTGATTTTTATTTTTTTTTCCCATCTTAGCTTTTTTCTCTATTCTATGTAAACTAAAAGGAGAATTCTCTTCTGCTGAGCTGCTGGCATTTGAGGCAAAACTTTCCCATAGAAATGTGCAGTTTTGTCCACACTTAGTATTTAATGTAGAACAGCTAAGCTTCATTTCATTTTGTAAATATTATTGGCCAGTTTCCTTGATAATCAGGTGCAGAAGTCTGAGTTAAAATTTGTAATGTTTCTGAATATAGTGGATTATACAAAGATAGTGGCTTTCTGACATGCTGTAATCTCTCTTTATTCCTGAACATCGTCTCTGTGTTCTGTGGGTTATAAATTATCTGTCTCTTCTTAGGATATGATTACCATGTTCCCCTTCTTTCTCATTTATTTGCATCCCTATTATTTATCGAGTAACTGTAGTCTTTTCTTTCAATTATGGTGTAACTGATAGATATCTAATTTAACTCACATTTTCTCAGAGGGGGTTAACTTTGATATCTCTGTGTCCTGTTTTGGATTTAACACAGGGATGCTGTACCCAAAATTCTGCATTTTTTTCATTTCCTACCAGTTGGCTGAGTAAAATGCAGTGTTTCTTCAGAAGCATCTTCTGATGAATGAACTGTTAGAAATTACTGGGTGGAGTGATGTGCTTCACTTGCAGAATTTGGGTTTATCAAAGGATTTAGAGTGGATTCACAGTGATGCAAAAACAGTTATTGGATTAGTCAAGTGTACAATTTGAATTTAGTAAATCATTCAGCATTGCAATTCTACATCGTAAAAAGGAAAGCACTGCTAGGCCATGCAAACTTGTTGATTTTTCTTATGTTCTTCATTTCTGTTTTATTGGTCGTCATGGTGGATTTTTTTTTTTAATTTTAGCACTTAGGGAAGTAATATTATTCTAGTTTTCTCCAGAACAATTGTGATATTGTTCATATATGTTTTTAAACTCTGGATTTTGTTCTTCTATTATCATTACCATTCTATATTTTTGAGAGATACACACTTGTTTTAATATATGTAACATCTATAAAAATAATGACCATGCTAACCAGCAGGTTACTGAAAAATTATCTGAAGAGGTGGGGTTCTAGGTCAATCTTTCAAGCATTTCGACTTGACAGAGCCATTCAAGTATACAGAATTATTTTGATTAATAACTTTGGTTTTCACTGTTTGTTTTCTTGTAATAGTACTTGTTTGTAGGCTGTATCAACTCATGTGAATGGGATCTTTTTTAAACATTGAACCTAATATTTTCCTGCAATGTATTGATTTCCTGTTAATTTTGCCTTCTAAATATACTATTGAGCCATCCCAGAAATAATTTAAAATTTTATGTCATAGTTTCTTTTGAGATGAATACATTTTTCTATATGAAACAAATATGAACAGTATATTTGTGTACTTGTGCATGTGTTTCAGTCTTTGAATGGGGAGTTAATTCAAAATAAATTATGAGTACTTACCCATTAGTGAAATACTTGAACTAATTACAAGTAAATAAAGTACAGGTTGCAGTTGTCAGTCTAATTATTTTCAATGCTTTTTTCACACTCTTTCATCGCCCCCTTCCCCCAAAATGTAAAAAAGTTGTCCATAGAACTTGATTGGAAATGCAAACTCCTGTGTGTTTTCTTTCAGAGTACAGACATGAGTCCAGCTAGTAGCACAACCTCCCTCCCTGTTAGCCCCCTTCCTGAGGAGCCGTTGTTCTTCAAGGTACAGTTAATTAATTTAATCATAAATATTGTCTATTAATCTTGACTTATCATATATCTGTTGTGTTGTGTAGTGCTCTTATTACTTCTTCCTTTTCTTCAAATTACTGTGATGTCAGCAGATGTTCTGTGTATATACACCATGCAATTTTCAAGAAGTACCTAGAATACAATGTTGGTTTTGAATATTTTTCCAGCAGACTGCAGCTGTGAACTGTTATTTGTAGGACTCTGTTTTTATCCATCATCCCATTTGGATATGTGCATTCCTGTATAAGTGTGTGTCATCAACAGATTTCTCTTTGTTTGTATTTCAAGTATATCTTTTAACAAAAGAATTATTAGTTTCTCCAAGGATACAGGGGACATTAAAGGTGTGTCAAAGAACGGTTTTGGCATAAGTCCAGTGTAAGCCACAGGCCTGGCATTTTAGTTAGTAGTAAATGTTGGGATAATGTCCACAACTTCATCAGGTTTAAGCTGTGAGGAGTGAGTTGCCATATGTCACTCTTTCAGCTGACACCATGGTATTCATCCCTGGGACACAGAATAGCCCTAGGCAGATTCCAACTCTTGGAAAAGGTCTCCTGAGGCCACCCAGGTACTCAGAGCAGTGCTGCATCATCTAGCATAGAGGTCACCTTGCCAGCTGTTCCCTTAGATAAGGAAGAGGCAACTTGGGTTTTCAGCACCATTGACTCAATTGGGTGTCATAATATGGACTGTTACACTCACTTAAATATCCCTTTTAAAACTTTCCCTCTCCAAAGTAAGTTTTCACCTTCTGTGTGCATACAGTCGATTGAGTGGGTTGAGTTTTAGTCACTGTGGTGTTGCTAAGTTAAACCTGAGTAACTGGAATCAGTGAAGTTTGATGTAAAGTTTGTGACTCTCCTTCATGTTCTTCCAGCACAGAAAAGATCCTTCAGACCTGGCCAAGCCCAGAAAATAAACTCCTTTTTTTCCCCCCATATTTTCAGTGTCTGTGCAGCAGTTGTACAACCAGCCAGCTGATTCTTGATATTAGAAGGGTTGAGGATTGTGCTTGCACAATTATTCCATCAGTGAAGGTACAGATGGGATATCAGTGGTCAGCTATTCACTGATTCTTGTTCCTCTTTTGGGATTTAAAGCTTTTAAGACCTGTCTCTCAGTCAGATTTGGCTGAAACTGAGCAATGTTGTGCCAAGATACCAGGGTACATGTCTTTATTTCTTTTGAACACCACTTTAAAGGCACGGTGAAGTCTGCTCAGCATTCTAAGTCAGATTCAGTAGATGAGTCTCCCTGTGCCTGGAAAAGCACCAAGGTACGACATGTACAAAGAAATGGGCTGCTCAGCTCAGATAAAGGTGTAAGAAAATCTAACTTATAAATTCTCGTGCTGGGGTAATCAAACATTATTCTGTTTGCATTGGGGCACTGACAAGTACACTGTAGTGCCTTTATTTTTGAAGGAAATGGTGTTCCTATAATCCAAAATGGGTTGTAAATTGCTTACTTGAAGTGGAATATTTTCTCTAATAAAACAATAAAGTTATTTTTTCATATGAAAAGTCTAGTAGAAATGGTAAAAGAAACTGAAAAATAGGGCAGAGAGCATTACTTAATCTTTCATTTTCAGTCAATTTTCAAACCAGGAAACATTTTCCTTTGCAATTCGAGTAAAATGGAGGTCAGACCAGGAAAAAGTTAAGTGCATTTCACAGCATTTAGTAGAAATAAAAATAATATAAAATGTAACAATTTGTGTTATTTCTCCTTGACTCGTTCCAAGAGAGAGCACTATTGTTCCAGTTGTAATGTGAGTGAATGATTTTACAAGCCATAACCCTCTCCTGAATACTGTCAGTCAATAATATTGGCTTTTGATGATAGGATGGTGCATTTCCCTTAGCAACATGATAATAACCTTTCCCACATCCTTGGTGTAGAGAAGGAGATTGAAAAAGAAATTCCATTCTGTGGTTCTGAAAACACAGGTGTAACGAAGCAGGGCCCCATAAACTGCCTCTCTTTGGGACAGTTGAAGATCTCTGAGCTAATGAGCTTGTATATTAGACTGTGAAATGAAACCAGGCCTGGGTTCTCAATCACACCTGGTTTTATACCAAGAGAGAGAACTGTTCTTCCTGGGATTTTAACAATTTGCCTTCAAAAGAAAATCTGCATTTCTGTATAAGGAAAGAATGCAAATCCTGTCACTGTACTTTCCTTGTACATCCGAATTCACCAAAGCAGATGCCTGTCATTTTTAGTACCACAGGATATGTGCTGGAAAAATATGGAGAACCTAAGCTTGTACAAAACCATTTTAAGATTTTTGAATTTAATCTAATGAAAGTTAGAAGCCAATTTCCCTGGAAGTGCTTGTGAGCTGCATCTCAGCTCTGCTGACATCAACCTCAGCTACCATTCTCCCAACATATTGCACGTGCTGTGTGACTTGTAGCAGAAAGATCCAAATGATATATAAGATACTGCTCAGGAGTGTTTGGAGAAATATATTTTCCAGTGCAGCAAGAGATACTCCACTTGATTCCATCATATACCATTACTTTAACTGAGTCATTGTGCTTTACTTGTATTAGGACACTACCTTTAAAAGAGTATCACTGACACCCAGCAAAAGGAATAGAAGACAATTGGGTAAGAAATAAAGGTAGTCAACTCCAGAGCTGTTGCATCCTAAAAGCAGCCATGAGAAAATTGCCAGACAAACACACAGTTATTGCCAATCAGCAACCTTTCCTCCATAAGTCTTGTAAACAGTAGATTTGGTTTTCCTTGAGGAAAGAGTAACTTTGCACAGCAGCCAGTACAGCCAGTCTTCTGTGCAGCTTTGGGTTCTTTCTCCCTGTGGAGTTAGCAACACACAGATGTTCAGAGCAGTCTTCCTTAGCTGTGCTCTTCAAAATCTTAGAAAAAAAATCCAGTTCAGCTGTGTACACAGACACTTCTGCAAAACTTTCCTACAACCATTTTTGATAAAGCCATCATAGGCATTTCTTTTTAGTGAGGGTTATTTTTTATGTCAGAGTCCAGCTTTCAATCCTCTGCTGTTTTCCATAGCTAAAAGTGTTCAGAAAAGGAAGGTCTTTTCCTATATTGTAGAAAAAGTTTATTTCTCCTTACAGAAAAGAATGTCATCTTTGTTGCTGGTTTTGCACTTAAACTTTCATGTAGGTAGGATCTTCTTTTGAACAGAAGCTTTTTGTTCTGTCTCTTTATAATATTTCTTGAAGAATTAGATGTTTGTCTTGTGGGAAAAAGTTATGTCAAAACGGAATTATTTCAGAAGAATTTGGAATATAAACAGAATGGTGTTTGTCCTGCAGCCTTAACTCAAGTGTTATTCTATGTTATAATAGCAAAACTGTAGCTGGCTCAAATGTGAGTGACTTTTAATTATGACTACCTATATCTGCTCTCATTAGCTAGAATAAAAATAATCCTGCCTTTCATTTAGAAGGTAAGTGAAAGGGTGGATATTTCTAAAAGGTCAACTTACCTAGCAATGTCTCATCCATTTTTTAGAACCTGTTCTTTTCTCCTACTCATTATGCTGTGCTTTATTATAATAGTATTTTATTATTTTAAAATTATTTTAAAATATAGTGACAGTCTTTTAAGAAGAGATCTATGACAGCCATTTAGTACATCAAATATCTAATATTAGCTAATTATACTTTATCTGTTGTAATGAGCATCAGTCTCACTGGTTATTAGCTGCAGCCAAGTTGGAAATAATAACCATAATAGTAATTTATTGTAGAGATGTTTAATTGTGTCTCAATTCTGATTAATCTAAACCGTGCTTTACTAATTGGCATTAAATGAAAGAAAAAAATTCCTCCATTATTTCCTTTCTCCTTTGAGGGAGCTGAGAATTTCCTTCAGTATTTATTATCCAACTGTGTTCTGACTTCTGTAATTAATACCCTTGATGCAAATTCCTTGAGTAAGAAAACAGAAATGCCAGTCAAGTAGCAAAAGCTGACATCCTCAGTAGTGTTACCACTGCTGTAGGTCCAGTGAAGTGTAATCTGTACTAAATTATGTCTACACTTAGAGTTTTACAATTCATCCTGCAGCTTCACAGGCTCTAGGAATGCAAATCAGTGCAGTTCAGGAATGGGCATGATTCTGAGAGCTCATGACATTTGTGCCCACAATTAGCAAGAGAGAAATTTTCCATTTGGTCTGTAGTCACAGGTTTATTTTACTACAGATATTTGGAATAATCATTATGAAAGTCACAGCAATGATCACTGGTTAGCCCAGGAAACTCATGTATTAAGAGTGTGACTTAATTTCTAGGTGTAGAATGAGATCTTTTCCTCATTTACTCAGAAATGATGACAACAAGCTGGGCCTACAGTTCCAAAAGCTTCCTATGGTAGTTGACACAGCCACCTTATTTATTCTCTCTACCTTAAATGCACTAATTCCAGTATTTTAAGTATTTGCTGACACTTCCTTAAATAAGAAGATTTTAATGTATTGCTTTGTTTTCAAAGCAAACTGAAATAATCCCATAGGCGTTGTGACCTCATGGCAGATACAGCAGGTTAGGGTTCAGTGATGCTCTTTAGTGGGCTGGAGGCCTCATTAGCTCATTCCACCCTCCAGCTGAATTTCTGCTTCTCCTGAGAAACATCTGAAGCCTCTGTGGTTTTGGCTTTTTGTTTGTTTTGGAGATGTTTTTGATAGATATTTCTAGTAGAGTGAGTAGAGTTGTAGAAGTATGACTCACACAAACCCACTTTTACTGTTCTGCTGCCTCCAGGCTATTTTAAACCAGTCTGTCACCATTTTTCAGTGGTTTAATGGATTCCTCCCACTCTTAATTGTTATTTCCCATGTCAGTATTTCCTTTCTTTATGACTCCTGTCTGGTGTAGCACAGATTTTAAAAGTCACACTATCACAGCAACTTTCTGCCTTTGGTACAAACCTTTCATTTTGTCATTTCTCAAAAAGATTTATACATCTGATTTGTTTCACAGTCTTTATCATCGTAGGATATGAGATCTTGAAAAGCACTGAATTTGTTCTGAAAGGAGTGTGAAGTAGGTATTATGGGCTCTGTTGCAATAAGCTTCTGTGCATTTATTCAATATCTTTTCCTTTTTCTCAGTAACTCTATGCACATTTTTCCTAAGAAAAAGAGCTCTGCCATGAAGTCTGTCTGAATAGAGCCACATCACCTGTTTAACGAGTAAATAAAAAATTATTTTTATTGGGGAGAGTGTAAGTACAACATCTGTAATTTCCCAGTGTCACTGATGCATTTATGAAATACTAACATATTTACTAAAAGGATCAGCCATGAGACTGGGAACTACACATGTACTGTCTGATTTCTTTCTGCCTCTGTGCCTTGATCATCGCTTCCTTTCTTTCCAAATTTTATGTACTTGAATTTTATTTTATTAAACCTTTCATCATAGGTTGACCACGAGTTCAGTATTTCAGAATTACAATCCGTATCTTAGGCAAAACTGATGCTTTTAATGCTGTAAATTCAGTTATTTACTCAGTGAGCCGCTATAAGAAAATGGTTAATGTATGTCTTCTTAAAATCTTCAAATGCAGCCAGAAACACAAGTGATGCTTCAACAAAGGCATGCAGAAGGATCGTCATTACTTTTTTTTTCAGTTTGCAGGGTTTCCAGCATAACTTAAAATTTTATATAATCAGCAACACAAGGGTAAATACTGGGCTCATTCAGTTTCCTTCCCTCAGGCAGACACACTCCCACAATGAATTCTGGTGCATACCTACAAAGTAAGCTTTTCCTGCTGAGTACTCTATAGCCAAGATTTAAAAGTCATAAAACTTGTAACTTTATAGGTTGCTGACAAGATTTTATTACTAAAGACTATGAAAAAAGATTTTCTTGAAACTCCAAGGGAGGATTCTGATACACCCAATAAGAGCACTTAAAGTGCTAATCGAATCATCTCAATACAGACAGTAAATCCTCCTAATTTCCCTTGTCTTGGGACTGATAGGCATGAGTAAATCTGGGGGAGTGCATTGGCATGTTGAGGAATCCATTCAGCACAGGTACCTGGGGGTGCAGCTGCAGGTTCAGCTCTGGGGGCAAGAGCCAGAGCCACAGGCAAGAGACAGAACAAAGGTCCCAGGTACCCCGGCCCAGCCAGGAGACTGGACACTCTGGAACTGACAGCTCTGAACTTTCCTGCATTTAGACTGAGGGTGTAAAGCCCAGGATTTTTTGTTATTTCATTATTGCACCATCGTTAAATGACGTTAAGGATCTGGAGGTCTGAGACTATTCTGGGAAACCTGGTGTGACTCTGAGTATGGAGGGTGTAGCTGCAAAAGGTCCAAAGTCCCAGCTCAGGTGGTACCAGAGGGGCTCCTGGATGGTCAGACAGGGAAGTTTCCCTATCGGGCATTTGTAAAATATGATGTAGGTTTGGTTTTGTTTTGTTTGAGTGAGCAGAATCATTATAAAGAGATTGGAGTAAAATTTCATCTAAATCAATGGCAAAGTGCCCACTGACTATAGTGGCATGTGCCATCAGGCCATGGATGACATGGATTATGTCAGAAGCATCCACTACTTTAGAAGTGAAAATGTTAGTCTGTGTTGACCATTTCAAACCCATAAATTATTTTAAAGGTGAAAATGTGAATCCATTTTGACCATTCCAACCCAAGAGTACTTTCTGCAGTTGTTGTAAATGAGATAAAATTCAAGTGCTTCCATAAATTACTGTCAATATAATGAAAATGTAGAACTGTTTGCAATGCAGGAGTTTATTTAATAATAATTATTGACTTTCCATTGTGTGTTTTGTTCCTAGGATAAATTAAGCAAACTGGGGCCTTGAAAATGTGTTTTCTACATCTCAGAAGTGTATTCTCACTATAGCAGGTCCTCTCTCTCCCATTCTGGCCAAGAACTGCTCTGAAAATCATAAGCATGGAAACATGTTTTTGACAAAAAGTTTTGACTGAGTCAAATTAATTATTTTAAATGGAAAACATCTGATTCTTAACTCTTCTATTAGATCATGTATAACCAACTTTCCCAGTACCGAGTAATGTTAATGACCCAGCCACATGTTTTCAAACATAATCCATTACAGTAAGAAAAAGAGGGTTGGCATTTTGAAATCCTTATCAAGTTAAATGTCTCAAAAGTATGACACTGAAAGTAACTGTTTTGGATAATGTTCACCAAGAGTTTAAAGAGACAGGTATTTCTGTGTGCAATTTAGGCAGCCATCAACTGAAATTAAAGGAAGGATCTAATTGCTGACACAGACACCTTGTGCCATTTCTGAAAGTTATGTCATTCCTTTCCTCTGGCTATCTTTCTAGCAGAGCCAAGTATTGAGAGATGATGAAAGCTGTTGTGCTGTAGTTTGATTTTTGTTGTGTTCCCGGTTTTTTTTCCATTTAAGTTTTTCACTTGATCATGCTCTCTGTCTCTTGGTAAGTTATAACCTCCTTTGTGAGCCATTTATTTATAGTGAGCTGTTTAATTTTACTGAGGAATGTGGCTTGCCTGGGAGGATTTGATTGCCTGATGCAGTGGTGACTTACATTGTTAGGCAGGGACTTGTGAAGTGCTGTTCCTGTTGCCACCAACCTTTGCATTGTTGTAGAACATTAGAGCTAATTCTGTGTGAAGAAAAAATATTTTTCCCTGTATTTAAAGATTATAACATCATTATGGTAGTATGGGGGTAAATTTCTTGTTTTTGAAAGGTGTAGTATACTCTGATTTTAAGCCATAGCATGTGCATTCAATTTATTTTCTGCCCTTCTCCTTGCTCCTGGTATAGTTCAGTACTTTGATTTTTGGTAATGAAATATATTTGTATGCTTAAGGTGACTTTTTAGTGTCTTACCTTTTTTTAAGATCCATGAAGGTTCTTCTACCTTATTGACACACTTTTTAATAAAAACAGGGCAGGTAAAAGGATATCTTTGTGGATTGAAATGTTCTTAAATATGGCTGTATGAACTGGCTCTTAGTAGTCCAGAAAAATTGTCTCTTCATGTGTATCGAATAAGAAATCTATTTATTTAGGTTTCTTCATTTATCAGAGATTTCAATAATAGTCCTGAAAGGCATTGGGGATGGAGACAATGGAAAGTGTCAGCTCTAATCATTTTTAAAATGTTGGAAACCCAGTCTTCAGGCTGTGGGTTTGTTGCATTGTTGTCATGAGGAAC
Source organism: Luscinia megarhynchos (assembly GCA_034336665.1). Lineage (NCBI taxonomy): Eukaryota > Metazoa > Chordata > Aves > Passeriformes > Muscicapidae > Luscinia > Luscinia megarhynchos. The sequence continues at coordinate 53,059,773 of CM067566.1, read as the reverse complement.
ACCTATAAGGCCATTCCTACTGTATCTCACAGATAACTTTGAAAATTTTAAAAAAACTTTTAAGTTTTGGGCAATTTACATTTCCAAACCATTTCTTAATAAATGGATGAGGACATGATTCACTTTAAAAATTCTTGTAAAAAAAAAAAAGTGGACTAAGGGAAAAAGAGCATGACCTTTGTGTTTGGAGGAGCTGATAATGGGAGGGGGGGAAAATGCATAAACAAACTTAATAACTTCAGTTTGTCCTGGTGAATAATGAACTGAATACTCAGCACTTTTTTTTTTTATTTTTTAATTTGGTATTTTCAAGCACGGCTGAATGCTATAGATGAGAAGGAATAACAAATTTTTAATTTGGATAATACTTGCTAAGCATTTTAAACTTGTACATCTATGTGGTACACTGTTATTATGGGTAGCCCTTTGATAATTGTATCATTAGAGTTATCAGTCATTACAGTTCTAAAAGATTAAATTAAGATTAAGATTAAAGAGGGCACAGTGAAAAATAGTTTTCTTTAGATGTTTATCTGATTACTATTTGTTTTAATCATTACATTTCTGGATGTTGTCAATAACCAAGAAAGAAATGAACAAGCATGACTGATTGTTGTTTATTTTAGGGCTTTTCTGCACAGTTTCATATTTAAGTGAAAGGGAGAAGCACATCATCCTCCACGTGACTGTACACAGTAATATATATTTCTGGTTCTTCTGGTAAATTTCCAGTTCATTTCAATAAGTCAGTAAAAAGAGGTAAAGTTGAGGGGCAGGGGGAATGTTTATCTACAGCTGAACCAAGGGAAAATTTAGGAATGAAGATTAAATAGTTTTTACAAACAACATGAAACAAAGATGTTTCCTGAAGTTTTTTGTTTACTCTTCACTAAAATACCTAGAGCCTGACCATTTTCACAGACTAGTATGTCTGCATAAAATTTAAAATGCTTATGAAACACAGACTAACTGAAAATCTGCAGGGTATAATTATGTATCATGGGAAAACAGCTGCAATGGAAACCAAGGAAAAAAAACAAATAAGAAAACTGGGAAGAGTGAAGTTTAAAATAAAGTAGTTAGTTTGGCATGCCAGTGTTCCAGAATGTAGGAGGTTCACACACACAAATTACCAATTTTTTAGTACTGTGAAAGAAGAAGTTTAAAGTTAATAAATATTGCTTTCATTCTGGTACTGCCGATGTGCAGTAGGATGAAGTTGAGATACTGTGTGAGAGGGGAACTTGGACTATAAAGTTGACATATTAATATTTCTCACGGGATTGTTTGGGTTCCTCTAGGTCAGTTTTCTTTGATCTAAACTTCTGTCTCTGTGGCTAGAAATGTTCCTGCAGTTGCAAGCTTGGTAGGCTGGCATCTTTGTATGGGCAGTTCTGAGTTTGCTGCTTTGTCCATAGTGAGCTCGGCTCACTGAGCACCACTGGGAGGAGGGATTTTGTCCAACCTGACCACTTAAATGAGGGTTGTCATATCAGTACACAATTAAATTTGGACAAGAAACAGTTTTACTGTACATGGGAATTCCAAATATTTCAGGATCCTGTTGTGCCTGGTATGAAACAAGCAGGTCCTAATCTGTGTCATTTGGTCACCCCAGCTCTAAGCAGCAAAGCCTTTAGCTGTGATAGTGAGGTATTTGTCAGAATTAGAAATGGCCAGAATGGCACTTGGGGCTTCTTGTACCTTCATTATTTTGCTTTATGCTTTGCTGTGTTCTTGAGGATGATCCTTCAATTGCAAGTTTGTGTATTTGATGTTTATTGCCATGTTTATAACAAATTTTAATGAATAATATATATAGGCTTTTAAGTTATGAATTCTTTAAGCTTTTTGCTTCAGTCACCTCTTCTGAATATCTTTATTCTCTTTCCTTCTGTGACCTCAGAATGGTTGATTCCAGTATTCATTTCCATAATTATCGTTAGCAATGTGTGAGGTTGAATGCAAATTTGTTAGCAAAATGATAATTCCTTATCATAACAAGAAAAAAACCCACAGAAATAGCTGTCCATAAATTAAGTCAGCATTATATTGGGTTTAATCTATTTTATAAAGCATTGTGCACCTCTTAGATGGAAAGAGGTCCTTAGAGTAAATGAAATTAATTGGGGAAAAATTAACAAATGTTATGAAGCTGTCTTTTTTTTTATGTATCAGTACCACAGTCATATAAATGCTACTCACATGTTAACTAGATGTTTTCAGCATGCAAATTTGATGGGACTGATCATCATAAATATTAATTTATTCTGAGGTGCAGAGGCTTTTGCAAACACTAATCCTTGTAACTCCTCCACTCCTGCAGGGTGGAGAGGGGTTATCTTCTTTCACAGAGGCTTGAAGGTATTTGTGTTGGTGACCCTGCAAGCTCTCCTGGTCTCGGGCTGGGAACTGATGCTGCTTTTCCTGGCTTCAATTTCCAGTTGTTAGCAATTCCTCACTGACCTGTGTCTTACTCAAAGAGCTCATATCCTCACTCAGAACAATTCTGCAACTCCTTTGCTGCCACACTGGGAGGTGAAGCCCAGTCTGCAAACAGATTTGCCAATTCACAGTCTGGTGTCGGGAAGGATAATTTCTCATTAAATAAAGAAGTGGCATCTGAGGAATATTTTTTGTGTGTTAAGATAGCTTTCAGTTCACTACAGCATTAAGCAGAGAAGTCACTGGTATTGTGTGATGCTTCAGTTCTCTCTATTATAGTGAAATTTTTTTGCTTGTAGGAACAGAAGGATAACATGACAAATAATTTGTATATACAAACACAAATGCACACTATGTTATTTGCTGGGAAATGCAGAGTGTTAAATACTCTTTTGAAAAGTTCTTTATTTTCTATCTATGGAGTCCTTCTCATCTTATAAGGTAGTGAGTTCCTATTTTTTCTGTGTTATGTTTTTTTTTTCCCATTGGGTGTCTGGACACCAAGGGCTTAAAGTGTGGAAACATAAAGGACAGACTAAGATTTAGTGGCTCTTCTGGCACAAGGAGATGACTTAAAAGTGTCCATCATTATTCAATCCTTCCTCTCCTGTATTCATGCATTTTTTTTTGTGGCTTATGGAAGTCATAATTACCTGTACCTAAGAATGTCCTGCATACCTCTATGAATCCTTCAAAGCAACAGTGCAAGCAGACTTTGTGGATGCAGTTACTTAGAAGGGTTCAAAAAGGCAAAACTGAATCTAAGCAAGTACTTCCCTCACCAGGGAAGAGTTTTAATTTAAATTGACTGATGACTATGATTTAAAGGACATCAAATATTCTTCTGTGATGCATCTATATTTGACAGCCCAATTGCAGCAGATTCATCCCTTCAGACTCTATGGGTAGTTTAAAAAAAAATAACTAAACACAAGGATGTGAACTGGAGTTCAGTTGATCACTTTGTCAGGTGCCTTTGTGCCTCTGACTGTTGATAGTTTGTTAGGAGAAAGGTAAGAAAGAGGTGACTGCTAGCAAAGGTGGCATTTAATGGCAGTGTGCACCTAATGGCAGAGAAAGAAGCAGAAAGATACAATCACTTGACTTAAAGAAAAGGTCAGAAGCAAATGCAGCACCTGCTCTGTGTGTCTGGTGATTCTGTAGGCTCTTGTGGGCCAGAGGTTTGGGGCTCATTATTTCACCCAGCAACCATGAAAGGGAGCCTGGGCCCTGCAGTTCCAGGCTTTCTGAGGTGTCCAATTAAAAATGGGTGAATGGCTGGACAGATGGATGGATAATGTCAGATGGACCATGCTGCTTGTCTCCCCGTTAATGAAGCATTGACTCTTCCTCCATTCCAAAGCATCCTGTGTGCACACAGAGGACTGACCTATAGCTCAGTCCAGGGACTGAAGTGTTAATTGAAATTACCATCCTAATCAATATGACACATACTCTTCTGCATTAGTCTAAAGGCAGATTAATGTAGACGAGATACTTGTAACCTGCCTTTTCTACATTCCAAAACTTCAAGTGCTGCCAGGGAAATTCATCAAAGGTTCATCTGAAAAGATATCCCTGCAGGGATATAATATACATAAGCTGTGCTGTGTTGCTTTTTGGCCATACTAGCCTTATCAGGTTTTTTTTTTTTTTCCTTGTTTGTTTGTTTTAGTGGGTTTTTGGTGGGTGTTTTTTGGTTTTTTTGGTTTTTTTTGTTTTTTCAGTTGAGATGTAGTTGTTGCAACGTGAAGTTGGGCTTAAGAATGGCTAAAGGAGCTTGGGTTAAGGAAGATCTGTTCCTTTAAATCAATTAAATACCACCTTATTTCTTGGTATGTGGCTGTCATGAGGATGGAAGAAACCCACCTCACTGTCACACTGTGGTTAATGCAGCATTGTACTGTGGAGTAAAACAGAGCATTTGGCAGCAAAACCAATCAGTTTACAACAAAGATGTTTAAAGAACTGGCCAATTGTTAGGTTCAGTCAACAGAAGCCATCTTTCTTTGCCCTGCAGGAGTTCAGTTTATCAAGCAGGTCTTTCCATCTGGTTGCATGGTGATGTGGGGTTTTTTTGTTGTTTGTTTCCTTTCTTAAATAACAGCACATTCATCATTTTGTCTTCTTGAGTCAGTTTTGTCTCTCTAGTATCAACTCCTACAGAACAAATCTACTGCAAAAAATATCACATGGCTAACATCAGAAAAATCTCTCTTGTACAAATATTTTACTTAAGAGAGGGTTCAAATACAATCTGTGATGTGACAATTAATGTTAATCCTGTATTTAAATAAAGATCCTTCTGTGGTACATGATGAGAAACCCTGCTAGTATGAATAGAGGATCCCTCTTGTGTCATTGCAAGAAGATGTGAAAAAGATGAGCATCGTGGGAAGTTTTACTGTGCCAAACAAGCTTCTTGTAGATTGACTCTTACTCTTTCACAGTCCTTTAGGCAATTGAGTTGTTAAAAGTAAGGATTTGGAGGCTTGTTGGGATTTTTACAGTGAGCTGAGTGTATTTCCTACTGTGACTAGGAAACACAGCAGCACAGCTTTGTCCCCAGTGGTGTTACTAGGAGCCTCTTGCAGATTAGGTTGATCGCTCCTTGATACATTGTTGATCAAAAAAGAACTCTCTCAATGCTCTTGACAAATGGTGATAACCATTTCTGGTGTTAAATCCATTTGGCATGAAAATTAGTGTTTACAGGTATCATGGTGACATAAAAGCAATTCAAAGAAACACAGAAATTGCTGACACATACAACTTTTCTGTCAATTTACAGAACAACTTTGCTGTAAATTTATTTAGAAGCAGTGTAAGAGTCTTATTGGTAAAATGACTGCAAAACGGATTTTTAAATATCCGAACTCCTAGTAATTTACCTAAGAATATGGCAATGTTGCAGCCTTAGCAAGAATGGTTTACTTGTAGGGATAATATTGTTTGTATGACAGCTGTCATGTCATTGAGTCTGTGTTACACTGGATTCTTGGTATTTGAACAAGGATCCACTGTTTTGTAAAAGGCCCGTGCAGTCTTCTCACAGAGGGGGAATATGGCTTCTTTCTTTGTTTAATTTTAGAGTTGTGTAAAAAACACTGAGAACACATAAATAGATGAGAGAGGATCATGGATCAATTATAATTTCAATGGAGAAGATTTTGTAATACAGAATAGAATTTGATAATCCAAATTGACCTCTTTTTAAAAAAAAAAGTTATTCAGTGAAGGGATGGAAAATACATGTGTAGCAGATGACCTACAGAATGAATTGTATGCTTGTCAATCTTTATTAAATGTGTGAAATTCTTAAGGGTATTTTAAAAAGCACTGCACCAATGTATGTACAGTGCAGATAGGCTGCCACAGTCTGTTGCATAGACATGAAGTTGTTGGGTGGCTTTCTCAAGGTCATAAACACCCCAGGAGGTGTGAACATCCCTGATTCTTTTCTATAACAAGTTTATTATTATTTTTTTCAATTTTAAAAAAAATATGAGATTTTTCTAATTTAAGAAAAAATAATGAGAAGGGAAGAGTACAGCATGGAGTTGTGACTTTAATAAAAAGCTTGTCAGTGACAGATCCAGATCTCATGATCTTCCACTTACTTACCTGGTTACGTGGTGCTTTTCTGGCTTAATCTCTTTTCAAACTTGGTATAGTGATAGACTTCCAGAAGTAGTCGTGACATTCCAGCCTTGCTTCTCTTTTGCCATCACATTTGTATGAGAGATCTCTGTTTTGGTTTTACTCTGCTTGCTTGCATACAGATGGGGAAATGAGCTGAGGCTGAGGAAAGGGCAGAGAGACCTGGTCTCTTGGCACAGAACCTGCTGATTCTGATTAATTATTCATTGAACTATAAGATCAAAATAAGTTACTTGCAGTAAGTTCTATAATTAGTTTGATAAAAACAAAACCAAAAAGCCAACCAAGCCCAAAAACCGTGACAATTTTTTTCTTTGTGTGACAAGCTAGAGCAAAATTATCTGAATGAAACAGCTTTCAATGAATCTATGGGTGAGCATGATCTGGTCTGATCAAAAAAATGCAAATATACAGCTTCAACTAGAATATGCTCCCACTGGAAGGATAACTAATGGAAATCAAAGGTGCCTGGAATGAGAGTGTAGTTTCTTGGATGGTGGTGGTTTGCTACATAGAGAAGCTCCACAAAACTTACCCAAAATGTGTTACAGGTAACAGGAGTGGGATAGAAGGGAGAGTTCAATTTTTCCTGAATGTGTACTGGTTTTATCTGGGGTAGAGTTAATTTTCTTCCTAGTGGCTGGTGTGGGGTTGTGTTTTAGATTTGTGCTGAACACAGGGCTAATAATGTAGAGATGCCTGTGTTACTGCTGAGCAGAACTTACACAGAGCTAAGGCCATTTCTGGTTTTCGTAGTGACAGGAGATTACAGGGTTTGTGGGAGGAAACAGAGCCAGGCCAGGTGACCCAAACTGATCAAATGGATATTCCAGACCCTGTGACATCCTATTCAGTGTATAAAGTGGAGAGGAGAACAGGGAGAAAATTTGGAGTGGTGCTGTTTGTCGTCTTAAGTAACTCTTAACTGTGATGGGGCCCTGCTGTCCTGGAGAGAGCTGAACTGGAAGCACTGAATGAATTCCTTGTTTTGCTTTGCTTGTGCATTTGGCTTTTGCTTTCCCTGTTAAACTGGTGGCTTTTTTTAACCCACAGATTTTAAAGCTTTTACCCTTGTGATCTTCTCTTTGATCCTCTTGGTGAAGGGACTGAGTGACTGCGTGTGTTTGCTTGCTGTCTGGGCTAAACCCAGCAACACACATTGCTCTTGTCACAGAGAAAATTCAATTTAATGATAGAATGTAAAAGGTAGTGGAGTGTTATGGGAGATGCTGGAGCCAGGCCATCAGAACAAGGTAACTCCCATGGCAAAGGGACAGCTGACTGTGGTTCTCTTCAGCTATCCCTAGAAAACCCAAAAGTTTCCTCTGTTTGAAAAGTTACATGTTTTTGTTTTAATCCTAGCAGACCTGAGCTGTGTGTTCAAGATTATTTAGACCTCCTAGAGTTTTAAGAAAGTTTAATATAAAGTGTATTTAATATAACACTTACTAGCAGGGTCCCTGGGAGCTGATTTCATCCTGATACCTACCCACCCACAGATGCAGGTATACATTTCTTACAGACATACTTACTGTAAACATGCTCATGCTGTCAATCTCTAGGTTGCTTTAAAAAAAAAAAAAAAATTACAGATGCTCTTGTTCAGAGCTGCATCTGTGTAGCTCTCGACAGCAGCCTACTAGAAAAAAAGGCATTGAAAGGAGATGGGAGGAAAAGTAAATCAAATGCCAGTCAAAGGTTCTTATCAAGAGCCCCAGGAGAAGAAAGTGTTGAATCTACCTGTGATTGTCCAAAAGAAATGCTGGATTTTTCTTTCTCTTTCTGTGTGTACAAAAGGTAGAAGATTCAAGGGGTGGGAATTTCCATTTGTGAATTACAAAAGTGTGTTTAAATTGCAACTAGTGCAAGCTTTGTGCTATATTAGTAGTTTATTTATAGAGAAGATAGAATTTATAGGCCTTGGGTTTAAGGTACAAAATTGAAAATCAGAGGATATGGAATTTCTGGCCCAGAAACAGCATATCTTCCTGAGGGAGATCATGTAGGTGATTTAAATTCCATCTGCAGAACTGCCAGAGTACACTTACTCTTTTTAGTGGCATAGTCAGACTAATTTTATTAATCCTTTTAAGTGCTCAGAAAGCAGCCATGGTACATGTGCAAAATACTGGGTCTTGCAGGTGTTCTAGATGCCAGAAATATCTAAGAATATGGCAGTGAACATGGTCCTGGAGGCTCTATTCTGAAAACCTGGGAGAGCTAATTGGTAATAAGAATATTAATTCATGTAAATAGTCCACACTGGCATCTGACTGTTTGACTTTTATGAATGCTGTGATTTAATTACTGGTTTTTGGCACATCTGAGGACATTTCATTGAGCTGGTAAGCTTAGATCTGGTATTCATGAAAGGAATGGGCAATATCTTGCCTATTATATCTCTTATGCTATGCCTTAATTAGCAAGAAATATATTAAAATAACCTTATTCTAGTGTTTTTCATCTAATGCATATAATGTGAATAAAAGCATCATATCTGACAGTTTCAATGAAAATCAGGTTCCCCTCTAAGTCACACTGTCCTTAATAAATAAGTTTGGATGAAGAGAGCTGTCATAAAAAACTTAAGATTGAATATATTTTCCAAATGGCTACTGGTCTTAAAAGTTTGTTTATTAAGTTTTTAGTAGTTATCTATTTCATTATGCACACAATGTCATAAAGCTTAGGATAAGAATCTTTATCATTGAATTCTAAGCAATATTTCATTACTGATTATTCTCTCTTTTAAAAGTCTCTTTCCACTTCCCTCATATCACAAGAGGAACTAAACACTTCTTTCATATTTAACAAATAATGAAATTGAAATTCAATAATTAAAATTCGAGTCAAAGAATAACTGGCTTTATCCCTCCATTTTCTGCTACACAGGTGGATGAGAGACTAGAAATAGGTAGAGGAGTAAAAATGTCATGTCATTATAGCTATAACATTACTGTCTCATCTTTCCAACTATTGAATTTAAAACAAAATCTACTCAAAGCCATAAGATTTGGTCCTATTTGTTTTCATAGAAAATAAACTCAGAGATGATTTTACACTCATAAAGGAAAGGAAGATATGATTTCTGAATGAAAAACAGGAATACAGTTTCAGTAGACACTGCCTGTGAAGACAGATTCATGTTCAAATGCTGTTACAGCACTAATTTCTTACTCTTAAATATCTCCATCAAATTTTTGAAGCTATTAGAGTATGATAGCAATGTTTCAATTTGCTGAAATTAAATTTAGCAAAGCAATTAGCACAATGGAGATAAGAGAAAACCTTAAATGCTGTAATGGAAAGATTGTAGGTATCATGTGATCATACACCTCATCTAAGAATTAATGTTTTTTGAGAGCAGCAGAGACATAAGTAGTAAGAAAACCACATGGCAATGAGTAGTGGAAGACACCTAAATTAGGGATAGCCACCAAATGGCTGGTGAGCCATACCCTGCCTTCAGGAAGAGAAGTCAAGGGCTTGATGCCTTCTCTACTTTGTTGACCAATCTGTATGAAATTGTCATGGTTTAGCAGTTCCATAATGCCAGCTTGTGCTGGTGGACTCATGGTAGCAAAGTTAGTTTTCTGATGCAAAGGTTATACTGAAAAGTAGAGGCTTTCTGCTGCTAAATTCCCATCTGTCCAGATTGTTTGTTTGGGCTGGAAGGGGGGCTGGTCAGAGCTGCCAAAGACTGGATTTGGAGAAGGGCACAAGTGTGAGACTGCTGGATGGATTGGAGCATCCCTCACAGTGATGGAGGCAATTTTGCTCTGATCATTTCTGTGGAAAAGGCCATGGCAAAGTGAGAGGATCATTCCAGGTGGGATTTGTGCTAGCATGAGAATCTGCTCATGGGCAGAGGGTTGAGCAGGGTTGCTGTGGCTTCACTGAACTGCAGGTACTGCCATTGATGGGTCTTGCTTGTAGTTGACACTACTTTCTCTGTTATTTGGAGCATGCCACCTACTTGGCTTTTTGGGAAATGATAGGTTTTCCAAAATCCACCGGAACAGAAGTTGCCAACTGTGTTTGCAGTAATGAAGGTTAAAGGACAAAGATCATTTGAAATGAAGGTTTCAGCTTTTCCTGGATGAATCAACTGCACACTGCAGCTGTCTTCTCTGTTCTGTGTGGTGGTGGAAAGGGGGAAAAATTCTTTCTTTCTATTATAGTCACATCAGCCATCTTCTATTAAATCTTTCCAACAGAGCATGGTGCCAAATAATCTCCTCTCAACTTTTTGTCCTGTTCCACTCAAATTACTTGGAATGTTTTTTTCTGTACTAAGAAGGTAAATATCTTACTTAAACTGTCTTATGTATTCAGAAAGCCTAATGAATTCAGTGTTCCTTTACAGGAGCTTTTTACAGTAAGCTTCTGCAGAAACTTTTTTCTCTTGCCCTTGTGAAAGCATTGTGTTTGATTTGTGAAATTTCACCTGTGCAAAAAAGAATGCATCAGCAATGTCGAAGAAAAAAATAGTTCTGCGTGATCAAATGAAAATAGCTATTTTTTTTTCTTTTTCTAAGGTGAAAATGTACTTTTCCACCATTGGAGTTTCCATAGAGGGGAGGGTGGGGGCAGAGAGACAGGAGATTAATTGGATATTTAGAGTCAAGTGTGCAGTTCAATGCTAAAATAAATCAGGACAATATAGCTGTGGCTGAAGTTTCAAGGTTGTCAGAAGTAAACAAAATAGTTGTTTTTCTCATTGTTTGGTTCTTCCTCCTCTTTCATCCATCCCTAAGTGTCTGTAAAGTGAAAAAGCCTAGGCATAAATGGTATGATTTTAGGAAAGACATTCTTTCTTAAATGTAGCCCTTTCACATGTACTTATGTTGCTGCTCAAAACTGGCTGGTTTTAGCTGAAGTTTGCAGGAGTGCCTAGTGATATTAGCTCCTTAGGTTTTATGCTTAGCATAAGACCTGAAAAGGAATAGTATTTTGCACTCAAGCACCCAGTAGTTTCTTCAAGACAAATGTCTTTAGAATTGCTGTTACCTAAAATTCTTTTAGATTCCTTAAGAGCTACCAGTAGAGAACATCTGTACAAAAAAAGAAATGCTGCTCTTCAGAGCAGCTCATGCCTAGTACACCACAAAACTTAGTTCAGAAGTTTAGTGTTTGGATGTTGCAAATAGATCACCCATCTGGAGTTATGGTGTTTAAGAATAAACTGACAGTAGTTTGTGGTTTAGGCAGCTTATGATTTTATCTTTGACACTGGTCTGCAAACACATTCTCAAAGGCTTCCAAAATATTTCTAGTACTTACTGTAAAATCCATTACTGATTCATTTGAATATGCAGAAGTGTTTATTAATATCAGTTAAAAGCATTCATTGAGTGATCTTTGATGATGATTAAAGTAGAGGGGAGTTTACTCTGGTTATGGTAGGTATTTGTATAAGTGAATTCTCTCTTATAAAATGTAGCTGCATCATTTACACAGCATGTGGAGAAATAAAGCTGTCTGAAAATGGAATTTGCGAATTGTACACTGGAAAATGCACATTCATACATCCAAAGTGGTATACAAGGAACCTACTTATTTTAGTAATTTAAATATATTTCTAGAGAAGTAAGGTCATAAACCTCTCCCTTCTGTTTCGAAAACTTGTTTAAGTCCCATATTCACTATAGTACATATATTTTTCCTGTTTAAAACACAATGTCTAAACTGCTCTCAATCTTTTATTTAATAAATTTATCAACTGAATTTTAAAATGCTGCAAGAAATATCTATATAACTTTGATGCCTCTGTCAATATATTGGTTTTTACAGCAGTTCTCCCAAAAGTATCTTTCAGTTTTCATGAAAAGTTATTTCTAAACCTCTGATGTCTTGCTTAAAACATAAGATTTCTGTATGTGGTCTTTCAAGATACTTGACCATACTTTACTCCTTGAAATATTAAATATTTTGGAAAACATAACTAACTGCAACAACTTCATTCAAAGAAAGTATAATAGCATGTGTTTTTCTTTGCACGTATGCTTAGGTTTATTAATGCACATCTGTGTGTTTTCAGTGCTGGAGAAATAAAATTCAAGAGTCATTAAAAGTGTACTTTTCAGAAAGAAAGCAGCCATACTGAAGAGGAACATTTTTTTAAGCAATGGTTCCCAAGTATTGGAACTCAGTACATAAAAGTAGAATTCAACAGCATTCAAACAATTCAACTGAAAATCTTTTGCAAATTCATACTATAACAATATTCTGTTTTCAAGTGGTGTTGTGATAGCAATTCTTTCCTTTAAAAAAAACACCTCAGGATTTATCTAGCATTCCTTTATTATGTGACCATGTCAAATTCAGAATGAAATGTGATAATCTGCTACCTTTACTGCCAATGTCTTTATGTGGGAGTGCTATTGTACAAACAGTTTAAAAATACCGGAGCAGAAGTGGTGTCATGCCCTCAGAGATGTAGAGAAATCATTCCAGCAAACTTGATGTTGGGGATGAATAGCCATCACATGGCAACGAGGCAGTTTGGATATTGTGCATCTGCCAAGTGAGTGCACAGTAATCAGTGTCTGCTGAAAGAAAGCACGGACCTGTGATCCCACGAGGAATGTTTGATGAATCTCAAGACCATCTGATCTGTACTTGAGAGGTAAATCTCTTTAACCTTTCTCATAGAGGTACAGCTGCAACCTTTCAAAAAAGATACATGATGCTTTTTTTGTTTGGTGAAAAGTTACACAATTAGTGGAACACTGGCTTATCCATTTATCAAATAATATTATGTTTCATGTCTTAAGAATATAGTTGTACACATGTAAGTCTGTCAAATCTTTATTAATTTTGAAAGATTTTCAAAGCCAAAAATTATATTTACAAAGTGCTTGGAAAAACAATCTAAATGAGCACAATTTCTTTTCATTAGTTATCTGATGAGAGTCAGATAACTTTGACTAAGTAGACTAAGTAAATATTCTGATTTTTACTAAGCCTCTTCGAAAAGAGGTGAATTGCTGTTGTGTTTGTTCACATAAAGCATATTAGCATCTCCCTGGTTTGATCCTGTGTTTATTTACAGCTTTGTTAGCTAAAGTTGCATAGCATTAGCACTTTTTGGGAAGTTGTAATTGCATATTGAAATTATATATTTTAATCTCATTTTAATTTTAAATGTTTTATTGAACAGCTGAATTAGAAAGTGTTTTTACGTGTACTTGAGCTGTAGCTCAAGTAATGAAAAACCCAAGTTTTATGCCTGATGATAACCTTGTGAATTTTAGAAATTATTTGATGTATTTTATGTCTGGCTGTGGCAAGATATAACCCAGAGCATTCCTCCCTTTGAAATTGTGCTGTACTTCATCTGATCTGTGTAGTATTCTCCCTCAGAAGTTTACAGGAAGGCACTCCATCTTCAGTGTGACTCAGTCCAGACATCCTCCTCACCTCTCAACCAATGGGTGCCTTCCTGCCTCAGTGGGCTTTATGAAGTAAAAGCCCCACCTTGGCTTTCAGATCCATGCTGAAACAATCAAACTTCCCTGTTCTGTCTTTCTGGGCCCGAATTCTGTATCTTTTTACATCTCTTGTCCTTTTAATTACTGTAAGAATTACTGCATTTTAGTGTGAGTCTCTCACACTTGCTGTGGTTGGTGTTATTTCTGTTGTGGAAACCTGAATTCCTATTGCATTTCTTTCTGGGCAGAGTAACAATAGCCTTTTTAGCCACTTCTCTCATGAAAGACAAAGTCACTATTTGGATTAATGTCTTCTCCCACCCCATTCTTATTTGCTGTACATTTTTATGACTGTGCACCATTTCATTGCCCTCCCTGTAGGCTGTGCTCTGGACTGCAGTGTTCCCTTTACTGGCTCTCCTGTTCCTGCAACAAGCTCTTGCTGTACTTTTTAGTCATGGTTCTCAGCTCTGATATATGCAATTTGACTTCAGCAGCCTAAGTGGGACCTCTTCTAGCTCATAAATGCTGTGAGATTAATCTCACCATCCTCCCTAGCAGCCTGGATGAAACCCCACAAACCACACAAGGAACCTGTTGCCTTTTGTTACAGTTGGGAGTGTTTTTGTTCTCTTTATATAAATTAACCAGTTTTACAAAGTGAACAGATTTTTAGTAGTGTGTTTTTTTTTTTCTTTTTTTTACATTTATTTATTTTATTTTATGTTGTTTTTTGGGGGCTTTTTTTTTTGTTTGTTTGTTTTGGTTTTTTTTGTACTATGCTTTATGCAGTAAGACAGTGACTATCCTGGCTTTGAGCAGTGGAAAGCTTAAAAAGGAAATGAAATGAGGTATAGTTTCTTGGTTAGGTGGCTCTTCAGTCATTTTGTGTTTAAAAATAAGCCAGATACTTTCTTATAATGATTTTCCCTGCATTAAAGGAGAGGGGGGAAATAATCAATGTGTTGACTTGCTTTCAATCACAATGACTTTTAAAGTGACATAAAGCACAGAGAGAATTATTCTGTTGGTGCAAAAACAATACCATCTGGTATTTAATTTTGATTACTATATGAAGCTTTGAGTGAATTTGTATGATTTTTTGTCAATTCTGTCCAGTGATATACATATTCCTCCTTTAAATCATATTCATTACGATTACCATTCTGTTGATACTGGAATAGGTACTATAAAAAGTCATAAAACATTAATGAAATCTTAACTAGTGAAGCTTGCATGAGTTGGTGATCCATTCTTTCTGTCTGAGGAGAATGAGCCCATCATGTGGCTATTTTAAGACACAGGTTGAATTGAAGAGGCAGAGATCAAATGCTCTGCCAGCCGTGTGTGAGCTGGCTTTTATCTGAGTCCAGAGACTGAAAATTACACCAAAATAATATATAGTTATCATAGCATTGCCCAGGGAACAGAAGGAAAGAAAAGACTGGAAAATATGAGGGACATTTGCCTTCCTGTCAAGCCCCACACTTCTCACCAAGCATGCAGAGGCATGGTCTCCTGTCCTCCTCATGCCATGTCGTTTGTTCTGGCCCTTTATTTTCTGTCTGTAATTCTCAGCTTTCCCTGATGGGAAATGATCCTTAGCTTTTGTTCCTGTCCAGATGTGCTGTCTGCTCAAGGTCCAGTTGATCTTTGTGCATTTTTTTCCTAACTCTAAAATGTTGTCTCTTATGGTCTGTGACATCAAACTCTTTTCTTTATCCTTTGCTCCCTTTTCATTGATTTGAGTCTCTTTTTCTGCTGGAACAGCAATTTTTCAATGGGTCTGTCTCTAAAAATTATGGAATACATAGAATTTTTCAACTGTTGGCATTTTTTCATGTAACCCTGACTTCCTTCCTTAAGCCATTATATCTTCTAGAAGATTTCTGCAGAATTGCATGCCTTTTCAAGGCAAGAATGAAGGATGAATACTGCACTAAGTCTTTCAGCAAATTACTTTCTTAGAACATCAAAACATTTCATAAAACATTAGTTTTAGATTCTTGTACAAGAAAATGAGATTCTGCTTTTACATAATATGAAACGATTTACATTACTGAATCTGTTGTTGATTATTGTAAATTGTAGTGGGGAAAAAAATCACGTTTTCTGTGGCATTTATTCTATTTATCTTTCATTTTAATCACATTTTGTTATCAAAACCTATCATCTTTTCTTCTATTATTTTAGCTAACTTCCTCTAGCTTAGTTTTTCTTTTATGATTTTCCTTATTTGTTTTTTCATGTCATCTTCTTTTCTCTGTGTCTTACTTAATCCATTCTTGTATTACATTACTCGTTTACCCTTCTTTCACAGCTCCTCCCTTCACAGATTGGAGGGCTGTTTTTTGCCACCACATACACAAGCCTGGACACTTACCAGGCTTTCTGGTGTTCAGGGTCTGATAAGCAGGGGAGAAAGCATCAATTTGAAAGTAAGATTAATTCTTTCCCATCCCAATTTCAACCAGCAGGTTTTCTGGATGAGAAACTGTGTCCCGAACTGGGATTGAACTTTATGTGTATGTAGCTTTCAGCAACTGTTTGTGAACCTGCTGGGCAGGGTTCTACACCTCACACTGGCATTGAAATCCATGAATTCCTGTTGTGCATAACAGGTTGGTTGATATAAATTTTCCTGTTCAGGTGTCTCATATATGTTTATTGAATTAAGAAAGCCAGAATAAATTCAGCCAGCAAACCTCTTGTGCAGTAAATGATTAGCAAGCAGCTCTTTTTCTAATAGGTTAGGATTTTACTTATTTTTGGTGACTAATGCCTTTTGATGTCGTTCATAGTTAAAGCATATAGACTACTTTGCTTTTAATGGACTGGATTACAAAGGCTAATGGCATTCTTAAAGATTATACAGTAGCTGATTAGTACCTGTGCAAAAGGTTTTTCATTGTTGTGAGGTTTAGTAGTACACTGAAAGTAGGATTAAACAGTAAATAATTCGTCTGATACTTTATGAAGAGTGAAATAATTTCATCATTTTATCAGCAGATTTGACTACATAACAACAATGTTAAAAATTTTAGGGATGAGCGTAAAAAAAAAAATATACAATTTAGCTGGGCAGTAAGATACCTAAGATAAAACACATTGCTTTTGTGGAGAGCAAAATGGGAGTTGCCCAGATTGGTCTTCATGATACCATAAACCAAGGTGTTTCTTTCCACCGAATCAAAAAAAAAAAAAAATCTATGCCTCCATTTTAATGAAGAAATTCTCCTATTCATTCTGTTTGACACCTCTGTGACATCAGTCTGGATTTTTTAGTTTTCTGAAACTATACTCATCTCTCTGCAGGATATAAAAAGTTGCTGTTCACTCCTGTAGGTGTATAACACAGGCTTTCTAATTTTCATAACTCCATTAATTTTCCTAACACCTAGTAGTAAGTGTTAAGCCTATTCTTACAGGTTGGGAAAATATGTAGGGCAAATCATCATCTGTCTTCATACAACTGTGGACACACAGAGAGGATGAGAATCCAATTACATGAATATTGTGGCAGGAGCCTTTTGGTGAAGAGCCAGAGGGTGAATTTTGTGCAAAAGTAATTGTTTTGTTGATGGGAATGCTTGCAGGAGTGTTCACCTGGGCATGATCTGCTTCTGTGTGCGTGGAAGAAAGGCTGTGCTGCAGCTTCAGTGGTGTTATGTCTGGATACTACATTTCTATCTGTTAAATATACTAGCAAACTTATTCAACCCTGAAAATTCTCAGGTTTTCACTAACAACAACAACAAAAGATTAAGTTCATGCACTTTGCTTGGTTCTGTTTTGCTTAAGCCTGTTAAAATGTCATTAAGTATTCTAATGTTTTGCAGTTTGCTTCAAGGTGTGAGCATGCCCCACACTGGATGTGACTGGCTTCTTTCTTTTAGGTCACAGGTGTGATGAAGGTTTTGATAGATTTTTGCATGAGTTCTTGCTTTATATATGGCAAACAGAAGAAAGAAAGCTGTGTCTCAGTATAGCATAAAGGAGATTTCTCTGGAGATACCTTTCAATGGGATGGAAACTTCCTGTGAAAATGAGTCAGTCAATCAGCAATAAAAGTGAATGTTACGATTTGGTTTGGAGATTTAGCCTGTAAGATTGAGAGTGCTTAGTACCACCTGCAAAGATCAGGACCTAACTGGGACAGACGTTTAATCATATATAATAGGTATGGAAATCACCCCTCTCTCTAGCCTTAATTGAACTACTCATCCACTGTATGAAAGGTGCTGAAGGACAGTCTCCAGGATGTAAATAATTGTATAAGTCATTCTGTTACTGTTGTCATAAGATTTTCACACGTCTGAGTTCTGGGGTGAGGGTGAAGGCAGTCAGATGAAGCCATGTGTATTATTACCATAGCAAATTTCACACTTTAATGAGTTTTTTCTATTAATTTTAGCAAAAAATTCTGCTCTTTTCTGCAAAATCAGCCATTTTATATTTCCAGGGATAGCATTTAACTTTTCTAGGACAAAGTTACTACAAATGTTGTATAAATATACCAGCAGCTGAGGACTAATAGTTGGATCTAAATTCTGTTTGTTTTTCTGTCGGACTGGGAATCTTTGAATGACAAATGTTTAAAGCATTGACAAAGGCAGATAGACTCTCACTGAGAGCTTACCTGTACTCTGTGTCCACCAGCTAGAGTGAGAGCCATCAACTTCTTGCATTCAGATTTTCATTTCATCTCCAATCAAGAAATCTAAATGAGGAGAAAATAACCCTTTCTTCTCTTTCTGACATAAGCTAATTGTTCTGTGTAATTTGAAATGAGCAAGAAGATAAAGAACTTCCATGAAAACAAACAGATAAATAAGGAGTGTAATCAGTGCTAACAGTTATTAAACATATATGTACTAAGAAAATCAGGGTCCAGGTTAATAGGTAGAATCTACTTTTTATTTTAAGCAAATAAACGTGCGCTCTTTAATATTATATCCTCATTTTGTTGATAGTTTTTAATTAATTCCCTTAGTTTTGTCTCTACCTCATTATTTCTTTTTGTGGTTGGGGCTTATGCTTTGCTTCAAACTTTAGTAAAAACGTGTGTAGAAAGAGTGTGAACTATAGGATGGGAAGTACTTAAAAAAAAAGAATAAAGGTGAGTCACTGAGATCTTGTACATTTTGAAGTGGGAGTCTTTAAGACTGTTGTAGTGTAGATTTATATACACTGATGATATTTAGATGAGTTATTTGTCACAAACAGCTTTTACTGATGGAAAAGTTAGGCAGTATTCTGAAGAACTATTTTTTTCACACAAAATCTGATTATTTTCCTACTATGTCTTTATTGTGTACAGCATAGTAATTTTCAAAACATCTAAACAGCAGGTTTTTCGTAAGAATTTTGTGTATTAGCTGTACAAATGGTTTGGTTGTGTAGCCTTATAAAAATAAAATGTGTACAATTGTCAGATGTGCCAAAGTCAACTCAAATCATCCCACCTGAATGCAAAGGAGGGTGGTATGGTGCTGTGGGGCTGTTTTGTTTCTATTTTCACTGTTTCACATCTTAAACTGCAGAGAATGATTATCCTTATTTTGGACTGTAAAAAGAGAAATTGTTTCCCAGTTCACATGTTGAATAGATCCTGGTAGTGGAATTGCTAAGGATAATGTTGACACTCAAAAAGATTATGTACTAGAGGGAGAAGCATACGAATTCTGAGTGGCTGGGAAATTGATATTAATCAGTCCTCAAAAAAGATATGCAAAAATCCCTTCATCTGTTTCAATGATTGAAAGTACACCCAGGAATCCTGTGGTAAATACTTTCAATTTGAGGTGCACCTTACCCACTCTAATGTATCCAGAAAACTTCTGGGAGTATAAAGTCCTGGGCTCCAAACCAGCATGGTTTAGGAAAACTGTCAAGTCCTTAATTAGGCCTGATGCAGGTGTAATGCAGGACAGAGGATTAAGGGGTCTGAGAGCCATAATAAGCAAAAGATAATGCGGGTATGGTCATGGCAAGAAATGGAAAAGAAAAACCTCAGTTTTATTCTGAGATTTTTTTCGTTGTCCTTTTTTTTTTCAGCTTCCTCTTCTCTAAGATCACAATGACCTATGTCAGAAGGCTTTTGTAAGCCTTATTTCATTAGTTCTCTGGGCTACAATGCAATAGCAGCAGCTGCCTTTATGATAACAACACACAGAACTGCAAGGAAGTCATCCCTGAAGTCTGTGTGTGGGCTTTCTTTATTGGTTTTTTTTTAGTTCTCTATTTGTGTTACTTACATGCAACATATTTTCGACAGGAATTTGAAAATACCTGAGAGTCAGATGCTGCTGCCCTGTCAGTCCCAGTAGTATCACACTCATCCAATAGCTGGTGCAGTCATTTCCTGTGGGGAATGTTGCAAAGGGATGAGGTTTTAGGGACACCAGTTTTCTTACAAGAAGCAAAATAACAGTGGGCAGTTGCTCTGATGTGAAGTCCGAAATATAACCTGTTCTTTTGCACTAGGAAATGTAAGAGTAACTGGTGTTTTGCTAGTGAAAATTTGAAAAGAAATAATTGCCTTGAGGTAGTAGGTGTTTGGAGTGGCTCAGCAACACAAGGCATGACAGTATAATGGTATGTTTGAGAGCTGGGAAGCAGTTTTATTGTACATTGTTTAATTACCTCACAGTGGTGGGCTGGGGGCGGGGGGAATCTTCCAACATGACACTCAAAAATTATCTTAAAATGGAAAGAATTCCTATTACTAAAAATATGCTCAGACATAATTTGCCATACTTCATTATGATATGCTGTTGAAAAATGTGATCATCTCTGATCTTATGAATTATTAATTTAAATAGTCTCATGACTTGCTCTGACCATGAATAGAACAGGGGTACTTACAGGTATTTCCTTAACATTTGTATTAAAACAAATGCAAAACTCTTGATTAGATATAGAACTTGATAATACTAAGCAATTTATTCAAAATACAACTAATCAGGAAGGTAGGGCTTAGGAACGTTTGTTGTTGCCTAGAGTGAAAGAGAGTGTAATTAAAATGATAAGGTAGTCATGATTGGAATAAATTATTGAGGTTACAGAGATTACACCTTAAACCACTTGATTATTGTTGAGAAACTTTGATTGTGAATATGTTCTAGGCCTTTAAACATTGAAAACTAGATCCTAGAACATAATCCTTTCTTCAGTGGGGCTTTTGCTGACTGAACAAAACTCTTATGTGAATTTTCTCTCTCTCTCCTTCCAAATCGTCTACAATATAATCTGCATATTTTTATCTGTCTTTGTCTATAAACATTTTTTACCCATTGTTTACCTCCAATTTAAAATTATCAGAAAATGTGTGGAAATGTGTTTGATAATTTGAGGCAAGACTGGGAGAAGAGACTCATGTATTCCTGAAGAAAATCCAGTTACCAATTAAGATTTTCATTAAAATATTTGAGTCATGGTTAATTTGCATTAGGATTTATTATCTGAGCAAACCTGACCTATTAAACCTTCTAAATCTATTACTGTCAGTTAATGTCATGATTACAGGAAGAGCACATGGTGTGCCATGGAAACACAGCTGTTCACCAAATTTTTAACTTGAAATCACCATTGAGCAGTTTATCACTGAATTACTAGACACAATAAATTATTTTATGCTAGCCACTCTCATGTCCATCTTCTTAATATTTTCCTTGTCATTTTAAGTGCCTTTAGCCTTACAGGGTAATGAAAGGTTCTCATATCAAGTCTGATTACTACTCTAATGTTTTCCAGGCATGCTTGGTGATGAGCTTGGCATATGAAACAATTTCCTAGAGTAATAAAGCTAATTAAAGTGGGCAGTCATCCCCACATCACTCTTTAATGAATTATAATGAGCTCATTAATCTATCCAGTCTTGCTCACCACATCTATTGACTAAGCTTCTCTGGCAGTATAGGATAGAGCACATGCCCAGGAGAAAAAATGGACACTGAAATGCATCTGTTTTCCCATTTTTGACATAAAAACAGGAGAAAGCAGAGGTATACTCTAAGTGGAATATGCTTTTTAATAATCAGAATTGGAAAGGATAAACAGCCAAGTCCATCTAATGGTGGTGAAGAAAGAATCATGCAGGAGCTTAACAAGGTCTACTATTGCACTGCAAGTGATAGAATGATTAATGCTTCTGTGGCTCACACATATCATGTAAAATATGACTTACAAACAGTCCTTTAGTAACTGGCTCTCTGGGGAAACTGCCTAAAGAAAATAACATCAAGCTCATTTTTGGCTGGGTTTCTTGGCATTTTTCTTTGTTTGCTCCAAATTAGCAGAAAGGAGCTTGCAAGGTTATTTCATAACCAATTTCATAATGGCAAATATTGGAGAATTAAGTGGTAAGATTTATGAGTGGAAAGGGATGATTAATGCAAATATACATCTAGAAAAAACACCTATTTTTCTTTGATTCTAACTCCACAACTTTCTCCATCTATAAGAAATAAAGTCTAGTGACAGCAAATCACAGCTAACATGAGTTACCTGGTTCTTAGTAGCATTCCAATGCTCTTAAGTCAAATCCCAGAGGGATATTTTTATATTATTTTATGCACAGAATTTTATCTCTATTTGACTTATTCATTGCTTTCTTCCCTGAATCATACTCATTAATCTAAAATTATTTTTATATATTTTTATTCAGATCCTAAATAAAAACTTGACTTGGCTTTAAAAACAGTAATGGTAAAATAAAAATATATAATGTTGTTTTGTCGCATTTTTCCTCACAACTGGAAGAGCCAAAGTCCCTATTTCATAAAACTTCCCTTTCCTCATGTCTGTAATTTTCTTGTGATTCCAGAAGGCAGGACAAAGACTATTCTAAAGATGATATATTGAATTCAGCATAAAATAATGAATACTGTATTCACAAATACACAAGTTGATGGTAGAAGATTACAGTGGATTCAGGGAAGATTTGACCTTAGTGGCCTGTGCTATGCTGGAGCTAGAAAAAACTTTCCTATTGATCTCCTCACAGAGCAGCCAGGATCCAATTTGGACTTGTCTCCTTCTGTTTAGAAAAAACAGATTTTGTTTAGGACATTTTTCTCTGAATATGAAGAAATAAATCTACTGGTATGGCAGTAATTAAACTTCTACAAAATTGCTGCAAGTTGGCTGATATTTTTTCTTTACTTTTTTGGCCTGAATGTTTCTTGTCATGCTGCTTGGCAGAAAGAAACTGACATACATATGAAAAAGTGGCTGCATTTCAATTTTAAATTAAATTATATTTGCACAAAGTTATAGATTTTATGGGTATTCTTTCATGTGACTCAGTCTATGTGTATTACATGATTAATAGGGTTGTTTGCCTGTAAAAATTTGAGGTTTTGGTTTTGCTGATTTGGTATTAGGTAAAAGATTAGATATGATTATTTTATCCCTGATGATAATGAGTGTTAATGGGACAATATTAATGAAACATACGGTTACAAACAAGGAAAACCCCATCCTGATTGCTTTTGTCAAATTAGTAAATGCAATGAGGTCTTCAAGAGAATTTGCAATGCTGAAAGAAAAATTGTGGTTTAGGAAGCACTCTTGGCAGATAAGATAATCATGAAGAAAAAATAGAATTAAAATTTAGTGTTTGTTTCCACATCAGTAGATGCACCGGCAACATTGGGGGAACTAATCCAGGGAATGAGTCTTGAAATGCCAGTTTAAGATATCTGAGAATAGTAATGGAACAGCAGAGAATAGAAAATCTCTTGCACCAGGTCCTCATTCTGAGACTGTTCAGAGAAATTGTTCAACTGCTAATTCTTGTTACCTATTGCTCTCATCTTTGTGGCTGAATGTCAGATGATAATAGATAACTGCTTTTTGTTTGTTAGCTTTTTCTGAAAAAAAATCTTTTGAGTTTGCTACTGATTAAATTAGTGGAAACTGTTCTGGAAAATAGATTTACTTGAACCATGAATGAATATAATAAATGGGGAAGAGCAGAACTGACTTCCTGAGATGTTAATTGGACCTCAGAAGTCTGCTGGAAGAGTCATGCATGTGAATAAGGATGATCTGTTTTGTGTAGTTAACTCAATTTCCAAAAACCTTTCAACAAAGCCCTTCATCAAAGGCTTTTAAAGAATAAAAAGATGAGTAGAAAAGTCTTCTCTTGGATTAATGGCAGATTAGGTGTACAGTACAAAATACATAAGTAGTCATTTATTAAAGGAAGAATTGTACTTCTAGAGGGTCCAGAATAATCAGAATTAAAATGAAGTTTGAAATGTTGCAGAAAGATTTCATCATACTAAATGATGTAAAGATGAAAGGCAGTTGAGATTTAGTATCAAAAGACACAATGGAGTACATGAGGAGAAGAACAATCCTGTTTTTCCAGAAGAGGAAAGAGAACTTTCAGACATGGTGAATAGTTCATTGAAAAGACCTCCTTAGTGCTTACTAAAGCATTTTTTTTAAAAGGGACTTACAGTTGAGCACTTATTCTCAGTAGAATCCTGATTACTTGGTTCAAATGAAGAGTGGAGGATAGGTTTTGATCAGAAATACAGGATGTATTATGTAAGGAAGAAGATATTTGCTTGCTTTGAACAGAGATGACAGTAGTTAGACAATATGCATGTGGATTTATAAAACAATGGAAGTCATGGAGGAGATGAATAGGAAATACATCTGTCCTGTCTAAAGGAAACAGGAACAATGACGTTGTTCCACAGTAGGTTGAAAACCAGAGGAAGGTTAGGAGTTTTGTTTCACTTGTTTTCTCTACATGGATATGGAATTTATTAAGGATATCACCAAAGGAGATGTTGTACTGTGGATATGAATTCTGGCCACAAAGGGAGAATAGGTGGATTGATTATGTTGGAAAAAATGCATTCATATCTTTTGTTATGCTCTTGGTTGCTATTCATGATTTCTGCAGGTTAGATATATCTTGGGTTTCACCTGGCATAATCATTCAGTTTTTATGTTCTGCAGTTATTAATCAAGCTTCATTCTTTTAAACCTAATGCTTTTAATTATGACTCAGAAAGAGAGAAAATTTCAACTGGAGTAAAATAAAAAATCCAAATTCATTTGCTCAATCTGTATTTCAGGGTTAATGGAATTTGTCTCACTATGAAGAAAACATTGTTAAATTGGCTTTGTATTCATAAATGTCTGAAGTCCAAGTAGCATGGCCTATATAGTCTGAGTGTTACCTTCACAGTAAATATCAATTGAATTCTAGTATTGAAATGGATATAACTGCCCTAATTCACCCAGTAAAATATTTATTTGCATGTTCCATGTAACTGAACTTAGAATATGTTCTAGTATTGCATAGGGGGTTTTTTTAGGATTAATCACCCTTATTTAACATTAAAAGATCAGATCCTGTGCTTCCCAAACTCCATTTGATTTCCTGATAAAGAAGTTAAATAGAGAGGTTTTTTCCTTTAGAAGTGTGATATGAATACTGGAGCTGTGTATAAAGAAAATGTACAAAATTATGTATTTTTCTGATATGATCAGGGTTTACAGATCTAATTAAGGATGTTATTTATTTATATTTTTCCTAATGGAAAGATCACTTGGAGTGAGACTCTGCATGTGCTCGGTCAAGGTGGTCAGGGGAGATGGCTCTGAGCTGTTGTGTT
Organism: Luscinia megarhynchos; assembly: GCA_034336665.1. Classification (NCBI taxonomy): domain Eukaryota; kingdom Metazoa; phylum Chordata; class Aves; order Passeriformes; family Muscicapidae; genus Luscinia; species Luscinia megarhynchos. Next base: position 53,034,593 of record CM067566.1, on the reverse strand, counting down.
ACGCTTTGATGGGAATTTCTGAGGCCTGGACTTGCTCTCACCCTTGTTCTGGGCTTCAGCAGCAGCTGGCAGGCAGTGTGACACGAGAAGCAGGCGAGTTGAGGGTGACCATTGCCTGCAGTCAGCAGGGATGCTCTTTGGAGCGCTGTTGGGACTCCAGCCAAGACTAACTGGTCTGGCAAGGAACCAAAACAGCAGATAAGCCAAAGGAACAAAATCAATGTGCCTTGCACGTGTGAAGTGCAGCCAGCCAAATCATTTCTCTCTTGGTGTGATTGAAATGAATTAATACAATAGATATGAAGTGGTGCTGTAGATAGAGCTAGAGAGAGCAGAGAAAGGGAAAAATATCATTGTGTACGTGAGGTGCCATGGTGTATTTACAGCAGGGACCTGACCAGTGACTTCGTTCTGTCACCTGAAGCAAATAGTGCAGACTTGGTCTCTCTGCTAATGTTATGGTCTTGAAGACTTCATTAAAACAAGAGTAGCAATGAACAGTGCAACTACTCTTGCTCTGACTAAAAACTCATTTTTGAAACACTGCTATAATTTCCAGCAGTCTACTGGGGTAATCTCAAATAGGTAGATGCTCTTCCTTTTGTGAAACATGTTGACACAGGTGGTGTCTCAGTTTGGAGAAAGATAGTAGCCCTCCTCTGAAAATTTCATGTAAGATCCACAAAACTACTTGTTGCTTTTCAGATGGCAGGTGGTATAAAGTGAACCATAGGAGATATCCACAATCCTGAGTCTAGACTCCTATGGTGTTCACAGAAAAATACTGTACATTTTAAACCTTGTGTTTTCTCTGAATGTTTTCTCTGAATGTTCTAGACAGTTATCCAGATATTTATTAATTTTTCTGTGTGTATCTGCTGTTGTAACTTAGAGGAAGCTTCAGCTGTTGCAGCATTTGTGTGCCTTTCTGGACCTGATACTCAGTTTTAAATTTCCTAATTTTGTTTGTTCCGGGATAATTTTCTTGAGACACTATATCCAAAGTAATTGTTGATTTGTGCAGTACCCTAAGTGGGTAAACAATCAATTTAGCATCTGAAATTCAACACATTTATCAAAAGAGATTTATTATATTCTATTTTATGGTATTTCTTTGGAAACATTCTGTTTAGTATCAGAGGAAAATGCAGCAAATTTATTTTCCAGATAACTTGGTAAGTTCTGTTTTTAGCACTTTGATTACAGTAAGCACAACATGCCTCTTTGTTCCAAAGTATGAAGAGGTATAAAGTAAGTTTTCAGAATTAAAATGATTGGGGTTTTTTGGCACTTATGCATAACCTGCTGCAGCTGTCTTCACACACAGCACAGTTTTTCATCTTGTGACCTGATCTGAGAAGAAACAGATTGCTACTATGTTTAGCATTTTCCCAAATGAGCAGAATTCAACTAAAATAGGGAAATACTGGCACTGAGACATAGCAATCTCTGTTATAGCTGGCAACTGAAAAGAAGTAAAAGAGAGAGCATTCTGATAATAAATGGATACAATAACAGCAGATCCATAATGAACTTGCACCTAAATAATGGATTTTTTTTTTTTTAAGTATGAGAGAATGTAAGTGAAGAAAATGATAAACAGCATTTTGGACAGAACTACTTTGACATTTTTATGAAATATACTTGGAATCTAGTCTGCAAAACTTTTTCTTATTATCTACATTTCATAAAAGAAAGTAGTTTGAAGGTGTACTGTTTACAGGTTATACTGTCTAACAGTTCTTTTTAACAATGAGGTGCTAATTGACTTTTTATCAAGCACTTCCAGAGTCATGCACATGCTTACTACAATTGAGAGCAGAATTCTTAACCTTTTTTTCATAATAAAGTAATGAACAGCATTCATAAAAACAATGAGAATAATAATGAGAAAGTCATATGTAGTATATATAATTTATTAAGCTCTACAAAACTGCCTCAAAGCTACAGTGTATAGAGGTAGCTTGTGAAAACATGCCTAGAGCATGGATTGAATTATTTGGACTGATAATTTCATAGCATTCATGTTCTTACTGGACTAGTAGTCTTGATTAAATACTGGCATAAACTCATTTTGCAGAAAGATGAGGAATCAAAGTGTCAAAGGGTATTAGTTTAGTTTAAAAAAGTAAATGTCACCTAGCAGACTTTTCTATCTGTGGACATTTAATTGATTTTAGTTGGTTTCTGAACTCAACTTTATATGACACTCTGTTCGTTTACACTCTATAAACATTGTAAGGGCTGAAAAAAGCAGGAAATGTTTTGTAAATGTGATCATGCCCACACTATAATTTGGTTTATTTTTCTAAACATAGGAATACATGGTTCAGGTATCTATTGGTATGTGGAGCTAGCTAAGAGGCTGACTCTCATAGCCCCAGAGTATTCAAAGTGTGTTTAGAAAGCTCTCCTTTATGAGGGAAATGTTTTCTTTTTCCAGCTTAGTAATTGCAGTGTAGATTTAGAATACATTGAGTGCATGCTCTCCTAAAAGCAGGCCATCCTTTTCAAGTTATTTTCTCTTTAATATCTGTTGCTGTGACAATTCATTAGGAGGCAATACTGAGGTTTTGGGAGATTTGGGTTTGTGCTTTTTTTTTTTTTTTCCTTGTCTGCTCTTTCTCATTCACTTTGAGAAGCTTTTCTCAAAATTTTTTTGGCCTTTCCACAGCAGCTTTGTCCTGTATTACAGTTTCTCAGCAGATAATGAAGCATTTCAGACCTCCTAAGGTGTAGAGATGATCCATTCCTGAATTCACACTATCAGATACACATTGCTGTTTGCCCACAGACTAATGAATAACACAGCATTCCACCAGTTTTTGCTGCCCTCCACACCTTTCAGTAACATGTGTTTTCTTTAACAGCTTTCACACAATCCTTCACTGAAATATTTTGGTTCTTGCATGAGAAAAAGGGTTTTCCAAGCCTCTTCTCTTGCCATAGCTTTCAGTAGTTACTTTCTGGAGGGACTATATTCAGTGTTTTGGTACATTTTTTCTGCAGATTTTTTTATTCTGTTAGTGCTACATTCAGACAGGTGTATGGGATACTGAAATTGCCCAAATCTTGTTGCAGCCAACAACTTGACAATGTATTTTCTTTCTTTTATTCACCCTCTTACATCTAAAGAAAGATTGATGCCTCTGCAGATAACTGTGCAGCAAAATGAGATTATAAAATCCTAATTCTACTCTGCATTCAACAACAAGCAGCTGTCTGCTGCCCCAAGAGAGCAGGACTCTGTCGTGTGTAGCAGTGACTTGGGAAGATGAACACATCACTCCTTCCTCATTCTTTCCCTTACTTTCTACACCCAGCACGATGCTGTATTTTATGGGATATTCCTTGGATGTGTTGGCTGTCCTGGCTGTGTCCCCTCCTAACTCCTTTGTGCCTCTCCCTCTCCTCACTGCAGTGGTACAAGAGGCAGAAAAAGCCTTGGTGCCGTGTAAGGGCTGCTTGGCAAAAACGAAATAATCTCTTTATTATCAACACTGCCTCCAGACCAAATCAAACCCATAGCACCATACCAGCTGCTCTGAAGAAAGATAACTCTATCTCAGCCAAAATCATCAAGTCCAAACCTAGAAGTCTCAAGTATCCCAGAAATTGCTGGGTGCTCTTTTACAAGGCACTGAATTCCAAGCGCCATGTCCGGTTGGAAGCGTTCATCCGAGTTTTCCTGAAATATAGCAATGCAAGGGAAGAACCTTAGCCCTACATGCTTTTCTTCAAGCTCTAAGGATGGTAATGGATTAAACTTTATGATTCAGTTGTTGCATGGAAGATGGGAGTCCAGTGCCTGGAGAGCTGTTCTGAGTAGGAGGGGTCCATTCCGTGCATGTGTGAGTCAGATCCAGCTGGGCGCTCCACTGCTTTTTGCCAGGAGAGGTTCACTGTGGGGTTTAAGTCTTCAGAATCTGTGAGATCTTTCTTCAAGCTCTCACTAGTCCAAGTGAATTCTGCTTTCCTTCTTAAACAAAACCTAGTGCCAAATCTCATCTCAAAAATCTTTCCTGCTGTGCTTGAGGCACGCTGCTACAGGCGTCATTGCTGTATTTGCTTGTGTGCTCTTTCCAGAAGATATTTTTGTAATAGTCTTGGCTGTGAGACCTTGATGTTTTCCCACCGTGTATTGTGCTATTTTAGTCTAAGTTAGAAAGGAGAAATTCAAAAGGTAGCAACAGTGTAAAACAGTGCTGGCAAAAAGAACTCAGAACAATGTGACAAAAATTTGAGGCCGCATAGCTAATGCTGTATTGTTTTTAAAACCACTTTGTTAAATAAAGACCTTGCTTTGATAAAATAATAGTTGCTGATACTTAAAAACGTATTTTTTGGAAGCAGATATTTGTGCTAACAGTAATGTTAAATATGTACTAATATTATATTCAGTGCTGCAGGCTATATTCTGGGATGTGCTAAAATTTCATTTTCAGCTAATGTGCCTAAGCATCAATCTGCTAGTAGATAGTAAAATGCTTCTATAGCATGTAATAAACAAAACTTCTGGGAGTTTTTCCCTAACATAGATAATGTGAGTTCTGGCTTTTTTATGAATTTGCATCCTTAGATACTACTTCAGTACTACTATAGATCTTTCAAAGTGGCCAGATCTTTCTACTGCAGTTGTTTTAAATATTTGCAATATTGATGTGTATGTGTCTTTATTCTTCCAATTCTGTTAGAGGAGGTGAAGAGAAATACAATTACTTTGAAAGATAATAATTATAACCGTTGATGTGAGGAAAAGGGGATCACACTCTAACTTTTTTTGTCTTGTGTTTCTGTGTTTATTTGGATTTACAAACACATTAGTACTGGCAGAGTGCAAGTTCATCACACCGATTATACACTTTAGAACCTCTGAACTCCACACGATATAAATAATTTCTACACTCTTATACTGTTATTAGCTAATAACTAGAGGTCCAGTTTTGGTTTTTTTTTTTATTTTCAGAATAAGTGTTGTGGATATACCAGCATTTTCCAAAAGTTTTCTTGTCATATAGCTAGTGGTTTCTTGGGTTTTGTTTTTTTTTCATTAATAGTACTCCAAATCAGTAAACTTCCCAAACTGAATGTTTCCATACTAGAAGGATGTAAAAAAGGAGTTTTTCAGTTACAGTTGTATAACCAGTTAGTTGGCTGGTTAGTTTGCTAGGTTTCTGCTTTTCAACAGTTAATTCTGTTAATATAAATTTCTCATCTGGAATGTTTATCAGAACAACACAAAACTATGTGATTGATATTTCTTCTTCAAATATGATGTTGAGACTTACATAAAGTCATGAGATTTCCTGGGGACAGCTTGCAGCCTACCTCCTGGACATGAGTTTGTCTACAGTTTTAGCTCTTAGGATCACTTTTGTGCAGGTCAAATTGAGTTACAGTGGTAATTTCACTAAGTGGTAACTATATTCTTCCCTCCCCCAGTTAATACCAGAACTGCTGCTGTTTTAACAGATATGGGATAAAAAATGTATGGATGGGGAGTGTGCTTTCCTTTTCCTGTGGATGTCTGTTGTTCTTTCTTTTTCATCTCAACAAGATCAAGAGCTCTGCTGTAATGCTCTAAATTGATATTTCTCTAATGTTGTTTTGTATTATTAAAATTACGACATTTCATAGCTGTTTCTCAAATGAAAAGGAATGACCTGATATGATCTTCAGTAGAAAGTGTTAAAAGATTGAGAAAACAATGAAATGGACTTCTGTGCAGGGAGCTATTCAAATTCCTGTGCAATGTCTTTGGATACATTAATGTCTTTATGCATCAACTTAACAAATGTTAATGAAAATACCACACATGACAAAGGAAAATCGAGTTTCATTGTTTGAATATAATTATCTCACACTATGTGAAACAGCCTTTTCTTGTCACAAGCAAAGTAGGAGCGTTAAGCCTATTATAACATCTCTTTTGATGTTTTTCTAGGATGGAATAAAAGATGAATGCTCATTGCTGAAGCTGCAGCTGAAGGAGAGAGACGAACTCATAGCCCAGCTTCGTGAGGAGCTGGTAAGCAGGAGAAGCAATGGGGGGTTTTTGGGGTGATTTTGGGTTCATTTACCTGATAATGTCACTCCAAGACCAGATATTTAAAAAATGCAATTTCACACCTGCTGCAGATTTACTAGCCTAAGGCTATGTTAATCATTCAGATAAGCACTAATAACACCGACTGTACTTTTCTAGGGACTTGTCAGCCTCTGAAGTGGCTACTGCCTAGGTTCACTGCTTGTAAAAGTTCGTTTGAAGGGACTGTGTTGACACTTTTCTCATCAGAGGCAGATAAACACAGCACTGTATGCATATGCCAGAAATCCTGAAGGGCCATGCACATGCCTGATAAATTGTCAGTACTTCCCCATGAGCTGCTTTTCACATATAGGAGATTCTTCAGTAAAAAAGAAAATACTTTTTTTTCTCTATAATAGATGTCTTTGCATAAAAGACTAATTATTCTTACACTTGCTGAACCTTTACTTAGCATATGAGCTACTAATGCCTGACTATTGCTTTAAGGGTTGACAAAATACTTTCCAGTGACTGAAGTAAAATTCGTGATACAGAAATCAAAAAATAAAACTAAACACATGAAAATGCATTTTGTTGTTTTGTTAAGGCTGTGATAACAGTAAGATTCCTTTTTGAAGGAATGTGGTTAAAGCATGGATGTCTTCAGTATTTTTAAATAAAGGAGAGGGAGTTTCCACCTCCTCTCTCACAACAAAGAACTTAAATGCTGCAGAGAAATCCTGTAGGGTCACCACATTCAGGAGGACATTCAGAACATACATTCCTGCAGCTGTGCAGGCACCTAAGATTTCGTCTAAGCACCCTTTGGGACAAGTGATTGTTTCCCTAATTAGATCTTAATTAGCTGATCTACCTCAGGGTTTTTTTTTGCCTTTCTGTCTTGTGCATCTTGTGCCTAGCTCAGAACTTAGAACTCAGAATTCCAACAGAATTAATTCAGGTCTAGCTATTACTGTATTTTTTTATACTCACTAAAAGCAGGAGTAGACTTTTATGCCAAATAACTGAGTTTCAAGTTGTATGGGAAAAATGTAATCCGCTCAAGAGTGAAATATTTCTTTGCTATATTAACATCTGTAAAATAAATGCACATCATCAATATTCTTTGTTTCGTATTTGGCTACATTAAGAAATGATGCATTGTGTAATTATTATCTAAAATTAAATGACAAAATGGGACACAGGGTGCATCAAGCTTCTTCAAAGTCCTGGAGCATTAATTTTATATGAGTCTAGCTTAGAACATATGCTATTTAACAGGTGGACAATTTTGTCAGTGTAAAATTACCCTATATTGATAGAGGGATCTGTAACTCATTTGCTGTTATACTGTTGTCAAAGTTCATCTGTGTATACATCATTTAAAGGAAAAAAGAGCCACAGGGAACTGTCATAATAGACAAAAAGTACAACCTCCCAGTGCCATGAAATAAGGATTTCTGTATGATTGAAATTATCATGGATTTAATCTGTGATTATTTGACTTCAGTTTTGACACTAACACTTGTAACGGAGTTCAGGTGAGATTCTTGAGACCGTGTTTAGTAATTTGGAATTGAGCTTTGAAAGGACTCAGTAGATCTGATTTACTCCTAAGTGAACTGAATAAAGCCATGTTGGGAATTGAACATGACAGAAACTATTTTAGTTTATGAAATCAAGAAAAAAAAATGAGTGGGTACCCACACCATAGGAAAAAAGTGTTTGATTGGTTTTGTTGTGATGTGAAGTTTTTTGTTTGGTTGCTTTTGTTTGTTGTTCTTTTTTGTTTTTGTTATTTTTGTTTTGTTATGGGTTTTTTTTGAGTTGTCAAAGTACAGTCATAGATGTATTTTTTAAATCTCTACTGCATCTTCTGCAATGCTGCTCATTCAGTGCCCTTTTTCTGGAGGTGCCCTGGATCCTGCCATGACACTTCATGAACTTGGCTCCTGATTGTGCGAGATGGTTTTAGAAACTTTTTGCAGTGCACTCTTGAGGGAAAGTAAGCTGTCTTTCAGAGCTGTTAAAAAGGAATTAGATTTGTAATGATTGCCAGGAAATTCTGATAACGTTTTCCTTGCTTGCACAAAACCTGTCAACAATTGATGTGAAGCATTCTTTAATATTCTGCAAATGCTACATTTACTTATGACTTTGTAAGACTGTAAATATTTGGAAAGTGAATGTTTACAAAAGTTAAGAGCAATCATTTTTGGCTAATGAAGCTGCACATGTTTTTACATGGCTGCAATTTATTACAGACATAGCACTTAACAGAAAACTAGAACTTTAGTTCTTGTTTCTTGGGGCATCCCATGTTCCATTTGTCACTCTGAATATGGAAATATAAAATTTGCAAATGCAACTTGCCTGTCTTGAAATCGTGGCATCACAATGCTAATTCAGAAATAGCAAATAAAAATTGATTTGAGTAGGAGTCAGTTTTGTGCTTCTTGAGAAGTACATGAAAATCTATACTTTCCAACATTCAAGCTGAATGTTTGCATGTGGATATGAAATCCTTGCTTAGTTGGTTTTACTGCAAAACTCTTCAACTAACCTAATGTGAACTTTAAGAAAATTTTGGCTCTCTGGTAGCTTTTGCTTTCCTCTAGATTTGTTAGTTTTCTAGTAGCTTTCCTCTCAATTTTTTTTCCTAATTTTTAAATACTTCTATAAGAGCATTTCTAGCTCATTTGAGTGCCTTATGAAGAAAACCTTGAGCTGAGCTGAGGAAAATGCAATGGAGTGTGAGCTGATGAAGCTTTAGAATTTGTGATTTTTTTCCCCTTTTAAGGAGAAGAACTTTTCTTCTTTTCAAGGAAAAAAGGGATAAGTGCTAGGGAAATGAAAGTAGGGATTCAAATGCTCAGCTACAATACCCAGGTAGAAAGGATAAAATGCAAGGAGCCATCTCTCCTAGTAAACAAAGAAGATCATAGAATAGTCTCTTGTGGATTTTTTGTTTATTCTCTTTTTTACTGATTGTTTTGTATTGATTTCCTTTGTCACCAGAAGTGTCTGTCTTTGGAGAAATAAATATACGTAGGTAAGAAAGTGGGATTAATTCCTCTGTGCTTCCATTACCTCCTGAAAAGTGTCTGCTTTGGAAATGTCAGGTACTCAAACCGGCTCTGAAGCTACCTGGAAATGGTGAACCTCAGCAGGAATTGAAAAATTGGGTTCAAACCATCACTTGTCTCAAAACTGTACCTATTTGTGAACATATTATCCAGGAAATCAAATGAAGCATATCCATTCTGCAGGGAATGTGCTTGTCTTTTATAATTTCTTCTTTTTTCCTCTAGAATAACCAAAATAAATAAACATTTTAGTTTTTGTTGGGCATGAAGATGTTTGAAACCTCAGCTGTCTCATACCCAGGTCTGCCTGCAACTGCATCTTTACATACATTCACCCAAATCGATCTTTTTCCATTGCAGTGAGCACTTAGAATGACTTTAAGCAGAAAATATTTTCATGCTGTATTGGCAAAAATAACTGACTGCTGTTTGCAGTAACATTTATTCTATTGCTGTCATTGGTACAGCAACATATGCTGAAAAATGGGGGTTCACAACATTATTTTTTGACCCTTGCTTCCCTGTGTGACTTAAGTTGTGGGTTGTGCCCCCAAAATGAAACATGTAGTGAGGCAGTTTGAATGGATTCTGAATGGAACTGGAAGCAAAGTTAGGTCAGGAAATTAATCCCCCTTAAAGCCCAGCTGTTGGGAATATTTTTCTGCCATGGAGGTGGTCCTTTATCAAATGTTAGACGTTCTACATTTATGGAATTTCTAGGTACAGTGCTACATAAGTGGGCTTTACCTCAATCTGTATAAATGACTGCTTTAAGACAGGATACTCTGGAGTTAGCTCAACAAAACATAGCTGCCCTGTTTTTATTTTTTTAATCTTTTTTCTTCATCTTTTCAAATCACGAATAAGCTCTACCTCCCTGCCCAAAACTTAAATGATTTGAGAGAACATGGGACTTGTGCTGTGGTTTGGGGGGAGAGGGTTGATGGGGGATTGTTTTTGGTGAGGAGCTTTTTTTTGTATTTGTTCATTTAGTTGCTGTATCCTAAATACAGTGTATTCCTGGAGGGTGAGAGTGATGGCAAGCTTAGCTGTTTTCTGTAGGTTGATTTCAATAATGGGCAATTAGCCAATTGCTCAATTTTTGGAGTATGGTGAAGATGAGTACTTGTTATTCAGCTTTAAAGTGTAAGAGAAAACCTTGGATGCGTTTGAATCCTGCTGATGAACTATTTATGAAAGACACTTAAGTGTAAGAATCACCTCAAAATGTTATGCCAGTACAGATCACTTGAATTTTACAGTCTTAAAATCACAACTTGTTTTGACAGGCAAAGAATGAAATTCGGATAAAAATTCCATGAACACATGGGAAAAATAATTTATTTAATTGTTGTGAAAAAGAGAAATCTTTATTACTCCAGGCTACTTTCAAAATTTTAAAGAAATTAGATAATTCCCATTTGAAAAGTCCTTATTTTTGGAAAAAAAGAAATTTACATTCATCTTTACCGTGATTACCCATTTGCTTTAAATGATGTTGGTTTGTAGTATTATTTCATGTTGGCTGTTTTTATGAGAAGATATTACAGACCCATGGATAATTTACATAAGAATTAGCATTTGTAAGTAGTTTCAAATCCTCTTTCTTCACCATATTTAGGAAAAATTAGGAGTAGAAAAGAAATAGATTAGGTGTGCTTAAACATTATTAAAGTGTCAGGCATCTTCCCCCTCTTTTACAGGAGAATTAATTGCACATACTCCAGAAGAGGCTTATCTGAGCTGTAATTACTCTCTGAATCAGCTCCACAAGACAGACGTGGAGTGTGAAAATGGCAATATCCTATAACCCACAATGGGGATTAGGCTCCAACTCCTTGTCTGCACCAGTCCTTTGATGAAAAGCTGCCAGTCAGATAGAATCTTTAATATTCCTGGGCCCTTGTAGAGGTGATTCTGCATATGAGTTTAAGTTCCTACTACAAAACATTGTTGTATCATGGCATTTGGCATAGATAAAAAATATGATACGAGCATAAATTCTATTCCTGGTCTCACTGGGGCTCTGCTCTGGAGTATTTAATAAAAATAACTCTGCAGAATGAGCAGATCTGAAATACAAAATTTGTCCAAAGTCTCCCTTGAGACGCAGTGTCAATGCTTTCAGTAATAATGCACCATGCATGCTTATCTTTGGCAAGAGTGTCACTTGTAGACAGCTGCCTTCATGAGACGTGCAATGTTTTACTGATGGGCTTGTAGTATAAGCAGGCAATTCTGATCTGGCCTTAGGCCAAAATCTAGGAAAACTTACTTTTTGACCTATCTGAAGGACAAAATGTATGTGTCAATGTCAACTTTGCTTTTTTTTCACTTTAGATTTTCCCTAGAGTAAAAATTGATTAAAAAATTAAGATAGCTGGCAGCAGGTGAATTTTAGGATAAATGGAAATGACATCTTGGGAATATGCAGGGAAGGAAGAGACTGTGTGTTGCAGTTCAGCTTTGTAGATGTTTTCCTTTGTGGGATGAAAGTTGGCTAAAAAGTATCAAAATTCATTGTTGCTGGATTGTAAGTTTGTGATATTAGATAAATTCTCAGAAAAGTGCTCAAGTTTGAACTGGCTTGAAAATGACTGCTGTTAGTATCATCTAATGAAATGCTATTGCATACCTCTGTTTATAAAAACAGAAAAAAGTAATATTGCTTAAAAACAAATACAGGTGTGCTAGGAAGCTTGTTTTGCTTTTGAAGATCAGCAGTTTAATTTCTATGATTAACACCTTCAGTGTGTTGGTAAAAGCACGTGTGTGACACATTTTTATTGTAATCATCTGATATGGGTGACTTTCACATTGATAAGTGCATTATCCTCAGCTCTGCACTACAGTGTGGATCAATTGGTGTGAATTCCAATAATCAATTTTCTGATTGGGGAAATATTTTTGCTCTTCAAAATGTGCATATCTGTCTGTTCAATTTGCTAAGGATCTGATAGAAAAATAATACTTTGTTTAGTTTGTCTTTTGTCGCCTTAATCTTAGTTTAGTGTCTTGTTCAGTTTTCTTTGCCCTAGCTGGGCATAATTCACAGAAAAGTCTGTACATACACACTAGAATAGCAACCATCACAAATGAGGAATCATCTGTGATTTAATACGAAAATACATTTTTTCTTTGTGTGCTAGGGAAGTTTTCTAAGGAGGGGTGTAATGCAGTTTTCAGCCTCAGTGAGTATTTTTTCATTTACTCTCAGTATATTCCAGAATTTAAGGACATGAAATATTTTACTCTGGAGACAACAAACACATTGTTCTTCACACATGAGAATATTTAGGAAAAAAATAATTGAAAATACTTGGATATGAGGACTGACAAAAGAACAAAGACACCAAAAAGCTGAACTGCAATATCTGTCCTTTTCTAAATAAGCAACCTAACAAGAAATTAGTTACATTAAAGTATTTCTTACATCTCACTAATACTGCTTCTCGGAGACTGACTCCAAGGATCCTCTTCAAGTTTCATGTATTTTTTGTTGTTCCATTACTCTATTTTGTAATTTCATATGCACAAGATTTAAGAGATTCAACAAGGAATCCATTTCAAATTCTATTTCAAAGACTGAGCACTTTGTCACTTCTGTACTTTGCCATCATGAATATTGCATGGCTCAAAGGATTCTCAAACTCTTCCTCAGGTGCTCTGCCTTCTTTGAAACACATTCTTTAGTGATTTGAGTTCTGTTTAAAGCTGGGACGTGTATGCGGAGGTTTAGTAGATCTTCCATGTAAAAGTTCTGATTCATACCTACTTCAGCTATGTGAGGTTTTAGCTCTGAAATTGGCAAAGTTGCCCCTTCCAGTTTTTGGAAAGCAAATATACCCTTTGCTATAGCTATAGGAGAAATGAATTAAATAGAACCAAATACTACTGATCTCCTAGATTTGAGTAGTTAATCATTATACTGCGTGCCCTCTCTGATCTCTATTACTAGCCTAGGATGGGGGGACTGATGCTGGGGCTGGAGAGCTGCTGAAGTGGCCATTTATTTTAAAGATGCTAGATAATGGTTTGGTTTGTTTTTTTTTTTTAAATTAGAATAGTAATCTTACAACAAGAGGTAGGTTTTGGTCACTGTGTCAAGCCTCTTTCTTCCATCCAGGTCTTTAATGCTCCCCTTAAAGTCTTTCTGCTCTTTTGATTTCCTGCATCTTTCTTCATCTTTTGAAATACTGTTCCCTTCTTTCTATAGAAACCACACACAGTCTGCACATCTTTTAATGTCCTGTGCATGTTTTATCAGTTCATTATCCAGAAGCTTATTGATGCCCACTTCTAGTTTTTGGATGGAAACTTTTTTATGGCTTAGGTATTTTTAGATGCTGCACAGCTGTAATATTTTTTAGCTCTGATGAGATTTTATCAGTATCCCAGTACAAGAAGAAGGGAATGGGTTCTGTAGCCAAGCTTTCAGAAATTACCAGCTGATTATACTGAATTTAGGGTGGGCTGTACTAGTGCCCTTTGTTGCCCTGCAGGGAGGAGGCAGATGACTGAAGAGCTGTAATGTGTTCATGCCAAGTAGCAGTAAAACTCCCATGTGGAATTTCATTGATACGAAAGTGTTTTACTATGTACAAAAATCTTAGTGTCCTAGTAGAGAGCTAGCTTGCAAATTTCTACTTTCATTGGTAAGCTATTTCCAAAAATTATTGCTCAAGTAATCTCATTTCCTATTTTGTCTCCTCTGATAGTTTAACTGAATGAACATTATATACTCCTTTGTATCTTGATTAGAAGAAAATAAAACAATAGTATATGGTCATCATCAAAAAAATAAAATAAAAAACCCATCTTACTGACTTTTAGCCACATATTGCAGTTAAATTACAAAGAAAAAATAAGGTATTGGTTAATATTAAGTCAAATTAGTCTCACTCGTACCTTTATTTGGTTTGTCTGCGTATTCAGTACTCAATTCTGACTGTATTTTCATTAGATTGCTCTGTATGGCTAGAAAAATAAAAGCAGTGATCTGTTTCTTAATATTCTTTGTTGACTTCAGAATATAGAGTGAAAATATATCTTTTTTGGCTTGATTGGTGAGGTTTTTTCCGAGCTGTTCATCATGAATAATTCAGTACATTTGAAATGTACTTAACGTATTTTAGCGTTTTCTGGTAATAATGGAAGACATTTATCTTACACTTTCCAATTTGACTTACAGATGATATTGTTTTTCTCAAAGGGAGCTCTTGTGATTTGCCAGAAGAGTAATAGAGTTTGCAGGCTATGGTATTTATCAGAACTCACTGATTATTAACACAGGGATTTATAAAACCAGACTTTCTCCAAGTGTGATATTTGTGTTTCAGCTTACAAAAGAGGGTTTCACTCAGCTAAGCTAGCTGGGAAATAGGATGCTATATTATTTTGTCTTTAGAAAAAACAAGTGGAGCTATTGTGCTGGTAGTATGGTGATGAGAAGGAATAAAAATAAACTGTAAACTTGCACCCGTCTGGTGGGGCTGCTAGCAGTGGAGCTCAGGTTAATAGGCTGGAAAAGTAAAAAGTAGTGCAATTAAATGATGATCTAAAGCAACTGAACAACTTGTTCTATTTTTTAGCTGATCTGTGTGTTTATCATACTGCTTTCAAGAGCAGGTGATGGGCTCTGAATGGAAGGGTGGCAGAGAGAGGACAGGATTTTTGGATTGTCTCTGGATATTGTCCCTTCTAAAAACACTGTGAACAGAGGCATGATTATAAAATTGCTGTACAAATAAATAGAAATTGCTGTGCAAAAGATCCTCATTTAGCCAGTGTGAATAAGAAAGCTTGGACCGTTTTCTGCAATTTTTTAGAAGTCATCTTGTTGACTCTTCTTCGATTTATGGAAATGGAATTCAATTCTTAAGGGACAAAGATATTTGCTTTCTTTTGTCCCTCCAGTTCAGAACCACTGGGGTGATGAGGCTATAAAAAAGGAGCTGATGAACCACAAGTAGCTCAAGACATCTTCTCTAGTACTATTTTGTCTTTATTTGTCAAATCACAGTTAGTAATGTATATCTGTTTGTCTTGACTTTAACCTAAAAATTGATGGACCATTCTGCTTAGCCAGCAAAATTAAAGTAGTATCCAGGCAGAGAGCTTTTTTTCCACATATGTTATTCTGCAGAAAACCAGATTTTTATACTCATGTAACCAGATTGAGGGGGGAGAGAGTGAGAAAACTACTTCTTACACTGTAAGGTGACAATTAAGTGGGAAGTGCTAACCTGTAGGGGAATCAGGAAGCTTCAGGTTGTGTACGTGCCTGTTTGTCTGCACAGAAAGAACCCAAAAGTGTGACCAGAACAAGGTTATGACCTGGAAAATTCTCAGAATCGGTAATGAAACAGGTCTCTAGTATTTTTATCTTACTTCCATTTCAGATTTATTTTTTCCTTTTTAAACTAATTTTGATGATTTATTTTCTTTATTATTCATGTATTATTAAAACCTTCCATACATATGAAGGCCCTAACTTCATGAGGTCTGGTCTGTTCAGGAACATGTAAAATTTGGCCTAACAGTGATCATGTTGCTAGAGAGCTGTTGATACTAGCAGTTTTGATTTTTTTTTAAGAATCTAAGCAGTTACCTTAAGACAATGGATGATTTAGGAGTGAAGAACCTTAGAGGGTGCCCTAGTCCTACATCTTGGCTCAAAGTATCTTATGAAGACATATATTTAAATAAAATCTCTACGTGGTCAGTGGCATTTGGGATAATCACCAGTGTCTCAGTAGAAGATACTCCATAGAGCTGAGAAACCCAGCATTGCCTCTGTTAAACTGAATCCATAGGAATGCCTGAGAAACTACACTTAAATGGGATATATCTTTAGGGAAATAGGATAGATTTTTAGGATAGACTTTAAAGAAAAAAAAAGTGTGGGAAAACATTTTTTTTTGTCAAGGGCAGAATAAAGCTAAAATAGAGGAAATGCTGGAATATGAGTGGATATGGGTGATTACAGCTCAGAATTTCAGTGCTATATGGAGCCGTGTATCAGATGAGCAGCAGGTGCACCAACTAGATGTTGCTGTGCTTTGTCTTACTCAGAGCAGGATACAATTTCTCCGTAATTACTTTTTCTTCCTCAGGTAAGGTATTGAAGACATATAGGACCCCTTTTCAGAACAGACTTCTCACTTTCTGTTTCCACAACTTTGGCCAATACAATTTGTAAAATTTGTTGTCATAGCTTTTATTTTTAGTATTTTTTTTCAGTATGCATGCTTAGGCATGCAAGCACTGCTCAACAAAAGAAGTCTTTTTAATGGTTATGAATTGCTGTTCTAATTTGTCTCCTTCTTTTGCACAGAATGTGTTGTAGTTTAATTATTTTCTGACTTTGTATAATATAATTAATGGAAAGGACACCCCAGGCTAATAGACTTCATTAAGACAAATAAGTTTGTTTAGAAGGGTGAGAAATCTTTTCACCTCTCCCTGGAGAGCTGCTGCCCAGGTAGCTGCTCCTACACTGGAGGAGGGGTTTGTGTGAGGTGACTTCTTGTATGCTTTTCAGACTTTTGTGTCTGCTTACACTGGTGTGCACTGAATATGTCAACATAAAATGTTGATGGAAGTTTGCTCATTTGGTTTTCTGATCATCTCTTCACAGCTGTATTGTACCATACATCAAACCTGTGGGACAGCATCTTTGAAGGGCTCTTACAGGCCTCACATTTACAGGCTGCAGAAGTTTAGCTCTGTGAATGGCTTTCTGTTTCTTGATCAGCTTTCTTAGCAATTATATCAGGCTGCAGAATTAGAAATGTCTATTGCTGAAAAATATTAGAGAAGGATCAAACCCCATTACTTGGCATTTCATCATGGTTTTCAATTTTCTTTTAGCAGAACTCTACTAATCATTAGCATCCCTCTTTGTCTTCTGTGGTGCTGCAGCCCTTGTATCTTTATGGAATTATATGAATAAATAAAATATAGAATATTCCAGAGCCCACTAATGTTGCTACTGTCCCACTGGGCATTGGGTGAAGTAGCTCCTGAATTGTACTGTTAATAGTATTATATTTTCCAGAAGGAAAGGGAGTAGAATTTTATACTTATGCCTAATTAATACTATTGAGAATGATCACGTACAAGGAGACATCTTTCACAGCTCATCTGTTTTTATGCTAAAATAAGTGAAAGTAGCTATCCTTTATCTGTGAAACATCTGCTTTAGTTTTTTTATATGTAATTATTATGAGAGGTTTGCATGGATAGGCTTATGCATTGTTCTTTGCTGTTGAAAGCAGAAAAAAGTGCTTATTAATCCCAGCTCTCAGCCATACATCAACATGCATGTTGGACTTGATTCCCTACTGTGTCTGCCTCGAATGTAAATGCACAAATATGTTGATGGCATCCCCTTCATGTCTTAGGGTTACAACTAGGTAATCTCTTATTCCACTGGAGTAATAATTCAGCCTTTTCCTCATTACTTGTGCCAGCCCTAGAGTAGCTGTTTTCTGCTCCTTACACGAGGTTGGGAAGCACCTTAAATCATGCCATGAAAGCTCCCATGTGTAGGCTTCATTTCTGGCAACTGTCTTTGTTTGCATTAATACCCACATATGTTGTTTAGCAGAGGCAATAATTCTTTAAAAAATAACCAAATAAGCAAAACAAATTCAAAGTGAGATCTTGACGACCATAATCACAATTAAGCCATTTAATCACGAATTAAATCATTTTATCATGTTAATAAAGAAAAATAAAAAATCGTAACTTAGGCTTTTTTTCCTGCAAAACTTCGATGTGAAATAAGAGGAAAGAAAGCTCTAATTTCTGCTCATGATGATTTATTTGTCAATAAGGGCTAGGTCTTTAGAGGGCACATCTAAGTGTAGCTACATGATGTGCTGATGGGCTGTGCTGATTTACATCAAGTCCTGTCATTGTAAGCCTAGAGGGGAAAGTTGTAAATATCCATTTTGTAAGAGAATGATAGAATGGCTCATTTCGTTAACATGCTTTTGGTGGACAGGTATATTAATGTAGCACCTCACATGTAAAGATTGTTGGCAACTTACTTTGCCATTGATTAGATTAGGTTGTGCCTTTTGATTCAAAGATGATTTGTGTACTGCATTGGAAATAGAAAAGTGAAAGAAAGGCCAGTGTTAACCAAGCTGACTGCCTTCCTTTGTGATTTATGGTGTGACCTCCTTAATCAAATAACCAAAAAGAACAAGGTGTTATTTCTATCATCAGGATGGAAATGAAGAAAGGGAAGAGTTGACAGTGCCATATGCTATCCCCCATGCAGACCCACACACTCTTACCTCTTTTGAAAATTGAAAGCTAATCTTTCTAATGTGAGATAGCAGAATTTTCATAGATTTCATGTTATAAAAATAAAGAAAACAAGAGGTTAACTTTGGAGGTCTAGTAATTCTTTTTGTTTTCTGAAACTTTTTTGGTTTATAGTAGCTGAAGGACACAATCACAGCTGTAAAATGCAGACTCAAAATCAACCAGAATGGTTTCCTGTTAGGGAAGATTTGAAAGTCTGTGTGCTGGAATGCTGTAGAAAAGTCTCTGTTCACAAGGTCGGCTGTTGGAGGTGATTGTTACTGTTCTTTTCACTTAACTGCTGTGAATCCTGTAGCATTTTTGCCCCCAAGAGGAACCAGAAAGGCGTTAAAACATGTCTAAGCTTTAATGAAGCATAGGTAGGAAATATCTTTGAGGGGGGGGTTAGGCACTAGCATTAGCTTAAAGGAGTATTTCAGTTGTTCTGGGGAAAAAAGGGTTTTACCAACTCAGAATTATGTTAGCCTTGACAAAGGATTTACCAAAAAGCTGCATATGACACTGATTTTATTTTTGTGAAAAGAAACTGGACACTGCTGTTACTGCAGACTCTCTTGGTGATGAAATAGTAGAATTATATATATTTGTCTATCCCGCTTGGGGGAAGATTTGCCAAGAACAGAAGAAAGAATGTGTTCTTTCATATCTCTCACCTTTCTTGGTCATCCAAAGAGAGCTTATCTTAACAGAGCTAAATCATTCTCTTCATTGCTTTGGTAAACCACAATTTTATTGTGAAAAAGAAAAGGTGTTTTCTTTTCAGGCAGACAGATAAAGCATTGCCAGCAGTGTATAGTTTAATAGACAGGGTATTTTTTGTACATATATAGATTATAGTGTGATGATTGCCTCGAGAGATATAAAGGTAGCTTTTAAAGAGAGATATGCAACATGGTGTTGCAGGGATTTAGAGCAGTACATTACCCTTTAGGCTTTAGAGGATGGGGTTCCAAATGATCATCTGACAACCTTCTACAGTCCATTTAGCACAGGTTTTTTATTCATAAAGTATGGCTGAACATACAGTGCCATGCAGGCCATTTTTAAAAAATATTGTTTTAAATAGTGATGAACTCCATTTAAACCACTGTGAGGACCTCTCTTCATCAGGAGTAAAAAATTAGCTGTTTAAGCCTCTCTGCGTGCAGTTTCACCAAGAATTAATATTTTTTTGCAAGTTACTTTTGAAAGTAAAAAGTTTTTTCACTTCCTGTTTTCAGAATACTGTAATTCTGAAAAATTTACTGCAACCTTTTATGTAGTACAAAATTTTTATTTAAAATAATGTAGGGTTGTGGAAGAACTTGTTTTCATTTCAAATAGGGACAGTGAGTATTGATGCTTTTCTGGGCTGCCTTTAAAAAGCCATCTAGTACAAAACAGGTGGATTGTTTTGTTTAGTGGGGGATTTTTTTGGTTGTTTGATTTTTTTTTTTTTTTTTTTTTTTTTGTTTTTGTTTTTGTTTTGTTTTGTTGGTTTGTTGATTGGTTGGTTTTTTAAATGGAGTTTTGTAACACTTCTGGGTATATGCACACATGTGTGCCAGTAAGAATTAAAAATGTTATTTGGTATTTGGAAAAAGCACCATTAAATTATTTTCATGTTTTGAAGTCTGCCTCTTTCTCTAGGAAGTGACTGCAATTCACATAAATTCCATGTTTTTCTGTGTTCTGGTTGCTGTGAGTCCTTTAAAGATGCACAGATTATAAGTGGACTAATCATTATTTCTCCCTTTCAATGCCTAAACAGTTTAGAAAAATCCTGGTATTCCCATTCTTGTAGCATTCATGCTGATGTGATATTTTCAGTGTAGATCTTAAGAGAGAATGAGATTCTGAATGGAGGGTGATAGCATAAAATTTCACAGTTTATGAATGAAGCAGTACAGAATTCATTTAATTATCTCTGATTAGGTCTGAATGTTTCACCATATTAAAAACTTTGCAGTTCTATAATTTCAGGCAGGCAGGTATCAGTCACTTCTAGAAGTTGATGTCAGAATTTGTTATGTTTGATTGGATGAGATTTGTCCCATGTGGTTATGGATACAAAGAAACTAAATTTGCTGGCGAAGAGGTCTGTGCTTCATTTTTAGGTGGTTACTGAGCTTTACTCACATTTAAACTCGATTTCCTGTGGATATCTCTGTTTTCTCTCACTGGATGTTGTATCTCACTGTACATTTCCCCTTAATATATTGATTAAAACACCTTTTATATCCTTATTATGTTTATTTCCCCAAAAAGTTTAAAGTCAACATCTGATTTCCATATTTACATGAAGTGATGCTCACTTCCAGAATTAATAATACGTGTAGTGTGTATTACTACACAGAATTAATTTTTAAATCTCTGCATCCATATTTTAAGCAAAAGATAACAGAATCCGCCCCCAGACATTAAAACCAAAATTATGAACAGATTTGTTCCACTGGGACTGAATCTTCAGGCACCTAAAGAGGTTTTTGAGTGTGGCTCTTAGTGCGTTATTAGTGTATTATTCTTAGTGCATATACTTTGGAATGAGAGGTCATATCCTAGAAAGATTATGCTCTATCCTTGACCACTCTCTCAAACATTAGAAACCTTAAATTATGGAGATAGTGAAATCACTTTTGTGTTAATAGTGAGCAGGACAAGGACAACCATGTCCTAGATGCTGTGCATGTCTGTTCTAAGGACTTAATAATTAGAGGAAGAGTGTGTGTTTTTGGAAGTGCTTCTGAATAAAGTCACTTCTCACATGAATTATTAACACTGGCATAATTCTAATCTCTATATAGTGCTTTTCTCAGTCCTGTTTTAGGAAGCTGTTATTTTGTAGGCCTTCACTGAAAAAACTTTGATAAATGGATGCCATATATTTTATTGAAAGATGGAAAATGTGCAACATGTAGTACCTTACGTTAATGGCTATCACAAGCAGGAAGTCTGATTTTTCAATTGACATTACATTTAAAGTTGTTTATGTTTGGCTGATATTAAATAGGTACAAGGGTCCTGAATTACTGCAAAAAATGAGTTGGTTGGTAGAAAATTGTCTTCCCATTAAGTGAGATTTTCCATTAAGCCACAAAACAGAGCTGGCTCTCCTCAGTGTTTCAATGTTCAGTTTAATATGTGAATCATAAGATGGTTGCTTGGAGGTTACAAACGTATTTCTTTTTCTTTATTTGAGTGGGAAGCAGCTCTTTTGAAAGCTTTGAATGGACTGTTTTGTTAAGAGTGAGCATTTCCAGGATGTACCTATGCTTTGGTCAACCTCCCTGAGCTGAAGGGCCATGATTATGGAGTTAAGAATAGCAAGGGCATTAGGGTAAAATCTAAGTCTTCATGCATTGTGCTGATCTACTCAGCTGGTGCAGTCAATTTAAGTCCAAATCAGATGTGTTTTGCAATCTAGAGGTGGTTGTTGCTGTGAAAATTTGTTCTGCTCCTACAGTTTCTTCTTTAAAATCATTAAGTGCAATTTTATGTAATGCAGGTCCTGGTTTGAATCTATTTACTGCTGCTCAAAAGCTCTTGTGCCAGCTGAGATTGCTCTGTAAATGATGCAGTGTTGGTAGCAGAGTTTATTTGTTGCACTGTGAGTGTGCAGAAGTCTAAAGACTAGATCTGAAAGATGGAGCAATCCACAGCCTCTGTTCTGAGGAACCAGATGGCTCTGTCAAGATATTCTATATATTTTTCAATTACTGTGTTAACAATTTACCTCATGATGGAAGTTTAATAAATTACCAAGTGCTATCATTAGTAGGATCAAACTGATTATTCTAAGGAGGTATTTAAACATCTCCTTTTTGTCCTATGAGGACAACAACGTTGCCACCATGTAGGACAGTGTATAAGATCATCAATGAGAGAAAAATTTTGCCACTGAGATGTTAGTACAGAAACACATTGAAGTTATTAAAGTGTATTTTTTAGGTACATAATTTTCTCACATCTCCGTGACTCTGTTTCCATTTTGTAATGTGAAGGGAAATTATTTTCATATTCAAGGATGCATTATTGTAGAACCAGCAAAATGCCTGCTTTATAACACACAAAGGGAACATTTTGGTGCAGTAGCTTATTTCTCTTTTGAAGTGGAAGCATCTACTCCTAAATACACATTCATTATATATTGAAAGTAAAACTTGGTTTTCATTAGGCTGCGTATGAGGTACTATCTTCCAGATTAACAGCCTAACACCAACATCTTTAAAATGACTATTTTAACCATACTAAGCCAAAATGATGCCTTTCATATTCTCATTTAATGACTTCAGTGATCCAGCTTTATTAAACATTGGAGATATTATTTGATTCAGTTTTCCAAAGCATTAGTGGTGATGTCAGCATGTAAAGGTGTATCCAAAATCTTAAGACACTGATATAGTCAAACTCTTCTTTATAATAAACTGGAGATGAGCCTAAAGCTGAAAAGTTAGGCAGGGTATGAGCAATTCTGTACCATCCTCTGGGTTTCTTACTGCTGCAGCACTGCATTTGGGTATTGTGTGTGATTTAAATACTTAGGGGTTTTTTAAAGTGACTTGAATTATTCATGATCTTAGAATTAGGCATGTGCTTAACTGCTTGGCCAAAAATGAGGCTTTAATTTTTCTACAATTTCATTGTGAGCTATATTGCCTGTTCCATTGTGTTGCCTGCGCTTTTCTCCCTAAGGTCATAAAAATATAAGAGTATAAGAACATCCATATATTTTAAAAATTATGAAAACATTATCCATTGGTTCAGCTGAACTATTTGTCTCATACCAAGTCTTATCTCTAATAGCAGTCAGTAGCAGATGTCTTGGGGAAGATAGTACACTACTGTTTTGCTAACAGAGCTTCACATTTTAACATAATTTTGTCTCTGAGCAGTTGAGTTAAGTTTTATCTTTATGTCTTATAAACACTGATGGTGGGTTTTTTTGTTCTCAAATTCTACTAAATAAACGTCTAAAACATTCTACATTTTCTGCATCCACAATATATCTATGAGAGGCATTATTTAGCAACATAGAATAACAGAATATCCCTGAGTTGGAAGATAAAAAGAAGAAAAAAATTGATTTTTGCTAACTAATTTATTTTTCAATATTTTGAGCATAATAGAATTAAATATGAACAAAATGCATTTACTTACATATTGCTGAGGTGTTAATATTTTATAAGCTGTATAAAAATTTAATTAGTTAGTTCATTTTGGATCCTTTTATCTAATATACTAGATGAGAATATTTATTTATTTACATACATATGCAAATATTTTTAATATTACTTTATATTCCTACCCGAAATTCATCAATATTCAACATGACTAATTTGTGTCACTTTCCATTTCCTTGCGTCCTTTAATGTGGAATTAAGAAACTAACACTGGCTCCATGGGTAGTAATATGTACTAATAAGTCTCATAAGTATTCATATAATAAATAAATGTTAAGTCTTCCTTCAGATGTGTGGATGAGAATAAAATCTATACATCGGTATCAGCAATTCACTGTGATACAGCTCTCACAGGCTGATGAGGCTGTGCAGTTAAATTGGGCTTGGAAGTGTCTGTGGTCCTTTAGCATGGCACTGCTGGATGTGTAAACCCAATACTCTGCTCATAAGGAATCTGTTGCTCTTTCCCCCAGAAGCCTGTGCAGGTCTCCTGTGCATTCCCTGGCAGAGTAGGGAACTTGTTCCTGCTCCTTTGCAGAGCATTCTTGTTCTCCCTGAACTATGGAAAGAATAAGCGTGGCAAGCTTTGCACCCTTTTCCTTATGGCCAGTAGGCACTTTCTCTGTTTGCCTGTGTGCTTGTTTGCTGAGCCAGGCATGCAGTGGCTTGCAAGTGAATGAATCAATGTCTGGAAGGGCTGTTCAGCCATGGAGATTAAACTTAACACAAAGGCTCAAAAAACATTTCCATACCCATGAAACTGTAGTCTTCCTCAGGGTTATAAAGTAGTTTATTAGTCTCTTCAATGCAAAGATAAGCCTAATGACAAGCAAAGCTTCTATTTTGGAAGGGAGAAAATGCATTTCCATCATTCCATTAGACTGTAGTGAATGAACAAACTGCTTAAGTACTTTGGCTCTTGGTGGTATCCTCAAACTTTAGGATAAAAGGGCATTTTCCTCACAGGAATTTCCTCTGAGACATACAGTTCTAAAGCTGTAAATCTAAGTTTGTATCTTTTTATAAAGCTTGCTGACCAGCTTTAGATGAGAGCTGTTAGGAATTTCTAGTTTTCTTGAGATTGTCTGGGAAAAATTTAAATATGTAAAATATAGTACTTTGAATACATTGCTAGTGTGTTTTAGAAAGAGATTGCATGGTTTTTGACATGTCACTTCTGTCCTGGTTGTAGTATAGTCCATGGTGAGAAAAATAAATACTTTTCATGTTTAACCTGAAATCTTCAGCTATATAATTCTTGGTATAACCAGAACTTACATTTTCATGAGCCATCCCTCTTGTTTCACGTAAAGAAAATATTCTGATATTATTCTGATTATATATTCTGATTAGTGGAAAGACACAAGCATTAATACCCTCTTTCCCCTGCTCCTTTTGCCTCCAAAAGGGCTGAAATCTTGAATACTGTTGGTATTTAACAGTTGTCTTTGCAAAATATAACAACGTTTTTCCTCACGAATTTGTTTAAAAAAAGAAAACTTTCTTAGATGTTATATACATATCCTTAGGAAAAATAAACATCAAGTTAAGTTTTTAAGAATTACAGAAAGGATTGTTTTCTTCTGAAATTTTTATCTATCAGAAAATAATGTGTAGGAAACCTTTAGTCAGCAAAGCTGCTGCAGAATGGAATACAGAACATTATTATTGTTTGATAGGTAATACTTCAGCAAAATATTACAGTGAGAGTTGCAGAATATGAACTTCTTTGGTAAACTTCCTTGCCTGCTTTTTTCCTGTTCTGCAAGACAAAATAGCAAGTAACACTATATTTCATATTAAGATTCTTGAAGGTGTATTTCTCCCATTGCATTCTCCAGTCTTTCACACATGTATCTATCAATGTTGGCAGGTCTAAATTCCTTCTGACAGAAAATACCATTTTGTGCACTATAATGTTGTTATAAAATGCAAATTCAGGTGATATTCAACCAAGTCCACCATTTGCAAGCAACACGTCAAAATTACATGTTGTATGTATAATTTTGATTGCAGTAGTAAGATAGTTTAACATTTTTAGATGCTTATTCTTGCAAGTTCCACCAATTTTGATCATCAGCATATGTTAGGAGGATATAAAATTAAGTCTAAAAGGAAATTCAAGTGGGACTCTGCCATAAGTTCTTTGTTAAATACAAACTTCTAACCTGGAATAATGAAGAAGTAATATTTGTAGGAACTCAATTATATTGATTTTAAAAAAAGACCAAACATCTGAGCAAAGCACCACTGGGCTCCCCTGCCTGCAAGGATTCCAAAAGAATTTTAAAGATGCTAGTGACTCCAGAAAGTCTCAGACACAGCTGATTTTCAGGGGAAGAAATCAGATTTTTTTCCCAGTACTTTTTCCTGGTGTTTGCAAGACCACTAAGGAAAGTGCTGCTAAGATTGAAATATTTGATAGCTATTAATCATTCATTATTCAAATTTTATAGGTGTTTCTTAATCATAATAACAAAATGCTTCAACTGAGGAATTTTTTACCTTGAAAGTTATAAGTTAAGATTTAACTTTTTTTGCACTTTGGGGTTTTTGAGGATTTTTTGGGCTAGGCTGTTGTGTTCTTGTTTTCTTTTCTGTTTTCCCCCCCCCCCACATCTTTATCCAGTGTATTCTTGTTACAATGTAAAGCCTGCTTTTAAAGACACTTGATGTAGATTGCAGTTGCCAGAGTAAGGTAACATATTCTGACTTCAGTATCAGCAGGCAAACAAAAGAGGAATGACTGTCAAGTATTTTGTGCTTAATGAATAATTATTATATTTCTTGGGCAATTTGGCTTTATTTTGTTCCTGTCTGACTTCTAGCTAGTGTTTGTTTGAATGACAGACTAATTAGAAAATGCTGTCTGTATTAGAGCTATGACTTCCAACATCTTGTATACTGAAAGTACTTCATTTTTCCATGGTTTTTAGTTCTCACTGGGAAATTATAGTGTTGTTTGAGATTGTACGGATGATATAGGGTTTACTTAAACTTTTATGTGAGTGTTTTAATAGTTGTTGTGTTATCATTGTGTTAAGAAGGATCGAGCCAGGAATTTTCACTTTTAAAAAAATCCTTTAAATAATTGCTGACAACATTATAAACAATCCTAAGGTTTAGCTGGGCTATCTTCATTTTGATAATTTGGATTTTTTTTCTGAATCTGAAAGAAAGATTTTGAAATAATATTATATTTCAAATTTATGTTTGTACCAGGTAATCCCCAGTTTTTCAAGTGTTCCTACAGCAGACTTCTGATTCCCGAGGGGTATCAAACAGAGTGTAGTGAAAGTAACAGATTCCACCCTTCCCTAGATAATAATAGTTCTGACACTAGGATGCAAGATCCTTTGATGAAACTGCCCATCGCAATCATGCATGATTGTAATGTGGCAGGGAAGCAGAGTGGTGATTAAAAGGAATTTAGAGTAATAAAAATGGACATCTATTTTATTAAAATGTTCTTAAAATTACTGTGAGTATATGGGTGTTAAAGGTGAAGAGTTTCTCATTGTTCTTGCCGTAATAACATGGGTTTTTTTCTTCTTTTTAGTTGAGGTGAGTTTGAATAGATTTCACTGAACTAATAGTAATTTTCCAGTTTCCAAGAAGAGAAGTTGCAGTAACTCAAATAGAATGAATCCACAAAATGCTTAATTAAAAATAAATAAATAAATAAATATGTATGTATAGCTTCCTGCCTTCATATACACTCTGTGCTAGTTAAAAAATAGCCAGAGGCTCTCTGTAGTAGAGCTACATCCATTATGGACCATCCTTATACTTGAATCTCTTTGCCCATGACACAGCTTGTTTCCAGAAGTCTGCAGTCAATAAACATGGAGATGGGTTGTCTTTTTTTGCATTTGCTGTTGTTTGTGAGTTTTGTTGTTGTTGTTTTGTTGTTGGTTTTTTTGTTTGTTTGTTTTGCTGGCATTTTCTGTGTGCTTTTGCTCTGCAAAAGATTGCTGAAGCGAAAGAGCTACCAAGAACATCTCAGAATCAGTGAGAATCACATTTCTAGTACACGTTGGAAAGCACATTGTCAGAAAGTTTTCATTGTCTTTCTAGTTGCAGCATGTGTATTATGTGTCCTGTATTTATAAGCTATGACATCTGTAGGTTAAACTTTTTAAAAGAACAGCTAACCACCCATAGAACAAAGTAGTGAGCTGGTTACTAGGCATGATGATTTTGCCATATATCAATATTATCACTGAGTCAGTTCATTTCTAGGTGGTTAACCTGAAGTTTCAACTTTCATTGCATTGATTTTCACAATTTTCCCGTGTGATAAATATACATGTCATAGTTTTTATCTCCTTTATTAATCTCACAAGACATTCCAAAAGATGTTGTTATTCAATAATTCAGAAAGTGTTGTTCCTTTCTCCTTTTATACATTGCCATTGTCAAGAAAAATACAATGGTTTAACCACTGTTGCAGGGGTTTTTCTTTCACAAGTGCTTCAAAGTTAGAAAATGCTTGGCTTTGGAGTTTCTTTATTATTTTTGTTCCAATTATTCAGCTCTATGTACTGTATTTGGACAAAATATCTACTAAAAATGGTGCATTATGACAAAATAGTTAATGACTTTTTCTAATTCTCTCTTTCTCACAAATGGAGAAACTCCATTACACATAATGAAGGATAAAATATAGCCATAATCGAACAACACATTAGACAGAAGGCTTTGAAACTGTGTTTTCAGCAAAGGCTAGAACTGTTTGTTCATTTATTCTCTATAATATGCAGCTTTGACTGAATGCTTGTGCTGTTTACAGACCCAAAGCTTAAATGACAATGTGCTCTGTGTAAAACGTGGTGAAGATTGTAACCATTTTGAAGTGCATTTAGCTTAGTAACATGAAATATCTGTTATTCCCTGAGGTATTGTGTAGTTGTAGATCATAAACTTTTAGCCTAAATTAAACATCACAGCTGGTTGCCTTAATTTGATGCATTATAGCACAAATGTTTCAACAGCTTGACTAAAATGAACCATACTGCAAATTCAAAAGAAGAGCGAAGGTCAACGCACATGATGCTTAGTGATTTGCAAATTTTCTTTATTTGGATATATTAAATGTATTTTGTGGAATTTAGCATACAGGAATGGAACTTGGCAGGGTAGAACTGATAGCAAAGTATGTTCAATCAGTTGTGCTTAAAAATAATGCAGTACAATAAGGAAGTAAAACAGTACTGTTTCAGATTTTCAGAAGGTAATTAAAACTAGAATATCTTCTGGACAGTTAAAACTCTTGGATTCTTTTGCACATTTTTACATAGAAATATGTTTTTCATAATTCTGATATCTAATCTCTGTATGCCTTTAAACTCCATTGCCTTTTAAGAACACAGCATGGCTGCTACCTTGTTCACATTTATGGGATTGCTTAGTGTTGAGCAAGAGGCATCTAGACGTAGCTAATCTGTGACTGTGCTTCTGATTGTCTAAGAAAGTGCATCATTCCATTGTTTAAAAAGTTCTGGAATGCAAAACAGCTGCCATTGCTCCCTATCTCTTCAGTGAGAGTTTAGTATTAAGGATTCATATCTGTGCAACAGAAAGCATTGGATTGAGCTGCCACAAAGGACATGAATGTAGCCTGGACACGTTGCCAAACATGTATGTTTAATACTGAATGCTGTGATTCTCTGTAGAATTTCTTTTCAATACACACCAAAAATTCATATAGCTGGTAATTTATCTGTAGCTACACTTGGTGTACATAACTGTACAATGTTGAAAAACATGATCCTAGCAGCTTTCACTCACCTGAGTAGTAGGTAATTCTTATTTGTGTTTGCTTTAGGAGTTTGAGCGGTTCATCCCAAAAATAATGAATGACTTGTACTTTGAGGAACAAGCCCTCTGGAGGCTTTAGATTGAAAAAATGCTGGCAGAAATTTGTTGGTTCAGTATGCTTCTCTCCATTGTTTTTCAGCTACTTCCTTGCTTTGTCTGAGGTTTGTGTAGTATTTTGCTAGTGGTATTTCTTGTCAGAAATGCATTCTTATGTGATTATATCAATCCAGAGGTTTAGAAAATCTAGTTATGTTACTCTATGTTCTTCCTTCACAAAATCAAACAAGTTCTAACCATGCCTTTCTCATCATCTGGTTGTCTGATCTAAATTGTCAGTGTTCTGGCATCTGTGTTAGCTGTGTTGACCCACTGAAATATCCCAGTTCATATAGGAACTCATAATTTCAAAGCAAGAACCATACAAGTCCTGCTGCTGGGAGGTCTGTACAGCCACCAGCTGGTTTTCTTGGTAGAATGCCTGTATGTAGGCAGTTAATAAGCAGTGACTATATCTCCTTCATGACCATCTTTCATGGTTTCCTAAACTTCCAGATACTTATTTTAATAATCTTTTTCAAGGTTTTTTTCCCATTATATTAGAGTGACTTTTTTAGTTTGCCACTTCTATACTTTATTTTTGCATGCCCGTTTCTTTGCCCTTTGAAAAGTAAGTATGGGTTTTATTTTTCCCCAGATATGCCATTTTATGTGAAACTTAAAAAAATACTAAAATCTCACGATTAGGTTATTATCACTGTGTAACAATGCATAGCAGGAACAATTATTGAGAAACTAAAACCCTCTGAGTAAGTACAAAGCAAAGCCTCTACTTGAACTGCAAGTGCTTGCAGGTTTATCTTTCCACCTTAATACTGACATGGCATTAGGAATATAGCAATGAAGTACTTTGTCACTTGTGTGAGATGAAATACAGGTATGTATTGTATGATATATTAACCTTTAATTGGCTTCAGCACTTGTAAATTCAAGACTTGTTGGTATAACTTGAATTAATGACCAAAGGCAGTACTGCACTGAAACATTTCCAATCTGATTCTTTTTAACAATTTTAATCACAGAGAGTGTAATTGAAACTTACCATATTCATAAGAAATACAAGGTTCATTGATTAAGTAGTTACTTGATTGACTATTTCAGTCTATAAAAAAAAAGATATATCATCTGCTAAATATTTCCATAAATAAAAATAAACAAACTGATATGTTCTCTGGAATTAGTTTCATACTCAAAACACCCATTCTTCAATCTCCAGGATCGAGTTTTCATAGTATTTTTTGAAATATCCTTATTTTTCTGCAACATAATTTTTTATATTTATGTTTATTTTTAAATGCCTTTATTTCTGTGCTGGTACTTCAGGGTTTCATTAAGTTTAGTTTTACTTGACAAGTTGACAGGAACAATTTTGCTCACTGGCCTTTCAAAACTTAATTCAGTTGGTGGAATAATGTTGTGTTGTTAATATGTAAAGATTAGTTTAGTCTGATGCTACAATAAGTACTTAACTCCCTTTTCACTGCCTTTCTTTTGAAGAGCAGGAATTTATCAGAGAGCCAAGTGCTTATCTTGTCGTCTTTTTTTATTCTCATTAAATTTTGGTTTCTGGGTCCTTACCTTGAAAATTGCATAAGTCTTCAAATACAATTGTTATTTGAGAGACTCATGGAAGCTAGCAGAGATAATTATGTGCTTCCAGCATTTGAAAAGTGGGTTATTTATGTACTTAACAGCTTAATCCAGAACTGCATTGTAATAAAAAACATAAAAAATCAAAACCCCAAAACAAAAGAAAAAATCCAGGCTCACCCAAAAAACCCACCCCAAAACTTTACAACTTTCTTTCACAAACAAGTCCATCAACCAGCTACAGGAATTTCATTTTGATAGAGTCACTTTACAGTGGAGAAAGCCAGGTTCAAGTACCTCTATTCCAAGGAGATATGTAAAAGCTATTTCTAAAAGAAATATTGAAAGCGAGGATATCCTTTTATCACTTAGCTCCGCTACATGTTTTTAATAAGTTGCCTATTACAGTGATAAGTGGAAAATTCAAGCTTTCTCTTTTTGTGGGATAAAATTAAGAAGTACCACCTAAGTCATAATATTGTTTATGTGACTGAATTATGGAAATATAATTACAGAACCTTGAAGGAAAGTGAAGGCTGCAAAACGAAGCTCTTTCTTGGGAAGTACAGAAGACTGGCTTTGTTTCTGTTCACATTCCTGCTGACAGTGATAAAATTTCCAGTCACATGAGCCACCTTCCTGCTTCCCTCCTCACCCCAGCCTCTAAAAGAGGGAGGAATTAATCTTCTGATGAGAGTTTATTGCATTTGAATATAGTCATTGTATGCTATGCAGTTCAGGCTTAGTTTTCTGCCAAATACGAATTGTAATTCCTTGTGAGCTAAGCCTTGGAAATGTCCCATTCATGTCAGTAATTGCTGCTGGAAGATGGAGGCCTTAGAAATCGATTTAAAAGTTGTATTTCATATGGATTAATTTTTTGATAACAAGTTTAACACTTAACCCCAAAGCAAAACAACAAAGTTCCCAAGACAGAATAACTGTTAAAAAAAAAGAAAC
The DNA here is from genome assembly GCA_034336665.1 of Luscinia megarhynchos. Classification (NCBI taxonomy): domain Eukaryota; kingdom Metazoa; phylum Chordata; class Aves; order Passeriformes; family Muscicapidae; genus Luscinia; species Luscinia megarhynchos. The sequence goes on along the minus strand of CM067566.1, from coordinate 53,002,554 downwards.
TGGGTAGGCTGAATTTCATTGAAACTATTGTTTTGGGAAAACTATCCCTTTTGAGAAACAGTAAATGTTGCACAGTGTTTTGTGAGGTTTTTTACTATTAAGGAACAAATAAGAAGTCAATATGCTTATATGGTGATGTTCTATTAAAACCAAAGAGCAAAAACTCAACATGAAACAAAAAAAACCCACCCAGGATTTAGAAAGCAGTGATCTTTATAACACTAAAAAGTATGTCTATTACATACAAAACAAAATTTTTGACAGCTCCCTACTATATAACTGAACTTACTTTTTTGGTTTTGGGTTGTTTTGGGTGTTTTATTTAAATTTCATTTCATCTTTGGAACCTAATTCAGTGGAATATTTTGTTTGAACTAATGTCTGACTGTACTTGATTTCTCACAGGTCGCTAAAGCATTTTAAGAAATATGTTTCTACTACCACATTGTTTCACATGTAGAAAATAGTTTCACTGTAGATTACAAGGTCTAGACAACTAATTTTGTGACATTCTAAATTCTATAAATAATAATATTTGTTCAAGCATGCAGGAGGATCTTACTGCTTTTCTCCAGATTTTCCTAAAAGGTTTTTAGTTGGGTACTACTGAAGTATTCTGTCATTGAGCTTGTGACTAAAACATGATGTGCTCATGGTTTACTTTTGCAAAATAAATCTAAAGGGTGTGCATTATTTTGGAGCTTCCTTTGTGGTTGGGGAATGAAGTGATAAGCTGGATATGCCAGCCTGGCAGATTGTAATGACACAGTACACTTGGGGAAATCAGAATTACTGTTCTTTCAGAGTAGCATCCTGAGACTACCGCTCAGTAACTATAGGGAACAGAGATTCAGAGATGGATAAAGAAACCACCTGTCTAAAGCAGTCAGCTGAAACACATGAACAGACAGAACAGAGGGGAGTATATGAACTGTGTGACCTGTACTGCAAGGCAATTTGGTGAGAATCATTGATATAGAACATTGAATTTCTGGTGACTACCTTTCTGAACTGCAAAATGAATGAAAATAGAAGAGGAAAGGGTATGTCAGAGAAAGGTATGGTACATCACATCTCCTTTCCCTTTTGACCTTGGATCTCTCTTTTTGTCCAATTTAAAGATTTCCCTGGAAGGAGGCATCAAAGGCAATGCAATTTGGAGCCTTTTTATTTCCCCCTCTGCCTGAGAATGAATTGCTAAAAATGTATGTTAAATTAAATTCAAAATCTTAGGCTTTTTCTAGAGTGCAAAGCAGATACTTACACTCTACCAGGTATAACCTCAGTAGTTAAAATTGTTGTAATACTGGTGTATTATGAGATACATAATCTGCAACATTTCTTTTGGATACTGTAATGAAGTTTCCCATTATTTTGCCCTCCAGCAGTAAAGGCCCAGTGCAGCAATACACTTTTGTGCTGCTGGTACATGCAAAATTTCATTCCACTTGTCTGGGGGCTCATCTGTGGCAGAGCACATCTCCTGCAGGCTCACAGTTAACCAGGTGTGCTGGGCTGACCCTGGCTGGGTGCCAGGTGCCCACCAAAGCTGCTCCATCGCTGCCCCTCCTAGGCTGGACAAAGGAGAGAAACTGTAATTAAAGCTCCATGGGCTGAGATAAGCACAGGGGAGAGGTCATGCACCCATTACAGACACAAACTGACTTGACTTGTGGAATATCAGATTAATCTATTGCCAGTCAAATCAGGATAAAGACAAACCAAATCAAATCTTTACAAAAGCCTTTCACTCACCCCTCCCTTTTTCCCACGCTTAGCTTTGCTCTGGATTTGCCCACAAGGGACAATCCTCCACCAACTTTTTTCATCATGGGTCCTTCCTTTGAGCAGCAGTTCTTCATAAACTGTTCCAGCACAGATCCCTTCCATGGGGTCCAGACTCAGGAAGAGACTGTTCCAGGTCGGTGTCCCATGGGGTCTCAGGTTCTTGCCAGCAGACCTGCTCTAGTGTGTTCTCTCCGTGGGGCCACATGGCCTGCTGAGAGTCTCTCCTCCAAGCACAGGCTTCAGACAGAGTAGTGGACTCCTTTTCCCATCCACCTGCTCCATCATGGAGTTTTCCACGGGCTGTAGGTGGTTCTCTCTCCACTGTGGACCTGTGGCAAGGGCACAACTGCTTCACTATGGGCTTCACCTCAGGCTGCAGGGGAATCTCTATTCCAGTGTCTGGAGCACCTCCTCTCCTTCTTCACTGACTTTGGGGTCTGTGCATAAGCATATATTTAGTGAAAGTTTATAAAAAATGTATTCTTTTTCCACTTTGGAACCTTTTAAGGTCAGCATGCAGCACAGGGCTCTGTTTTTTCCTGCCTGATAAGATAAGAAATCAATATCAACTAGCTTCTATGACAAGATCTAGAAAAGATTCCATTTCATTAAAAGCATTCTTACCTGTCTCTGATGAAGCCCAGTATGGTAAATGTGCTAGCTCTGGGGACAGCAAATTAATGAAAAGAGTGGTCTTGGTTTCTCTTCTGAGAACTGATAATGCAGGAGCGTCTATTGATAAGGGGCATTGGCTGTGTCCTCCACATTGACTTATTTAATGTCCCAGTCAACTCAATTTTTTCTATAAAATCTGAAGGCAGAGAAGTTCTGGAAGTGGGTAAGATGTAGGAAAATAGGGTGGAGACTGGAACTGTGCAGTGTGGTGAAGGATGTGCTGCTCAGGATGATACTGTGGAGTCACAGCTGCACACTCAGCTGCACCTCCACTGTTGGTTGCAGGCTAACTTTGCTGGAGATTGGCCAGATGGAGGAATAAAAATATCCCATGCGAGGCAGTAGTTGGAAGAGGAAGCAGAAAATGAGGAACATCACCCTGCCCCCTCTGAAGGGTTCTTAGTCTAGATCCACATTTAGGACATAATATAAAGCAAATATACTCAGTTTGTAAATTATCCTGTAATAGAGAAAACAGGTGCTCTCCTTGCTGGAAAAAAAAAAAAAAGAAAAATTATACAGATATGCTGTATTTGTAATTTCATGCCTCAGGATGTTCTAATGCCATGAAAGTATCAGATCAAAAAGAATTTCTGCAGTGAAGTGAGCTTCCATTTTTTGTCCCCTCTGCAACACCTTTACTTCTTCAGAAAGAGCTTAGAAATAGGTGGCAGCCCTGGCACTTTAGAAGCCTATTGTTGTGACTGCCCTGAACTGAAGATATTGCAGTGGGGTGAGACCTTGGATTTCAGGGTCACATGCATCAGAGACTGAAGTCTAAAGGGAAGAGCAAAGTGTCTCAGTAGCAGAAAAAGAACAAAGGTTATCAGCCATTTCATAACAAGGAAAGGAAAAGTTACAAAGTAAGGAAGAAACAGGTCTACAAGGAGATAACATGAGAGGAAACCAAGGAATACAAGAGATGGTCATCTCAGATCTAGTGCAGGTGAAAAGAGGACTTGAACTCAGATGAATAAAACTGAGAATTTTGTGTCAGAATTTTAGTTTTGTAGCCTGAGTCCAGTTCTTAACTATCCTGATCATTGATAATGATGAAGCTGCATGTGCAATTTGAGGGGGTGGGAGGAGGGAGCTATGTTGCTTTTTTTCCTTTTCTCCTGATTTTTATCAGTGGAATAAAAAGTGTTATTGGGTCTCTTTGGTAACATAAAGATTACATTAATTACACCAGACTAAGAAAGCTAAGCTTGAATAGTACCACCTGAGCTGGTAAGAGACCAGCTGTAGCACTAAGGATGGTTTAATGATTTGAAGTTCCCTTGTAACTCCAGTTTTTTATCTCCACTGGCAAATGAATGATTTGCTTCTGTTGTCCACATTGTGTTTTGTGTAAGTTCTTTGACTCGTCTCTGCATGATGTGTTTTCCTTCTAGTTGAGAGTGTGTGTAGTGACCTCCACCAGGACCAGTAAATAAACAAAACAAACAACTAATGGAGCATTATTCTGAGTATTCTGAGCAGCAGATAAAACTTTGCCTATGAATGGGGCTGTGCTGAATATATAAGATCAATTGTCATGGAAGATCTCTGGAGTGCCTCAGAAATACCAGCTAAAGTTAGGATAGAAATGAAATGCTCTCAAGAGCAGAAAAAAAGGAAATTCACCTGTTTACAATGTTTGCCATAGTTACTGTGGTAGAATTGGAGACTTAGGCTGCCAAAAAACATTAAGTCTTTCGCAGGTTGGGTGCAATTTGGGCACTTGAAAAAATAGTTACTTTGTTTACTTCTGCTTGTATGCATATTCTGACAGGAAAGCAAATACTGTCTCTGTAAGTGATGCTAGAAAAACCAGTGTAAACAGAATAAATTGAATATCTCTTCCTAAGAATATTGAACACTGCATCACTTTTCAAGCTTTCCATTCTTGATGCGGAGAGGTGCTTGTAAATAACAAGTCCATTTTTTCTGTAGTATTTCTTAAATACCTAGAAGAAACTGAAAGCTTCTGACAATCAACTTGAGAAATTCCATGGAACTCATGAAAAACTCAGTTAATTTTCCATAGAAAACAAGATACATCTACTATATCTATACTTTTAAAATTATGTTTACTCCAGTAATTCTGTTTTATTTTCTGCTTTTGTATTTCATTTTTTATGCAGTTTGGAAATAGATATGTGACAGGCTTCTGTAAAAGACTCGGATTCAGAGGTATGAGACTTGGTTACCATGAATGGAATAACATGCTATAAATGCCCAAGACACAAAATGTCAAACCTTCTGTGATTATCAGATAGGCAGCAATCTGAACCAGTTTATTCATATACATCTGACTGAGCAGTAGGGTGGTGTAGAGGCACAGATTGCTACCCCCAAGGTCTCACAGGTAAATGGTTTTGCCAGTAGCTTTTGGCTGCACCTTTCAAGGGTCTTTTAGAGATTCTTTTCACCTCCACGTTAATAAAACACCTGTTTCTTTAGCATGTTTGGATTTCTTTTAGATTAAACAGGTGTGTTTTATTGTGTCTACAAAGTATCTTTTAGTTATTAAGAAACAAGGAACAACTGGATGAAAAGCAGAGGAAACCAATTTTCTTGCCCATCGAAGCAATATGAGCTAGGTTTTTGGGAGTCCGATACTGCAGTATTACAAAACAGAGTGGATTTGGGTTAGTCTTTCGAATATGAAATAAGAAAAAATGTACTGGGTCAGTGCAAGGTTTTATCCAGCCCTTCAGCTGTCTGTCTCCAGTGGTGCCACAGCAGCTGCTTCCAGAAAAGTTGGCATTTGAAGAAATTAAGTATTTTTTCCAATGCTCTCCCAGTCCATCATTTTGCAGCTCAAGGGATCTCCTGAACTGCTTTTTACCTGTTTATTTATTAACCCCCAAAGGATTTCTGCTGCTCACTGCTGCAATCCAACTGGACTATGTTTGTAGTTTTATAGCTCCATCTTCTACTGCAGCCATTCACTGCATCTTTCCACCTGTCTAGTTTGAAAGTGCTTTTGTTTCAAAGCTGTCTTTTTTGGTTTACACTTGGTTATCAGAAGGAGTTGCTGGTCTTTGGCCAACAGGATTCATCTCACTTCTGCATGTGTTGAGAAATGAGGCATCTTCCTAGGCAATACTGGCTTATCTAAAAGCAGCATTTACAAACAAATCCTTTGTTGATAATAGGTACACACAATGAGCTCAGACAGCACTGAGACAGCATTAAAAAACACTTGTAAAAATTTTAGCAGAACAGTTGTTATCAACAATAGTGCACCAATAGGCTGATTATGAGACAATAAAGATGGTTTATTTGGTAGAATGAATTTATGTTACAGTATAAACTGCCTTTTAATGTTTTTCAAGTGTCATAGATTCACCTTCATGTCTTTTTTACCTCTTATTTTCTGAGGCAAAATGAGAATTTATTCCTCTTTGTCTGAAAAACACTATAAGATGTATCAGGGTGTCTCTTTAGACTTGTATAATGTAATTCTCATGTTTTTATGAATATATCATAGTTTCAGTTGTGATTTCCCCTCCTTGAACAGTTTTGTGTGACAGCTGCTTTATGGTCATGATTATAAGTCATCCTTTTTGGTTTGATTGCAGCAGCAATCTGGGGACCATAGCAACATGTTTTGCTTATGAAATATGTCAGTGGGAAATAAAGGTCTAGTCACCATTTTCTTAAACGATGAGAAATTATATTTTAAAAGGAAGGAAAAAATGACAGATCTTTTTTCAATACTCTTTCCTGAAGATCCTGTAATTCTTCTGGAAATAGTAAGAAAAAATCCTATTTCAATTCTATGTGCAACAGTTGCTTTTTTGCATAGCCATTATAGCAAAAACCTGAATGTAATGGTTACTTTCCTTGTACAATATAATACCTGTTATTATCATTTGCAGGTGCTTGGAAAGCTCCAATTTTTATATGATAATGAAAATACTTTGTTACGTATGTTAGTTTCACCTATTGAAGTCAAAATGTCATTGCTAAAATGCTTGATTAAGACCCAGCATCCAAATGATTTGCTGTAGAATTTGCAACAGTCTCACAGCTCTCACAAAGTCAAACTCCCATCATTGGGGAAGTTTCTGAATTAATTAAAGACATGTCTGAATAGATTGATATGTTCCTTTCTTCTGGATTACTTTGGTACTGTAAAAGAGAATTTTGTTGTCTGGCCACAACTATTCTGCTTAGACAAAGTAGTATAAAGCTGCTAAAAATTACTTGTGGGCCTTGCAATACTATTTGGAATACCTGATAATGCATATTCAAGTGTGTTGGTCGTGTGTTAGTGAATTGAATATGATGTGCTTCATACTTAATTTTCAATGTCTCAGTTGAGGTGACTGGGTAAAAATGGAGGGCATCAATGATGAACCTGAACTCACAGTAAAAAGCTATCTACTTTAATAACATTCCAGTGTCAATTACTGGCAAAAACCATGCTGTGACTTCCCCTGAGAGAAAGTTCACAAAGGGTAAAAATGCCTTTTGGTCCTTGCTTAAGCAGTTAATTGCCCAGGAAAAACTCTTTGCAGTGCGAGTGCCTGGTGTAGTGTGGTGACTGAAGCTTGTTCCTGAGCTGTACTGCTAAATCCTGTTCTGAGTATGTCTCCTTAGTCTTTCATTGAAGCTCTCTGTTACCCTGTAATTCTCCATGCCTCACTTTCCCATAAAACCCCTACAAACCCTTTGGGCTGCAAAGTGTTACCTGGGCAGAAGGTGCAGTGCAGTTCTCTGCTGGTTGCCTGCGTGGCTTTCAGGTTGAAGCTCCTGCTAAAGCCCCTTCCCAGCTGAGGCCTTTTTCATCTGTCCAGACAGTGATTTTCATGGAACTCACTCTGTTACTTGGACCCATTAGAATTGACCACTGTAAAAAAATAATTAGAAGGACAGGCAGCATAGTCACTTCCAGCATGTGCATTTGAATGTGTACATTCAGTGGGCTGCACATGAGTGCAGGACAAAAGCAAGTCAAAGAGACATTGTCCTGTTCTGGCCATGACAAACCCAAACTGATGGTTCTGTCCAAAATACCTGCCAAAATTTGTTGAATAATTGACATAATGTCACAGGGAGAACAGCTCAGAGTGACAGCTGTGGGTTGTTTTCAATATTGCTGTGTTTGTTTACAATGATGCAGGGATTATATGTTGTTGGTATCAGTGAATAAACTTCAGCCTTATTTAGCACAGAGATTGGTCCAGGGATTTGTTGATTTCCATGGTGGCAGCATTTATTTGATTTATGTGATTATTTTTCTCAATTCATTTGACCAACAAATGATCAAAATCTGCCTGCTTCATGCAGTTGCTGCTGGACAACTTAAAAATGACCCTTTCATTGCCTTTGTACTGTATGCTCCTAATGCTACAATCATGAATCGCATTCCTCAGGACAGCAATCTGTAAAATTGTTTTAAAAACATAGCTCTGTGAGGTTTAATTAATGCCAGAAGCCTTCAATAAACAACAGTTGCAATTTGGGCTGTGATGATTTAATGATTCTTGCACTCTGTCTAATGCATGTTCTGTTAAATCTCTGTGTCAAGTGACTGGCACTGACGTGAATCACATCCCACCAATGTCCCTGTGTGCACAGAGGCAAAGGAAACCTCAATCCAACTGAAATATTTGAAATATTTGACAGGCAATGCACATAAATATATGCTCTTAGAGGTCTAAAAGATGTTAGCATTTTACATGGTAGGTAGGGAAGAAAAACTTAACAAAAAGCTAATTAACGCGTTTGATAATTTCACAAGTTAATGAAACAGCTTTCCCAAGCAAAACCTTCTTTTCATTGTTTTGCAGAATCATCTGTTAGTAATGGTTCAGGATTTTCATAATGCTGTTACGTTGTACTGTATTTGTTTAAGTAGAGTTTTTCCTTTGATTAATAGTGATAATCACCAAAAAAAAAAAAAAAAAAAAAGAAAAAAAATTTTAAAAAACCCAAAAAACACCAGCCCTTCCAAAACAGATGTTTTGGACAGACTGAAATTCTGCTTGTTGTACCCATGCAGAACCTGGCAGCACTGAAAGTCATGTACACCATAAAAGTGATAAATGTGGTTGTTCTGAAAAGGGATAAAGGAAGAAAAAACCCCAAATTTATAAACGGTGTTTCCTTTTTACCTAAACGTAGTGGGTTTGTGTCCATTTACATGTTAACTTTGTGTGTGTGTGTGAGCAAATCTCTGCCAGTTGAATCATGAGCATACCACCTAGAGGAAATGTTGTAGCAGTATTTTTCAGTGAAAGCAGAAGAGCAGGAGTAAACTGTCTAAGCCATTTTTTCCTACTCTAGGTTCTTAGTTAGATCATGCTAGACTGTGAGAAAGGTACTGTGTTACCCCCATGGGACAAATACTTGAAATAATTACATTGATACCCTACTTCAAGGAGTACAGTTTTCTAAGTTGCAGTTATTTCTGAAAAACCTGAACATGAGTTTGCAAGCAATTTAATTAGAGAGTTTGTCTCATCTCCATTTTCAGCTGGTAAACATAAGAAAAGCAGAACTTAAGTGGATTTAAATTTGCTTTGTATATGATGATCAAGTACTTTAAAGATGTTGGGTCAAAAATTGATGTGTATAAAGCCAGTAAATTGTTTCATATCTTAAGAGGGGCTATTTAATACTGTTCAGTTAAGTAAATGAGAGCACTAATTGAAGAGAATTCCACTGCCATTCCACTGATGTCCATTTGGATAAAAATGCTGTGCAAAAATACTCTGAATCAATGGTGTGCAAGTTGGATCTTTGAACTGAATGTGGAACTCTTTGCAGTAGTCTTCCAGTTCTGTGTTGTGATGAATACTCCTCTGTTGTGGGCTCTGAGAAGGCAAATGAGCCCAGAAATTCTGGCTAAAGTGAGTGTGTTGAATTTAATGGAATGAGGAAGTCTGCTTTGCCAGGACGTGAGATTTGGACTTCACATTTATGCAGCACTCCATAACTCTTCATGTGGCTTTTCATGGCCTTGAAAAATAAATCACTTACTGACTATTTTTCATCAAATATTTGTGGGATGATTAAGTCAATAGTGCTAATGTGGGGGTTTTTTTGTGTTTTGATTAGGCTTTTGCTGTGTTTTGTGTTAGGTTTAGTGTCCCAGTATGACCATTTCTGAGTTATCAAACTGGGGTAATACTGTCTCCTCATCTTGCTTGTTGGGTGTTTTATATTTTGGACAGGACTTTTATTTGTCTAGGTGGTCCTAGAAGTCTGTCTAGCAGTGATAACCCAAGGATATATGGGTTGAAAGAGATACTCTTCTCGATTAGATGAACTAGTATAAGATTTAGTAATATCTTCTTTGACATCTGGGTGCAACTACAACACAAATTAAAACTAACAACAATACTTATTAAAGGTTCAACACTGTTTGTAGAGATAATTTCTACATGAACTCCTGTTCTTGATGTGTCAGCCTTTTGAAGGGTTATGGCTGCACAGCTGCTTGTTTTTCCTTCCAGTAACTTTCTCAGGTCTTGGTTTTTGTTTTTGTTGTTGGGGTGTTAAGACTGGCAACACTTGTTATGGTCATATTATTCACAGAGTGTGACCATATAAATTTTTTATTGCATTGCATTATTCAAAGCATGCATGGCCATGTCTGGGCCATATGTGAGTATGTGATCTGTGATTTGATTTATTTTTTTTTTTAAGAGATGTGATCACTAGAAAAAGTTCCTCTATTTTTTTAGTAATGTTTTTAAGTAGATGTATATCTAAAAGTAGCCATGCGAATCATAATCAGTAAGCAACTTGCTATTCAGATTTACTGAATGACAGAAATAAACAATATACAGGTATTGCTTTAAAATAGAACTCATAAATTCTATTAGCAATTTAGCATTCGTTTGATGCAACAGATAAAACTGTAAATAATTAATAAAAATACATCTATTGTCAAGAAATTCTCCTGATCCAAGAAATTCAATGGGGTGTTTTTTCCTATGGAATAAACAGATACTTCCCACTGTTTAATGGTGTATTTTAAAGCATCTTCCCAGGATGCATTTGAAAAATAACTTTAAAACTGTGGTATATTTGCAAAATTCTTGTTCTGAAATTCTGATATGGTCTTGCACACCTGTAAAATTTGTTTTTAATTTTACAGCACATACACAAGTGGTAATGGCAGTTTTTAGAGTTCAGCACCGTCCAGTCAAAGAGATGAGTCAGAAGATACCATTTTTAAGACTGTTTTCCTGTCTCTGACATTTGTCAGCTCTGTGGACTAGGACATTCATTTTTTGTGTGTTTTCTCTTTCTGATTAGATAGACTGGGCTCTCAAAGTTTGGAGTTATCTTTTATTGGTAAGGTCATACAGCACTCAGCAAAAAAAAGGAGTTTTTATATTGCAGAACTTGGGGATGAAAAGTTTAAGACAATACTTGGGATTATAAGGATTTCAAAACTTAAAACAAGAATAGCCCTCTCTGGTTAGGATCTAGTAAATCTTTGCAGTACTGTAAGGTTAGCTGGCATGTCTACAGCAGGACTTGTAACTCTGTCAGAGATTTTAAACCTTCCTAAATACTGTTGATCTTCAAAGAACTATTATGAAGTGATCACATATTTAGAAACTGTCTTTCATTAGATGTGTTCAGAGTCGCCAGTAACTAATTACTCATAGCAAACTGCTTGGAGACAGGCTTGTCTTAACCTTTCTTGATTCATACCTGGATATCGTGTTCTGATAGAAATCAAAGCAGAAGGTGTGCTTTCATTCCAGATGCCCTATTTACCATATGCATGGAAATTTGCCTTGTGTTTTACAAGTGGCCCGTAATGTAAAAACTGAAAAACTGTTTTGGTTTGTGTAAGAGTCCTGTATGAAAGCAATGAAATGTTCTCTGAAATTCTGTGTGGTTTTGGTGTTTGTTGTTTACAGTGATTTGACAGAACTGTAATCCTCAGTGAAACCTGCATTTGTGCATGCTTGGATGCATTCCCCTGAGTTTTCTCATGTTTTTCTCCCAATCAATGGCATAGTCCCCTTGGGGATGGTCACACCTGTTTGTCACTGTGATTCTAGAGTAATACCTCTAAATATGTTGTGGCTATTTAGCACCTCTGTTCTTAGTACATTTATGTGTGGATAGCTGAACCAAGCTGTAGCTGTTTTCTCATGCTGTGCTCAAGAAATGGCTGGGGTTTTTGCTGGGCTTCACAAAGTGTTTCACAACGTGATGTGACTCAGCTGTACTGCAGCTGATAGCTGGAGCTATGCTGTATATGATGTTTTCTTCCCAAACTGAGACTCAAACCAATAGGGACTCAATTTCTATGGAAATAGCTGTCATAAAGTCAATTCTGTAGCTCATTGTAGTCTGTAAATTAAGTAGAATAGATGGTGGAAAGCAGTTTTTTTCCTACTTGTTATCCCTTTGCTCTCTGCCTAACTGCTGCTGTTGATTAAGTTTAATCCCAAAGCACATCAGAATTAAAAGACTTTACATTTTTATAAGTCTTCTGAAGAACAGGTTTTTCGCCCCAGTTCTGTGGTGAACATTAAGTTATTATTCACAGTGGGGCTCATGCCTGAAGCAAGGGAAACAATCACATGTAAGTTGTGAATCTGACTGCAGTGTTGGTGGCTATTGGAGGCTGTTCTGGATGTATGCTGAGACAGAACACCACATTTGTCTTCATAAGGTTTTAGAAAAATCTGTAAAGGCAATAGGACACAGAGGCAAAAAGTTAACTTAGGAGATTTTATATTTTTTAATCTAAGTAACAATAAAGAAAAAAATAAGAAAAATAAATTAATATGCCATCAACCAGACAACATACATTCCTTAGGGATGAAAGCCACAGCTGTACTGGACACTAGAGTTTTGATTCCTTCAAAACACCTGGGGCAGTAAGTTTTGCTGCTTGATTTAATATGACCATTCAAAGTAATTTTCAAGCATTTTCTTTCTGGAATTTGCAATTAAACAAAGCACCACAAGTGGTCACCATGGTGTCACTGGTAGGGAATGGGATAAGAAAACAGTCACAAAAAATAACTTTGACATGTTCACAGTCAAAGCTGTGAAAATTATTTTGATACTCTTCTATTTGGAGAAGGAATGTTTTAGACAGCCAGTGTCATGTTTCAAGATGTATCAACCCTTACTGACTCTCTAAATCTAAGGAACTGATTCTACTTTTTTCCTGCTATCTCCCTTTCAGTCGTGAAGACTTAAGTCCTTTTCTTTATCTTACATTTCTTACTTTTTTATCTTACATTTCACTTTCCTATTTTATTTGTAATATTTCTACTTGTGTCAGTTATCAGCTGATGCCTGTTGTCTTCCTAAATCAGCACCATTTGGTGCCTTATTACAAACAGCAATAAAATTGTAAGTATTCAAACCATTTTGTACCAGAGCTACTTTGAGATATAAACTATGTGTGAACTTATTCCCATGTGAAGAAATAGACAGGAACATGATCTTTATTGGTCATGGTCTAATGCTTTTCACTGTGGCTGTTGAAATATCACAGTCAGTATTCTCAATAATCGAAGCAACTGCAATGATAGAAAAAATGTCCTCTCATGTAGTTTTTTTCTCTCTTTTCCCTCAGAACACACACAGGTACTTCAGAGAGAGGGGTGCAATGGATGTTCCTGGCAGTGTTGCTGTTCAAACAGCCAATAGCTCTTCCTGCCTTTTCACTAATTAGGATGAACCTAGGGAATAAAAGTTTTTCATGTTCTTATCCATTCACCTACAGATGTACTTTTGTGCTGTTTATTTTAATAAGAGGCAATAACACACAGAATGGTAAGAAAATATGCTCATTAATGCTCTCTCTTTTAAAAAGTCACTTAGAAGTACTTTGGCTGATCCTGAAAGTATTTCTAAAATAAATTATTTGGTCCCTTCTTGGTCTTTAGAGAGGCAAAGGTACCTATTTTCTTTACCCTAAAGAAAAAAGATAAGGAAAGATCTATTTGCAGTCTCTTTACTACATAATATCCTAGAGATGGGGGATCTGAACTGCTCTCAGATACAGACAGAAAGGGCAGAAAGCAGGACTGAGTCACATATGGAAAAAGTCAATAATTATTCAATTTCACTAGGAAGCCTCTGAAAGAAGGTAATTTTTGTCTTTTAAAATGGCAAGAAGGTCTCAAGGAAGTTTCAGGACTTGAAAAAACTTGTAAAATTGCTTTAAAATATTACCTTATAATAGTAATCATCCCTAGGAGTAATGCTGTGAGGGTGGTAGAAGGCTGCTGTGGGAATAGAGGTCCAGGTTACTGACTTCTTTGTTATGAATCAATGTTAAAGTGTGCTGCTTGGCTTGTAAAGATCTTTCATTTTCTATTTGGCTGTACTTGAGAAAAAATAAAAGGCTTTTAGTTTCTAACTTTCTTTTCCAATACCTGGACGTCTAGAAATTGTCAGTTTTTCCCATTTTTTTAGTTAGCCCACTAAAAGTAAATAAAAAGGATTACCATGTTAATGTGGAGTCAGAACTTGGATATATTAAAAATGGATCTCACTGCATATACATACTTAAATAAGCAGCTTCAGTAAAGGATTTTGTTATTCCAACCTTTCTAGCTTTCCCAGTTAATTTATTGCCTTAAAGAATATTTGGATTTATTTTGTTTTTTCTCTCCCTTCTTTGAAAAAAATACATATTTGTGAATCCATACAGAAAGAACAGAAATTTTAAGTTTGATCAGATACACAGTTTAATGATGGTATTGCTCCAATCACTACATTACTTGAACACCCAGTATCTGTGTTTGTAACTTGAAAATTCATGGAGTTTCTGAGCAGTAAAATAAGACAGTAGGTATATCATAATATCTGGTTTTTAAACATGTAAAAGTACTCTGGACTAGTGGACTAGTAAATTCAAACCTCAAGAGGACAAACCACTTCTGTCAGAACTAGGATTTCCTTTTCTATGAATTCAGTTTTGACATGGTTGTTACATCAGCAGATGAGCAGATTTGGGCTCAAGTGTTTCATACAAGTGAAGAGATCAGTCTGAATTCTGTTTTCCCCAAGCCCTTATTTGAAGAGTTGAAATACTGGAGATAGGATCATTGAGGGGTTGACATCTTTCTGCTATTTACTCAATGTAGTGATGTGCATAGCTTAGCTTGAATCAAAGAATATGATAACTTGAGAGTCAATTAGCTTGAAATTCAATTTAAATGAATTCTGGTTTATTGTGATACATACCTGTCAGTAGCATTCAATTATATTTTGTAGATCTTGAGGAATCTGAGTTCAAGGTAAGTATTTTTTTATGGTTATGGTTGAAAAATAAAACTGAATCAGCAAGCAGGAAAACATAAATCAATGCAGTAAAGAACTTTGCATTCTCCTTCCCCTCCTGTGTGCCTTTTTCCTGCCTTACCCCACATATTTACAGTTGTTTTATTGGATACCTTCTCCTGGAAACTGAAATAGTATGCTCAAGGATGAGGATCAGCAAGCTGAGTGATCAGTTTCAAATGGCATATCAGAATCTGGGGGTTTTTGTGTCAAAGCAGCCAGATATCTTTGCTCAAGCCTGTTCAGAGATTCCATCTCACACTTCCAAGAATTATTACAGTATAGAGGGCCAAAGATGGGAAAAGCAGAAACCGATGCAATACTCAAGAAATGCTTAGGATTTGCTAGCATGTTTGCATTAGGGGAGGGCAGAAGTCATCTCAGGCTTGTGATCTGCAAGTTTGCATATTCCTTAATATTTTTTAAAAAACTGAATTATTTCTTTGGTGTTGGAGTGGTGCTGGTGTTTGCTGGAGTCCCTGCAGCTGCTCAGTGCTTTGTACCTTTCTGTCTCAGTGACATCCATCTCGTGGGCCCAGCTGTACCACAGAATTGGACTATCTGAGTGCACCCTCAGTTGAAGAGAAAAAGAAGTTTATAAAAACATATAATTGGAAGAAAATCAACCTCCCAGTATGAATAGGACCATAATAAATCTGGTTTTTTACCAGCTGTCCATGCATGAGTTTTGAATTTGTCTGGATGTTTGGAGCTGCAAAGCCCAGTGAGGAAAACACGACTCACCTATGCAATGTTATTTTGTTTTACAGGAAAAGGCTCAGTGCTTTCAGAAGGCTCTTGCTTCCCAAGCAGATAAATCCACACAGACAGATCTTGTAGGCCATGATGTAAGTAGCTGTATCAAACAGTATTTTTTACCATCTTTGTGGGTGTTCTGTCAGCTGATTTGCCTTTGCTGTTGTGGTGTCCATGCATGGATTTGGTGATTCTAAAGTACCTTCAGAAACATGAGAAGATAATTGCAACTACCTACCAGTACACCAATGCCCTGCTAATTTTAGGCTTTATGAAGAGCTGAGAATTTGCATAAATGAATGTGGATGGCATGTATTAATGTTTTGTAGTTTTTTTCAGTGTTTATTTGCACACTTACTGACAGTTAATGAGGTTAATATGTTTAGAATCGTAATACACTGTCCAAACAAGATTTGAAATTTGAAAGATAATGGAATAAGTACAGTCTTGCCAAGTGATGTTAAAATTCTGTTTCCTAAAGAGCATCTGTCAGAATTTCTCGTAGAATGTGTATTGACAGTATGTATCCTCATGCAGGAACCCAGTCAAGGAAGAATCCATAACTGTAGAAATATTATTTCCCCAGTTCTTCTAATGGAAAATATTCTGTCTGTGTGGGATGTTGCTTGAATACGTGAATACTTGTGCTTACTTGAGCCTCTTGAATGATCTGTGATTAGGAATGCTCCTGCGTGGAATATCTAGCATGGTTCTATTCTGTGATTTGTGCAAAGTCTAATGATAATCCTTAAAAACTGTTCTGCAAAGTAGTGCTGTAGTTGTGCATTGCTATAGCTCAACATGCTGATTCAAATTTATGGACCTCTGGAGTTAAAGCTGGCTTTGAAACTTCCTTTTGGATTTGTGTCAGTGGAGCATTAAAGTTTTGTCTTCTGAGGATAGAAACATCAAAATTTCATGTTTTAATATTGAAAGTTTTATCTGCACAAACTTCTTTTTTGTGGGTTACTAAACATGAACCCTTATCTTCTACTGTGTCTGTGAAGTCATGTCTCGTGGAATTCACTGAAACTCTGAGGTGGGTATATGTTAACTGCTGAAAAATCCAGAATAGTCAAAAATATTTAAAAACATTTTTTTTATATTGAAATACTATATCCACTCCTTCTGTGACCAATTATCCTTCACAATAGTTTCTTGTACATTAGATGTTAAATAAAATTCTTCCGCTGAAAATGGCAACAGGAAATATGTAAAGTTTGGGGGATTATTTTTTGGTGTTATTTGTTTTTGGGTTATTTTTGGTTTGCTAGTTTTTTTCTTTTAAGCAGATGTGACTTATGCATTTGGTTGTTTTCTCCCAAATCAAATATGTGGTACTCATGCTGCAGGGATTCATGCTGTTAGCAGATTATATCTTTTTTTCCCTTTTCCAGTCTGTGTTCCCTTGGAGTCTGGTAGGGGGTAAAAAAATAACATTAGAACCTCCTCTCCCAAACAGGTACAGTTTTCTGGCTGAGGTTTGAGTGTTAAATGTCATAACAACAGCAATAATTTAAATAAATCCTTTTCATTAGTATCATTCTCGTCAATTAGTGGAAGGTATTTTTCAGACTTCCTTGGTAAAATTCCTACCTTGTCATGATTGCAATAATGTATTATCTCATACAGGCTGTTGCAATGTAAGAATAAAAGGAAATGTTGAATGTTTTTCTATGGAATAATGCTTCAGCTGTATTTATGTGGTACAGAGTTCTTGTGAAAATTCTGTTGCAAGGGATTGATAGCAGATAAATTTGAATGAATTTACAGAGAAAATTCAGGCCTGCTATGATCACAGTGAGGTGAACTCAGTGAGGAGGAATGTGCAAATAAATAGTGTTAGCACTTTTTGTATTATTGTTTAAACTTTTGCTCTTTTATTTATCATATTGTGCAGCTTTTCTGTGAAGGGTAGTTACTACTGGTTGGTTCAACTGTTTCTGTTGAATCCAAGTGGCAATTACATTTACATTCTTTGCTTTTGCATGAGATTTTTAAAGAGCAAGTTGTCACTATGGCAAGTAGTATCTGTGCATCATTTTATTCAGGATGTCAGTAATGTGTACAAGTACAAGAATTTTGTGCTAATATGAAATTCGATTAAATAGAAAACTACAAAACTGATCAGAGAATACAAGATGTATTTTTCACCCCATTAGTCACACATTCTGAGAACAGTATACATTGAACACTCCAGATCTGGTTTAAGAGGTAAGCAGAAAATATGACTTCATTTCATCATTACAAATTTGCTGCTTTAATTTTAAAAACCAAACATCAACACCAAGAACAACAACAAGAAAACAAACCATCTTCCCATTTTTATTTTTCCTTAATTTAATATTAGAAGCTAATAATAGTTGGATAAAAGTGCTACCAGGAATTTGCATAGCATTATTTCATAAATGGAGTACAAATATTGATATACACTACATAGTGTAATAATTCAGAAATGCTTAAGACATTGCCTCTATGAGTTGTTTGGTTTATGTTCTCATATATTCTTCTGTTCCATTGTGTAATCTTAGAAGTTACTTGTTTTGCATTTTAAAAAAAACTGAGACAGGTTAGTCCCCAAAATGAAGTATTGCTTGGGGTTTTTTGATTTCTGGACATCTCCAGTAGTTGAGAGAGTTCTTTAGCCTTGGAGTTCATTTAGATGCATCATTAAAAGTAAATGAAAGTTTTGACTTTGACTTAGATGAGGAATTAATACTTTTGTCCGTAGGGTGTACAGTAATGAAAAAAAAGCTGGAGGCGAGTCTATATTTAGGAAGGAATGGGTGAACAAGGAGGAAATGCAGTGTTTCAGAGAGAGAAAATGTTCCTCTTTTTGTGGACTGCTCTGAAAAAGCATAAACAGTGTTGAATGAATGTTTTGGGTAAGTGTGTGAGCAGCTACCAGGATGGAAGTTGTTATAGCATATTTTATGTTAGCAGCTATGGCATAATTACAGTCAAAATCTGATTGTCATGGTGATCAGTAAAGTTTGGATGATGCAATCTCCTTCAATACCTTTGAATTGTTGGATTATACTTATGATAGATCTCTGATTTTTTTTTTCCCCATACAGCACACAGAGATTTTTCAGCAGAAATTGCTTTACAGTACTGTTTTAGTAAGCAAGTAGAAGATAAAGTCTGTAGCAGTAAAGACAATGTTTCTCATAAAGAATTGTTTGAACTGGAAAGCAAACTGCTTAATGTCTTTTTTTTCGTACTAAAATGGTCTAATATGAAATTTCATTAAGGAATTAAAACATAAAGTTTAAAATAATTTCTGAAAAGGACGAAAGAAGGTCTTCATGATGAGAAATTCTACAGTGTCCTTAAGTGATGAACATTATAACTTTGCTACTTCAGGAAATGGAAAGTAAAATATCAACACAACTACTGTATGTATTCCAGGGAAGACATTAGAAGGGACTCAGGGTTTCTATAAAAGCTGGTTGCTTTCTAGTGTAGCATGTCAAGGGACCTTCATCTTAAGATAGTCCTAAATTTATTCTGTTTTCCAATATGTTTACTTAGAATCATTTAGAACATGTTGGGAGTCTTGCAGAAAGAGCCATGTGCACAAAAGATTGATGTTGAGGTTGCTAAATAATAAATTATTAATGTGTCTTCAGTAATCAATGCCAGTTTAATCTCCTTCACCTTCCTGTTCTTGCAAAGTTTTCTTTTATTGAGAGATCAAGGAATAATTTTTTTCATGTTGGTCAGGTTACTAAAATGGACTGGAAGAAGAATAGATGCAGTCAGCTGGCACTGGGGCTGATTACAAGATCATGTCAAGGGATACAAATCTAATAATGGCTGCCAGCAAAATAGGTAGAGCAAAGTATCATGCAGACATCACACAAGCATTCTGCAGCATGTGCCGTTGATGATTAGTTTTCATTAAAATGTCTCAAAACAGAATCAAACAATCACAGGACAATTATTATTTCTGTCACCAAGGGAAGAACAACTCAGCACCACTCCATCAATCTGTATCAGCCTTTGGATTAAAGGAGTTTGTATGTAATTTTATTCTCCACAAAGTAGAAATTCCTAAGAGCTGACACAATTTCTGCAATATCTTTTCTGTGTTTGCCTTCTGCTGATGTTACAGATTTCATATCTCAGAACTGATATTCTGTTTGTTGTTTTTCATGCTGAGAGTAAAACTGATGTAAAAAGCTTTTGGACTGGTCCTACACTCATTCCCCATTTAATGAGCATTCTTTCCAGTGTAGTGATCCTTACATTTTGTATGATGCTTCTGATGTCTTAGACAACAAACTTGTGTACTGCTGCTGTCAATCTGCTGCAGTTTGGGCTGCACAGCTACAGCCAAAAATTTCCTTTCTTTGGTGATCACCAGCACTGTGTTTACAATGGTGCTGTGAGACAGGTAAGAAGGCACTGACTTTTATCACCTGTACAATCTGCAATATTAAAATCCATACTGTTACATATTTTAGGGTCTTTGTTTTGTATATTATTATGCATTACCTTGGACAGCATGTCTCCCTTAACTTCTCAAAACCTGGGCACTGCCTTCTGCAGAGCCTCTGTGTTTGATTAGGAGTTAGTGGAAGACACAGAGGTGGGTGCTGTAATTTTCCCTCCACCTATTGTGCTCGTGTTCCTCCCCAGCAGCCAGCCAGCCAGCAGGGATTATGGATACTGTAAAGGGACTGCACTGCATTGTGTCCTCTCCTTCAGGCAAGCAGGAGAACAGAATACTGAAGTACTTGAACTTCTTGACTTTCTGGTCTCATCTAAATATGTTCCTGCCCAAAGTATTGTGTAGTTTGTTACAGTGTGGAGTGAGTTTTGTTTTCCACCTAAACTGGAAAATATATTCTACTTCTGCCTCCCCTCTTTCACTTGCAGATTTATGTCCATCTGCTGTTCTATTTTACTCCTAGTTTATTTTTCTCCATTTATTTATTTTGTCTCTGAGTTTGTTGTCTTATTTATACTGGGAAATAATACAAACTTGTGCATAATCTATCGTTCTCTAATGCAAATGTTTTTTTTAAAAAATACCTTTAGAAATCAAACCAGCCATTAACCACTTCAGTATTTGCTGTGATTATATGTCTGTGTACCTATTAATATCTGGATATCCAAGTTGTTCTTGATATGTTACATACTTTCCTACAACTTTCTTTAGCATTCATTTTCTCTCTTTCTGACTTCCAATTTCCATTTTTTACTATACAACTTCAAAATACCGTTTCAAAAATCTATGTTTATTAGGGTGTGTTATGTGTGCAAATTATCAAACTTTGATGATGTCAAACTAGGATGATACTTCTTTTGGTTTTAATGATTGTCTTCCACCAACCCTTACAAAGCACATTGCTTCACCATCAAACCCCTACATGCTGGGTGTTTGAATTACATTTAACCACAAGTCATGAACAGGAATGAATTGTTGCACCTGCTTGTGACAGGGAAAAACAATTCAAGTTACTGGTGCCAGATTCACTGGAGGATAAATGCTTGTGCTGAGCGTTTGGTGTTTGTGGTGCTATATGAAAAGTGGTACCAGGTTTTCACATAAACTTCAGCAGTAAATGGGTTCTGGAACAGAAACTGAAGTGTGCCATATGAAAAAGACAGTTTCATTCTGTGGCTGATTATCAGCAGGGCATTCTGCATTTAATTTTGCCATCTCTAGGAGTAAAGAGCAATGAAATTTGCATTCTGCAGTGATACTTAATTGGTATGAATGATCTTCAGTTTTGATGTGTGGCATGTGTAAGTTGGCTTCTGGATGTTTGTATAGATAAGCTCTGCGCTGTTTAAATATTTGTCGTAATAGGATGATGATATAACTGAGTTTCCTCACAGATTTGAAATTAATACAGTACTAGTAGTCTCTGGATCTTAAAAAAACACTGTTTTCCTTTAATATAATCGTCAGTAACAGTGAAATGTTTTTCTTGCCTCTGACGTTTTAAATCTCTACTTATTCTACATTTTTCTGTCATAACCTTCTGTCTTTGTATCTGCAGCTATGCTGCTGCTATCTTGCTTTGAAAGTGCAAAAAAGTATGAGGTACTTTGAAGTACTTGCCAAACTTACTGATTTTTTGCTTAGATTCTTGGGGTGGAGGAGAGGAATAAATAGAGAAGCAAAGAAAGCTGTTTAGATATTCATAATTTTCATCCTAGAAGTTTTGTTGGGTTCAAACATAATTCTTCCCACTTTTTCTGCTTTAGCTCTATCACTGTCTCCTCAGATTTCTCCAGAAGTTTGTTTTTTTCACTTAAATATATCCACCTAGACTTTTTGTCTCATTTCTTACTTTAATTTTTGTGCTGTATTTACCAAAATATGACTTACCAAAATTTAGTTGCAGTAGTGTATTTTCAATATGTTCCAGTTGTGTTATTTCTGTTGTAAAGATGCTACCAAGTAGTTATGACTACTTTCAGTAGGAACTAAGTGAGCAGCTACCCCTAGAATTAATAGCATGCTCTTACTGGATCCACTCTGACCTGTTACATTAAGGATAGAAAGAAGTAGGACACTGACAAACAGGATATTTGAATAGGTTTATTTGATTGAAATAGAAAAGCTGTCTACCAGATTATACCTTGCTGACTCTGTTCATGCATTATGTTGAATACTAGCAGTGTCTTACTTCTAAGGGCAGAAAATAGCAGCACTAAACCTTTTGAATATTGTTCAAAAGAATAAACTGGTAATTTAGTAAAATACAATCAATAACAATAAGAAATTCTAAGAAATAGCAGCATTTTTCAATAGGCCTTGAGTATATTTTCTTAAAAAGGAGAGAAATTTGATTTCACCTTGAAGAAAAGATCAACAAACAAAATAGAGAAATGAGGCATGGATAACCACTGCATTATAAGCAATGTGTATGGGTTTTGCTACATTTAGTACACTTAGGGTGACTGCTTTTTATTACAGTATGATCTACTTACACAGCTTTACTGTAATGTGGAACTGTTTTACTGTTGTGTGCATGTTGCATGTAGCTTTCCTCTGTTAACACAGTTCAGTCTGGTGACCTTTTTCCAGTAAAAACATGGCATCTGTTGTACATAAGAGTTTTCTGACTAGAGCAATGTCGTGCACAAGCTGACCAGTCATATTCCTGATTTTCTCTCCATTGTCATTTAATTCATTGTTGTGCTGATCATTAGTGTGAAAGAAGCTTTATTATTACCTACTGCCTGCATGACTGCATAGAGCAGAAACAGTCATTTTTCATTTACTTTGTGTTGCCATCAGACCATGCATCACTAAGATTTCATTTAATTTCATTTCTTTTTTTCTTTTTCTTTTTTTTTTTTTTTGTTTGTTTGTTTGTTTGTTTTTAAAGGCCCTGTGGAACTCTCCATGTTCTGAAGGCTTAGTTTACAAGCCAATCAGCATCTCATTGGTTCCATCATTATTAAATTAAAAAGCAACATCTGGACACTCTGCACTTACGGATATAATTAAAAACTGCTGTATATGAAATGAGCTGCAAGTTACCAGTGCTGGCAAAATTCTGCTGCTTAAGAAAATATTTGTATTACAAACAGCCAAACATCACATTTTTGGCAGTATCTTCATTATTAAGTGTATCTATGAATAAATTATTAGTAAGCTATGACAAAGTTATTATTTGAAATAAAAATTATTCTTACCATTTTGTGCGTTTAGTCATCCATTGGTGATTCATTGCAAGTAAGAAAATGTAAGAACATCCTTCAGTCATCCTTGTCTCTTGAGATTGAAAAAATATGTCTTCAAGATCTGGAAACCTGAGGAAACCCATTATCTTTCAAAACCTGTATTTTTCCTTTTTCAGTAATAATGCTATTGCACTGACTGTGAATACAGGGTCAGGACCTTTCAGTACATGGTCTATCTGATACATGTTCCTAATCATGTACATAATTTTTATGTGGGATTCAAGAAACATTTCTGTAGGGTATTTGGTAAGCTTTTAGAAGGCCAGAATTTACCCAGCTTTATCCCAGAAAACAGAACAGCTGATCCTAAAAACCTACACTCTGATTTTTAATCCATTAGAATCACAGTTTTACTTTTTGTGAAATTTTCCTGGGCGTTCTAAGAGACATTGCTAAGAGAGCATCACTGGGACAAAGTAAACATTTTGTTTGTGTTTGCTGGTTATGACTGTGCTACTTGAGTGGATCATGGTTGTTGTGGTGGGGTTGGTGGGTGGGGAAGGGCAATGCCAAATTCAGGTGAGAAAGAACCCAGTGAAGTTCACCACTGTCAGTTGCTTCAGTGTAACCTTAACCAGGAAGGACTTCATTCACTAGGATGTGCTCTACAGCCAGGTAAGATAAGAAAGTGGTTGTGGCAGCAGTATTCCTTACCCTTTTCTCCTAATAAATTTTCTTACTAGCAAGAAAAAATTCTTCAATCTTCTTATTACGCCATTTCAGTCAGGTCTCTTAATACATAATATGAACAGTTACTCAACTGGAGCAACAGTTTAGCACCTGTAGCTTTAATTTCAAACAGAGGACATACTACATTTATTCAAAAATAACATTTTACCAATTATTCTTTAGTGGAGCAAAACTGAAAATAAAAGTATTCAGCTAAATATTCATGCCAGTCTTTAAAGTGAATGAACCTTTTTCACAGAGGTTGCTGTGTAATTTTGGCTGATTCTGTGTCACTTAACATGATGCTACTGTTTCTCAGTCTTATATTGTTTTCTCTTTGATCCTAACAGTCATCCTTCAGCATCCTGTCTTGCCTTTTTGGTCATGCTGCCTGGAATTCTTTGTGTGTATAATTGCATAGTTTGTACTGTATTTTTTGGAAGTATCTTGTGAAAGCAATCAAGTAGAAAATACATAGTTTAAAGAAATGACAGAAACAAGCATGTGCATATTATCCCTTTGAACTTCACCTTCCTTGTTGAACTTCACCTGTTACCACTCTTTCTTCTTTGCTTGGACAAAAATCCTTTTAGTAATCATTGACAAACATAGAAATGCCTACCTCTTGCTTTTGTCTTTCATCACTCTTTCATGCTTTCTTTTTTCATCACTCTCTTTATTATGGTAATATTTTCAGTCTTTGTCAGATACTGCTCTTTGGAAGAGGATAGAGAGAACATTTTTCATTGTGATTTTTTGGCACAGAGAGCTATATTTTACTTGAAATATGTATGGATAATGGAGAGGATCGTGAAAAATTGTGTAAGTTAATGGAAGAAGAATAGTGGAATTAAAAAATGTTTTCAGGATTCCAATGAGAAGGAAGTAAGTTTCACTGTCTAAATAAAGAAGCTTTTTACCTGTTCCTCCAAAGTCTGTGAAAGAATGCTTTAAAAGACTCAAAGAGCTAGTTTATTTCTGTATCTGTTGCATCATAGAGATGTTGCAAACAGCCTTCATTTCAATGCAAAACTGAGCCCAGCCTATTAGCTTTTGGAGTAGAGTGTAAGAGTTGGGTTTTAAATTTCCCATTAAATTATACATAACTTCCAATACCTTTTTTTGTAATTTCTTTGGGTTTTTTTTTTTTTCATTTTTCTATAACTTTATAAAGTAGTGTGATCCTATAAAAATTCACTCAGTTTGCTATTTTGCTCACCTAGCATTTGAATGACCTGGAAAAAAATAATGACTGACAACTACAATTCAGACTTCAAGGATATACAATCAATACTTTGTATGCATAGGCAAGAACTTAATCCTAGTTTAATTAAAGTCTTAAAAGTCTGATCAAAGGTTTTTTTAAAAAATTATTATTGCAGTATAGAGTGATACAGCACATCTAGTTCAGTCAAAAATTAAATATATATATAATGTTCCTAGTACCTATTTCTTTCTTTGGTGTATTTTTTTGCTCACTCTTGCACAGCCTTTTGTGATCTGAAGGTCAGTGGCTTCTGTTCAGTTGTTGGAGCATTGCAGTAAATCTGCTACTACAACTGCTTGTAGGAGTCTGATAGTAAATTCATTTCTTTCTCTTCGTCTGGTATCCAGTTGGGATCTCTCTTACATGTTTGTTAACATGTTGTACACCTTGCTCTTACCACTGATTTCAAGTGCATGTGATGTCTCTGTTACCCTCAGGACTGGTTTTACCACGCTCCAAGGATTTCTTTCCTTTGATGGTGAGTAACTTCATAGCCATAGAGCTTCTGGTGTCATGTAATGCCTGTAATTAACTGGACTGCTTGTTATTGGAAGATCATTCACAGAGTGAATGTTACTGTGCTTGTTACTGTAAGATACAAATATCTGGCTGACAAAGCCACCCGCGCCCTCCTCCCCACCATGAAAACCTTGCCAGGCAAATTCTGTAAAAGGTGTTAACACTATGTAGCTATGAGAAGCTGCACAGCTGGTACAAAAAAGGTGATAGTAACCTGGTCATTTGGTAACTGCCCTTTAGAGCTTAAGTAAATTGTCCTGTAAATATTCAAAAGTAAAGTCTTCTGTAAATATCCAAGTAAGCCGGGCAAAAAGAAGTTATTCCCATGTTGTTAGCTTGATCCAAAAACTGTGTCTTGTTCCAAACGATGGTAACACTGTGTTAACAGAGATACAATGTTAAAACAGTATTGGCAAAATACTTTGTTCTCATTCTGAGCATTGGCATTTAACAGGAGCAGAGGTTTGTTACTTTAACCAGCACTCAATGCTTGTCTCCATATGATGCTTTGCAAGTTGTACCAGGTAACCTGAGTTTGCCTTCTGAACTTTCCCCCAGGGACTTCAGAATGGGCGAGTGCAACGGTGTTTCCTACAGCACAGCAGGGAGAAAGTAGAGCTTGAGAGAATATATTTAAAAGTAACAAAGGTGCAAAGATGTTACAGCTAGAGCAAATATTCTGTGATAAATGCTGAAAGGCTGAGAAGGAACAAGAGTGATTTTAACATTTATGAGCAGTCAAAAGGCAGACAAGTCTCAGAAAACCTGGGCTGCTGTAGAGAGGCAGAAAGGTTATATCCTGCTTGAATTGAAGGCAGATATTTTTTTCAGTTAGTGGTTTTTGGTTTTTTTGTTTGTTTTAATCTTCTGAAGCTATTTCAATATGAAAACACAGAATGTTGTGAGTAGTGGCATAGGAATTATTCTGTTATAACTCAATATGTATTTGGGGCAATAAAAAATTCCCGCAGCTTATCATGTTTATGAAAGGTATTTAAAATAATTTGTAGCGTGATCATTAAGACTTTTTGTGGGCATAGGTACTGTGAGAGAGCTGGAAATTTCATTGTTTTGAGTAGATAGGAGATCAGTGAAACTGCCTTCTGAAACTGAGTTTTCCCAGTCTTAACCAGTGAGTTTTAGGTATATTTACACTATTTGGTCACTTTAGACTTTTAGGTAAGTGTTCAAACTTAAGAGAATAAAGCCAGTATATAGTAGATGTTTTACCAAAGAAACAGAAAGTGCCATTTCTGTCATTGACCTTTTACTATTTCTTCCTCAATAGAACTGCAGTGAGAACTATATCCAGGCTGTGTACTCAGCCTTCATTTCAAAACAGTGCTCTCTTAGTATTCATTTATTCATTTTCAGTAATGTAAGCTTCTACTTCTTAAGAGTCAACAGAATATTAGCATTAATGATAAAACAGCAAGAAGGGGCATGAAGGGAAAATATTATAAATGAGATTTGGGAAGTAGTAATATGTTTCTTTTGTATTGTACAAAAAGGCATTAAATTGATAGCAGAATCTACTGGATACCAGCAATAAAAGGAAAAAAAAAAAAAGTTCTGTTTGGTTGCTAGCAAATGTATTACAAAAAAAACCTTGCAAAGATGTATTTTTATGTATGCATGTATTAAATGGTGCTGGAGTTGAAAGTGCATGAATTAGATACCATATTACAACTTTATATTCAGTACCAGCTTCATTACTTTCAGGGAGAATTTAATTCATCTAAAAAAGCCAAGGAAGAGCTTGGTGGTGGTGTTAATGATAAGTTTAATGATGAAATTAAGTGGTAGATTTGTATTTGATACTAAAATAGAGGGGCTTGATCTCAGTTGTGTAATGGTGCATGCATGCTATCAAATATTTTGAGAGAAATGCCAACACCTGCACTGACATATTACATTTTAAGCAAAGAATGGGGAACGTACAACTGCATGAAACAGGTGATGGAGACAGTAGAATCTTCATATCTGAAACATGTGAAACCATTTTAGCTGCACACACCAAATACATGAGCTTCCTAATGTGCAAGTATTAAAAAGCATCCGTGTGAATATAATTTTGTGTATGTCTATTATTTTATTTTCCAGTCTGTGAAATTATTCAGAAGAAAATATGAATGCAGAGATAAATCTGTTATAGGAGTCCTGTTGTGTTATGAATAAATTCTGCCAAGAGAACCCCTAAGAAATTGCCAAGTTTGATATTACAGAAACAAAGAATGTGAAAAAAAGAATGTTTCACCAGCTAGAGGTAAAATTTGCAAATGGACCAGTTCAGTAGTTCTATCAGGCTTTAATGAAGTCAGCTTTTGAGATCCTGCATGTTTTGCAAGAATCCAGATAGCCTGAAAAGCACTCAAGTAATTGAACAGAAATTGAACATGAACAAACAAAAATTTGTGAGACTGATGATAAGCAGTTGGCTTTTCAGACATTTTCATATATCTGCTTATACTCCACCATCTCAAGTGTCTTTGAAGGCTTGTGGAACTGTCCCCTGACACTGGTTTAGTTATATATATATATACATATATATACATATATATATATATATATATATATACACACACACAAATATATATACATACACACATAGCAAAATAAATCCAGAAATTTTTGATCATTCTGATACCTGGACAGAAGTAAGCCCATTTTTTTCTGTGTCAGAAGCTTGCTGAATTGCAGATCTAAATATAAAAGGAGCTGAAGTCATAGATAATGTTATTTATGGGACTCTGGAAATGATGAGAACATTTCAGTGAACTCAAGCCAGGGGTAAGGGGTTGTGTCATTTGTGCTTTCCTGGTTTTAGTTGGGATCTGGGTATGAGTGTATTACTGTGCTTCAGAAGA
The DNA here is from genome assembly GCA_034336665.1 of Luscinia megarhynchos. NCBI lineage: Eukaryota > Metazoa > Chordata > Aves > Passeriformes > Muscicapidae > Luscinia > Luscinia megarhynchos. The sequence goes on along the minus strand of CM067566.1, from coordinate 52,974,027 downwards.
TGCTCCAGTGTGGGCTCTCCATGGGCTGCAGTTCCTTCAGGATATATCCATCTGCTCCAGTCCAGTTCTCTCCAGAGGCCATAGTGTGTATGTCTTCTTCAATCCCTGGGCCACCTTCTTGTCCTTCTTCATTTCTCTGCACCCTGGTGATTTTTCTGGCTCTTCAATGTGTTTTCAGAGAGGTGGCAGCAGCTTTAGTGGTGCTCACTGTGCCCTGTGTGTGGGTTCATTGTGGAGCTGCCTGGCAGCACATTTGTGTCTGGGCTTTTCCCACAGAAGCCATCCTGCAGCCCTCTCACTGCCAACACCTTGCCACATAAACTCATGCAAAAGCAAACAAAAGCAAAGCATAACCCCACAGCTGACATGGATGGGACGAAAAATAATAATCTTTAAATTGTTTTTTATGCTAGGAAAACGCCTGCATGGAGTTACAGCTCTGTTACCATGTGAGAGATGAGCATTATAAAGTGTCTGATTAGAAGTGTGAATTTAGGTCCATAAAAAATTCAGGAAGAGGTAGAAATACATAACTTCTGTTTCAAAATACCTGTATCCACTGAGACTGGTGGTGGTGGTGATTACTGCTGTGCATACATCCATTGGCTTCCATTGCTGCTGCAGGCCAAGGAACCTTTTTTTTCACTGCAGGAGCTGGGAATTGCGTCACTTTAGGAGGAAGGGGAGAAATCAATTGATTGATTCCATTCCTAAACACCAGGTTTTTCTGTTTTCCTTTCTCTTGTTTCCATGTTTGCAAATTTCTCTTGCTGTTGGAAATATTTGCAAACTCTGTTAGTGGTGAGGCTTTTGTTCTGGCTCATTATTTTCCCCTGCTGTTGCTCCTTTGCTCATTTCCTTTTATCTTGCTGTATTGTTTTTATTCTCTCTCCCCATTACAGTCCCATTTGGCTCATCCTCTCCTTTCTTTTCTATAAAACATGATTTTTATCACCCATAAAGCATGCTTCTAAAACTTCAACAATACTAAAAACCGGAAAGGCACACTTTTTCTTTTAAATTCTGTTTTGCCTCAGTCTTTTTCTTATTTCTAGGCAGAAGGAAAGAGAGAAAAATACATTTAAGGCAAAATTACCCATACAGAATATTTCTCAGGGACTAGGAAGTGATACCTTTTCTGTAGTTCTTAATGCTAGTTGCTATGTTCAAAATCTATGAAAAGAAAATAATGCCATTTTCAATTCTTTGGAGGTGAGGGTAATACTATTTATCTTTTTAAGAGTCTAGTAAATTATATTTGTTTATTCTATCTCATACCAAAAAAGAAATTCCCATAAAACTTGTTTATCCCATTTGGTTTTCTTGAACTGCTTGTAGCATACTCTGAAAGGAACATCAAGGAAGTTGTACTGTGTGCTGTCAGTTTGGATTGCATAGAGAACAGCCATTTTTAGCTGACCATGCAGATGTACAAATTAATTAAAATGCTTTTAGATTCTTTTTGGGATCCACAGAAAACATTTTTAGACTCCCAGAAGACTTATTTTACATTAGTACCCATAATGAATTGGATTTAGAGTAGGTCATGCCACTGTTCTGGCTAAACACAGAATGGTCTCTTCATATTGGCCATGTCAAACATTTGTGGAAGGTTCTAGGACAGTAAATTGGAGGATGCAAAGAGAGGACTAATGTGAGATATTTTTCCCTGTCCATATTGCTGGCCTGTACTTCAGATCTCACAGTTCTTGTTGTTTCACAACAACAAGATTGCTTCAGTTCTTGAAGGTCTTTAAAACTCTGGCTTAGTTACTTAATGTTGTAATAAACATAGGCAAATTTAATATATTTACAACATTGGGTATCTTTCCTTCCGAAGATACTCATTTCTGCTTAATTTCCAAGCTGCACTGTTCCAGCTGTTGCTTCTCTTGCCCCTTGGTTGTAAATAGTGAATATAATATGCTCCTTTACTTCCAATAAAATTAATTAATCTGTGATTAGTACCAATATTTCTCCATAAGCATAAAAAAGCATGCTCAAAGACTTGGGGCCATGTGTTCATAAAATATTCATCTTGTTCTTGTATTAATTTAAGCAGATTAGTGCAAGACCAAATAAATATCTCATTAAATGCACCTGGCAAATCATACCCAGTCAAGATTTTGCATGGCAAGATTTCACCTCCTTTTCACAGGAGCCCTTTTAAAGGCCAGGTTATAGAACTGTCCTGTTGTCTAGGTCATTCTTGCCCAGGGGAAGCCTGCTGCTGCTTCAGACTTTCTTAGCCATCTGACTGAGAAAAGTACAGAAATATTTACAGTGTACAGCTCAATACCTTTAGCCAGAGGAAGCTCTGTTTTGATTGAAGGATGAGGAAACGTGAGCAGCCTGACTCATCTTCCTTGTTCAGTTTGGGATGCCAGAATATTATATTGAACTACCCTGAGGCATTAGGGTGAGTCTTTCAAAATCTCTTCTGCACATTTTCTTAGTTATTTGGGTTTATTTTGCACATGGTAAGCTTCTTTTTTCATTTTGCAAAAACTCAGTAAATATAACCCCAACAGTAATGTGAAATGTTAGTCTCTAACTCTTACTTGCAGAAATTTGTTCCACTCTGTGTGTTTGTGTGTGTGTGTGTAAGAGCTGATGCTGATATTTCAAATAAATAGCAGGGAAACCTCCCACAGTGCATGACATTTTTGTCCTCTTACACCTCTCCCAAGACTGAAATCTAGGTCAATTCTCACAGGTTAAAAAATGCATTATTTCTGAAAAAGGTCTTCTGCCTACAGGAAACTGTTTTCTTTTGGAAGGTGCAAGTGTGGGAGGCATTGGGAAGGGAATCAGGGATGAAAACTCTACAGTATATTTCATGGAGTGTTCAATTTTTAAACTTTTTTTTTTCTTTCTCTGAAATGTTCTCTGGAAACTTCCAGTGCTTTCACTTCCTACTCATGTAAGCTTGCCTCATTGACCTATTACAATTCTCCAATTCCCTAGTCTCTGTTCCTCCCTATATCTCTTCCTTGTCTTTTCTTTCTTTAGTTCTGAGACTTTTTGTGTGTCAGCACTTTGGTTTCCATGCTACTCCTGTGCTCATTTGTGAACAGTCATCTTCCCTATCTGCAGTTCTCATTCTTTCTCGGCATCTTTCCTTGAAATATGTCTTTTTTATATTCTTTGGAGTCATATTGATAGTGCAGAACCAATAACTTCAAGTCTTGAAATGCAAGTTAATGTGAAGGTACTAGTCTAGTGGAGCTGAGGAAAACCTTTTGACTGTAGAATAAAATTTCCAATTGGAAAAAGTTACTGCATAATTTTTGCTAACACTTTTTTGCCTTGCTCAGCAACACTATCAGCTATTGCAAAATAGGTTGTATGCCCCTGTTAAGAAAATAAGTTACATCAAAGATTGTCACAAAATCCTTATATATGTAATATATATTATTTTTTTCCCCTGAAAGTGTTTTCCAAGCTCATGGTTAGTGTTTTGTTACTTCTGCTGTGGATTTCCTGAATGCATATTGAATTAGCACATATGTATTACTGATGCAAGTAAGCTTTGACTGATGCATAGGCATTCCAGAAATAATAATGAGGATATTTAAGTTACTGACACTTTCTCAGACTGTTTGCTGCCATTTTCACCTGCTTTGTCTTTAGAAGCCAGTATCTGACTAAAGAGTCAACATCTGTGGCAAGTTTCTGCAGCTGACAACTGGAGGAGTTACATGATGGACTCTACACTTTAATCATAACCTTTACTACAGATATTTCAGTGTCTAAATCAGTGTTGCTTTGATCCTTGCACTGTGGGGGAAAAGCTCTGTCAGTTAGGCCTAATTTTAATAACTGCAGAGCTCTCATAGACTTGTAGTGACCCTTGGAAGTGCAGGAGCTTATTACCACTTCCTTGCCTACTAATTTCTATTATTTTGCCCAACTTTAGTCAGAATTAAAATAACCAAGGTAATCCACATGTAGAGTTTTTTTTAAAATGTTCCTTTAAAATTATTTTGCTGAGCTCTGCGGGGATAGGACAAGCTTTGGGAGAGGGAATATTTCATCCACAAGGCAGTTTAGATTCTCATCCTTAGATTCAAACTGTTTCCTGAATTGATTAGCAAAAGGCTACAAGGTGTGAGAGTCTTTGTGTTGGGATTGACAGCCGTAAGGGACAAAACTCGTGCGCTCTGTATAAGTTGAAAGTTACATTTGCAGTTTATTGTAAAGAGCCCTGCTAAGAGCTGCCAGGTGCAGCCCAGAGTAGGACAAAGAGATAAAAGGGGGAAGAGAAAGAGCAATGGGATAAAAGGGTGATGGGGTAATAGAAGAGGGAGAGAGGAAGAGCAAGAGAAAGAAGAGGTATTAGAGGTGTCCTGGTTTAGGACAAATTTACGGGAGATATCTCGCAAAGGAGTCCCCCTAGGAAAATAAACCCCCAGAACTCCTTCCCCCTCCCACTACCGGGTTCGGGAAGAACTTCCTCCGAGGGAAAAAAAAAGTGGAAAAAACTTGTTTATTTTAACAAAACACTTCCCAACACCAGGACAGAACAATCCCCAGATGACACAAAACGTTTTCACCAAGGTGAGCGAGGATGGACGAGCTCAGTCAGTCCCTGCTGGGAAGGGTGCAAAGCTTCTGTGGCAGGCTTCCAGACGCAGTCTCTGATGTTCAGATCCCTCCGTCCGGAGCCGGTGCAGATCTTCGGGATGAGGGGAAGAAGGGAGAGAGAAAGGGGGAGCAGCTGGGGGCAGGAGAAGCTGGGGCAAAAGCTAGGGGAAAAAAGCGGCAGCCAAAGCGGCAAAAGCAGCAGCAAAAGCAGCAGCAGCAGGCCAGCAGCAGCAGCAGCTAAAGCAGCAGGCAGCAGCAGCCCAGCAGCCGGGCCCGCCGGGCGGGGGAGGCGGCAGCAGCTCCGTGCCAACAGAGGTGGGGGGGGGGGGGGTGGCAGGGAGAGGAGTAGTCATAACACTGACCCAGGACATTCCACCCCTATATCCCACATCGTGAACTTTGACACACGATTGGGATATATACACCACTATACAATGTAAAAGCTTTCATCTACTTGCTCAAACCTTCAACACTTACACGTTTCCTCTCATTTTACTTACTCAGGCCTTCAACACTTACGTTATTCCTTCTGTCTTACCCCACAATCAGATCTCCCTGAGGCACACATCGTGTTGTTCCATCTTTCTGCATTACCCACCACGTACATCCTGGTCCTTGAGCAAAGACAATTCCACGGATGGGTTTGCCTGTACTCGAGGCAGGATTAACCCATACTGCCTTTCCTAACAAACCTTTAACTTGGGCCACTGGGACTTTATCTCCATCCACTATATTAAGGGAGTCAGACTGGGCAGGACCTGCTCGGTTGATGGAACCTCTGGTGTTAACTAACCAAGTAGCCTTTGCTAGATGTTGTTCCCAGTTTTTAAAAGACCCCCCACCCAATGCTTTCAAGGTGGTCTTCAACAATCCATTGTACCTCTCCACTTTACCCGCAGCTGGTGCATGGTAAGGGATGTGATACACCCACTCAATACCGTGTTCCCTGGCCCAGGTGTTGATGAGGTTATTTTTAAAATGAGTCCCATTGTCTGACTCAATCCTTTCAGGGGTACCATGCCTCCAAAGGACCTGCTTTTCCAGGCCCAAGATGGTGTTGCGGGCAGTAGCATGGGACACAGGGTAGGTCTCCAACCAGCCGGTGGTGGCTTCCACCATGGTCAGCACATAACGTTTACCCTGGCGAGTCTGAGGCAGTGTGATGTAATCAATCTGCCAGGCCTCCCCGTACTTGTACTTGGACCAACGTCCACCATACCAGAGAGGCTTCACTCGCTTAGCCTGCTTGATGGCAGCGCAGGTGTCACAGTCATGGATAACTTGTGTTATGCTGTCCATGGTAAGATCCACCCCTCGGTCTCGTGCCCACTTATAGGTGGCATCTCTACCCTGGTGGCCTGAGGCATCATGGGCCCATCGTGCTAGGAACAACTCTCCCTTGTGCTCCCAGTCAAGATCTATCTTAGACACCCCTATCTGTGCAGCCTGATCTACCTGCTGATTGTTTTGCTGTTCTTCATTGGCTCTACATCTGGGGACATGGGCATCTACATGGCGAACTTTCACAGGTAGTTTCTCTAACCGAGTAGCGATGTTTTTCCATTCTTCAGCAGCCCAAATTGGTTGTCCTCTGCGCTGCCAGTTCGCCTCTTTCCATTTCTTCAACCATCCCCACAGAGCATTGGCCACCATCCAGGAATCAGTGTACACATAGAGTTTCGGCCATTTCTCTCTTTCTGCAACGTCTAGGGCCAGTTGAATAGCTTTAAGTTCAGCAAGCTGACTTGATCCGCCCTCTCCTTCAATGGCCTCTGCGACCCGTCGTGTGGGGCTCCATACAGCTGCTTTCCACCTCCGGTTCATCCCTATGATGCGACAGGAACCGTCGGTGAATAGAGCGTAACGTGCTTCCTCTGCCGGCAGCTGGTTGTACGGTGGAGCTTCTTCAGCCCGGGTCACTGGTTCTTCTTCCTCATCTGTGACACTGAATCTTTCACCTTCTGGCCAGTTTGTAATTATTTCTAAAATCCCGGGACGATTGAGTTTTCCAATCCGGGCGCGCTGAGTGATGAGGGCAATCCACTTGCTCCATGTGGCACTGGTGGCATGGTGGGTGGAGGGAACCTTTCCGCTGAACATCCACCCCAGCACTGGCAGTCGGGGTGCCAAGAGGAGTTGAGCTTCTGTGCCGATCACTTCTGAAGCAGCTTGGACTCCCTCATAGGCGGCCAAGATTTCCTTCTCTGTTGGGGTATAGTTGCCTTCCGATCCTCTGTAACTTCTGCTCCAAAAATCCCAGGGGTCGGCCTCGGTCTCACCAGGCACCTTCTGCCACAGACTCCAAGACAAACCGTGGTTCCCGGCTGCAGAATAGAGCACATTCTTCACATTTGGCCCCGTCCTAACTGGGCCAAGAGCTACTGCATGGGCAATTTCTTGTTTAATCTGGGGCGAAGGCTTGCTGTTGTTCAGGGCCCCAATGGAAATCATTCTTCTTCCGAGTGACCTGGTAAAGAGGGCTCACAATCTGACTGTACTCGGGGATGTGCATCCTCCAAAAGCCTATAGCACCCAAGAAAGCTTGTGTTTCTTTCTTGTTAGTGGGTGGAGACATAGCTGTGATTTTGTTAATAACATCAGTGGGAATCTGGCGTCTTCCATCTTGCCACTTCACTCCTAGGAACTGGATCTCACGGGCAGGTCCCTTAACTTTACTCTTCTTAATGGCAAAACCGGCTTCCAGGAGGATTTGGATAATTTCCTCTCCTTTCTCAAACACTTCTTCTGCTGTATTTCCCCACACAATGATATCATCGATGTACTGCAGATGTTCTGGAGCCTCACCCTTTTCCAGTGCAGCCTGGATCAGCCCATGGCAGATGGTGGGGCTGTGTTTCCACCCCTGGGGCAGTCGGTTCCAGGTGTACTGCACGCCCCTCCAGGTGAAAGCAAACTGAGGCCTGCACTCTGCAGCCAAAGGAATAGAGAAAAACGCATTGGCAATGTCAATGGTGGCATACCACCTTGCTGCCTTGGACTCTAGCTCGTACTGGAGCTCCAGCATGTCCGGCACGGCAGCACTCAGCGGTGGGGTGACTTCATTCAATGCGCGGTAGTCCACAGTCAGTCTCCATTCTCCGTCAGGCTTGTGCACAGGCCAGATGGGGCTGTTGAAGGGTGAGTGGGTTTTGCTCACCACCCCTTGGCTCTCTAGTTCCCGGATCATCTTATGGATGGGGATCACAGCATCTCGAGTTGTTCTATATTGCCGGCGATGTACTACGGAAGTGGCAATTGGTACCCTTTGCTCTTCCCCTTTCAGAAGTCCCACAGTAATCGGATTTTCAGATAGTCCAGGCAAGGTATTCAGTTGCCGAATGTGCTCTGACATCACAGCAGCTATTCCAAATGCCCACTTAAGACCTTTTGGGTCCTTAAAATACCCACTTCGGAGGTAATCTATTCCCAAAATACATGGGGCCTCTGGACCAGTCACAATAAGATGTTTTTTCCACTCCTTGCCAGTTAAACTCACTTCAGCTTCCACTATGGTAAAGTCCTGCGATCCACCTGTCACACCAGCAATAGAAACGGATTCTTCCCCCACATATCTTGATGGAATTATCGTACACTGTGCTCCTGTATCCACTAAAGCTTTATACTTCCGTGGTTTCGATGTGCCAGGCCACCGAATCCACACGGTCCAGAAAACACGGTTCTCCCTCGCCTCACCCTGGCTAGAGGCAGGGCCCCTCTAAGCCTGATTATTCTTCTTTTCCGGGGCATAGGTTTTAGAAGTTCCCTCAAGAGGGTCAGACATGTCATTATCATTATCATGTTTGGCATTTTGACTACGGGAAACAGGAGCAGCTCTCCTTTTGGCGGAACTTCCTCTTTTAATCTTGCCTTCCTTCAGATCACGCACCCGTTGTGCCAGAGCAGCCGTAGGCTTCCCATCCCATCTCCTCATGTTCTCTCCAGAATCTTGTAAGAAAAACCACAACTCGGCTCGAGGAGTATACCTCCTCTCCCCATCGGGGAAACGTCTACGTTGGATACCAGGACGTCTAACTTGCACTGCTGAAATTTGGAGGAGGTCCTCCTTAATCTCCTCCCTGAGCCTCTTATGATTTTCCTCTATCTTGTCCTCTAAGTTCTGCAAGCGTGTTTCCACGGCTGCGATTCTGGCATGTGTTGGGCCATGCACAGCATCCGCATAGGCTCGAAGCTTCTTAGCCATATCAAGAACTGTCTCATGTACCTCTTCTCGCTTCAGTATTGCTAATGCAGAGGCGTATTCAGATGGCCCGAGTCTCACAAGTTTTCTCCAGTAGTAGTCCAGGAGTAGTCATAACACTGACCCAGGACAGAGGTAAGAGAGGGGTGGCAGCAGAGAGAGAGAGGAGGGAGAGTAAGAGAAGAGAGAGCGATTTCCCGTTTACAATACAATAAATCTTCTTCCATGATGAATATTCTAATTTCCACTAACCAATGTAATACAAGATACAAATTCTATAGCATTTACATCCAGCCTATAGGAATCCTTACATTACCATAATGTGTTACACTTTAAACTTCTAAAAACTACTCCTTGGACCCTAGCAAAGTCTTCCTGACCTCTGGACTTGCTCTCCAGCAGAGGACATTGTTCTATCAAGAGGCGATTACTTTCAGCGGGCCACCCTATTGTTTCATGGTAATTCAGTAACTAAGGCTTTCCTGTTTCATCTTCCCCAATAACAAGGGAGCCAGAATGTGTCTCCAGCTTGCTTTATTTAATCCCCAATTGGATAATTGCTACTTTTCCATGTAAAAAATCACACACAGGCAGACACATAGTACACAGACATACCATAGTACGCAAAAGCTGCCTCCTTGTTGAAACTGCTTTGAATTCAATGCAGCCTTTCCAAAGTGGTTGGTCAAATGACACCTGATTATAAGAAGCTGATGTTGACACCCTGTTAATTTCAATTTACCAAGGTAGGAATTGGTCAGTAGCAACTCTGGCTTTTACAGATTGATGAATAGCCATGCTTGAAAACTTTTCTTTTTGCTGTCTAAACTACTTATGAGGCCTGAGATTAGGCAAAGTTGGCAAACCAATTTATGATTGTACATGATTATACTACCTACACAAGGACTGCAGTTTCATCTTTGGCTCTAAATGGAAGCCAAATCCAAATCACAGCATGAAGTGTCAAAGGATCTTTAAGGCTTATATAAAGTAAGATATCCAAAGGGCTTTTTTATTGGGTCTCTTTTAATAACATATTTTCAGAAGGGTAAAGTTGTTTGCTGCAATAAATATTAACTTTGATAACTCAGCATCTTACTGTAGTTTTCTTTTTTCAGAAGAACAATTCGTTTTAGCAGCGTAATACACTACTAGGCTCTCAGGTAGCTCTAAATTATGTTTAAGATCCAGAGCAAAATACAAACTTCCATCTTGAACAATGTCTTTGTTAGTGCTAGGTCAAATCAGTACAAGATCTTTACCTGGAACTTCTAAGCGGATGCCTTCATATACTGAATTTTGTTGCACATTGACCCAAGTACAAAACTGGTTTTAAGTACCAGCTGTAGTCAACATCCTCCAAAAACCTTGATTGTGGGTTTGTATCAAGATAGCTATTGGAATTTTAAATACCTTTTTAATGTAAGTGACCCATGCACAACTTTTTATAAAAATATGAAGAGCTGGTAGAGGAAATAATAATTATTTGTAAGTCTGGAGGATGTGATTTAGTGTTGCTTTTCCCCCTTAATAGAGCTCTTTTTCACTAGTGCAACTCCTTTTTGTCCATCATTGTGTTCTCAGCACAATGGAGATTTTCCAATGTGAACCATTTGTACATGAAAGGTTGCTATCATCTTCATCTTGTTCTGATATGAATTGCTGTGTCACTTTGTATGAACACATGAAGCTGTCATTTCCTAGATATAGGCACTTTTCACTGGATTTGCCCGAAAGAGGGTTCACCATTGCTAGAATAAAAATCCGCTTTGTCTCTTTGCCTTTAAAAGCCTTCTGTGATGGTTGTCAGAGATATGAGCCCTCTTTTTTTTTTTTTTTTTTTCTTATAATGGGATTTAAAATTGGATATGCTGTTCATTTATTTGTGTGAACATAAATAGACTAGAATGGTATGATGATTTTATTTTTTTGGTACAGTTCCTGTGAATGCATATGCAAAGATGGAAGCAAAATCTATTTGCAGATTGTAAGAAATGGGAGACAGAAATTGCTTGTTGCATCCTTTGCTTAGCTCTCCAGTTTCAAAAATTATTTAAAATTGATGCCTTGCTCTGGCTTTTATGGCTTTTGTGCCTTATAGAAGGTTCTGGTCAGACCTCATTTTATGATGAAGCTGTGCCTTACATGGAGGGACACGTGGGTGTTCAGCTCTCTGTCACTTCTGAGGCAGAGAGAAGTGAATATTCTGCCACCTTTTCTCAGCTGTCACACATTCCACCAGGGAATTCTGGTCCATCATAAGCAACATGCAGTGCATTGCCTTTTGTATATTTTTGCTATGAAGCTTTCTGAAATGATACTGAAGTATGTAGTTCTCCTTGTTTAAGAATATTTAAAAAAAAAAAAGTGATGCTGACTTCATTTAGTCTGTTACTTGAAGTGTGATTCATGGTTAATCTTCACTTGCATATGCTTATTGCAAACACTAATTAATCCTTTTTGCAACGACAAATTATGATTAATGTATATCCTTAAAATTTACACCTAATTAGACAGAATATAATCTCTAAATTTGTATAAATAGAACTTAACATTTTGAACATTGTAGATAATAAGCAATTTTCTGAACTTACATTTGCATGTGCTAATTAACGGCTGCTTCATTGTATTTACATTTGCAAACAGTTTTTTTCTAATTACTCAACTTAGTGCCTTGTGAACAGAGAAAAATAACATAAACATTTCACACCTGATTTTATATTTAGGTTCATCTTTTGTTGATATAAAATACTGGCATTTTATTTAACAGTTGCTATAGATTTAACTAGATTTTTCCTATTTAAAAAGGAGGGAAATTCTGAACTTTTATCCTTTTACTATATTAATGAACTTTATTCTTGGAAAGCTAAACTCTTATGTAGTAATAAACTTGATCACAGCATGCTAAAATGCACAGGTCTGTATGCAGTATAACAAATTTCTTGTGATAATAGGTATCTTAGTAATAATATATTAGAATTTTTTCTTATGTGCACTTTTTGTCTATTCTTAAATACAAAGATTTTGAGATCTGGACAATCTAAAATTCTGAAGAAAAAGGAAATTTCTCAGAGGCCTTAATTTTTGGTTCTGTTTCCAGAGGAGGATTAAAAAGTACATATACACATTGTGATGAAATGGGTAATTTGTACAATGTGGTAGTTAAAGCAAAGTATTAATTTTCAACTATGATATGCTAAAAATAAAAGCTAGCAGATCTTATTTTTGCAGCTGGTCTTTTACAAATTACCTCTTTCTAAATGAAAGTAAAACCCACAGCTGAAACCCAATCATTATCTTGTATTTAAATCCATTCATTGCTTTCAAAGAATTTTAACTTTTTTGGTTCCCTAGCATGAGTCAAAAAATGTTTTTTATAAATATTTACTATCAGTAGGTAAAAAATACACTTCAACCATCTCACAAAATCATAAATATTAACAGTAATTGGTGATTATGTGCTGCTTAGTGAAGTATTTGTTGTTTTGGTTATTGGATATGCCAGCTATTGTATAAATAAATAAACCTGAAATTATTGGTAAAGACCTTAAATACGTTCAACCTCAGACATTTTATTATTTTGGTTATTGTATTTTCTACACTGCTGGTGTGAGTTTTGAATTTAAATAAATGGAGGATTCCAGAGCAGGTCTTGACATTGCTGCCAGTTTTAACACTGGGCTTCATAATGTGAGATGCAATGCAGGTCAGAGATGTAGCTTGTTTTTTACCTTTGGTCACATAGTTCAGTGGTATGGTTGTGGTTAAATTGTCTGTGTCCAAGAAGTGGAAAGCTGCAGTGCAGATTGATGAAAGGTTGTGTTTATAAATATTCACTGAAATACCTCAATAATCCTAACTTAGAGGTTATTCAAATAAGGTAGTGGTAGCTTTAGTTAGACTATCCAGTGTCACTTCTCCTTGGACCATTTTTCTATCTGTCAATCAGTCCATGAATTTCATCTTTTCAGCTTGCAATTACACTTGGTGGTATTTTAAAAATTACCAACTTTATTATCTGTTTTTTTTGGTTTTGGGTTTTTTTTTCGGGTTGTAATGTGTCTTACACATTCTTCTGAATCAAAGCCTCAGTTTCAAGGAACAATTCTGTAGGTTTGGGGTTTTTTTTGGTGAACTCTCTACATGCATATATGCTTTTGGTTTGTTTATTAATTGCTCAGAAAAAGTCTCCAGGGAAGGTTTCTGACATACTTCCATTGGAGGGTGATTCATTACCTGTCAAACAAATAGGGCAGGAAAAAAAATTGAATGGAGAACAACAAAAGATCTTTTACCTCCTGAGGCTTACTTGGTATTTGAAGGTCTGATTTCTTAGTAGTGCTTGATCCATCTGTGACTGTTGAGAAACTGCCACACTTTTTCATACACCTTATTTTTTAAAAAAATTGTGATTTAATGTTTTGGGGGTTTTTTCATGCCAGAAAAAGGCAAAGATTCTGTATTCAACAGCTAAGCATTATTAGCTTCAAAGTAGGAAGAAAAAGTCCTCTCAAATGTTTTAATGAAATTATAGTTATCTGTTTTCATTTATTTATTTCAGAAAACTTGAACCTAATCCTCATCATGCAAGTTTTCATTGATAGTTGCATCTATTTAACCTTCCACAGACTGTTGCTTCCCTTCTTTTAAGTTCTGAAATCAAGCTCTTTGCTTTTAACCTTCTGTTGATTCTCTAGGTCTACAAAAAGCAATTTAATTCATATTCACATATTGTGACACTGCTTTGTCACTGAAATTTCAGCACACCTCACATTACATGCATGATTTCCTCAAAGTTTTAGCTTTAAAAGAGACAGATCTTATTCACAAGTACAAATCTGATTTTAAGTTCTGACAGTTGTTACTCTAAAATTTGTCTGGTTTTGTCTGCTTAAAGAATTTTTGGACAAAAGTCTTCAAAATCAAAACACATCGTAATAGAATAGAACAACCTTCCTTTCACTGGGATTCTTTTAGACAATTTACAGTTATTCAGTAGGTCCCTAATTCACAATTATTTTTAAACCTTTAACTGTATCATTTATGTGTTGTTCCTAAAATAATGTCGCTATTGAACTTCAAGAGCTGTCCAAGTTGTGATCCAATGGTAATTTATGTAATAATGTTTGCCAGGGACTTGGAAGAGCTGGAAGTAATCACTATTAAGGCAATTTGAGTCTCCACACGTGTCCTCATTTAGGTATTCACTTATGCTGTCATAATTACTTAAATGTCACATTTAAACATTTTATCTTTTTGAATGCCTTAAGGAAGCTGGTGACCATGGTGGCAACACCTGTTGCCTACAGGGAGGGAGTGTTATGTTTTGTATGTATGTGTATACACACAAGTGGATCACTAGTTTAGCCCCAAGGCACACAAAATAATCTTTTTTGTCAGCTGGGTGCTGCAAAAGTTTACTGAGATTGCTGCTGTGTTTTGGGGCTGCATTTCAGAGATTAATAATCTGTGAATGTCCAAAGGAGTTAGAAGGAGATGAGCAAAAGACAAGAAACCATCTCTTGTTCAGAGAATTTGCTGGAGTCTGAATAGCTTAAGGAAAATCATTCTAGAGACTGACATGGATCTCTAAACTCAGAGTTTCTTCAAAAACTGTGTATCAGCTCTTTTGCAGCTTTAGTGTTGCATATAAACAATAGTGAATTTGAGACAGATAAAGCTAAGTGGGAAAGAGGAAAATGTCAATAATTCTGTATTAATAGGAACCTGGCAAGCAAAAAATATTTATTGGCAAAAGCAGCCTTCACTGATCCAGATCTGAGATTACCTGAGAAGGATCACCCTGGGATTCTGTTCCATCAGAGTGGATGTCTCACTTCCTGCTGGTCACTCATCTTATGAATTTACATCTTCATTTCAAAAAGTGAGCAGTTTTCTACTGACTGCCTCAGTTTGAGAGCTGTTTAAAGCCAGGTCTGGCAGTTTAAAGAGCAATATTGGGAAGAGTAGATGATTATAGGGAAGACTAACACCTCCCTGAAGATGTAATTCACTCAACAATACAGGGCAGAGCTGCAGGACAAGACTATGGAGTCCAAACTTTGACTTCTTGTGCTATGGAGGAGTAATATCCCACTGGTGTAAAGAATTGAACTAAAGGTTAACCTGATACTCTGCTGATCCAATGGGTTTTTCAGTGTGGGGTCAGAGAAGTCATGACTCTAGCTTGAGAATTCGCAGGGATAAGTGGAAACCAGTGTAAAGTTTAGATGGGGTGGAAATAGCTGGAGTTCAAGCCATAGCAAGAGTATGGGCATGCTCAGGCTTATGCCTGGAGTATAGATTCTTGCCAGTCTTCATAAATGTTTTAAATCGTGAATAATCAATCTCAAACTTCCACATAATGCAGTAAGTTGTTGGACTTGCTTTTTTGAATAAATGGAAGTGAAAATACTAATTTTGTTAACTGTGTTCTCAATCGGGTCATTAAAAGTACTTCAGTTACCATATGCACCATAGTGCTGAAGCCCTGAAGCTCTTGAAAGGGAAGCCTGAAAGATGTGGTTTTATGTTTGCTAGGAAAACTCAGTGCTATTAATGTAAGGCTGGCGAGAGATAAATATCTGTTCATCAATATTTTATCTAGACAAATTTATCATAATGTTTTCAGAAGCACCCATCTTTAAATATATTCCCCAGACTCAACTGAAATGTCTTTGTGCTTTATCCTTAATCTGGCATCCTGCAACCCCTGGAGCATAGGAGTGAGAAGATATTTACATAGTATATTAGCTCCAAATGTTGATTTCTTTATTTTTTTGACAGCTGTTCAGTCAACTGTTACTAGATCTTCTGGGACAAGATGAATATTTTTCTTCTAGGCTGGAGGAAGGAAGGAAGAGAAGCAATCACTAATAATGTGGTTCTACTTTTGGCACTCCAACAGCAAGGTGCTAACTGGAGTGGTTTCAGCTTTCTGTGTAGAGCTGGATTTGGTTATCATGGAGCCACTGTGCAAGTCAGCAGGCATGGCCAGAGGGCTCCATCTGCACCAGCTTGTCCAGCAGCATCCTCATCTTTACAGCTGGCAGAAATGAGTGGAGGCATGTAAGAACCCACTGGCTTCCCTTTCAGGGCAGCTTGCCCCTGCAGCAGCATGTTGGTTATGGCAAAATACGCCAGCTTGTAGTTGTGAGAGGGAAAACTAAGAGTGGGACAAGCTGGCACTGGCTTCCCCCGCTGTCTGTGGGCTGTGAGTGTCAGTGGAAGCACACACAGGTGCTTCTTGGTGATGTCATCCCCTGTGGGTAGCTGCTGAAGGTATGGGATGGTGACATAATGATTCTTTCTGAGAAATGGAAACATTTACCCATGACACTGAAAAGTGGTGCTTAAAAAATCCAAAATTTACACACCACCAGGCAAAGAAAAAAAAAACCCAAACAAACATGCACAATATTATTTTAAAAAGACAAAATATCGAAATGAGGGATTCTGTTATTCATAGGATGTGGCAGTTGAAGTTGAAAGCATTTCTCTTCATCTTAAAATGGTACACAAGTCTAAATTAGTCTATCAAAACAGAAATAGTTCATGCCTGGGTTGTAGGTGCTGTGACTAAAGCATGCTGTACATGAAAATTTTACTTTCTGCACATTCACCACTCAAACCAATTCATAGCATTTGAAAAAAATACAGTAGTAGTTCTAGGTGGTTAGGTACTTGTTGAAGATAAAATGTTTAATTATCTTTTAGATCTCTGAAAGGGTGATGAATTGATGATATAATAATATTGATATTTTTGCTTTATCTTCATTGCTATCTTACCTTACATACATAATTGTAATGTCACTCAGTGTTTTAAGGATTGTTTTCAAATTTCTGTTTTACCTTTCTGTACCTATGCCTTTTTCTTTTTTTTTTAAATTTTATTTTATTTTCTATCACAGCATGATTTAGCAGTGAGGCACTCAAATTTAATTGTCAGAAAATCTGTTTTTTGACCTCATTCTTCCACTGAAGTTGTGTGTGATCTCACCTTGGCCATTTTTCCTTTCTCTGCCTTGGTTTCCTTATTTGCCATTTACTGAAGTGCTTTGAATTCTCTGAATGTTCAAAGTTGCTCTTGATTATGAAAACAACTTTTTTTGGTTGATATTTGCTTAAATTATTTATATTTGACTTGCTGCGATCCTACCAGTTTAGTAAAGGTAACAACTGTGATGGCTTTGTGTCAGCATTTCAAAGTAAAAATGGTTGTTCATGATGCAAAATTTATTCAGCTTGTTATTAGCAGTTAAAATAGGCAATTTTAAAACCCTTTCCTGTCTTTACCTAGCTTGAAAAGTAGTGCAGTGAGATTGATAGTGAATCACAAATTTTCAACAATCCTGGAATGGAAAGATCAAAGTTATTATTTTTCCTTCCTTGTTTGAACTGGAGTACTTACCAGAGACTTATATGCTTTAACCCAGAAAGTTTTTGATGAGTAATTTTTCTGCTGTTTGTTATTTGTTTGTTTTTCAGGTGAGAGGGGCTACTGTGGATACTTTGCAATATAGTTTGTTATTTACTGTCTCAGAGGTAAAATACTTTTTAATAAATCTGAAGGATTTTAATCTGAAAATACATTCTATGGTGCTGAGATTAATACTGATTTCTAAGACATAATTCATCTGTTATTACAGAAAAATGATAGAAGGTTTCTAAAAATAGAACTCAGTCTGGTGAAGATTATTGCTTATGTGGGTTTGGATGCTTATTTTTGAAACTTTGGATTAGTAAATAAGGTTTTTCATTGCAAAACAAACAAAAAATCCCTGCAAATTTATCTCCTGTAAGTGGATGTGCAGAAATAGCCTTTGCAGACTTCCCCCAAAAGCTCCCTTGATACCTGTGACACCCGTCCCTTGATTTAGCACCAGTCACAGTCAAGGCACGTGTGAAGGATTCTCCAGTGGTGTGTGGGGTGATTTTATTGAAAGTGTATGGGAGCATGACATGGAGCCTTGTTCTGCTTTACTGTGCCATGATGGGATTAACTTCTACTGTAGTCAATGCTCTTTTGATTAATTATTCAAAAATATGGGCCAGCTGGACAGCATCTACCCCATGAGCTTTGTGATGTTCCTAAATCCATCATTCTTGATGTGTCTTATTTTCCCTGTGGGCTGCCATAGTCTTCTATTCCACAGCAAGGTTGAGCTTCTAAATTATGACACTTCAGGTGAAAAAGTGAAATACAATTCAAAAATTCAGAATTTTCTTGTAATCAGTGAGTCCTACTGTCTTTGCTTATGGATGATCAGTCAATTGACTTGCAATTTTATGTTCTGCTCTTCTGGTGAATTGGATGTAAGGATTGCTATTTTCTTTCAGTAACATATCAGCAAAATAAACTGGCATATTAAATACTTTCTGATTGCAGATAGACATGTCTCTGGGTTACTTTGTAAGGACTTCAGGCCAAATTCAATTTTGCAAGCCATTCTGTGGTGCTGTTTTGGCTTTCTTGTATTCCTCTTGAAGTGTAGAAGTAGTTGTTTCATGTCTTCAAACACAACCAACTCAGACTGCAGCTTCCTTGGCTACTCTGTGAGTACCACTACTTCAGTAAAATGCAAGCATTATAAACTATAATGCCTGCACTTATGTCTCCCTGCCCCTATGCTTTCAAGAACACATTATATAGAGAACTGTAGAGGATTTGATCCCAAGGAAAATATGGTCTATTATGACAAACAAAGTTATTTATACTTGTGTATTTAAAAAATACTTTGTAGTTGTACATGTCTTAGTGTAACAGTCTGTTTAGTGAGAATTGTACTGTTTGCTTGAAATATTATCCATCAAAGACTTTTATTCAAGCAAGTGGTGACTCCAGAATTGACCTCTGCAACAGAATTGCTAGGGATAAAGAAAATGTAAGATATTGTGGGAGGCAGCAATCTCTTATTTTATCTTTCTTCACTTGTCCTCATAGTTTTCTGTTGTTTTTTCAAGGATCTCTGCTTTTCCAATGCAATGCATATCCAGTGGTGGAGAACATGGGCTCCTTTGTGAAAGCCAGTCTGCAAGCAAACCATTTGCTGAAGCAGCAGATTGTCTAAGTTGTGGGAGATGTGCTGAATGATAGATAAGATGGATATATTCAAAACCAGCTTGGGCTGTTTTACATGGCTTCTCTCTCTTTCCTTGGTAGTGGAGGGTTGAGAAGTACTAACATTTGTCTTTGGTGCCTGATCAAGTTGGACGTTTCATTTTTTAATAAATTATTTTAAAAAAATCTTTTGCTATGTGAAAAAAATTGTTTTTGTTTTTAAAAATAGCATTGCAAACATGTCAGTGTCTTCTAAAAATCTCATTCTGTTGGGAAAGGGTATGAGAAAATATGCCAGCAGAGAGAAAGCTTCAACTTCTGTACCACTGTAAGTGGTACAGAAGTAATTTCTGTATCAACTTTACAGAAGTATTAATTCCTATTAAAGTATTTTCAGTTATTTTTCTCACTTGATTTACAGTGTAACCAGGACTGGCTGAAAATACAGACATAAATGTGGTTTCTTGGTTAATTATTTGGAAGAGACAAGGTAAAAGAGTAGCAATAAACTAAGAGTATAAAATTTATGTTGCAGAAAAAACAATATATTTCATGACTATCTTCAAGTTTGTACATCTGAAAATGCACTCTGAATTTATGCCAGGATACTGCATCATTAATGTTTAATAGAGAAATAAATCAAGGTATCATCAGCATAACAATGCTATAATCTTTGGATCTGAGTAATGTGTCTCGTGGGTGGGCATCAATGGCAAGGAAGATTAGATAAAATATGCAACTTTATGTAAGCCACTGTGGGGGATTGTTGAAGATCTGGATGCTATTCCTGAGTCACAGCATAGTAATGTTTATGTATAAAAACACTATAAAATCAAAGTTAGGCCATAAAAGAGGCAGCAATATTAACATAAAATAAAAGGAAAGAAATCTTTACTTTGCTTCAAGACACACACAAAAAAAAAGGTCCAATGAAAACCCCACTATAAACAGAAAACTTAAATTTAGAATTATTTTCTGTGCTACAGTAATTTGTTTACTTAGATCCAGTAGCTTGCATTCCATAAAGGACAAAACCAAACACTTAACTGATTTCCTGTATGAAAAGACAGCAATTTTGATTGATGGTTGTTTATATTGGATCTGTAGATTGTATGGAGATTTATAGAGAGCCCATCCATATATCAGAATGGTTCACTTTATCCTCAGGAAAAAAATGCCACTGCAGTCCTATCAGTAGCACAGCATAAGCAGCAGCAGAGTTTTCATAAAGCTTCATTAGCTGATGATAACAGTACAAGTTTTTGGTGAAGACAGAAAACTGAGGGCTGAATTACTGCTCTCCACCATTTGTGTTTGACTGTACCCTATGTGTCATAAGATCCCCCCAGGGACTGATAATCAAAAGTCAGTCTGTAAGAGGTGAAGTTAGAGGAGGGCAGCCAGTGTTTTTTTAAACTTTTGTCCTTCAGGCAGCCTGTGAAATGCAACCAAATTTTGTAGGGAAGCTTGTAAGCTGCAAAGGAGCAGTCTGTTAGAGAGCTTCAATCTACTTCTAAATTTTTGGAATTGCTGTTGCAGATTTTGCAGTTTTAATATTTAGGAGAGGGGTGCATTAGCTGTTGATTCTATCTTCAGTCTTAGATCTTTCAGTGCATTGTTAGTGCTATTATGCATTTATATAGAAACATGAATCTAATGCCTTTTATGTACATCAAGTTTATATACATAAAGTTTAACTTATCTCCCTTAGAGATGCTAAGTAGTGCTTTTTTTTATTCTCAATTTGGTAATTCTTATTAACATAGGCCCACTTCTTCTTTTCATCTGTCTAGCATTTAACAATCTTCCCACATATTGCATCATTTGCAGGTTTAATTAATGGCTTCTTCTCTTAATGACTATTAGTAGAAGTCAGGTGAAGCTTTAACACTCATCTAGCCACTAGTGGAGTAGGCTGTGTTTCATCTACACTTTGTGAAATTCTGTTACCATCAGTTTTACTTATTAGTTGGCACTGGTTCTGATTCATCTAGTCATATGTTAAAACCAAATTAGGTCAGTCTTGTTGTTAAACTTCCTGACACGATTTACCAGTCACTTTGCATTGGTTTATTGAATGTAATAAAATGTCTCAGATCAAGAACATGAGTAGTTCCAGAGAGGAGTTTGCATTGTTTTAAGTGCCTTGTGAAAATTAAACATTTTACAAGTTAGACAGAAAGCCAAATACAAAAATCTGGTTTTGTAGACAGAAGTCTTCCAGCAAAGTGTAAGTTCCAATGACCCTGATCATTGCTTTAGGAGCATTTGAAGTGTGAAATTTTCCAAGCTGTTATTGTTGTCTTAATACCAATAATCCAAGTATGCACCTAAGAAAATACAGGAAAATGGAGAATCTCACTGAAATGCTTATTTTCTTTCATAAGTATTGTGCTTTGTTGTAGCCTAAGCAGGTTTCCAGTATTTGTAGGACTTTTTTTTATCCTCTGAATGAAAGAAATCTGATTCAAACAAATAAGGACAGTTGATCCCACATCTATGTCTAGATCCTCTATTTAGTTGTTCCTAAAATATTTTCTCTTCTCTTTTTTTTTTTAGCAGCTGCAGCTTTCTAAATTTGAAATAGCAGTTTTTCTCTGTCTTGCAGATATGTTAAATGCTTGCTTTTTCTCTAAGAAAATGATTATTCAGTTATGTATATATGAACACTTAGATGGGTTTAGGGTGTTCATTTAAGGGTTCATTAAGCCCTTAAAAGGCCCAGAGGTAGGAGAGGTCTCTGAGAAGCAGAGTCTGCAATTCAGTATCATATTTAATATATTTATAACCTGTTTTCATTTCGTAGAAACCTAAGCTAGGCAGAAGTGCACACACTCTGGAGTTTTGTTGAGTTGGAATGGAAGCACTGAACTATCCTCAGGCAGGAATGGAAATTTATAGCAGAGCTAGAAATGGAGCCATAATACTTTAGAATGTTTACTGGGCTCTTAAGAGATAACCATCATCCCCTCCAGTTACTTTATTTATGGTTAACTAGGATGTACTATCCAAAGAAGAGAAAATATGTACTTTTACTTTTTTTTTTCAGTCACTGTGTGTTGTTATCTTCCCCTTGCATACTGTGAACTTCTCTTCCCAAAACATAGTTTGATTTTGAAGTACCTTGTTTTGACTATATCATACCTATCTGCACCAGTAGTAGATTATTTGGGATTTGCCAGTGAAGAAATTTCAGTAATTATACATATTTTTCATACTCCTCATATTCTCTTCAACATATTGAAATGGTTGTAGTTGCTTAAACACTCACAGTAAAACCCCTGTGTCCTTCTGACCTCACAGTCCATAACTCTGAAGCATTGCTAGTGTGATAGCCTGGGATTACAGGGCTTCAGTTTCTATAGATGGGTTTTAAAAAATTCAAGTAGTTGTAAAAAGAAGACCAACAAAAACCAGCAACAAATATACTGACTGGTCAAATTTTTTTATTTTGCCTCAGTTGTACCTGACTTTGTAAGGGTTTAAAACTTTGTAAGTACTTCTGAGTTAATACCTATCATAAAGTTCTAAAGGTTGTTAAAGATTTAAACTCTCCTATTTGAAGTGAGAAGCCATGTTTTTGCACACCATTAGCTGGAAGCTATGTGTAATAAAAATAATAGTTTATTGGGCAATAATGATGAAAGTCTAAGATATTTATTTTAGCTTCCTGGAGGAAATGTTCAAGCATGTGTTTGGCTTGTATCTGGAGCCCAGCTCATGTAAACCTGATCTCAGATCAGCATCCCTTCCCTGTGCTCTTGATGTTCCTACAATTTCTTTGTCACACTGTTGCCATGGGTGGGTTTGTCACCACAATATATCCTAAACCCCTCCACACAGATGCAGGACAGTGCAGTTCTTGACATCACCTTTAGTGAACTGGTACAGTGGTACAGGGTTGCACTGCAGTCTTTTAGTGCAGTGCATCCAAACGTTGCTCTCTTTTACAATAAGAATCCCTATAATTGCATTTTCACATGTATCCTTTTAACCTGCTGTGAAATGTGCATCAGTGATACATCAAGCATAAGAACTCATGAAAGTAACATTCCTTCAGCACAGTTTAGGAAAAGGGTCTTTTTTTCATTGTGTTTTGTCCCATTTCATGAATAGATTTCAAAGAAATAGGCAGAATAGAATACAAGCTAACCTCTAGAGGATTTGAAATGAACAAAAAGGTTTTTTTGTTTCGTTGGGAGGAAAAAAGTAGTGCTTCTTTTTCTATTTGCATTTGAGCTACAATTTTTTTAGTAACTACTAATAGTTTGTAAAAATTCTACCACACACAGGCAAGGCTTATAAATATTATTTATTTATATTATTTGCACTGCAGAAACCACATTTGGTACTGCAATAGTATAAAATCCCTTTTCTTTTTTTCCCTAGTCTTCATGCATGTAATAGTTCTCTGATTATTTATATGTGTGCAGCAAATGGGCACAGAAAGCATCAGTTTTGGTGATTGTAATGGGGATTGTCTCCCAGAAGATCTGATACTGAAATTATCAACTTAGGAAGGATAAAAGTTTGGTCTAGGAGGAATGAATTTAAAGTAGCACTGCCAATCATTTGATCATCTTTAATACGCATTTTAATGTGTTAGAAATGATTATTAACTTAAGCCATAGGAAGATCAAGATGCAGGTAATAATAACTCAGGGCAAGGATTTCTTTTCAGTTAGTCTGGAACAGAAAAAATTGAAGTGCAGTACTGTTAAAAGCAGGGAGACTTAATTTCTTGAATTGTAGACCTTGGAATGAAAGGAATGATCAGATGATTAATATGTTTTGCAGGAAGAAAAACAGTAACAAAAACATCTTTTTGCATGACTCTTTAATTTGAAATTTATTGATGAATGAGATTAAAAGAGTTATTTATTCTTTCTATTTGGTTTCTGCAGCTTCTCTTTGGGGTTTTTTTTTGGTTTTTTTTCCCCTCAGGTCAGATAATGCTAGCAGATAAACATGCTATCTAGTGCTCTTTTTACCTCACTATACATACTGCAATGTTGTTATAATTTATTGTGGTTGTTGGGTGGCAGTATATTTATAAAATTTATGTTTGAGCTATAACCATGGGGAAGTAATGTACAAGCAGTGGCGATGGAGAAGGACTGAATTTTCCAGTCATGAGCATGGGAGTGATAATTAAAACCCTCAACAGGGAAAGAACTGAAGAACAGGAGGTCACAAATAAATCTGTGTGACCCTGTTGTAGGCAGCAATGTGGTGCCAGCCTCTGACAGCCTCTGTTCCCATCTGCAGGGCAAGGACAAGGACAGAACATGAGGTACCATAAAACTGTCCTTCACTTGAAGGGATTTGAAGGAGGTTTCTAATTTTTTTTCATTATGTTAGAGTTTCCAGTATGAGATTTTTACTCTGTAATTCTTGTTTAGATTTGGTTTGTCTGTCCCTTAGTGCCATCTTGTTTCTTTGAAGGGGGTGTGTGGGTGTATATATGAACATGCATGCATCTGAATATTGACTGTATCACAAACACTGTGTGTTTGTAAAGGAGTGTATCTCCCAAAACTTTGATTTAGAAGATAAATTAGGTAGTAATTTCATTTCAGACCTGTTTGAAAATAAATTGGCACAGAATAGTCATGAGCTTAGCAAACATTATTTTTATTCTCCAAGATGTATTACAACATAGAAGTAAAAATAAACCTCAGCCTCTAAAAGGGAGCGTTTCACAGGCTGGTGCTTGTCAGCCTTGTTCTGCACGAAGATGGCAGCATCAACAGTTGCATAAGCATCATTTTGCAAACCACACTGTACTTCTGCATCTTATTTATCCCCATTTGAGGGCTGAAGCCTCATGTCTGTACGCAATTGGTGCAATCCCATTAACTTAATGTTTTTATTAAATAATGCTTTCTGAAGATGGTGGGATTCCATGGCTTGTCATTGGATTGAATTGACTGTTGACACATTTTAAGTAAAGGCAGGTTTGTAGCTCAGGTACTACAGGAAAGCAGTAAAATATTAGTTTGAGTGACCTGATGATTCCTCTCCTAGTCCTATACTTAAACAAGGCAAGGTTGAAGACATGCTTAACATGGAAAATTTCATGCATTTATTTGAATTTTTTCATGTTCTGTTGAAGTACAAGTTGAATTTTTTTTCCAATAAAGATATTTTATCTATTCTTATAGTTTATAGGCCTGGAGGAGGAAATCAGTGGTTAGAACTATCTCCAAATAATGTCAAGGAAAACATAGAAGGGATTTCCAAAACTAAGGGTTAGATGAAAGGAAATTTGTGAATAGGTACAAATAAACATTATTGCAGATGTTAAATAGTGATAGAGATAAAGTCAATTACTTATCCTCGATCAATGAGAGATGAAGGGAGTTCTTAATTTCTAATAAATTCTTATCTTTAGCCCATGGATCTTTTGACATTCTCTAATTCTCATCCTATAATCAGAATAGTCATTCATAAGCATGTAGTGAAAGCTTGATCAAAGTTATAAACATTTCATTTAATCTGATCGAGAAATCAGGATTCTTTAGAAAATGTAGATCTGTAATAAATTACTAATGAGGTTGGCAGTGAATCAGATTACTACTTTGAGAACAAAATTCATACTGTGAGCTCTACAAAAAGAGCATGAAAAGGAAATATTTAGCTATATTACTATAATTCAAGTATCTTCAACATTTACTTTGATTTTTTTTGTTACTATAATTCAAGTATCTTCAACATTTACTTTGTTTTTTTTTTGCAATATACATTTAACCTTTTCATGAATGATTGTATATAGTGTAACTAAATATTTCCTAACTTTTTTTTTACTCATTAAAAATTCAGTTTATATTGTGCTAAGCTTAATAGTCAATTATGGTATAAGACAGAAACAATTTTAAATAAAAAATGAAATGTTTTTTTATCCTTTTTTCCAGAGTCTTACTGTGCAGAAGAGGGTAACTCTAGCTGTGTTACTCAGTCTTCACAAGTGCAGATAAATCTCTTGTCAGATCATGCATCTATCAATGAACAATATATATATTTTAGTGTAGAATGCTGGCCTCTTTATATATTTTCTACACTCTCTTTTCTTGGTTTGAAATGAAAAAGCTGCTATAACATAACAAAATACCATCTCTCATCCCAGTGTCCCATAAGAAGTTTTGCCACTTTAAAATAACAGTGGCATGAAGCAAAGGAAAAAACATTATCTTAACTTTTAAATTTTACTCAAAGCCACCTGCTAAAGAAAAAACTGATATATGTGTGAAAGAATTTCATTAAACTTCCTTTTTGATGCAGTCATCAATTTTAAGAAATCTCCCTTTTCCTCTCAACTAAATGAGGTCTCACTTGTTGGGAATATACAGTACTTTACATAGATGTCTTTGACCATGTCTTCAGGTCCTGGAAAAAAAATTAAAATGAATGGATCTCAGTAATTATTCTTTAAATATTTTGTGTATGGGTGGATATCTGTTATAGAAAAGGAGTGCATAGCCAAGGCACCACCATGGGATCTCATATCAACCAAGTGCTTTTTGTGTTTACAGCTGCAGTGTGTTCTCTTATGAAGCTGATGATTGTGTTTGATTTTACAGTGGGTTTTTGTTGGGAAGTTTGCCCCAGTAAGGTCATGAGGATAAAGCACACCTGTGTTACAAATACACACGGTGAGTCTGAATACACAAGTATTCCTGCAAGCTTAATCTCCTGAGTAGAATGTATTTAATATAAAGTTTTATAAGGTAAAATAAAGTCAGGTAGTTCACTTATGGATTGATTGAGGATTTTTTAAATCAGTTCTGGCAAAATCATGGGTTGATAAGGTAGGTTAAATTGTCTGGGGTTTTTTGTCAGAGAATCAGTCAAATGAATGCTGCCTGACAGAGATGTTCTCAAGAGAACATTGTTCCAGGTACTTCATCAAGGAACTCAGCAGAGGGTTAGAAGCAATATTTCCTTTGTTTTATCTGTTGCATTTTGCATTAAGGAAATCATATGTGCCAAAGGCAGGGGAGAGAGGAGCTTGAAATCCAGCAATGGGTGAAACATTTATTGTGTTAGATGCTAATTGCATTGGCATCAGAGCAGGAAAAGCATTGGAGGGAGCATTAGTGTGGTGTCACTCTGAAGTGAGAATGACTTGTGTTGCTGACTTCTGTTGCCTCTAAATACAAGAATTAATTTAGATGATAATTCTGATTTTTGAGGTCTGAATCTTTTTTTTCTGTGCTGTGTTTTGTTCTTTGCCCCATGCAAACACATTGTATGATATCTCTTTGCACGTTGGAGAATGTATAAAACAATGAGAACTAGGAATTCACTTTCTTGCTGAAGGATCCATTAATGTTACTCAGGATTTCGTTGCATACTTTCAATTAATGACAGATTGTATTGTCCTAGTACTGAAGAAAGGAGTATCAGTTTCTTTTAAATTGCCTTTAACAACTGGAGCTCCTGATTTCTTTCAAAAGGTCACAGAAGGATACCTCTCAGGTATGTTTGCAGTCATCCCTAAAAGCCTGGTGGAAGAATTTGTCTTTCAGCATTTAGAGTCTTCTAAGTAGTTTTCAGTATTAAGCTCCATGTTATTAATTTTTTCCTTGATGTTCTATTGGCTTCCCAGTGGATAGTTCCCGAAGGGTCCTTTGGGAGAGTATTGGGATGGTTTGCACATTTTCCCAGAGGTAATTAAGGACAGGGGTGCCCAGAGGGGACAATAAGAGCTGCCTAGAAAGGGCAACCCCTGCCCAGAGGGGGCAGTGGGGTGTTAGTTTGGGAAAGGATTGGTTGAAGGGGAGTGTGGAGAGATGTGGTTAAGGCAAATAGCAGCAGGAGGCCATGTGATAAGGAGAGAACGGTGATGGCTGAGTAGTTCTCTACCTTATCTTCAAAATCTGCCGTCTAATACAGGGCCAGCTGCAAGTCTTTTATATTCCTGGCTTCCAGGAGCAGGGAGAACAGGGAGATATGTTTCTTCACCCCCTATCCCTCCCCAGGCTGTTGTGGAGCCAAGGTGAAGGAATTTGGGTTTGTCTGCTTGCTACTCAGCACTGACGGGATTTCTCTGAGGCGAGGAGTGCCAAGGCCAGGTGTGAGACTACAGGAGCAGCAGCACGGGCTGGCACCTGTGGGGAGATGCAGGAACAAGCCCAGGAGGGGTGTAGGGAGCAGCTGCAGTGTCAGGTGCAGCAACTGGCTTTGGTACACTGTGAGAGACAATGTGCCACCAACCTGCCCTGATAGAAGGGGGGATGTTGTTTGAACCCAGCCTGATAGAAGGAGGGATGTTGTTTGAGTCACAGCTGCTCTAAATTTAGCTTTCTCATTTCTTACATGGAGCTTTTCTGCACCCCTAAGTGGTGGGTTGGGATTTTCTGGAACCAAGAAGTTGTATGTAGGAACATGTTATCAGAAGTTTTTACGAACTTCATAAACACAAAAATTGAGGGGTGTAGGAAGCAAATTCTTTTTAAGAGTTGCAAGCATTTGACTCAATGGAAGTTTTTCTGTTGTGTTTGTTAATGGATGAAAAACAGACTGGCTTAATAGTTGGGCAGTAATGTATAAAATTATGAGTGATACACCCTTGCAATTCTCTTGCAGGAGGAGGAGAAAAGCTGGAACTGAAGAGTTCCCATGTTATTATGCATGAAATCCCTAGGTATGGAGGTTGCCAAGGGCTGCAATACATTGTTTTGACAATGACATGCTGCCAGGTGTTCCATTTTCATTGTTTTCATAGGAGAAAAATAAAATCTGTGGGTCTATCACAAATGAAGCAGAACTGATGGTGCCAGCATAAAATTTCTGTTTAGAAAAGTAAATCCCAGCTGCTGTGTAACTAAGGGTTACATAATTTGCTTCACTACAGAGGAAAAGTACCACAGGTTGAAAATATTTGGAGTTTTTTCTGTTAAAAGTATGTTGCATCTGCTCACTTAAAACAGAGAAATTAGTCTAAGTTTGTGAATGCAAATGGATTTAGTTAATTTAAAAATAAGAAACTTAGAGTGAACTTACTTGTATCTTCTTAAAACAGATACTTAATACAGTATTTTAGCTGTGTAAGATGTGTAAGATGGGTCAACTCTTGTTCCTTAGAACAAGTAATTGAATATTTCTTTTGTTCCCTAATTTTGCTGTGAATCTAAAATCTTACTTTTAGTAAGCTTTATACAGAGAGAAGCCTTGTCATTTATTTTATTTTTTAAATACTTACCACAAAATTGATACTAAAGCATAAGCAGTTGTTGAATGTAGTACAATGGCAATCATGCATGCATATTCCTATCAATACTATATTTTATTTTTCATGGATTTTCTTGAATTACTGTATTTTAAAAGGGAGCATTGTTCCCTGTAGCTTACACCATGTAGTTCCAAGCTGTTGTGATTTCTTCAACGTTGTTGAGCCCATAGCTGTTACTACTGTGAGTTGTTTTATTCAGGGTTTTTTACACAGTATGGTATTCTAATACTTTATGATTCAGAAATCCTGGAAATTCCAGTTAATTGCTGGGTTATGGGACTGTGATGCATGGGACACAAAGCACACTGATAACAAATTGAACGTGCAAATTGTACCTGTGTGCACTTGTTACTCATCTCTGGGAAAACATGGCACATATCTGCTGAGCTCTGCTCCTGTCCCTTTGAATATCTCTTTCATTTTTAGCTGCCTCTTGTGTGTTGCAGAATCTACCCAAACCAAACTCTGCCAAGTACTTTCATCTAAGCAAGAGCCATAAAGCTGGCAAAATCTGACCCTGTCCCATCAGACTCTTTAACAGAAAGAGTGATCTTTGCAAGGAGCTTCATTTTAGGACCATGGGAATGGTTGCATAAATATGAATGTTTGCATTTGTATGAAAGCTTTGTGTGGAGCTGTAGGACAACCTCATGAAGATTAAAAGCACTATAGTTTTTCTGCCATCTCTAAAGCAAGATCAAATCACAGCTCAGTGGCCAGATGTGTTGTTCACCCGAAAGCAGCAAAATTTCATGGAGGTGAAAAGCTTGCTGTCAAAATAAGTGTTGCTTCAAGGCCTAATTTTTAGTTATTGCAGGTCTTTTTGCTGACATGGGCCTGAATTGTTACTTACCTAGCCCTTCTAGGGCCTGTTTTGTCCTTTAGCACCGATGATCTAAAGGGGCACAAAGCAAATAAAAGCTGTTGTGGAGTTCTGCTGGGGGTTTTAGTCTTGTTGGCCTGGCAAGATAGCATTGCCAGCATTGTTAGGAGTCTCATCCCTGCTCAGGTGAGGAGCAGGAGCCAGACACTTCACAGCCACTGTCACCACCTGTAGCTGCTTCCCCATCAGAAACTTGTGAAGAGAGACAGGCAATGCTCCCACCTCACCCCTTACATCCGTATTGTGATTTTTGTGGAATTTTGTGATGTTTCCAGCATGAGCAATAGGCAGAATATCTCCTCTTGGTTGTTAATAATTGTCTGACTTTAACAAGGATTTTAGTAAAGGTTTGGGATTGGAATTATGGTCCCCTAATACCACTTTTATTTCAATTTATTACAATAATTGCCATGTGATTAATAAAATGTTAGTGCATTCATTGAAATCACTACTCTGCTATCACACAGTGTGGTAGTTAAACAGAGTAAATGCTTCTAATTAGTTAGTAATTGAATAACGTGCATTAATTTTTATTATATCACCCATAGGATATTTAATTGTATACTTGGCTCTTAACTACTGTAAAATATATGGGAAGGGTTAAGTTGTATAATTTTCATAGTTCAGGCCTTTCACTACTTCCCAGCTCCAAATATCAGAATGAAGTATTAATATTTCCTAAACTTACTAGCCATGAATTAAAATTCACATTTTTTTATACCTAGAAAATCCTTTTCTGCATTTCTAAAAGACACATTTGTAATTGGAAGCATGAGGAGCTATAGGAAATGGACGTAGGTAGGATGAGTTTGTCATGGGTAGAATGCCATCTGTTGATAATGCAACAGTCCACACTTCATAGTAAAGAACTTTTCTATCACAGCATCATTATTTTTGTGTGTTTACATTCTTTTCTTCCCTCGCCTGAGCCAGTTTCCTCTTTATTGCATGTGTAATTCAAAAGAAGTCTGCATTATCAAATTTCATTAAGCTTCTGGGTCCAGAAGGAGCACATGAAAGGAGGGTGTGCTGGGGTTTTCTTTTAGAGGGACATTGTTTTATATCCAAAGACTTAAAAATTGTTATATTAAGTATAAGAGAAAGATTGTAATGTAATCGTATAAATATCATAATAATAGCAGAAAAATACATATTTTTTTTTACTGTTTGTCCTATTGCCTTTTTTATTATCTTCCACATAAAGGAAAAATTTAGGACATCTGGTCTCTGTGAGAATCCCCAATTAGAGGTTTCCAGCTTGGTGATACATCAAGGCAGTTCTATTTCACTATCTCTGATTTTTTGTGAGCAAATATTTTAAGAATATTTTTAAAAGACAAATACTACCACCAAAAAATAAATAAAAATGAAATAAGAGAGGAGTAACTCGATAGATAGTATGATACTTTCTTGATTTGAAAAGGAGAGTAAAAGTGGAGAATAGAGGAAAACAATTGTGAATTACTTTTAGAAAAAAAAAGAAAAATACTGAGTGGAGACATTCAGGATGGAAGGAACCTGTTCACATGCTGAGTGTCAATTATATGGGAGAGGAATATCTTCCAAGAGTTTTTTCAAATCACCAGGATGCTGGGTCCAGCTTTACATCTGAAATAAGTGCTACCAGGCAAACCAACAGAGAGTCAGTTCCAAAGAACATCCTCCAGCTTCTGGCACCATTGGTAGGGAAATGTGTGGTTTTTAAAGACCCTTTTTCTCATCTGCAGTCCCTTAGTGGCTGACAAAATCTAGCCAGTGCTCCCAGGTCCCACAGGTTATTTCTAAGATGTAAAGATCAGCTGGTGGATTGTTTGTTCTTGTTATTGCCAGTCCTCCAGCTTTTGTGTTTATCTCAATTCAGGGCTGGTGTCATTACAGACACTTGCTTCAGAACTCAGAGTCTGAGATACAGGGATGAGATCTCACTTCCAGCTGAGCCATGGTTTCAGAAAGGCTGTGTTTCTTCTTGGCTATAAAAGACTACTGAGAATATTGATCAAAAACCACAAAAAAAAATTGAACAAACACACCACAGATCTGATGATGGGAAAATCTTACCACTCCTCTATTTTCTGGGCAAGTAAAAGTTTTTAAAGATGCTTTTAAAATATGTCTCTTTATGTTAACATTTCTTCAAAGTGATCTTTGAAAATGCTATTGTGGACTTCTGCAGAATATTTAATGACAAAAATTACACACACCCCCAATTCTTTTTGTTTACAGCCAATTTTAATTGCTAAGATTAATTGGTTTTTTCCTTTGTTCTCATCCCAATTCAGTTCTAAAAGGTTTTTCTTTCTCTTCCAGTGCTTTTAATTGGAATATAAGGATATATAAAGGCAAAAACTTGGCTGAAAAGCTGTTCTTCAAGTTCTTCCAAATCAGACATGTTGCAGAAGTGTGGGTTGCTGAGTTTTGGGGGTTTTATTTTGTTGGGGTTTTTTTGTTATAGTCTTTCATATCATATTCCTTCTGCAGTCTCCACCTACCTTTGCAAGAACTAATTATTTGAAGGTTTAAAGACTGCTGCTGCCAAATGGTCTCACAGTTAGTGACCGGGTATAGAAATGAAACAGAACACTGAACCTTGGGGATTCACCTGGCCTCCTTTGCAAGCCAGGTTGGTTCCTACAGTGTTGAATAACAATTAAAGTAGTTCGAGTTTGAAAGTGACTCTTCAGATGTCAAGCTACAAAGCAAGTTTCACTTTCTTGGCATAGAAAAAGAAAATAGTACAGAACAGGAAAAGCAGAGCAAAAATATTAGTGCATGGGGTGATGTTTAAAAGTTTTAGCACTGTGTTTGCTTATTATTTAAGAGGTGATAGTAGTTAATACTTGTTAGTTATAATTCCCCTAGGGTCATGATCATACATAATCCATAATCCATAATCCATACCTGTCAGAAGGACTCCAACATGAGAATGTTGTTTTTGTCTTTGTAAACATGTAGTATGCAGGTTGCCTTATGAAGCACAAAGGGTCATTCACATTTATGCATAGATGTAAAGAATGCAAGTGTCACCTTTTATCTTCAATCAAAAGATGTCAAACCAT
This sequence comes from Luscinia megarhynchos, assembly GCA_034336665.1. Classification (NCBI taxonomy): domain Eukaryota; kingdom Metazoa; phylum Chordata; class Aves; order Passeriformes; family Muscicapidae; genus Luscinia; species Luscinia megarhynchos. Next base: position 52,941,009 of record CM067566.1, on the reverse strand, counting down.
TCTTATGTCCTTGGCTATGCAATCCCTAACTGAAAAATTTGGACATTCATATCCTAAGATAGCAAAGATTTGGGAAACAAACTATCTGTGCACCCCTTTCTGCTTATGGAGCTGAGACTGCCCATCTCATACCTTCTGGAAGGTGGCCCACCCCAGCAGCCTACAGGGTGTCCCTGACACATCCAGCCAGATCCTCTGTTGAAGCAGTTGTAGAGAATTGATGGGTTTTCAGACTTGATATAAGGAAGATGTTTCTTTCCAATAAGAGTTTTGAAACTCTGGAACAGATTTCCCAGAGAGGTGCTAAGTGCCTAATCCTTGGAAACATTCAGGGTTATGTTGGTTGGGGGCTCTGAGCAACTTGATCTAGTTGAAGATTTTCCTGCTTGCTGCAGAGATGACTGTAAAAGGTCCCTTTCAACCCAAACTTTCCTGTGATTCTGTCACTACAGCCATTGAGACACATGCCTGGAGAGGAAATGAGAGATATGGTTTATGCTTGAATGCATTTCAGATGCAGTGAGCAACCACTGGAGCAGGGTCAGGCACTCTTGTGTCTCTGCACAGTGCAGCTGCACTGTTCCTGTTCTCTGAAAAGTCAAATAGCTTCAGTGGGAAAGGTAAAAGCTTCCCACTCCACAATAGGGGACAGCTTGCTAATTAGAGCACCCTGCTGGGAGAATTGAATCTCATGAGTCTGAACAGGGAAATCAAACTGTTTTCTCACATTCTGGGTGCATGTTCTATCAACTTAAATTTTGGTTATAAGTTCTTAGGGCTCAGGCTAATGCCTCCCAGTTTCTGCTGGAAGAACTGTTTTATTCATCACCCTGCTTTTTGTGCATTCCATTCTGATATTTGTCGTATTTCACATCTTCAGCAAAAAGCCTATAGGCTTACCCTGTTAGCTTGCTGGCAACCACATAGATCCTCAAAGGCCTTTTGAGCATTACTGTGATCTCTGATTTTACTGGGAGCAAATTACTTAAACATCTTCAGAAGTGCAGCCTTGTTAGATGAAAGGTGAGATTAATTTCAAAGTGCTGAGCTTGTCTGTCCTGTGCAGCTTAAATGCAGCTTGCAGTCTATCCAAACAGTCTGTTGACATTCTCCATGTTCTCCTTGGCACAGCATGTGACATTCTTCTTTTCTTTACCCTTGCTTTCCTCTGCTTATTAAGACTCTGGATCTCATGTTGTTTGTTAACCTACAAAAGGGTGAAATAATCTGTTATGAGTATAATGAAATTTAAGTCCAGATTGGATTCAAAGCTTATGATGTCTGAGCAATAGTTTAATATAATATATTTTCTTACTTATTTCTACTTATGTTCTGGAAACCAATTGGATGAGATGTTCATTCCAGAGTTGGAGACATTTAGGTTTGGGGCAGTAATAAATGTAGGGTGAATAAGATTGCTGCACATACTGCTGAGACCAGAATTGTTGTTGAGCACTGCATGTTGTCCACTTGGTTCTTCTGCTCTGTTTAAATATTCAGAATATTTTCTAAAGCATTTAGACCATAAAAGTTCAACATACTGGGAGGAGAGACCTGCCATAAGAACCTGTAAAGGTTTTCATGATAAAACCTGGCTCTTAAGTAGTCCATTGTCCAAAGGGAGAAATCTGCTTTTAAGATTTTGGTGGAAAAGGGGTGTGAAGCTGAGCTAATTCTTGAGTAATTTTTCATATGCAAGGGAAAATTATATGAGATATCCTGCACTAATGTTTCCAGAATACTGTGATTATCTGCTATTAAAATAAGTAGACCTTATTTTAAAGTGAACAAGTATTATCCACTTCCACCAATTAGAGGTTTTAACTTTGTAACTCTGAGAGATCTTTTCTACCTTACTGAAGTAATCTTGGCTGGTGTTCGTCTGTGCACCTGCACTGCTCCATTCCTACATCTGCACTTCAAAAAAGAAATGTTAATTTAAAACAGGCTTTTACTGCCCATGATGGCCACTACTGATGCACACCCTGTTTGCTGCCTTTGAAAAAAAGAGATTTGAAGTCTAATGTTACTCTTCACCACATTGTGCATAGTTCATTGAGCAACATAACTTGCTCACAATTCCAGAAAGCTTCTCACTTCTGCAGGGCATGTTGTGTTATACTGACTGCAGGCCAGACACTGTTAACTCTAACTCAAAACCTCAGTACAGAAGGAGACAAAATTTGCAAGCTGAAAGGTTTCTTGAATGAAATAAATTTCTGTCCAGGATCTTACTCAGTGAAAAGTTCTCATCCTCCTCATTGTTTTCTAGCTCTAGACAGGGCAATGGAAATTGACCCAGATGTCTTTAAAGGAAGTCAGAGCTAAACAGAAATATTGCTTAATCTGTTTAATCCCAAATGATGAGTTGAGGAGTGTTTTATCTAAATTTCTTGCTGCTGTTTTCAAAGAAAATGCTAATTCGGAGGCACTTAGGGATCCTGGTTCAGCCAGCAGATGCCAGGGGACAAGCACACACATCAAGTGCATTATATGTTTCCCACAGCAAGAAATCTTTAGTATGATACAATAAGTAAAAATTTAAAACCTCAACACATCTGGTTTCTAGGGAGATGTGCAGAAGAGGATCACAGCCTTCTTCAGCAGTGCTGTGGTAAGATATGCAGAAAGGCATTGAAAGCACTTTAGTTTTAAGATTTCATACTGTGATGGCCCTTAAGTGCTTGTGGGGAATGGGACTGGGGTGTTGTCTGGTGCTCCACGGATGCAGTTCTGTGTCTGAAGTATATCATCCTGCAATTTGTACATAACTGGGAAATAGAGCAGAGGGATAAACAGGGAGATTGAAGCTGAACTGGATTTGGGGGGAATACTTCTAGGTATTTTATGCCACACTTTCTGGTTTTTTATATTTTTTATTTATTCCCCAAAGGATTTGCATTTTTAATGAGAAATGGTCAGGTTGGAGTACAGACTGAATTTTAAAGCAAATATATAAGCTGTAAGTGCTGATTTAATAAACCATTAGCCTATTCATCTTGTAAACATCTTTGGAGTAAAACTAATGAACTCATTCTGGACTAAAATGGCTTAGTGATAGAACATCACTGCTGAACACCAACAGATAATTTGGTGCTCTGAGGCTGTGTCTACCCTGCAGGACAGATGCCTGCTGCTGTGCTACCCTTGTCCCCATTTGCCTGAGTGGAGAACCTCTTACAATGATTTGTAGCTCGCTTCCAGCCTGTGTGCCCTGCTTGCCTCCCATGGGACTGAACTGTCAGACAGATAGTGTGTTCCTAATCCTGTCTTGCAAGGACTGGAGCTTATATATACTTCAGGGCCCAAAAAAACCCCAAACCCTCCCTACTTTTCATATTAGCCAGAGAGGAAGGGCTCAAGAGCCTATGTGGCTGAGCAAAAGCAGGATAATTGAATCCCTCCTGGATTTGTACAGTAGCTGTAATGTTGTTTTATAGTCTGTATTTTTAACAGTGGTTGGATTGTTCGCTTTTATGCCAAGAATAATATAGTTATTTTGACAATTTATATCCCAAAATGTCAATGACTTCAGAGATTTGTTATTCTTAGAAAACTCTGAGGTTCTGCAGTATAAGCAACATGCTAACAATCAGGTCCGTGCTAATTACAAACAGCAATATATTTATTTTCTTCTGTGTATTTTTGGAGGAATTCCTTCTGAATTATATGTCATGTAGAAAATAAGCAAACTTCTATGAAGGACATGAATTACAGAATCTATGAGTGGTGAGAGAGGGTGATAAAGAGAACTAAAGAGTAGTGATGATATGGTGAATTTCCAGTTGAAAGGAGTAGAGCAGACCAAAGAATAATGTTTAGCACAAAAAATTGTTCCTTATACCATACATGTTTTAATAGTTCCCAGTTGTTCCACAGATATAATTAATGGAAATAAGTGGTTGCATTTTGGTTTTAAATTACTGCAGACAAATGTCCTACTTGCAGACAAATTTAAGGATCCCTTACAGAATAAATTCTGCACAACTTTATGCAAGTTTGAAAGTATTGGGCATAAATAAGGATAAAGGTCAGTCAGTGTGCTCAAAAGACAGCAGCTGAAGGTTACAAGTGAGATTACCTTTGGGAGAATTCACAGGCTGCTGTATAAGAGATCTGTGTAAATTAAGTATCCTCAGCATCTCTTCGGGGAAAAAAACCCTCTAACCAAACAGATTATCTAACCTTTTGATACCTAAATGTAGAGGTTTTGGTTTGTGGCTGAAGAGTTTCAGCTCTTTGCTCATTGGTGCAATGGAATTTATTTAGGCAGCAAGGAGTAAAAACAGCTGCATATCACATGTTCGAACTTTTACTCAGCTTAATATTTCATTTAGCCTTCAGCTATGATAACCACAGACACACCCTATGAAATGTTATTTGTGCCTATAGCGTACCATTAATTTTCTTTTAATCTTTCTCTGCCTCGGGTAATATTTCAATTGAATTTTGCTCTTCATGCAAGGAATCAAGAGTTCTGAGAAATAAAGTAATTTCCTTTCATTTTCCCTGTATTTCCATGTTTTTTAATAAATTCATGACCCATGATGTTAATACTGTAGCTATTGTAAAAATAAATTAAAAATAGGTATTTGTTGTATCCATCTGCTAAATTACCAACATCTTTCTAGAGTTTATTGAATCTCCTGTCATCAGATCTCAGTTTCACAGTTTGGTCTAGTGACATTTTCCTGACTAGGTGATTTTGTCTTCTCTGCCATTCGCATTGCTGCTCTCTTTCTTGCATGGTTTTACTCATCTTCTCAGGCTTCCTTGGATTTCTTATGCTGCACTGCCTATCTATGTTGGCCAAGAGCTATCTCCTGTTCCCCTTTTAAATTTATCAAATTGTCCTAACCTTCTCTCCAGCTTTGTTCTAATTTTATTTTATTACTTTTCACTTCACCCCAGGTAGATGAAAGCTGTTGTATTGGCAAGAACGTGCAGAAACGTGGGTGCCATTTGTGTGAGAGCTTGAGAGAGAGGGTGTTTCATTCAACAGCAAATAGTGAACAGCTCTGCATTTACTACCCTATTTCACTCAGTATTCTGGTGGCATATTTCTCTTAGATGCATTGAAGCAGCTGTTTGACATAGAATAATGCCACAGCAGAGCATGACAACAACTTTTTTTTTTAAGCAGACTTTGGATGGGTAATGATTATAAAATCAGGATCTCCGCTGAAAGATAACACCTCTAGCAATCTCAACCCTGAGATACTGGTTCAGAATTAACTCAGAGGGAAGTGTACCATCTGTTGCTAAAACCTCACACTAAGAGCTCAGGCAATTTCTAGCTTAAAGGGAAAACGTGGACATGAACCTAGCTAATTAAGGGAAGCAAAGAGAGGGATGGGAACAAAAACTTTAAAATAGCTTCTGGTCCTCTGCTTGTGCCTGGTGCTGTCTGACTGTAGAGACAGCAGAGAGCATTGGCACTGCAGAGAAAACAATCTGCACAGAAAGTTCTGTCAAATGCCCAAAGTAACCAAATGGGAAACAAATATTGTTTCATTGCTATTTGATTTAGAATAACTGTACCGATGTTTAAATTTCAATGCTTGATAATCAGGATTAATTTCCCGTGCCAAAAATGTATCTCCAGATAGCTTGTTTACTTCAAGACTGCTCATCAGCCAAACCTAGCAAAAGAATCAAAATTTCTTGTTGGTGCTTCTTTACATGAATAGCTTATTTTATCTCTTAATTGTTTAATTGAATGGTTTAGGTGACCTGGAAGACAAGCCAAAATACCCTGTTGAGCTTTTTTTTGGTTCTGCTAAGAGGGGAAAAAAACAACATCAAAAAATCAAAATAAGAGCTGGAGGCCTCATCTGCTTGAAATGAAATACAGTGCTCCAGCTTGCTTGCCCATGTCATATCTCCAGATAGGGCAGTGATAAATCTCCCATAACTGTGGAACCTGGGTAAATGCAGATCTGACCTTTTGTTTACAGAGTATCAAGGGAAATCTTTATGAGACCACAGAAGTGATTCAAAAGGTTTGGAAACATTATGAGATGGCAGAATGTGTCCCCTGTGGATAATTCTGACAGCAAAGATCTGATGCTGTTTCTCAATGAGCAGTGCCCTTTCTGTAGAGCTTTGAACAAGCCATTTGGTAATGATGTTTGAGAAACATTTTTGGTAATACAATTCAGGGGAAAACTGATCTTTGCTGCTATAATTAGGTGAGATTTTAATGTTATTAAAATACTTCCTGGGTGTACAGATTTTGAGGCTGGTACAATGCAAAATAAAGTAGAAAAGATAACATTTTTGCTTTAGTAAGAAAATTAGTCAGATTAAGCTTTTTTACTTCCTCTAACTTCCACTGGTTATGATGGCTTATCTGCTTATAATTTAAATTGGGAACCTAAATCAGCTTGATTAAAAGTCCAGATTGTGTTTTTTTACATAAAATGAATCTATTGATTAAATAAATACAGAACAAAAATGTAAGCAAGAAAGGAGCCTTGCTGCTAAATTCCAGATTAAAGTCTGTTCTGAAAGGAACTACCTTGAAGAACAGATTAGCAGCAGAAGGTTGGGACTCATTTTTTGGATTAAAACACTGCTTCTGGTTTTGATTTGGTTTTGTTTTAAGTTTAGGCATCTTCATAGCCTATGATTTGGTTTCTAATCTCTACAAAGGTGCATGTTTATGAATACATCCACTAATTATCCCTGTGTGTTGTTGGCTCTCCTAGAAGTGGAGAACAGCTGGACTCAACGGTCCAAGAGGTCATTTCCCACCTTAACAATTCAGGAACCCTTGTGTGTTGTGTGCAAATACACCTGTGGTCACTTCAGCATTCCAGGTGTTCCAACAGGTTGCTACAGCAACAAGCTTTGCAGGGAGGAGATTATCTGCTCAACCGTACTGAGCATGTTTACTGGGGAACTGTGGAAACAAAAAACTTTCAACACTGCAAGAAAGCATCTGGGGTTGCTGTCTCTGTCACCCTGCAGCATCAGGGTGCCATCATATTTTATAAAACGGCCATAAAATATGTATTACCTGACATCAAAATGCTTCTGAAAGGGTTACTTAGTTTTTGCAACACAGGTGGCATATTTTTGTTTGTGGGTGTTATGTTTGCTTACAGTCTTATCTGTTGTTGGCCTCAGGCCAAATAAAAATATTCTAAATAGAAACATGACAGATCAACAAAATGTATAACCTCCACACCATAGTAATTTTTTAAGGCAATTTAAGATAAAAAAAACCTGTGCTTTTATATCACCTGTCAGCCTCATTTGCCTTATGATCTCAGAAATTAGATCATCTGAAAATGAAACAGATGGAGGCTCCTTTAGGCTGGGTAGGTGTGGGAATGGGAGGGAGAGGGTCACAGCTGAAGGCACCTTCCAGGGTGAGCAGTGCTACTTTAGCACCTGCTTTGGCTTTAAGTTGATGTCTGGTGACATCAGCCTCATGGATATGTTCCCTGTGATTCACCAGCTTCAGTGTGGTTTGGCTGCATGAGGGGAGAGAAGAGAATAAATATCATCTCAATATATTGGTCTGACCCTTCTGCCAATATTGATTCATTCCTGAGCAAAACAGCTGGCATAATGCAGTTCCCATCTTCTGTCATGCAAGCAATGTGCAGAAATCTGCCTCCCATCCCCTTTTTCCCAAGAAAATGAGCTGAAGCCTGGTACTATTCAGGCTATTAAAAACCATAGTTTTCTTTTATATATGCCTGCATTTTGGTTTTCATTATGAATTGCTTTTATAATAGTGAAACTAAAATACTAAAAACTACAGAAACTCTCAGCTACACAACAGTGTTTTTCTTTGGGATCTGTATTCTCTGTATTACCTAGAAAATATTTTTCTTTCACATAGAAATGCCTCGTATACCAATCAAAAATAAACCCAAACAAAAAAATCCACTGTTGTGCTAATACGTTTCTCTAGAACCAAAACTTGTTTTAACCCTGTTACATGTTGCATTCATTGTTTGATTACCATTTTTGAGTGCATTTCTTAGTTCTTTCATTGGTTTTGGTTCCCAGTTTACTTTTTGGCTCTGTAGGTGTTTTTGGCACCAAGTATGTGCCTTTTTTTAGATCTTCTATTATACACAGCAGTGTTTACCTTTTTAATGTTCACAGCGAATATGCCAGCTAAAAATCAGGTTTATTTTGTATATATACATAAGGTTTTAAACACTGTCATTCTCGAAGTGGTTGGATTTCTTCATTTGACTGACACACTGCATCTTTGATATTGATTACAGAAGGAACTGCAGAGTAAATAATGGGCAAACTTTTTTTTTCTGACAGTGGAGCAAGATAAAAAGGATTTTATTTTGAAGATTAAATGGGAGGAGAGACAAGAAACATCTCAGTATCTGTCATTTCATCTAGGTAACAGTTCTGTCTCAGAATTATCAGAACTGGTGTTGTTCATAGACAAGACCTATAACTCATTTAAACATAAGCAAACACCAGTTTGCAGCTTTCATCATGAAGATTTAGCTGTCACGCATACTGGATAACAAAAGTCAGTCTGTTGTATTTTCATTTTCCCTCTGTGACATATTTTTATAGTGAAGAAAAAGCATTTTAAGGAACAGAAGAAAAATCTAACCCACTTTAAAATTCAGTGTTCAGAAGCATGTACTTCTGAGCTAATGTAAATTCATAACACTTAAAAAGATCTGGCACAAGTTAGCATTCTTCTCTTTTTCCCACTGAATAACAAGTATGAGCAGTTCTTTCTGTCTGCCTCTTTAAACAAGGAGCTAACAGTATCAGCTCAGGTAGGCTGAGTAATGTATGGTTTTATTTTTTCCCACACTTAGAGTTATTGAATAAAACCCCTTCCTGATCTGATTGGTTACAGTGAAAATAGACTGTCCTTGAAACGGGTGTTTTAAAGCAAAGTAAAAGGAGTATTCAAACAAAGTAGGATAGGCTGTGTCTAATACACTGTCCAGGCTGAACAGCTTAGTGTATGGTTTTTACATTTCATCCTAATTTAAACTACTTCTCTCAAGGTCTGCACAGGTATAAACTTAGAGATAGGAAAGTTACACATGATAGGGTACCAAACTGGGATTTAGTGTGTCTGTGTTAACATCTCAGATTTGCCAAAAGCTTCCCATGTGACCTTGTCATGTAATTTAGGGTTTTGGGACCTCATTATATAATTATGTTCATAAAAATGCAATGTAAATTATTTTTCTTCTGTTCTTTGCATGTCTCATTTATTATCACTACTCTCTCTACTTTGCTGAGATGTGGTTTTTTTTTTCTGTGGGCTGAGTGCAATTTGTGAAATTGCATGGAAGTACCACAATCTGCATGGAGCAGCGAAACAGTTATTTAATTGTTGGGCATTAAGGTTTTTTCTTTTATTAAGAAAACACTATGCTTTTCAAATTACATGAGCACTGCCACATATGTGGTATCAAGATGCTTTATTTTAATGTGCAGTGTCCCACAAACCTTTCTTAGGTTATCCCTGGTAGAATCTGACTGCCCCAAAAGATTACACAAGTCATTAATTTTTTTTTAACTTAGTGCTTCCCAAGCTTAGATTGTTTAAAATTGTTCTTGTTCGCCTTGAAATGTGCTGTGAAAAATTCTGTGCTCCCTTTATCTTTTTATTTCCAGATGTTGTCACGAAAACCTTAAAAAAATCTTCAAGTTTGCAAATACTTTTTTCCTACAAAGTCTTTAAAATATGACACTGGGTAATATCACAGTCTGTGTCTTGTAAGCAGAGACCAGCTGAGCTCTGTTCCATTTTACGTGGCAGACCAGACATCTCTGATTGACAGATTTGGGGCAGGGAGAACAGAGGAACTGACATTATTGCATTCCTTATTGTTCAGCTATGCACACACTTCTTGTCTTTTTTTTTCTTTTTTTTTCCCTGGTAAGTTTACCCAAATGTCTTTGAGGTGCAATGAGGTTTTTACTGATGAAATAACTTCAATATTTATGTAAGGCCTGGTTTGTCTTATGGCTCTCATAAAAGATGGTTCAAATGACATATGGAATCCACATATAGGAGAATTATCATGTGGTAATGTTGATGCAGGCATAAAGAAATGGATTCAAATGTATTCAGGCTTTTGACATTTTCTGGATTCATTTTTTACAGCTAAAATGTGATTGAAATACAGACTGTCATTGTTCTTCTGAAAGGTGCTTACTTAGATAAAAGTTACACTTTTGTTCAAAGTGGTTCAGTATCACAGGTCAGGTTAGTTGAAAACCCACGTGTAGGCACAGCAGGGTCCTGCAGGTGCTGCTTCTCTCTGGTCTAAGCATCCTTTTTGTGCCTCTGATAGTGTACAGATGCCCATGGTACATATCTTGGTAATAGATTATGTGTAGCTATACAGGTGACTGGAACTTTATGGCAGAAAAGGCCAACAATAGGCCAGGACAAAGGGTAAGAAAAAAAATAGATGTTTTGTTTGGTTAGTGTTTTGTAGCACATAAGTCTTTTATAGTATGGATATGATTTTTCAGCATGAAACTATTTCAAAAGATACCACAAATGAGTATTTCCTTTTATATTAACCATAACATCCTCATGACTGGGTAATTATTTCATTGATTGATTTTTGAGTTTGATTGGGAAAAGACATTAATGGAACAGAAACTTTGAAGAAGATATAGGACTCAATTATGGGAAATTAGCAATGATTACTCTGATATGTAACATGAAGAAATTGCATAGTGAGTGGGTAGATGTGCTGAAAGGAGTCAGAAAAGCAAATTACTCTGTTGCTCATCTGGTAGGATCCTGAGAATTCTTGTCAAATTCTGAACTTCATCAAGGAATATCCATTTGTCAGATGTACCTTACTGATCACAGCTGTGATTTGTGATCATGGTAGCTTACAGTGTGAGTGGCATTGTAAGTGTGACACCCAAAAGGCTTACTGGTCAAAAGCTTCCCAGGAGAAGTCTTGGTTGCCCATGGCCTGCTCTGAGTGAGGTCTGTCTGAGGATTTCCTTCAATGTCCCTGACTGACTCAAGGGGTAGGTTGGTTTATAGCTTGCTTTTGGATGTGCCCCAGGAGAAAGCCTGGAGGCATCCTGCCCTGAGCAGTGCATGATTCTGGCCTGACACTTGGGCCAGCTCTCAGCCTGTAGAACTGTGTGTTTCAAATCCAGAACTTTGCAGCAATAATTGCCTGTTACTGTCACTGTTGTACTCCAGTTTAACCTGCAGCTGTTTCCTGCTGGGTATGTTCCAAAGCATCCTTTGCCAGGTGGTCTTGAGGTGAGTGCTGGCTGTGTCAGTGCAAGAGGTTCCATCTGCTTATTGGAGGGAATGACAAAGGCTGAGGTGTGCTTGGGAAATAAAAGCAGGCAGCAGTTTACTATCAGCTAAACAGGTAATAAATACTCCTACAGAACCAATTGCTAGACAGCAAATCAAATGCTGCATGCTGAATACAAACATACATGAAAAAGCAAAGATTAAAATGTAATTTCATTTACTTCAAAAGCAGATAACAGTGCATTGATTTATTAAGGTATTGATCATAGTAACCTTAATAGTTACTTTCCATGTTTCTTGTGTTAAGCTCCTAAGTATAAAGATGTAACCACATATTACCAATGCCTTTTACTAATAAGTATTACCAGTAATGTCCTAAGGATCTGAGAGAATTTCTGTTGTTAGTCCATTATTGTACCTTCAAATGTTATTTGTTAAAATTACATCATTTATGTGGTGATCTACCTTGCCTTTTCATCACCATAAAACTGAGTGATACTATACTGCTGAGTGCTGTCATTTTCCTCATCTTTATGAGATATGTTGTCCTTTTCCAGGATATAATATATAGTCTACAGAAAATGTCTTAATATATCCTGTGCTTAAATTTGCAGCCTATAAAAGGGAAAATGTAAATTTATGTCCAGGCTTAAAGGCAAGTAGTTTGCACAGAAAACATATGGATAAATAAGAAAGTAACTTCTTTGCTCATCTCAACACTGTTTTTCATCTCAGCTTCATTAAGTGATGCAAACTGCATGTCTATAAAATTAGAATATGCTTTTCCAAAGGGTTTGCATGAATATTTTTCTTAATGCTATGAGAATTAACAGTGATTTGAGCATCCAAATCCATATAAAACTTTTAAAGTCTCAGCTACAAGGTAATTTTCTTCTACCATTGCCTACATCAACTTTATTTCTTCCTCCTTTCTTCAACCCAAAAACTTCCCATGGGTGCTGGACACTAAATGAATCTGTTAAAAGTGAGTAAACTTTTAACCAGTTCTGGATAGAGACAGTACCAGTTATGAACTCTGGTCTTGCAGGGGAGGGCAGAGGCACTAACTCAAAACTGATAACAATATTCTGATAAAGCTTTGTAAAATTCATTTCTAACAATTTATACTTAAAGGAACAGCTAGAGCATTGGAGAGAGACATGATTCTCTTTGGCTGTTCACAGTAGTCACTTACGAAGTGGGAGATCAAGATTAAGTTACCTGTTCTGATGGATACCATTTACATATTTAACGAGATCTCAGGAGAAACTTACCTTGTATCTGTAGCTGCCTCCCAACATGCTCCTGTGCAATGTAGGTGGCAGAAAAGCCAGGGTCTGCATCAAGAAAGTAGATCTGGGACTGAGCTATATTTATCAAGGACGTAGTGGACCTTCACATCTTGCCTTTTTGGATTAAGCTGTTTTGGGTCTTGAGAAGGACTCAGTGCTGGGGGATGAGAGGCTGGACATGAGCTGGCAATGGACACTCACAGCCCAGAGAGCCAAACGTGTGCTGGGCAGCATCCAGAGCAGTGTGGGCAGCAGGGCAGGGAGGGATTCTGCCCCTCTGCTCTGCTCTGGTGAGACCCCCCTGCAGGGCTGCAGCAGCTCTGGGGTCCCAGCACAGGAAGGACACGGGCCTGATGGATCCAGAGGAGGGACACCAAGATGATCAGAGGGATGGAGCACCTCTCCTATGAGGGAAGGTTGGGAGAATTGGGATTGTTCAGCCTGGAAAAGGAGAGGCTTTGGTTTGACTTAGTTGTAGCCTTCCAGTACCAGAGGGGAGCCTGCAAGAAAGATGGAGAGGGACATTTTTTGAGGCCATATAGTGAGAGGACAAGGGGGAATGTTTTCAAACTGGAAGAGAATAGGTTTTGATTAGCTGTTAATAAAATTTTTTTTACTGTGAGGATGGTGATGCACTGAACAGGTTGCTCAAGAGGTTGTGGATGACCCATCCCTGGAAATGTTCAAGGGCAGGTTAGATGAAGCTCTGAGCTCAGAGATGTTTTTTAAGGTCCCTTCCAATTCAGGCCATTCTATGATTTTTAAAGGTCTATTTTTAGCCATATAAGTCAGGGTAGTAGAGCTGGGTGGTCGGAGCAGGGGTCCTTTTTACAGAGGCAGTGAAGCCACTGGGGTGTGTGTATGTGTGGAAGCCATTTCCAGCAGAGTTAGGGAATCAGAGAAAAGGGAACACACGGGTTTGTGAAGTTAACCTTATTGCAAATCAGTCTGCCAGACATTCTCTCTTGAGGTTTAAAAAAAAATAGCCAAGATGGGATTAAATCATCCGTAGTCTGAACAGCTGGATGCTTTATTCATTATAGGACACATCAACTTTGTTCCCTTGGGAAAAATACAGCTGTTCACTTCTTATCATACAGAGTTTGTAGTTCCTACGAGTAGATTATTTTAGTTCTCTGAATAAAACATTAGTTATTATATGGAAAAAATCACTATTTACAAATATCCCTATGCCATTATGCAAACAGGAACATCCCAGGGTGAGACTGTGCACCTGTTCCTCTGCTATCAGAGGTAAATGGGAGTACTGTAAAACTGTATAGATGCTTCTAGTTCTAGGTCCTAGGGCCAGTTGCTGTGCCTTTTGCCAAAGTCCCTTCAGAAAGGAAGGAAAAAAATGCATCCATGCAGGCGATTCTTTAGGAGTTGAGCAGGAGTATTATTCTCCATTGTCTTTCCCAGGTGGATGTAGGAAGAGGAGCCTGTGCTGTATATTTGTTGTGTGCAATGAGATATGTTGCTTTTGTAGTGGCTTTGGATGTGTTTTCCATGCTCAGGCAATGCAGTTTTATTCCCTTGTTAGGTCACTTCAGGTTTCTGAGTATTTTACCTTTCGTATTTTGAATTTTAAGTAAGTCAGGACCACATGTTAGTGGTTTTGCTTTTAGGCAGTGCACGAGGGGAAGAAAACCCAGGTTAAAGTTTAAGCTAGAGTTGTCAAAACAAAACAAAATAATTTTTTTTTTCTAAGCCCTTTTTGGTGATTAGTAGAGAGTGATTGGCCATTGACTAATTTGGGTTACAGTATCCTTCACAAACTCCACAGTGTAGCATATTCCCGTTGGCACAGCGGAGGTGAGACCTGAGGTTTTCCTGAGGCACAGGAATGGGCACAGCTCTGCCAGGTGAGCCAGAACAAAGCCTGCCTCTGGCTAAACCAGCGGGGATGCTGTTGAGCTTGTCTCAACTTGGAAGTCATTCTGCATAACTTACCAGGAACACAGAGGGATCATTTAGAGATGAAAATTAGTGCAGACATAAAAAATGGTAATTGAGAATTGAAAGCTTTGGTCATATTTGACCTTCAAGTTTGAGTTCCTAAACACACAGAAGCATCTGCATATAGTTTATTAACTCAGATTACACAGCCTAATGGTGGTGTCCATGGCAAGCTCAGTGGCTTTTTTCTTTTTACATGATTTGTAGATGTTCATTCTCTGTGATTTGCAAGCATTCAGTAGGTAATTAGAAATTTGAATTAATGAAAGGTGTTCTGTTAAAGAGTGTCTCATTCGTACATTACTTGCTAGCTTCATTTTTCCTTTTCCCACCCTTTTTTGGATCTGATTGATATTAATGAATTACCCTCAGTGAAATTATCCCCGAATTATGAGATTGTAAGTGTGCCATTAAAGTTTTAAGTTCAAGTATCAGCTCTTGTGATAAATCTCAGAAGATATTCAGAGCTCAAGTCATTTAGCAAAGCACATACATTTTGAAAAATACTTCACAAGTGGAAGGAGAAGGCAAGAGTGTCAGAAGAGGAACAAACTAGAGGGAAAACTAGTTAATTGTTTTCCTAGCACTGAGACTCATGTTAGAAGAATGAGGTGAGAGAGCAGGACATTAGTGAGTTTACCTGGGCTTTTAACTAGTTTTTTAACTCAGCAAGTCGCACTTACAAAGCTGAAATAGAGGAATTTTTTTAGTCCAAAACACAGTTTTTGGAACTCTGTATTTGCATGATATGATTTGTGGTCAAGTCAAAGTGCAGTTTTAGTTAAAAGCAGAAATTGATTATGTAGAAATTTCTATTTTTACTTCCTTGTGTTCACATTTGGGGGTATCTGAGGTTCCCAAAAAAAGTGGTAAATGCAGAGAAATTCTACATTCACCTGCTCATAATAATTAAAACAAACAAACATTTAAGTGGACACATTTTCTTTAAAACTCACACTTTGCTCCCTGACAATTGTTGGGCTGTAAGAGAAAGTGTTTTCTTGTACTGTTTCTAGGAGCTGCAGACAGATGATCTGCAGTGATTTAGCAGAACCTAGATTTTTGTTCCCTGGCAATAGTATTGTCACATTCAGATGGATTAAGCTGAAAGTTTCCTGGGAAGCCTGTAGACTCTGGCCTAATGACCCCTTTGAATATTGCCAGTAACTTGCAGTGTAACTGCATGATAAATTAGCCCAGCCAGAGGAATGACTGCAGTCTTTGGATGAAGAGTTCAAAGTTATCCCTATCCCTGGCAGCCATCCCCATTTGACAAAGGCAGTAGACAATATCAGTGTGCTTCCTGGTGTGGTCCTGGGAGCTGATACAAAAAAATAGATTTTTTTTGTTCTTCCCACTAGTGAAAGATCATAAGAACTGTTGGCTCATACTTCTCTTGGAGATCTCTCTCTGTGGAAAAGACTTGGACTATTTGCAGAACATCAGATGCCCTTCCATGGAGGGCAACCAAACTTAAGATGTACTTTGGGTTGGGACTGTCCATTGCTATAACAATCACTTTTTTCTGTATCAACTCAAACTAAAAGCAATTTTAGAAATAAAGCTGATGTAAAATAACATTTAGATTCTAAATAGCTGAGCTTCTACACTATAAATGCACAATGATATCATTTGGAAATAGAATTTCAACAGCTTTGAACAGTGTAATATTTCAAACAGAAGGAAAGGTACAATGTTTGTATTTTGTATTAAAAAAGAGGATAGCAATAGTAAAAGTGCAAGCTATTTACATGTGTCCTTCTTTCCCTAATGTCATGTCTGTTTTTGGTGATTTCAGAAGTTTGGCAGATTCCTGGGAGATTAAAATATTGAATAGGTAATAAAATTTTGTGGCACAACCAGTACTTTTCATGGTCATTTGTCTTTTCCTGTCTTTAATTATCATGTCCAGTTCAGGGCATCAATAACTAATTATAGTATATTGACATTCTAAGTGATCTGCTATCTCAAAGACACTTTGAAAGGTAATAACATCATATCCATAGTTAGTGGAAGTGTCAGCAATTTTATGGTAGCAGCTGTATGAGATTGTTAATTGTGTATTTAGGAAGGGAATTATGCAAACAATCTTCATAGGTAAAAGCCACAGATTTCCACGATGTATAGTGTTTCCCATGAACACCAAGATTGTGATTATAGTGGTCACGTTGCTGTTTTTTTAGACTTTTAGATTTTTTTAATTTTCTGGGTTTAATGACAAATATTAGCTCATCCTAAATTCTCTTTGTACTTTAATTAGTATGCTGTCATTTTTTCAGTTAACAAAGCATGAATGAAAATATCTCCTGGAGTTGTTGTCAGAGGTACAAAATATCTTCATCTACCACCCAGGAATGTTCCAAGGCTTAGGCTGTACTGAACAGCTCCATCTAGCAACAGTAGTATGGGAAATAGTTGCTTTTCCATAATTGAGGAAGCTCCTTAGCTGCCAGTCGTTGGGGAATTGTGTGAGGAAGATTTCAGACTTCACCTGTCTCTTCCACTCAAAAAAAACTTCCTGCTGGGGGAAAAATAAACTTTGACAAGCTGTGATCATCTGAAGCAGATGTCTATCCACAGCCTTTAAAGAGGCTGCTGGATCATGCAAAGTTAGCTCTTCAAGGTAAGTGGTTCCTGAGAAGGGGATGACTGCCTCTGTTCAAACCTGACAACAGTCTGATCTTTTAGTGGCCTGAGGTTGTAACATTAATTTTATATAATAATTAATTTTATAGATATATTGAGCCATTTTGTCACCATACTGATCTGAATATCAATGTTCTGTGTGTGATGCAGTTTTCTTTCTCACCACCTTAAGGTATACCTCATTCTCCAGCTGAATTTGCTGATTTATTTTTAAAATTGTATTTAAAATGTCCATTTCAAAGTGATTTGATTTCTCTGATTTTGAACTTACAGTTTGATATGCCTCTAAGAAGAAAAAACTGCACAAGTTTATCTTGATTGATCACAATGTTCTGAATTAGTGATTTTTCTGACTGGTTTCTCTATTGCTTCATTAGTTGTTGCTTCTTGTCTTTTCTTACCTCCCTTGCCCCTCTGCAATAAAAAACAGTAAAGTTTGGTTCTCAAAGATTGTATTTTTGGGCTTGGAGCTGTATCCTCATAAGGGGCTGTTACCTTTGTTTGTAGAAGAGCAAAAATATCGTAAATAAAACAACCAAAAAATTCACCCTCTATAAATAATCTTAATGCAATCTCAGATGAATGACTATCCCTTATTTCTATATAAGGTTGAAGTCAAACTTCATGTAAAAAGCAAACAAAATGAAACTTTGAGGAAAAATAAATCCAGCATCGAAATGTGTGCTCAGGACCCCCATCAATAAAGGAAATGTTTTGGGCACGGCATTACTGCAGAATGAGTTGGATGTGGAGCAAGCTGAGGAAGCTGGATGTTGAGGAAGTCCAAGTTTTATTTTGGTATTTATTTCAAGTCTTGAATGTGAATTTGTTTGTCTCGCATTTGAATGAGAATCAAGCTCAACTTTTTATCTTCTTACTTTATCATCAGCAAAAACTGTAAGGTGGCTTAAAAATGTGGTTAATTGTTTCCCCTGCCTCCCCAGCCATAGGATTTCTTTCATCATATTTTTGCTGTGATTATTGCTCTAAGAAAAGACTTGTTTTTTCTGGGGCTCTCTCTCATTTTGACCTTTGTCACTTGAAACAGGGCTCCCTGGCTAAGAGATTAGTAAAGAGCAGGTACATTCCACCTTCATCTCCCTTCATTAGGACTGCAAGAAGATTCATTAATTTCCTGCTCATATACAGGTGATACTTTGTAAAGGCAGGGCAAGAATTTTTTTCCTGTAACCTCTGACATTTTGTCATTTATGCAGTGCTTAGTTTGGAGTTCTTGGGTTATTTGTCCTTCCACACAGCTCTTGTGGAATGTAGGCAATGTTAGATGCTGGTACTGTGAAGGCAATTTGTATATGCAGTTTGTGACAGTTAAATGAGCTTTTAATTGTATTGCCATTTTGTACTTCAGCAGAAGTTGCAGCCAGATAAATGATCTCATTCCTTATCAGCTTTTGGAAAAGCACATAAAAAACTAATTTTTATTATTTATCCTTTATAGGAATTAGTGGCAAGATGAGTATTTTTTTCTTTTTTCTCAATTAAGTAGAAATCATACGCATTTGTGCATGCATAATCACATTAAATTTCTAATCACATTACATCAGCCTGTTTCTAATCCTAAGCAGTCCTGAAAGCATGTTGGTTTTTATAAAATTCAGTTTGCCAAAAGATAAAAAAATCTTTGCTTCCTTTCTGAGACCTGAAAAGTAACCACGCAGTATTTTGAAAACGTTAGGTAGAGATATCCCGTATGCATGTGGAAACCCATTGCAAAAAAGAATGTATTTTTGTAGGTTTGTGGTGGTAAAACATTGGCAAGGGGGATGTTGTTTTTAGTTACTCTCTTAAATTCTTGTCTGCAGATTCCAGGAATATATAATGATAATCATATGAGAGAGAGGACATTATTAGAATATGCATGTGTATCTGATATGCCTGGATTCCAAAGGTTAATGGCACATTATTGTGTTTCATATGATGATGTGTTCAGAAACTGCATTTCAACAGCTATACTGAAAGATTGTTACAGCTTGAAATTTGGTTAGAATGTAGTGGAATTAAAATTCTTGCAACCTCAACTGAGTCCCATAGTGCTATTCTGTAGTAAATGCACCCAAACAGATTGGCTTTGTCACAACAATGTTGTATGCTTATTTCACATGTGGGAAACTGAGGCAAAGGGGTGCTAAGACTTCAAATGGTCAAAAATGCACAGTTGTTTGAATTTTTTTAATGTGTATTGCTTTTTTAATATTCTTTGGTTTTATTTTTGTAAGCTTCAAAATGTGGATCCAGATGGGTTAATCTGCAATCCTGGTGTTTCTATACTTTATCAAATCAAACCCTAAATGCTTCACACAACCCTGCAAATATAAAATAAACAGGCTTTGTGGATAGCTGTGAAAACTTGGGGGGTTTTGGCTTTGCTGCATTTAGAAACTTAAGGGTGGAAGCAAGGATCTGATTCCATAGGTACTGTTCAGTAACTTCATTGATCTCAGTTATTTCGCATCTTCCAGTTTCTAGTTATCAAGGGTATGTATAGCTAGCAGGATCAGTCACTGGTGAGTATTTACCTTGGGCACTGAATCAAAGAGGCACTCTAGGAGAAAATGTGTGGTTTATCTGTTCTGATCTCTCTTGGCAATGTTTAAATTTGTTACTTCAGTGAATTCTGATGAAACGTTTTTTTCACCGAGGAACAAGATAGAGATTTCCTTGTGTTGAAGAAATTATATAGCTGGTTGCTGAGACTAAGGAAAGTTGGTTTTGTCCCAGAAGAGGGAGTCTAGTAGTTATAGGCTTTTCATATTCTGTGAAACTTTGCTGCTTTATTCTGCATGTGATTTCTTAATGTCCTCATTTACTGTGTCTGCATGCATATTCCTCTGCTTTTATTCTTGACTTCTCTCTTTTTTCTCCTTTCACTCTGGGTCCTGTGGCCTTTTTTCTGACTTTCCCCTCAATTTATTGTCTTTAAAACAATTGGTTTTTCATTTTCCACACAGCTTAAGCATCTGCCAAGGAAGTGGATAATTGGGAGTTAGGGAAGGGATTGAAAGCCCATTAGGAGCTGCAGACAAAAACCTGGACATGTGGTGGAAGGAGTGAGTGCCAGTTAAGTCCTTCTCAGCAGCCTGCAGCATTGCAGGCACATTTGGGACTTGAGGAAGTAGGGAGGGGGTTTTGCACATAGGGAAAAAAAAAAAAAAAAAAAAAAAAGAAATTGTAGATGCCAAATGCCAGCGTGTCTTCCACGAAGCTCTGTGAAGGCTTTTCAGTGGCTTGTTATTTTCCCAAGTTTAGATTCCTTTCCATAAGAGAGACAAAGGATGTATCCAAGAAACAGATAAAAAAGATTCTCTAGCCTCATAACTCTGAGGAATTAAAACTGTGAAGTGAATGGTGTCAGTTTGGGAACTCTACCTTAGAGTGTCCTGCTTTGACACCATTCTCAAACTTAGCCAACTTATTTCAAGTTCAAATTTTTAACAGTCCGTTTTTTAAAGAGTTGCTGGGGAATTACCAGCCCAAACTCCTCTAAAAAATTAGCAAGTGATAAGTCCTTCAAAAAAGTTCTATCTAGGGAAAGAATTCAGGAACCAGACTAATACATAGAAGTGAACTATCAGCTCAGCCTATAATCTCTTTTATCCCATGCATTACCAAAAAGATTAGAAAATAAAGATTAAAAGCCTGTATTGACTACAATAACTGTATAGTTGCAGTAATTCCAGAAGAAAAATGTTAAAAAATACTTCTCTTTTTTTTTTTTCTAATACTACTGAGATCTTTAGGATATTCCTATGCAAGATATGTGTTTTTGACTAATAGTCTATTTCACTGATGGGTATTTTGTTTGTGATTGAAACAGAGCTCTGCTCTTTCTCAAACTCTTCTAAAGGAACATCATGATCTCAGAGGTGTCATTCTTCCTCTGTTTCAGTGACAGGTGGAGAATGGTTTCAGATCACAGGCATTCCTGTGAAGCCTGTTGACATCTGAAAATGCCCCTTTGTTTTGGCGCACACTCAGCATTATAAAACTTTAGTGAACTCAGTGAAAGTTAGGGATGTCACAATGACCCCAAACCAGATCATAACTGATGCCAGTCTGTATGGAAGAATGCTTCAATATTTCACACCTCCATAATGATGTTACTGTGCATGGATATTCTCAGCCTGACAGATGTTTAAGAAAGATAAGGGTAACTTGGAAAAGCAGGGATTATTTAATAAAAGAAAAATCAATTCTTTAGGCCTGAAGGCTGTTTGGGTTTGATACATGACATTGGGCATCTCTATTGAAATGTTGATATCAGTGACAATGTTTTTGGCAATTTAACTGCTTTCTTTGACCCTTACTTTAATGCCTTTGTATGTCAGCAATACCCTCAAGCATTCAGTAAAAGGAGAATATCAAGCATGAGAGAGAGAAGTTACCAAATAAAAGCCAGCCAGTGAAGGTTGAGTAGGGGAACTTTTTATTTCACATATGCAACAAGAGTCTTGAACATCATCACTTAAAAAAAAAAAATAATCTTTTTCTGGTAGAGCAATAAGATCATCTTAGCCAAGCAAAGTCATTGACATTCTCCAATGAATATCAATAAGATCCATAGCAAATTACACCTTCACTTGGAGTTATCAGCCATGAAGTGAGTGTTCAAAGGAAAAAAAATGCACAACTGTTCATTCTAATTTCAAATGTGTATGTAATTTGTAGTTCTGAGGAGTACTTTCTGTCATGGTAGATTGGCTTCTTTATCTGCTAATTAGGGCGCTTCAGTTCCTCTGCATTGACACCCAGAGTTACACCAGTAGTAAAGAAAACAGCTCATTATTAATCTAGTGATGAGGATGCAAAAGCTGAATCAAAGCACTTTGAATCAAACCTGTTGACTTTCATAGGTGTCTAAGCTGCAGTTTAATCATTAAAGTGAAACTTATTTTGATTCCAAATCTTTGCACTTACAGACAAGGCTCTCTGAATTCACGGAGCTTATTCAGAAGTAGAAGCTGAGAAAAATGCTTTCTTAGAGTACTAAATGGTCCATCAAACACATGCATTTATTTAGGCTTAACTCTCTGTATATTGAATACTCACTGTAATCCGGGTATAGTCTGAATTATCTTTTCTTATTTCAAAGAGAATTGACAAGCTGTGATGGTGAAGTAGTAAATGTCATTTTCAGATCCATGTCCCAGTCTGCCACTGAAATTCTCCTGTTCCTTTTTTGTAGCCAACTCTGAGCTTCCTTCCAAAAGTGCGTTGTGAATATTATATTCAGTGTCTTCACAGAGATAAACAACTAACTCCCATATGCAGAGAATTTTGTTGCAGTTTGTGTTGGAGAGTTTGTGTTCCCTTAAGGAAAAAAAAATTGGTTTCAAACAAATGCATCTTTTGCTCTTGTCAGAATGTGACTAATTACTATGACTTCCAGCTCTTTTGCCACAATATTCTGTTGGGACCAAGTGAGAGGTATGATCCAGCTGCAGTCTGTAATTAGGGCAGAGCAAGTTAGCAAACAGTTTATGTGTTGCTGTACTGCATACAAACTGGATTCCTGTAATGCACGTGTAGAAATTGCAAGAAAGAAGAAAAAAAAACAAACATAAGTAAAAAGAAAAATGCTGTCAGAAAACCATATTCAACACTGAATATGCATAGTGATGTGTGAAATTATATTCTGTACTGGAAGGAAGGAGAAGGCTGTTGTTCTTACTCTCAGGGGTATCTGTGGCTTTAAATATATTTTACTGCACAACAACAGCATAGAGAATTCAGTGCTTAAATATATTCATGTAGCAGGCTAACCTGAAAGGAATGTGTAACATATACTCAGTTCAAAGTTGTTTTTTGTTGGTCTTTGTAGTATTCATGTAGAACTCGTGAACATATGCCATCAAACTTTGGCCACTGGAGAAAACAAGGATTATTTTGTTGGGTTGTTTTTTTTTCTTCTGTAGTGCTCTGTATAGAATAAATAACACTAAAAATACCTAGTGAGCTGAGTTGGCTTGTGTTTGTTTGAGAGAGCTCTTGCAAGTGTATAGGTGAACGTGCTTTGCCTGTGCTTTTTAAATTACAAGCATTTAAGCTTAATCACTTGCTCTTTCAAGTCATTTGCAATCATCTGCTTTTGTTTTAATATTCATGCTTTCTTTATGCATGCTTTGGAAAGATTGCTTTCTCTCACATATAT
Organism: Luscinia megarhynchos; assembly: GCA_034336665.1. Lineage (NCBI taxonomy): Eukaryota > Metazoa > Chordata > Aves > Passeriformes > Muscicapidae > Luscinia > Luscinia megarhynchos. Next base: position 52,917,686 of record CM067566.1, on the reverse strand, counting down.
AATTATACTTAAATGATATAATGGGTACTACACAAATCAGAAAAGCAGCAGTGTGTTTGGGAGAAGTATAAAAATGGGGGAGGTAGGTCAAACTGTCATCATGCCATCTTTGACAAGCAATCCCTTTAATTAGTCATTAGCCGACTTTCCCAGACAGTTTTCCAGCAATGATTGTTTCACTAACATTATAGGAGAAGGCAAAAAGGAAAGTCTAGCCAACAGTGTCACTCAGAGCTGTTTCTAAATGGATGATTTACAGTCTCGTGTCACTTGTGAGGTTCTTCAGCCAGGTTTTCTCCTTCTTGGCAAAGACTTCCCCTTAGCAATGAATTGGTGGCTATATTGTTACATGCCTGTTCCTTCGTGGTTGATTTTTTTCTCAGCAAGTACAAATGTTGTCTTTGCATTAGTTATAATACAGGGAAAGCAAACCTGACTACCAAAAGTGGACCTTACAATTCTGGCCTTTTCACTGACTCAGATTTTTCATTCCAGTAAATTGTCTTGGTCTAGAAAATTGTATACATATATGTATGTCTCCATATGCATTAAATGAAATCTTAAGAACTATGCTGAATTACAGTCTTAAGCAATGTGTTCTTCGGCTTTATAAAAAAATGAAAAAATTATACTTGTGGTTTGGGAGGAAGAAGTTTCTCAATGTCCTTGTATGATCTAGGTGTGCTGATTGACTAGATTTTGCTTCCTAGAAATGACAAAGCTTTCAACCTGAGCTCTGAACTGGTATCCTTTATTTCCTTTTTCCTTACTCGTTATCAATACTGAATTTTTTTTATTGTATTCTTCAGACAAGCAAGAAATTTGGGTTAACAAAAGAGTTTCTTTGCCACTGTTATACTGTAGTATCCTACAGACTCACGGGTGACTGCAGACTGGCACTGACTTTCTGCCTGTTTCATAGGGTAAAGGGTAAACCACCCTTTCTCCTTGAAGAGCTCTAAATGTCTTAAGAACCCCTTCACAAATCTGAAGTCCTGCTACCATGTTTTTTCCTTTACCTCTTCCCCTACCTTTTTTAGCAAGTTTTTTTCCCATGGGTAACATTCATTCACTCATGATGATGTTAGTATCATAAATGTCTTGGAATCTCTTGTTCTTTGTAGCATCAAATCTCAGTAACTCTGTGATGAAAGCGAACATAGTCTTTATGTTGAACATGGCATTGTGATATTGTTGTAATTGTCCTTGAATTCCTGTAGTGTTACTCTGGCTCTCTTTCTCCATAACCAAACAAACATAGCCGTTTCCAAGCTGCACTGGTTATACTCTGAAGCACCAATACTCCACATTTGTGGATAGAGATTGGGCTCTTAATCCTTGTATCTGGTTCAGCTTCCTACTTGACAGCACGAGGGAATGGCATACACGAGCAGCAGTTTACTTCATTCTGCTCAAGCCTGCTATGCTATCAAAATTACTCTGATAACTGCTGCTACCAAAGCAAATGCCTGTTTACTAGTGGAGAAACCAACCATTTCTCTAGAAAGAGCAGAATTTCTCACATAAATTGATCACTTTTCTCTGTGCTGTTGCTGTTGTCAATTTTTAAGAGCATTGCCATCTAATTGATATGAACTTAATTCTGCACACAATAGTTGTCTCATGGTTGGGAATACCTCTGGCTGACTGTGGAAACCACCAGATGAAAGGCTCTGAAGATAATTTAATTAATTTCTTTGTCTTTGAAGCCTTGTAAAGCAGTCAATACTTTGACTTTTCAAAGTGAAGGTAGCACTCAAACTGGCATTTTTTTAGTAGTGTATCCTTAATGTGAATTATATAATTTAATGGCTAAAATATATCAACGAATGTACTTACATGCTTTCTCAATCTCACATCAGTGTGTCTAGGAACTGGCAAAGACTGAAATTGCTAAATCTAAAATAAATATATTTGACTTGACACTCATGTATTAGTCTCTGTAGGTGAATATAGAGGAATAATTTATAGTGTCCACATCAGTACATTTTTACTTTGTTTTTCTGTTTACTTAGAGACTCATCTCTATCCAGAATACTGTAGTTCAGTATAAAATGATTATTTTTTAGTGTTTGTTACACTCTATATTGCATAAAATAATTAATTTATATGAGTTGTAGGGTTTGGTGGGTTATTTTCTTCAAAAATGGGTATTACAACATTCAATTCAAATGATTTATATGCCTTATGTTAAGAAAATGAGATTAAAGAAGTAGCATGGAAATTTAAAATCTAGATATTTTTCTCTTTTGCTGAGTTAACAGAATGTAATCATCTGATACAGTGATTCTCTTCAGGGAAGACAATGTTTTGAGCCATAAAAAAAATTCCATTTTCCATAATGGAAAATTCCTAACTCATATTTGGATATTCATTCAAAAGAAACAGGCAGATGAGGTGATAGCTATTCCTACTCTTATCATCAGATTATAAAACATTTTCAGAAATTAATACAGAAAAATATTTTGCTTCATTTGAAGTCAAAATATTTTTATATTTATGTTCCACAAAAAAGTTACCAAGTTGATGTTAGACATGGATAATAGTTTTAATTATGTTGAGTACTAATTGTCTCCTCATTTATATGCAGTTAGTTTCTTTCCTTTGTTTTTATCTACAAGGATAATGAAACAGGTATCATTTGACATGATTTCACATTTTCTGTACGATGCTGAAATTTTGGACTTGTCTGTAGCTGCAGATATATTTATTTATAAATATGTAGAACTGCTTCCTTCTGAATTTTATGATCACATCTCACCAGTACCAAAGAGAAAGCAATCTTCATGCATTTACACTGATCTTAAGCAATTTTTAAAAAATCAAGTTTGGAAACAAATTTGCAATGAGATTCTCTTGAGAAAGTAGTTGTAGAATGGTCAAATCATCTTCTAGTAGAAAACAAACTTAAATTTAAACATTCTGGAGGCTGAGAGTGTTACAAAGCTTGAATAATGCATGAGTTGAGAATAATGTCAGATGGGAGGTGATACACAGGAAAGAAGTATTGTAACTGCATTGCTGTTCCTTTACTCACTGCAGACGTGGTCCTTGTGGCTTTGGGCTGGTTTCATTAATTCATTTACTCTGTGTGTGTGTTCTGTGGAGGAAACCTCCCATAACATTGCATTTTCAAGACAGATGTTTGCAAAATATAGAATTTTTCATCTGGCACAGTGTAAGATGACCAATTGTCCTGGGTCAGTGTAGATGCCCATGTCCCCAGATGTAGAGCCAATGAAGAACAGCAAAACAATCAGCAGGTAGATCAGGCTGCACAGATAGGGGTGTCTAAGATAGATCTTGACTGGGAGCACAAGGGAGAGTTGTTCCTAGCACGATGGGCCCATGATGCCTCAGGCCACCAGGGTAGAGATGCCACCTATAAGTGGGCACGAGACCGAGGGGTGGATCTTACCATGGACAGCATAACACAAGTTATCCATGACTGTGACACCTGCGCTGCCATCAAGCAGGCTAAGCGAGTGAAGCCTCTCTGGTATGGTGGACGTTGGTCCAAGTACAAGTACGGGGAGGCCTGGCAGATTGATTACATCACACTGCCTCAGACTCGCCAGGGTAAACGTTATGTGCTGACCATGGTGGAAGCCACCACCGGCTGGTTGGAGACCTACCCTGTGTCCCATGCTACTGCCCGCAACACCATCTTGGGCCTGGAAAAGCAGGTCCTTTGGAGGCATGGTACCCCTGAAAGGATTGAGTCAGACAATGGGACTCATTTTAAAAATAACCTCATCAACACCTGGGCTAGGGAACACGGTATTGAGTGGGTGTATCACATCCCTTACCATGCACCAGCTGCGGGTAAAGTGGAGAGGTACAATGGATTGTTGAAGACCACCTTGAAAGCATTGGGTGGGGGGTCTTTTAAAAACTGGGAACAACATCTAGCAAAGGCTACTTGGTTAGTTAACACCAGAGGTTCCATCAACCGAGCAGGTCCTGCCCAGTCTGACTCCCTTAATATAGTGGATGGAGATAAAGTCCCAGTGGCCCAAGTTAAAGGTTTGTTAGGAAAGGCAGTATGGGTTAATCCTGCCTCGAGTACAGGCAAACCCATTCGTGGGATTGTCTTTGCTCAAGGACCAGGATGTACGTGGTGGGTAATGCAGAAAGATGGAACAACACAATGTGTACCCCAGGGAGATCTGATTGTGGGGTAAGACAGAAGGAATAACGTAAGTGTTGAAGGCCTGAGTAAGTAAAATGAGAGGAAACGTGTAAGTGTTGAAGGTTTGAGCAAGTAGATGAAAGCTTTTACATTGTATAGTGGTGTATATATCCCAATCGTGTGTCAAAGTTCACGATGTGGGATATAGGGGTGGAATGTCCTGGGTCAGTGTTATGACTACTCCTCTCCCTGCCACCCCCCCGCTCTGTCTGCACGGGAGCTGCTGCCGCCTCCCCGCCCCGGGCGTGGCCCGGCTGCTGGGCTGCTGCTGCCTGCTGCTTTAGCTGCTGCTGCTGCTGGCCTGCTGCTGCTGCTTTTGCTGCTGCTTTTGCCGCTTTGGCTGCCGCTTTTTCCCCTAGCTTTTGCCCCAGCTTCTCCTGCCCCCAGCTGCTCCCCCTTTCTCTCTCCCTTCTTCCCCTCATCCCGAAGATCTGCACCGGCTCCGGACGGAGGGATCTGAACATCAGAGACTGCGTCTGGAAGCCTGCCACAGAAGCTTTGCAGCCTTCCCAGCAGGGATTGACCGATCTCGTCCATCCTCGCTCACCTTGGTGAAAACGTTTTGTGTCATCTGGGGATTGTTCTGTCCTGGTGTTGGGAAGTGTTTTGTTAAAATAAACAAGTTTTTTCCACTTTTTTCCCTCGGAGGAAGTTCTTCCCGAACCCGGTAGTGGGAGGGGGAAGGAGTTCTGGGGGTTTATTTTCCTAGGGGGACTCCTTTGCGAGATATCTCCCGTAAATTTGTCCTAAACCAGGACACCAATGTTGCTCCAATCCCACTGTCCATGTCACCAACAGTGATGTTAAACAGGGCTGGTCCCAGCCCTGACCCCTGAGGTCACCACTTGTCACTGAGCTCCACCTGGACACTGAGCCATTGGGCACAACTGTCTGAGTGTCACCACCAGCCAACTCCTTATCCACTGAGGGGTCCATCCATCACATCCATGTCTCTCCAGTTCAGAGAGGAAGACATCAGGGGGGACACTGTCAAACCCTTGACACAATTTCAAGCAGATCATTTTAGTTTCTCTTCTCTCACCCACCACCACTGTAACTCCATTGCAGAAGGCCACAAAATTTGTCAGGCGTGATCTTCTTGAAGTGAAGCCCCAGTGGTTTGCACAAATCACGTCCTTACTTTCCACATGCTATACCAAAGTTTCCAGGAGGATCAGTTCCATTATCTTGGTGGGCACTGAGATGAGACTGACCAGCCCACAGGTACCTGGGTCTTGTTTTTTTTTCCTTTTAGAAAATGGGGATTATGTTTTCCCTTTCCCAGTCAGGGGAACTTCAAGAGACTGCCATGACTTCTCAAATATGATAAATAGTGGCTTAGATCTACATTCTGCTGATATCTGTTGGTATTCTGAAATTGTTTTGTTGGGGTTTTGGGCTTTTGTTGGTTTTTCTGCTTGTTTGTGGGGGTTTTTTTGTTTGTTTTGGTTATGGGGTTTTTTTGTCGTTGTTGTTTTTGGGATTTCTTTTTATTTTTTGGTTTTGGGGGTTGTTTGTTTTGTTTGGGTGTTAGTTTTGTTCATTTTGTTTGGGTTTTGTTTTTATTTTGTTTGGGCTTTGTTTTGGTTTTATTTGTTTGAGGGTTTTTTATTACAGTCCTGTGTGGTAAGAAACTTTTCCACTTTTCTTATTCTGCCTGAAGGCTTAAGAAGGCTTTATTGGTGGTTATTGAAGATGTAACTGATACAAATTCTGGATTAAGGAACTAATTCTCTTCAGTCTCTATGTGCAATGTGCTGGGAGTCTAGAAATGAATATTTGCCTTAGAGCCCTGAGTGTCTGTGTCGCCATTGTGTTTCTGAAGCTTTTTCAAGACAGAAGCCAACTACTCAGGTATTTTGTAGATGATTTCTGATATGGGAGTTGCTTGAGCTTTACAAGTATGTCCCAATGCCCTGGAAAGCAATCCATTCAGCCCAGAGAACAGCACAGTCTAAAAATTATGAGCCTAATTTAGGCCAGATTAGCCTTACTTCTAAATCAACAAGTTTGCAACAGGTAGCCATGCTTGCAGATCAGCATTGAAGACAGCACAATTTTCTCTCTTTTTGGAGATTGTTTCACATTTCAGTGTCTTCCCAATACCCTGAATTCATCTCTCATCTGTGCCATAATTTCTGTCTGTTCCTGGAGAAACACAAGCTGTACTAACCAGAATGAACTACACTTGAAAGTATTTCTCTTAGGTATTTTCCTGTTATTTCTTAGAATACTGTCAGTGATATTTTCATGATATTTCTTAGAACACTGTTGGTATTTTGATACACCTTATCTCTTCTTGCTGCTCCTGGAGGTTATCTTTCCTGAGAGATACCATCTCAAGAGAATCAGGAAAATAACAAGTATTTTCAGTATGGTCTGTAAGAATTTACAAATCCCAGTATCTTTTTTTCCTCTTACCCCAGTATCCAGTTGGCTTCAAAGTACATTAATTAATTCAGAGAGATGATTTCATGCTGTCGGGTAACTCTACCCCTTTGAACTGGATGGGTTTTGCAGTGTGGCAGATTTGTCACTGTATCATAGTGTGAGCTCAACCCTGAGCTTTTGCAGAGGTCATTTTTCTTCACTGAACTAAACAAGTCCAAACTGAGAGGAGTTTTTCAGCATATGGAAGGTCCAGGCCTAGGTACTGTGGAAAGCAATTTCCAAGGGAAAACAAACCAAGCAGCTAGGCTTGCATTTTTGGCCATGGAATGCAAGGTATCCATACCTGCACCATAAGGTCGTTTTATATCTTAATTTAAATGGAAAGCTGTGGTTATAACATTTTTGTGGGTTGTTGGGCTTTTTGGACAGCATAAAATGCTATAGCTGGTTTCTGTGTTAGGTAGTTTGTGTTTTGTGATAGAAACATACCTTCAAACTTGTCCTGGAGCTGGAAAAAAAGTCAATACACTTCAATTCCACTTCTCTTGTAGAGGAGAAATATGCTTTCCCCAATAATTGTTTTTGTCACTATTCAATGCTTTTTATTTTTTTTTTAAGAAGGAAATGAGTAAATGCCTTGAAATAAACAAGTTTGGAATCCACAGAGGAGTCAACATTGCGTGATGCAAGAGTGAGATGGGTACTCATACCATGGTAAAATATTCAGAAATAATGAAATAATGTATGGAAAAGGAACTGATCTATTAATAATTACATTTTCCACAGGCATTCCATAATATGATGCAACCAGCACTAATTTTGAATCAGTATTACCAATTTGTTATAAATGTTATATACCTACCTCTATTGGTACAGTTTCAAAAGCAGAACTGCAGAAAAATCCTAATTGTGGTGAAACTTTAAAGTTAGGTCTTTATGTAAGATACATTTCAGCTACATTCTTAAAAAATGGGGAATAATTTAGGATAATATCTCTTTTTAAGAGAAATTAAGAAAATATATCTTTTCCTTGTTGGTTTATTCCAAATAAACTTCAATACTTAGTTTGTTTTTGTATTCTCAGGGAAATAAAAAAACTCCATATTCATAGAATAATAATCTCCTGCCTTGAGACTATCAATAGAGGAATTAAATTTAAAATAAATTCATTTGAATTCATGTGCTAGATAAATTCAGTAGGATGTCAAAAAGCAAATTCTCAAAGTATTGATGAAAACAAGGACTTAGTGGCAGAGTGGATTAATTTTTGTACAAGGGACAAAGCCCTAACTGAAAAAAAAAAAAACAAAAACATTTCACTATTCTATCTCTCCATCCCCAAACATCAGGTCTGTGTGTCTCACATGTGCTTGCCTTCATAGGAGTAGAGGGACTGTGTAGTCTGAGGGTATGTTTCTTGTTTCATCTAGGCCATGGATTAAATGAAAGATAATTATTTGTAGAAGAGATTCCTTGGAAAGCACAGATTCCACACCTGATAGTGCAGCTGTCCCATGGTGCGTGACCAGCTGATGCCATAGATGTTCCTGCACGTTGCTTGTGCAGAAGATCACACACACACACACAGAGAGTTGCATATCCTGCCCCAGGGAGTGCTTCATTTAACCAAACACGGCCTCAGGCTTGACCTCAGTGGCTGGGGCTGTGTCAGGCTGCCTCAGGGAGAGGCATAAGTGCAGAGAGAGAAGCAGAGGTGAGCAGGGTCGTTGAACTGTGGCTCCCTTTGAGCAGCAGGGCTGAAGACAGAGCTGCAGGTGGCCCCAGGGAAAAGTTGCATCCACGATTTCTCTGTAGTGATACCAGAGCATATGGAGTGAGGCAGGGAGCTGCTGCTTCTTATCTATGCATCTTTCGGGATTTTATTCCTAATAAGTGTGCAGGATCTGCTGTGGTAAATCTGCATTGTCAATTACTAGGCAGTGCCTGGGGACTGCAAGGTATCATTTCACATTTTAGGGCTTATCTTAAAGCATTGTCTATGTATACAGGCACTTGAATGGGCTTGGGTAGCCCATTCAAGTGTGGGACTTACAGTGCTGCTGAGCTACCTGTGCTATTCATTTCAAACTAGCTTGAGTGGAAATGAGCTTCAATTAAAGCACAGGGTGCTGAGGGGTTTATATTGTTAGCTTGGCAATGAAACTGCTTGCTTTCTTTCCTCCCTCCAAAAAACCCCAACGACTAACCATCAATTGACAATAGAATTCCTGATTAAAGCTGCCAGAAAAAGCTGCCTTTATAGTGAAATATGTGGACCTCTAAGAGAACAGTGTGTACAAAAGCACAGTGATTAGTTAACAAGGAGTAGTTTTTATGTGTAATCTTGGGCACTGTGCTTTTGATACCTGGGAAACAGCATGGCTGGAATCTATTGAACTATGTAGAAATCACTGCAGATCAGATCATTTTACCCTTACATGTGCTGTTTAGTATCTCTTTCCATTTAAATTCTTTCAGATTTCATTATGTTTGCTCAGTATAGATTGAGCAGAACAGTGATTTGGTCAATGGTCTCACACATGCTATTGCTTTTATGTTTATGTTAGGGAGTGGAGTATATTCTCATGTTACTTTCATCAAAGCAGAGAGCAAGTTGTGTTACTTTACTTCCTGTATGTGTGGTGTTTAGTTATTAGTAGGACTGTGAAAGTTTTCTGTCTTCATAGAATGACTGTAAAGCCATTGATGGAAAAGAAAAAAAACATTCAACTTGGCCAGGAATCTTATAGCTACAATATATGGTTTTCTTTATTCTTTGCATTTTCTAACATCATTGTCTTTAGATTTTTAGGTTAAATTGTGTATTGGACTAAGGTTTTATTGTGGCACATATTGTCCTTTATGAGGAGCATTGCACAAGAGGTACATTAGCAGACAAAGGGTTGTTTGCAGTGTATTTGCAATACTGGTCTGTTGCAGCAAGGCAAGAGGAGAAAACACCTCAAGTATTCTTTCCTTTGTTCCTACCCCTCCCATTTTTTCTTTCTTCCCTGCTGCTAATCCTTTCAGCCTTGACACCCGAGCTCAGAACTGAGAAGTATAGTTGTTGACCAAGTGTGGAAGAAAACAAGTACCAATCCATTTGTTCATACAGAGTCTAATTTATAAGAGGAAAAGTCATTTTGAATTGACAGTTTTCATTTACTTTTATTCCCAGTGCCTTTAGAACCTCCGTGCTCTGTGATAAAGCTGGCTAACAGACTTGAGGCATTTGCCATGTTGTCAGCAAGCATTTGGAAACACATTTGTAACTGCGTTGGCCCTAGCAGACTAATGCATTGAGTCTAACTTCTTCCCAAGTGCTGAACTAAACCATTACTTAACAGGCAGCTCTTGGAGGGGCTGGGAAGGTGTGCTGATGGGCTGTTACAAAAGCAAATGCACTCTGACAAAGTCCCAGTGGTGGTTCACAAAAGTGTATGAGACTGCCCTGCATCCCTTACTTGAGCACATCTCTGATTTGAGCGTCTTTCCAAGTGAATCTGAAAACTCATAGCTACTAGTTGGGAACCTAATTTTGAATTATTGGCCAAAAACTAGTAAATCATTCATATGACATCCTCCCACCATGTTTCTTCAAATTGGAGAAAAGGGAGGAATTAAAAGGGATTTTGAGTAAAGACTACAGCAAATAACAAAGTCTTGCATTAAAAGTTATTAAAACAATGAACAAGGATTCAAATTGACTAGCTAATTAGTTCTTGGAATTCACTGCTGGGTACTATAGAGAAAATCTAAGGTGTAGTTAGAATATTAGATTGCCAGCTTAATTGGGCAATATAATTTTGCAGCAGTATATAATGAGAATTCAAGCCAACAATTAATTCAGTGGTTCAGCTGGTAGAATTCTTGGGTTGCAGCCAGCTTTGCTTCTAACCTCAGTTACATCCATACTTTCCATCCCACCTTTCTCCTGAGGAAAGTCAGCTTGCTTTTCTGCTACATATTTTAAAGGAAATTATTGTGAAATATCAAAAGCTAGAGGAATTGAAAATCCAATGCCATTCTCGAACAAATATTGAGTATTTCCTGAGGCAAGAGTAAAGGAAGAGCACTATGTTAATAAATTATTTAGATGAAGTAAAACACTTCAATCTAAACACAATGCTCTACTAAGAAAGGGTTTTTTTCCAAGTTATATGTAATAAATACATAAAGCTGTACTGAAAAAGAGCCTTTTGCAGCCCTCTTTATTCTCTTTATGTCATGGCTGTAGAATCCTTCACTGTTTTTCAAACTGAAGTATTGATCCTGAAGTGTGTACATGTAAACCAAAAAGGGAATAAGTATTCTGCATATTCTATAGTGCTCATTAATCTGCATCTGTTGGTTTCAAAATGCAGGCAGGCAGCAACCTTACCTCCTGATATCCTTCTAATGTATTTCAGACCTGTTCTTTGAAGAAGGATGATAGAAGACATTTATATGTAAAATGTGCATAAAATTAATCACATATTCAGGAATTATGTCTAATTCAAGTCTCATTTACTTTTGTATACAGATGAACAGAATTGCCAAGTCTAAAAACTGTTTTCTTATTTGAGAAACACTGAAGGGTACTTCAGTTTCCTGTAATTACTTAAGAGAATAAGCCAGTGCTGAGGCAATTTGAATTATCTGTTTATATTACAGACAACTTTACATCCAAGTGACTGCCTCTGATAGCTAGAATTTAGGAATAGTAGTAGAATTATGATTTAGGAATTTTTCAGTTCTTTTTAGAAATTTTTATATGGGGTTTTAAGTCTATGTTTCATATAGAAATTTCATGGTTTTCCCAGCCCCAAAATACATATTTTCATTACTTTATTGGATGCCCTAATTAAGGAGACAAGTGTGTATTCAAAGAAGTTGAGTACAAACTGTCACATTAAACGATGAAGATCATTTGTTGACTGATCCTTTCAAAATTTTGGTAGTACTTTCAGTAAACATGCTTTATGTTATAGGAGTCATAGTGTTGAAATGCCTTTTTAGAGATTGAAGCAGTATGCTGCATGTCATTGAGACATGCTGTAATATTTTCTGTTACCTTTAAATCTGCCTTGTGCTAATGTAATTTGTCCTGAAGAAATGAGTTTAGGCAGTCCCATTACAGTTTAAGTAAAATAGTTGAATAGGAGACTTGGTAAATAAGTAAGACAGATATCATAAAAAGAAAGCAATGAAAGATGTTTGCAAAAAATCAAAATGGGCAATTGCTTTAAAATTTTGAAATCACCTGGAAATTCACCACATGTAAACGGGCTAGACACAGGAGAAGAAGCAAATTGTAACAGTAATGGAAACCCTGCCAGGATGTAAATTCTCCAGCGTTTTTCCACATGAAATTGGTTAGTCCTGTATTCTGCAAGCTGCCTATGCACTGTGTCTAAAGTTACTATATTTCCCTACCTTGTTCTTTATTTGCCTATGGAAGGGACAGGAAGGGTAGAAACACACCCAACTGTCCTGCTCTAGGAGAGACCAAAAACCTCACAAATATGCTGCCTTCTGACAGTGAAAAAAAATTAAAATACCTGGATGAATGTAATTAAAAGGTAATAGAATGCAAGTGTGTGTTTCTCTTAGTATTATCCAGCAATGACAGATGAATTCTAAGACAAAGCTGAGATACTTATTTTTGAAGCAGTTGCAAAGTATTTTCAGCAGGAAAGTTCACATCCTATTAACGTTATCACTAGCCAAGCAAATGTTAAGCTTTTAAAGCTTAGATTTCCACTCTCCCAGAAGATAGTTCAACCTGTCACTTGGATTGAATCCAAAAGTCTTTGCTGCTGGCATTATCACGGTGACACCCAAAATTTTTCAGTGTCATGCAAACAAACACACACACTTTGCTTCTCCAGAAGGCTTGCAGTGTCACAAGTTGTAAAATCTCACTATTGAAAGCTGTAGGAGAGTCGATTTGCTTTGTGTGGCTGCCATAGCACTGTTGCTAATGCTGCAGTGTCCTGTAGAGCTAGTTCAAGATTTGCCCTATAAAATGTGGTATTCACTGATGTGGAAGCATTTTTGTAGGCTATACCAGAGTAGCTGGTCTCAGATATTGCTCAACATTATTGTATTTTGACTCAAAAATTAAGGCATTTTCCTAGCTTTAGTAGCCATTCCTTATGGTTCATAAAATCTACTAACAAAACATACCATAAACGGCAAAATATGCAGGCTGCATGCATTAATAATTCTCCTTTTAAGAGTTTGAGTTCTGTTTTTCTTTGCTGTTGTCTCTTGCACTGTAACTTAAAACTTACAACTTTATTTTTCTCAGTGGGTCTTTCATCTCTTGTTTTTTTTTATCCTAATAGTAATAAAAAAGCCAGCATTCATGAAATGCAAACATGTAATAATGCAGCATTTTGATGGTAAGTCCAGCTACTGTGGTTGCTCTCTTGTGTCTCTTCCTTGAAGTAATTTATTATTTGAGGAACAAGAGGGTGAGCTGCTGGTCATGCTTGCACTTGCAGCTTTTGATGGGCTCTTCCCTTCAAGCAGACTCCATTCCCAATGATGTGCTTCATAACCTGTTATTGATTAAGCAATCTAAATCCCATTTCAGTCCTCACAGATGCGCCACAGAAAATAAAAGAAAAAGCCAGCATTTCAAGTAATAGTTAAACAAGCTCAGCCTGGAAAGCACATTTTCTGTTAGAGTAGATGCAGTTCAGCCAAAGACACAGCTACGGTTTTGGATGGAAAGATGTACAAAATTTTTACAGATGTATCAAGCTTGAAGGAAAAAATGCCTAACCAATCTTCTTAGTTTATGATAAAAAGTACAGTTCATGACTGCAGGTGAGGTTAAATCAGAGAAACACCTCATATCAGAATAAGCTTCCTGGGAAAAATAGCTGGTTTGTTAGCCTGTTTATTGTTGTTTTGGTGTCATGGTTTTTCTCAGAAACCAGAAGGCTGAGTTTCTCATAGAAAGTGCACTTGACAGTGTTTTCTCAAGAGTTATATAAACTGTTTGGTTTCCCCAGAAATTTTACCCTTTGAAAGTATGGTCCTGGAGTAAGCATTCAAATTCTTTAGGGTTTTTCAGACTGATTTGATGTCTTTTTAGTGATTATTCTTTGCTACTTATTTGCATGTTGTGCCAGCACTGGGAATCTCCCAGAAATGGGTAGATGTAGTTCATATTTCTGCTGTCTCTGTGATGTACTTTCTCTGTAGTTTCAGAAGGCATTTTTCAGAATCTAGAAATGAGAAAATTGTTCCTGGTTTGCATTAGTAGATTTGGCAAATGACTCTCTGTGACAGAAGCAGCTTCAATAGTTTATTAATAAATGCATTTTATGCTTTTCTCACAACCTACCACTGCATACAACTCATGCCATATCATTATCATATCTTGGCATAATTAGTGTATTTATGGTGCAGACACCTTCTGATGACCTACAGCATCATTTTTGAAGGCCAGGAAGCAAGTAATATTTCATGAGGTAATTGTTTTCTCTACCAAATTGAAAATCGTGTGTTGCCATTAAGTTTACACTTGCCATTCAGGAGTATTAGGAGAAAGACATTTGTTTGCCTGCTTCTCCTGTGGTAATTCTGAATATCATTAAGATCCCTGTGTCTTCTGTCCCCATCACATAAACTTGGAGTTTATCTCTTTCTGCTACCTGTACAGGGACTTGAAGTTGAAACACTGAGGAGAATGATCTAAAATAGTGTATAAATCACTCCTGCCCTAGTTCTAATGAAAGGTGGGAAATTCACGAAGTAAAAGAATTTGAACTTTGAAAATAATCACACTATAAAACTATTTTTATAGCATGTATTGAAGTTAAAGTTTCAAAAAAGACGTTGTAAGCATTTCCTTGTTTTATATGGGACATGCATGTTTTGGGTTTTAGCAAATTTTTAAAACTTGATGTTAAAAATTGCATATTTGAAACACACTGTCTTTTGGAAATTGAAAATACTTCACTTCCAAAACTATGAAGCACTGAGTGATCATTTCTTTCTAAATTTTAATCTCTTCAGCTGTTAGTAAATCTATTTGCATGATCTGTGTGATACCATAAGGTCCATTGATATATAAAGCTCATATATAAAGTGTTGCTTTGTAAATTAATATTGGGTTTATGTACCATCATTATTCTGCTCTTTAGCAAGTAATATCAAGAAATATTTACATTTTCAGTTTCTTTTGTTTGATATTGCTAAGATGTGAGGGGGTTTGATCAGGGATTGTATTATATGCTTTCAGGGCAAGTACCTGTTTGCTTTGATTCTGACATCTATAATGCTGTGCTTCCAGCAGCACAATCTAAGTTGTGTAAACATAAATGGGTTCTTTAAAAAAAAAATGCAGTGGTTCTGCAGTGGTTCATTTCTACTTATGTCTCGACCTACATGGCAACATCACAAACCACTTTTAGAGGTTGTGAACTGGTCTTTTCCAGTCTGTGTAACATTTATTGCAAATGAAATTCCAAGCTTGATGACCAGCATGTGGTGCCCAGAACAAGGTTGCTGTCTATTATGTGTATGTCTCTTCTCATGATAAAAATCAGCATCTTCCTAGAACATAAAATACTGCTTGTAGTTTTAATGCCTTTTAACATCATCTTTTCCAGGGCTCTTATATCTCCAGTAGAATTTGTAAAGATCAGCTATTAAATGGGTTGAAGTCACACCTGCTATGACTTAGCTGGTAGGCTGGTTGTGTTAGAGGGAATACAGACATAAAATTTCATATGCTTTGAAGGTGCTTAGGAAGCTCCAAGAAGTGGAATTTATTTTCTTTCAAGAGGAGGTTATACAGTCTTAGAAATGCAGTTGATTAACATTTTTGCTTCCCAAGTCTATATAGGTATTTTAATAGTCAATATAAATGTTAATATATCTTTCAATAGTGTAAGGTATTTAAATATGTATGTATCTGATACATAAGGCAGTTTGAAATGTATCTGAACTTGCTGAATCTTTACATTTGTAAGGCAGGATGAATGAAACATCTCTGTGCCACAGACTGACTTTTTGTTCCACAACCTGTTTCAATTCAAAATTAAGTGACCCCACATCATTGAAGCTTATTAACCAAGATATTGATGGTTCTAGAAACTGAAATGGTTCTGCTCAAAAACGTTTCAGGTCATGATGATTTTTAATTAGCTGACACATTTTTAGAAATCATTGACAACAGCTAAAAATTTGAAGATAAAATGTCACTTGCTTAATGTTCCAGAATTTGAGAATACAATTTCTTTTGTGAGAAGTAAGTCGCTTACGCTATCTGAAATCCGGCCCACCTAAATTTATCTGTAAAATATAAATATACATTGTCTTTGTTTATATATTTTTAATGTCTCCATGTGCATATATTTGTAATCTAGAGTATGTACACATATAAAAGTAATGTGAAATAATGTAAAAATAACTGCGTAGACAAAAAAAATTGCCTGCAAACATCCGTATGTTAATATTTAAGTAAGCTGTATGTTTTAAGCCATAGAAGTGTAAATACTCTGTTGTAAATTGTTTCTTCTTGCAGACAATTACACAGAAATGATACTGTGTATTTTAGCTTCCCTGACAAGTACTAGTATGGCTTAGCATTATCTGTGGGCCCATTCAACTATACATGTGTGTGTGTGTTTATTCTTATAAAAATGCCTTTCTGTAATAGTGAAATTTCAAAGGTTAAATTACAAACCCTTACTATTATTAACTTTACCAATTTTCTGCTTAATATATCACTTTCTTGGCAAATGTTAGCAGATTCTGTAGTGTGTATCATTAAATATACAGAAGCCGTGATGTTGCTTTCTAAAATGTCATTTATCTTTCCACTTTGGAATCTTTGTATCACATTATTACAGCTTCTGTTCAGTCTCCTCAGCTTAAAGAATGAATAAATAATGGCTTGACTTGTGTTCAGTAACATTTCCATAACTAACTCTTAGGGCCCTTCAAGGTGAACACAGGCCAGTTACACTTTCTCCTGAAAATTAATTAAGAATTATTGAATATTGCAGTCTATGGAATTTATTTTTTTTTGGACATAAAGTTTTCAGTTTTGTGGTATTTATCACCATGATAATTTCTTCTAGAAAAATGGGCCATGGTGCTAGCAGGAAAACTGAGTTTAGAGGTTTCATGTAAACAGTCTTTCATATATCAAGTGTCCAGGCTGATTGCTGTTTGATTTGGGAATAAAAATATGAAAATGTCAGAAAGGATGGGGAGCTTTCTTTACTGAGTGATGGCATTGCCACAGCTTAGCAGTTCAGTAATAAAGGCCCTCTGTCTGCTTCTCCACTGCCTCCTAAGTCCAGTTGTGGAACAGCAACATTTTAAAATGCAGTGTACCTGACTTGTACAGTTTATTACCTCTAATTTATATTCAATTAGGTTATTCCCTGAAAAACTAGAGGTATGCTAACAGATGAAAGTAGGAGATAGAATCTGAAGTTGGTTTATGGTACTCTGCTTTGCACAGCTGGGTGCTACAGTCATATTTCCTACCCTGCTTGACACAGATGCCTTGCAACATACTTCTCAGAGGATTTTATTTTCTTTCTACCTCTTCATCTTTCAAATGAAATGTAATGGAATTTATCCT
This sequence comes from Luscinia megarhynchos, assembly GCA_034336665.1. Taxonomy (NCBI): domain Eukaryota; kingdom Metazoa; phylum Chordata; class Aves; order Passeriformes; family Muscicapidae; genus Luscinia; species Luscinia megarhynchos. The sequence continues at coordinate 52,900,506 of CM067566.1, read as the reverse complement.
AATCAAAGCTTCACCTATTTGTCTCCACCACAGTGGCTCTTGATGGGGTTCAGATGAAAAGCAAGGGTAGAACAATTTAAAAATAATTAAAAGGGGAAAAAAGACTTGAAGTCTTTTCATATATGAAACTTCAAGCTTTTACGTTCACAGTGAAAAAACAACATTTCTGTTTAATTGCATTTCTTCTGCATTTAGTACAAAGAGAAATAAGTAATTGCCTTGCTTGTAGAGCTGCTTTGTTCATTTTGCTATGTAAAATTGATGGTTTGAAATTTTTATAGAACTGGTACTTCTAAGAGTATCATTTTTCATTTCACCCTTTCTATTATCTCAAATAACATACATTTTGTATTACCACATTTTGCTCTGTTTATTCTTCGCACTCTTGGTTTTGCACAATTCAGTAGCTCTGAAAAATAGCACAGATGTATTCTTAAAAACAATAACAGTGCTAGGTGAGTATTCTTTAGAAAAATAAACTTTCTTTTGTCAGTTTAAAGCTCTGCTGGAATAAATGTAAAGCTGTGTATTTTAACCATGTGGCATTGTAAAAATGATGGAATGCACAGTAAAATTGCAAATTAGCACTGGATGAGACCCAGACCCTGATACAGTAAAGGAAGATTAGAAATGATTTGTTTGGTCTCTGTGGGGAGGTGTGCCAGATGTCCCTCTGTTCAAACAGTCCCCAGTGATTAACCCCTGAGGCAATACTCTTTGTAACTGAGGAGAGCTGCTTGCTGCTCTCAGCATCAAGTTAGGCATTGCCTCAGGTATGAAAGATATTGCCCCCAACAAAGAGAACTTCCCACAAAATGTATCACATGCAAAAACATCAGGTTTAGGTGAAGGGCATAGTTTTCTGTAGGTCAGCGTGTCTTACTTCCAGACTGTGTAATGGTGCAGTCCAAGACAATCAATTAATGCAGTAAAACTATAGTAAAACTATAAAAGTATAGCAAAACCATTTTGTTGGCTAATGGGCCAGTTGCATCAAAAGGGGAACTGTTTGCAAGTAAGAGAGGGCAATTTTGAGCCCATTACAAATTAGGTTTCTCTGACATGTCTTTACATGGATGTGCTTGTCTGCATACATATCAAATGTGTGTAGCTTTTTCACAGACTAGAAAAACTATCTGAAAGTAGTGTTGAGATTGTGCAGTAGTGATTTAAAGAGAGGTGTCATAGCAAAGTCCTAGGCATGCTGCTGGTGTAAATTGGTTAAACCTGGTAAAGTCAGATGGTAGGCTATCTTTAAGAGCTGACTAGTTTTGTCCTCTTGCTCTGTATAACTCACTGAAGATAGTAATTTCATGGGTAAAATTTTGCTCAGTAATTAATAAATGGCCATCAATTTTGGCAGTTCACAGAGTGAAAGCCTTGCTTTCTTGTGTATTTTTTTAATAATACTATATAAGTGAACATGAACAGATAATAATGTCTTTGCTATCTTAGTCTGCAAAATACAAGTACCCACTGACTATGGATGGTTTGGAACTCTGGATATGCCAGTGAGAGACTCACCTGCTTAATCCCTGAGTTTAGCTGGCATATATATCCTCCTCTTCAGCGCAGTTGAGCAATTCTTGTTAAGTGTTGTGTGTCTGACTCTTCCTTGCAGGTGGTCTTTTACCTGAAAACATTATCTATCTTAGTTAAGGTAGCTTATTTGATCGGCTAAAAAATCAGTGCCCTCACTTTGCTGTGGTTCCAATGCAAAAGTGCTTCTGTGTGGATTGGCTGCATCCCAACAGGAGTCACGATTGCAAAGGGCTTTTATAGAGCACAGGAGCAATCGTGCAGAGGGCACAAGGGCAAGTGGAGACAAGTGCAGTGTGTCTTTCCTGATGCTCAGTTTCCTGAGGAAGTGTACCAAAGTGTGTGTATCCTTTTCCCTTTGTGGCAGCTGTTGGGAGGCTGTGCCCCACGGTCAGCGTCTGGAGTCCCTCCTGCTGCAAAAATATTCATTATGGCCCTTCCAGAGATCATGAGTGGCAATGACTTGGACCTAAGCCGAGATGACATTTTGACCCAGATTTAGCTGATTAGGGAAATATTTCCATTTCAAATTTGGCATGTGCTGTAGGCTACCGGGAAACTAGGGCACAGATTCCCAGAGGGTGGGGGTTTTGAATGGGATGAGTGTTCAAATGTATGCTTATGTAACTATGGCACTGCTAAATTACACACCCCTTCATGCTTGACTATTAAATAATCAAAAGAAGACATTGCTCCCTAATTTTGTTCTTACTTTCTCTGCTAAATTTGAAATTTTTTTACGAGCGACAATTTGTGACTAACATTATAGTTGAGATTTTTCTGTGCCTAGAGGTTAGTGTGTTTGGAGACAAAGTAAGGTGTGCAAAGTTCTTTACAGATAGTAAAGGGTGGAACTGTGGTATTTGTCAACCCATCTTAGTCAGGTAAGCATGAGATTTCCTCAGCATCTGTGAGTTTTGGGATTGGACAGCATGACTAAAGGTTGGGAAAGTGCTTCCAAAAGTGAGGTTGTACTGCCTTGGCAACTTTATTGCTGCATAGGATAATGATTTAAAAACTCTGTGGATGGAAACCAGTAGTCTTCTTGTAAAAAATAGTCAGGGCTTTGTGTGCAACTCTGCGTAGGAATGGAAATGCTTGAAATACTGTTTACATTATATTTCCTAGCTGTTTGGTGTAAGCAATTCTGTAGTACAAGGTAGCTTTTGGCTACCAGCTGCTTGCTTGTTTTTGTAAGGATTTGTCTGCAAGAGAACCAAACAAAAAGGCGTCTTTATTAAAGAATATAAAGACCAAATTGTTTAGCTCATCCCAGTTTAAATGATTGTCAGCTTAACAAATTAGTCCAATTAGGCTAGCAGCATAATATATAATAAATACAATACGATGAAAAGCTTCTGTGGAAGTATTTGTTTTAGTTGTTGCACCATTTAATTGCTAAGAGCTTCTTTCTCTTCTTCAGAAAAAATGACATTTTTTGTTGCATGTATATTCACAAAATATAGACATGATGGGCATGGAGGGAAGAAGAAATATTATGACAAAATTTGAATGTGATCTGTTGTTTCAAATTGAATAAATTTTATTATAAATACCTCACAAAACTGTCAGTATTGGAAAAGGAATTAAGCCAGAAGAACTTGACTGTATTTTAATGTATCTTTGTTATTTAGATTTATCTTGCTTCCATAATGATAAGTTTTCTGTCCTTTCAAGTAATTCAGCAAGATTTAGATTTTTTTTATTTCAGCCTCAGTGTTTGACTGGCTTCCCATAAGGCTCTTTTGCATTTTTTGTAGTTCTTTATCCAGTCATCCATCTCTAGAGTATAATGCAGCAGTAACTACTAAATATTGAAGCTTGAATCAAACTTTCCATTATATCACTTTCTATTATATTTTTTTAAATCCAAGATGCTCCTGCAATAAGCGTACCTCTGAAATTGTAAATGATACATCATGGCTAAAATTTCCTTTCTGGACGAAGTATATTTATGGAAAATTATTTTAACGGGGAATCCTGAAGTGCAAGGCTACCTTGTATCTGCATTTTTCATACCACTTTTCTTACCTGATATCTTGGCTGAAATCACACTGTTTAGCAGCTATCATCAAGATTTTTTGTGACAGAAAAAGCACTTCTCGCATCTAGAAAATGTCCTGCCAAAGAGGATGTTTATAAGTAGTGTATATCAACTGGTCATTTGGAAATCTGTACTTCTGAAATTAGAATCAATAGTGGTGAATGTGGGTGCCACTCATGTCTGTACAGCTTGATTATTCTGTTTAAGGGCTCCTATGTTTTAAGCAGCTCTGCTACTTGTAGCAGAATTTGCTTTTCAGGGTAAACTAGAAGTGTAAAGTAAAATTATGTAATTTTTTTTCCTCTACTGCTAAAGAAAATGAAAATATTTTTACTTCTTTGTTCTCTGTTTCTGGGGAGTCTCTCCTGTTGAGATGTAGAGCAAACATAATTTATATGAAGAGAACATTTATAGATGGAGCCAGGTGTCACGGTTGAGAGCTCCTCTCAAGAAGGCAGCAGTGGCAGGTTCAGAGGTATAGCCTGTAGCCATAAAATTCACACCTACATGTGGGAGTACATATTTACTCTAGCAGCACCTACGATGTGCTAACTAGCTTTGGAAACTACGTGCAGAAGTTATTCCACAGAAATGTTTAAAATTAATTTGAGTGTTGTGGCTGTTTCCTGAGGTTTACCTCCGCACTTAATTTCACTGTTTTCTTCAGTTCAGTGTAAGCTTCAGTCTGTGCTGGAGTTTGATTCACCATCTTTGCTCACTCTGCAATTATGCAAACCTTTAAATCATGTGAGTGGCATTGTACTGCACATCTTTGGGTTTCTTCCTTTTCCAGCCAGTGTCATCACAGACATTAGTGGCATACTTGGCAAAACAAGAGACTCTCTGTTCAATTCTGATGCTGTACAGCCAGCTAAAGAGGTGGAGATGCACCAGGAAGCTTTGCTGGGATTAAAGGAATTAGTCTTTATGCAGACTAGTGAATTGCAAGGGTCGTGAGTTGCAGTGGCTGGTGTCAGCATTTTGGCAGGAGCCACCACGATGTGGTCACTGTCCTTCACAGTAGGGGAATGTGCTTCCCCCTCCTCTTTCCTCTGGCAAACATTCTTGTACACCTCCAGGTGCCTCTGTGCCCATACTGCCCTGATCCCTTTCACTCGCCTATGGCTCACTTGCCATCCTAGGGCTTCTCCAAGAAAAGGAGACACAACATGGACAAGAATCTTAACCTAGCAGTAAAATAACATATTTGGTTAAACTTGGAAAACTCTTTACATTCCTGTGCAAGCAGGACGTTTGGTCTTTGAAGAACAAGCTCTTGAATTGTAGCAACTGTATCTGCATTTTACTTTTTAAAATTATTATTAATTTCTCTTCCCAACTCAAAGAGTCTTTCCAGTCTGCTTTCCCTTCCCTTAGGTCCTGATCTGATTTCTTCCTCTGTTCCACTTAGGCTGTAACACGATGACATGACGCCTTGTGACCTGCAGAGTGTGTCAGAGAGTTTTAGAAACAGAAAGGAAGCATGTATTCCAGTCCTGGTGTTACATTTTTCAGTTCTTGAGAAAGCACTTAATGTGGGCTTCTTTGCAAAATGGGATTGGGGGACAGTTATTTCTACTTCCAGTACAGGCTGATGGCTTATGACTATGATCTTCTTTCCAGTTTTTCTGGCAACTCACTTGGAAAAAATGCTGTTCAGATTAATTTGTTGTGATTTTGCTGATTTTTATTAAGATATTTTTTCCTGCTTGTCACGTTCAGATGAAAGAAAAAAAAAATTAAGTATAATCGTTAGTTCTAAAAGACTGGCAAAAAGCCCTGCAGACATTAGTGCTGCAGGAAGATGCAGCTATGTGCTGGAAGAAACTGAAGAGAAGCCATAAGGTTTAGCAAGGAAGTTGATAGAAAAATTGAAGAAAAGGGAGGTTAGAATCTAAATCAGATCAGTTACAGGTTTTGCAGCAGAGAGAATCTAAGAGCAGTATCTCAGAAAGCTTTGACTGGGGAGTGAGGAGAGGCTTTTCCATCCCAGCCCTTCTGATAGCATAAAGTAACATTAAGCCTGGGTAAGGTGTGTGAAGCCTGAAAAAGAGGGAATTCTTAGCATTACAAAGAGCTGGGACATAGATTTGAGGACAAAGCATTAATACTATTAATACTGGTGAAATGAAAGTTGCAGAGGACCATGGGAGGGAGGGAGGGAGGAAAGGAGAGGAGGAGGGAGAGATGGGCAGTTTAGGAGAAATACTGGTCTAGAGTCAGCTTTAGGGAGTGTGTCCAGAGCTTGGAGTTAGGTAAGGAGACTTGTTTTTTCCATTGTTATATGGATGTGGAATTTGAGGTACTTCCACTGGCCATTGTAATTGCATTGGTGTGTTTCATTACTTTTAAATGTTTTAGTATTTGAATAGTAGGTGATTTGTAGAATTGACAGCAGCTAAAGTGAAAATGTAAATAATGTATATAAAATCGGATCAAAATTCAGCTAGCCTGTTGGATTCTGTTCTCAGAGGAAAAAGTACTCAGAAACTGAACTAATCCACATATATCTAGTCTAGTTTCATTTTGTCTTTTAATGAGATGGTTCTCAGGATATAAAAAGAAAGTGAAGAAATAGGGAGGAAACTAAGATTAATAACCGCTAGTTTGGCTGTGCTAAGAGCTGGAGTTTCTATTTCAGTTAATGTATCCACCTCATTAAGGTGGCCTTAAATGAGTAAAATAAGGGAAAAGAGAGCAATTGTCTATGTACTGTTTCCATTAGAATAAGTCTGCAGACTAGTTTGCTTGTGTTTTATTCAGTTTGTCAGGAGGTCTCTAGATTTGTTTCACCTTTCTTCTTGATGGGCTTCACCATGAAGCGTTTTGTTTGTAGGTTCATTTTTTTGTTTTGGTTTGGGTTTTTTTTATCATTAAAATGAATGATCCAGGTCCTGCTAGGATTTTGTCCTTTTTTTTTTTGCTTTTAAATTGGAGGAAAGATCACTGAGTAATGATACATTGTGCTCTATGAAAAAAATACTGCAGGTCTAAAGGTCTAAATGTAATATCTAGAGTACTGATTTCAGCAAGAAGGGGTGAGCTTCTTTATTGGTTACTAGGGGTCTTTTAAAAAAAAAATTGCCACCTTCCACATATCTGAATCTGAGCAAAAGCTGAAAGCACAGTCTCTTGAAGACACAACATTTGTCGCACTAACCATCTCCAAAGTGCTGAAAGCTGCTAAAGAAAATTGTGCAACCAAGTGCAGTGAACCGCCAAAATATAAATGTGAGTTTAAAAGATCTGCAGAGTTTTGATTTAAGAATTGGTTTAAGTTTTATTGATCTGAGATTCGCTTAAGTTTTTAACATGCATTATAGAGAGAGTTTGCACTCTAAATTGGATATTTTTATTCCATCCTTGGTAAGTACAATTACTCTGCCTGGGGCAGTATCAAGCCAGACTGCACTTCTCAAACAGTGAACAAACCAAACCATGGATTGTGGGAAATAAAAATACCATACTTAGTAAGAAGTTTTAGAAGTAGGAATAAATTAGTAACTCCAGCTAATTTATGTCATAGAGTACAGTTGTCACTTTACATTCACTTGCTCTCAATTCTCTTACTCCAGTTTTTATGCAAATCAAAATACTACTCAAATATTGTACCAAATTACACATTTGCACAGTTGTGGGGGGCAGAACTCTAGATAAGACAGAGACTAATGAAGCTATCAATTTTGTCTCCCAAAAAATATGTGGTTTATTGGTAGATGGTTGAATGTGTTGTGGATTCTTATTCTACAATGGTACTTGGATTTGAAGTTAATGTAATACCTTTCCAATTATTGCAAATTAGTCCTTTTCTGAATAGTGGCATTTTAAAGACTCAGGTTGAGCCTTCATGTTTCAACTGGGAGTTTAACTAGCATGCTAGTTAACAGCACTAGCAAGTAGTTAATGCTAATACATCCTTTAAGACAAATGGCAGGAATTCCCTGTTCAGCAAGGGATTTTTCAAATAATCTAGTCACAGACTAGAAAAGAAGAGCTAGAAATTGAATGTATGATTCCTGTGTTTCAGTCTCTGACTGGAAAAAGGAGCAGGTCATGTTCTGGAACTTTCTAGGACAAAGGTAGGGAATCTGGAGCCAGTTGATTGACACCTCACAAATTATATTAGGCTGAAAGAGAAAAGGTGCTATTAAACATTGGTGCACGAGGAGGGAGAACTCACAGCACGTGCTCTATCCTGATATTCAATAATCATGCATGTTAGTGTCTCTGAAAAATGTAGTTTGTGATGAGCTGTGGTGTTGAGTATTTGAGATGAGTACCTGCATTGGTATACATTGGTTAAACTGTAGGCAAGTAAACTTGCTCTTTAAATTGCACATTAGAATCCTTATTGGTCTAGAAAGGTAGATAATGGTCCCTCTCCTTTTATTTTTTTCGTATTTCCTATTAACTCTACCTCTTCTTTTGAAACTAGCAGGTATGTTCAGGAAGACAGTATTTGTCTCTTATTTGCAAGGGATTTGAAAACACTGGATCCAAGTACATGTAGCTGTAATCAATATTCAGTACTGTTGTGGAGGACTACAAATCCTGTTCATCCGAACAGAATAAATTTTCATCTGGAAGCCTCTAATTCCAGTTCCATTTGCTACCAGGCATTAATATGCCCACAGTCTGTATTTTACTATTTGTCCATGAGATGGCAAGCAGTGTTGATCCTTGGCTTGCCACAGAGAGATATAACATGTCAGTGTTGCTGATATTTTTTACTATCAGTATGGTAGTCGCAGCAACCTTACTGATGGTTTGCAATAAAAGTGTTTTATATTGCCAGCACATAGCAGTATCATGGTTTCTCTTCTGAAAAGGCTGGTCAAAAAGCTTATGACCCCTTCCTTTTTCTTTTGCTCCTTGCCAGGTTCTGGCTCAGCTACAGTGGTAACTGCTGCCTGTGATTTGAATGATGCAGTGCAGGGAGGAGCTGGAACAGGGTGGAGCTAGAAGCACATTTCAGCAGATTTTAAAAAATGAAATCTGTAGTAAAAGAAATTCTTGTGTAGATTTATACCTTGACATGGGGAAAAAAGTTTATCTCTTGATCAGTTCATTTTTCCTCCTGCATGGACAGGGCACTTGGCCTTCTGAATGGAGCTTGAAGGATTAAAGTCCTGGTGGCAAACAAACTAAGAAACAAACTGTGTTGGTTTTTAGGAGAAACTCAAGAAGTAGTTTCTGTGTTTTATATATATGTGAGGGTGCTTAGCTGTACTTGACAGATCTCCCCAACGGGATGTACACAAAGAAGTCTCTTCCAGTTCCTCACATTTATAGAATTTAGAAATCTGTGGTGATTGTTCTTCACAGGTATTCAACTAACTATGAACTCTCTTAGATTCAAAATGTTACTAAAAAAAAGTCTTCCTCTAATTAAGCTTAAACACTCAGGAGTCTCTGACATTTAGCCTACTTAATAGCATTTCTTTCATTTTTGTAATTTAGATCAGCTCTGCTACTGGCATTTATGTAAGGTCTATTTCTTCTTGTATTTGGTTTGTTAAGAAGCTCCATATTTAAAGAGTGTCAAGGTAATAAAGTGATATGTACTATATAAAAATCAATAATTATAGAAGTAGACAATATCTTCCTTCCAGATTCTCCTGCTTACTATCTCTGGGACACAGTGTTCTTGAGTTTTGTACTGTTGCCTTTCATGAGGGAGAAATCAATAATCATGCTTAGCTATTTTATGGCAGTGTACATTTGCCAGATTTGTGTGTTGCAAATGAGAAAACTGAGAGCAGCTGTGTTACTTGCTCGGGGTTGTACCTGAAATCTGGCAGTTCTGCACATTTTCTGACTTGAGTTGAAACCATTAGACCACTTTACCTCTCTCTGGGGAATAGCCTGGAGACAATGTGCTGGTCACACAGAAATAGAAGTTTTGCTGCTATTGGATTGATGCTATTGGCATCATTGGATCAGAATTCTTCTCATGTTGCTTGGTTTTTCTTCTGATACTTCTTGATTCATTTCCACCTTGTTTATCTTTAATAAGTCTTTCTATTGATTAATAGGGAGCATGTCCCCCAAAGTTTATTGAAAGGGAAGGGCAGCTGCTAGCAGCTGCATTACAAAAAGGAGAAAGCAAAAGGTGAAGCCAAAAGCCAAATTGCTTTGATCAGGGACACTATTTACTGCCTCTTTTGATGTATCAGTATTTTGTGATTTTTGAAGATTGCATCAAAAAGTATTTTTCTAACATTGAATGAGTAGAACTGAGGGGGTGGTTATTCATTTGATAATATGTGTCCTATATAAAGAACTGTAAATATGTTCTTGTTATTGAGATGGTATCATATTAGAGAAGGGCTCTTTGTTTACTGTTGTTAGTAGCCCATATCTTATGGAGGTCTTGAAGTCTTAACTTACTGACTCTGGTTCGCATAGCAAATAAAAGTGAGCATTCTTTCCAGCTATTTCAAGTAAGTGCAGATGAAGGGGAAAAAATTGCAGCATTTAAGAGATGTAGTCTGATGGTAGTGTTTTACATGAAATTATGAAGATATCTGCTTTCTTTACTGCTTCTTTTTTATGGTGTTTATAGATGTTTTCAGTGCATTGCTCTTCTCTAGTTATGGCAAGTAGTTGTATTACTACCAGTAAATACTGTGTTTATACAACAGAAAAGTAGCTACAAATAATGTTAAAATTTTATATTTGTTCAATGCAGAAGGGAGTTAATCTCTTAGAGTCCCATTTCTATAGAAAAGACTGAACTCTGAGAGTAGATTCTCACAGTTTTGTTGCTTTTGTTACTTATATCGTACATTTTATAAATTTATTTTTCCATGATAATTTGTGAGAGATCTTCCCTTAAAACTATGAAATACTTTGCTTCTCAGAATGTTTCTGCAGCCTTAAATTCTTGCCAGTGCTAAGGACATGGTTGCAACTTAATGATTCTTCAGGGGAGTAGAAGAGGGGATTGAGCCTGATCTATCTTTATCTGGACCTGAGAATGGCCAGATACTCCTACAACTTCCATCAAGTCATGGGGAAAAGTTCTCTGCTTCTCATCAGGTTTATACCTCTGGCCTTGCCTTTGACTATGACCCTAGTTACAAAAATTAAAGTTTTTTTAAAATTCCTTGCCCTCCCATAGAGAACTTTCTGTCCTGCACTTTTACACAAGAACATTGAGTCTCTTAAACAGAATAAAATTGCCATTTTTGCTGTTATTTTCTGAAATGTGCAATATTCAATGAGCATTTTCAGAAGACATTGGAACAAGCTTTTTCTCCTTAGTAGCTGTGTTCTTAGTCAGCAATTATGGCACTTGAAATCTGGGCTGTGATTATGCCTAACATGGATGACTTCAGTTGGTGGGGAACAGAATGTTCCTCACTCTTCTCTGTGTCAATTTGTCTAATATAGAATAAAAACTATTGAAAAATGTTCTCAAATTTGTGGTTTTGAGTCCTCTAGTTCGTAGCTCCACAAATAATTTACCATTAATTACATTTAAAGTTATCATTGGTTGAAAATAGGAAATGGAATTACTTCTGTGACAAACTGAAATGTTTTGTCCACTTTATGCCTATGATAAATCTGCATCAGTCCATAAACTGTTTGGCCTGTCCTGAAAACCAGTTCCTCAGTGTAGTTATCAAAGGAAAAAAAATCACTTCATGCACTATACTCTTTACCATCATTTGGATGATTATCCTTGATAGTGTGTAGTTTGTGTGTTGGATGTGATATGGTCCCCATCTCATGAATGATTACTGTCTCTGTGACGATATAAGGAAAAAAAAAAAGGGAGGACTCTATTAAAATTTTTGCAAGTTTCAAAGATTCTTATACTTGTTTTAGAAAGCTGTTTCTTTTTTTTAACCTTTTAACCATAAAGAAAAAAAGCATATTTGCAATGTCTTTTTGTCAGAAAACATGTATTACAAACATGCCCCTCTGACTTGGCAATACTCTTACAATGTAGTTTTACTTTCATTGCAGCCAATTCATCATTACATTGCAATAACAGAATACTTTACCTCCTGATGGCTGGTGCTATAGCTAAATGTTCAAGGTCACTCTGTCTTGGATAGATTTTATTTTTAATATACAAAGCATTTTCATTTAGCTAATCCATGATCAAGCAATCTTTTTTTTTTTTTTTGCCCCCCTTTAGTTTCTTTGATAAAACTTGCCCAGGGACTCATTAAATTTTAATTCACAGTACAAACCTAAACTCAGCTCATTCCCTGCAGTGTAGCCTGTTGTCAATTCTTTGTAGATCTGTCCTTTTGTGAAATAATTCCCTATCTTCTACCCCCTTCAATTCTCATGCTAGCCTGGGCATTTTCAGGGAGCTCCATTCACACCTGTCTCCCTGAAAGAATAACATGTTCAAAAATACCAGAGATAAACAGTATGCTTGACTTCTTGTGCTATTTTAGAACAGAGTTCATCATGTAAAAAAGCTGTGCACAGCCTGTTCAGTGTGTTAAGCCTCTTACCTAAAGGCCCAGTCCAGGAAAAAAATGTAAAAACATACTTAATCACTTAATTTTCAAAGCATGAATAATTTTATCAGTGTCAATGAGATTACCAATGCTTAAAGCAAGTGGCCTTGTGTCCTGCCCCAGTGTGAAGGTTCAGAAAACGTTTCTTTTCTTTTACAGCCAAAGATAATCTCATAAATACAATGATTTCAAAAACTGCCAAAAAAAGTTGGGTTGAAGGAGTTCTGGCATTTCAGGCACACTGAATTTCCTGCCTGACTTAGAGATACAGGAAGAAGGCCTTCTATAGAAAGCTGGCCATAAACTGTAATTGCAGTGTATTCTGTTGCTGTGTAATAACAAATAGGATGGTTTTGGTTAGTTGGCTGTTCAGAGGATTGGTTAGTTTGTTCTTTAGTCTACATGTTCTCTTGGCTTATAGAAGTTCTAAAAGGTGCTATCAGGATGAAAAGCCAGTTCTGCAGAGGCTGAAATAAATCAAGGAAAAAAACAACCCCTTATGCTGTTTAATGGAACCACTAAGGCTTTTCTTCCATCTTGACACAATTTTGCTTTCCCTTCAATGGTAAGATTTCCAATAGCTTCCATGGCACCTTCTGTGCCTTAGTATGTTTTAAATATATAAAAGGAGCATATCTTATTTCTAAGCATTCAAAGTGTGAGCATAATTCGTGATGCTGGAAGAGCCTTTATCACAGACTGTTACCTCAAATGTATTGTTGTGACTGCACCTTTCCAAGGTGATGTGAAAGTGATTTGCTTAATGAAATAGATAATTTCAGTTAAGTCCCTCTATCCAAAGATGCCCCTTTGGAGTTCAGGAATAACAACTGGGCAAGCAGCATGATTTGATATAAATTATTAAAGCTAACACTTTATTTGAAACACTGAAGCATGATACACTAGCATGTAACTGAGAGTAAACTTCTGTAAAAAGTTACTTAGATCATTTTACTAAACAAAAAAAATAAAAAGAAAGAAAAAAAAAAAGCTTAATTTTGATAAGCTAAAAAGCCCCCAGGGGAAAAAAATAGTCTACAAATTGTTTCTGTTGGTCCCAACAGATGGCATAATCAGTTTACAAATGTAAATTCAATGAGCAGTGTACATTGCTAAAAGTGTAAATTAGTCATTTATCACTGTTAATCTCCCTTCCTATTCAAATAATAGTTAAAAAAAAAGTTAAAATTCCATTGTGGTACAGAAATAATGTTTTTGAGCCATGTCTTTAAGTGTTTGTTAAAACTTATCTGTGTGAAACAACAACATCTGTTTGCTGCAGTTACTGCTGCTGCTGTTTCAAGAAGCACTGCTGGGCTTGGCCATTTGGGAATTTCTTACATTTGTTGGGAAACTTGCCTTTCTGATTAACTGCTTATGTTCACTCTGATTAGGGTCTCTGAAGAGGCTTAAGTGGGAATCTTTATGGGTGATTTTAGGTTCTTACAAGCAGGGAATTAGTATGTGGCTGGTCTTTTACAGTCTGAATTGCTCTGCCATTGTATGATCAATCATTTCACTGCAGAGGAAAAAGTGGCACACTTTCTTCTAACCTCACTGAAACCTGTAAGTACTTGATTGTATAGTTGCCCTGGGGTTTAGTGTCTCCACAGGTGGAGAGTGAGGGTAAATGTTTGAAATACAGAAAATTGAAGTACTGGAAGACCATATGCAATCTCACGTGGCGCTGTCTAGGAGTGGAAATCAGCATTGGATTACTGACTTCAGTCCAACGTGTGGGTGGGTGGTGGCTGATACAAAAGGGTGCTAAAAATCTCTGAGATGTAACACAGAGCAAATGTGAGTCCCATTTCCCTTGCCTGATCCCACAATGGTTTTACTGTTGCCCTGATGCATACCACAGCACTAAATGTACTGTGGCACTGCTACTGCTGCTTTGCCTTTACCTCTGTGAATCAGAGCATTTGCATCCTACAGGTGGCATTTCAATATTGCATTCATTGCACTGCTCTGCTTTGTAAACTGAGTGCCATCTGGATTTTTTTTTTCCTGTCTGGGAATATCTAAGCACAGCGTAGTTAATTAGTTTAAGACTTTAGGACACATTCTTGGGGCTGTCTTAAAAATAAATAATACATTGTCTATTTGTATTATGTTACAGCAAAAAGAGAACTGGCACTTTCTTCTCTTTCATTATCATGATAAAGGTGAACTTAAAAAAAGAGAAGGAAAAGAAACTTAAAAGAAAAGTTTGTTTCAGTGACCCCCAGTCCAAATGTATTTATGTTTTATGGCAGGTGTTTCAGCAATTATTAGTAATTGGAAAATTAGATGCCATTGCTATAGCAACATCTTTATTCACTAATTGGTTTTGGCACATTATAACTAGCACTAGCTCAGCTAGACACAGTTATTCAAAATGAGACCCGTGAAGACTTGTATGGAAGTGGTGAGCCAGTGGTGCAAGTCAGTACATTAACCTTCCACCTCTTGGTCCTGGGCACAGCCCAGGTTCTCTGTGGGAGCACAAGCAAGACCTTGATGGCCTCATCCGTATTTCTAAAGCAGAAGAAAATAGAAAATTGGTGACATTCTGAGCTACAACTCTTCAATTATCATTTTTCATGTCTATTTTGGCTGTATCAGTTGCTGCAGGGTCAACAAGCTCATGTGATTTTCCTTTTCAGAGTTCTTTTTTGCTGGTTTTCTTGCTTATGTTTGAGTGGGTGATGTGTTTCTTTGCTGATCTCCAAAACTTTTGAACTCATCTTTTCTAGACCTGTCTTGTGCTTTTTTCCTTTGGTTCCTGCAGTGACTATTCATTGGGTTTTCGGGCTTTTGTCACTGAAGTTACTTCCATGTACCATATAACATTAATTTTCTGGGCAATTCTGGTTTCTGTTTGAGTATATCTTTGCATGTGCTTTACAGTAGGTTGGAGCTCCACTGCCATGCTGCAAACTGGAGGATTTTCATACTTTAATAATCTTAATTCCTTCCTGAGCTGTGAGAGGTACAGCTTCCTATGCAATTTTTTCTCTTTTGGTTTTTTTTTTGTTTGGTTTTTTTGTTTTGTTTTGTTTTGCTTTTTGGGTTTTTTTTAAATTCTCTTCTCTACCTCTGCTGGATTTTGTGAAGATTTTGAAGTCTTGGAGGTCAGTAGAATTTGAAAGTGAGCAGCACTTTCAAATCTCTTTGTTTGTCCCTGCCCTGTCCATACACTGTAGATGATCTTCCCATCTACCCTTCCTTCTGTGACTGTAGGTGCCTTGTGAAGGGCAGAGAAGGGTTACTTAATAACTCTAGTTTCTTGGTAAGTTACCTCCTCACCATTCATTCTCTACCTTTTCTCTGTCAGAATCTTTCTGAGTTAGTGAAAAAGAATAGCTTTTCAAGGCAAGATAGTGTAAAATTTTTCCTGCTGTATGTCTGGCTCGGGAAGGTATAGTGGCAGTGTGAGTAGGCATTTTAATCTGTTGGAGAAAAAGAAGATTCCTGTTTGGGATGCATGGGTGCATGAGTTAGATTGAGAAGTTGTGTGTGTGTATGTGTGTGTGTGTACACAAATATTTCAAGTTACTCAAAGTACAGTTAAAGCTGTGCCTCTTTTCCCTGCAAGCTAACAGTGGGCTTATGTGCCAAAATATTGAAATTGTTTGCCATAAAATTGCCAATAATTTTTCATTCTCGAATATGTTTTTAGTGGGTAGTGAAATAAACAATTTTAATCATAAGACTTTAACTTCAAAAAAAGCAATTCTGTTAAAAAGGGGTCGCTATTTGAAGGTGCATCATTAGAACACTGGATAATATGTAAATGAGAGTTTGATTTCTAAATGTAACAAGTTGCTGTTAATCATGTCTTGGCAGCTTTTAAATAGTTGTCACAGTGATAATTTTTTTGTTTATAATAGTAAAAGATTTGATGAGATGCATTCTGATAAGTACTTAGAGGTACAAGTTCTTTGATGTGATGACAAATACACTGTTGGTACTAGAATGAGAAACTTTTGAGTTCTAAGGCATAGAGCATATTGAAAGTTAAAGGATGAGTAGGGTTGTTGCCCTTGATTTCTTTTTATTAATTTATATGTTTGCTAATTGAGGAGACAGAAAAAATATGCCCTGGACCCCCAGAAAAATGGTTGTGTTTATTCTTCGTGTTCTTGGTAATACCTCCTTTTCACTGCAGTAAACATTCTCTAAAAGTAAATGGAGAACATTTTGAAAACCCGTGTTGGTTATTATAACACCCACTCTAGGACAGTTTTGTTCATCACAGCTGATATTCTGTTCTTAATAGCTGGTGAACTTTCCTTGTAGCCTCAAAGCTAAAAAAAATCAACTTGTAACTTCTTGCATTGTCATCCAGGTTTGAATTCTATAATGTTTAATAACCTCCTTTCCAATAGTTGTTCTTTTTTTCCCATCTCTAATCTCCTCTGTTTTGTAGTGGTTATCCCTGTGATTTGGGAAGTTATGAAATTTCAGTTAGAAGGCTCAACACAGCTTGAGTGTGTCTCTAGCTGCACAGACTTCCAATCAAATGAGACTTGCAAAGATCCCCAAACCTGAACCCAAAATGTCTGCTGCAGTTTGGAGTTCAAAGTAGAAATGTCATTTGCCTTATTTTCAGTCATGTTTCAACCTGCATTTGTTAGAAGTGATTTCCAAACCTCATCATCCATAAACTGCCAAGATCTTGACTTGGCATTGTTACTGTTCTAATAAGAGAAGCAGGCTCTTAGGCCATTACCTCCTCCCTGGTTTGTCCATTTCTTCTGTTGCCTCATTTTTGTCCCCACCTATAGTTTCCTCTTGTTTTATGCTTCATTGATAAATCTTAGTAAAATAGGTACTGAATTTTAATATATTAAGTGCTAAATGGACTTTTCCATTTCGGGACTGCATAAAAATATTAGTGCAGTTGCAGAGTGTGGGAAGGAAGAAATGTTTTGTGCCAAATTAGGTTTTGCTGTGCCACACATGCTTTGTGTGAAGCATGCAGCATGATATTCTTAGGAAAATACGCATTAACGAGGTATCAGGGCATCTGACAAGCAACAGAGGCAAGGGATTGAGTTATGTTTTAATGTAGTTACATTGTATTCACTTGTTTTGAAAATGCTTTTGTATAAGAGGTTGGAAAAACAGTGTTCAGCTGGTTATTTTTAGATAAATGTTGGGGAAGGGACAGACTCAAATGGAAGAGAACGTGTGTGTCTGAAAGGTGTGCCAGCCCTCACACTGAAAGAAATATAATATCAGGTAGGAGCAGAGGAATAGTAATAGCACCACACGGGTTGTGTGGTAAGAGAGTGATTCCCTGTAGTTGTGTTATGGGTTTGTAGGATTTTTGCAATAAATTCCTTCAATAGGTGAGATGCTATTGAAGCACTGTGCTAAAATGCTTCTGTAAAAAGCTGACGGGCAGCCCTATATTATAGAGAATCATAGAATGGTTTGGGTTGGAAGGGACCTTTAAAGGTTATCTAGTCCAATTCCCCTGCAGTGAGCAGGAACATCTTAATCAGGATCAGAATCTTTAGCAGGTTGCTCAGAACCCCATCTGACCTAGTTGAGAATGTTTCCAGGCATGAGATATCCACAACTTCTTGGGGCAACTTACACCTGTGTTTTACTACCATCACTATGAAAAAACTTCCTTGTATCTAACCTAGCCCAAATTGACCCTCCTTCAGTTTAAAACCATCACCCCTTGTCCTATTGCAACACACCCTGCTGTGATCTGTCCCTGTCTTTCTTGCAGGCCCTCCTTAAGTACTTGAACATTGCTATAACGTCTCCCTGGAGGCTTCTCCAGGCTGAACAACCCCAATTCTCCCAACCTTCTCTCATAGGAGAGGTGCTCCATCCCTCTGATCATCTTGGTGTCCCTCCTCTGGATCCATCAGGCCCGTGTCCTTCCTGTGCTGGGATCCCAGAGCTGCTGCAGCCCTGCAGGGGGGTCTCACCAGAGCAGAGCAGAGGGGCAGAATCTCTCCCTGCCCTGCTGCCCACACTGCTCTGGATGCAGCCCAGCACACGTTTGGCTCTCTGGGCTGTGAGTGTCCATTGCCAGCTCATGTCCAGCCTCTCATCCCCCACCACCCCCAGGTCTTGCTGGGCAGGGCTGCTCTGGATCTGTTCATCCTCCAGGATGATACCAGGGATTGACTTGATCCAGGTACAGGACCTGATACTGAATATCCCTGTTGAAGTGAGATTGCCGTGTGCCCACTTCTCAAGCTTGCCCAGGTCCCTCTGTTTGGCACCCTGTCCTTTGGGTGTGTCAAACACACCACTCAGCTTGGTGTCCTTGCAAACCTGCTGAGGGTGCACTCAGTCCCACCTTTGATGAAGATATTTAACAGTCCTGGTCCCAGTCGACCCCTGAGGAGCTCCACTCACTGCTAATCTGCATCTGGACTTGCCAGAAGAGGTGAAATACCCTATTACCCAGGTGAACATAGGTCAAATTAACTCCTATAGATATAAAATTGAAAACAAAGACAAGAAACAGAAAAGCTAAATCTAAAGCAAACTTTTGTGATTGACTGTCTGTTCAACAAAGAATTTTTTTATTGTATCAGTTCAAAAGCTCAGATGTTGAAAAAAAGTGGATCAAAGCATGCACACATTAATCAGACTGTGGTTTAGATACAGGAATCATAAAAATTTTTGTGGTTTAATTTTCCTGATGGGATTTTTATAATTATTATTATTTTTAAGACTTAACTGGCAAGACATTCCCATCTGCATAATTTGGGAACAAAAAAAGAAAGATTTACTTTTTAAGGGAAAACAATAGTTAGAAAAGATAGCTGTCTTTGGGAGCTGAGAAATTAAGATGTTTACTACCTGGAATTGGAAATTAAATTCTGAGAGCTTGTCATACTGCCTGTAAAAGAAAAATCAAAATGTGATGTATCTCAAATCATGTCTCTTTTCTTGTGTAGGATGTGTTTTATTTATATTTTAATTTGCTTTTGAAAAGAAGCTGAATCAACAGACTGAAGAAAGGGAAGTCTTCTTTGTTTCAAGGTGATACAAATTAATATACACTCAGCAACAAAATCGTTCTCAAGTAACAATTTTTTTCAGCTTTGGGCATAACAGATGAACTTGTATCCAATATTTTTTTTATTTTTTATTACTGGATAAGGATGATGATGTTTGATACCTCTTTGCCCATCTCATCCCCACACCCCTGCAGCAGTGTTTTGTAATGTGAGCATTTACCAGTTAGGTCCAGGAGTCCTGACATGGGGGCCATCAAACATTGATCAGTGGCAATTGTTTTCACAATGACTGAGATACTTCATCTTATAATAACCATTCCTTTTCTTTCTTGCCAGTCCATCATCTTTGTTTGTGTATAATCATATTATTTCTTTTATTTGTAGATAATTATTTTTTAACAATAATCCACATTCCTAATAGAGCCATTCAATTAGTTTAATAACTCTTGTTATTTATATTAATGAGTTAATGGTGTTAGCTACCTATACCATTTGCTACAAATAACATTGAAATTAATTTAAATAAGCAGAAGCTTTTACAATTATTCTCCTATCATGGTGGATTGTGAGTACCTGCCTTCATGTAGGCAACTAATTGATACAGAGAGCACTCTACTCTTGAGCTTAAACAAGAAGAATATGCTTTGGGATGAGAAAAACTTCCTGTGACTTTTGGTCAGACCTGTAGTGTAATCACATCAAAACTTTGGTAATCACATTTATGGTGATTTGTGCAGGGTTCATATTCACCCCTTGAAAGTAGGAAAATGAGTTTGACTTGCTGGGCTACTTCTGACAGTGACAGTTACAGGAAATAGTGTACAGAACCATGGAAGTATTTATGTGTGTGGAAGGGTTTATGTAATGTGGCAAAGTAAACATTGCAGATCTGCACTTTCTAGGCATGTGAATAGATTTGTAGCTTGCAAGAGGGAGAAAAGTCCACATTTAAAATGTTGTTATCATGTTTTAACCTCAGCTATCTACCACACAGCACTTGCCTATTCCCTCTCCAGTGGGACAGGGGGGAGAATCAGAAGGGCAAAGATAGGAAGCTCATGGGTTGAGATACAAACAGTTTACTAGGTAAAGCAAAAGCCACACATACAAGCAAAGCAAACCAAGGAATTAATTCAGTGCTTCCCATGGATAGGCAGGTGTTCAGCCATCCCCAGGACAGCAGGGCCTCAGCACGTGTAACAGTGACTTAGGAAGACAAGCACCATCCCTCCAAATGTTCTCCCCTTTCTCCTTCTTCCTCCCTCTTTATATACTGAGCATGTGTTCATAGAATGTGGAATATCCCTTTGGTCAGTTTGGGTCCTGTCTGGGTCTCCTTCTAACTTCCTGTGCACCCCCAAATTCCCTTCCAGCATGACTGTATGAGAACCAGAAAAGGTCTTGGGTCTGTTTAAGCCTTGCTCAGCAGTAGCAAAAGCATCTCTATATTATCCTACCTGTGTTCAGCACAAATCCAAAAAGTAGCTCCATCCTAGCCACTGTGAAGAAAATGAACTCTACTCCAGCCAAAACCAGCACTGTTCATTGTCATATATTTCTTTTTAACATTAACACTGTTTTTTAATAAAACCACGGAGGGGTTATTTTAAGAAATAAATGAGCTCTAGTCAAAATATGAGCTGAGCTGAAAAGGTAGCTGTAAATATGTGCCTCAGCATTATGTTCTGATTAAATTAAAATTTGAATATGAATCCCTAGGTATTTAGTTAAGCTTTGTACAAACATTTACTGCAGCATTATGCTCTGATCTAGATATAATTATCCAATGGTCTTTGCCCTTACCTCTATTGAATTTTTAATTTAGGGGTGGTTAAGTCAGAATTTATTGTTGACAAGGGGCTTTGAGCAGGAGGGGGAACTGTGTAACCCACAAACGTCTCCTCCAACTAGAATGGTGTGGGTTGTGTAACAATAAATCAATAGGGTGTGCATATATCTATACCATACTGTTATTCCTGAATGTTTTTGGATGTTCTGTATACACTTCTAATGCATATTTATATATCTGAAGATAGTTGTATTGACAAAAGCAATTGCTAAAAATGAGAATAAATTTCAAAAACAATCATTTGTGGTTTTGCCTCTCTTGGAATCTAGTGAATAAAGTTTCCCATTGTTCATGCAGTGAGTAACTTAGTGCTAAATAAGAGCAGTCTTCAAAAAAATCCCAGCCCGGTGTAGCCATGTCTCAGAATCACTGTGTTTGCTCCTGAAGAATATCAGATTCACCCACAAGGGTTGCTGCCAGGTAGAGTGGTCACATATGGAATGATATCCACTCCACCTGGAAAGGCAACATGCACTGAGAGGCAGTGTGGTACCCAGGACTTCTTAAGCCATCCAGAGCCCTATAGTAAACATAGGTCAGCAAAAAGTATTTTTCTGACACGAAATAAATTTAGATGGTGGAGAGTTTCTTCTGTGACCACACTATCTAATGTATGTGGTGATTTATAGCATTGAAAGTCTCTAGTTGTCCTTAAAATAGGTGCTAAAGTGACTTGCTATATAATGTGATGAATTACATTGCTGATGCTTTTAAAGAGTTCATTAATGTTTTGCCAAACAATGGCTGAACTTCACTTTGCAGAGTTGGATGTCATAGTTATGAACCAGGTACAAGACAAAAAAGTGATAAATTTAGTTAGTGTAAGAGGACCTAAATCCATGAGGTCAGCCTGGATCAGACTGTCAGCAGAAGGGTGGCAGGAGCATGGGGCTTAGAAGAATGGGAGAAGAGGTGGAAGTTCACTAAGTCCTGGGGCTGCCCATTGGAAATTCAGTGTAAATAGGAGCAATTTACTGAAGCGTGTACAGAGGATATGCTTTAAAGGAAAGATGTCATAGGTATTAGTGCCTAAGAGACCTGAAAAATCAAGTTCACAAAAGACTTAAATGAGCAAAGCAGGGTGGCTTTAAAAAGACTTGTGTAAAAATGAAGGCAGGGACAGCAAAATTCAAGTTCCCTTAAGTCTCCCAAAAAGAGAAAGAATCAGAAGATCAAATGAATGAACAATTATGTAACATAATATCTATAGTGTTAACGAGATATCTGCAAATGAGTTAATATTTTCCTATTTAATTTTTGTATTCTACTTACAAAAAATTGTCTTTAAATGTAAGAAGACTATTTCAGCAGATGTTGGGGCATGCAGAGACCGACAATTTATCAGAAATTTCTACCTAAGTAACTTGAACAGTTTTTTGTCTCTTGAGAGGCAGTACAAGGAAACATTCAAGTTAGAGGGGAGCTAGCTGTACAGAAGCATTCCTTGGATTATCCATTTGAAACATGTATTCTATCACTATCAGGTAAGGGATTGTAAGTACCCAGAAAGACTGTTACTGCCTTGTCTGATTGTGTCTAGATCTAAGGTAGAATTGTAGCTTGGCCATATGAGATTGCAATCCAAACTCTGGTGTGAAAGTGTATTTTAGGATCCTTTACTTATATGTGGAAGCAGATTGCTGAAAAGTACATGTAAATGTTGATTCAGAGTTGAAAATGTGCCAAGAGACTGCTAGTAAAATATTTACTGATAACTTTAAGATGGAAATATGTCTTCCTTATTGAGCTATAAGTTCAGATTGGAATGCGTTTTGAGGAGGAACATATTTATAATAACATATCTAAAGTCTATTTGCTCTCGGGGTTATTTTCTTTTAGTAATTTGTTCATGCCTTGCACAGCTTTCAAAAAAATGAAAATAAATGTATGTGATCATGTGCTATCATCTTCAATTGCATATACATTTGAATATTTTGGAATTGTATGAAGGCCTTACATTATTTTATGCCACCACAGGAACAAAACATTTTTTCCACTTTCTTTGTTAAAGGTAAAGCACATTGTGGTCTGAAATCTAATAAAGGAAAAAGACATAAATGATAAGCAGTTTTTTTATCAGAGGGAATGTAAAGACTGAATGTTGGCCATTATTAAAGTTGGATAATGCTACAGAAGATATTGAGTTGTAAACAATTGTCTGAAAAATAATGGGAGGGTTAGTTGAGGTTTCTTTAGCATTTTCTAATCGCATCACTCTGAAAAGAAAATTTCTCTTCTGCTTGAGCTTGGCTTTAAAGCGCTGGTGTTCCTTTTAGATACTTCTGTGTTTTGACTCTAATTTTTCATTTATATTTGTTCAGATGATTTCTCAATCTTTCTATTCTTCCAAAGTCTCAGGATCTCCCCATCTCTGGATTCAGCTTGTCAAAATGACCTTCAAGGATGGATAGTTTCTATATAAGTAGAAATGGTCTCAGCACTTAAAATTTTAAATGGGAAATTTTTAAAATAAATTTTTAAGTGGCTTTTTTTTTTTTTTTTTAATTAGAAATTGAGTTAAGACTAAAAGGTTGTATACGAATTTCAGGTAGAAAACAGTATTCTGTCTGGCATAGTCCCATTGAATCAGCTCACACAAAAAAATGGGTCATGTGACAAAAGCAGATTTTTCCATCGAGATAGTAAAAATCTTGAAACCAAAATGAGTGCAGGTTGAATATGTATAGTAAAATCCAATGATCAAGGTGTTCAGGAATTAGTTTGTTGCGCCAAAATTGAAACTTTGAAGAAAGAACCTGAAGTTTGATGGAAGTCTGCATCTCTTAGAAACTGGTGGCGCCATATCTGAAGACATGCTCATGTCATTATATTCGATTAACTTACATATATAAAACCTTTTAAGAGATACTGCATTGGAAAAGTAGTAGATCCAAGGCAGCCTTTACTGAACTCACTCCTGAGCTCAGAGTAGCAGCAGAGTACTCTGTGTTACTTCATTGACACACTCTGCTGGTGAGGTGCTGCAAGTGAAAGCCATCACACCAAAGCACATCTTGCCACTTTAATATTCACTCTCTTTATGAAAGAAACATATTCTATTCTTACAGGTGAATGTGGCACTTATACGGCAACTCTTTCTGTCTCTAGGAAATCTTACAGTGATATTTTGCCATTATGTACTGATGTGAAATTATCTTTCTTAGCAGTTGTGAGATCAGTTGACTTTTTATTTTTTAATACGGTAATAACAAACACTTCAGTATTACCTGTCTTCTAAGCCTGTGTGTTTTAGTTTCTGAAACATTCTGTGGTATTTGTCTGATTTCTGTGATGAGAAAAAAGGGATATGTTCATATTCCAAGTTCATGTCAAGCTACTGTGTGCTAGGGAAACTTCTAGGGGAAGTGTTGCATATCATGAGTTAGATGCTTTTAAAATCATAACATGAGGTTGGGATGGTTTAGAGGTTTTGGGTTGTTTGGGGGCATGTCTTTTTTTTTTTTTTAATCCACCTTTTAACCGTGTAGTAGGTGGGTTCATGCTCTAAGGGAAGAGAGGGCATTTATTGGAAAAACATTCATTTGATGGGAAGCAAGCTCTTCTTATTTCTGACATTGATTGGTCTGTTGTCAATACACATCTTTGTGGAGATTCCTCATAGAAAGTGACAGAAAAAGAACAGCAAATATCTGTGTAGTTATGCTGCAGAGGGGGTATTTAGCTATATTGGTTTGATTGTTTCATATATTGCAGTACTCAGATTTTCAAGTTGCTCAAGGTGAACTCAGAGGACTTCGGTCACTATATTCAGTTAATAGCAGGTGAAATCATAACTTTAAAGTTCAGACAGATGTAGGAAACGTATAAAATTGGTAAAGTATTTTTAGTGAAAAGCTTCCTTTGAACAGCAAACTAATATATACTTGAATATTTTGCTTTGTTGAGGAGGTGGAATTATGAACCCTTTTCACTTGGACTTTCTTGCTAGTGTTGTCCCAGAATAGCTACAGTCATAAATATTTAGACTGGCTGGTGTTTTCAGTCATTACTTTGAAAAGCTGACAGTAACTTCTGTTCAACGTGAGGATGTGAGAAACAAAACAGCAGTGGGAACTAAATGCCATATTCCCTTATAGAGTTCATTGGAGTTTTCAGTGAATGCATAACTGCAACTTCTGACAGAAACTGTGTCATACTCTCACCTTGACAAGATTAAAAATTGATAGTGTTTTCAAAAAGAACTGAGTTTTGTAATGTTCTGGTTGCATTTCTGAAAGCTAAGTGAAAAGAAATTAGGAATGACTGACTGAAGGAATGTAAACGGAACAACTGTATATCTGCTTGTCTGGTGTATAAAATCCACATTCATTTTAGAGCTGCCTTGGGTAATCAAACATTCCTGCATTAACAATGAAGGGATGCTGCAGATATATTATATGAAGGCAGAAAAGATAAAAGTCTCTCTTACTTTCCCTTTTGAGAAACAGACTGTAGCACTGAATTGCTTGGCACAGGAATGTATAGAAAAATTAGTCTATGCCCTTCTTTCACTGAGAACATAGGAATCTCTGCTAAGCATGAGTTAATTACTGGTTAGTGCTTAGTTCAGCATCTGATGCTATGGTAAATATTAAATAAGTTAATCTGATTGCGTAGAGTACTTAAGCCTCAAGCAGCCCTGGCCCACTCAGGCCAGCAAGTGCTTCAGACTGAAATCTCAATATATTTTATGACAAAGGTTGTAAGATGGGAGCAGGAATCAAGACCGGAGCAGGTGTTTTTTCTTGTCATACTGTGTTCTTGAGCAAAGCAGTCCTGAAAACTGCCTTCATTGGCCTTCTGAACAGGCCAGGTGTTATAAATGAGGCATCCTGACAATTCTAGAGACTTCCAGATCTTGATGGGTACCTGAGCTCCAGCTTGTCAGGTACTGACATTTGTTTTCTCCTCACATGTGTATTCAAGAATACCTTTAAAGTGTATAAAAATCAGTGCCATCTGAGAGGTGCTGTTATCTATTTGGTCTCTCAGTTAAAATTGGGAAGCAAAAAGTTGGGGAAGGATTCACCACTTACAACTTCAGATGAGTGTGCTAACTTGGGTAAACCATTAACTTAGTAACTGCAAGGTAACTCGTCGTTTGCAATGCCTCTACATTATTCATAACATTATCTTTGTGTAAGGTTCTGCATTTCTATGAATCACAAGACTTGGAAAACTCAGTACAGTATTGACCACTGAGAGTCCTGGATGCTTAGAATTAAGCATTATAGCACATAGAGAGGACAGAAAATAAGTTCTATGTGGCTGAAACTGTCGAACTGTGATAAATTCTAGCAGAGCCCTAATTTCCTATGGAGACTATTTGAAAACTGGCTTGGTTTTTAAAAAAACACTATTACGGGGGCAGATAATACTGAAGGAAAACATTTATTTCTGGAGCGTGCACAGAAAAAAGGAAAAGAAGGCCTGGTTAAAAGATAAAGGTATACATCCTTCCCCTGAGAAGGCCAATTACACTGGAAATCATAAATGTGAAAAAGTAATGCAGTCAAATTCATTGGCATCTTTCTTTTCAAAGGAGCAGTATGTAATTAGAAATACAGAATTTGTATCAGGAGTGATGATAGTAACCAACAATAAGTAATTAGGTTCCCAAATTCTTTGGTACAATCCAGATGTAAATTCAAATTATAGAAAAAGAAAAAAACCTCTTTTGGCTAAATAGGCAAGCAGTCCCTTAAGCATTGTCAGACCAATTTACTTTGTGCTTTTTGTTTTGTGTATATGATTTCACAAATCGTTTCAGTGTCCTTAAATGGTGATCTGGAAACTTACTTTTAGGAGGTACCTTAATAAAAGGTACCATGGTGTACCTCAGCTTTTCTAGAAAGCTGCCCTTTAAGCATTCAGAATAACTTAGAATTCGAAGAATGGGAAGACAGTGGTACTGCCCTTTTTTCTTCAGTATTTCTAGCTTTGGTTTAGATAAATGTACTTAGTATCTCATATAACTGTATTATGTTTTGAAACAGTTTTTTAAATACTGGAAATTGTAGGTAAAACCTTAGCAGCCACTGAAGAACTTGTCATAAGTGCTAAATGTACAACAGAATTTGATACCCAAACCAGTTTGTCCTTTGGCTACTCTGAGAAGTTAGCTGGAGGTAAAAGTGGGCTTTGACAGTGCTGAAATAATTCCATAAAAAACTGTGGGGCTGGGGGATAGTTCAGTTGTAGGGCACTGTGTCTGCCCTGGAGGAAAGGGCTTTGAGCACACTGCGTGTGTGCATGTTTTCCTGACAAATAGGAGAGTACACTGCCTTTTCCTGGCAGCCTGGCAACCTTAAAAACAAGGGATGCAGCTGGTGGGTTTTTTGCTGCCCCAGCACAAGTTAACCCCAGCTTGTCCCCTTGGCTCCTTGTTGCCGTGATTGTGATCCCCTTACTTCAGTTTCAGGAGGGGAGTCTTGGGTGACAAGCTTGGGATGTAGTGAGACAAATGTTTTCTCCAGAGCTACCCTGCACTGCATGTGGCCACAACATGGCAAGCTGTGGTCTTAGTGGCATAGCCATGATACCTAAATGAAGAATAATCCTAATTATTCTGGTTTTCCTTAAAAATGTGGTACAGGAATCAGTGATTTGAAGGTGGTTCTTCTACAGGGTTCTCTAGATATGCATATATATGCTTTGCTCATCCTAGGCAAAGGAAAATGGAATTTCATAAGACCTGAAAGAGAAAATTGTCTCCAAGAACCAGTGCCTTGCCCTGTCTAAATGTCTGGTAAATCAGTTCCCAGTCTTGACTTCAAAAAGGTAATGGAAGTCAAAATGGAAGCCAAGATCCACTCAAGTCTCATAAGTTTCAGGTATTTGACCAGTTTTTTTTTAAGGCAATATAAATATTACTGTAATTAGTCATCCTTGGCTACCCAGTCCAAATGATCAGTAGACCCTTTTACATTGGGAAGAAGGATGCAGTCTTGGACATCAACTCAAAACTCTGATTCATGATCTAGATTCAGAATGAGACAACATTGTTTTTAACAGTGCTTTTCAAATTTTATATGCGAGAGTTTCTCTTTACCTAGTCATCTCCTTTCTTTCACTTGTTGGTTTGTTTTTCTGGGATTGGTTTGTTGCTTTGAGGGGAGTGGGCTGAGGGAGATTGTGGGAATAGGGAAATGACACTGGGAAGAGATGCGTGTACAGATCCTGACTGGTGTGATTTGCTTGGCTTTTGGTTCGTGCTTTGTTTACATGTACAGCTGGTATTTCAGAGATGGGTGGTAATTGCTGGTGTAATACACAAAAGATGAAGCACTCTATCTATTGGAAGAGTGTACTCTGTGTATTGATCAGGGATTTAATAGAGCTGCTTCCTGTCAGCTGGCATAAAACTGACCCAGTGAGAACATGTAAAAAGAATTATGGAGACAAAATGAGGAGGAACTGGCAGGAACCAAACAGTATGGCACACACTCTCCTTTCCTACCTGTTTGAAACGTACCTTCCAGCAGTGACAGTATCAGCTGAGACATTGGTGTCGTTCTTATTATTGTAAAGGAATTCGTATTAATATATACTCTATACATTGTCCTTTCCATCAAATTTAATTTTTGACAAGTGTGAGCATGCCTGTCTTATGCTGATACTTTTTTCCTGTCTCCTTTCTTTCTCTTTTCTCTCTTTTTGGTTCGTTGTGTTCATTGATGGGTGGATTACTCACTATAATTTATGTTTATCTGAAAATAGGAACTGCAGTTCTTCAGTAACAATCAACTCCTCTATCTAAACAGTCTCTATTTCAATTCACTGCCTTCATTTTCTTCATGTCCTGTCATTTTTTTCATTTGCTGCTGCTGTTAATCTGACATCCTTTGCTCCAAAAAAAAAAAAAAAAATGTGTTTTATTTACAGGGCACAGCATTTGGAAGTGCTCCTGTACCTTCTCGCAGGCAATTATGTGAGTCTCTTCAATTCCGCTCTGTGTTGTAAAGATGACTATGTGTTCATGTGCTGTAGCATGGCATGCCAATCTAGAGTTAATGCCCTGAGGTCAATATTCAACCAATGGTGTTGTATATTGCCTGTAATGTGTTTGTAGCTAACAGCTTCTATTGACCCCTTCTTTATTTCTTCGTTGTGTTTTGTTCAACACATCATGAAATGGGGCTGCGCTGTGCACTATAGACTTGCAAGCAGGGAAGAAAATACCATAATGACTCAAAGTCTGGAGGGGAATAAGAATAGTGTTATCATGTTATAATGTGTGCAACATAGTAATGAGTAATATTGTTAAAACTAAATAATTTCCTTTTCCTGTTTTTCAAATTAATTTCTCCATTGTGCAGACAAAAGGGAAAAAAAAAGAATCTGGACCTCAAAAAACAAAGAAACAAAAATCAAACAATATGGTGTAAGGCAGACATTACTGAGACTAGTTGTATTCCTTATAGGACTTTCCTTCTAATTAATTTGAAGAACACGTCCATCTGCTGAGTTGGGGAGAAAAGGGAACTTTTAGAAAGGGATTTCGTTATTTTTTTTCTTAAATCCATTGAAACTATTGATGATAAATAATCTTTCTTTTAAATTAAATTCCCTCATCATCCACCAAAACCCCAAGAAATCACAAACAAAATGTACTATATATTTTAAAAAAAGAAAAAATAAAAAAAAAGAGAAAGGCTTGCATTCTAATTCCAGATGATCTCTCCGCTGCATTAACAGTGTTCAGGTGTGAGTGTGTATATTGAATATAGATCCTCAGACTTTGAGATGAGGGCTTTCTTACATTCCTTATTTCTGTCTTTCTCCTCCTACCTTGAGTTAATGTCCATCCTAAAGGCATTGGTGTCTTCCATATGCATATAATGAGCTACAGCCATGCACTGCATTATTATAATTACTGTGCACTGCATCACACTGCTGAATGTGAAACAGATTCATTATAATACAACATTACAGGCTTATTCATAAATACAGTGCAGTTTGACTGATGCTTCATTGTTGGCAGTCTTGAAACATGTTGCTTGTGTAAATTCACTGGTGCTGTTCTTGTGTATTCCTAGGAAAACATACAGCATTTGTCTATGAGTGTGGGTCTTGCAAAAGTAACCAAAAATATGATCTGTATATGACTGTCCTTTCTTCTGTGCAATTATCTAAGATGTTCCTATCCTACTGGGTATATCTAAGGGAAGAAAAAAATACCAAGATGTAGCATTCTTCATGAAATATAATTGTGCTCCTATTACAGTTATTTAAGATATGGTGAAAAAATTAATATTCTCACTGTGTCCTTCAGAAGAACAATGCTGAAGTTATTTTTCATATATGTCACTTAGCAGTCTGCTAAAATGAAAATTTGAATTTCTGTCTAGCTTACTCTCTTTTGAATTTGTCCTGCTACTGATTCATATGATTAACAACCTCGGTGAAGACTTTGGAAACACACTGAAACATGCTTTAACATGCTTAGTTATAAATAATCAACAGGTCCACTTCCTTTCTTGTATGGAGCCCCTATTTAAGGTGAATGGTGAAGTGTCACAGAATTAAGTGTCATGGATTTGAGCACAAGGGAAGGTGTGGAAAGCACAAAACATGTTTTATCTGGCAAAAACAGGTTAAAATTTCTGTAACAAAATGAAGATGCAGAGCTCTGAAATACACAGAGGAATGGATAATGGTTGGGTTAAATATGTGGATGAGTGGGCTGGGAGAAGTGGTCAGAATTTCCACTCTTTCTTGATGAAATAACAGTAAGAATAACATCACTGAAATGGTGAAACATGAGAAGTTTAAAGCAGCATATATAGAATGTGTCAACAGCTTAACTTTGAAGCAAAAGGAAACAAAAAGCCCCCTGTAAATAAGGGAACTCATAAGAATTAGGTGAGCTACTTCAGCCAGTTGTTTCCTTCTTTTACATGTTTTGGTAGGAAGAAATTATATAGAACTATAAGTGTGTTGTGGTAAAGGTCTAATAGAAAAAATGAGAGCTTGAACATCCTGACATTGTCTTTTACTTGCTGGGGATAACTTTTCTGGTCCTTGCAAAGCACTGGATGTTACTGTTCGTGTGCCAAAATGGGAAATGAGGATGTGTGGGAATCCAGAGCAGCAATGCTACTGAATAAGTGCCTTGTCCTTTTACACTGAAACTGAAAGGCAGCAGGAATGTTTTCTTCCAGGTGATGTGACCAGTGATCCTACAGTAACTCTGCTGCAGTGGAAGAGGCAAGAAAGAGTAATCTGATCTCAGTTCATGTGAGATGTTTTAGACTACAGGGCACTTGTGACTGCTTGACCTGCAGAGTGAGCAGGGGGTGCCCAGTAGTGGGGCTGGAAGTCACTGGGAAGTCGCCTCTGGGCATCCAAAGCTGCCACAGACATTGAGAGGCATCTGTGCCATGCTTGTTATGGCATTTGCTCTTGGAGCTCGGGGCCCCGAGGAACTGCTGGTGAAATGTGGCAAAGCAGTGAATGGTTGAGGCTGAGATGCTGTTTATAAGCCATTTTAAAATAAATATCTTCTACTCATAGGACATTTTAACACTCTGGCTATAAACTCTGAGACACTGAGTATAACAATAACAAATAAATTACAATGTAGGAGTTAAGAATCCTTTCCACACCATAAAAGCTTGCCTTCTGAATTTGAATAGATTGGAACTTTGTTTCTGTTTTACAATAAAGACACCAGCAGGAGTGGAGAAAAAAAGTAATGTACAATTCAAACTAACAAAAAATATGAGAGCATCTGTAATTATTAGCAACCAAATAAGATACAAGGACAGAAGATAAACTGAATGGGGAGTACAAGGTCAATATAGATATCCTCAGAAGTCTAATGATAGCTGTCTGACTGAGCTTTGGTCATTGGAGTACTGCTGACCTAAAGGCAAAACACAGATTTACAAAATACAGTTATGACTAAATAAAATGTAGTATCAAAACAAAATGTAGCTGCAGATTTTTTAGCAGAATTGCACTATGATTGCCTTAGGGAGAAAAAAGCTCTCATGTTTTCTCCTGTTGCTTGTTCATCACATGGAGTGGAAGTACAAATACCCCAGTTAAATACATGGAGTAGAGAAAACCCACAATTCTGAAAACACATATGTTTGTGGCAAGATTTCCTTCAAACTGCACCCTTATCCTGCAAAAGTGCATATTAGAATCAGGACTGTAGGTTTATATAATGTATTAAAGCATAGTACATCTTGTACCAGATGACAATCTTTAACATTTTTATGTCTGTGGTCCCTTTTGTATGTACAAACATTTTTCCTTATTTGACCTGAAATGTTCTCAGACTGAAAGTCATTGTTAATTGAATGTGACAGTGGTAGTACGTTTTTAAAATATACATAATCGTTTACATGTAATTTGGGAAATGAAAAATGCTTGCCTGTTTTGATTTGCACTATTTTGAAGAAATCAATGAGAAGAAATAGCATAGGAGGAGCCTTGCTATAATAGATGTTCCTGAAACAGAGTAGGAAGGCATCAAAAATCAATACAGTTATGTGGTACTTGACAATCAGCTTTACAGACAGAAAAAAAATGGATCAGATGCTTGAAATATAACATCCAAAGAATTTCTTGCCATCTAATGATAAGGAAAGCACCAGAAATAAGTGCAGCTAAACTAATCTTCTTGGCTTGGAATTTTATACAAAGAAAAAATAAAAATAAACCAACCTAACATGAAAACTAAGGGATTCTTAGTTGGTTCATAAATGGCATTTTAATGCAATCTCATGAAGTTTAATTGCTTAGGACAAATACAAACACATCATTTTAAATTGTGGTGATTTTAGTTGCAGCAAAAAATGTGTAGAACTGAAATTACAAGAATTAAATTCCTAATGTAGACAGTTGTACTTGTCCACTGTCAAGTTATTTCAAAGCACTAGACAGCTTCTTTGGTCAAGCAGAAGGAGAAAACAAGGAAATAAGAAAAGTGAAGTGAACTACTTTTTTGATTCATGGTGCATTGCAGAGGAAGAAATCTTTTTCAATGGAGTGGTTTTCTGATAAAGAGCAAAACCCAAGGTGGTTGTGGTAAATGACTAAGTTGTGAATGAAAAGATTTAAAATGTTTTATTTCAGAGTTTTGATGAAATTTGTAATGAATAGGCTGGCATACTAGGCTAAACAGAGTCTCTTGGGAAAAAGTACCAGGAGTCATTTTCTTTTAGAGTTGATAGAAATATTTGGAGCTGAGATGTAAGCAGTAGTTTGGTTAAACAATGCTTCATAAAAGCTTATTAAAGTACCTGCATGTTTCTTAAGTCATACCATGGTAATAAAGTTTTATCTATCAGAATTCTCTTCTATGTAGGATAAAAATTGAAAAAAAATAAGAAAGCATAGAACAGTGTATTTTTAGCTTTATGAGGAGGTTTTACTCTCACAGAAGGATGCAAAACTCCTTCCAACCATAGGCCAGACATGAGTTCTTCAGACTGAACATCTCACTAAGAAAATGCTATAGAATATTCAGATATGTATTCCATTACAATTTGGCTAGAGCATAGAACTGTATCTGACTAATTGTAAAAGACTCCGGACAGGTTTTAATGGAAGTAATTCACTTTCAAGAAAATTAAACAACAGCATTGGAAATAAATTATGTAAATAATTTAGCATATTTAATCCTTAGCATGTATTGGTTTACATTTTTAGCTCATACTTCTTCATTGTTCTCTTTCTAAAAAATATCTTATCTGACAGTTACCTGCTAAATTCAATTTTAAAATTCATCTGAAAATTATCTTTTTAACTGAATAATCTTTTGATCAGGTTTTTACCTCAGTAATATGTTCTTGGTGATTTAGGCGTATTGTAATGTAATCAAAAGTTATTGCCCTATTAACTCCAGTGAATGTAAGATCATGCTCTGCTTTTGCAAGATGAAAAAATATATATTCTGACAATTGTTTTATTAATATGATATTATTTTTAAGTCTTTCATTTGTGGGAGAGAATTCTAATACTTTTAACAGCAGCTTCTGCTTTCATTCCTGTTTCCATGGAGACAAACATTAGCACAGTGAAAAATTTTTAAAAGTGATTATTTTAAAACATTGAAGAATGGAGATTTCATTTAGCAAATTTGGAACCCACTCATAAAAACCATAGAACTTAGATATAAAATAGAAATAAAAGGTATTTTATGTGACAGCTTAGCATGTGGGTTTTATTTGCCTTTTTTTCTTAATTCCATGATTGAAAAGAAGGATAATGTTGTTATTCATCAGTTTGTACTTGATGAGGTGGAGTAGTATTTATTGGACTGCTTTGTACAGTGGTGTATTGAAAGCCAGTTTGGTTTGCATACTTTGAATATGGAAGAAGCAAACAAATATGTTGTTGCTGTCTTACTGTGACATTGGCCATCTTGGCTGACTTATCACTGAGCATGGAAAAAAAAAGACTGTAGCTGTAAAAACCAGATACTGTGTCCAGTTTAAACAGAATAGCCCTTCAAAAACTTAAGTCTTTCATCTTTGGAATAAATAGTCTGTCAGGGTGAGATTCACTAAATTCAGACATAATCACTTCTTCCTGTCCTGCCTTGAATTCATGGAGTTGATTGCACCGCAGTCAAGGAAAAGTAGAATATGGAAGCTATGAGCTTGAAGAATTGTTTTCTGTTTGTTGTCTCTGCTTTCACTGCCATTTATAGTGTGTAAAAATGAGATACATTGTTTTTCACTTATTCTGAAATTTAAAAGATGAAAACTGAGGTAATCCATTGAAATTAGGAAGGCTCTTGCAAAATAAATTTTAAACTACTGGGAGATTGTCAAAAGAAAGCATTCTCTGGGCTTCTTGAGCTGCCTCAAGGTCCTGTAATTGAATATTTCTGAAAATTTTCCCTTCAAAACCTCCATAAAATATAGTTCAGTAGTAAAGATTTATTTTGAAATAATTTCTGTATGAAGCACTTTAATATTTTAGGGGTTTGTAAGCTCTTTGTTGCTGTGAAAATAAGCAGAAATGGTAGTTTCCAACAGATATAGTTTACACTCTTAAGTTGGGTTTGTTTTTTTTTTAATTTTTATTAGTAATCTCTGTGGTGACTGTGTCTTTGGTCAATACAAAATGAAAGTCTGTAGGACCTCTTTCCGCCTCTTTTCCTCAGGAAAAAAAAAGTAATTAAAATTATTAACAAATCCTTTCCTAAAAAGACTGAGCTCTATATTTTCCACAAAAATTCGTTAAACTTTTCCATGAACAGGGAATTGATAATTCCATATCTCTAATGCTGGAATTTATGTTTGTCATAAACAGAAGGCAGTGAAGGAAAACCTCAGAAACCCCTTCCCACCAAGGCTTCTCTGAGTCTGTAATTTGGGAAGTGCTCCTGTCGATGAAAGAAGGGAAAAAATGACCAGTCTCTGAAACTGCATCTTTCTTTCAAGTTTGTTTTCTGTTTTCTAGTTCATGTGCAGTTAATCTAAGAAACTTTAGCTACTAAACCTGGTAATTTATCTTTTTAAGTGGCTAATGATTGCTTTCAGGTTTTCCAAATGAGAATGACTTTTCCAAGGGGTGATGCTTTTTTAAATTCTAAAAATAAGGTTAATGCAGTAAATAATTCTTCAATTAAAGTAATATTTAATTTTAGGCCTAACAAAATATTTCTGATTGATCTGATCACTTTAATTCAGGCATCAAACTGAAGAGTCCCTTATTCACCTAACTCAATTTTGAGTAATTAAATTGAATCTCTGATAGATCTCCTTCAGGAGTAAACTCAGAATTTCATTTACTCTGAATAAATTACATCTCAAAGTTATCCTATTTCTGATTAGTCAGTTATCTGCAATCTGACAGTGATTTTTATTCTTCTTCTATTTTTTTTAGAGCTATATCTGAATTGTAGTGACTTGCCAGTGTAGCCATATGTTAACTTATGCTGTGTCAGTAGAGTAAATTCCTTCACTCAGAGCTTCCCCTTTGCCCACTGTAATACTACTGCTGTTTCTGGACTTTTCTACACAAAAAAATCCTTCTCTTTCTCCAGTGACCATCTACCGTGCTTTAGTAAGAGTGATACATACTTTCAGGTTGCCTATTGATAAATTTTGCTGTGAAAAAGTTAAACTAAGGAACATACTTGTTTTTCTGATTTATATATGCAATCATGAAAAAAAAATTCCAAGATGAGAGGAGCTACAAAATCATTTCAGGATCACTTACAGCCTAGACACTTGAATTTTAGTTACCTTGGGTGGCATTCAGCACTTAAAATTATAGAGACTACATTTGCTTTTTGA
Source organism: Luscinia megarhynchos (assembly GCA_034336665.1). Taxonomy (NCBI): domain Eukaryota; kingdom Metazoa; phylum Chordata; class Aves; order Passeriformes; family Muscicapidae; genus Luscinia; species Luscinia megarhynchos. The sequence continues at coordinate 52,864,345 of CM067566.1, read as the reverse complement.
TTAATCATTATAATGGATAGTGCTTTTCTCTCATGTACTTAAGTGAAAAACTGTTGTGTTCATTGTTTTGGTCAGTGGTTCTGTCTTCAGAGGATTAATGAAATTTGGGAGTGCTAAGATGGTTTCTTAAATTACTGAAAGGCTTAATAGGCAAGTCAGTGTTCATAAGTTTCCATTATCATCCATTAAATGCAGTGGAGAAATTCTGTGGAGCTACACTTCCTGCCTCATTGCTGGTTCTTGCATATGTGACCAGAGATAATCATGAATATGTTTTGCTTGGCATTGCTACAGATGTGTGTAGGCTGAATAATGAACTATGGCATTTGTTATTCTTCTGATGCAACTATTGAGCCATTTAACAGTTTTCTGTATTGTATTTAAATCCATTGAATAGATTAAAAAAGCTGCCTTTAATCAACATGGCATGACTTTTTATCCCAGATTTCCTTTCTGAGATTTTGCAAGTATTATTATTATTATCGGAATCTCTTTTGCATTTTGTCAGCAGGGGAAAAAACAAACTGACAGGCATTTTGCTTCAGGTGGTTGAAAAGAGTTAAATGTTGGAGTAAAAATATTTGGCATTTCTGTGTGCCATACAAGCAAGCAGGTATGTGAATGCTGTTCTCTCCCTCATAGACAAGAGACAGTTTGTACTTTTCTAGAGAGAATTTACACAAATGATCCACTGTTGTTTTCCTATAAGCACCATAGATTTTATATGCTTCATGGACCACTAATAACTTGTTTTTAATGTGATGAAGCAAGATATTGCTAATGCTTGAATTATCTATGGGTATTTATCAAGTTCATTAGTAGGAACTATAAGTACAATTAATGTGGTATGGTTTGCTAAAAATGAATATTTGGCAACATACAGTTTTAAGCAGCATTATATATAATACTTTTTAATATCACCTCAATTTATTCCTTGTCCAGTTACTTTTTCTAAGAAGATTTTTTTCCTTTTCATCCATTCGTTTCTAACATCTGCAAAGTATCTGCTGCTTTGCTTTTGTAGGAAAGTCAATTCATTACTGTCATTTGGTCATACTGCTGAAGTTCAAACATACAGGAAAAGAATGAGAGGCTTTTATATGCTTTGTTAGAGTCATCTATTGTTGGGAAATAAATATCTGCTGAATGTTTTCTGGAAGCTATTTCAAGCATTTGTTATAAGAAAATACAATAAAAGCCATATAGAAAACCTTGGTAACAATAATTTTTAGATCCCTTCTCTTCAAAATGCTAATAATTGCCTCGATTTGGTTGTTAAAATAGCATATTATATGAACTTTGCTTCTTTCAGAACTTTTTAAAAAAAATAAGTAATGTTGTTGACATTTCCCTGTATGTGTGATCTTTGGGGTTTTAAAAGACCAAAGAAAAGAGATGAAAAAAATGAACATAGTAAAAATGAACTCTACCACAGATAATAAAGATACATGGGGGTTTTATTACTTATTTTAAAATTGCATGTTTTGGCAGTGAAAAATCCTCTGTACTAACAGTATAGCTGAAGAAACCCACTGGTAATTCCCAAGTGGAAAGAATTCAATTTCTCTTGTGAGGTCTGTCATTCTTCTACCACAGTGTTCTGTCAGCTCTCTGGGAATGGCTTGACCTAGACTAGCAAACCAGAAAGTAGAAATGCTCCATGACTTGTGTTGTGTAAGTTTCCCTCTTTCCCCTCTCTAGAAAAAAAGATGCAGTATTCCGTGTTTTTATAGGTAAAAATGGTAAGAAGAGTTAAAAGAGACTATTATTTGCTAGGATAGTGAAGATATGCATAAAGTTGGCCTCATGCTAGCATTTACTATTTTACTCATCATATTATCATCATTACCCCTGGGTTGCTTATATTTAGTTTTTATGTGTAGGCTCAAACATTGAAATTTAGGATCAGGCACTTAAGCTAACTGAAGCATGACTCCAAACAAGCAAAATGCCATCATGCACGAAAACAGAGGTGTTTAGGAGACAAGCATAGGCAGTGGTGCAAAGGTGTGATTCACTAGCTAGACACAGAAACAGTCCAGAGGCACGAATTCATGTCCTTGCATGTCTCCCAGGAAGACTGAGGCTGGATCAGCCTGCAGTAGTCATGAGTTTATGTACAGAACAACACCTGCTGTTCCAGTGTCATCGTGTGTCCCTGCCTGCTTCTGGGCTGTCCTTTCAGCACAACCAGTTCTTGCTGACTGTATTTTATCTCCTATACATCAAAAATAGTTCCTGATGTGAAAAGCCTTATTATTCTATTTATTCATAGTGTGGTTTTTTCAAGAGGAAGCAAAAATCTGTGGAGGTTGACAAGAGAGGCAATACTACTGTGGGGTCAGTTTGGTCTATACTTGTCACTAGCTACAGTTTTGTAATCCTCACTTGCTTACAGTTTGTGTCTGAATTTCCACTCTGAGCTACTGTTTTTGTAGATAAAATTTTGACAGAGATGATCAGTGTTGTGATTTTTCTCACTGGGGTTTGGAGAAAGCTTTTGAAGTTCAAATTCGTTCGGGTTTTAGCTATCTTGGCCATGTGCAATGTATCTGATACTGTCAGTTTTCCCTACTCACCTGAATGAATTATAATCAGTACAATACAAGCTATTTCTAATATTCATTAGAAAGGGTTAAGGAATCCTCCCATGAAGAACACAGAGGCTGAGTCCAAGCAGGCTCAAACAGGCTCTTGTTTTTTTTTGGCTGGCATCCTGGGCTAATCTTGATAAGGCAGAGTTCCCTGTTGATGAGCTTGCATGGAGATCTCTTGTCAGCTGATCTTGTTTGGTAGCCCTGAGCTATGGCATGTGTGGTGGTGTCTGCACATGGATGATGATTTTGCCTACCAATTTGACTGTAACTTAGTTTTACTTGCAGTCTAATTGTTATTTTATTTTCATTGACCATGTGAGCATTTTCTCAAACAATGGCATGGGAGCATATGTTGGATTCAGATAGAGATTTCTGTTGGTCTGCTCATGTTCCTTGGCTGGGAAATTTTAAGGAATGACATTTATTTGGACCATACAAAAGGTGGTAAAGCTGGGCTGCTGTCACCTAGCTGTAAACCCCCTGTAGTTTTGTCTTTCAGCAGCAGTGATTGTAAGTCGAAAATTTTATCTAGCCTTATGAAACAAAGAGTCACTTCTCTAAGCTATGTTAATAAAAACAGAGCAACTGCTACTGTAGGTTGGGAGCAGTGTGGCTGTCCTTCAGCATAACATGATAGACAGTACATAAATCCCTCCCTTTCTTTTTTTTGTCTTCTTGTCTCCTTTCTTCTTTGTCTCACGTGGTAGGAGTTAATGATGTAGGTGCCATAACTGAATGACAAAAACAGTCATATGTTTATTTTTTTCCTAGTGGCACCCCTTGGCTTGACCTCAGGCACCCTGTGAGAGTAGGACACTGAGATGTGGGAGGAGGGATGCTCCCCTGGAGGGCTGTGTGTCCCACTTTTCACCTTCTACATAAAAGATTTTGTTTCTTTTTCCCTAACATGCCTTTCAGCCAGAGAGGTGGTTGTACATGCTTTACTTCAGGGATGTGAATAGGAGAAAGTGAGACTGTTCCTATGTAGGAATAAATGTTTCTGTGTTCTTGGAGCAGGGCTGGACATGTTTCCACCCCATTGCTGATTTTGTGTTCTCTTGCCTCAGCACTAACCACACAGCAAGAGGATCAGGGCATTTAGGTGGAATTTCATGTGATGGAATGAAGGAGTTTTATTAATTTATAAAACACTTACAAAACCTTGGAAGATCTCACATCTAGCTGTGAAACTTGCCAGCAAGTTGCAGATCCAAATGTTATGTTAGGAGCAATGGATCTGCTGAATACTGAAACCTTTGTGGATGCAATAATTTAATTTAGTCCAGGTCAAGTATGAGCATGAGTCTCAAGATTTGAAAAATTATTTCCCTACTCATCTTTGTGAAGTAGAATATGACTTTGGATACAAAGACAATATCTTTTATTATTTACTGAGTATGATATTAAATATTATGTTTATGGTACTATAAATACTTCAAATATTTTTAAATGATTTCTCAGATACAGCCACAGACTAAAATGGGAGTCACATCTGGACATTTTACAGTTCACTTTTGCTTCAGTGCTAAAATTTAAATGCAATTTGTGCAATAAGTCATCTAGAATAAAACAATAATGTGGAAAATACCCTGCAGTATTAATTTGTCTGCAAATTAATTTGAAGGAAAATTACTGAGTCTGAGTACTTCTGTGTGCCAAACGTGTGTTTCATGGCCCTAAGCTCAGGATGCCTCACTCCAGATTCACCATTTACTTTTACACTGAGCTGTTAAGTGCAAAAGCAACCACTTCAGGAAGATAGTTTTTTTCCTAATGGGTTTATAATGACATGGAACAAACATTCCCTAAAAACAGCTAACTAAATAATTACAGGATGAGATGTTATATTGTTGCAGTTTTTCAGGTGTACTGTTTAACCAGTTGCCCTGCTTCTGAATTACGTGGAAAATAAAGCTAGACAAATATGAAGTAATTCTTCATATTGCTTTTTTAGTAACTGTTTGAAGACTGATTTGGAAATTTTTTCCCTTTGAAAAACAACAGGCAGAAGGCAATTTAAATACTGTAATTTATCTTTGATGGATGATGTATTTAAAGTAGCTGAAAGCAAATAATTCGAGCATGTAGCAATTAACATTCTGATCCCACTAAGGGAGCTGCATGTGCTGACCCTCACCATTCAAATGTGGCTCTTAGCAGGTATGAGGTCTAGTGCTAATTTCAGCTGCAAAGGGAAGTCATTGCATGATTTGAAATGAAATGCCAAATGAATCCACAAAGGTGTTTCTAGCCCATCAAGATTGAGGTGGCCAAATCTTGTGCTGCAAAAAATACCCACATGCCTTTGGGAAGGCATGAAAGGAGTCATGACTCAGTGGCATATCAAGCCCTGTCCTTCCTTAGTCTTAATAATATGAACTGAGTATTATATAAACCATGATTGATAGAAATCCTTCTCATTGTTGATGTGGAGTCCCAGCACAGGTACCTTGTGTTTTCTCTATTCTGTTTTTATTAATGTGTGGTGGAGAAACATCAGTGCCAGCAGTGGGACTCTACTGATTCCTGAAATGATTTCCTTGAGGACACTGCAGCTGTAGCACAAGTCTGTGGTGCAGAATGGCCTTCTGGCTCTGGAATCAGCCACTGGCAAGGAAACAATGCAGGTCCTCTCAGGTAAAGAGAACACTTCACAATCACTCTGAAGTAAAGCACAAAATGCATCATGCAGTTTCCCACTGAAATCAGTGATAAGAATGCAAATCTGTAAAACCAAGACAGAGTTGTTACAATCCTGTTTCCAACACATACTTCACAAAGGCTTCAGGATGTTTCACATTAAAAAATTTTGCATGTTTCACCTTGAGATCTTGATATCAGAAGTATTAAATGCTTATTTGTGCTTGAAGCAAACATTAGGAGCTTTTTTCAGACTTCGCTTAAATTTTCCTTATTTGTTTTTGTCAGGTAGCCTCGGAGATTTTAATTTTGCTTTGAATTTTGTCTACTAATTTTAAATTTAATTATAAACTATACATTTCTCAATGAGAAAATTTTAGTGCTTGTCTTTGGTGCGTTATCTGGACAGTGGAATGCTGATTCAACTGATACCACTAATTTTAGTATTTGGTCCATTATCATCCATTTAGTTCTACCAGCATTTTAAATTTTGCGGGGTTGATATTTTTTGCTGTTTTGTGGCCAGTTAAATTCTTTTCGTGACTGTTTTCATCTGTGGGAGTAATTTTGAAATGCTTGATGTTTACATATTTCACAGGTTTAAAGTTACCTACCTTTTTAAGACCAGAAGCTCATAATAGGCAGTATGATTAGACATTATTGTCTTCTCATAATTTGAAATAGGTTATGATTTTAATTAAATTTTTATGTATAAGATTGCTATTAATACGTATTTTATGTAATGACAGCACTGGGCAAAGACTCTTCTCTGCCCAGATCAGTGAATTGCTAAATTGAAGGAGAAATGGAGGTATTCTTGTCCTTCTGATTTAGTTGAAGAGCTTCACCAAATCCTACACAAAGTAGGGTTGTAAAGAATTCCTTTGAAGTATGGAGAGTAACACATTTTAAATAATGTAACAGATATAGTTATATTTGATGCTTAACATCTTCAATATATGTTACTAGGTTGTGCCCAGCCCTAGGTCAGGCCAAAATGTGAGACCATTTGTATGACCTTCCTGGAAAATCTGTTGATATCAAAAATAACTTTACTATTTTCACACTCCCTTTTAAATCACTCTATATAATCAGATGCCATTAAGCATACATTAACCTGTTGTTTTTTAACAAGATGATAAGGCAGAAAAAACATGAAAGACCATCTTTCATACCCGTGGTGCAGATCTGTCTGAGATAAGAGCCCACATGCAATTTTTTGTGTTAGCAGTAGTGGTGTCACATCAAATAAAACAAAATCTTACACTGAGTGTTCCAATTAAACTAATTCTGTAAAGTCGACTTAAGCCTTTGGTGGAAGAAATATTTCTGTTTGTCAGTGAAGCTTAAATAATTGACCTGAGGACTCAGTGTTTTTAGTTTTCTTGGTAATCCATCATAACTTTCAAGCCAGAGACATCATATTATCATGAGTTCTGCTTCTTGCTGTGACTTATTTCAAGACAAACTTTTTGTTGTACACAGCAATGAATTAAAGAATGCAGAATGATAATATACATAAAAATCAATAGACTCATTTATTGCACTCTAAATTGCACTACATAAATAGTTTTGAAATATTGATTCACCTATAATTTTAACCTTTTTAACCCTATCAGTACCTTTGTTACCACTATTATTATTGGAGAATGGAGCATTGCTTGGAGGACTGCATTCTGAGATTGAGACACCAGGCAAATATCAAAATCTTAAGCAATTATTTATGCTCAGCCACTTCTATTTGGACTTGTCTGGATGGGTTTTAATTCCTGTGTGTAGATCTATTCTGGCTCACTGAGACCAGCATTAACTATTTGCCAACTGACTTCATGTCATCTGGTTAATTCCAATAGTTGCAGGCTGGAAATTACCTGAATATTCTTATTTTTGTACCAAACAAAGAACTACTACAAAATACTTGCTTCCTTTCTTAAGTTATTTTTATGTGTCTGAGCATAAGGCTCAGAAATAGTTTGTCCCCTGAGTCCCAACTTCCACTTATTTTCCTCTTTCAGGTCTTATCCTCAGTTTCAGGTATGCACTGTTTTTCACCTACTCCCTAAGAAAAAACCAAGAAAGGGAGTACATACATATTTATTCAAACATAACAGACTCCCATAAACACAGTATTACTTTGACCATTCATCTGTTGTCTTCCATTTGCTTTGGTTTGTTGTTTTTTTAATTTTATTTTATTTATTTGTGGTTTAAACCAGAAACTCCTCAAGGTTGCAAGTTCTATGAAAAACTGTAAAATATCTAGGCTGTACCACTGTGTTAAATCCATAATGGTTTAAGTTCCATTTATTTATGATAAATAACCAAATCTCTCACAGCATTCCCTTTGAATGAAGCACACATGGGGTTGTATTTCTCATGAGGTGGTCCTGGAATAATTTGCTTACTTAGAAATATATTGTTTGCATTCTTTCTTGTAAGAGCTATAATACAAGAAGAATATGGGCTAAAAGGAGGGGGGAAATGTGCAAGTGGCATATTTTATTGTTTTTTTAAAGCTGCCTCCTAAGAAATAGCTCTATTTTATATTTAGAAAACCTCAGTGTCTGTGGAACATCATTATATGGATATATGAACTTTAATACAAGAAAATTGTGGGTTCAAATATAATACAGTCATTAGGTTGTATTCAGATAACATTGCTTAAGTGCTCAAAGGCTTCAAAGTCAATGCCAATCATTGGATCCTGGAGTGAACTTACTTGATAAACTGCTGTGTTCTTCATCTGTACAAAGCAATAGAGATTGCTGGTACTATTGATTTTAATGCTGGAAAACAGAAGGATGATCTCTCAGGGGAGCTTGCCCTTTTAAATAGCAATGTGAGCTTAAAATTACACCTTTATTTAATATTAGTTCTTGAATGGAAACTTCAGAAGAGAAGTAGCATTTATTCACTGTTTGAATTAAGGTACCATGTCATAGGTGGCATCATATTGAACAGCAGTTTTGTAAGTCCATGAAAGGCTCTACAGACACAGCAAATTTCAAATCAAAACCAACAGCTGTGAGTTTTAGACATGGATCCATGTATTTATGTGAGTGGAACACTAACTGATATTTCTGAGGCAGAGAAGTTCTGGTAGCAAGAGGGTGCAGTAAAATGGTGTGTAAGGAGAAAAGAGACAAGAAAATAATATGTTTCAATCACTATGGAGACAAGAAGCAAATAATTACTTTATAATTGTGTGTTACTATATATAATTGAGATTCTTCCAGGAGAAAAGTAAATAAGAATATCTGGGAAATACTTACACCAGTAATTGATTAAAAGGGTCAACAATTATGCACATACTGTTTTACACCCAGACAGCAGTCATGATGAAACTATTCCTGAGGCACTGGTTTCTCTCAGAAGATATTTTTGATGGTGAGCTTAGTAAGGGTAATGAAGTGCTTGAATTATAGAAGATAGGTCTCTGGGAAGATTTCTTTGAATACTGATCATCTTCTAGTGCTAGATGTACCTGTTTAGTGACTTTTGGTATAGGTGCCACAGTAGAATAGCAAGTGACATCCAGGATGTACAGCCACCAACATCTGTTACAGTAAATGCCTGTGTGCTATTCAGGTAGTTCTTTAAAAGTGTGACCTGTTTCACTATAAGTGAAGGTAGCACTTCCAGAAAGAGCAGTACTTAAGATTGTGTGTTTATTTGCATAAGAGTACCTGCAGGTTTTAGATTGAGCTGTAGGGTGGTAAAAAAGTAACTGGCACCTGAAGTTTCATATATTTTTCACCACCACCAAATTTTAGTTTGTACTCCTGGGGGTTAAATATGAATTTTAATTTCCATTTGGTTGTAGCTTTTATTAGTGCTCAGCTGGTGAATGCAGCAAGTGCTATTAATTGGAAAAGGATGTTTTGTTCTAGGCTGATCAGGATAACGTGATTTGTACTTCTCTCCTTTCACAGAGGAATTCCTGTGAAGGATTAAGCATCTCTACTGAGTTGTTAAGCCTGAAGAGTTCAGGATATTCCTTACCCCTCAGTATTAATCCAATTAGTCTATCCATAGAGAGACAAATGAATAGCTGTGTGCCCTGCTCCTGCTGTGCTATAGGATGCAGTTCTGCAGCTGTATGTAGTCATATGTGTGTGTCCATAAAGTATCCTAATGTTGTTTCCTTTGTTTCATGGTTTTCCTAACCCCATTACAAAAATTTGTCATCTTAGAGAATAGAATTTGAGGAGAGAGTTATTCCCAGACAGCCTGTAGCCTCATCATTTGGTTGCATCTGGTGAATAAAGCACATGAGGGGGATGAGGGATAAGGTATTGTGGGAGCCAGTGGCTGAGTCGATTCATGTGCAGAAATAATACAACTCAACAACTTGTTCAACTGAGAATTAAAGCGTTAAGGTAACATGCACGGTGCCTGAATGTGGAGGAGGAATACAGGAGGAGCAAATGGCACAGTCAGGGCCCAGAGCTGAGCTGGCTCACTTTGAGGCTCTGTCTTTGTGCAGTGCAGGATTGTGTCTGACTCACAAAGGACCCAGTCCAGCCCTGTGCAATTATAAAGCTATGATAATTTTGTAGTCTCTAACTTTCAGAATGTTGTAGCCTTTTGGAAGAAGCTTTTCATTATATTTCAGCAGATTTAGTATAGGTGGTGGTAATGTTAAGAGATGAAAAATATTTGACTATAAAAACGAAATACTAAGGGGTTGAAATACTGCATTATAATGAACAATGAGAAACAAATTTCTCAGCTGTCTTTTAAGTTAATTTCAACTGTAGTACCTTTTCAAAAGAAAGATGCTGCAATATTTTTGTAAAAACTTAGAGGCCTCTTGAATTTTTACATTGATTGGAGAGTGCTAGGACAAGATTTCTCAGAGGCAGCACAAGGAAACAGAAGTTAATGTTTGCTGAGGTCAGTCCTGAGAGGCATGAAGACAGTAAAAGGCCAGTGGAGGTGAGCTGCCTGATGCTAGGAGAGGGAAATTTTGCTTTCTGTTGTTTGTCATGCAGTTAACTAATCCCTAGGAATAATTTTGTGATATTTGGTCCAACTCTCCATAAATCCATTAATTTATTTGTTTAAAAAAAGAGCACAGACATGGAAGTACCTGATAGTATATTTCCATTAAAAAAAAGAAACTCCCCTAATCAAATTCTGAATATTAATATGAACAAAATACTAATATGCAATATATATTGCAATTTTGCAACCTGAAAATTCAAGCCTTGCAGAAATTCTAGCAGCTTAACTTTTTTCCCTGGAACTTGAAAACTTTTTAGGTAAAGATTCAATTTCAAAACCACATAATAGCTTCATAATAAATGCAAAAAGTAATGTGATAAAATAATGGTTATATTTACAAACCAATATTTTTCATTGACAGCATTTCTTTGATTTGTTAAAAAATCCATTATTTTCAGGATAGGTATAATAAATCTCTTATAAAATATTGAAAATACTAATTAATTCCTGAAATAAATTGCTATCAAACTTTCTGATAGAAGCAGTTATTGTAATGAGTTTTGCATCTTGAACTATAAACAATCCTTCCATACAGGATTTTAAAAAAACCACAAAGATAACCTTTTGGATTGAATAGCCTTAAAAGAAGCTTATAGATATATATTCTTATGCAAAGAAGTCAGGAATGCAAAAGCATTCTGTACAAGATCTCTGTATTTCTTCATTCCTTGGCTACTTTTTCTGAGGGACTTAGTGACTTTTTTTTATTTGGATCCCTGTAGTTCTATCACACCCATTTTTATTTATTTATTTTTGTTCCTATTTTTTTGCAAATAATTATAGGCTTTCTAAAAGCCATCAACTGAAGTAATCTAAGTTGCACCCACAATATCCAAATTATTGAATAACATTTTGTTTCCGTGCTTGCCCAGCGTGCACATTAACTACCAGCACACTGCACCTCTCTGAGAGGTAGATCACCCCAGTCAGTCCCTGCCCGTGGTCAGTTAATGTTTGCACTATAGATTGCAGATAATCAAACTCATCATTGATGCCTCTTAATGTCAGCACACTGCAATTCCATGCCTGTCTAGAGCAATGCAATGGGGGCAGCATAAAGCAGATGTTACTGCACCCGATGTTACATTGACTAAATTCGAATAAACCCACTGCTGAAAACTTCAACAGATCTGTATTATCCCAGACACACAATGGAGTGTGTTTTTCAAGTAGGTGTCTGTTCAACAGGGCTTTTAATTTCCCCCATCACTTTTAAAAACCAGCTATGGTAACCACAGGATAGAGAAGAGGGCTGGTCATAGTTGTGCTGGTCCCACACATATTATTAGTGTGTTACCAATTTGTTATGGGTTAACCAAAAAAACCTGAGCTGTATCTGGTGTAGTTCCCTTAGATGCAGAAGTGGGTATTTTTGTTTTTTCATATCTCTGGTGCCACACAGCAGTTTGATATTTTGAATACACTTGAGGAAAGGAAAATATTAGTAATTACATTTCTGAGCACCTATTATGTAAGTGAAATTCAAAGGCAGGTAGAGACAGTAACCCCAGAAGCTTACTATTTGGAGACTTCTTCTCACACGACTTGTAAAATCCAACAATTATTTCAGGTTGCAACACTTCCATCCTTATCTTTACTAGCAGTGGAAGATACTTGAAGATTACAATTTGGACTTCAAATATTAAGATACTTAAACACTGTTCAAGTATGTTTAGCATTTAGTTTTGGTTCTAGAACTTCCCTCACTGTTTTGCTAATAGAATTTGGCCTTTATAAGCATTTGAGACCTAATGAAAATCTTCTTATGTTTAGATAATATTTCACTTGTACAATTCACCTTTCAGTATTTTGAATAGGAGAGGCAGGAGTGTATGTCAGTGAGTTTGGATAAAAGAGAAACAACAACAAATAGATCAATGGTTTTGCTTAAAATGTAAACTACCACTGCAGAGTGTTTAGGGCAGCTTGCAGAGACACATGCAAAGTTTACCTGCCAGTTGTCTTGGTGAGTCATTGCTCTTATTGTGCAGGCATACAGAGTAGCTTGATTTGGTGAAACCTGATTTCATTTCACTGATGCACCAGTGATCAAGTACTCCTTAAGTCCCTTTGATCCACCTGATTGCTTCTTTCTATCCTGCCAGCTCCTTTACAGTATTATGAGGCATTACCACTTCAGAGGAGAAAATTTTTCAGATGTTCTGTAGGTCATGAATGTGGTGAAGCCATGACTTTACTCACAAATATTTTGTATGTGCTACATTTCTGTGTCTTGGAGAGGAAAGGGAAAGCTTATCCACCAAGCTATTGACTGTCCCATGATATTTTCTCAGTCCCTAAGAGTAATTATTTTCTGAGGAATAAACTATACCCCAAGTATATTTAAAAGTTACTGGGATGCACTACCACATTAACTCTAAGGTGCTGGGCTGGGCCATGCTGCTTGACCTCCTGCTAAAATGTAAAGTCATGTTCTAGCCACAAAGCATCAAACCAGCCCACAGAAATTCATGATGCTTTAGATATATTGTCTATCTTTGTATTCAGTTAATTCTCTGTTGGCTGCTTCTTATGCCACCTTTTTTAATACAGGGCCAGTGAAGACAGTCTCTTCTATCATTAACTTTATAAGACATTCAGAAGACCATGAGATAAATATTTTGTTGGCCAAGGTTGCTTTCAGTGTAGTTAGCATTCTACAGAAAAGCACAGATTAAAGCATGTGGCACAGCCTTGTAGTGTGATGTCTCAAATCAGACTCGTGGTCTCACCCATTTTTTGTACTGAGCATTGCTTACTTGCACTGCCAGCATTCTCTATGGTTAATGCATGAGCCAATTCACAGATCTTTCTTCTTTTATTACTTTTTCTGTGCTAGGAATAATGTGCCCACACATCCTTAGTGCTTTGCACTGTTTATGTTTCTCTTCCGATCCTAGGCAAGAAAAACAGGCTGAAATCACAATTAAATATTAATAGCTTAGAATACTGAGGGTTTGAAAATTGCCCATTACTTTTATCTTGGAAAATAGAGATGTTTATTCATTAGTCATAACTTTATGAATCAGTTGTTTAGTGAAACATTAATCTTTTTTTTTTCTATTTGCAGGAGTAATTGTGTGACTTTTGCTTCTGGTGAAATTTTCTTTGTGTGTATTACATGCTAACATGGCTCTAAAACAGCTTCTCACTGAAATTATTCTTGGCCTAATTTGCTGCCTTCTTAGAGGAAGAGTTTAGCAGCAGGGTTAAAATGGTTTTTGTGGCTGTGGGCTGCAGAACCAAGTATCCAGATCCTAGAATCCACACTGTAAGAAAAGGCGCCAACTACAGCTGCTTTCTTTGGATTTTTTACTTAAATACTGATACTCTTGATAGGTCAGTGGTGCTCATACTTGCACTGGCTCTCAGGTGCCATAAGGAATATTTGTGTCTCTCTCACAAAAGAGGGGCATGAGGAGAAGCATATTTTATCCTTCTACCTACAAAAACTATTGAATACCTATCCAGTCCTGCTGTTTCCATAGGAAATTCAGAACTTATTGTACTTATGAGTTCTTAAAAATAAGCAGACATGCCTGAGGCTATCTGATATACAATATAACTAGCGGTGGCAGGCAAAGAAAAAGCAAAAAAACAAAAAAACAAACCACAAAACAAAAAAAAAAACCCAAAAAAACCCCAAAAAACCCCCTGTAATATAAAAATTACCTCATAACCATGCAGTGACAGTAGATATTTTTTGGCCACAAGTGAAAAAGCCATTTCAAAAGAGAAACTCTGCTTGGGTTGGAAAAACTGGAAAAATGCTCAAAAAGAATTATTCCTTCTCATCAAATGGATATTTGTCATGACAGAATTGTCATTTCAGATGGTTAGAATGCTTCTCATATGGATTTTTGCTTGATATGGATGCACAATTTTATTTTTCTCACCAGGAGATAGAAAGATTATTGTTTGATGTTTAATTTGGGTATATATAAAAAAGTTTTAAAGATGGCATGAGTTTAAAAAAAAATAAAAAAAAGAAAATGTATGTGAAAGATGCTAACTAAAGATCCTACCATAATGTTCGCTCAATTATAGCAGTTCATCTTTTATTCATTTGTCACCCTTGGCACTCGATTACATCAAATTCTCATTGGAAATACAAAGAGTGGATTCCCACTCACTTTCTTTTTTTGCTGGCTTTATTGTGGATGTGCTTGAAGAGAGAAACGTGTGTACAAGATGGTCTGAAGGTGGTGGACTCCAGAGCTCTCCAGGCCTGTTCTGCAATTTAGTCACATTATGCCAAGTGAAGTGATCCAACTTCTGGGCTGGGGACAGTGTTCTGTGTTTTTGTCTTGTTAAGGATGAGCACTCAGGAAATTAAAAGCATATCCAGTAATTGCCTCGATCTTACAAGTTTCAGATTGAAATGTGGACGTGGAGCTGGAATACTTTAGGAGCTTTAATAGGTGGAATAATGTTATGTATTTGGACAGTTGGTTTTCCTGGGTGATACTCTGCCTGCTTGGACAAAGGGATCAGCTGTATGCAGGGTTGCTGTGGCTTCTGTAATGTGAGATCCTGCTGGGGCTGTACATCTGTCATGGTTTTAAAATAACACTGCTGAGCATGCTCTAAGTGTGCCATATATTCTGTGTGTGCCACAGCTCATAAAACTGACAGAGTCATTGAGGATGGAAATGACATTTAGTTCAAACTCTTGGACATTGCCAATTTCTGAAACTTTCATGTTGAAAACTCTTCTGCCTAGCCATGAGGCTGAACAGAAGAATTAGCAAGATGGTACAAGTCACAGTATACATATTGCCATAATTCTTGGATGATTTTCAGTAGGAAAACTAGAAGTAAAAACTTCACTATCTTTCAAAGTGTTTGCACATGCATTTTTGCAAGTATGTGCCGCCTCTTATTGAGGAAGTGAAATCCTAATTAGCCTTCAAAAGACTTTGCAAGCCCAGATAACCTTTTTTAAAGCTCAGACATGGAAGATAAAGTCTAAGAATGTGTAAGTGCATATATCTCAGTAAAAAAAATAAAGAAAGAAGGTGCCCAATATGACTTTCTAGGTCAATGAAATAACTGAGCTAATAGCAGGCCATGCTACTGTACATAGACCATGCAGTTTGACATATTTAATTTACTGTCATGTTCTGACCTCTGAGGAGGAGGACATGGGGTATCTGCATGTAAATTGAAATGTCGTAGCAATTATGGAATTATTTAAAATATATATGTGTGGCACTTCCATCTTGCAATTGAATAATAGTATTTAGTCTTATGCTGCTTTATGATCTTCTGGAAGATATCTGCAAAAAAAAATATTTCACCTTTGCCAGTAAATCACTCTAGCTTTTCTTTCTGATATTATCACTCATTTTTTTAATACAGTTACAGAACTATGTAAGTTATGCATAACCATCGTTATTCTAAATTATTAATGCAAGATCAACCACCAATACAATATCAAAAAATCCTGACAAATGTTCATAACTTAAAAATCATGAGTAGGATTTTTTTTTTTTTTTGTCTGCTTGGTACCCTCAGAGAGAAACATGAGACACATTTTATTTTTAGGCAATATCTTTTTATTTTCATCCACTCAACTCATTAGCACTGAAAAAAAAACCGAAAAAAAAAAAAAAAACTTGTACTAGAGCTGATGAAATAATTGCTGCAAGCTGCATGTTTAAACACATTGTACAAGTTAAATGTACAAAATTCACCCATTGGGAACCCTCGTGCCCCCAGTTTGTCATACACTCCCAATTAGGATTTTTCTGTAGAGCAAACAAACAAAAAATCCCTGAAGGACCAATTCTTCAAGGTGTTGAGTGTACAGAGAAGGCGACTGTCCCTTGCTTGTACTGAAGTCATCTCTCAGAAGTTCACACTTTGTTTGTTCAGGCTGATGTGCTGGAGTATCCTGTACCCACTATAATCATTGAGGAGTTTTGATATTTTTCTGCTCTCCTCATTCTCACCACCACCATTTTATTTTTTCAAATGTGTTTCCATTATGTGAGACCATTTTTCTATGGCACAGAGTTGTTTTTTTTTTTATATGTATTTACACATGGTCAACTAATGATCTACGAGCTCTGATGAACTTTTGGAGTCTATTACAAAAGTTCAGGTTTCTCATAAGTACATCTGCAGTAGGTCCACACCAGTGTGGAAGCTGGAAGAGCTCTGCTGCCCTCCAGCATCCCCTTTCCCTCCTGAGTAACTTAGTAGAAGACACAGGTATATTAAGTTTATTACTTCTGCTCTAGCTTAGGGTATTGAGGGTACCTAACTGCATCTTTAAGGATTTTCCACGTTTTTATTGCTGAAAATTGTAAAGAATTTGCTTTAATTAACACTGATGAGTGTCTAGCCACGCTAAAATTCTGAGCTTCTGCAGGAAATTGCAGAATTGAAACATTCAAATCCCTTTCAATGTAAGGAGACTTGGCATATGCTGTGCTCCATACAGAATCATAATGACAATTTTCTTAGCCATCTTTTCTTCAGTCAGTCTTATTTTTGATGGTAAAACTTCTTTTTCTTTTCTTTTAAATTATAACAGTAACGGTTTGTGATGGGCCAGTGATAGATATGATTCTACATGCCTGTCCTCTGGGTTGGTGTAACAAGAAATATGGGATACCATTTTGCTGCTGTCGAGTTTAGGTTTTATATGGTGAGAAGTGATACAATATTTCAATTGAAAAGTATGTACTACTGTTAAGTGGGTGCAGGGGATAATTCTGCTGAAATGAAATCCCTACAAAAGTCTCTTTAAAACTAATTCATCCTCGTGAATAGCTGCAGCCACGTACCAATGAATTTGGGGAGCAGCCTTGATGTTTCAAGAGGAAATGAAAGAAGTTTGTTCTTTGCCCAGAAAAACCCCAGAGCAGCAATGATAAAGCAGTTAAGCAAACTAAGTTTCAGATATGTTTTTAGCACATCAGTGTCAGAATACTCTGCAGGTTCCAACAGGGCCTTTCAGAACATGTGAGATCCGGGCACTGGCCAAAATAGTGTGTAGAGGACAATATTTGTATTCTTCTCTTGCCATTTATTGACAACACCTGGCACCCAACTCTTGTTTTGCAGGAGAGTTGGTTTGCTGCTGTGTTTTGCCAAGAACAAGACCATGCATAACTGAAGATTATCATGAATCTCGACAGCCCAGAGTGCTCCTACTTCTATTAAAAAAAAAGAAAAAAAGAAAAAAGCACAAATTAAAGTAGGAAGTCAGTGAGTTTGGAAAGGAGGAATCTTTTTTCTATACAGTAGAATGACTGGAAATAAATGCATTGATTAATTAAAATCAGTATATCTACTTACAGAGTGAGGTACTTGAGCATGATTTATGTGAGGAGTTATTGCTCTGGACTCTTTGATCCCTTGCTTTGAGAATTAAATGTAAAAGTCTCATTCTCAGTTTCAAGGTTGAATACAAATGCTTGTGAGCCAGGCCCTGTTAAATTGTGTCCTGTCACTCTCAAGAATTCAAAACTTCTATCAAGGCTAAACTCACAAATCCCTTCCTTAATTTCCAGTTTCTTTACTGTTGCTACATGTTGAGTTAACCTCCATGAAAATTTACTAAAGTGAGGTTTTTTTCACTCTTCTTATAAATCTCTCTCCCTCCCTCCCTCTCTCTCTCTCTCTCTCTCTCTTACAGTGCCATATTAAAATTTGTTGATGAAAGATTAAATGTGCAGTACTTGCATGCTGGTTAACCATTACAGGAAAAATTAATTGTAACTATTCCCTTTCATGCCAAAAGACTTATTAGACATGCTCCAATGGGGAGATAATATAAAATGTTTTACCAAATGTTAGATATTTACTTAGGGCTGTGTCTTCAATCTGAAGTTTTGTTATAAAGTGTCAGGAAATCTATTTTAGTATCAAATTTTGTATCAAGGAAGTATTTTAAAACATTCATTTTGCAACAATTCTTATAGAAAGTTTCCAAGCAGTAACTGAATGTTTCCAGACAGAAAGATTTTTCTTTCCCAGTAAAGAGGCACAGATAAGACAACTGTGAGCCCTTCAAATAAAGACATACCCAGAAATGTAATACGATATTAATGTAATAAGATATTAACGAAGGGAATTGCATGAAAAAAAATAGAGAAAAGAACAAATTTTCTTTCTAAAATAGGGAACAAAAAAATTTGAGGAAACCAGATCTTATGCTTTCTGATGGGAATAGTTCACAGTGTGAGACAGTAGAAACAAGAATTCTGAATAAAGTCCATAGGCAAACCCATGGGAATCAATGCAAGGGAAGGGGAAGAAACATTCAGAAGAATAGAGTTTACTCAGAAGAAGTTAATGAAAGAAATCGCCATTTGTTGCACTGAATGAGCTGAAAGGTTATCACAATAAAAAAAACCAAACCAAAACAAACCCAAAAAACAAAAAAAAACCAAACCAAAAAAAAACAACCAAAACCTAAAAAGCAGCCCTCAGAGAAACCAGTCACATACTGTTTTCAGTCCCTGTTGGCCAGTTGCATGGGGAAATGTCCCACAGTTGCAGCTAGAACTGATCCTGCTGCTGGGTAGCTCTACCCTGATCCTCTGGGTTTTGGGGGCTTTGGTTGTTTTTGGTTTGGTTGGTTGATTTGGGTTTTTTTTATTATTGTTGTAAGGGGTTTTCTACCTTAGGATTTTGTACCTTTTCATATCAGTGTTTGCTTTTAAATCTTAGAGCTGCTAACTCTGCCCACATCAGCAGTGAAAACAGGTGTCTCAAGACTGTGTAGGACTGTGGGGAAAGAGGAAAAAATGCCTTCCAGGTCTTCTTCTGGACTACAACATGCAGTGATAAGTGGCACAACATCTCTTGGAGTGAATTTCAACAGCAGACAAAACCCCCCTCTAAAGTACTGATGTATCCATATGGGAAGATGAGATAGATCTCCATGCAAAGGATGGAGGAGTAGGGGAATTAGTGGGCATTTCTCTATATTATACCCCAGTCTAATCTTTTAATTGAATTGCATTAAAATGTAAGGTGGAAACAAAAGCCTAGGAATGGGATGAGTATTTAAATGATGGTGAGTTTGCATGTGGAATTCCAGGAATGAAACTCAGTGGTTGAGGTAGCTGAGTGAGCTGTGGCAGAGCTTTGGGTGGCTTCAGCAGGACCACTTCCATTCAGCAGTTTGAATTTGAACCTTGATTCTGGTAGTCTTTTGCATTTAGGATTATTTTTATTCAAGGTGTGCAATCACCTCTGTTATCAGTCCTCAGCAGATTTTTTGACAATAATTCTTATTTTCAGTTACAGGCAACTTGATTAAACGTTTGTTTTGGGTCTTCCTTCAGATCTTAGTGGTATCCAATTAGTAGTAGATGGTGTTTAACCTCTATCCGTTAACCATGGCTTTGCTGACCTACCATCAAACTTTTAGCAAAGTCTCTATTTGAAACTACTGAAAAGTTTCCCAATTTTAATGAAAATATTAGGAAGGGGTGTGGATAACACGGTGACTTTGCTGCCTGCATCAGTGGATTCAGCTGCTGTTTCATCCTGGTGCCTTGAACTTCGTATGTTATTAAAATGTCTTTCACTACTTTGATTTATATGTGACTTTAGACCATAACTTTTTGCGTTTTAGTTCTGTGGTTTATTTTTAGATGTATTTTCTCTGTAATTGAAAGCTGTGATGGTGCACTAAGGAGAATGATAGCATGAAAGAATCAGCCTGCTGTGATTTCAAGATTTCACTTTGAACCATCAGTTGGGTCCATGATATGTAACAATTTTCCTTTGAAACATAGGATTTCAGTCTATAATCTAATTATTGTTGATTTATAAGGTAATTAAAATTAATTTAAGAATAGTATTAATGATTTCCCAGATAAATAAACTGAATAACAGAAAAAATTCATGCTATTTTTCGTTATTATATGGTTGCTTTAGTTGTATTTGATTTCTGAGTTTTATTCATTTGTCATGCTTTTCAAATTACACTAGTCAAATATATAAACCAAAACTCTTAAGAGCACTTAACTTGAAGTTTCCAAGAAAAAAAAAAAAAAGAATGCATATGGTGAATGCAAACTCAGTTCTTAGTAAATAGAATAGTTTAATTGTTTATAATTAATTAATTGTCATCTTAGAAGACATCTTAGGGTTTGCATTTATTTCCTAATTGTCATGGTTAGGTAGTATTCAGAAAATGTACATGATCTCTGTACATACAAAATGTATAATATATACAATGTGTTTAGTGTACACATACAATAATGTATATTAGCAGAGGACTTACAGATAACGTTGGTAAAAAAGAAGTGCCAATTCAATAAATTTTCACTTTTTGTACATCTGCTAGCAAATTCTTATTAAATATAGGTACCATTTTCCTGTAATAAATTGATATTGTCAGAATGAGAGATTATTCAAAAGATTCAGTTCAACAATCCAAGTATATATATAATACTAAGTATATAATACTAACATCTTTAATTTCTCATGAACCTGTATCGTAACTGAAAAAAGCCCATAATGTTAGCCCAGTTCTTATGGCTGTATTTCTTATTCCTAATGGTGAATTCAGAAATGCAGTCCCTCAGCTCCTTCCATACTAAGCACTGTCTGAAGAGTCTTTAAGTCTGCAACACTTTCCTTCTCCCACAGGTAGTCATCTGACTATTTACTGTTACAGAAAGAAAAACCCCAGACAATACAATAAGTAGCAACAGCAGATTCTTTTATAGTAATTTCTTTTGTATCTCTTTCTGTGAATGGCTTTCAGCAGTGATTACATCTTCTAATAGAATCTGTTCCATTAATGGACCAACATACGAGAAAGTTTGTAATTCCAATTTAATGTAACAAGATAATTAAAACACTAGATATCAATGACAGGTGAGTCTAAGGTTATCTGTAGTTTTATTTTTCTGGTCATGTATCACTTGAAAGGCTGAATATAGGAGTTGTGATCAGTCTTTGCTGCTGCTTAATGCTGCCTTGCTTTGCTGCCAACAGAGGTTAAAGATGTCCCCTCCCTTTGCTGCCATCCATCCACACTCCCTCAAACCACAGCACATCCCTTCCCTTGGGTTATGTGATGGCCTTGCTCAGGAGGGGGGAGCCTAAGCACATCAGTGAAGAAGCAAACAACAGGAACCTACTAAGTGGTGTTTCAGCACCTAAAAAAATTGTGGGGAACTGAATTCACAAACAGTCAAATAATGCCTGGTCTGGGCTTTCTGAAAGCAGATGGATCACACCATGTTGTTTAGCTCCCCTTGGGTACCCTGCTGAACCAGAAAGTCAGAGCTTGGTATGAAATGTACTTCTGTATTTGTTTCTTCTTGTGGATGTATAAAAAACCAGAAGATAAAGTCACAGGGTGAAGTTTTAGTGGAGGTGATTGTTTTATATTTTTATATGTATATTTTATAACCTTCTTTATAATCATCTAGCCCTCTTTGGAATATATCAAGATAAATTTTAAATGCTTCTTCTTTTGTTAATTTAACCAAGATTTTTTCCCCTGTGGTTATGAAGATTTTTAACCTCACTCCATGTGTTCGTAACCTAGTGTAACACGGAAGGCCAAGGTGCTCAACAACAAAAACCCAGTTGCACTCTGGAGACAGCTGTGGGACTTGTTTCCAGTCTGTTATACTCAAACAATGGAGAAAATGTTGCACTCAGAGAGGACCAGTCTTTGTTTAGTGCAGCTACAAGCAGAAAGTAAGCGAAAATCAAAGTGATCAGTTTTAGAGATTGGAAGTTAGTTGAAGGGGTTACGTGGAGTTTTCTAGTTATTCATTTTTGTGATGTGTTTGAATATCATTCTCATTCCTGCTCTCTTTTTTTTTCTTTCTTTTACCTTCCATCCATCCATTGTCACGCTTTGCATTCTTGATTACAGTCAGTGTAATCACTACCACCGTGTGAAGGCAATTTCCTGCGTCACCAGGTACAGTGTCACACGTCAAAAAACGTTTTGTGTGTTCTCAAACCTATTCAGTGTTGTGCATAGCAAATTTCTCCTGTGTTAACCTCTTTTATTCCTCTCTTCCTTTCCAACTCAATAGGAAATAACATTGCTGCAGAAAAGTGATTTTTAAAATTAATGTCTTTTTAAAAAAAAGTCTTGATTTTCTGGATCGAAGAGGTACTATCTTTCTTAAGGGCTAAAAAGCACTACTCTACAGGTTTTTGGTTGTCCACAGCTTCATGGCTTGGAACCTGTAGTCTTTTGAATGGATTAATATCTGCTATGAAGTTCCATTTTTGTAAAATCCCTGAGCTGCATTTTTCAGTTATGTTTTATTCTGATTGTAATTGGTTTAAGTTAAAAAAACCCTGATATTCAGCTGTAGTTTTCATTTCTGTAATGGTAAACACAGATGGATAAATTAGTGCTTTTATTAATCCATATTTTTCTAGTTTTATAGCTAAACTTTCATTCTTCAATGTTTATGTGGCCTTTAGAAACACGTTATTTGAAGAGTGCTACATGGCTAGCTGATTTTTTTTGCAAAAGTCGTAAGATCCTGAAGGTGCTCATTTAAATGCAAATTTTTATAACTTTTAATGATGTTTCTGAACATCACTGGCTTGTAGCTTGATTACTTTAGCTCTTGGCAGAAGAAAATTTCATTAAAAAGCTGTTGCAAGAAACTGTTTTTAGCCATAGTGGAAAACCATGTCTTACGACCTGTTTTTCAGGGATTAAAATTAATGTAATCATTGTGAGTTCATGAGTTTATGCACATTTATTATACCTAGACATGTGGAACATGAATCATGTCTTTCTAAGCATTCTTCTTACAAGAAATAAAAAGGAACAAGTGTTCTTTCTAAATGCAAATTGCCAAATCCAAAGCTGGTAAAAATGAATGTGAACCAATTGCTTCCAGTGGTGACACATCTCATATACCAGTTCTAATGCCAGGCCTTTCAATTTAATATTTATTTTGGATCAACTTGTAGTCCTTATGGCTCTCTGAGCTGCACTGGATCTAGAGGTATAACTTTTTCTGAATGAGGAAAAAAAGTTTTGAAAATTACACAGTATCTTTTTAGGCTTTTTAGTTATATCTCAGCTTTTTCATTCTGATATCCAGTGTCTTTGCAACCACTTCAACATCATAATCATTTTCCCATGTATTTTGGCAAGACACTAGTTGTTTCATCTGTCCCTACAACTTCAGGCTGTAAAATGGTAATAAATAGGTAAATGGTTAAAAATTTGGAAAAGGAAAGGGGCAAGTACTTATTTTTAAAGTAATAATCTGAAATAGCTGGATTTAGGTGTACAACCTTTTCTTTTATTGAGTGAGAACAGCACTTAGAGCTGCTAAGATCCATCTCAGTACCTCATTCACAAGCTGGAGGTATTCAGGATGTTTATTGGCATAAAATGGGATGCAGTTCTAAACAGCTGCAAGCTGCAGCTTTGTAGCATGCAGACTGCAGGGTGCATTGCTGCAAGGTCAAATCTAAATGAACTATTGTTGCTCCCTTGTTGTGTTCTAGTATTGCATAATTACATTGCTTTAATGGATTTTCCTTACTTGTTGGTAAGGCAAAATATGTGGGATGTAAAATTATCTATTAATTGGCACAATTAAGCCAATGGATAAGGATCGTGGTTCAGTTGTAATCATGTGAGGTAATGGCTTTGTTATGGTACCTGCTATAGAATCACTATTTGCAAAAGCACAAATTTAACTTAAAATAATTAAAAATTGATTTTTTTTTTTTTTAATACTGAGCTTCCTAGAGAAGGAATAGCTGGAAATGTAGAGATAACTAGAGAAATATGTGATGGATGGATGAATTGTTGTAAAACTGAGTCTAATCCCACTGGTGGGCTCAGCAATTTTGCAGCATTTTTAGACTCAGATTAGTAGAGACAATTCCACATAATAAACACTACTTTTAGTCACAGAGGCACACAGTTTACCTTTCATGCTTAAAATAAGACTTAAATCTGTTTGTATATTTAAATATTCCACTTTTACTAAGGTTTTGCAATCTCAAGATCACTCCTGATGTTCAGACACTTTTGGTATTTAAGGACCATATAATTCCAGCAGCTCTTTTCTTACATTTTTTTGGCATAACCTTAATCAGGTGGTCAAAGTTCAGTAAACTGTAGTAATTGAAAACCATTTTTAAAATGAATGTCTATGATAAAGGAGGAAAACAAGAACTGAATAAAATACACAAGTCTGTGTTTTGCTTCTGGGAACAGTCTGAGAATGAACAGGAAAGCCTCTTTTTGTAGTACTGCTCGTGCCAGTGCTAATAAAATCTACCAAATAATTCTGCCTGTTTTCTGAAGTGTATGTTGCTGGTAAGAAAGTAGGGCAATTCACACAAAAGTGTTATTATAGCATATGTATCATGAATTTGCAGTACATTGAGAAAAAGAAAAGATGTATTTAGCTACTGCTATTTAAATTGCAGTCCTGGTAATTTAAACCTTCTGTGATTACATTGTTTGTATTATATTATTAATCACAAATATCTCTTAAACGATTGCACAGGTTGGGCTAGCACTTTTTGGATGCAATCAGTACTAAATGAAGCTAAACAAGGAGTACTACTTCTATCTGGCCTGTGCCACTGAACTTTCTGTCCTGTGCATTTTCACTTTTAAATATTTTTTTTTTTTTTTTGGCTCATCTTGACAATTTGAGCTACCTCAATGGGCTTGTATGTCTATGGCTATCAGCATTTAAATACTTTATATTTTTAATAATTTTTAATTTAGTTTCTAATAGTAAATGTAATATGGAATTGCCATGTAATTAGTGCTGTGCTTTTACATTAGGCAATGAACAATTGATATTTCAGGTTATATCCAGGTACTATTCTGATATGAAATTGTGAGATTTCAAAGTATTCTTTCACCCAGATTATTAAAAATCTGCTGGAGGATTTTCTTCTGAATCTGTTTTGGTTTTATGCAGAACATATTAAATGCTGAAAAAACTTCAAGCCCCCAAGGACTCAAGTTAAAGGAAATCTCTGTAGTTCCACTCATGAAGCAGCTGAAATTCTACACTGTTATAATTGTGTGGAAAAGCAAGAAATCAAATCTCTCTGTAATTTTATTTTATAAAGAAAATGCTATTACCATTTCTCTGAAAATGTGCTTGTGGGTATATTTGAAATGCACTGGGAATATGAAAGCTTGATGGAATTAAGTGCAGACAATGAATCATGGTGATCAGATATTCTCTATTAACAAATATTATCTTTTTTAAAAAACCTAATTTTTGTAGCTCAAGACATTAGTCGCTTTTGTTTCAGATTTTAATGAAACAATTCACTTTTGGCACGCGGCTGTAATGGACAAATGCCAGAGGATGGAAGCAAAGGGCAGCGTGCTTCAGTAAATCTAAATAGATTAATGATACTCAAACTCAATTTAAGTGTCATTCTTGTTGTTTTCAAGTCTAGCCAGAGTCCTTTAGAGATGTAAGTTGGTGGTTTTTTCAGCACAGACTGGGAAGATGAGTGTGTCCCAGTTTACTTCTGTCCTGTGCTGCTGCAGTTAGGTCAGCTGAACTCTGAACAGCTTTTGACTCTCCTGCTGTTTTTCAGTGCTAATTTTAAGCAGTTTATTAAGTGAGGGTAAATTTCTCATGGCTCAGTGTATTCCTGTGAGCTTTTGATAATTGGAATAATCACTTTATTTCCACTTCCACTCATCTGAGCTACTTAAGTAGAGAGTACAGTAGGCTGAGCAATGAATGATTTCTTCTTTCCAGCCGTATGTCGGTCATGCAGTATAACTGCAAATCAGAGCTAGACTGCGTGCCAATTACTACTTCCAAAATGTGTCTCTCCCACAGAAGTTATTTATGCACACTGCTAATTAGCCACTGAGATTTTTGTTCACTGGAGGAGAACGGATCCACATGCATGGCACTGCAGGAAGCCTTAAAGTATGGGCAAGGATATCTGTGTCCAATGCCCCAGGCCTCCTGCTTCTCAGCAGGGCATTCTGACTTTCAGTAATAATTTGCATTTGAAGATAAAATACAGCCACAGGTGTTTCTGATTTGTAATTTCAGACCTTACCTGAAGAAGGGCACGAGGGAGTTTAGGCAGGATCAATATGAATAAAAGTCTATTCCAGGAAAATGTACTGCCTTCTCCTGTTTTCATCACTCAGAATTTTCTCATAGCGCTGAGGAGCCTTTGAAACTGCCTGTATTTAGTGCTTTCCAAAGTAGTAATTCACTCTCACTTTTGTTTCTTTTGTTTCATTTCTTAAGCATAATTTATTTATTTATTGTTTCAGATGCTTCACCCAGGAAAAATGTGCTTCTGCTATCTTGTCTAACCAAGCCTTCTCATTTTCACCACTTACACATAAACACCCCATATAGAAATAATGTAATGGAGACAGAGCTATAGCACTTGTTTCAAATGAATAGCAAGTTGGTGAGAAATGGATGAGAGATGTAACACTACAATGCAGTTAACCATAACTGGGGGAAAATACAGAGGCTAACTGAGGAATAAGACAGAAAAACCATGATGGAGTTGTAATAAAGCTGAACTCATAGGATGCAAGGAAATTGAAAGCGTGAGGAGCAAAAGGAACATTGTCATTAAATCAGTTATAGGTAATTTAATGAATATTTTAGGTAGAATCAGGATTTCAACATGTTACTGAATTTTCCCCTTCCAGTTCTTCTCTCCTTGTTTACATGTAGCTCTGATGGCAGCCTTACCTTAGATGTGGTTTCTTGTTTTAGCTAGTTGCTGTTCTTTGTGATGTCAGTTTAAGAGTAATGTCTACTGAGTGCCCTCACTTCAAAGGTCCTCAATTATGCTCCATACCACTTGTGTTTTTCCTGAGCCCATAAATCTCCCCTTCTACAGTGGCACAGCATCATTAGGATGAGCAGTGAGTATTCTGCTCTCCATGATCCTCTGCCACTGTGGAGGCCTCCTAAACTTAAGGGTAAAAGACTGGCCATGGAGCTGAGGAGGGGGTGAAAACCAGTATTGTTTCCAAAATTGCCCCCTAAGTGCCTTCCTTCCCCTTCTGCTCCTGTTTTGCACCAAGAGTGAGAGGCTTCTGCCTTTCTCTCTGATGTCTGATAGGGCCTCTTTGCCATGGGAGGACACCATGCCCTGGGGTACCAGAATAGGTGCAAATGTTGCAGTCTTGAATTGGCAGCATAAAATACAATATGTGTATTTATATACTAATTTAGGAATCTCCAGCTTTATGGAAACTTCATAGCATGTTTAAGGAACAATGATTTATTAGCCACTGTCAGGAAAGTCTCTATAAGCAGGAAGGAAAAATTGAAGAAGTTGTCAAGTAGATGAGGCAATAGCGGAGTTAAAGAAAATCACTCAATCTTACGAGTGCATATTTTTTTCCAAATGTTGGAGGCACAGAAATTGTAGTCAGGGTAAATTAAAACATTCACATAACAGAGTGTGACTCAGAATGTAATCTAAACTTGTGATAATAGTATCATCTATGATAATGCTATGCTTTTAGGTTGTTTTTATATTTTCCAGTGTCGAATGAACAAAACCAATAAATTCACATTTTTTACTCCTAGAATAAAAAGTATGGCATTTGAATAGCTCTACAAGTTAGCTTTGAAAAGCCTACAGTTGAATATCTAATTGTTGGCAGTAATGCTCCTCTGCATTCTCTGACCAATGTGGGAAATTTTAAATATGAGTTATTATCTGTATGAAAGCTTTCAGGAGAAGATGTATGTAAAAGTAAATGATAGTCACTCATTTATCATTGACCATAGTAGAAAGTGGCAGCCAGAAGCTTATTCATTTTTAACTTAAAAAAATGCTGTCACACTGTCAAACGTATCAAAGCAATGCTTTCTGGATCAT
This sequence comes from Luscinia megarhynchos, assembly GCA_034336665.1. NCBI lineage: Eukaryota > Metazoa > Chordata > Aves > Passeriformes > Muscicapidae > Luscinia > Luscinia megarhynchos. Next base: position 52,836,260 of record CM067566.1, on the reverse strand, counting down.
TTTTTCATATCTGTTTTACATTTCACAGAAACAGAACAGATTGAATGGGTTAACTTTTTTTAAAAATTCAAGTTTATTTTTAATCAATAGCAAATTAAAGTTTACTGAGCAGCTGTGCCATAAATTTTAACAGCACAGCTCAGGTAGAGAGAGATTTTGACACTCCTGAAGACAGGAATTTGCAGTCAAGGGACAGACAGATGGGGAACTCGTTTAAACAGCTTCATTGTCAGTCACAAAACCAATGTGATTTTACATCTTCTGAGGGGAGAAGAAAAAGCATTCCTTTAGTATGTTTATACCAACTAAGAATAAGATGGTGCAAAGGACCATGGAGGTATGTGATTTAGGTCTAAATGAGAGTTCAGCCAAGGTGCCAAGATGAAAACATGCTAAATAAGATGGAAATAAGAGTGTCATGACAGCACTGCAGGTGCCAGTGCTAGCACCCCATGCAAATCTGTTTTGCTGGGCTTGGTAGTGAAGACCAGTTGTGGGTTTGTTTCCTCTTATCACAGTTGTAATGCAGTTTTTGGGGAGAAGCAGAAAAGAGGGGCAAACATAATGGTATAAAAGATTGATGAAACTGCAATTTTGTGGTAAAAGCTGCTGATTTACAGGGCTGTCAGCAGTAGAGAATGCAATGGAAATGGCTAGCTGTTTCAAATAGTCAAAAGTTTTTTAGGCTGTTCAGTCAGCCAAGTTCTTAAGAAAATCTACTAAGCTCTTAAAAGAGCAATGAGAACATTATTTTTATGTGAAGCGAAATGTGCTGAGATACAAGCAAAAATGTAAAGTGCAATAACTACAACAAGCTATTTATTAGAAAAATGGTTAAGAATCACTTTTGCTGTGAAGGAATTGCATTATACACAGAATGGTGCTGAAGCTGTACACTTCTCAGATTAGGTTTACACTTTCAGATTAAAAAAATGAGTTGAAAATGTGTTGGGAAATGTGAAACTTTCCTTGGGATCCTAATGGTTTATTTGCATAAACCACAAAATAATCAAACCTGAGGCTGGCTTTTAAAGTACACACCAAGGAAATAATATACTCTATTCTTGTGTTATTTTAACAAAAACTTTAATTGACCTCACAGTGTGGTGGTATAAAATGTGTGTGATATAGTTAGGTAATGAGATAGGCTGTTTAACAAGACATTAAGAAATAAATAACAGATGTGGCAATAAACAGAATCAGTGTAAAACAGGTGAAGAAGTGCCCTTAATGACTGATGCACTACAGCATGCCATTTTACCCTTAAATTAATGATGCAATTTATGAAAAATGCTAAGATACTAGTAGAACCCTTATCAATTGTATTGCTAGCTTAAATTTTTATTAAAACATGTGTGAGTAGTAAAATATTTTATTACTAAAATCTGGTTTTTGTGTTCTTGGGGGCAGTTGAGATTTGAAGAGCTTGATGGCACACTAATCCTCCATGAATTCTGATCTGAAAGAACTTATGTTTGTCTGTGTTGTTGTTTAGATAGCTCATGAAGTCAGATAATCTAAAGCTGAAGGCAAAGATTTCATAACATAGTTCCAAAATCAATCAATTGGAAACACCCATCTAGGTTTTTCCCTATTTTTACTTAAAGAGACATTCCTCATACCCTGCTCTCACTTTTGGCTCTTTCTGCTTGCTTCTTTCCTTTTTAAATCACCTGGAGGGAAGAGTCAATTGTGCACAGTTCAAACTTTGCTTTTCCCATTTCTGTATCGTAAAAGGGATGGAGGCCGTGTATGATTGCAAAAGAGCTCAGAAGGGTTTCTCACCCCCACAGGAAAAAAGTAGGTTTGTAAATAATTGTATACTCTTTGCTGTGTTTCTGCATGCTCTCAGAAAGAAGTGTGCTCTGAGCACACACACTAGATTTTCTACCCCTTCACTACTGAGTTGCAGTGAATTCTTTTTTTCTTGTCTTGAGCTAACATTTATGTGTTCACAAAACTGCAATTTTCAGCTTGATGCAATTTTCAGCTTCAATAGCAAGTAAGGTCTGGGAGTAAAAATAAATTAATAAATTATTCCCAGAAGCAAGAGACAAAACTTTTTCTGCAAAGATACCTGGGAAAGTTTCGACCAGATTTTAAACAATGCTAACGCCAAAATGTCCAACTAAAATCTTCATGCAAAATATAGTGTACAAGTTAAGTTAAGCACCTATTCAAAATTAGTCTTGATGGTAACACTGTGAAGACCTAAGGGAATAATTCTATAGCCATATAAAGTTGTTTATAGGTCTGTAATTAAACAGTAATCAGTCAGTGCTTGACATTTTAGGACTTCAGCCAGCTGCAATACAGAAGTACCAACTTCAACTACAAATCCCTCATTAAACTTCCAGTAAAACAGGATTACTGACTGCAATGACTGTCAACATACATTTTATATAGTAATCAGAGAAATTATTGTAGTTCATTCTATAAATATGCATATTTTCACTATCCATTTTTTAAAAGTTTTTAGCTGTGACAAATGAAGTAGGATGAGGTCATTGAACGTTTTCCTTAGAAACAGTGCACAGTTCTGTGCCAGTTTAAATCTTTAGCTTCAATTATAAAGAAAAATTAAGATATGCTGTGGAGTGAAACTACAATGGTGAAAGATTAATTAGCTAATATTTGTGAAGCTCCAAAGATAAATCAGGCTATGCAGTGTGTGCCTGTTAAGTACTACTGTAACAGGGCTGCTAAATGCACGGTTGAGAGTTAGTTGGAAGGATGAATTTTTTCCCAATTCACTCACTTGTTCTCAGATCTTCCATATTGTGAGGACTTGTAGGCGCTCATGATAATCTCGCTGGCACTGGTGGATCGATACTACTCAATTAGTTCAGCCCACACTTCTTTCACAGTCTATTAGTGCCTCTACATGTCTCATCACACTAAATCCTTTGGGAGGAACTGAATGATGAATCATTCCTCATTTGCGGATCCTTTCCGTGGAAGACAATTTAGCAAATTGGTTGTTTTGGGGGTAGCAGTGGCCATGAAGAAAAAATTCCTTTTGTAAAGTGAATGATGCCTGGACCTAAATGTTCCTGCCAAGCAGAACCCAAACTATGGACTTCTCAACAGAAGAGCTGCAACAGTGTGTGCAGACCTCTTGGTACACAAATCAGAAACGTGCCAGTCACATCAAATGAAGTGCCAGTCTCACTCTTTGGCTCAAATAATCTTGACAGCTCAGTTTCGCCTGGAAGGACTTATATGAGTTCAGACATAGTCTGGCCTTAAAAGCCATAAAGCAGGCATAAAGATATTTATTTTATTCAGATATGAGGTAAAAGTTGCCTCTTTTGCTAACATTGGATAATCGGTAAAAGTGAGGTTTAATTTCATGATAATAACAGTGGTAATAGTACTAATAATAATAACTGGGTTTAGGATCTGTCCTCCCACCTAAGAAATAGTAGAGAGAACCACTACTGAAAGAAGCTGTAAAAGTAACATGCAGTTCTCAGTATTAACCCAGTCATACTTTCTTTTTCTTAAAACCACTAACACTGTATTTTCAGTATTTTAATGTAATTTGTCATTAAATTTGACATGTTGTTCACAACTTTTTAATGAGTTTTTCCCATATATCTGAAGAATATGTTCTCTGAATTTTTCACTTAATTACATCTAAGTAGCAATCTATTTTGACAGTGATAACATCGTTTTTTCATACTGACTTCACTGGTGTATCTTGTAGCCATTTACTGAACCATTCAACACTGACCTGGTAGGCACATTTGTAGCCTTAACTTTATTCTCTTCAAGCTTCTGTATTTACTTTATATTTCAGTATCAGAGTCTCTTTCCTGTTTAGCAGAATTCTCTTTCTCGTCTATCACACAAGTTGGGATGGTTGGTTGATTTTCTGCTCCGTGCAGAAGTAGGAAAAAATTGATAGTGCTTCCTGGTTTTGCTTATTCCAATGACAGTGTCACACTGCCTGGTGAAACCAGAGGAACTGGAAAACAGCTGGGCAGGGGTGCCTTTGTGGAGAACACCCTGGTTCTGATCCTGCCTTGCTCCTTTCCAGGGAAACCAGCTAAGACTTCTATGAGAAACCAGCAGAGACTTTGCTGCAGTTGTGGTTGCTCACCACAATTGTAGTGAATATTGAAAACTAGGACGCTTGTGAATATTTTAGTTACTTTTCTGTAGACGTCAGAAGGAAGTTCCAGGTTGCTGCATGATAAATAATAGAGATTGTGATTTATTTGCTATTTTTACACTCTGCATTTGTCAGAAGTAATAGTGCAAGTGAAAAATCCTATGTCACCAAAAAATTTTCCTTACCTCATCACAGTTAAGCTGGTGCTGCAGCATAGCTTTTTGCTCAAGAAGGGTTTGCAGAATTTTAGTCTCTAGTTCACTTAACCTCTGTAGAGCTGTAGAGCTGTGCAGAGCTGCCACACTTAAGAATGCAGGAGATAAGGTATCTAGCTCCTTTTGTGAAACAGCTTGGAGAGTTGTGTTCTAGTTCTGCTGTTAGGCCTTCAAATGCAATGTGAATTAATATTCTTTGATTTTTACATTTTTAAGAACTCTGGTTCTAATGTACAGTAAAAAAAAAAAGAAATAATTTATCTGCTCTTTAAATATTAGTGAGATGAATGGTGTAGTCTGATGTTATGGGAGGATATGTTCATCTTTTCTGCTGGCAGAAAGACAATGGAGTAGTTGAAGGATCAATGTTCAGTCAGGAAAATTCTGGTTTTGTCACTGCATACAGGGAGTGGACTTCTTTTCTGCTGAAAGAAACCTTCTGTCTTCCTGAAGCTCTGTCATTTCACTTTAACAAGCTCCTGAAACTCCTAAATTTTAAATATGCTGTATACCATCCATCTGTAAATGGCCATAACAGGCAAATTTGGGTATGACTACAGATTTTATAATTTTAAAACACTGTGTGTTGATTTACTGCACATCTATTCCTGTTGCTGGAACCCTGAAGAAGGTGTCTTTTTCAAACTCAGAAATACTAAGAGAAGTTACCTGATTTTTTTTTTTTTAAAATAAATTAAATTAATTCCAAATCACCATTTCTGTAGATTCCAGTTGCATGTTGGTAAATATAGTATTTGCTATTTCCGTCTTGAATTTAATAATAATTTTACTGTTCATTAGTAGGAATGTTTCTTTTCCCCTTCTTGATATTCCCAAGCTTTTACAACTACTCTGAGGGAGTAGTGCATGGCCACAGTGTAGACCAGCGAGTTCTCTAATCTACAGGATTTAGTGTTTCATTCATGTTTGTAGATTTTTGTTGTTAAGAGATGTAATGTAGGAATGTGGTTGGAGTTTGCTTCTTTAATCTGCAATTTTTTTGATTTTCCAATTTCTGTATTTTAGAACAAATTTTCTCATTAACAACTTTATTCATCATTGGGTATTTGGATTCTATAAGAATGAAAACCTTGGTATTTTTTTGCCTAAGTTTGTATCGTGCCACTTAGGTTAGGCAATTTTCTGATAGAAAAATAACAGCCATTACAGCAATCATGCTTCATCTTGGGACTGGATCTGAACTTTTGAAAGTTTTTACTTATTTTTCCCTCATTAAAGTTCTTGCTCTAAAGATATTTTGCTGGTCTGCAGTCTGTGATAGAACAGGCAACTTACAATCGTCTGGAACATCTTTGTCACATCTTTGCAACACTTCTCAGGTATACATTTGTTAGTGTTGTCACAATTACTACATGCTGGTGTTCCTTCTGGATTAAATGAAGTTGTATTTTATATTGATGTAAAGCTACAGTGCATGTACTGCCATTCTGCAAAGTGATGACTTTGTAAAGTGTTTTTTGATGCAGTTACTTGAACCACTCCTTTATTTCCCAACAGAATTAAAAGTGCATTTAGATTTACCACCTTACCTGTTTGTGCAGCCCAGGGCTCACCACGCAGCAGTGATGAGGGGCTGGAGTTGAGACAGGGTCACCTGAGAGGTAACAAGGCTTGTGTGGCATTCAGGGAGGTGTTTGAGCACACCAGTGGCACCCACTGGGCAGGAATAGTGGCAGATGAGAAGGGGCCACCAAAGCCTTGCTCACATCTCTGAGGAGGGTGGCTGGCCTTGTCTTCACCCCTTTAGCTCAAGTGAACCTTGTTTTCTCCACATCAGACATTCTCTCTATTTCTAATGTAATTCAGCTGCTGTTGAATTTCCACCTAATTCACACTTGCTGTATTCCCTTTGTCCCTAAGTCTGCATGACATTATACCATAAATGCTTCAGCCTCTGTTAAATCTTAATGAGAAGAAAACTGGCTTTGAATTAACCAGGTCTGGCTGTATCAATATTTTAGCAACGTAATTTAAGACTATATGTAAAATGTGGCTTATAATTCAGAGGATTATCTACTGTTGTATAATGAGGGGAGGGAACAAAAGATAACATTTTAATGCCTTTTAAGGCTTTTTGAAATTAAGTTCTCCCTTGGTTGTACTTGCAATCAAAAGGATTTTTGTGTTTTTATTTTATTTCTGTTTCATCTCCAAGCATTATAGAAAAGCCCTCCAGACTAGTGGAATTAAACTAGGATAAAATAGTGGGTTATTGCTGAAATTAAGGACCAAATTGTCATGCTTCCTCTAGAAGGAACAGTCTGTTAAGGCTCCCCTGTTCCCTGAGATTTACATTTAATGGTAGAACTGCTTCTGTTTCTTTTCTTATTGGCAAGTTTTTGTAGCTTAGTAAGAGTGATGTAATCACTTTAGTCTTATTCCTGAGAGGGTTGTGGCTAAGCTGTTTTGAGCCATATTTTTTTATCTCCGCTCAACCCTCTGCTCAGGGATTGTGATGAAAAATACCCCCAACCCAGCTATCACAAATGAATTTGTGTTTATGTTTGCTGTCACGTATAATCTATGTTTTAAATAAATTCTGTATCACAAGTATAATACTTACCTGACAAAATATGTGACATACTTAAGAGTATCTGTAGCTTTTCAAATATTTACTGGCCTAAAGGTAGTTTGGAAAATACTTTTTCACTCTGATGTAACCTCTCCAAAATTTTCCCTAGTGTTACTGAAAAATATTTTTAAGAAAAATGCCAAAGGGCACATCTGCACTCAGCCTTTGTAATCTGATATCTACCAAGTCTAGGCTTGATTGAGCCATTTTACCAAAATCTGACGAACTAGCAAAGAGGGAAAACGAAGTCTCTCCATTTTATCAGAAAATGTCAACTACCCACACTGTGCAGAGCACACTACTTGAGTTCACACGCTACCCAGAACAAAAGTCATGAATTCAAATGTTGAAAAAAATTAATTCCTTTCTCTATTGTTTTAATCCAGTTATTTCCCAATATTGAGCAAGTTTTTAGAAGACAACTGTTCCACGCCTGTTAACTCTAAGTGGCTGCTGAAAGTACACATAAACCAGTGTGTCCCATTAGTAGCATACCAGAGTTTCCAAACAATGAACAAGGAAACTGTTACTGCTGATGACAATTGTGACATTAGGTCACCTTCTCTTGGCTTTCACTTTCGTGGCTGAGTTAGGATGCCTTTGACCCTTTGACTCTTTGTCAAAGCAAAGTAGTCCTGGCAAAGCAGAAATTTTACTCAAAAAAAAAAAAAAAAATCTCTTTTTCAAACTGGACCTAGGCAGTTCTGAGGTGTCTACAGCTTTTTGAAAGGCCAAGTTCCTCACCGACCTTCACGGTTATAGCTGATACAATGGACTAAGTGAAACCTGCTGACAAACTTTGCAGATTTTCACACTCAGGTTTCTATTTCCATGCAACCACAAGCAAAAAAAAAAAAAAAAAAGTATTCCACAGGTGCAATTATCATCAAGCATAATCTATTAAGAATGAGAGTCATCATTCTTTTTGCATGCAGTTTGAAAAAAAAAATATAACTATTGCTTTCAAAAACTAACTATTGTGATTTGCATCAGCTTTTTACAAAGGAGGGGTGTGATCTGAGCTCAGCAAGAAAGACCCAGTCCTGTCTGTGAGCATTTTCCTCCAGAGTAAATAAAAAGAATTTATGTGAATAGATTTTTCAGGAGATCTGTAGAACTTTGTCTCTTTTTGTCTCTTTGGAAGTGCTTTGTTTTCATGCAGTAAGTGTGAGTCAGTAAACAGTCATACACATTGACATAAAAAGTATGAAATTCTGGTTTCTGGTGCCAGAGACTCATTCATTTGCCATCTTTAGTTCACAATATATTGTTTCTCCTGATTTATTTCATTCTTAAATTCCAATTTAAAACGTCACAGAGTTTGGCTGAATACATGAGATCTATGAGCCAGAATCACTGCTTTTCCAAACTACTGTAAGGGCTTGCAAAATCTCTTTTTGGGCCAGCTCTGTTTTCCCACTTCCATGTTCATTAGTAAAGACCAATGTGTTTGTGCACTCTTCTCTTTCTTAACTGGTAACGTGCCAAGTAAGCAAAACTATAAAAAATGTCATCTTTTAATGAGTTCCCGAAGCAGGACCAAAATGATTCCACATTATCATGTTGCAGTTGAAATGACTGTTTTAGGAGTTAATGTTGTTTCGTGGTCAACCAAATATAGCTGCATTATTTTCCTTTATGATTTTAACTCTCTTGAGTTTCTAAACACCCACTGCTTGTTTATTGGCCTATTCATTCTGTAGAACCATTGTTACCTTATTAAATTGCAAAAAAAATCTGTTCCATGAGTATTAGCAGTATTACTAATTAATATATTTTTATTAAATGAAAATCTATTGCATTGCCAGTTAGTATATTAGAAAAATTTATAATACAATTGACCATCTGCTAGTTGTGTTCTATGATATTGGCTGGCTCTATCAATAGAGGTAAATACTGCCTTGAATTGAAAAGGCTGTTGTTCATAGTATTATTAAATTTTTGTTGTTTGTGTTCTCTGTACAGCCCCACAGCTTCTTTTATAACTTCTATTAAGAAAGTAAGATCAATTACTTGCTCTTATTTTTATTAAGAGAATGTGAATCTATGAATCCTGTATGCTGACTACTTTAGTATCTTGGCTCTGCAGTAGTTTAATTAATAAACATACATTTGCTCATTTTGTTGGAGCAAGTTTATTGGTATAATGCAATAATGTTTTACTGGTGAAGGAAACTCTCCAAATCTTCAGTTTGATTAATTTCTTATTATGAAAATAAAGTGTATTTCTTAAAAAGGTTATTCCAACATGAATTTAATATAGCTGCTTTTTTCCCCATTAATACAGTTCCATAGAATTGTTTTCCTTCATTTTTTCCATTAGCCCTTTTGAATATTGCAGCTAGAAACTTTTTTACATTTTTAAAATGAGATGATCACTTTTTCTATATTTTATTTTTTTTGTGAATTGATTCCATTCTGTTCACAGACACACTGAAATGTTGCCCAGAATTGTAGATATGTAGTTGAGTTATCTTTACACCAAAATGTCTTTTCTGCAGGTAGCTTTTAAGTTGTGATATATGAAGCTTTAGAATATTATTTAGAAATAATGCATTTTGTCCTTTGGATGATACATCCTATTTTCCCAGGTTAGATTAACTCCTTCAACACAGAGCTAAAACAAAAGTGGGCCTAAAGTGTTTCATAAGTCTCAGTTTGTACAGGTAAACTATGAACACATTTTCTAGTCTAAATATATATTAAATTACATTAAATCGTAATTCATATTATTGTTATTCCTCTGTATGTCATTTTCTCTCTCTGCTTTCCAATCCATTTGGTGTTGGACACCTAAAGAACTCTAATTTTTTTTCAGAACCCTAAAGGGGTGTTTGCTTTTGTTACTCATTTCTGGGAACACCTGTGCACTGTTGAATTTAATTGGGCTACAGCTGGTGCCACTGATGTGTGGAGGAGCAGAGCTTTGCAGCCCTACTGGAAATCTTGACATTGTGTGTCATTGTCTGCTTCCTAAGCTGTTACTGTGCTCAGGCAAGTTAGAAGGTGTTCTAATTTTTTAGGGAATTGCATTCTCTGTGGCCTGGTGCAGCTGGTTTAGGAGGATCAATGCTGTGAGCAGTGAGTGCATTGCACACTAGTGCAGGACAAGTCTGCTGGACACTCACAGGGCTGGGTTGCTGTTTGCATGAGTTGGGTGGTCATCTTATATTTTTAAAGTGCTGAGGAGAGTTCTGTTTTAAAAAAGAGAGAAGAGCTACACATTTTAGGGCTTTTAAAGTGTGATGTAAAGCAGGCTACCTATCTCCTGTCCCTAGGAGATTCTAGAGTTCTGGTACAGTGCAAGAAAGGAGGAAATAAGATTGGACTATGTGCAAAATGCTCTGATCAGAAATAAGAGGAATTTGAAAAAAAAATAAATTTATGGTCAGTTTTTTTTTATCTATGGAATATATTATGTTTAGAAATTGTAATAAAATAAGTAATATTGAACCTAAATACTAAGAATTCCTCTGCTGAAAGGCTGAATAAAATCATCAAGTAAAGGAAATCAGGGTTATCATGCCCTGCATGGGAGAGATGACCTAGTGTTCATTATCTCACACACCTTATTTCCATAGGTCTGGTGGCTGTTTTGCACAGGCAGGAGCACATCATTGCTTGAAGAATTTGCAGACAGCAGCTTGACTAATAATCGAGTTCACCAACTTTTGTGGTTATGTTAAAATCAGTTCAAAGCACACAGTACCCCCATGTGCCCCCTCGCAGAGGGGAGACAGAGGGGATATGTGACAGAGCAGTGTCTGGCTACTGGCTCTGGTCTGCTGAAGAGCAAAAGCTTGGCTTGTACAGCTGAAATAATTTCAGCATAAAATTCCTGTGGTGGCCTTGAATTACCACAGACTTAGCCATTGGCACTTTTTGAGGACGTGCTGCCAAAGGACCAGCTGCTTCCTGTAGGAGACCTGCCATCTGGAGCTCAGAGAGTGATCCCTTTGACAGACATCTCTGGCAGCGGCTGGTTTGCCACATGCAATATTTCCTCTTTTGCTGCTTTTTCTTTCCCCCCTGAAGTTTTGGAGGATTTCATACGAGTAAACTTTGTGGAGAGATGTTAAAAGATTTCTCTTCTCTCTGGGTTGACAGTGGGGAAAGTTAACTGAATAATTGGTTGGGATTCACCCTTAAATAACTGCAGTTCAAAGCTAGAAAGTGTGGCAGGGGACTGAGGGTCATGTCAGAGAGTAGCAGCCAGAAAGTGAGTGGATGCAGTTTGGTACAAGGGGGGTGAAATGATTGTGTTCCTGACAGGAATCTATTAAGTAGCATTTTGTTTGGTATGTGATTAAAGATTTAAGAGAAAGAGCTTGAAACATGATGAAATCCTCTGTTGAGTTGGAACTGCTGAAAAAAGCAATGAAGGAGGGAGTGATTTAGAGAAGTTTGGCGTCAAGTTGGATAGATGGATTTCCAGTTACACGTGGAGAAATATAGGATAACAATAACACAGGATAAAGGACATAAATGGGAACATGCACTCGCTAGCCAGAAGTTAATAAATATTGTACAGGATGTCAGTCTGGAGACAGGATTAGGTGGAATTGTAAAATCCCTGTGATAGAGAGCAAAAAGTAATGAAGCTGCATTCTCCTTGTCGGGCCTAACTGCTGACTCAAAAAGGTGTAAAGGTAAAACATGTAAAAACAAATCTGATACAATTTTGGATCCATTTCTTCCTAGCAGAGCAGACCTATGCTTGATATGTTTTGACCTTTTCCTACAGTTTAGTTCCAGCTCAGTTTGTTCTGGAAGTGTTCCTGAGGCAAATCAAGGTCCACATGGTGGGCACGAGCTCTGTGCTGTGGTGGTAGGTCATTCACACCCTTCTGCAAAAGCAGAATTGGTCCCTGGGAGTTTCTGCTCCAGTTCTCTTAGTTATAATAAACATTCTTAACACAATACAATCCTGAAGCATCTCCTTGAGCAGCAGGCAAATGTCCAGGGAGAGCTGGTCCTTTTAAAAGCAGCTCTGGGCTTATTAGTGAGGACTAAATGCAGGAGGGCAGCACATCCACCATTCCAGTGGGTGCAGTGGTAGGTCAAGTTTTTGTGAATATTTTGCCCCTGATTTGCTTTATGACTTTTCTTTACACCTTTGTACCTCTATCATCTTGGCTGCCAAAGTGGAAATTATTCAGATACTAATGGTCCTTGCCATGACTTACACAAGTCCTACGATAGCAGGACCCTGCACTTTCTTGAGATGTCTGTGTACTACTCACATTTACAGAATCATTCAGCTGTTTGCTTTCCCAGCAGTATCAAGGAGTTCACAAAACTTGTGCCAAAGGCGTAACATAGAATTAAATTAAAAACTTTGTTTTATTTTTATTTCATTTCATACCTAGCTCTCATTCTTTGTAGCACAGCAAAATAATAAATAGTTGCTGCAGATAATTAAAAGTGGAAGTGCAATTTAGTTATTCCACTTTCTGGAAACACTATTTGTTTTGTGCGGACTTCAAGACAAGAGAGATAATTTCTTTTACATAAGGTTATATTATTAGGAAATAAGAGGAGAATTCATCACAATCTAGTTTTACTCTTTGAGAGCTTCAAACACTAAACTCTTTTTTTTTTTTTTTTTAATTGTGGTACATGGGCCTGGCATAGGTAAAGAACACATGGATGTTTACAAATGATAACTCACTAAGGAAATTATTTCTGTCACATGAGGGAAGCTATGCCATGTTGGAATACAGGTGGTGGTTTTGGAAATGTTTTTTATGAAGTGCTGCAACAGTCTTACTGCCATTTCAAATGCCACCATTATTCTTTCTGCTGTGATTGCTGCAGCTATGAGGGATTACCAACACGTGTTGCCCACCCTCTGTGGAAGGATTAGTAAAGCCACAGCAGGAGCAGTGAGTAGAAATGTGTGTCTGGACAGCTGTGCCAGTTCTCTGGGCCTGGGTCATGCTTTTGTTTCTGCTGCAGGTGCATGGGTTTTTGACAGCAGCAGCAAGCAGGGCCAGTGTACATGAGCATCAGTGTGGTCCATAGGGAACAAAATTCCCATGCCTTGCTGTCCTGCTTTTGTTAACAGCAGCAGTCCTTAACTCATTCATATATGACATCCTTGAAAGATCACAAGGAAAAGCCAAGGTAGAAATCTGTGTGCTCCCTTCTGGGGAGCTGGTGGAGCAAATTTGGGAGCTATGAATGTGTGATTGCCCAGAGTCTTTAACCCTGCCCTGGGCATTAGTTCTTGGCTGCAGGCAGAGGTAGGAGGCTGGGTTGCCATAATTTTGCATATTTCCTTCAGTCTTCTCTGTTTCATAAGCAGCAGGTAGGAGCCTTGGAAACTCTATGATGAAGCAAATGACAATCAAAATTAAAAGAAAAAGAATAAGATTTTGACTCACTGAGGTACAAAATTATAATAGATTTTACAAATTTATTCTCTTTTTTTCCCAAATGATACTGCATATGTTCTCCTTTGGAAGATACAGCAGTGATCTCTTAGGATTAGGCATGCAGCAGATGAAATAAAAAAAATCAAAGCATCAGAAGCAAGTTGAGGATGAGAAATGTTAATGTTACTGGACCTTTCAAAAATACCAAATGGTAAAACTGCAACATAAATACCTTTGGTCAAAAGTTAATTCAATCTGAAAACAATATTGCCTCTTTTTGTGTAATATCAGCTTTCCTTTTGCATTGTTACAAGATTTTGCAGCCATCTGTCTTTATCAACAGCGTGTTTCAGATTTATCAATTGATTGAATGGCTCTCCCCATAGAATGGACCTGGCTACAGATATGAGCATAGAGAAAAAAATATTATTTTAACATTTAAATACCTGAAAAATAACAAAAGAATAATTTTTTAGCTCAAAGATTTTTTTGGCTGAAAATACTTGTTTGGGAATGTTATCAGAGAAGTGGAGTTAGGCATGGATGCTGGAAGCTAAAAGTAACAATGTGTTATGGTATCTGTTATATATGTATTTTGTTAGGTGTTGTTCACACATTCTCGTTTCCTATACTAAGTTTAGGCTAATAACAGCTGGCTTATGCCAACACTGTAATTGCTTGATTAGAAAGACTTTTCCTTCTATCGTTTTTTTTTCCCCTGAAGCTGATACAGTAGGTACAGAGTTGAAGTTGTTATTCTAAATAAAAGTATTTTTAAAAAGTAGATCATGCTATGTACCTCCTGCAAATAACTTGATAGTCTTATTTCCCCTCCAAATTACTAATAAGAAAAAGATTCAGTGGTTGAATTCTGGAAGGACAGGTTTTGTAACATCCATTTTCTTTTATGTGTACACTTCACACCTACTGTTGCAAAACAGGCATTCTTCACTGTAAGTGTTATTTGTTGATGCTTAAAGGTTCAATGAATAATTCAGCCCCTTACCCTTCTTGCTTTGCTGCATACCTATTGAGCTCCCAGAGCAGAGTTGTATCAATAAATTCTGACTTACTTTACAGCTCCAATTTCATGCCTGGCCTTTCCTAAGATACATACGATCAAAAATGAACAATGAAAGAAAGAAAACATCTGTACAAATAGTTTTATGAAATCTCATGTGCGTGCAATAAGCCCATCCCTCCTGAATTGAAATGGATTGTTAAAATGAGTTTGCAATCCTTTGATCAGACAAACATTGTTGTGTTACAGCTCTGTCCACTAGTGTGAGAGGGAGAGTTTAGAAGCACAATGAAATTGCAGAACACTGTGGATGCAGACTTTGAAAGCCACGAGCCCATCAGTGTGTATGTGCATAAATAAAGGATATTACATGGTGGGGAATGGAACCACTGAATCCTGCAATGATAGGAAGCTTCATGTCTGCATGGATGCACTTCAGGGTGGTTGCAGGTAGGTAGGTAATCTATGTGTGCTTCTAACTTTTCCATTATGACAAAATACAAACAAACTCATCCTACCTTAGCTTTTTCAACAGTTTTTTCAACTTGTTAATTCACGTATTCTTAATGTGAAAAAAGCTAACTATGTGCTGAAGGGTTAGCAGGGGAAACAATGGGGTTTAACCCTCATTGTAGAGGTATTGTCTATATTGGAAAAGTGAGGACTTCTTCAATAATATAATGTGGTAAGTGATTCATTCCTTAGTGTAGTCAAGATAATCAGAGCCTGTCTTGCAATAGAAGGCAGAGGTTTCTCCTCTCATACCAGAAGCATTTGGGAACCTGAGAACCCATGCAGTCAGTGGGATTTAGGGATGCATTATGACCCCACAGTTAGTTTTTCTAGAAAGGTGAATGACAGGATTAAACACAGTCATTTGAAACAAATCTCAATGGAGGGTTTTGTTGTCCTCAACAACTCAAAGGTGTTCATCATCATGTTACTTAACCTTGCATTAATTATGAGAGTTTATTAGGAGTTAATGCCTGCAATTATTAAATTTAAAAAGAAATGTATTCCTATGCTGGAAGAGATTATTTTAAATTTATTTCTTGAGAGCTTCTTTCCTATGCATTTGTTTCAGTGAAGTAATCATCTGGACTCTTCTGAAAATTAAAATCTGTTGGCATTTAAATTAGAATTTCTGCTTTGCTCAGTCACCAACTTGTGAGACAAATATCTTAGAGTTTGAATTGTTCAGGGGAAGAAGAGAATGTCCCTTTTAAAAGGGCTGAATATCTGTGAAAAATAAATGGTAACAATAATTGAAGAGAGAATATGATATAAACTACTCAAAGTATAATTTAAAGTCATATTTTTCTCTGTGATGAAGCAAAGGGATTTGATTCTCCTAAAGAAACAAAACCTCTGGCTGCAGTTGAGCTGTCCATAATGTCTGCAGATTTGTGAGAAGTTTTGTTTTTTCTGGGTGGCATTATAAGATCTTGGCTGCTAAATTACTTGCTAGACCTCAAGGCATATTTAAGTATAATTTTGTTTCTCCTCTCCTATATGAAAAAAAATATTGTTGACAAAAGTTGCTTGGAAAAATCTTTTCTAAAGAACATTTATAATTTAAACACTGGCAGTGCAACTTCTCCCAATAAGCCCCAAGGGACAAGTCTTTAGGAATTTCCTAAATGGAAAGACTCATGCAGGGTAAGATAAAGTGAGAAGCTCATTTATTTATTGTATTTTTTCACAAAGTTTGCATGTGCTCATTTGTGAGTAAAGGGTATTTAATATTTCTGAAACGAAGGAATGCTTTGGTTTGCCAGTTGTTATTTTTACTGAGATCTTCATTTGACAGCAGTGTCTCTACTGGCTATTACAATGGATAATTGAATTGTTTTTTAGATTTTGAGAAAACAGGGCTACATGAAAAATAGATGATTCTATCAGGTATCACATAAACACTTTAAAAAGTTTCAATTGATGCTCAGATACTTCAGGCTAAAAATGAGAACAGCTGTACTCTCATCTTGTATCTTTTTCCCCAGACTCCTAGTATCATTGTCTAAATATTATCTATTATTAAACTTGCTTGCTACTTGTCTTAGTAATGTACTCATTTGTGGATGGCAGTGGTGAGATATTAGTCCTCTAGAGCTCTTCAAAGAGGAAAAATATTCCAGATAATGTTCTAACATTTTTTTAAGTCTTCTCATTTTCTGGGTATACCTAGCACATACTGTCACGTTGGCATATTAGTATTCTTTTTTTCAAAGAGTATTTTAGCAAGAAGTGACCATACATCACTCACATTACCTAATTCTGCTGTTCTAATCTCATCAAGCGTGCAAGTTGTTGGGACAGCAGTTCCAAGTTACAGCAGATGGAAGTCACTATTTTTAAAGCTATAAATAGTTAATTTACTGTCATTCTTTATTCCTCCAGAGGCAGAGCAAAAAAAAGGAAGTCAGTTGATAGAGTAATAAAAAGACATTTGCAAGGTTTTTACAGTGGATTTTACTACTGGCTTTGTGTGATTGGTCTTTTTATATGTTTTGTTGTTTAATGACAGCAGTGAAAGCATAATGCAATTTCTGTTACAAGAGTTGTTTAAAATTATTATCTTCCAAATAAGATTATCTTTTTGGAGAATGACATTATCACAGTGATCACCTGGCCTCTCACAGTTTTTGTGTCCTGTTACTGACCTTAGTGCCCACCCTGCATGTGGGTCAGTAGGAAACACGTGCCTGCAATGAAAAATGCAAACACGTGGAGGTGGCAAGTCAAAAGTGATTCACTGCAATGAGTGCATGAATTCCATTTGTGCTCATGCCTGTAACCTTCTCTGAGGTTTTCTTCTCTCCAAAACTTTGTATACATGTCTTAAGTGTAACTTTTAGCAGAGTTTCACTCCTGCTGGCTGCAAAACACTACTGTGGGGAGATGTGGCATCCCTGCAGCAGTGAGCAAACATCCACAAATTACCAAATGTATTGTTGCATTCTCTGCACTGTCATTCAAAGATCACAAACAGGTGAAGCAGCCAGGAAGCCGGTGGCATGATCACTGTTGAAAGCAAGAATTGCTTTTCATATATTTTCAGTTGTTTTTCATATGCAAACAAACCTTGATTTTATTCTTTTCTTCCTAGTTTAAGAAATCTGAAGTTGTTTCTCAGCTATAGGAAGAAAGTAGTAACCAGTACATACTATTTTTTAACACTTAGAAGTATTACAATTACTTTTCTTTTTCATAGCTTTTCAGAATTTGTTAGCTCTCTTAGTTGCAGGAAGGGATGTCTCTATCCTGAACAAGTGGTCATTCAGATATTCTGTTTTTCAAATAATTTTCATGCGAAGGTGGTTGTAAGGATTGCGTTTAGACTTGGTCAAAGAGTTCAAGTTTTCATCTTCATTGCCTGCTCTGGGATACAGGATATCTGATAGCTGCTCCTGCTGGACCAGGTTCTTGTACCTGTCATCACAGGACGTGAAGGATTTCACTCCACACCAGTCAGGAGTACAGATTTGATCCTTGGTGTGTGTGTGAGTTTCCTGATATCATCTGCCTATAGCAAGCTGAGATTAGCACACTCCTACAGATTTTTCTGTGTCTTTCCTTCTAGAAAGACTTGTTTAATATAAAGCAAGGCACAAATAAATGGTCTAATGGCAGAGTCCCACTTGGCTCCTCTACTCTGAGAAAAAGATTTCTCAGTAATTTATCAGATTTACATTCTCCATCCCACTCACAAGCTGCTTGCTTATTGCAGTAAGTCATTGAAGAAGTCCAAAATTTATTGCATCTGTTTCCTATGTAAACTGTGCAAGTCTAAAGACAATGTCCCAAGTTAAAAAAATTCTGATGGGTACTCACAAATTTGCTGCAGATTCAGTAAGAAGTGCTTTGCTGTCTCAGTTGATGCCTTTACTTAACTAAGTACAGTAAAATCTGTGGCCAACTACTGCCACAATAGAAAGTTACAGTGAAGAAAACCTCTCATGATATGTTGAACTCTATATGTAAGAGAACCTCAGCATATAAAATCAGAAAATATTTTTTTTCTTGGTTTGTCGCAACTACCAATTTTAATTTAAGTGATTAAAGCACTTGTGATATTTAGCTCCTTGGGTTAACAATGAATGGAGTAATTTAAGCTGCACTGAAGGGCAGATTTTAAAGGTTAGCATCTTCTGCATGCTGTTTTGATGAAAGATTTGATGAAGATACAGTATTCAAAGAAATGAATATTTATTAATTAGGAACATTCATTGGCAGGTGTAATGGGATTTTAAAAAAAAATCAGGGAGAATTTTTTTCTTTAGAATTTGTTACAATTTGTACTGAATCTGATGATGAGTAATTGAGGTCAGATTTCCAAATTTCAGCATTGACCTAAATCAGCTCCTACTGAGTTTAATAAGAATTCTAGCAATGCTTTGAGACAAAGGTGGCTCTTCTCAATCTTGGATGTATAGCTTGGGGTGGAGGTGAGGGGTGTGTAAATGAATGAACTGAATGATCTTTATTAGTTTGTGTTTTTTTAGTTACTCAAGATTATTTAAGCCGTTGAAAAATACTCAGAATATAATTTTTAAAAAGATGAAAGACAATTAAATTCCAGTTAGAAAGAAGTGTGCATTCTTAGCAGCATCCTAGGATAAATCCTCCCATGCTAACAGCTTTAAAGAAGTTAAGAATTGATTGCTTGCAGCTGCATTAAATGTCATAGATGATCACTATGATGGAAACATTTCACTTAAAAATACAGGTAATACTGTAAAAGTAAGTGTTGGAGATATTAAAGGCCACTTACCTGAGGCAAATATTCACATGTTTCATTGTCTGCCCTCTGAGTTACACAGTATGACCTAATTTCCTTCTACAAAAATTATATGCATTCAGAATAATTAATATTCCCTGTTGAGACCTCTGCTGGAAGAAACAAAATTCTTTCTTTATTTCCCCCCCTCATGCCTAGCCTGATCTCTAACTGCAAATAGCAGCTGGCTCAAACTTTTGTTTTTCCATGTGATAGTGATCTGCACTGCTATCAACTCTTGAGGGAAATTCATTGTAACAGGTCACTGAAGTGCACTAGAAAAAAACTTTTGTGTCTTCTGACACTCACTCAGTTTTCTGACAGTTTTTGAAGGATACCATGAAAGTTTGGTATAGTTGCTATTTATTTCATTGAGATTAAGATGTGTTGATCACCTGGCTGCTTTGAAAATCTAGCCTTTAGAAAGGATTTACAAAAGCAATTAAGTGACCTGGAAGTAGTACCTCTCTTATAATTCCTGGACAACAGAATACAAGAATATGAAGGGGGGGAAAAGATAAGCATTTAGACATGTGAGTGGCTTTGAAAATCTCTCTGTATTTAGGATCAAAGATTACACTGATCTGATAGTTCTTCTGGGTTTCTTCTCCTGTCTTTGAATTGCTTTGGACTGTTCAAGCAAATCCTGGGGATTTCTACTGCTTCTTGTTGCTTGTGAATGTACACTGGTTAAGATGGAATGGAATGAGTAATTCTTCATGAAGTTTAATGTTTTGAATTGCATCTTTATTTACAGTCCATATTATCTTTCTTGAAAATAATCCTAATAAATTCAGTAGAAATCAACCTGAGAAATAATCTGTAACTCCACTAAAAATTTCTGATTTTAGTCTGGTACAGGGCTGTAGCAGCTTTACATGTTGTAGAAGCATTCAAAAGCTGTTCAACCCAAGGAGTCAAAATAAGAAATGGCATTTGGTTGCCTAGTTCTCCACAGTTCCCCAGATAAGGATGTTATTTTAAAAAATATATTTTTATTTTTCTTTTTGTTTTATATGAAAAGAAGGATGTCTGCCTTCCTTTGATTTCAGATGATGTATGATGATTCTACATTGTGATTTCCAAAAAGATTCCCATTGGGTGTGCATCAAACTTGGCAGTCTCCTTTTGGGTTGAGCAGGCTGTTCCACTCACAGGACACATTTGCTGACCTCTCAAGCTTATGGGTTGTTTTTGAAGCATGGAAATAGGTGGAAATGCAGCAGCAGTTACTATTTAAAAGAAAAGGTATTTGGATGTTGGGTGTATTTATGCATTTTACTGGAGCATCTCTAGTTGAAAGTTTGTGAATGTGAAGTTGCAGCTGGAGTGTTGAACTGCAAGTCTAAACATAGCTGGGCAGAAAATATCTCCGTATTCATGACACAGCAGAAAATTGTGCCACCTCATTAAAAAAACCGAGTTGACAAATGAAGCACATAATGTTTTCAGAAGACACTCCCTTTATTTCGGTCTTTTAAGAAAAACTTGAAATACTTTTCTTTTAAAAAAGATAAGCCTAAGTTTTCCTTTTAAAAAGGCTTCCAAAATATTCGTCTTCATTTTTATGTATCTGTTCCCATTGCCAGTGCCCTAGGATACTCACTTAATTTTGTCTTTTTTCCCTTCTTTAAAGGCAGAGTAATGAGATTTAATTGCATCAAAGTATTGTGAAGAATAAAAAAACAGCTGAAAGGAAGGATCTTAAAAAGTAGTAAATAGTATAGCTCAGTTTTAAATGTCTTCATGAAGTGAAAAGCTCAGGTTTCAAAATGACATTAATTGTTTAATAATTTTTTTTTCTGAAGGCATAGGCTCAGGTAAATCATGTACCAAAGAAAGCAGTGTAAGAATGGTATGAAGATTAAAAAAAAAATAATTCAAATGATAAGGCACATGAGCAGAGTGAATGCATGGAGGGGGAAATTAATGAATGCCTTCCAGTGGCACAGCCTGAAACTGTGTCATGGCATTGGGCTGTATTAATATAAATGGTATGACAACATGATTCTAGCAGTTGTAGTTCTGCTAATTGTTTGTGTTCATGGCTTAATGATGCTCGAAGGAAATGGTGCATTTCTCAGTGAAATACATCTCACTGACACTTAAGCCAGCATTATGTTCAGCCCTGAACCGAGTGGCTGTGCAGCTTCTTTGCAAGTGTCTGAA
Organism: Luscinia megarhynchos; assembly: GCA_034336665.1. NCBI lineage: Eukaryota > Metazoa > Chordata > Aves > Passeriformes > Muscicapidae > Luscinia > Luscinia megarhynchos. The sequence continues at coordinate 52,814,991 of CM067566.1, read as the reverse complement.
ACAATGGTAACCTTTGAGATTCCCTGAGGGATAGAGGGTGTTGTTCTCTTGATTTAAAAGGCATTATAACTGTTCACATTCTGGGCAACCTATGCATTAGAGAGATTGCTGTAGGCTTGCAGGAAAGCTTGCATCTCCTACATGGTAATATTGCCAAGTGCCTCTGAGCATACCTGTGCATTTTGCCCTCCTTGCAGGACTTCTTGTCTTACTGGGCTTCACTTAATGGGAAGAAAAAAGCTTTAAAAATGAAATTTGCTAATATAGGTAAGGATTTCTATTTCAAATGTCCTTTTTAAAGCAGAATATAAACATTCAGCAGCAGCACACACATAATTACCTTAGGTGGGAACATAGGACAGAACATTTGGTGTATCTGTAATTGAACATAGTGTCATGGAAAAAGGCTGGTAATACCCATAAAGTCCTGACCCCAGACACAGAACAGGTGCAGCTGTGTCTGGCAGTCTCAAAGCCTGTTGGGAAAGGCTCGAGGCAGAACCTTTAACTTACCCCTAGGTGACCAAACAGCAGTGCTGCTCATGGCCCAGGTCTCTGCAACATTGGTGTCAACATGAAGTAAAACTCCCTTTTATAACCCCACGACAACTACCTAAGGCCCCAGTGATGTTAATGACCTCATGGAAGCAGAGGAATCCCTTCTGTGCCCAAAACATTGGTTTGCTCAAGTGTGAGAGCTGATACACACCAAGTACCTCAGAAATGTTGGTACCACTCACTTATGCTAGTTTACCTTGCTTTGCATCCTACTTGCAATTGTAGCAGTTGCACAGTTGCAGCACCATCAGCACATACAACACAACGGAAGTTATCTCCCTGGTTTTCCAACACCAAGATACTTGTGCAGGCCAAGAGATGGACAGAACTTTTTTCCCTCCATTTATTTCTGGGGTGGGGCTTTTTTTGGTAGATTTTTAAGTTGGAGACTTTTGAAATATTTTCCCATTAATACCCATGAAAAGAGAGCCAAGGAACAGTTTCTTAAAATTTGAAATTCTCACTGAGTCACATGAAAGATTTCAGGACAGGGATTGTGGCTGATACTGGCTCACCTTGTCTTGCTTAGAATTTTTATGTGTGGTTTTGACAGTCATTTTGAAGGGTGAGAAATGGCTCCATATTTGCATTTTTAACATTCATTATGGAGAAGCTAGAAGCCTGTGGTTTTCAATTGCCTTTCTAACAGTGGTCAGATGATGAAGACAATCTGTTTAACAAACTGGCATATAAGATAGCTCTCTCCGTATGTCACACATTTGCCATTCCATCTGCTGGGTAATAAAGCCAGCAAAAACCCAGCCTGACCAGCCCCTTAGGTGATCTTCTTATTGTCTTCCAGAAAACCACTTTTCCACCAAGAAAAGTGACAAACTCATTTCAACTTTAAGATATTTTATTTTGTTTTATTTAGTGCTTCCTGTTGTTCTTGATACTAAATAATGTAGTAAACACATAATAAGTATGAATCACGTATTTGAAGTAAGTGGTACTTTTTGACCTTAAAGAAGGAAATATGGAGGTTTGTGAAATTATGGTGCTCCTCACCAACGACTCATAATAGAAACATTAAGCTACTGCTTTTTTTTTTTTTTTTAGTTCAGCAAGTCTTAGTGAAGAAGAGTCAGACTCAGTATTGGAAGAGGATTTCCATGGTAGGTCAAATCATAAGCAGGAACAGGGCCATACAAGGGGACAGTTGTCTGTGTGACAAAGAGAAATTAAGCAAAACACCAGTTTGCCAAACCACATTTTTAATATGCACTTTGAATGTAATGGAAAACAGAAAACTTTATCGTTGGAACCAGGTGTTTTAGCTGTAGTCCAGCTACAAAGCTGGACAAGCACAATTAAGGGAAAGTTCAGTTTATAGCATTATTAGGAAGTAAATCCTGACAGAATGCACTAGGAAACTTGAGCTTTGAGGAAAAGTGTTTTAGTTAGGCAGAAGTCTGCCAGAAAACACCTTCAATTTTTGAGAATTATATGGGAAGTTAGATGTGGTAGTAGCAGAAGTTGAAGATTTATTGGATGTTAGACTATAAGATCTTCTTAGGTCAAAGATGTGATCACTAGCTGCAAAATCGTTACTCACATCCTTAATGGAGTTGGTCTTCTTCTAACATTTCTTCTCTAACATAGAAGGGGATGTACAAACACAACAGATTTGCTTTGAACTTTTTCCATTAGCTCTTGCAGAGGTCTTCAAGTAGTGTGCACAAAGTTGTGCATCATTACAGTCTATGTGATGCAGCCAAAGCTCTTACCTGAAGTGACAGGCAGGCAGGTACTGAGAAGTCCTTGGTGGATGCATTGCCCTTTGAAGAGACATCTGTATGTGGCATTGCTACCATGCCCTGATCTAATGTCAGGAATCCAGGTGCATGCTGGAGAAGTTCACTTTTCTGCTTGGTGTAGCTTCTCTTTCTGTAGGCAGCGAGTGGGACAGCCATTTATTCTCAGTTCACAGCTCCATGAAAGGCTGCTGTTTCTATAGCCCAGTTTTTAATTTTGTTTTTATATGAGAATACATACATTATTCTTCAGCCAAAATTTATCCTTTGACAGGCACAGTTGTGCAGCATATGTTAGACACTCAAATCTTAGTGCCATGAAGACCACATAAGAGCTTCAAGAAAAAAAAGGCGCTGCCAGAAAGTGAAGTATTGCAATTTCCTTCTGTTGAAGCAAAGCAACTTTCCGTGCCTGCGTCCCTACACTGATACCGTGGAGCTGAACTTCAGTTTCTGTTCTGTTTCCACTTTTTATCAGTGCTTGCAGAAATCTTCAAGTAGTAAGAGCTTCTCTTCTGTCCCTGGCTAAACTACTTGAAACCTCTTATGAAGCACTGGAGAGAATAGAGAGATGACTTCTGTTTTTTTCCAGAAGAGCAGGTGTTGCTGAAACAGAATGTAAATATGGATGGATACTGCTGTGATGAGAGCTTTATGAAAGTATGTATGGCACATGAAGGGCTACTCCTGCAGGAAAGACTGGAATATGTTGTTTTAAAAAAGAGGAGAGCTCAGCTTTTGATTATCTTTTGTTGTTTTGGGTTTTGTTTTTTGTTGTTAACAGAGCATAAAACTATATGGCAGGCTGTTCTGGGAGTGAATATTATCTGTTGATTGTATTATACAAAGTATTATATTATGTTATCAGTGATTATATTATCTTGAGTATTACCCCAGAGGAGAGAATTTTCATTCTCTCTCTGCAGATCCCTAAGTGACTGAACTCTTTTAAAGGAGCATACCTTAGCACTTTCAAAGACCTCATTAAAAATAAATAAATATCAGATTGTTTGAAAATCATTTTAAGGTTTTGGGAGTAAGAAACTATGAACTGAAGAGTCCACTGTGTGTCACAATTCAAGTTCCATTTAAGCTGTAGAAATAAGTTTGAAAAATAATACTTTAATTTGAGATTGAAATTTGTATGGGAGAGATTGGAAAGTTGAAAGTTAAATATGACATTGTTCACTCCTTTACAAAATAGATTGCATTTTTTAACTTAGCTGTATTTTTTCTTACTCTCAAGGTTTACTTGAAATCTCATATTTCTGTATATGTTTTTGTGTGCCTAATTGTTGTTTTGTCCAATACATGTCGGTAGAGATCTGTCTTTTCCTGTTGTAAAAGCATGTCCCTGCAGTTACAGAAATTGTTCCAATGCCTTGTCAGTTGCCTTTGTAGCCTAATGTGAACTCTTTTTCCTCCTCTGGGAGAAAACCTGGATTGAATTTTTGCCTTTACTGAAGAACTTTGAAATTCGGGTTTCCATCTCCTGTCCTAGGCATAGAGTTATATATTAAGAGGTGACTTACTCTCAGGCTTTCCTGTTGATTCTTTCTCTGTTTGTTTCAAACATGTTATGGACTTTCTTGTAGTGGAGGAATTAAAAAGAGGGTAAATAGGTGGCTGTGAACGTTTGGGAAGGTAATGCCTGTATTTTAGTCCCTATCTCAGTACATTTTCAAGCTTTTCATGAAATATGAACAAGAAAAGTGATGGATCTTATCTCAGAATGTTGTGTAGCCCTGTGTTTATGACCCTCTCTCAGATAAGGGACTTCACATTCATTCTTTCTAACATAAAAATTCAACTCTTTTTTGTCTTGAGCTGGAGATATTTGATACTCTCCACCATTCTCCGAACAAATGCTTTGTGCTGAACGAAAGGAAGTGTGTGAAAGTTACCTTCTCCTAAAGGGATATGCAGAGTTGTTTATTTGGTTTGAACTTTAAACCACTTTTTTACCTTTCTGCAAGATTGAAGGATGAGTATTGTCTCTATAGGACCCTCATGACTGCAATTTCTCAGATAAAGAAGGCTACCATAAAAGTACATATTTTATAGAGTGTTCAACATTTTCTGTGGTGTGTGTGTCTCTTTTGAGGAGTGTATGGCTAAATTTGTTGTGTGTTTTGAAATTCTAGTGGAGAATGGGAGAAGTTAAAGAGTTCCTAACATAAGTTTAACTAGGTAGAAAAAGTGAAATCAAAGTGAAGGGTGGGTGACAAGGTTTTGACAGATCCTGTGGTACATTCTGTGGTAATAAATATTTGAAGCATTTCCTTTCAGAAGTTCTTTGAGTTATTAGAGAATGTTTCATTTTCTGAAACCTTAGTATTTCTTTTGCTTATTACAGTTATTTGATATTTGTGCAATGTTTTTTCCTAGCTAGTGCAAAGCAAATTATTCCACTATATTAGGTCTTCTACTTCCTGGAAGAAAGGAAGCTTGGCTTTGTGCATTGATCCATCCATACATAATGTACTTGTGTATATTTGTAGTGTTCTGCTGCAAGTTCAAATGCCTAAAGCTGCGTACAGGAATAGATTATATGTAATATATTGCTTACCATAATATAATAAAATATATGCATAAGGACCTTTTATGCCAGAAAAGGTATTTTTAGCTATTGGAGAGATTCTTTTGTCATTTCCATCTCTTCACCAGTGGCTCAAAATTGATTCTAGCATTTATGCAAATACTACATTCTGTACTTTCTCTGCCATCATAACTTGTGACCTTAGGCTTTAATCTTCATATGCAGTCCTTGCATACTTAGTGTTCACATTATTCATGTCTACCATCATTGCAAAGTCATCCAGACTGTATTTATGGAATTTATATGTGCCATGATTTACTGACAGTTTTATAGGGGAAATTAATCAGAGCATCGAGAGATAAGTTTGTTACTTGCCACTTTCTTCTCATCTCTCTGCCCCATTATAATTAATCAGCTTTTTTTTCTTTTTTTATAGCAGGCTGACATAACTTTAATGATGTTTCTTCTGTGCAAGCTTTAATTATATTTTATAATCTATGCTACATTATACTTTCTCCTTCCTTGTGCTAACAGGGTGATAATCTGTAAAATGATGCTTGTCTTCAGGCTTGTGCAGACAAGGAGTGATGAACAATATAGACACAAGCTGTTTTTCTCTTAAAAGAAATGTCAGCCATCAATGTAGTTTTACTTGCTCTCAAGCTGATGATATTCTTGATTAAATTGAATTCTTCTTTTCAAGTAACATGGCCAGAAGTGAAAGGGAAATAGTATACAAAGGCCTATTATATTTAATTATTGCAACTATGCCAGATGAAGTAGGAGACACTAGAGTGTTCCTGATTTGCTTGTCATGCTTCATGTTTTCAGTAGTAGGATTTTAGCACTCATGTTGCACTGAACTTCAAATGTTTTCCAGGATGATGACATGAGAAGACACCTCTGTTGATTCAGTGTTAAAACGGATTCACAAAAGCCAGTGATGTAGGTTCACTGCTGAACATAGTAGGCGTAGATTTATAGCTTAATTCTAGACAGCTTGAGTGTACTTAGTCAAAGCTCACAGGTATAAATGACATTTTTATACAAGTGTAAGACCAGATTTTGCTAAATCAATCGTCTCACCATCACTGGAGTATTCACAAGAATTTGGGGTTAATACCCTTTCTCAATCTCACCTGGTTTTGGAAAGCAAGATTTTGGTGTCAATGTACAGCAGCATCAATACTTAATAATCTGTGGTGGCTGGAGTAGGTTTTATACTGTGATTTACAAGCCAAAGTTAAATCTCTGTTATCTAATGCCCAGCTGAACAGTCCAGGTGCAGAATGCCTATTATTTGCTGAATGAGGAGTGGACTACACGTAAGAAAGGGTCAGCTTCTTTTGACCTTCTAAAGGAATACAGGTCAAACAGAAATCCTACTCAAAAGTAGCTACTTAATGTAAAAGTGCAGCTAGGATTTCATTTCTTTTTAGAAAATAGGCACTTTGTGAGCATTGCATCGAAGTTCTGCAGTGTCTTTTGCCTTGAGGGATATGCAGAAATCAAATCAGGCCACTTCTACCTATTTATCTATTTAAAATCAGCACGTTTGTGTTCACTGGGGTTGTGAGAGCAAAAATGTGTCAAACTTCATATACAGGTCTTAAAATAAAGGTGGAGCTGTAATCCAGAGAAATGTAGTTTAACTTTTTATTCATAAATGCGGAGTTGTATTTTTACAATTCTGCACTGAGATTTCAGTAAGGTAATCTCATTACATAGCTTGGCATTTAAAATTCTTGTCTTACTTAGGCTAACATAAAGAGAAACCAAAGTGGTTGCCTGTGTATCACCAAAAGCAGATGCAGAGTTCTGATAAATGTCTAAGCCTCCGATTTATAATGAGTGATGAAGATAAGAAGGTTTTTTGTCATTGCTATATATATTTTTTAACTTGCTTTCTCTCATCTCACATATGAGTGATCTTACCCTGCCCTTTCTCTTTCCTTTTCCCCTTTATTTCTTTCTTACAGATACTTGGCTTCAGTTCACCCTTTGTTATTTATTTGCACTCACTCCTCTTTCCTATACTTTTTACCTTTATTTCACCCATTTATGTGACCATTTGCATTCTTTGCAAGGAAGAACTGTTGTTTTCTGAATGCCTGGAATATCAAATGCAGAAAACTTTACTTTCCATTCCAAACTTGATGAATAAGATTTAATTTTCTGCAGAATTAAACTTTTGCATATTTTGATATAGAGCAAAAATGTTAAAATTTTATGGGTTTTCATGTTTTTAGCCAAAAATATTTAGAAAATGTTTTTTCACATTTGTACTATACTGAAATCAAAATAGTGTTTTATGTAAATACCTTTTTTTGATAGCTGTAAAGATACCTGAATGATAATTTAAATTATCAGATGTCAGGGCAACATCACTTCTTTTACTATTTTATCTGAGGATTTAGACTGTGATTAAAGTTAATCTTACTTTCATACAGCAATCAGCAAGAGTTAGTTGCAAACAGGTTAGTCAGTCTTTTCCTTAAACTCTTCACAGAACATTAAAGAATGATGAGTGAAAATCACAGACGTTATGAAGCTGATGTTTTCTCTTGGTTTTTTTTTTCCTTTGATTGCTTTATATGTTTTTTTCCTTCTGTCCATAAAGCACTGAAAATTTTTCTGAGCTTGAAATGAAGTTGAATTACAGTCTGATTTAAAACTTGTGGACAAGATTAAAAAATAGACTGGAGAGTCTCAATAGCCCTTGGCTGTGCATGTCTGTGAGATCTGAACACAGCTTTAATTGCAGTGTTCCTAGCAGTGATACGGATCAGTGGGATGGGAGCAGCTCAGATTGGGATTCAGGAATAGTGGCTAGGCAACCACTGATACTCGTCCCAATTAAGGGTACATTGAATGGATTAAAGCAAGCTACACTCACACAGTGTTTCAGTTGACCATTCCATAGGAAGGTCCACACTCTGTAATACTTTAGTCAGCTGGAAATAATTAGAGTGTGAAAGTTGGAGGGGGGTGTGTGTGTGGTTCTTTGCTGGTTAATAACTGGCAGAAATAAGATAATCTCATTTGTGGCACCTTTTAGGTTTTCTTTTGAAAAGGGCTTTGAGGACTTTCATTGTTTCTCCATAAGTCACTTTGTCGTGGATGCAGTGATACATTTCACTCTTAACAGAGAAGTAGCGATATTTTTATTGATGTAAAACAGTGATCAAACATGTTTTGATAGTAAAACGTGGCTGTGGTTTTACGAGATTAGATAGCTTCATGGAGAACAGTCACACAAAACTTCCAGGGAGACCTTTCTGTTGAGTCATGGGGTTCAGAAAAGAGCCCCTGGCATTGTCATATCTTTTCTGGGGAGGTTTTTGGTGTGTCTGGATCCTCATTTGGTCAGAGATTTATGTCTAAGGGATTGTATGTGCACAGCCAATCTTTCATCTCACTTAACTGAGATTTCAAAGTCTCACCAAATTGATTCCCAATTCGCTTACCAAGTGCCTGGCACAAATAAGGATTCTCTCAGCCTCAAGGACCAACCTGGAGGGGTGTCTCTCCTCCAGGGGAGATCCTCCTGTGCAGCCCACTGGCATGCAGGAGAGTCCAGCAGCCTGTAGGCTGCCCACTATTTATAGAGTGAGATTCTTGAATTGTAATTGCATACCAGTTGTACTTTGGCTGGTGCATGATAAACCAGCTTCAGCTGTTGAGAAAGGTTTACAGCCTTCAGCTTAAGCCAGATGTGACCTGACTGCCACAGGTGGCTCTTGCTAAACAGGGTAGGGGGACACACGGCCACACTCTTCTCTTACAGTAGTTATAATTTTCACTTTACTGCATGCTTTCTTGTGAGAACTATCAACTGCATATTAGGATACCTGAGACTTTCAGTTCAACTCTTAACCATGTCTTGTTAATGAAGGTACTTCATCCTCATCTTGAAAGCATTTCCTCTGTTCTGTTGTGCTTGGAAAATATTCATGGCCCTGAGTACTCATACAGAAAGAATAAAAACCCAAGCCCAAGACTAAGCTTTGTGGTCCAGGTAAGTTACCTTTTATCTTTCTCCATTTTTAATCATTAATTCTTGCTAAGACCTATTCTTTTTTCTGCAAGTGGGCTTTAATTCATTTCAATAATTCTTTTCTCCTGTGGCACTCTGACACAAGCAATCAAACCTTACTGCAGGCATGAATCTTACACTGTGAGCCAGTTTCTCACTTCAGACAAATCATATCCATTACTTCACAATTTTGCTTCCCAGTTCAGTAGAGCGCTTGTAGGATCTCAGGCATGTCTGACAGGTGCAATCCTCTTTTCATGGATGTAGGCTGGCTGGCCCTTTGCTGCATATAATTTTTCTCTCTTATTAATGTGCCCTCACAGCTGAAGGCAGAACCATTTCTTCATCTTGTTGGCTTTTTACCTATGGGGATATCTGCACATATTGAATATCTCCTGGAGTTTGTTCAGGATGGTGTGTATGACAAATCCACTTGCCAAAGGTTTACCTATTTCCCTCAATAATTTCTTGGCCTGTGACCTTCTAATTGTTTCAGTGCATCTTTCAGGTCTTAGCTACCATCACAATGAACTCTCTAATTGATTCCAGGATATTAAATATTTAGTCCATGCCTAAAGTCATGTCCCATTATCAAGTGTTCTTTTACCTTGTGGTAATCAAAATAGTAAGTAAAGCACTTCTCCATCAGAAAGGTATCTCTCTCAGGGGATCACCATCAGCTTTCACTGTTTAAAAAATTGGCAGAGACTTCAACCTCTCTGCAATTTGATTTCATCTGTCACCACAATGTCACTCTTGTCCCGTAATGATCCTACTGTCTCCTCATCATGCTGCTCATATCCTGGATTTTTAAAGACTTGCTTGCAATTCATCTTTATTTTCTATGCTATTTTTATTTCATTGGATGCTTTTATATCTGTTCATCCATGCTGAGATTCCAATTTAATTATTGTTCATATGTCTTTCACTCAGCCTCCTTCACTAATATTTGTATATTCCAGTAAGGTATTTTCTCAGTCCTTTTGTCAATCTGCCTTTCCAGGCAAATGTCACAGAGCTCTGGCATTGCAGCAATGTATTATTTACTTTCTAACTGCTATTGTCAGTGTCAATACTATCTTATATGTTCAGTTAATCTTTCTCAATTCCTCTCTTTTCATTTATTCTTCCTTTTGTGCCTCAATCTGTTTGCTTCCACATGGTTTTAGCTGTACCCAGCCTTGACAGTATATGTCTTCTTCCTGTCCTAACTACTACTTTAATAAAATTCATGTTGCTGAGATTCCTCTCTGCCTTATACACACTGTCATTTTCATTCTATTGCCTTGAAATTTGATGTACATGTTGAATTTAGCCACTTTCTAGCTATTCCAGCTATTGTGCCTACTGGTCTTATTACTTCAAATAGATGCAGTCTAGTCTCTATGTCTCTAGTTAATTCAAATTTTGCACTGCTGTCATTTCAACCTTTTAAATTATTTTTTTTGGTCATTTTACAGGCCAGTTGTTCTTTCTTCTTAGAGCAGGGCCAACAATTTATCCCTATAACTAACTCACCATCTGAAGCTTTTTCAGCCATCATTCATACTAGTTCTTTCCTGTCCACATTTCTCTCCTGGTCATTTCTTGAGGAATTCTAAGTCCTACTTGATCTTCCAGACAGGTTTTTGTCATCATAAAGAGAAGACCTTGCAGTTTTTCATTGGGAAGTCAACAGGGGTAGGAATTCGAGTACCAGCTGTTCTTAAGGAGATCTAGACTAATGGCGATGAGTGGAATGAGTGGAAACACAGATCATCTTGCATTCTCTGATGTAGTAGAGTAACTCTCAAGTCATTGTCCAACAGCTTATTTTCACACAGAAAATATAATGTAAAGCACAGTCACCTATTCAGAGGTTTCCCTCTGTGATACTCATTTAGGACACCTTCTGGGCACCTCAGTGCTGGCACTTCATTGAACCTTCAGCTGTCCCCAGTGTGTCCCTTCCCAGCTCCTTGTGCACCCCAAGGCCATTTACTGTCAGGAGCAGAAAAGACCTTGATGCTGTGCAAGCACTGCTCAACAAGAGTTAAAACATCACTCAGAGTCTTACCAGCATTGCTTTGGTCACAAATCCAGAGCTCAGCACAATACAAGCTACTGTGAGGAAGTTAAACTCTGTCCTAGCCAAATCCAGTAGAACTGGGGTAAATATTTGCAGTGCCTTAATAAGGTCCTGGCTCCAGAGCTGTGGCCCAACCATTATGTACAAGTTGCATGCTGTAGTCTCCAAAGGGACAATGGAAATAAAAGAGTCAAATTGAGCACAGATTTCTGGAGCTCAGAGACAAGCATCTTCTGTAGCAAAGCTGTAGCATCTGATGCTGCCATTAAAGAATAAATATAATTATATACTGTCAAGTTTGAAATGAACTTTTGATTGATTTACTTATAAAGCATAATTTTAAGTAGAATTGACACTTGATATTTACTGTGTATTAACACTTCTTCTAAGTATGGTTGCACCAGCAGGCATAATGTGAAGCCCTGTGAGGAAAATTTGTGCTTGACAAGACTCAGAATGGGCTTATTGCTAGTAGGGCTGTACTTCATAAATGTTTCATGCTGACCCAAGGATATGCTTGTGTACAAACAGAATGAGAACACTTCTGTCTAAATAGGTTTCCTTGTGATTTTATAATAGCCTTTTCTTTCGTATAACCCAGACAGGAGGTTTAAAGAACCAAATGTGCCGTGTTTGGGGTTTGGTTTATTTTATGTACTATTTTAATAATTATGTTTACACATTTGCTACATTCTGTCTATCCCTCTGCAACCACACACAATACCTCACTTGTGCTGCATTTACCTGTGTTCATTTCCCTGCTGTTAGTGCTTAAGATGATGTGTGTGTTCAGCACCATCAGAGAGCTAATCAGGGTCTGCCCTTAGTTTGGTGGCAGCAAGGCTGTAAGGGGTGTAACTCTTGGAAACAGTGATTGAATTTATTTCTAGAGTCAGAAATGGTTTATCATGTTTCCAGTTTGGTGTATCTGCAATGCAGTGTCACCCTACTCTTTTCTTATTTTCACCTCTCTCTTCAAGTTGCAATTTCTATTTTTTTCTGGGAAGCTAAGTGTGATGTTTTAGTATAGTTGTTTGATTTATAGAGCTCAGCACATGGATATTCTTAATTCATTTTTTAACAAAAATTGAAAATGGGTCCACTTTCCATCCAGTTGGAAGTGGTACACAGGCTCCTACAAGGTCTTTTCCATTTTGTTGCAGGGAACATGGACTAAAATAAACTCAGTACTGACGCATGCAACTACTTTTTGCATGAGCAGCATTAAATCTATCCATTGGATAGATTAATCTGAGTCTGAATCAATCTGCCCAACCTCAACATACCTTTCTTTCCTGAGGATATTAGGCTAGAGAGAAAAAGCCAGAAAAGTTGTGCTTTAATGAACCACACCAGCACAGTGCATTGAAGACAAACCTTTTTTGAGAGAGAGGGGCAATTCTAAGCTTTGTGGTGTGGTAGCTTGAGAAGTAAATGTCATCTTCTCTCTGTACAGTGAAAGTAGTGCTGCATATATAAGTAAAATGTTCAGCAAAGAAGTCAAACACATTGAAATTCAATATATGTTTAAGATGAAGTGTTATTGCATGTGGGCCATTGCACAGCATGCCTTTGAGAGATTGCTGAGAGTAAAGAAGGATACTGCCTAAATGACAGGTCAGAAGAATTGTCAGGTTGCAGCAACTCATCATTTAGAATAAATGAATTTGGCATGTATATTTTATATAGCTTTAAAGCAATAGCGGAAGGAAATTATGTTCCATATACAAGATTTCCCAGTCAGCTTAAATAGCCCTGCCTTTGTTATAGGCATAATAAATTTGCTGAATTGCAATTAATTTAACTTTCCACAGAAGGAAATTGTTCATCTGAGCTATTCTCTGTACTTAACACTTACCTGCCTCATTTTTTATAAAAGAAAAACCTGACTGAGTGGGAATTTACTTGCAGCTCAAAGGCAAAATTGAACATTTGTTTATGTCTCACATCTGGTTTGATAAAATAAAACCTTAAGGAAGCTCTTATTGAGAAAATGAGTATTTTTTTTTTATGTTTCAACCAATATTGGTAGGAATTAACATAAGTAAGTGTGTGTGTGTGCCAGATAACATCTGGAATAAAAATGGTTAAGAATCACATTCCAGTGCCTCTGATTAAGGGTGATATCTGTATCACTGGTTCCACAAACCATACAAGATGAGGTAAATCATCTGAAGTTATTTTTCTATTTTGCTTTTTCATACAAATTACTTAACATTTTATAGATTATTCATTTAGAGAAAGGTGCCTGCAAGAAAGCTCATTTTTAAGAAAACCTGGCAGCTCCGAGTTAATTTTACACACACTTTGCATCAGCATTATTAAAATAGACTAGCTTTCTGCATGTGAGTCTATTACTATTCTGACTGGATTTAATATGCATTTGTTTTATTTTTGCAAGTCTCTTGCAAGAAACAAAATTATGATATTCAAGCATCGATTCTTGTTTATCAACAGCTTCATTTTCTAATTGTCCATGTGGCAGTATTGGATTGGAGATAATGAATAGGATTTTTTTCTCATTTGACAAGCCCAACACTAAAAAAAGGTATTATATATAATTGTTTCAAAAATTGCTGTTTCTTCATGTGTACAACTTAATTTCTTCCATAATTAATGGCTAAAGCTTACTTGTGACCAATACGACTGCAGAGAAATAATTTGAAAATAGCTTTTGATTGCCATGTGTGGGAACAATCTTTGCACATCAGAATATACAAAGCATTCAATTATTTTAAAAATAAAGAAATGATTGCTAATTAGATAAATTACTTAATGGATTGTTGACAGTTCTTTTTCCTCTGAAACCCATATTGAAAACGTAATATAATATTTCTGAGTCTTAGATTATAAAGAAACCCTTTTTCATATTATCTCTAATTTTGTAAAATTTGAATTCAAGTTTACCTTTGAAAGCATGTCAGATCTACGTCATCAAACCAACATAAAGGCAATTACTATTTACACTTGCAAGTAATTAGAGAAATCACGTTTTTTAGCAGCAAGAATCTTTAAAAGTCTTTGGCATGTTATCAGCATTAAGAGAAATTGCATTCAACTGGCATGAATACAGAAGCAAGTACAGAAATAGCTGTATATAGCTAAAAAAAGACCGTGGCTTCAGACAGGTGTTGGTGCAAATGTGTTTCTTTCAGCCTTGTAAGTATCTGTGTAGAAAACCTTTCCTTTCCATCCTCTGCAGCACTGCTTATCTTGCAGCAATTTTTCACCTTTCTGGGCACCACTGTAGAGGCTGAGAGCTTTTCTGAAAGTTGATTGAGGTCTTTTCCTCAACGTAGAGTGTCTTTAGACAGGATGCAAAATCTTCTTTTCCTGAATCAGCACTGTATAAATTGTTTCTTCTCTACCCCTCCCCAGGGGTAGAGAAGTATTGGTCAACTCTGCAGATCATTTTGTGGTACAGAAGTGTTTGTCTTATGAGCTATCTGAAAAAAAAAATTGCTTGCATGCATAGGAGGACTTTCCTAATGCACCTGAAGCATTATGGCAGTTCATCCAACTGGATTCTCTCTTGCCTTCCCAGAGAACAAAAATCTGTAGTCAGTTACTGTAATCACCATTATTCCCATAAGCACTTCCCCAAGAATTACCCATATGCTGACTTTCCACTGGCAAGTAGATAATGTTTTTCCTGAGTGTTTGGGGAAATAAAAGAACAGGCAGAGTTAAGCGGTGGGGATGTCTCCTAGGGGCTGGCATGCACTATGATAGGATGTGAGGTCACTTACCAAGGATTCTTACATTTTTTCAAGGGAGAAGAAAGCTCACAAATTTCAAGCACTTTGATTTAATAATAGAAATTCTGGGATAGATAGCAAGGTGTTTTTTATTTACATTCTGTCTTTCATAAAATAATGCAGAAGTATTTATTTTTTCTTGGGGGCTTTCTTTTCCTGGTGTATCTCTTTTTCACTGGTCCTAGAGATGTTCTGTTTCTCTTAGTTGGAGTTTAAATTTATGCAGCATGATTGGTTTAGGGTTTTGTATCAAATTTGTATCCTTGAAATACAGTAGGTGTGCTGTGGCTTGGTAAGGAGGAATAATATCTTTTAAGGTTGGAGGGAAAATGAATGATAGCTAATCTGCTAGCCACTGACAAAAGTGATGGAAGCAATGTCCTGAATCCTCCTGAAGTTAGGTGAAGAAAAGTGGAGGTACCTGTGAGAAAAATCTAGGCTAGCATCTTGGTGGAGCAGGCTGATGTGATGGATATGTTCAGAGATCTTCTGGCCAATTTCCTACCTTGCTCAGGTAACAGCCTCAAGCCTAAGAGAGCACCTCCATGTTAGAAAATAACATTTTTTACTGAAGGACATGAAGCATTTAAATTGGTCCAGGGAATGAAATTTTTCTGTGCTCTTTTATCTCTAATTTCATAATGGCTTCCATTTGTGCCCTGTACCAAACTCGTCAGAATAATGAACACACAGAAAAAATGGAACACCGCTCAATCATTGCCGTAAATCCAACCCTCAGTCCCTGGGCTGCATCCTGCAAATCCTTATTCCAGACAGAGTTCAGCAGGTGAGGTACTGCAGCATCAAACACAGCACCAAAACACTCAGCACATGTTTGTGGCAGATGGAGCCTCCCCAGTGCGTCCAACACAAACCTGCTAAGAGCAGCAGCTCGGGGTGGAAGGAACCTCCCATGGATCTGCTGCCACCTCTTAGAAAATGGACACTGTGAGGGAAGCCTCAAAAAGGAGACAATTAAGGGAGTGTTAAAATACACCAGGAAGCTCCAAGCCTAAAAGGTCATATGGATAAAGAGTATTTTAAAAGAGAAGGAACTTGCCTGAAGGAGGGAGCCATCACTATGTTGGAGATGGAAGGAATACAGAAGCTCCTGGAAAGCTGCTCAGCTCCTTGGTGGAGACAAGGCCATAGCTAATGGAAAGACTTGAGAGCATGCACACAAATGCAACATTTATTTTCACTTCTGAGGAAGGAAGTTCTTGGAGATAGGATTATTTTAAACACAGTCTGCTTAGCATGAAAGTAGTTCAAACAGTCAGCAGTAATGGTAATTATTGTGCCATGGTTTAATATTGAGTAATAAAAGACTGGCATATTTTATAAACATCTTCACACAAATACTTTTTCAAGATTTACAGTAAAGACTATATGTATTTAGGAATTCTGCTTTTTAAGAAGCTGTATTTATTCACTTAGCTAATTTTCATAATATTTTGACAACTTTTGTCTTTAACAAGTTGTGTATTTTTAACCTAAGGGTTTCTCACAATCTATCTTGAGGCAAATTGTTAAATTGGACTTATTGTTGGGCTACATTGTCACAGGTTTTCAAAGATACATTGAAATATCTGCTAGAGGATTGACAATGAACAAAAAATCTTCTCCCCATCCCCCAGTCCCTTGTAAGTTAAATGCTTATTCCAGATCTGCTGGCAATGTGTTCAGGAGAGAACACTGATAAGCCAGTATAAACATCAAATACTGGCCCTATGAAGAGTTAAATGGATGCCAAATTCTTGATGGAAAGTTTCTCATGTCTGTAGTGACACAGCTTTTGAGGGTAACCTGACCCGCTGGTGTGTAAAGAATGTGAGGGTGGGGCTCCCAGGATTCTGCAATACAAAAAGACATGGGGATCCAGGTTTATAGTAATTACAACAAATTACTACAAAACTACTATTAGTAAAGATATAAACACACTGATATTCCCAAACATCCTACAGGCCACTACAAAATTACCACTAGAGAGGCAAATACAAGTACTAAAACTCATTACAGAATTCCAACTAATGAAACAAGTATTTATAAACCCTTACCTGTGTGCACCTATAAATGTATTATATGAAGTGTTACCACTGTGATATTCAGCAAACAACTCCCAGCAGTGGGGCAAATCAGTGGCAGAAAAGTCTCACTTCAAAGCTGACCCATGTCATGCAGTCCAGAGTCAGTCTGGTGTCCCTAGCCAGGATCCCAGACTGCCCAGGAGATCTTGTGCAGAGAAATTCATTTCAGGTACACAGCAGTTCACTTTCTATCACTTTTGGTGTGAGTGGATGTCAGACATCAGTTCCCAGGTTTACTGTTGCTGCTTTGTGTTTTCCTGAAAGGTCAGCTCCTTATCACAGTTTCTTTGTCCTGTACCCTTCAAGGTTTTTTGTCCTACACCCATCAGGTTTTCTTTCTTTGTCCTGCACCCATCAAGATCTCTGCCTTACACCTATCAAGTTTTCTTTGTCCTGCAGCTGCTCCCTATCAGGGTTTCAGCAGAGCTTATCAGGGATGTCTCAGGGCTCCTGCTAAGGAGATGTTCTTTGTCAGTTTGTTTACCAGTCTTTGTGTCAGCACAAGATATTATACTTTGAGATAGGAGTAAAATTTGCAGTTCAAAAATAAAATTTAGCTGCTGTTTTTAGGGAAATATTTTATTTAGCTAAAATATTTACTTTTAATGTTAATTGCTGGTCTTTCTGACCTGCAAATTTACCTGTAGTAAGAAAACCTACCCTAGGCCTTCTGAAGCACCTGCTCCCTGAGAGTCCTGGGTGCTTGAGAAAGGTGCTAATTGAATATCCAGGAAACATGTCCAGTACAAGGCCTTCTGTATGCTAATTAATTTGTACTTGCAATACTTTATGTTTTTCCTTTTTTTTTTTCTCCTTGGCTTTTTTTTTTTTTTTTGTTTGTTTGTTTAGATTAATTCATCACCTTTTCTGTGGAAGCATAATTATTCAACATTTGAGCTACCACATAAAGTCTTTTCTGCAAGAGTTCATAGAAGCACTTCAGAATGAATGGTGCTGAGTAATACTGGCTTGAGGTGGGCATGGAGAAGGCGACTTGCTCCCTCAGTCATCTCAGACTACCAGAACAGTGACTCATTTGCTATATCATTGGTGAAAAGGCACATGTGAAAAGGAGATTCAACTCCCTTTTGTTCCCCCAACCATTCCCATCTCAACTTCTGGTACTTCAGCTTCAGAAAGTCTTATTGAGTCACCGTGCACTTTGTAGAGCATTCAGCTGGCAAGGTCACACAGCAAGCAGCAATGTGATGAAGAATCTGATTCTCTTTCATGTTCAGCTTCTTTCTCTGCTCTCTAAACAGGAATGACAGATCTGCCCTTTTCAGGATGCTTTTCCTTCTTCAAACATTTTTGACTAGCTGGGTATGGGTTATTGGAAAATAATGTCATTGGATGATACTTTACTTGTATTCTTATACCTTCTTAATCTCTGTGCTGTGGTGGATTTTATTTTTATTTTATTGAAGTGCTATTAAAATGGGTTGGATTGTCTAGAGATAAATTTTGAGGTCTTAATCTGGTGTCTGATGTTGTCAATGAATGCTGTAAAGAATTAAATTTTAAAAGGCTGCAAATAATTCCAGAACAGCTCTGTTTTGATTCTAGTCACTTTTCACAAAGTAGTTGTATCTTTTTTGTCTTTTTTTCTTTTTTTGTTTTGTGGGTTTGTTTTGGGTTTTTTTTGCCATAAAGTAATATGTCTGGCGCTGCATCTATGAATTTTATTTTGAACAGTTATAGACATCACACAACGTGCCATTTGTATGTCTCAATCCATTGGAGGGAGGGAGGGAGGGAGGGAGGGAGGGAGGAAGGAAGGAAGGAAGGAAGGAAGGAAGGAAGGAAGGAAGGAAGGAAGGAAGGAAGGAAGGAAGGAAGGAAGGAAGGAAGGAAGGAAGAAGGAAGGAAGGAAGGAAGGAAGGAAGGAAGAAGGAAGGAAGGAAGGAAGGAAGGAAGGAAGGAAGGAAGGAAGGAAGGAAGGAAGGAAGGAAGGAAGGAAGGAAGGAAGGAAGGAAGGAAGGAAGGAAGGAGAACAATTCTCATTCAGAGTCATTTTGCTTGGTAGGAGGATGTAAAGAAGGTGGAAAACACCAAGTTTACAAGAATTAAGGATGGATCTTTCAATCATTAGAATAGTAGTCCATTTCACTCAAAGAATAATACAATTCTCAGAAAGCAAAATTCTCTGTATATTGATTATGAAATGTGGAATACTAAAAACTGCTGAAAAATTGTGCAGATGCAGGAGGAGGTAAGAAGGGACTTCAGGGGAAGTGAAGTATAACAAAAATAGGGGGAAAACTTTTGCATTTTCACGGATGTGTAAAAGCAGAGGTAAAAAAGTCATTTAGTGTTTCACTCATGCTCGTGTGTTTGTATTATCTTTCATGTTTTGTATAAAAAGGGGAGTAGAGCTTAAATAGGTGGGGGTTTTGCTGATGTACAGACTGAAGTTTTGAGTAACAGAATATGTTCTATTATTTGTCAAGATAAAAGAGTCTTAGGGGGGAAAGTTATCAGCATTCATTCCTTTATTTAATAAAAGAAAACTTGTATGTTGGAAATCTAAAGTGAGACGACTTCCAAAAGGCTGAAGTGAGGTGGCAGGACACAGTGCATGCAGGAATGGAATCCTTCCTCCATTTTTTGCAAAGCCTGGAGTATATGTTGAAAGCTATTTGCAGTTTTGACTATTCAGTGCTCACTCAGATAGACACATCCTAATGGTTCACCTTTGACAGGAGAAGCATGTGTAACTTTACTGGTTTTGTTCTACCAAGAAAGAACATCTGCTGTCATTTCCTAAGTGCAAAATTGATCAAAATTGCATTATAAAATTTTACAGCATTTTGGAAACGGAGGAGCTGCTAAAGTGGATAGCTACAATGTTTCTTAAGAGGTATTAAATATGAAGCAGGTTTAATATCCTGACATATTTAGATTTATCTTATTCTGCTGAAGTTAATAGTGATACAGAAGCAAGACTTGATGGTGTTAAAGAGAAAACTATTGTATCTTTTTCTAATGGAGGTCTTGGTCTGCCTCCACAGGAGGCAAGACACAGAGTCTTCCATGAATTCATAACTGACATCCCATTGCATATACAGAGATCTCATTCTAGTTAGGATTGTTGCCATGAGCAGACACAGAATACTTTTTTTTTTCTCTATTTGAACTCCAGGACTGGACTAGAAGCTGACAAAAATTGATGTATTTTCATTAGCAAGCACAGGTATGCACTGACCAAGAAGACCATGGAGTCAGGCTGCTAGAACTGCTCGTGAGGAACACTGTCTAATGGTGAGGGAGAGGAGGGACACTACAGTGCCCAGCAACAGGAAAGTTCACTCAACCAAAGCTTGAGTGCCTTCACCCAGATGGAGTAAGGGGAAGATTTGGTTAAGTCTCCTCCTGCATGTGCACTCATTAATCAAGTGCTTTGAAAGTACAGGTAAGGAGTGTATTATGTAGTAGACTGGAAACAACAGGGAGTTGGGATTAAATCTTTCTGTTTCTTGATGATCTAGAGATTTGCAGGCTACTCTGAGTTGGATTCTCCTTCTGTCTGCATTTCTCTAATGATGAGTAACAGCATTTACCCAATTATTAAAAACATGGTAAGATTTGCTCTCTAATTCTTTTTGCCAGATTTTAATCTAACTTTTAAACTCAGATTGCAGCCTACTATACTAATTGACTATGAACAAAGTGAAACTTAAGTGGAGCATTTGCAAATACGAAGCTAAAGAGTCTTTAGGTAGAAATAATTGTAGCTGTCTTTCGTATTTCTTTGTCTGCTTCAAGGGTACTTGTCAAAGATATGAAGATAAGCAGTTGCAAAAAGATACAAGAACTTTCAGTTTTCACTGGGTACACAGAAGGATTTTGAAGGAAAGACTAGTTAGTGGAAACTGTTCTGGACACAGGCAGAAAGGGATGGAGTGTTCAGGTTGGCAGCAGAGTCAATATGGGTCAGCTGAGTCCTGGGGTGCATCAAACACCAGCTGGTCAGTCGAGGAGATTTCATCCTGTTGCACTCAGTGCTGGTGTGGCCTCACCTTGAGCACACTGTGCAGCTCTGGGCCCCACAGTTTAAGAAGTGAAGGGCACCTAAATGTGTCTGGAGGAGGGCAGGTGGGCTGGTGAAAGGGCTGGCAGCCCTGTGAGCAGCGGCTGAGCACTCAGGGCTTGTGTAGTGTGAGGAGAAGGGGGCTGAAGGGAGACCTCATTGTTCTCCCCAGCTTCCTGAGGACAGCACCTGCAGAGGGAGGTGCTGAGCTCTCCCCCCCAGAGCCCCGTTCCCCTCTGCTCCATTCCATTCCAATGATGTTGCAGCATTAAGAGGGTCTCTTCCTTGACAGCCAAGATAACCAGCATGTACATGTTAAATAGCAGAATCAGCTACAAAACTCTTGCTCATAAATATAGTATTAGCAACACAATGTTTTCCTTGATACAATGTAGACATGAGTGTACTTTTAAAGGACAAGAAACAACAGTTCACATTAGCATCATTTTTCTTCAATCTGCAGGTGGCTCAGCTTCACAGGGAAGGCTAAAAGAACCAGTTAATGCAGTGCAGGTAGAGAATTTTTTTTAATATTCCAGTTTTATAGAAATGGGGGAGGAGAATAGGAAATGATAGCAACCCAATAATCAGTTTATCAGCTCTACTTTCATCACTAAATGTCACTGTCATCAGAAGACATTGTTCTGGAATACTTCAGAGGACAAAAGGATGATTTGACAAGCTCAGAAAAGCTATGGATTGTGGAGGAAATGGGAGAATATTAGGAGTCAATTTACATACCTGAATCATGACAGGTTTATAGTTTAAATATTTCTGCATAGTAACTAATAAATGTGTCCTGTTTTTGGTTGCTTCTTTGTTACAAAATGATAGGGAAAAGTGAAACTGTATTTTCAAGAAAGAAGTCATGGGCAACTCTAACAAATCCATTTTTAACGCATGAGGAGGAAGAAAATAGAGTGCACTAAGCAGGATGGTGTACTGTGTATGCTGTGCTACTCTACAGTGGCTCTTTAGCAGTGCAGTAACAAGTAGTATCTTTGCCTTTTATGTGGTGTTTTGGAAGCAGTTTTATTTGCCACAGTGGTTGCCCTCAGTGAAACCATTCAATCCCAATATATATAGCAATACATTCAATAATCTAATTTCATTGCAAATACACATTCTGTCTTTTCCCAAATATCATTCACTGAGGAGTTTTTATATTCTTCTACTGTTCTAATATTCATTTATTTATTTATTAATATTTATTTATGTGGCTCATCTTTAAATAATGGAGAGGGTTCTGTTTAACAAGGAGACAAGGGAGACTGGCAAGAGCTTTGTAGTATATAAATATGTAAACTGTAGTCCAGGTGGTGGTGGGGATACTGAACAAAATGTTAGATATGGCATTTCATGTGTGATTATGAGGTTTTCAATTGCAGAGAAAAGTTTTCAGTTCCCCTGTCTGTTTTAAACAGGTAGCTTGCCTACCTGCTTGAGCTGAGGCTCCTAGACTTTGAAAGGGTAAAAGCGTCACCAGGGAAGTAGCTTTGCTCCAAAACTCCTGTGTCTCACTGCAAGAGCACTAGAATAATGGAATTTGCTATGTCATTTGGAGCTATTCTGCTCCAAAATGTTGTGGCATAAATGAATGCTAAAGTTGAAACAAGTCACAGCTGTATTCAAAGAAGAGTGCACCAGACAGTTTTTAATTAAACTCTATTAGAAATAACTCTCTGAGCAAGAGACCCTCTTGTTTTTGCAGACTTCCACTGTCTTTGCACTGAAAATTATTAGGCTATTAATGGGGCTTGTTTTCTCACAGTTAGCTGTTTTCCTTTGAGATTTCTTTCATTTTGTAGCAGCATTTAAAAAACTCTACCTTGACTTCTCATAGCTCCTTTCCAGTAATGCATTAGAGAGTTTTTCTTGCCAGCAACAGCAGCTTTTAAAAATGCCAGAGGGAGACTGTGGTACCAAGGGCATAATAATGGTACAGCTACTGCAATCATTAGATACCAAAATTGCTACAGGATATTCTTCTCTGGTGAATAGGACAGGAAAATGCTCCTATTAAATGTACATGCAGACCAATAAATATACAGGGAATGGTAAAAGCCATAGGTGCACTGTTCTGGCATGGTAAGTAAGTGGTTTATTATACAAGTAAATGTTAACAAAGAGTGTTAGTCCTTTTGATCCATGCCTGTTTTTCATTGACTTTTCTGGTGTGGAATTCAGTAAATTTATACAAGCAACTTGAAGAATTAGCAATACAAAAGATATTTCAGGGTACTTTTCCTGTATTACAGAGGAATCAAAGGATTTTGCCGTCTTTATGAGCTGTCACTGACAGAAGTTTAATTTAGGAAAAGCTGAACTGTATTGTAGGGCAATAACAGTGGTTTAGCACAGGGATAACTCCTAGGCAAGCTGTAGGTTTTCTCTATCCATTTCTGCCTTTTTTGCCTCTGTCAATTAGAAGCAATAACAGGAGTTTCCAATTTCAAAATGAGTTTTCAGAAGAAAATACATTTTTATTGTGTTTTCTTTGAAGAAAAAAATCCCCAAAAGTTTATATTTCATCCTTTCTTTATACCACTGTAATACTGAGCACATAAGTAGTCTGGCTGAAGTCAATGACATTTGCTAAAAGGCTTCAATTTCAGACTATTGTTTAAGTGCTTTTCTAGATAAGAACAAGTCATTACTAAGTTGCATCACATTATATCCATCAAACAAACAGTAAATCTTCTTAGTTCTTGTGCTATGGGACACCAGAAATAAATGACCCTTGTTGACCAGTAAAAAGCAATAAGAAGTTGATAACTGCCATAGTTTTGTATACTTTTAGGAGCTAGAGATGGGGTGGCAACAATATTCACATTTCATTTTGATTTGCCTTTGGGAAGTTCCTCATTTGCAATACTAAGAACTTGTGGACAAGTATTTGTATATGTGTTTAATTTAAATAATTAGTTGTGTCAGGAAGGAACTGGTTAAACAAATGTGTTTTCAGAAGAATGGAACTAAAAGAGCTACAGGAAGCTTGCTGCTTTCTCAGCAAATGGTCCAACTTAATATAAAAGTCCTATAAGAAGTAGAACTTAACAAAATGTCAGTGAACATGTTCAACAAATGTTCAGCTCATGAAGTTAGATCAAATTCAATGAATATAGTAAGGTCAAGGAGAAGAGCCACCATGGTATGCAAATAAGATTATTCTACTTAATACTTTATTTTAAAATTAAGTGGAAGGCAACTTTTTTTTTACTATTTAAACAAAAAAAATCTCTAAGTTTGCATTTTTTCTGTCTCTTACTGCCTTCTGCACATGAGAAATAAATGCCTTGGGACAGATGTAATGAATTGTTGTAAAGACAGTAATAAATCACAAATTAAAGGGAAACACAAAGCTTTTTTTCTCAGGGATTCAGAAATACTCTCTGAAGCTGATTATCTTACAGTTAAATCTCAGGTATTGAAAACTGGAATAAAATTGTCACACTTTTAGCTCCATCCTGCCCTGCTGTCCCCCTTCTCTTTGTAAAAAGCTGCAATGCTGCAGTAGGCTGAACCACAGAACGTGTGTATGTGGTGTGCCTGTGAAACCCTGTCCTTGCTGTGCCCAACATAGTGCAGACCTTGTCCTACTGCTCAGTATTGTGGCCTTGTGTTGTTGTTGCTGTTGTCCTCCTCAATTTTTTTTGGAAGTGGGGTGAGAGAGTTGGGGTTTTTGGCTTTTTTCAAGTTTTTTTTCCTTTTTTTATCCCAGCTAAGGAGGTGGATTCTGTTTAAAAGCATTGTGGGCTTCTTTATTAAGTAGGGTGCAGATGTGTTTTTTCCCTCTGCTTTCCAAATGCTGATTTTAGTTCCAGAATTGGATGATCATAGAATCATTTATAAAACCACTCGGACAAACTGGTGTCTATATTTAGTTACTTAATGACCTGTTTATTTCTTACAAGAAAATGGATCCCTCTTCCACATTTTTAGTGTTCATTACCTTTGAGAAGATAATTATTTAGCAGATGCCTAAGATAATTGTAGACATGAGCATTACAGTTATGTATATGGATATCTCCATAAAATCTGTGGAATTCATTAGCTTTAGTCTATCTTGTTATAAATTTTGCTTATTTGCACACCTTGCAGATTTCGATTTGCTGCCAGCAGCTTGCCAGCTCTTTCACCTTGCTTGTAATGTTTTTGTTCCAAATGGTGAAAGACTCCATTTAGTCTTCCCATTAAGCAGATGGTTTATTATGGCATGTTATTTTTCTCCAGAAATAGTCTGTTGACTCTTTAGCATTTTGAGGTTAGCAGATGCTATCACACCTACTGTATGTCCAACTAAGTTGTCTTTTTTTCTCTCCCTCACCTGTTTGCAGTAATCTTTGTCCAACAACATGTCCCTAGCACAGCATTTTCTACATGGCACTCAGAAGCTGCAGTGACCATTTTGAAATGTGTGTGTTTTCCTTTTTCTGGGAAAAAAGCCCTCTATTTTTGCTAGCTGCTAACAGGAAAGGTACATTAGCAAAGGTGGCAAGCAGACGGTAGTTTGACTTGAAATTTTTCCTCTGCAGCAAAGGCTCCCATCTTTCTAGGCAATATCAGTCTTCATTTTCCCCAAGCTACTTTTGGGTCTTTCTAATGCTCCAGAAATGTCTTCCTCCTAATTTGCAGAATTAATCAGATTTGCAAATCAAGCACTTTGTTTGACCACCAGCTCAGGGGACATTTACTTCCAATTGCCAATCTCAAGCTACAGTACTCCTGATCTTGTTTTTCTAATCATTTTACCTCTGTTATTTGGAAGCAAGACTGAGCTGGTTGGAAGAACCAGTTAGAAGAATCAGTTAGAGGATACCACTGCTAACAAGAGATTTCTCCTTTTTTTTTGTTAGCCCTTTTTTCCCCTGGATTATTCAGTCACCTCTTCAGGCATTTGCTTAATTCCCAGACTGATACATTACTGCCCATATATAAAGCTGCATGGAATTGACAATAGCATGTAACTTTAATCCTCTCTTTTAATGAAACAAGGTAAAGGAAAGCAGTGTTTTGTGCAATTATATTTGCATAGACAAAGTAACAGGCAAGTTTTCATCCTGTTAGTTTTGAGTGAGGCTGGAACCGGGACAGGGTACTAATAGGAGTCACTGCAAGGCAGCAATTGATTATTGCTCTTGATCTCGTGGCTAATCAAGCTGCCAAGGCCTTCGTTGCAGTCCACTGCTTTTCTTCTGAAAACCCATTCCCCAGCAGTCATGCCCCTGCAACAAAATACTGCCTTTGAACTGATGCATCCAGCTGCTGTCTTTTAACACAACCTGTTTGCAGGGCTGTACTAGGTTTGAGTTGAAGTTTAGAGCTCAGTTTTTGAGTTGAGGATTTAAATATAAAACTTCTAACACAGAACGCAGTTTTCGCTAAAAAATCTCTTATTAACTCAATCTAATCCTTAATCCCCATTGCACTGCAAATTTGAAGTGACCACTCTAAAAAAAAGTATGAGAATTTTTTCCTTGCATTAATTTTCCTTCATTTTAGCATCCGTTTAATAACTCATTTACCTGATATTCTCCTGGGGTCTCCTCTGAGTCACAGAGTCTCTTTAAAAGAAGAGACATCTGGTAATCATGCAGATTAGCTGTACAGGAGGCTCAGCATCTGTTGATGTGTGCCCCAAGTTTACACATTTTAAAGGACAGTCCAAGAAAAAACCTCTCTGTGGATTTCTAAGCAGCATTTTGCAGCAGCAGTGGACATTTGTATGTTAAGGACAAAATGCAGCTTTTGCTGTGTGAAGAACACAGTATCTCTACTGTACAATTCAATCTACCATGCAGTGTATCTTGCAAGTGATAGCTTGCTGTCACACTGATCTTCACAGAGAAACTCTCTATTCTAGACTCTGCGAAGGGCTTGAAGGATAATGGATTGAACTGTGCTCTCTGCATAGTTGCAGCTTCTGGAACACAATGCAGATGCAATCCTTTTCTTACAGTACAAAAGATTTTAATCTAAAATCACATCCAGTCCCTGAACAGCTTATCTGCACCGATGCATTATTCCCAGTACTTGATTCTAGCTAGGTAATACCTGGGCAATGATGTGGTTTTCAATTTTCCCCCAGAATGAACTTTTATGATTGTAAAAGCTCAGCTCTGTATCTTGAAGCTATGATTGTCTTGTCTCACTCTTGTTCCTGTTTCCCATTCATGCACTTTTTCCTGATTGGCAATACAAGATCACCTTCTCCTGGCTCAAGTCCATTATGATGTCCCTGAGTGTTTCTTTGTGAGTTCTCCTTGTCTTACCCTCCATGAGTGCTGCCTTAGCAGTACTCACACACTTGATGCATCCACTATACAAATGCCAATCTAAAATACCTGCTAGTTTTTCACTCTCCTGACCAATTCCTTACTTTCTGCATCTCATCTTAATTACGTTCCTGTTGCTTTTAATTTGCACTCATCACACACAATATATGAAATTGCATCCTCACTTGAGTCTTCCTATTTATGCCACCCTTCTGAAAATGAATTAAAAATTAAACTATCTTGTCTCTTACTTTGGCTTTCGTGATGTATATAAGGGAAGAACCTACTATTATAGTTTTTGCAAAGTGGTTATCCAAATGTGCATCATCCACTTTTGGAGGAGGTGAAAGTGAAAAAACCTTGTTTAAGTTTCAAGGGAAAGAAAAAAAATAAAAAATCCACCAACAGCTTTAGCATCAAACTGCCTGTGAGTGGCGTGCTGGAGCTTGCAGTGAGACAGAGCCCTGGTCATGGCAGCATCACTGGAGCTGCTTGGTGGTCAGAGGTCACTGATCTCAGTGCCAGAAGCCTCTTGCTGCTGAGCTTTCTTACGAAAATGCCTACAGAAAGGATTTTTACCTCAGGTTTCTAGCACAGGAAGCTGAGATTTACCTGTAGATATGAGGGACTCTTGTGCAGTCTGCCTGATAGAACTCTAGGATTTTTAAAGTCAAAATTTTCTTTATAAGAATAAATAGGAAGAAGTCTAGCACTTTCTCAGCAATTACTGTAAAATCATACAATGATTGTTTATGATCTTTTCAGTGATATTTCCAGTGATAATTATTGTGAATGCATATACAATGAGGTCCCTTTCATGTGTACATATGTACATGCACACATGCATACAACATCAAAATAACATTTTGAGCAGCGTTATTTGTGTTCCCATGGGTAGGACTCCTGCAGTTTGTCAGCTTGTTCTCATGCTTGCATCTGAAATGTGCTGTTTCAATGCCACCCTACTGGGATAATTCCCTATTTGCAGTACTTAACATCAAAGATTATATTCCTTTTTCAGTTGGCACTCTTTTTTGGGTTTGTTGAGTAATAATAGTAATAAATAAACAACTGAACACAGAATAGTGAGGGGAGAGAAAGTGCTGGTTGTTGCTGGAACAAAAAACTTGTCTGAAAATTGTTAATTATCTTACTCTCAGGAGTACAGAAATTTTCACAACATTTGAAGAACTGATGTAACTTTAGTAGCTTGACTATGTCATTGTCAGTGTTCATCCCATGAAATGTATCAGATCATAGGTGACATCCCCATCTGTAGAGCCTTTTTGTGTGATGAATCTTCTCCTTTGTGTCTTTGTCAGCTGCTAGTACGGTTGTCTGCCTCTCTGTATATTACAGGAGAGCACACACATTCCTCTATGAGAAATCCATCTTAGAATATTAAAACAAAACCAAAACAGAGAAGAGAAAAATGAGGAGGAAACCTTCATTTATATAATGCAGTACAAATCACCATGTCAGTGACTGACTTGCTTGTCAATAGTATTAGGCAGGATATTAAAGGAAAAACAATTTCATACTAATCAAGAGAACTACAGCAACATTTAGAGTAATAGATTCAGTGAGTGAAACTAATTCATATGTAGCATGGTGGTCTACATGGAGAGTATTAATGGAAGGTATTAATGGCTTCTATCATCACACTTCTCACTTGAGTTGTTAAGGTGGCATATTTAGTTGTAGCTGTACAGATGGCTGGGTATGAAGTATGGGGTAGCAATTCAAGGGGTTTTTCATAGATATGAAATGAAGAAGTATTGCTAGAGACTCAGGTTTCAATTGTCAAACAAGTGTGGCTTTCTATTTTTTTTTCACCTCTTTCTGCTGGTTGGTATGTGTTTTTGTGGGGTCGCATGTCCTGCATTTTTCCCATGTACCTGAAAGGAAATCCTTGTGCAGAAAATTTTGCTGCAGGGCATTCCTAATTAAAGTCTTTATTACAGGATTAATTACTAAGTTGAGACAAAATTCTATCTGCTTGTAGGGAATCCTTTTTCTTCAGAATTTGCCGTGGATATCACTGTCTTTATTTCTTCTTGGAGGCCACTTCCTTATTTCATTAAAGTGAAGGAAACAATTCTGTGGATGTGAGTCCTAGCATTGGAGCTTATGGTGGTCAATAGGTTAATATAAGACACGACTGAGCATAGATTTTTTTGCAAAATACAAATGTGTATTAGTCCATACATTGGATCCATAATGCTCATTACTGGCTACTAAGAATGGCCTTGACTGAAGACCCTCAGATGTGACAGGTAGGATACATGAATAAACTCCTTCCTCATAATGTCTACATTGTCAGAAGCCAGGCAGTATAAATACCTATGCTTTTGGAAACCTGATAAAATTTCTGAATTATTAAAATTTTCTGTAAGCTTTTGTCTTCAAATTGTAAGCAATGTTGGCAAAAACTTGTGGCTCAGATAGATTTGCCTCTGTGCAAATTCAATGGAGCATCATGAAATCACTGGAGCTTTATGAGGCTATTTCTTGTGACACTTTTAGAAGGATTGGGAAATGAAAATAAAAATTTCATCAGAAAGTACCTCTAGTTCAGAGATTACTCTTGAAGGTGGCATCAAACAGTTAAATGCTCTTTATTTTGAAATATGAAATGTTTAAATTGCCTTGGTCTGTTTTATATCTGATGCCTAAGCATATACAATCTATTTTGCTTTCTGATGCCTTTGTAATTGATCCAAGTTATGAAATAAATCTGTTATTCAGGTTTTATATTTTAAAGAGAGAAGTAGCTAGTCCTTGTGTGATATTCTTAAGCAAACAGTTTAGGGGAAGAAAAGTACTGAAGGATAATGGCTTCCTCTTACATTACTTCCAAAGACAAGAAAATTTAGTTGTTACTGTTACCTGTAGGTTACCAAATGCAAAAGGATTGTTGGTGGTGGGGACGTAGTGGCAGCATCTTCTTCTTAAGCTAAAATGTTTAAAGTGCAAACTTTGTGGCTATTCTGGGAAGTAAGAAAGAAAGTTTTTATCCAGACAAGCTTTCAGTAAAAAAATGGTAGCTCTAATCTGGATACTCCCAGCAACAAAAGTACATTAACACTGGTTAATTCCTACCAGGATATGGGAGGAGTCACTGAAGCTACATGGAGATCCACTGAGCACTTTCATGAAAAAAATTAAAAGTACTGAGTATGACTTAAGCACCAATGGACCTTCCTAGGCACGTAGGTCAAATGGTTTCTTAAAGTCTTGCCATTTCTCTTTCCTCTGCTCTCTTTTGATCATATTATTAATGTCTACTACCCACCATAAGTGGAATTTATATTATTTACATTGGATTTGTTCCTATATCTAGTCAGAGAACAGTGAATGCAAGTAGAAATTATACTGAAAGTTCAGAAGTGATCATTTTGATGTAACCTTACTACTAAACAGTGCATTTGGAGAGCATGAAGCACTCCATGTGCACTAATACAAATTTTTCATACAAGTCCTTCATGATAAATGATTATTTTCTATAGGCAAAACCCCAGTCTGTCATGTTTATCTCGTTTTCCCCATAAAAGTTAGAATTTGAAAGTGTATTCATCCTGCCCAGTCCAGCCTGATACATTCCAGCCTAGTCAAAAATAAACTTAAGGTGGATCTCCAAAAATAAACATTACATTGCAGAGAAAAGGCAGATTTTTAATAATCTCTCCAATTAAAAATGCATACTTGTATTCAAGACATTGATTTGAATTTGAGATGTTAAAACTGCAAGTAAAATATATGAAATGAGTATTTCTGATTCTAACTGGATGTGAAAAATTTCCATCACACTGACCTTACAGGTTATTGTTTTTAGTGCACGAAACATTTTTTGCTCAGTGGCTTTGTGTTATATAGGAAAGAGCTGTTTCTTTCAGGTTTTCTTATCTGTAGCATTATTACTGTGTTGTTATGATGTGTTATCACTCGAGCACCTCTTTCAGCATGTTCTGAATTTGTACCTTGCTGTCACCCTGCAGAAAACGCTGCGAGTTTTTATCTTTGTACTCACAACAAGTGTTTGAGATTTTACAGCTCTCTGCCATTGGAACTTTTTCACGTGGTTGAGAGTCAGAGCAGCATGGAGCAGAAAAAACACGATTGTGCAAGTTGTTGCAATCAGCCTTTGCAGAATACAGGTTTTCAGTTTTCTTTTTTGGGAGGATAATGTCGTGTTTCAGATGAAAAGCTGAAGAATTTGATATAGGATAGATGCTCCTCTCTTTCACCCTTCTAAAAATTTGAATCAGCAGATTTATCCATAGATCTAAAAATAATTTGTCAACCTGTTTAATCACTGCTTTCTCTTGTGGTAGTATGAATTCTTGTAATGCACATTCTGCAATGCAAATGTCATCAGCTGTATTTCCAAATAACATATTTCATGATTTCTTATTAATGAGCTTTTTTTTGTATATCAAGATATAAATGCTGGTACTGCATGATAATGCAATACTATTTTCTCTGCTAGAGTTTTGGTTTCTAAATGCTGTTGCCACTGCTCTTGATGTGTTATGCCTTTTCTAGGGTAATTTCTTATATAAGTCTATGATTATATTTTTCTAAAAGAAAGAAAGGAAAAAAGAAAAAAAACAAAAAAAACTTCCCAATGTCCCTGTGACTATTATTGAATGCTAGACTTAGGGTTTTTTCTCTAGAAATAGTGAAGAAAAATCTATGTGCAGTTTAATTTTTTAAGGAAATACTGCAGCACACACACACATTAGCAGTTGAATGGGATGAGTCAATTCAGTATTAGAAACTTGGAGAGAAAATTCTGAGAAACACTGAAAAAGCTGTTCCAGGTGCCCCATCTCCCTTTGTGGCATTTGAAAAGCAGAATTCCAGCAGTTTTTAAAGCCAGATGATGTAACACCTCTGGCACTAAGCTAAAGTAACCCCAGGTCTTGTTCCCAAGCGTTGCATCCTGCAGTGACAGTTCTGCCCAGTGTCTCTGAGTGTCACCTCTGAGCTCTGGTGAGCGTTTGAGGCTTTCTTTGAGCTGACTTTCCTCCTGGTGTGGCTGCATCCAGCTTTGCCCACAGGAGCTGTTTGCCATGCAAAGGCAGAGTCCCTCTTGCTCTCTCTGTGTGTACACAGCTGAGCAGAGCCAGCACCTGGTGTGAAGTTCACTGACATGGACACACGGGTCCCCAGCACAGCACAGCAGATCAAATCCTATTGAAAAGAAAGGGGGGGAACCCATAAATGCTCACTAATTGTGGCAAATGAAATGTCATCTGAAATAAAATCAGTCTTGCTGTTCTTAACCCATCAATTTAAAAACCGTTCCAGTGAGATTACTTGCTGCTATAAACATGCACTGTAGTTTTTCTGGTTTAAAAACAGTTTCCCTTGGAGTCCAGGGAACAGGAAAGGAGGAAAGAAAAATAAAACAGATAAAAATCAGATATTCTTGAACACAGTATATAGAGAGAAATGAGGAAAATCTCAAGCTGGAGCCTAGTATTCTGTTTGCACAGATAAAACCTTTCTGAATATGTGGTCCCGTTGAATTAAATAACACTCATTGAAACAGGAAAGAAGTTAAAAATTCCTATAAAAAGGATTTTTTTTTCATAAGGAAGAATAGGTATAATAAAAGAGTTATTGATCAGTGAATGATGTCAAACCATAAAAGCCCATTCAGATGATGGTGCTGAAAAAAAAATAAAATAAGTGAAGACAGCTTTGAATATAATAATTTAGAATTTATTTAGGACCATGAATAATAAGTCACATTAGTAGTAATTCATGTCTGCGTTGTTATGGGTCACTAAAACTGTCTTATCTTTTTATGTATTTATCTCCAGTAAGAAATATGTGTTAATATGCCACATATGTAAGTGATAAAAATTTAGAATTTGAAAAGGGGCGGTTTGACTATTCTTGAATAGACATTTATGATAGAACAGATGGATTAGATTCATTATTCCATGAATCTTAAAAAAGCTTTTAGTCTTCAGACCAATCATAAGGCATAGCTGGCATCTAGTACAAGTCATAGTTCTGTGAGGTGAAAAAATGTGAAAAGAAATTTCTCAAGTTTTTCCTACCTTTCTACCATGTGCACTTATTATTTTTGGTCTTATTGGTGTTCTTGGTTTACAGGACAAGGGGAGGTATGTGAAGTTAGACTTGTATGGCATAGACCGTAGAAAACCACATTTCTTTTACAAGAGATCTAGAGTGGTTACACAAATCAGCTTGGAGGAGATTTTCAGCTGCAGAAAATCCTCCTATCAGTGAGCTAACTCAGCCAGGACAATGCAGATAGGGGCTGTGCCCCACTGTTTCAATCCATCATGCTGTGCTAGTTTTGTACTGCAGGGGCTGCAAGCACTACAGGTTTGCTTATCAACACTTGCTAAGTCCTTTGTGGCTTTCCTCCACCAACCTCCAGTGGAACAGGTGCCAGAAAAAACTGAGAAAAAAAGTCCGTGGTTAAGGAATCATATGTTAAACCAGAAATAAATAAGTAAACAAAAGCAGAAAATGATGGCAAAGCTTTCACTGATGCACTGTGCAAGCATACAAGGGGTAGCATTGGTGTTCAGCTCCTTCAAGGGAAGGATTGCATACTATGCAGTTAGAACTGGAGAACTTCAATTATGCAAATCAGGATTCCTCACATGAGGAAAAGTCACATTTTCCAGACTGGTGAGAAGACAAAATCTTACCACTAAAATTAAAACCCAGTGAAACTCAAGTGTCTCTTCCTCTTCCTACCCTTTCCTACTTTCTATAACCTCCTCCCTTCCCACTTTGATTCTTTTTTCTTTCAATGTTCAATGTCAATAATACTTCCCCTCTGACTTCCAAAGGAGTATTCTCCACATTATGCAGATCAAGAAAAAGCAAGTGCAGAGCTCTAGATGCACATTAGATAGTTCTTTCTAAAAATAGGTGGTCTCTATGGCAATATTTCACAGTGCCCTTGGAGGTGAAAATTCAGTTTTGCTAAGCAGAAGTCTTTCAGCAAAAATGACAGATCACACTTCTATAAGGAGATTGCTATTGTCAAAGCAGTATATTCAAAAAGTCAGAAGTATTTTTTAAAAAGTGAGGAACTAGACAAACTCTTCCTCTGTTGCGTGTTACTGTTTCATTACTTTAATATTGTTTTTGTCTCCTTTTGTTCAGCTCTACAAAATGTCATAGTTTGATTTTCTCAATTTATGACCAAGACCTTTATGAACTGTCTAATTTATTATAGAAATTAAGCACTCAACTCTCCTTATCACTTCAAGAATTGATTGTATTTGTAGAATATGCCTGAATGTTGACTGTAATTGACTAATACTGCTCTGTAGTATAGCCTTCATTAAAGTTTGACAGGCTAACTTCATTCCTATAGCTATAAGGTAATTTAAAATAGTGAATGCATACCATGAAAAAGCAGGACCCCTGCTTTCAGCAAATGACATTGCAAGGATAAGGTAAAACATTTGTTCTGCTCAATTCTTAAATTGTGGTAATTGCTAAGATTAGTACTGGTGGAATTTTAGATTGCACTTCTGTCCTCCTGAAGTTTTGTATCCAGTACTTTAGTATTTGTGTTCATTAAACACCAAAGTGACAGATCCATGGACATGGCAGGTGCATGCACTTGGATTCTGTTGTGGGTCTCATACAGAGATTTTTAACCACTTATCAACTTTATCCTCTAGTGTTTTTCGTTAGAAGACGCTAAGAGCACTATGAAATAAAAAGGAACTGGAGAGGGCAAAAAAGAAACCATCAAGTTTAGTTATGTACTGATTTTCAGTGTGCAGTACATATCTACATATATGTAGAACACATGTAAAGTTATAATGTTAGTGATTCTTGGGTGCTTTCCTAATAGTAAACATGGAGTTAGAAGCTTTGAGAAAGCCCTGAGAGTCACACAGAGGATTTTCAGTGTCATGTCACATCACTACCCAGTGTTTCAGACCCTCATAATGTCACAAGTCATCTGTATTTGCATATGGTCCTGCTGTACTGAATTAATTTAGCAAAAGTGCCTTAAGAATCTGTCTAGTCTAGTAAGAATCTGTCATTATTTAATAAAACTTCTGGGGATGTGCTATTGGAGCAAATGTGAAGCCCTATAGAATCATATAAAAACTAATATAAAAACACAAATGTGACAAACTAATGTGAATTACTTTTAATACATTTGTGTTAATTTTAGCTTTATTTTCCATGAGCATTAGATGATGAGAAGTTGTGATGAGACTTACCATGATAATATTAGAACCTGCAATGAGCAATGATCATTTGCAGTGCTGCTCCTGTCATTTCTTTATCTTCAAAACAGAATTGAAAATAACCTGTAATGTGACTCTACTTAGCAAGTTGTTGTTTGGTTTGGTTTTTTTTAGAGGATCAGAAAATCCCTCTTGGAATGTGAAGCTGCTGGAGCAACATGAGAATTACTTTATCTGTTACTGAGAAAGCCACTGCTTGATTTTCCCGGTCTAGGCTAAAAAAGAGAGACTTTCTAATGAATTTTACTTGTGTTCCCTTTCCCATGTCATATGTTTGAAACATGTTCTGAACATTAGTATTGACAGAATGCATTGTAGATATTTATTTTAAAAAAACACATCAGAGGGCAGTGGGAGGGAAATTTACTTTTTGTATGTATATTGCATCTCTTCCCTGAAGCAGTTCATATCCCAAGAGCATTTTCCTTTCCATTATGAATCATTTTCATATCCACTGAACACTGAAACTGCTTTTCAGATTAATAATAAAAATACATTTTTAAGGACACAAATCTGGAAAACAAAAGCCTGTGCAGAGTACTTACATTGCTGCAAGACTTTATTTTTCTGTAACTATGAGAAGAAACCCCACCAAGTCAGGAATAGAAAGCTTATGAAAAGCTTATTTGTTCTTTTGTTATTCACACTGATAAAGCATCTGAGAGGTTTGAAATTTAAATGCTGCTATCCTAAAAGATATTCATTTGTTGAGGTGCTAAAATGCACTTCACGTTGTACTGAATGGTGCTGGTAATAAATCTGAAGGTAATACACATCATAGAAATATAGTTTGAAAATACCTCTAAAGGAATTATTTTATGCTAATAGTTTGCTAACTTCTTTAATTTCAAGGAGTATATGAGCCACTTTCTTCTCTGAATGTTATTATTGTGTCCAAGTAAAAGAAACACAATTTAGGGACACACCAAAAATTACATCTTATTACTCATTAGTAGTTGGTCAGCTTTCATATTTTTGTGCACCATGTAAACAGCAAAGCTATGCTAAGCACATTAATCGATGGCTTCATTAACAGAGAGGGAAAAAAATGTTCTGTTGAATCTTAACTCTTAATGTATACATTACGTGCCTCCCTCCCTCCCTTTCTTCCTTTCCCCATTCCTCTCTTCCCCCCCTCAAGGTTATTGAAGTTTGTGTCATATATATATGTGATTTTCCCCCTCATCCTCTCTCTGCCAGCATTTTCTGCCTTTTCTCAAACACACTTTGCCCAAGGCACTGCCATTCTGGCTGAGGAGCTCAGCTGTGCCCTGTGATGTGTTGGTTGGAGCTTCACTGCCTTCTCCTTTGTTTCCCCCCAGGGAAGTTTCACTTTATTATTCATCTGAAAATAAAGTTAGGGCAAGCCCTGCGTGCAGGGGTCCAACAAGCCCTTTACACTTAACTGTGGTGTAGCCTTCCTTAGAATAAAATTTGTCACTGAGTGAAAAGCATAAAACCTGGGGATTGCTGAATCATAGACAAATGTTCCCTAATTAAATTGCAGAATGCAGTGTAATCTTTACTACTGCTTTGCTGGTAATGCATTATTATAAGACTGAAGATGGAGAATAATGTTCATTGTGTAAAGTGACCATTTTATTACACAGTATAAGATAACTGGGGCTTCTGTTTCTTCTTGTGAATTGTTCTGAACAAGGTCATTACAGAATATTAACTAGTCATAAGAATTGCAATGTTTCTCGTTATTATTTGACTGTACAAAATTAAGAAAACAGCCAAATAAATTCCCATAGGTTATAATCTGTGTCGTTGCTCCCTTGAAAATACAGAGGTTGTGTTTCAATCTTTCCATTGGCAAATTTGAACCACAGTGTTAAAGTGGAAATTTGAATGTTGCTTTTCACAGAGCTCTGTGAACTCCAAGCTGTCAGTTTTAAGCAGGTTTGGATCCAGATCTGATTTTGGCTCCCACAAGATGATAGGTTTGCAGCTTTACTGTTAAAATAGAGTAAAATTGTATACAAACTCTGTCATTAGAATCCATGTCATTTTCTTTTGAGGACTGTTAACTGTGCTACTCTACAATAGCCTTATCAACAGAATGAGACACTTTGTGTACTTGCTGAGGAAGAAATGGGCTGAAAATATTCTATGGTGGTTTCAGAAAGTAATCTTAAATTATTTTCTGCAATTCAATATATAGTATAATGCTAACTAAATTAGTATTTCATAAAGCAGTTTAATGACATTTTAATTATATTTTAAAAAAAATAAGATGGTTTTGCAGTTTATCATAAGAGTGCTACCACATTTATTAGTCTGCATTTTTCCTTTTTCCAGTTTTTTGTTACTATTACCAGCATTTTATAGTCTGAGTTGTTTCAGAGTAAAATTCCTTACATTAAATCACTTGACAGTTTTAATGGTAATAAATTTTGTGTCTTGAAGAGGGAAAAGGGTGAATTTTGATTCTTGTCTGTAAGACAGCGTGTTGAACAGAGAGAACTGGTCATAAATCACAGCAGTCCAAACAACTCCCCATCCCATGTAATGTGGGTGACAAAGCACGTCAGTGGCTAAGATGGCATTATTCAGATACTGCATGATTGCAGTCCTAGGACAAGCAGCTCTTTTAGCTTTTATAGAACCTCTGAGCTGGGCAGGTGTCTCTTCCTTGAGAGCACAGACAAGAATTTTAGCATCTGAAATATCTAGACATATCTAATTTTAAAGAGATAATTACATCCAAACTCCCCCTGCATTGCATCCTAAAGATTTAATGCTCTTTTATGAAACTGTTTGTCCATGGTGAACTGACTGCCATGTGTAGTAAAACTAGAGAAATGTGCCAATTTTCAGTGAACTGACAATCCCAAATTTTTGTTTAGAGTACAGTATATGATTTTCTTCTAAGCTATATGCAGCCTTTTCCAGTTCATTTTCCTGCAATGAAGGAGAAGGAAAAAACAAAGACCATAGAATTATAGCAACCCGCTGATGTTCTCACCCAAAGACCAGTGCAATAAAATGAACTTTTTGCCATTTGTTTCAGTAAGGACTGAATTAGCTTGAATCTGAGTAAACAGCTTCAGGAATAAAATTAACAAAATTGAAATAACTTTCTGTTAAAAAATAATTAGCTTCCTTTTTTTTTTTCTGTGTCAAAACAACAGGGACAAAATAATGTAGAATACCCTCTTTGCTTAAATACTCCCTAGCATCTAGTCTTCAAATTAAATTTAAATATTACATCATTTTATTGTGACTTTTCAGAAAACTAAATACCATGCTCTATCTTTCAAAGCAAGGTCAGATTTAACTGAAACTGTAAAAGGTCCTATATATTTCCTCCAGATGTTTTTTAAGGATTAATACAAAACTTTAACAAAGCTTAAACCTCAATGATTAGGCAAATCTTTTGAGGTTTTTCTCTTTTTCTGTAATTATTTTTAGTGGGGATTTTATTGAAATTCAACCTGCTGTTCTCCTGCATGATAATGGTACATTTTGGCCAAACTATTGGAGTTAATTTGAGGGGAGGAGTGATGTTTTGGTTATTTCCATTTAAGCACTCAGTCTTACTTAGAATATATTACTCATGATCAGAGTAGCATTATGAACTCCTCTTTCAAAATGTCTAATATATTAATATAGTATTAGGGAGTTTTCTTACCAGCAGGGTCCTAATGTGCTACCCCTGCACACTAAAACATTCAGAAGTAAATTCCAATTATTAGAGGACTAATTTGGAGCTCTCTAAAGGTAGTGGGTTAATTTATAAATTCCTTGGTAATAAACCACTGAGTTATATCATTTAAGGGCTGAACTGATCTTAAGAATTTTATGTAAGTGCACCCGGGAATATAAATTAGATTCTTTCTGCATAAAGTTAATATATATGATTTAGTTAGGAATCCTGGGGAGGAAGGTCAGAAGTTACCCTTTTCAGACAGGAAAGCAATCCTGAATGAGTGAGGTGACAGTAAAAGTAGCATTGAAGTTATATGAATCTTTAAAAGAAAGGCAGCAGGAAGAAATCGAGAAACTTATTTAAAAAAAAAAAAAAAAAAAAAAAAGGAAAAATGAGTATAAAGAAGACCAGAAATTTGAGGTAGGATTAAAAATGTTTTCAGTAAATATGTTCAGACCACTGAGGGAGGTATACACTGACTTCAGAGAGCTTTAATTTAAACCTCAAGCAAAGTTTTCAGAAAACTCAGCCTAAACTTGGGGCATTAAAATAAAATAAATCTGTTGGATTGTTTTGAAAACACTATGTGCAATGAATGGAAGGATATATGCATGGAATACATGTACCTTATGCAATTGTTCTTGGCCTCAGGAAACCTTTCCAGGAAACCTTTTGTGCAGAGTTCAGAGACTTAACGTAAAAATGAGGAGCACAGGATTCTTGTATTGCAGCAAAATCTCTATTGCTGTGTCTGAGCTTCCATTATAATGGAAAAAGTGTGAGGTAAAAGTGGATTTCCCCTTTGCATCCTTGCTCTAAAATCTCAAAAAACTGGAATTGTGTCCTTAATGGTCTTAAAAATATACTTAAAAACACCCTTAAAATATGCTCTGATAGCAATATCTGCCTCTAAAATCGGATCATACACATTTCACATATACATAACCAAGAAGAAAAGCAATTTCTTCCTTCTCAGTTGTCTGGTATGCTATCTGTAAAGCCAGGGACAATACGTTATCACTTGATACTGCTGGGGGGATACTAGCTCTCGTATTTCCAGTTACTAAGAAGATGTCAGAAGGGGTGAAAAAACCAAACAACCAGCCTAAAGAGCCTTTAAGTGTATTCCTTAAAGCCCCAAACTTTCAATAGGAGTCATGCTAGTGTATGGTCACATCCACTGAGCAAGTGCTCTTTGTAAGCAGCTGGCACAAATTCATACAAAAGACTTAAATCATAGCATAGTTCTATTTTCAGCATCAAAATGTTCTAGAGACCTTACAAGGGCTCTGTATAAAATAGTTTCACCTGAAAGCCACAGCTACCATTTGTCTTCTGTACAGCTTTTTATCACCATTAGCAGTCATTTGTCTAAATTCAGGATCTCCTCCCAGAAATCTGTAAAGAAAATAAAGTTTTAATTATGAAAAAGGCTTTGTCTGGGTCATTATATCACTTGGTTATGAGCAGTGTGGTTAAGCAAAAACTCTTGCTACCTTCACTCTCAGTATAGAAATATCACAGTAATTCAAAGTTGCAAAATTTTTGGAAACACCTTCAATATATGTAACAGGGCATAGAAGTGATGCTGATTTATTTATTCTATATTGAATACTGTATCTGAGAATACAGTAATGGTGATAAATAATAATCTGATAAAGAGTCTGTCACATTTTAAAAATAAGTGAATGCCTGCCAGACCAGAACAGATGGACTTCGGGTGTTGCAGGATAGGAGTGCATTGAGAATTTCGTTATCTCTTCTGCAAGAACAAACTACAAACCTTTTATTTGCTCTGTGTAAGAGCAGGTGTCTTTTACAAGCAGTGAAGGTGTAAGATCCATGTTCTTCTGGACTGGAATCCAGAATGCCTGAGTCAGTCTCAGGGTTGAAAGATTCTTGTGTAAAATTAGAAAATCCTCCTCTCTTTGTCATGTGCCTATTAGCAGATATTTCATCCTTTTCTCCTTTGATTGTAATCAGAATACTTGTATTAATACTTGTGAAGTGATCACATAGTGGAGGACTGTATTTGTATGAGTGGACACATTAAAAAGAGGGAAGTGTAAATGAAAAAGAATTATTTAAACTGAACTGCTGAAAGATTAAACACTCAAGTACTTTATACCTGGCATCATCCTTCAGCTGACACTTCCCATATACAGACAGGAATGTTTTGTTCATCCTCCTATGACCAGTAAGCTTTCACAGCAGCATTTACTGAATCATTTTATCTCCCCAATTTAATAATCAATTTTGTCTTTACATCTTCTTTTTCAAACCTGGAAAATACACGTACACTTTTGCAGATAGTTCTTTAAAAACATCATCCTACAGAACAACATATTATGTTTGGTTTTAAACAAATCTGATCTCAGTGGAAGTCAATTGACAGCTAGTGCTTTAGAATGATGTAGAGCCCATGCAAATCCCATGTAAATGTGTTTATTCCAATACAATTTTTATTGCTACTTTGCATCCTAGAAAGAAAAATGAAGGGCTCTATGTATATTTTAGGTTTTGACTTGGATTTTGTTATCATTTTCTTGAAGACATGAAATTTACCATGATGATGGCTTTTATCTAATGGCCTGATAGGAACTAAGGTAGTTGGACATTTATGGCTTTTTCCTGACTGAAGCAGTGAATATGAAGTTGCTTAACAGCAAAGTCAAGTTAGATGGTACCCTTGGGAAATTCCAGAGTTGGTGACTCCCACTGATGGGACATAGAGAAAAGTTCAGACATTTTTAGTAGAGTATGCTGGTAAGAGGTGAATCCTGGTTCTTAAAAATAATAAGGGACAAGGAAATGAGGTATGAGAATGAAATAATTTAGAGAAAGTTCAACCAATACTTGCAGCTGCTTCCATGCCCAGACGAACCAGAACTAGGAGCAAGTCTCAGAGAGGAAAGTGGCAGATCCAGTAGCCATGGAGGCTGGATGGAGGTGGCAGTGGCACAGGACTAGGAGTAGGAAGGTTGTAGTTATAAACGGAAAACTCTGGCACTGCAGATGGCTGGATCCTTTATAATGCCCTGTGTCTACAGGAGTCTTGCTTCCCTTCAGGAACAAATGCATCACAGCACAAGAGAGGCAGAAGTGCTCTGCATCTGGCAGCAGAGCTCAGACAAGGGAGGAGATGGATCTCCACCAAAATTTCTTGCATAACCTGCTTTCACGTTCCACATCATTGCTCTCTCA
This sequence comes from Luscinia megarhynchos, assembly GCA_034336665.1. Lineage (NCBI taxonomy): Eukaryota > Metazoa > Chordata > Aves > Passeriformes > Muscicapidae > Luscinia > Luscinia megarhynchos. The sequence continues at coordinate 52,772,757 of CM067566.1, read as the reverse complement.
TTAAAAAAAAAAATTAAAAAAAAATAAATATTGGTCTCCCTCTTTCTCTTCAGCTGATTGTTCTGGCAGCTTTTCTTGTGTGACTAAAAAGCATTTGATCAGTGAACTGTTTTGGTTGAAAAATAGCTTTCCACATAGAGAGCTGTTTGAAAGATGTAGTTTTCATCTACGCCAGCTTCCTCATTTAATTCACTGCATAGCCACTCAAACCCTGAGAGTGGCACAAGGGAATTAGCAGGGATGGCTGCAGAAAGTTAAACAGTAAAGATGCCAAAAGTACAAAACTTAATACAGTGGGGTAAGTTTTGCACACAGAGGATTCTCCCTCATTGGCTAGCATAGCAGTGGCTGTTTTAGTTGCTATAATTTTAAAAGGTGTGGTTCCCAAGAGGACTATCCTGTAGAGAGCCCAAGTCCCCAAGGGTAGAAGTTTAAATAATGCTGTGTTATCACTTTTTATGTTCTTTTTTTCTCTTCTGCCAGAGTTGGGATTGAATGCACGAGAGAATTTTGGGTTTGGACTCAGATGTTTATTAATTCTTATCTATGTTTCAGTGAGTGCTACAGCACTTCTAGCTAGCAAGCTGAAAATGAAGAAATGGCAGTGTATCTCTCTTGTTACAAGGTATTTTAAAGTTAAACAGTCCAATTAAAATCTAACACCGAACTTATTTTTACTTTTGACCCAATGACCAAACACCTGTGACCCGCAGTGCAGCATTTTCTATCAAATTAAAAAGTACCACCTATACTCACGAAGAAGAAGGTGAGGAAAGAAAGAAAGCTCTGTCCTAAAACCTCCATCTTGCCCTTTATAAATTGCTATATTCTAAAGCCCCAAATTCCTAATTCTTCATCCCATGATATTACACACTTGTATTCAAACTCCACACCAGTGATTCTAGTTCTAGCATTTGATTTTGGAAGCTTTTTCCAAGGCCTCAGGTCGAAAGCAACGTTCTTCTGGGGGTCAGTCCCTGACAGCACAGAAAGTTCAATACTCCAGTTTCTGGGGTTCAGCACTGTGTGGATGCTATACCCTGCTGGAGGTGATTCCCAGCCTTATGTTTGAGAAGAAAGCAGCAAGGACCACGGTTAAACACAGCAGATACAGCCTGAGCAGAGACACAGCTGCTGAACATGGGGCATTGCTGAAACAGGCTTTGGAATGCACTGCATCTGTCAGAATTCACATGCTAAGCTTTGCCAAGATAGGGACATTAGGGGCTTTTTTTAATACCACACCCCTATAAATTATTCCATTCTCATACCTCTTTCCCTTGTCTTCCCCTGGTAATTTGTAAGAACCAGGATTCACCTCTGATTAGCATACTCTTCTAAGAATGGCTAGTTAAAGACTTTGCTGACACGGTACAAATGGGAAGCTGCATGTATTTTTCTTTTATGAGTCTTTTTCAGATCAAGCATTTTGCATGCTAAAAAGTCAAGCTGTTGTTACTTTCTACCAGTAATAGCCATAAATGTTAAGAATAAAGTGAAAATAGCTTAGCAAATTACCATATATTTCTTTCCCAAGAGAATGAAATAACATATAATAAGTATTTTTTATGGTATTGTAGTCTAGTTAGATTTACTGTGCTTTTTATTTCACATCTACACTGGCTAGATATATATATATATATAAAATATAATATTTCACATCTACACTGGTCAAATTCAGCCAGTACAACATTTCAGCATTTCTAGCAACATTATAGAAAATATTACCTGTGCAATGTGACCTGACCTGTTTTTACACTTCTTGTGGGTAAAAACTCATCATTTTTTGCACTAGGGTAAAGGATTTTTTCCTTTCTGCATTTTGATATGTATGCAAGCTTTTTTCTTCTCTACATTCATGAAATTTGTTCTGGGCAACATTGTTTGAACACTATTTAATATTAAAAGCTCCAAGAAGGAAGTAAAATATTTTTATTAAGCAAAATCTTAAATAACAATCAATAATATTTTTATGTGTAAATATCTACTGAACATGGAGAAGTTTGTACTGTATGTTAACATACAAGTCTGCTTGATCTTATTTTAAGATGATATTGTGACATTTAAATTTTATTATAATAAAGCTTAGGGACTGTTACCAGGTTAAGGGGGAAAAAAAAGGAAAAAGGAAATATTATTTGTCCTTATTACAGCTTTCAGGAGGATGTGTTTTAATATTGCAGAAAAATTATGGTTGGTCATTTTGGTTATAGATTCTCATAAGGTTTGTTGTTGAACTTACAGCATAAATTTAGATATATCCATTATGATTTCAAAGCAACAGTGCTCTTATCTTGAAATCAAAAATTTGTTGGATGCAGACGATTTTTCCAATAAATAATTTCTGAAGCAAAGGGAGAACCTATGTTTCTGCTATTTAGAAGCAGTTTCATGCATTGGCGTGGGATGTATTTTTCTTCACCTATGAAGATTTGTATTCACTACACCTTCAGCATTGCTCTTCTGGTACTAACAGGAGAGTGCCTTTCTTTCTCCACAGCAGCTGCTTTACTTATTTTCCTACATATGCTTTCTGAATTTAAAGGGAAGCAGTCTGAGAAGTTAAGATACCCATTTCAATTCAAACCCAGTTTGCAAAGGAGTCAGTCTGAGGGTGTTTTTGCTACCCAATTTACTCCAAAGATCACTGCATCTCATGAAAAGATTTCAAGTTTCAGTGTGTTTCCCACATTTCATGAGAGCATGGTTCATGAAAGGGAATCACAGTGTCATGTCCTGGGTCAAGCTTGCAGAAAGAGCATGACTCCAGCTTTGATAGTCTGCCCCTCTTCTGGCAGGGTTGATCAAATTCTTTGGAGCTCAGGGCAGGAGCAGCTCTCTGCACTGCAGCCTTGCACTCAGGCACATCCAACATTTTCTGTTGTCATATTGTCACTGTGACTGTTGGACAGATTGATTTTTGGCATGGAAGCAACTGCAAGCTTTAAGTTCTTCCTTGTAGCTGTGCCTACAGAAAAACAAGGAAATGGAAGAAGAGGACAAGGAAGAGAAAGATGAAACAGGGATGCTTCTTGAACTTGAGTTTTCCCAAACGGGAGTGTACTGTGCATTTTAACTGATCAGGGTGGCTGGGCTGTGTTGCAGGTTTGGGATAATCAGGCTTGGTGTAGAGCTTCTGCAGTTCATTTCCTTCCCTGACTGTGCAGGCAGATGTCAGCATGGGAGTTTGCTGACAAGTGTGTAATTATTCCTGCATGGAAAGGCAGGAGTCAGCTGTTAACCTGTTTGGCTGTGGAGGTGAGCTGGTGAGACTGTGGCAGGTACCAGTTGGTGGATGTCCTACTGCTTGCCAAACTTCCTGAGGTTACTCGTGGCTCTCCATGCAATTGCTCAGCCAGTTGGAGGGAATTGTAATCTTGGGACTATCCAGCATGCTCCAGTGCCCCAAAACTTTACTTTTGGTTGATAGGAAAAGGTTTGCAAATTGTGGTTTTCCAAATTTCTCCTTGAGATTCCTAATAAAGTCATGGGTGCTTTTTCAGCACACCTAAAATAGTAGCACAGTCATCAGCATATTTGTTTTGCTCCAGGACACCCTGCTTAATCAACCTCTCTTTCCATAGCTGAGGAAGGATTTTACTTTGGGACCAGAGAAAAGAACTGCCAAACTAGTGCCTAAGCATCTTCCAGATCACAACAGAGATTGTGTTGAGGAGACCAAATATAGATGACATGCACTAGCTGAATGTTTGGAGACAGCAGGATGGGAGTGTGCCCTGAATTAGAGAGTATTCCCTGTTTCCTGCAAGGATTACAAAAGTGAGGGGAGCAATTTGCCAGTGGCTGAGAGGCAGAAATCCAGAGGTGAAATAGGCAGCTTATAAGACATCCCCTCCCAAATAATGATCACTATGAGCAGGAAGCATAGCCTACAGAGCCTGCTTCAGGTTGGAATATTCTGAGGGTTGTTTGTGTGTGCTTTGTAGGATTTTAGGAATTGGTGGATGTCAGTCAAATGTGAGACTATCTTTTATCAATCCTCAAGGTGTGTGTGAGTATGTGCACTCACATTGTCCTCCTCCATGAATTTCAAACATTGCTCATCTTTTATCTCTCACTGTACAGTTAATTGGAGTGTCAGGGATGGTGCCTTAGACAGCTTTGCTGTCTGTGTACAAAGTTTTCTTATCCAGCTTGTAGCTTTCCTGAGTTGAAGCAGAGTTTTGGCTATATTGGCTTAATTCTTAGCTGTATTGGCTAAATTTTTGGCCAGTTTAAGTGTTGTTGGTAACTCTCACCCAGAAGGCAGGTTCCTTGCCTGTAGATTATATTAAATGGATCCTTTGTAGGTCAGCAGCCATTTAAAATGTGCTGGTTTGGCTGGTGAGGGAAAACACTGAAAATATGTGCAACAGTAATAACACTGTGAAATTGAGGAATTCAGCTTCAAAGGGATTTCAGTTTGCAGCAGAAAATCTGATGGTCAGGTCAGAGATGTCTCCTCTAGAGAGTGCCTTGAGAACTATTTGTTGTTTGAATGGTTTGACTGCAAACCATGCAGGTCGTGCCACTTAAGCTGGTGGAAGGACTCACCCCTTGGAAAAGTTTGTGTTCCTTACCAGATTTAGCTGTAAAGTCTTCTGGTCTTATTTAGGACCAAGCACTTCTTCAGAGCTTCAGCCCTGGTGACAGTGGTGAGCAAATAGTCTGGGTTTTTTCAAGTGAGAAACTGACATTATGGGCTGTAAAGAAAAGAAAGTGTAAATTTTACAGAGAAAGGGTATGCTGTAACAGGCAGTAGGTAAGTGCTTTCCTATGTGCTTTATTACTGAAATCTGGAGGTATAATATGGAATATAATCTTGTGAACTTTTCCTAGGCTAGGCATAGGAATAGAGAAGCAGAAACCAATAGAAGTATTCCAGGTTTTTTTCCAAATTTTTTCTGATGTTGGTTCTCCTAGAAGGAAAAGCAAAAACGAAAATTTCAGTGGATGTTTGTTTGGTTTTGTTTTCTTTTGCTCATTTTTCCATGCTAAGTTTGTGTATTACACTTTTGCAGAAGGAAATAAGGGGCTTTTGTGCTGAATATTTTGAAATAACTGCTTCTTTTTTTTCCCCCCTCATATTTCCAGGAAATTAAGATAGAAAGGAAAGTTACTTTTCTAAGTAACATGATCTTGGTACTGTAGGTTTGGAGTTTTTTGAAGTTTTTGATTCTTTCTTATTTGAAGGCTGTACTCAGTTCCTCATGGTCATGCATCCTGTATAAGCATTTATGTAAGAGAATAGGGCCTTCAGATCATACTTCTGACTACTTAAATGACCACAACTTTTTCCAGACTGGCTTAGCTCCAAATCCAACCAGCACTTTCTCCAAGAATTGCATATTCCTATATGTCTTAGGCACTAGTTGCCTCTGCTCTGTAAGGACACTGTCTCCTAGAAGCAGTTTTGTCACCAGCAATATGCCTACTTTGTCTTGTTCAAATACTAATGTAGGATTTGTCACCAGAATATGGCAACATTTCCAGTAAGGACCTGGATAGCACTGTTCTAAAAATATTTTAGTGGATTAAGAGGAAATAAAATACATTCTCCATAACTTCTACTCTTGTAAATTCTGCTTTAATTCCACCCCCTCTCCTGGATTACCTGATTTCACCAAGAGAAATCTATGGCTCCCGCTGCAGAGAAGGGCAAACAAGATGATTTTAATGGCATTTTCTGACCTTAAAATACATGAAATACATTAAATAGTTTTACCTTGTTAGAGTTCATTTTCCTGGACACTGAGTAATGTGTCTCATAATGAATGCTGTCCTGCACTAGCTGGGTTAAAGAGAGCTGAACTGAATGGATCCTTGGAGAGGTACAGTAAAAATGCTATGAAATATTTTTCTTCTTTTGTGTAAGCTGCTAGCATAGGCAGAAAGAGTTTATTTCATGTACTTATCTGATGGGTTATTTTACCTATGTGAAACTTGGTTTGTCTGAAATTACACTGTAAGGGAAATTTTCTATCACCACCAATTATTGACAATTTAGAAATGTTAAGGAGATAAGGTTTTGGATATTTTTAGAACTCAATGGATTGATGACAGCCAGCATGGCTTTGCTAAGGGCAAATTGTGCCTGATAAATCTGCTGGCCTTCTATGACAGGGTTGCAGGTGGTTAGGGAAGAGCAAGTGACATAATCTACCTGGGCTTCTGCAAAGCATCTCACACTGTCCCATATGACATCCTTGTCTCTGAACTGGAGAGACATGGATGTGATGGATGGACCCCTCAGTGGATAAGGAGTTGGCTGGTGGTGACACTCAGAGAGTTGTGCCCAATGGCTCAGTGTCCAGGTGGAGCTCAGTGACAAGTGGTAACCTCAGGGGTCAGGGCTGGGACCAGCCCTGTTTAACATCACTGTTGGTGGCATGGACAGTGGGACTGGAAGCACCCTCAGCAAGTTTGGTGATGACACCAAGCTGTGTGGTGGGGCTGCCCTGCTGGAGGGGAGGGATGGCATCCAGAGGGACCTGGACAGGCTGGAAATGGAGCCCATGGGACTCTCAGGAAGTTCAAAAAGGCCAAGAGCAAGGTGCTGCCTGTGGATCAGGACAATGCCAAGCACAAACACAGGCTGGGCAGAGAATGGACTGAGGGCAGCCCTGCCCAGCAGGACTTGGGGGTGCTGGGGGATGAGAGGCTGGACATGACCCAGCAATGTGTGCCTGCCTACAGCCCAGAGCCAGTGGTGTCCTGGGCTGCATCCAGAGCAGTGTGGGCAGCAGGGGAGGAAAAGGATTCTGCCCCTCTGCTCTGCTCTGCTGAGACACCACTGCAGGGCTGCAGCAGCTCTGGGGTCCCAGCACAGGGAAGGATATGGACCTCTCTTGGAGCATGTCCAGAAGAGGGACACAAAGATGATCAGAGGGCTGGAGCACCTCTCCTATGAAGACAGCCTGAGAGAGCTGGGACGGTGCAGACTGGAGAAGGGAACACTCTAGGGACACCAATACTTAAAGGGGGCTTAGAAAAAAGAGGAAGAGTGACTTTTTACACAGACAGATAGTGATAGGGCAAGAGGAAATGGTTTGAACTGAAAGATGAGAGATTTAGACTAGATTTTAGGAAGAAATTCTTAACTCAGAGGGGTAGTGAGACACTGGAACAGATGACCCAGAGAAGCTATGGATGTCCCATCCCTGGAAGTGTTGAGGACCAGGCTGGATAGGGCTTTTAGCAAACTGGTCTACTGGAAGATGTGTCTGGCAGTGGCAGGAGGGTTGGAACAAGGTCCCTTCCAACACAAATCACTCTGTGGTTCTGTGATTGCATCATTCAACTGCAAACACTGTTTTGTTAAAGCAACTTTTCTTTCATGTAAATCAGTTGCGTGGAATCCTTTTGGAGGTCACATTTCCTTTAAACTACTTATACCTCTTGTCTGGGAATCCCTTTCCTCTCTCTGACAAGATTTTCTTGCTGTAAATATATTTGATACTGACGGATGGAGATTAAAGAGCAGAATTTATGTGAACCAATTCCATACCAACAAGGCAAAAACGTTCTTTGGTTTAACAGAAAAAGAGGGGGAAAAAAAGGCAGAGATATTCCCTATTCCAAGAGAATCCTATTTGTTCTTTTGCTATTTCTAAGATTGCCAATGCCTTAAAAAAACTAGGCATGGAAAGATTCACTTGGCGTAAGCTTATAACCATCATAGTTAGAAAGATCTTTGAAGAAAATATTTTAAGGTAAATTTTTCTATTATGAATGAAGTCTGATTCACTGAGTATTATCCTATGGTACAAGGTTCATGCAGGTTTTTTTCCTGACTGAATCCTACAGCAGGATATCTTTCTGGAATTGTAATTCTTCATCCTGTTGTAGGAAACTATTTCTTCATCTTGTTCAACACACTAAACCAAGGCTGGGATTGATTATAGTTATAACTTATTGGTCCAGCCACAAGGAAAGGCTTAATTACAAAAATTTACTTTGGGGATAAAAAAAAAAAGTCTGTCTACTCTGTGGTAATTCATTACTAAAACAGGTGCCCTCATATATAGATATTAAAATAAAAAGTATATTTTCCCTTTCCATACAAGACTATCTTGGTCTCAGTAATCTCATCATAAAAATAAAAAGTCAACTCAATTTAAGGGCAATTAGGATTCCTTTCCTTTTCATCAGGATAAAATTTGCCCTTTTTATTAGTCTGCTGATTTCTCCTTTGCAGACTGTATACTGACCTGAGGGATAGTGTCACTGATTAATATGGCAGTAGCTGATCATCATTTGCCAATGTATGCAATTTCCCCTGCTGTAGTTATAAGTTCAGCCCTTATGGCCTTCAACAGTAAGGGTGCTAATTTATGGAACTAATTTATGAAAATTTAATAGAATGACTTTTTTATTGTTGTTAAATAATGTAATGAAAAAAGATGAGTCTTGGTTACAATCTATCTGGGATCTGTTCTTTTATGAAAAAGCAAGCAGTGCTTATTTCAGAAGGCAGGCATTCATAAGAAGTCTGATTTGTGGCATTCACTAATTGAAAGCTAGACAATGAAGTTCTGAATGCAAAGATAAATATATATGATTATTATTTTCACAGAAGCTAAGATACAAAAAATATACAGAGACACAATTTCAGACCCTATAATATGCCCAGCTATTTTAGGGCAAAAAAAAGCAAAAGTCTCACATGCCAAAGTATTGAGATTCTTATCCTAAACATAACATGTGTAAGCATAGTGTCTGTAGTTTTACTTTCTTTTCCTAGAAGTATTTTTCAGATATAGAGCAATATAGGATATAAGCAGCTATACAATGCTTATTAAAATCTTCCTGATACTACCACTTCTAAAGCTGCTGTCTCCTGGTATATTTTCTAAGGGAATACATCATCATATGAATTTCATTTTATATATGAAATTTCTAATACTCTGGGAAATCATGCTAGGTGATACTAGATTGAGAAAACACATAAGTATATAACTGGAAACTTAGCAAAGACTAAGTGTGTATGTATTAGTAAATGTCAAAGGTACTTGCCACCTACAAGTCAGTTTTAATTCAGATCAACTACAGGTACAGGTATCAGGTTTTGGTGACCACATGTCAGGCCTGAGGCTAGAAATGGACTTCACAGCTTTCAGACAGCTGGTCATCAATAAAATAGGGAAAGGCACAAGGCAGAGGTCCTTGAACAATTTATTATGTCTGCATGGTGCACCAAGTGCTGTACAGAAATACTGGCTTGGCAAAGCCAGAGCTCCCTGTCAGCATAGCAATAAATGTCAGCTGAGCATCACACACTTTCAGAGGGGCTAATTAGCACCTGTGCAGTTTTCCTGCTTGGAATTCCAGAGCAAACTCCCTTAGTGTTTCCTCAGGACCTTTGTGTCTTACTTTACTGCCCACACTGCACAAAATGTGGTCTTTTAAAGTTACTCTTGTGTTCCCCTGATCCACTTCTCCTTTCCTATCAGTTCATTTCCAGTCTCCTGGAATGCAGCCTGGGAAGGCCAAGGGCAAGTTTGACTTGGGCATCTTATTATAGACTCTGCTGCCTCTAACCAAAGGTGGAGCCTGTATATAAAAAGGGCTTGATGAAGAGATTTTCCTCATTGTTGAGTGCAATAGCTGCGTCTGCCCAAAGAACCTGAGGGGGTACAAGATCAGTAACAAAGATGCTAAAGGCTTCTGTAGAAGGAGAGGTGTTATGAGAATTGCTGGAGATAGGGGAGCTAGTATTTGCTGAAGACAGAATGTTTCTGAGATTGGGGATTTAACAGATCTTTTAAACGTGTTTAAAACTCCATTTCATCTTTCTTACCATTTTTCTACTCCAGCTACAACAAAATAAAAGTTCACTATCTTTTCTCTTTTGACTTTCTGTTCTTGGGGAAGATTTAGATGCAGACTGAGAAACATAAGATTCATTACTTCACCTAGAAAGTCCTCTTGTTTGGTAGTTCTGTCATTGAAGAATCCACAGTATTTAGTGGCTTTCATTTTCGTAATTATTTTTGGAGTTACTTAAAATTTTAAACCATGGGGTATAGCAAGGTGTACTCAGTAACATCTAAATGAATTTTGTAGTTTTCTTGAAGAATGTGATTAACAGTTCCAATTGTTTTATTTGGAAGGTGTGGCAAACAACTGTAAAATGCAGAATCTTCTCCTTAGCTTTACTAATGAAAAAAATTTTCCACTTAACCCTTGAAATGCAGTATTGAGAATGCAGAGCAATTTACTGTTACTAGAAGTTAATGGGAAATTCTTTGCTGTTTTCTTTCTGCTTTAAAACAGCACTACGTCTTTTACACCTTGTTGTCTTAACTGTGCATTATTACTCAGATAAATAAAATTTGTCAAGGATAATTCCATGTTGTGAGAAGAGGAAGATCTTTTTTAAGCACTCAGTCTGTTAGTTATCAGATTGTATCCTCACTACCATAAAATTCTTTTAGGACATTAACTCACCACTATAGTTAGCTTTTATTTAATTTGCCTGTTTGTTGTTTGTTTAAATGGCGTTATGGCAAGGAGGCAACATTTTAGTATCTCATAATTTTTGCTTTCAGTAAGGAAATGGAAGTGTTTGAAAGGCAGAAAGAAAAATGTTTGTGATTTATGTTGACTGCATCCATTTTATGAAGGATAACAGTAGAGCTGAAAAATTGATCAGCAGCTGGGTCTTACCCATAACCTGTTGATACAAGTCCATGCCTTATTTTGCCACACTGGACTTTATTTCTTTCATTTGTCCTATGTTGCCAGAAGGCAGCATCAGATGTTCAATAGATGCAGGTCTGGATTGTAAAAACTGCTCTCTCAGTCCAGAGTGAGTGATTTTTAAGAGACTTGAATGAAGAACAATTACCTGCTGCAGCTAAATTACATTTTGTGTTGGATCATCTCTAGGCTGAAAGCTGGTAAGCACAAAAGTGAGGAGGTGTAGAAATTAAGAAGCTGACATAGTGACAGATGTGGCACATCAAAGCACTGAGTTAACCTGTGTTTTGGTAAATTAGATCTGCACTTATATAAACTGTCAGAACTGCAAAAGGCATCTGAAGGTGTATAAATTCAAAAGCATCATGAAGGGCTTCATCCTTTCCATCCTTAAATGAAATACAAAGCTATAGCACCTTGTTTTGTGTCTGGACTCCTTTATGTTGCTCTTGTATTTTATGAGTTCTGGGCTAGCTGCAAGTGGAGACAGTTGTGCAGAGGGTGCTGCAATCCAGCTGGGACCTGAAAAGGGCCTAGGGAGCCATGCTGGGCCATGTAGCAAATATTACATTGGAGAACACATTTTACAGTCCTTGTGTATCAGCAAACACAAAATAATTAAGCAGTAGAAAACACGACGGAATCCAGAAAGTCCTCAGGTTCCTGTCAGAATAATGGCTTTCTGTAGTGTGCTTCCATTAACACCTCTGAAAGTGTAAAATCCTTTGGGGTGCTGAAAAACATCTTGAACTACACCATTGTTTGTTTGTCAGGGTGCAGCAGGTACAGTGATGAGACTGTGTTTTGTTTGGTTTTATTTTCTATTTCTCCTGTCAGAATTATGTATTTCGGAAAGTTGCTGTACTTGTAAGAATTACATCATAGGCATCTAAGACTCCCAGACATCTTAAAAATCTGCACCCTTTTTGGGGTGTTTTTGTAATTCATGTCTTTTCCCGTCATTTTTTATTAGTACTTTATCACCAGACAGTCAGAAACAATATTCATTTTCAAATGTCCTGCAGCAGTGTTGTCTTGTTGTTAACTCTTGTCATATTTCACTCATTGGCTTTGAAAACGGAAAGTGATGAATGGCTGCAGTGTTTTGTTTATAACGTCTCGTTCTGGAGCTTTCTATAAAATAGTACATTTTCATTACTTAACACTGGGTCGTTGCAAGGGCTTGGGCTTTTTTTTCTTAATATAAGAAAAAGGTATTAAACTCACAATCACAAAAATGAACCCTCAAAAAAATTACGGAAAGAATATTTTAACAATATTAGGTTCCCATTTTGGTTCAATACTAATTTATTTAGTGCTAGTGTGGGATAATGAAATCTAAAGTATTTTGAACTTTCTCACACTTATGTACCTTAAAACAGAAGTGATCATGATACAAACTGACTAAAATTTTGTGCAGCCAATCAGATTTTAATAAAATATTTTTTTCCTTTTTGAGAAATAGACTCAGGCATGAAGGCATGCACGTCTTGTGAGTGTGTTTAATATGATCAGGAAATTCAAATCCAGATGTTTGCTTAAAGGTTAAGACATATTTGAAACAACAAAGGAGGCCTCTTCTCTCTGCTGCATATATTTAAAATGGGCTACTTTTGAAAGAAATTTCAGAACCCCATTTGCATCCTAATTGCAGCCCATTTCCTGAGTCCACAGTTAGGCAGACTATAGAGTGGCATTGGGGATTTCTGGGGCAGAGAAATTGTTGGTTCTAGCTGAGCTACTGAAAAATAAAAGGGAAAAAGATGAATGGATTTTTTGCTTCAGCAGTCACCAGCTGGCAGATCGGCTCCTTGGAGCTCGGCCAAGCAGCAGTTTACAGCAGCCCTGCAGCTGCTCTGGGCTGGGCTGGAGCACGACTGGCACGAAGCCACCTTCAGCTTTGGACAAGGACTCAGCCTTGGAATTGGCCGGCAGATGTGCTGGGATTGAGCTTTGCTCGCTCGTGTCTAATGCTCCGAGAATGCGGCTGGTACCTGACAGCCCCGCGCTGGAAAATTTCTGCTAATCGCTCGCAGGAAGATAAGGAGAAATAGGTTAAAAATAGGTGTTTAAGTTTGTCCAAAGTCAGTTTGGGAGATTTTTAGTATGGCAAGTGTGGCTTTTACTTTTATGTACTTCATTCTAGGATGTTTTTCTTCATTTGACCAGTTTGTGAGGATCCTAAATAACTCTAAAATGGACCAGCAAGAAAATTTAGTTGCACTGCGTTCTTTCCTTTCAAAATAAATTACCTGAATACCGCAAAAGAAAAATAAATTAATTTCAATACTGTGTATTGCAATTTTTATAAAAATGCTAGAATCATACCAAAAAATAACTTCCATGAAAATCAAAGCACCACTGGACTTTTAATTGACAATATTTTGGAGGGAGAATAATGTTATTGAGATGAGGAGAGAGGAGAGGATTTCTTGTTGATTTTGACTCCCATCTGACAATTGTTCTCTCTTTTCCTGATTAGAAGCTATTCTTCAGTAATTTATCATAGATAACAACAATGGTATTAGGTTTTGGCAGTGTTTCATTAAATTCTCTGCTCGTTTGATGTGTAACTATGCATCTGATAGAATGAGTCTGTCTTTCCTTGTTAACCATCTTATTATCTTATTGCCAGGGACAGGGCCAAACTAATCTCTAAAATTCTGATGGCATATTCTGAATTACTAGTGGTGTTTTAATGTAGGTAGATTAGCTCTTGATTTTTCACCACCTGGTGTTTGTTAAATTATTCAATTGGACGGGAGATTTAAGCAAGTTACAGTTTCACAAAACCCTAACCACATATATATTAAATATTTATTGATACATACACACGTATTGTCTCCCCCCATCAGCCAGCAACCAGAAGCCAATATTTCATAGACCTAAAAACCAGAATTTGTTTTCTAAGTTGAAAATATTTCAAATGAAATACAACCTTGGTAAGGAAGAGGAAAGAAACCCCAGTGCTAGATAGTCATAACAGCATTCATCAAGTTAAAAAGCAATAGGTGACAATAATCAGCTGAACATAGATAAAATTTTGCATTAAACAATCATGAAACTATTGTGGACAACTAGATGAGCATGAATGAACAATTTCATGCTGTTGCCAAATAAAATTACTAACCTTCTGCTGGAGTAATTAATAAGAAGCAGATAAGGAAGTCCTTCATAGGATTAGTAGTGTTTGTTCTGCTTCATAATGGTGGGGGATTACCTTCAGTACTGTGCTCCTGAGCCTTCTACCTCAAGAAAAAAATAGTGGAATTACTGAAGGGGGTCTATAGAGAAGACAAGTGTGAATGACTCAGAGTCTAGCAGATGAGTCCTATGAGACAAGATCAATGAGGTTTTTTTTATTCTAGAGCAGAGACGATTAAGGGGTTGCTTGACAGCATTCTTTGCGGACATAAACAGGTATTCAAGATCAAACACAAATTCTTTCTTCATTTTCAAAAGAGAGAAGAAATGGTCTTGAAGCCAGAAAGATACAGTTCAGACATTAGGAAGACCTTGTCTAAAAGTGAAAGTAATATAGTGAAAAAATCTTAGAGGAGAAGGCTGTACAGAAGGTCCTTAACAGATGGTTAAGGACCATAAATATCCAGAGGGATAAACTGGAGTTAACCAGAAGCTCAGGATAGACTGGAGGTCCCACCATGAAGTTCCTCTAAGTTTCTATCTCAGTCTTTAGATTTTCAATGATACAGGGTGACATATGGTAACTCCAGAAACATTCCCTTACAATAAATGCTTGGATTTTTAGACAGGGCATTAAATTTGACTCTTTCACAGTAGGAAGATCATATTTGCTGGCATAGACATAAATAATGATTAGACGGATGGATGGATGGATGGATGGATGGATGGATGGATGGATGGATGGATGGATAGATAGGTAGATAGATAGATAGATAGATAGATAGATAGATAGATAGATAGATAGATAGATAGATAGATAGATAGATAGATAGATAGATAGATAGATAGATAGATAGATAGACAGATAGATAGATAGACAGATAGATGGATGAAAAGTGTTTGAACGTACAGACAGGTCATCCCAAGAATGATGCCCTAGGAATTAAATAAAATTTCATTTCCACACCTATGTGCTGTAGACGTAATAAAAACTGAAGTAATGTTTTCCAAAAGTGTTCTACTCCCATTTATGAATGTGTGTGCAACCAGCACTGAATAAAGTGGGAAAAAATGATGTTCCAGTTCTAATATTTTTTCTTAAAAATATAATTTCTGATGCCTAAAATGCTCTGCAATCTTTATACCCAAACCTGCATATGCCTCTGCATGGAATCATGACCATTAACCTGCACTAAAAAAAGCATTTAAACTATGAATACTGACAATATCATTCTTCTGTTCTGCTTAAAATAGAAATGCATGTGAAGTGATACAATTCATTTTGAAACAATATATCTCAGTTTCCTATGGAATCATGGAAACACCCTGAAATATTTTTAGCTGAATATTGTTGTAAGGCTTGGTAGTATTTTTTATTCTCTCAGCTTTGTTCTGCAACATCAGAGCCCATATGTCAATGTAAATGTCAAGAAGCTGCTCCTGTGTCCTTTCAGAGTTCTGTTGCAGAAAACCTGTAAGGAGCCAAATTGCACTTTTGCTTCCAAATTGGACAGTTGTTTCCAGTTTAAGCACTCCCTGGGAAAGGGTTTCATCTTCTCCTCCCCAGTCAGGTGTTCTAGGGACAGTATGAAGTACCACACCAGGTACACACTGAAAGTCTGCAGTGATCTGATTTGCCATGCACAGATAAATTACCATCATTTCAACAAAATCAGATGCATGCATGCTTGTACAGCATCAGAAGTTGGTAACATGCTGAAATCCTTTTTGCATTATATTTTTTTCCAGGCAGTTGAAATTAAAATCTGTGTTCTTCCCTAGCATGTGTTTGACTTATAAATACACAACAAAACAAATGGATTCAAGGGACAGTGAAAATGGAGCATGTTTCGAGCTTAACCAAGGCATGAAGTTATTTACAAAATCTGTTCTTTATATTTTGTAAGGATTTGAGTATATTAAGTGATGAACTCAATGCGATCAAAATTCTCTTTGTTTCATTATGTGAAATGCTTTTGAAAATCTGCTTACAATTCATGGGAACTTCTTCTCCATTTATTATATTCTGAAAAAAAGAAATCCTCCTTTGATTTAAACTGGTTTTTTAAGGAAAATGCCCAAATTGCTACCTGTGGCAAGCACTTTTCCATCCTAGTGCTATTAAAAGTGAATGAAGTTTTGGAAGTTTTACCATCAATTGGAGTCATCTTTCAGTTTAATCTGCCAGACCCATGTGCTGTTCATGTGTAGTGAGGAGTGGTTTATGTACTCCACACCATTTCTCTGCTGTGTTCTATTACTAATACATTTTGGTTTGTCTTGTTTTGTTTCCCCAGACTACATATCCAGCCAGAACGGCGAGCCAAAATCTCAGCACAAGGGACAGAAAGTCAGCACATACTCCCACCGAGGACCCTTTTAGACACACACCGGGCAGCCACGCAGCAGCGTACGACAGCCAGAGCTGCCAGCTGTCTAACCTGTGTCTGAGCAGCCTCCTGAAGGAGAAGGAGGTGGCAGAAGCCATCGAGCACGGCCGAGGCACGCTGGAAGCCCTGCCTGCAGAGGCGGCCCGGAACGGCGTGGCCAAGGCGGCGTCCAAGGCTGACGGCTGCCCCGTGCTCCCAGGAGCTGCCAGGGACCCGGCCGTGCCTCGGCAGCACAGCACCTTCACGGGGAGGCTGGGGCAGCCCCCCAGGGGACCCATCTCTTTACACATGTACAGCAGGAAAAACGTTTTCCTCCACCACAGCTTGCACACGGCGGAACTGCAGACTTGGGGTCAACAAGACGGCTGACAAGGGGCTTATTTTCTTGCCATGGAAGGAGAGTTGATTAAAGAAGGGTGTAAGCTCACCCAGAGCTCTGTCTTCAGTTCTCATCTGCTGCTACTTTCATGCGAAAAAAAAAAAAAAATTTAACATTTGTCTGTAGGTTCCATGTTTTCCCACCTTAGAGGCAAAAAATTGAACCAGACTGTTAAATAACTGGGCTTATTTATCATATGGAAGTCACCATGGGTTTAATAAATGGGACCATTTGGCTGGCACTGCTAGTCCAATATTGTCTAAATATATTTTTTCCCCTCTATAAGTCACTATCATTTCCTGAAGTTCTAGAAGTTGATCTTAAATAAAACCTGTATGTTTAATAATATTACTGTTCAAGTAGATGTGAGGAATTAATAGATAAGTAATTAGTAAACCCTCTTGAATTTAATATCGGTTGGGGAAATAAGGAGTCAGAAATCTTTAAGGACCCTCTTTTTACACTTTTTGTAATACAGTGAAATTTGGTCACTTACAGAGTGCTGCCAGTTCCTGCTGTATGTGTTTCATGAGTGCCTCATGCCACAAGTGGAGGAAGGAATTGATTTTCCTCTAACAGGCTCATAGAGAGTTGCCAGGTATTTGAGTCGGTAAATTGGGTCCCAAACTGAGGATGTCAGCTTGTTTCCACAGCCATCCCTTCCCTCTTCACACTTCTATTTAAGTACATTTTTTTGAGTATTTCTGTTCTATGAGGGCATGTCAAGTTCTGGTGATCTTTGTGCTTTACAGGCACTGTAGCACTCATGATGCAATTGACATTCTGCTATGTAATTCATCCTATAATTTCATTTCACTTCCCAAACCAAAAATGTGTGAAAGACTAAAGTAAGAGAAATCATCTTATTACCCAGGCTGAACAACCTGCATCAGTCATAATTTCTGTGGGCTGTATCATCTGCACTTAAGGACTTGTTAGTTTACACCAGCTCAGTGGGTTTGTTAGTCTTGACATGTTACAGACAAGTGAGATTAATTTATTGCCTGGTCTCATGGGAGTATAAAGTCATCTGACCATGCCACAGAACTTGGAGGCCTGTCAGTAGCAAAAGATCTGGTTTTCCCCTCTCAGAGGCTTGGAAACCTCTCAATCCAGTTACTCCAAACCTGTAGCTTATGTAAAACATGAAGTTTACAACCTCTGATGCTGGGTAATCTGTTTGAGTTCTAATGGCACATGCAGCTAGTAGTTCAAAAATAATTTGGCACATTTAAGTACGATTGAGGCAGATCTGAGACAAGTCACCTCTCTCTTTAATAAGGAAAGACAAGGGTGCAGCACATGCTCACACACAGAAACAAGCCATTGTGACTTAACAGATAGCATATAATGAAAAATTAAACTTCTGTAGCCACTAAAAATCTGCAACTTTTAAAAGTCACAAAGAGTGTATGAAATGAAGACAAAATTTTACCTAATGTTAAATATATCTGCTTCACTACTTAATATTTGGACTTGATTAGACTAAGAAAAACAACAGACTATGTGTTTGGCAGCTATTCTGTAAAGTAATTTCAGCAGCCTGAAATTTCAGGCTTCTCTTTATTGAGGATTTTATTTTGATTGGAGCAGATTTTATTACATTATCTGATGTTAAAGAGAGCAGGTTTTGTCTAAATATTCTGTAGTGATAATTTTGGATATCCAGAGATGGATACATAAGAACCAAGACAAACATTTGCCAAAATTCTTCGTGCTCTTGTGTGCATTGCTACTGCCAGAACAGAATGTGCAAAAACTGCAAACACACCTTTACCAAATTAACTGTGTATATTCAAGACTCCCAGTCCTGCATTGAAAATCATAATTTAAAGTTTGCCAAACAAGTTTAAAGTATTAATAAGATAATTTCACTACTCAGAATCACTTTTTCTTCTTAGCAATATCTTAAAGTCATGGTAGATTGAAAGGACAAATAATTCTTGGTAGCAATTAATTTCAGTATTGCTCATCTCAGGAGCTGATGTATGAAGTTCAACTTCAGATCTGTAAATAAATTAAACATACACTGTAATCAAGGAATTTTTTTCCAGAATACAAATGTACTGTACTACATAAACAAAACAAAAACAAAACCAACAAAACAAACACCAAAAACCCCAAACAAAAACAACAACAAAAAAAACCCCACTAAACAAACCAATACCCTCTTCAGTTTTAGGTTATTTACTGTATCTATAGTTTGTTTTTTTTCCTGGAAAAATGGACTTTTGGATTACACTTTATTAAAAAAAAATCCATCTATAAACTTCAAAAATAGCATTTTAAATGCTACTATTTTCTTGGAGAATCTTTTATAGAGCTGAAACTTTAAAAAACTGGAAAAAAGCAGTTCATTGAAAGTGAGGGATATTTTTAAAATGTCATCTTGACGCTGTTTTGTATCCGTATTTTCAGCATTGTTATGTTATTTGTAATACTAAGTGTAAATCTCACCCAGAGAAGGGTATTAGCCACATGTTAATGTACAGTACAGCAGTAACTGTAAAAGAGGTCCTTTCTTTGATCCTCTTGTGTATATAGGAGATCATAAAGCAACAGCATGTGGACATTCTTGCAGTGAATTGATTCCTTTGTACTAAAAATCTCTAGTTTTTTAAGAGTTCCATGTACAAAATGATTTATACGTTTCTCCAAGGCTGTACATATCCAAAGATGTAACACCAGGGGGAAAAGGCATTTCTTTTTTTTTTTTCCCTCATGCATGTACCTTTCTTCCCTTCTTTTTTCTTCCTCTTTCTGTACAACAAAGCATAACCGCAAATTTTCTGCTTAAAATTCCTTGTTAGTTCCATGTCTTTCAGTGTGATAGAGGGCATTTTAAGGAGGAGGAAATCCCCAAAGAAAAATTGTTTCCATTTGAAGCAGTGTCCGTCCCACATTTTTAAAGCAATCACTTGGCAAAAGAAACATTATATCTGTGTCCTAAATACTTTTAAAAATAATTTTACAGAGCCACACCTGAAATCTGCTTATCATCATCTCTAGATTTACCCTGACTAGGGCGTGTTCAAAAGATACAATATCATGCTAGGGCCAGCCATGGTCATAAGTTGTTGAGATGGAAGGAAAACATTTGTCTAATACTGTTTTTATGTTTGGCTTTCAGAGCAGTGGAAAGGGGTTTTTGTGTACCTTGTGCATGTGGATGAAGCTCAAGCTGTGTGCTTGTGCATACTGGAAAAAGAAACCTTGCTACAAAGCTCTCCTCTATTTAGGCTATTTAGCAGCATATAAAAGCATCCAGCAACAGAAATGTTTGCCACCTTCCAGACAGGCCAGCCCTCTGTATGTAAAATGAAACAGCCAGAATAGATTCCTTTACTTCAATCTAGACTCTTACTGAGTTTTATTCCCCACACCTCCACATAAAGGTTGGTCAGGCTTTCTTTATGTGGCTTCTTTTCTGGAAATTTTGAAAGGGTGTATATCCAGACTGATGCTCAAATGATGTTTAGATAAGCATTTCAAAGCTTACCAAAATGTTCATGTTTCTCCTACAGGTTCATTCCAGTCATTACAGGTTCATTACCAATAAAAGTTGGTGTTCTGCTCTTTCCAAAATGCCAGTTTGAAAGTAATGATTTCTGTCTGTGCTGACTCACTTTATACTGTTAAATACACAGTACACTCTTCAGACTAATAAAACCAAGGTGTTTACAAATCAGTAGTGTACTTTACATGCCCTAAGAGATGTGCCATATCTCTGCTGGCTTGATGAGTGTGACATTAATTTTGGTTAGGTTGTACTGAGTTAAGGCACCCAACGATTGGGATTGTGGCCTTTAAGCTGGTCTCAGTTTATTCACAGGAGATCTCTAAATCTGGAAATCTTTCCTGGTTCACAAAAAAAAGACAAGAAAATACTTAATCTAACAAAAACATCAGATCATGATCTATGGTGAATGCACTTTTATTTCCCCCTTCACATTCAAAAGCAAAAAGTCCCTGCAAACCCCTTCATAGATCTACACAGTTCACAAATGAAGTAGAGTAACATCTATCAAAATGCAAAATCTTGAAACAAATACCTGGGGAAAAAAGTACAGGGGAGCCTTCTCACAGATCTTTGTAAAGTTGTTGGTAACTCCTGTATCGAGTGCAGTAATGAAATATGTTCCATGGCTTCTGCTCCTCTCACTCTCATGAATTTTTTCAGGGGGAGAATTTGCTGTTTGAAGCTTGTTCTATAGAAAGCAGGCAGTACAGTGTGAGAAAGTACATTGAAGGTATCTGTGGAGGTCTTCTCCCAGCTAGAGGAAACACAGCATCCTTTCAGGTTGTATCTTAGTGTTCTTCAGACAACAAGAAGTTAACAGAGGTTCCTCAGGAGAACAGCCTCAAATCATGCAGACCACAACTGTCTTTAAATAGACCTTACTTTAACATGTCCCATATAAGGCACTTCTAAAATAATATGGAAACTTAAACAGCTGCAGAATACACCTTGGTGGATTGTTGGGGTTTGGTTTTGGCTTTTTTTTTTTTGAGATAAAAGTGCCATGAGCTAGTTTTAACCTTATAAACTCTGGAAGCTGCTTGCTCACTGGTGATCTACCAAGGATGTGAGGGTTTATCCACTCTAATGGATATGGTAGTAACTCCTCACAGTATAAAGACATTGGATCTTTTCCCTGAGGAGTTTGAGATTTGCAATGTATTTTCAGTCTAGGAGAACTATCTGGATTTAATTATTTTCTTCTTCAAGGAGCTTCAGTTGTTGCAAAGTCAGTAGAAAATAAACTTATTGAAGAAGTATTTTGGAAAGATTTTGTGGTTAATTTTATTTTAAAATACACTTTAAATTTATCTCCCTGTAAAAACAAGGGAAAAAAAGGGAAAATAAATTTTTATCAGCATATATCTTCCATAAATCTGTGATTCTCACTAGCCACAGCTGTCACTTGTATTCTGTACACCTGTGAAATATTTTTGGATTTGCTGTTTTTGTTGCCTTCATTATCTGGAAATCATTACCTCTGTTTCTGGGGAGTTTTTGCCATAAATCCAGTACTTGAAGCACACAGGCTGTTGAGGATTTCTGCAGAAGTAATCCTGGTACTCTGAAAGCAGCTCAGCAAGAAACTTACCTGGAGGTCTCTGAGTTTTTCCTGGGGATGGAAAACCTATTCTGAGTGATCTCAACTATGAAGGAATTGTGAAAATCTTTTGGATGTGTTTGGTTTCTACATCCACGTAGAGGTTATGGAACAGAAAATACTCCACTCAGAAGAATTTTCTAATGGGTTAATAATATCTCCCTATTTTCTTTATCATGACTCTTTCTGTCTCTCTGGATTTCAGGAACATTTCCCTTAGGTGTGGAGCTGTGATGACTCTGTAGACAGGTTGCACCACAGAGTTATTTCTGCTATGAGAAGGCTCCACTGGATTTTTTTTTTTTTAATTTAAAATATATCATCATTAAAATGTTTTAACATTTTCCCCAGAACTGCTATGCTGCTGGGGTAGTAGAAAGCAGTGCATTCACAGAAAATGTCCCTTTCCCATCTGTGTAGGCTGTTGGTGAGTTGAGGTCACAGCTGACTTACATCTACCCAAAAACTGTCAAACTTACTTTAGCTCCTACATAGAAATATACATTGCCAGGTTTGACCCTGCTTTTGTCACATCGAAAAGGCCATAATAATGTAGTTTTAAATGCATATGATTATCAATAGTAGTAGTAGAATTTTAGTTTATTTTGAATTTTCCATTATGCCAATGCACTTTATATAATGGTTTAATATTAATTACACAGGGACTTTTATTTTTTCTAACTTAAGATTGATTTCAACAGGGTTCAAAATTCTCTACTTAAATTTAAGCAGGTAAGCAATCCCATAGACAGTCAAATCTCTCTTCTTTAAATGCTAACACACAAATAAATAATATTTTTTCTGACATAAACAATTTCTGTCATGTTTATTGTTTGAAAGGTATGACGTATAAAAAGTATTTTTTCTTATATCTAAATATAACTACTTTTCAAACACTCCACAAAAGATAAGAAATGGCCTTCATACTAAAGTCACTTGTCCAGCTATACCACTAGGCTTTGTTTGCCAAATCATTGATTTCTGTTTTAAAGAAAATGTATTTGTTTTCCATGGTTAAGAGTGTGAAAAAAAGAAAATGTTTTAGTACATGCTCTGCAGAGTGTGTGGAGAGATGATCAATATCACAAGGAGAATATAAGAATAAAAGTCCCTAATCAGTGATGCATCTGATGTTTTTTAAGCAAGAGGATCAACAGGATATAAAAATCTATGTAAGAGGAGAACAGATGTTTTGTTGCTCAGAAAAGTCTAATGGAAGGGTGACAAATAAATAGCTCTTTTTCTCTTCTAGGGCTGGTGGTACAGAGCCATTTGCTATGAAATAGCACTAAAGCAATATGTTTATAAAGTTAAATCTATTGGAATAACAAGAAATGAGATTAAATGGTCACATAACACGTCAAAGTATGGTTAAGAGTACTTCCATAATTTGATCAAACAGCATCTGAGTGAATTTACATCTTTTTATTACCAGGGTATTTTTATCTGAAGGATAAGTGTCAGCAGAACAGTGCAATTTGCATTGTAACATGAAAACAATTCAGACAAAAAGAATAAATGGAAATATTCTGTCTCTAAAGCCCTGCACTTTGTACAGTCTTCTCTAACTGCCTTAAGTAGTTTTATGTAATTTTATCTCGTGCAGCTGTGGTAATGCCCTTATGTTGGGCAACGAGGAGAAAACTTGGAAGAGTCATGACCCCGACCCTACAACAAGAGCTGCCCTCAGGTAACAGGGTCACAGGATCCTTTCCAGTAAAGGATCCGGGATCTTGTGAGAAAACCTTTATACAAACATCCCCACAAACAGCTTGGCCTGTGTGAATTTCAAACTGGTTAGGGGAAACGATAATTTTAATTTTAAAAAACAATTATTAAAACTCCAAGTATTTTTGAAAACACGTTCTTTAGTACTGCTGAGGGCCATAAGAGAGCTTTGGGCATTTTTCTATAAACAAAAGTGTTCTGTTTCATGTATTAAAATAGGGCATTTTATCTGATCATTTCCCCGCTGTGAATTTGTCTGTGAGCATCCTGCTGTCCAGGATGATATTTTTAAAAACTACTGGCCATTTAATAAGACAGTGAATTTTCTATTCTGTGCTGCTAAACACCCATGTAATTGTAATAGTACATGGCAAGGCTATTTGTTATATACTATTGAAATTTTTTTTTAAATACAATTGGCAATACTATAGAGATTACTTGAATTAAGAGACTTTAAAGAGCAACACAGATGAGAAAAGGGGGAAAATACTAACTTGAAGGTAAGATATATGTAATGTACCTTTGAAGAGTGTTGAAGACTAAAGTTCTGTGGGAGACAAAATAAAACCTTTCCCCTGAACACACTTCAGTCAGTCCAGGATCACTTTGCTAATTTAGATGGTAACCTAGATTTAAAAGGAAAGATATGAGAATATTTTTGCTAAGAGATAACACACTTCAAAATCAGCTTGGAGCAGAATTTGCAATAGTGAAGGTATTTGCTTCATGGTACGGTTTGAAAAGAAAGGTGTAAAATGTATCTGACTGCTGATTACACAAGTTCATTAATGATTTTAGTGGTTTTACTCTACAAAGCCATTAATTGGTTAAACCCATTCTTATTTACTAGGTAATTACTTTGTAATATTTAAGAATTGCCGAGGCATAACCCAAATCTTTGACTTTAGTACCAAACATCCTCTGTTGTTTTTTTTTTCTTTTCTGTTCTTTTTTTTAAAATTGTTTTGAGGTTTTGTAACTTCTGTGCAATAAGAATGTGATTGTTTCAAATTCAGTCATTTTGCACTGACTGAAAACAGATAATGTAGCCTTTAGATGAGAACACTGTTATCTCTGACAGATATCGAGCAGCATTCTGTTGTTTTTTTAAAAATCAGATTATTGGGTAAATAATTTCTGTGGATTACTCTGAAGAGTTATGTCAGTTTGTAAAACAGTACTATGGGATTCTGTTGGTATTATTGAATGGTCATTTGTTTGTTCCTGGCATTGTTTTTTCCTTCTATGTTTTGTGAAAAGAAATATTATTTTTAATATTTGTACAGACTTTGAACTTCAAAACTATTGTAGAGGTCCACATTCATATATTTCCATATTTGAAATTAACATAAAGGGCTCTTACAGGTTTTTTTTTCTTTTCATGCTGCTGAAATTTTATTTGTTAATAAAAATCCTGTGTTCTAAGATGTACCTGTGTTGGCTTTTGTCTTTGAAATAGTTCATATTTCTTTGACATTTCTTCATACTTTCGCTGGGAAATATATATTGCAGTTTAATAAACTCTAATTCTTTTATGGCTTAATGCTATTAGCAATCTGTCACAATCAAGAGATGTATCATTTTTTCTTGAGGTTCTTTAATCACTTAATGAGAACTCTAGGTTGAAGATATTTGATACTATGGTAATAATAAAGTACAAACACCTGTGCAGAACATTTTCTAAAATCTTTAGGTTATATACAAAAATTATATTGTAGAAAAAAAAAACTCCAAAACATTCTACCTTGGTATTTTGCAAATTCCTTATTGCACTATTTCCTGAATGTCCAAATAATGTTGCTTACACAACATTTCTCAATTCCCCACTTCACTTCTCAGTGGTTCTTAGTGTGAAAATAGCAATTTCCATAAATAAAATTAGGCATTACTTTTGTCTTCCTTCTCTTTAGCATCTTGTTCCACTATATTCTTATGCTTTTAGTGTTGCCCATGCCAGGTTTCAACTAAGGATGTTATACAGCGCTCCTCCACTTTGCTTCATTTTCCCCACAGTATACCTAAATGATATGTCTTCACCTTCAAAGGCCAAAATCATTAATATTACTTTGATTCAAATATAGCAGAAATAAGCAAACTTTCACATTTGTAAGGCTATAAAGTATTTGTCATCACTTACAGTAGTATATAAATAAACGAAGCATGAATACCAAATTGATTGCTCATGGTTTCATAACTGAGTTCCATTTCAGCTTCTGCCTGCATGTAAATAATTCTTATGGAATCAGACCAGGAGTTTTATTTGTTTGGAGGGGTTCTGTTTATTGGTTTGGGTTGTGGGTTGTTGGTTGTTGTTTTGGGTTTTTTTCATCACTACCAGTGCACCATTTTCAATGCCTGCTTTGAAAGCTTCTTCAGCTCAGCTTCCAATGCTTCATCTAGAAATGGCTATAGCTCATTTCACAGTACTTAGATGCCTACTACTCTCAGTAATACTGTTTCAAATATATGTCCCACTCTAAGCTTTTCTTCCTGTTGCTATCCACTCTTGAATAGCTGCTCCATTTCAGTGCTGTTTATAGGAATTCTTTGGAGCGTTTGGCTCCCTGGCAGGAATATGAAGCTTAAGAGGTTATTTGACTTTATATATAATCTTCTAAGGAAAAAATAAAGCTGAAATAGAGGAAAAGTTTTTAATCTGATATTTTTCTTTGAATTGAAATTACTGTATTATCAGCCTTCTACTAAATGAAGCTAAAGAAACATCAAACTAGTTGCAAGTGCTGGAAAGTGGAAGATCCTTTGAAATTAGCACAGATTATGCAAAATATTTGGGAGCTGAGGATGCTCTCCCACATAACATCACTTCTATGAAACTTGGATGTGTCCAAAATAATGGACAGCTTACTCTTTGTGTTATGATGGTCTTTAAAGTACCTGAGAATTTTTTCATAGTTGCATTATATGGGTTTTTTTACTTCCTTGTAAACCATTTTCTTCTCTTATAAAACAACAAAACAGGAATTTATTCCCTATCACAAAAATACCTTCTGATTATTGAGAGTGAAGCAATATTCGTCAGACAGCAAAGTAATTCCTCAATTAGCTCACATGTATTATAATATTTTATGTTGTGATACCTCTAACACGAATATGTGTTGCTTTAGAAAAACTGCATATAAGAGAATGAACTAAGCCTTAAACATAGTTTCAGATTGAAAAAATACCAATATGTAACTAAAGGAAATTGATCTTTGATTTTTACAAGTGTTGGAAGCACACTAATAATCAGCATAGCTCAATTTCTCTTCCTTAGATGACAAACATGAAATAATTTTTTAAGCATTGAATGTCATTTGGAAAAATATTGTATATAGTGACTAAGTGCAAGTTAAAATACTTGTAAACATAATTACATCTCCGTGCAGCACTGTTGCAAGCACCCTGATATGCAGAGCAGTGCCAGAGGAATCATCATCTACCCTTAGGCTGCTGCATACCAGCCCTGCTTGCAGCACTGGCCAGATGCAGCTACTGCTGCAAATTATATCAGTTATTTTAATCCATTCCTTCTTCCATCCTTCTCTTTTTTCCTTTTCTCCGATTTCCCTTTATTACAAATTTCTGTCTTTACTCCTAACTGTGGTGATCCCGTTAAGACACTGGGAATATTAGGAACTGAGTTTCACCTGTACTTGATTTAATTACCAGGCCTTAAAAAGTAAGGGTGGAAAAGGCAACTGTTGCCATCATTAGTAGCAGGTGTTTGGGGTGGGTGGAAAAGGTACTGGAAGTGTATTTTGGGGTAGGGTGGTGTAAAGGCTTAGTTGGCTTTAAGACTATACTACTTTAGGCTCTACCTGATTCAAGTGCACAAATTCAAGACTTGTCTGTGCAAAGGAAGCTGCAAGTAACTAGCTGAAGAAGTGCTTTGGTAAGTCCATGTTCCTATGTTTTAGTATTCTGACATTTTTAAGTGGAGATGGTTGTGCTGTGGAGTCCAGTATTTTTGCACCCACTAAATAATATTGGGTTTTGTTTAATCCCCCAGTTTGTTATGCTTATGGGCCTATTAGTTGTCCTAGTCTATCATTACTATTATGTTTCTTCTTCTATTAAACTGTTTTTCATTCTGAAACATGAATGATGCCTACTAAAGTCAATGTGATATCTCTGTTACTTAATATAGTTTAGTGGAGAGAGCCCTGACTACAGATTAAGATTGTGTGAATCTGTGTTCCTAATTCTGCTAGGTGTGTGTGATAACTTGGTGTGTAATCCTGGGGCAGTTATTTCTTCTGTGTTACTGCTTTTGGTTTTGGCCTTTTTTCAGACTGTAATAGCTTAAGGCCCAGGACTCTTGATCTTTAAGACCTGAGTGTGAAAAACATCCCGATTTGTGGTCTTTTCTAATTTATGGACATGCACACACACACACACAAAACCTGATGTAAAATTTTACAGATGAACCTACTGTTAGCTAACCCTTCTTGAAGCCCTTTTGCTTTCTGGCTGCAGAGGTACAATTCTTCCCATGTCTATTTGGTTCTAAATTAAGATTTGTAAGATCAGAAGAAAAATACTGTGATAGGATCTTGGAGTAGGAGGAAAGGGAGTGAAAAGTAGCTCTTATGAGCAAATAGGAAAGCATTGACTGCAACAGAGGAACCTAACTGTGGGGTTTTCTGTGCACTCCATTAACAATAAGAGGAGCTAAGGCACCTCAGTGTCTCAGCTGCACCAAGACTCTAAATAGTATGAACTAGAGAAGCATCAGATAAAGCACATACAAAGTAGGAAATTTTATTAGTTTCTATGGTAACACACCACTACGTGAAGCTAAAGAAGTAGTCCACAAATACAGCATTAATTCAGCCATGTGAACAGTGTCACTGTTTGTCTGATGTGTAAAGGCATAGGAAAACTGTAATATGTAGTGGGAGCAATCTAACTGTTAAATTAAGAGCCTGAGTCTTGGAACCATAGCACTGCAATATATTGCTGTGATAAAGCAATTTGTATGGACTGGGAGGTGGCACTGCTAGATATTGACCTACATCATTTCTCAAAAGGCTTATACCCTGCAACAGGATTGATGAAAGCAGAATGAAAATCTTCCTTTGCTGTGAAAGGAAGGTCTTTAACTTGTAACTGGCGGAAAAGCTGCTAGAATGGAAGAGGCAGTGCATCATGCAGAGTAACTGGGGTCCTTTTTAAAGGTTTTCACACTTCCAAATTAAGTTCAATGGCACTTTGGCAGCTCTGATATTACTCTCAGGTTCCTGAACTGAAAGGCAGACTCCAAGGAAAAAAAAACAGAACTAAAATCTGGTGTATCTGTTTGCAACAATCTAAAAAACCCTAAAACCCTCCTAGATTATGTCTTGATAAAGAACTTCTTCTAGTAGTTCCAGAGGGCAGTGCTGCCTCAGTGACCAGGTGACTCTTGACACTGACATTAAGGCTGAGTTGTCTGCTCAGAGATTACTTGCCCTTCTGCTTTCTGCCAGTGATACAGGTATTTTTATATATTAACTTAGTTGCCTTCAGTTGCTGATATTCTACCTCTATTTCTTAGCTGTTTAATATAATAGTCATCTCAAAAGCCTGGTAGCATCTTATTTCAGTGACAGTTTTGTTGAATTGCCCCACTATTTCATGGATTTTGGTTTTTTTGGTCCCACTCCCCACTTGGACTGTTTGTTTGTTTGCTTGTACCAAGTGGCTGGCTGGCTCTAACAGCTCTGCTCATAGATCTATACAAGATAAGGAAGTGAAAAAATACAAGTAAAAATCAAGACCTGAGCTCCTTCAGAGCAACAACTAGAAACTGGACGTGGTATACTAGGACATTTAAATTAACAATGGACAGCTTGAAGCAAATGACTGTTATACCCTATTTCAAAAGGGATTATAAGTTAATTAGAAGTTCTTTTATAAATTTAACATTCTTGTCCTACCCTTTCAAATGTAATTAACCTTCTAATTGTACCAGAATGTAGAAATTTAAGTCTGATAGTAATAAGAATTTGTATATACTCAGTAAAGGAAATCTCAGACCCAGCAACCTGCTGACTTTTTTTTCTTTTTCCTTTTAGAAATTCTGTGGGGGGTATGTTCTAGTGACTGTTATTTCTCTTTTGTTTGGAAGACTAGGAAAAACTCAGAGAATGGGTATGTGTGTTGGAGTAATGTTTTCTTAGGTCTCTTCTGTGGCACCCTCCCTTGTGAAGTTCTACTGACACCTGATGAGATGCACTTTTGCCAAAGAGGTAAAAAAGATTTTACTACAGAAGCTAGCAGGGCCCTTTAACCTAGTTTGAAAGGGGGAAAGAGACACAACCAGGCTTGTCAGTGATAAGCACTGGGATGGCATATCAAAACTCTGGGAGCTGAGTGCTAGTGAGATCCCTAAATCTGCTGCATGAGGTCTTGGTGCAGTTATCTGATTAATAACTGGGGAACCATCCCTCCTGTCAGCAGCCTTTGCTGTGAAGGGTACTTGAAAAAAATATCTGTGACTCTTGTGTGACAGGCCCTAAAGACTTGAGAAGATGCAGATGTTTGCAGTGTGTGGCTCAGAAGCAGGTAAAAAAAAATAGTGACTTCAGGACACTGATGTGGGAAAGAAAGCACCTTAACAAGTATCCTTTTCCCCCCTGAATCCTGCATTCTCAAATTTTGGTGTGATGGTATAATTTGATATTGGTAGAGCTGGTAAGGTACATGCTGAAAGGAAAGCTGTTGGCTATGGCAGTTCTTAGGGATGTGCAGGGAGTGCTTGGCTTCTCTGTGTCACCCTGGGAGCAGTGGCACGCACTGGTCTGTTCAGCTCCCCACTTTATTACATGCTGGTGTTTGCTGTCAAGAGCTAACATATTTTTGCTGTTTTTTTAAGGGATTAATCTATTCCTAACATCGAGTTATAATCTGCTGGAAAATGTGTGCCACAGTAGTGGCTGATGTCATGGTTCAGCTAATCCAGTGCTCAATAGGAAATCAAAAACTGAAGAACTTCAGATCCTACCCCCATCAGGTTTTGGATGGTTTGTTCTAAAATGGTCTTCCTGTGCTGTCTTGGGGATGGATAGGTTCAATTAACCAGTAAATGTCTTTCACTTGAGGAGGAGCTCTGTATCTTGGTAGTTCTCAGAGAAAATTCTCTCCCTGTGTTAATTTTTTTGTACTTTGCATATGAAATCCTTTGAGGGACCATTCCCATAGCCTGTTCTCCAGAAGTTACACTACTGAGGGTTCTTGTCATGTAATCTTTCCTCCATCTCAGAAAATCCTGCCAGGGCTGGACATGGATTGCCTTCTACAGTAGCTAGCTTATAAAATCAGCAAAGAACTTGAACAGTGGAGGCTGGCCACCAGGAGACCCAAGAAGTGCTTTTTTCTTACCAGTGCAAGCTGAAACTTTATTTTCTTTATCTGTAATTTGGAGCTGAATTGTGTATGGGGACACAATCTGCTGGCCCTTAATGCTAATTGCCCAGTGAGGAATACTTTTCTGTTTCTAAGAAATTGTAATTGCAGTGTTTTAGCTAGGCTACTTCAGGACAAACCTATTATTTCCTTCACTCATATTTCAGCTATGCACTGATGTGATTCTTAAGCTCTCCATACAAACTGAAGGACTGTTCTTTAAACTAGACACAAAACCATCCCAGGTTTAAAAATTGCCCTCCCTGATTTCTTTGAGTTTCTCTTAAATACAAGTCACTCAAGTCTAGCTTAAGTAGTTGCTGTGGAAGTGTTGCTGAACAAATAGATGGTAAACCCACAGGAACACATAGGGAACGTGTGCCCTGACCCACATGGAATGCGTGCTCTGACTTTGGTGCTGTGGGATCACATAATGTGAATTTCTGCCTTCTGAAAGGGCTGCAAGCTTGTTCCACAGCAGCATGGGCTTGTGGCCACTGGGTCACATCATATTATTTGGATCTGCCATATGGGACTCTAATTTATCCAGGTGGTTTTAGCCTTCTGTCTTCTGACATAATGAAAGACTGTTGCAGACTGTGCAGCTCCCAAACCCCACTTGTAAATGTGTCATAACTTCACAGGCACGAAGCCTTTAGCCCATAAGAGATCAAACTCACTTTATGCTCCATCACAGAAACTGGGGTGTGCTCCCCAGTGTTTACCCTGCTGGTGGTAAATAGATCATGGCATGAGTTTACACATGTGTAATCAAACTCTGGCACATAGGAAATCAGGAGCTGCAGCAGCCTCCTGTTCGGAAGGAATATCATGAAGGGTACCAAGTCCTTATTTTGTTTTCTGTTGTCATTACAGTCAATTAAGAAAGTGAATTATTTAAGGTGTCTTTAAAGCAGAAAAATATACATAGAAATTTTTCTAAGTACTTAAAATATTTATCAACCTAAAAATGGTGCTTATGGTTTGTTCACTATCTGTAATATTTGTAACTCTCTGGCACCCTGAGAAGGGCAGGGAAAAATGGCATTTGTTTCTCTGCTACGTAGGTAAAGAAAATTGTACATACAATTCCATATATATGTAGCAAAGGAAGTAGTGTCTTTGACTTAGAAAAGTAAGTTTGTTTTTTGTATTTTTTTCCAAAACAAAAAAAAAGTTCTTTCTTAAGCTCAGTAAGTCTTTCAAACATCTCTTGTATTTTCATAATGTAGAATCAAAATAATCAGTATGCAAGACAATGTGAGTGAGTCTATTAATTCCTAATCTTCTGGGGAAGGGATGTGATATGTGCAGAGAAATCTGAAAGAGTGTTTGGAAACAGTGCTCTGTGGTGTAAAGATGTGGTCACAGAAATGCTTTATCAGCTTTTTTTGTCACTCACTGAGTCAGCTCCCCCATTATCAGTGGTATGGGGTGGTGTGGGCAGCCTGAGACTCTCTGAGCAGTTTCTGGTGTATCAGACAAGCAGTGGACCTCAGCAATCCCTGGACAAACTGCCCTGAGGGTTCCCATTACAGCCATTCTTTCAAGGGCTGTGCTGCTCAGCTCTAAATGTATCTGCTAGTCCTTCAGGATGCATCTGTGCTTGGATTTACTTTGGCTATGGAATTGTGCTGTTTTTGGTGCTAATAGCAGAAAATGGGCTCATCCTTCAGAGCAAGTACCTGGCATTCACTTCTGTAATCTCTGAAGATACCTGGGGCTCTTCACTTTTTTGTGGGGCCCCACATTTCACTTCTAAGAAAAAGTGTAGCTTCCCTGATAAATTAGTATCATTGAAGTGGATTCTATAGTCTTAAGGCTGTGTTCATTGCTCTTCTAGTATGCTGCTCTTGCACTTTTAGGGAAACTGGTTGCTTTTTTCTAGGCAGTCTAGAGAACTTTCTACAGTGTGACAGCAGACTTAAGAATTTAACACTGTATTATTGCGTTATGTTGAGGACTAACGTGGTGAAGTCCTATTGTTAAGTAAATTTATGAGGGTTTTTTTAAGCAAACTGAGAATTTGACTTTGAAAAATCCTGTATGACATCCAGCAACAGTACCCTTTTTACAGTACAATTAGTTATTTGAGGCACCATAGCCCAGTAAAACTGCTAATACTCAAGTCTAAGAATGAAATTTTTGTTTAACAACATGACCATGCTTTGCTAAACCAGGGAGAAAAAAGGAAGCTTGATTTCGATAAGTAAACAAGT
Organism: Luscinia megarhynchos; assembly: GCA_034336665.1. Taxonomy (NCBI): domain Eukaryota; kingdom Metazoa; phylum Chordata; class Aves; order Passeriformes; family Muscicapidae; genus Luscinia; species Luscinia megarhynchos. Next base: position 52,739,690 of record CM067566.1, on the reverse strand, counting down.
TATTTGCATCTTAAAACAAGCACTCATAACACTTTTAGTCAAAATTACTATGTGTTTATGCTTATTTTTGACTAAATACAAACTCCAGCACAAGAATGTTGCTGTGGTGCTTTTTCTCACGTCTTTCTCATCAGCCTCCTTCCCAGGTTTTGGCTAGATTTTTAGGCTCATCCAGAAAACAGGCTGGATAAGCTAAATTACAGCATGGGATGGGGAGAAATGGTGAAGTTTATTTTAAGGACACCAGGCTTGGAGCCAGGTATTGGTCTGTATGAGGTTTTTCTACTCCCATAATTCACATTAACTGGCAGGATAGAGCAAAACACAACTTATGCTCCAGATGCCTCAGCCAGTCATCCCAGAGCCTTGAGGTTGCTCCTAATTGGTCTTATTTTTCTTGTTGGGAGGACCAATCACTCAGTTATCAGTAGTATTGTACAAGATGATCGATATCCAGTGACAGAGTTTGGCTTGTGATTTCCAAATATTAGGCTGGAGCAATTCTTGATCCTGCACTGTCAGTTTTAATCTTTGATGGTGGAAAAACCCTTGAAAGTATGTCCCTAATGTAAGTAATGGTCACTGCATAAAAATAAAAGCAGGTTGCTATATTGGGAGGTGAAAAATACAGAGTTGTACTTGCCCTTGTCTCTTACACTTTGCTGTTTGGAATTACAAGGATGTTGCTTGCCAATAATCTGGCTGACAGTCACCTTTTGAAGGTTATTGTTTCCTGATAGCCGGCAGAAAGCCCAATCAGGAAGGAGAAATATATAAGCTTCCTTCTTAATTTACAAGGACATCTGCCAAATTTTCCACTTTAGATAAGAAAATTTAGAAAAGGAGTGGATGGGAACAAGGACTAAGTAGTAGGCAAGATTTTGAGGAGAGAGAAAAAGGATGGATACTTTGAGATGCTGAGAAGATAAGGTATCTTTGACCCTTCATTAGCCCATCAGTGATGTTGACAAGTGCTTTGTCTGTGTCAGGAGCTTTCATTATAATGTTTTTCCTTTCATCTTTCTAGGTACTGATAAATACCATTAAAATACTTTCTGCTCTGTGCCACTGTATATGTGATTATGGTGACAGCATGTCAGCCTGTGTGACAGCCAAGGAGTAATAGATTGCTGAAAATTATATGTAATGCTGCAGGAAAAGTAACCTCTTCTGTGTGGAAAGCACAGCACAGGACCCTGTTACCTCTTCCAAGATGCCTGTTTTGAGTTAGGGTGGTATGTGTACTAAACTTTCTTGGTTACCTACTTCATGCAAGGGCCATGTGGAATGGAGTTATTCCTGCTCCAAACACGGGAATAAAGCACTTTAATAGTGAATCCTTCTGTCTCAGGGGAAAAAACTGCATTATGCAGGAAAAAGAAAAGTCTTTTGAATGCGTCTGAAGTGATGCAACACAGGACATCACAGTTTGGATACTGAGCTGTGCAAGCAGTGCTACAAGCTCAATTTGGGCTAACCTCTCCAATACTTGGAGACTTCTTTTTTTCCCTAATTTGATATTTGAACCAGTTCTTAGCAAATTTTTGCAACCTTCCCAGTCTATATAATATCTGAAACTTTGAAGTGTCTATATTAGTGTTGTAGACAAGGATGTTGACTTGATCCTTTTAAAGTTATTTTTGTCATGGGTAAAAAATACAATTTAATTCTGCTCAGGTTAATGAGAGCTTGTTTCTGATTTGAGTAACCAAAACCATGAAAGCCAATTTTAATACTCAGGCTTGCATTTCTTGAATTTAAGAAAATCTTCACTTGTTATTAATAATGTTTTTGATTTCTGACCCAGTTTTGTCCTGTTTTTCTTTGCTGTTAGAAATTAAAGAAGCAAAAACTACACATTTTCAGGAAAAAATTATCTAAGGTAAAAAGTTTCTTTTTGTTAGTAAGAAAACCCCAGAAAAGAGAGATTTCCATGATGAAGGGCTCAGAAATTTTTGGTGGCACTTTAAATCACAAAAGTAGTTGTAAGGCACATGGCCATTAAGTTAGCTAAGTGTTAACTTTTCTTGGGAAGAAATAAAGTTATTTGATCCTATGGAGGCTTTAAATGTTATACAGGGCTTCTTCAACAATGGTCCCAATAACTGGTGTGGCCTTTGCCCATTAACAAACATGTCATGGCCAAGGTGCTCTGGTAAGAAGGATCTCTATTAAAAAAACCTCACATATTTATTTGTTTTTATTTTGCAGGGTTGCCTGTGGTACTGATTGTATTTAGGAGTTTATTTTTCTTGGCTCTTCCAAGTACCACTGCTTGATTCTGGCACACAGTCTGATTAATTTAGATAAGGTCTATTGTTTCTGTATCTGGCTACTCTTGCTTCAGAGAGGCAAGAACATCTTATCTTTTATCTTCTGCAAACATGATAATTTTGCAAACCAAGAAAACAGTGAAGAACACTAGCTTATAAATCCTGACTGACTTGTTTTAGGATGAAAGAAAAAATTACTTTTCAGTTAATTTTCCAAGACCATTCTAGGGATTAAGTTTTTCTCACAGCTGATTGTGCTTAAGCAGTTCTAGAAGGGTAAATTCAAATTCTATTTTCCCCTGTTTGTTCCCAGATCAAATAAACACCCCTATTGCTAAGTTGAGCAGATCTTGCTTACAGATTTCCCAGCAAGCTCAATGCATGCAGAGGGTAGGACTGATTTGCAGAAACACAGCTGAATGCTGGACACTTCATTGTTTATACATGACCAGTTGTCTTATTTCACTGGACACATGACATGAGTCTTTCCCCTTGTTCAGACTTGTTGAAAATGAACTTATTTTGATGAAACTTTTGTTTCTAACCTCAGTTGAGAAAGAGTAGTTCAGGCAAAATGGAGAAAAACAGTGAAATTGGAAGGGTACATTTTGGTGTCTTTGATAGTTTTTAGCAAAAGTAACTGCCAAAACTGTGCCATGAGATTGTGCTGTGTGGGAGAGGGTTGTGCCAATTAAAAGATGCACAAAACCTAATATGGAGTGCAAAGAAACCTGAACTGTAAAACAGGTAGTTCAGAGATTATGATAGTCTAAAAAAACTACTCATTTGTCAAGGTTACAACAACGAGACGGTAGGGCAGCCACACATATAATAATATTTTAAAATAACTTAATTATTTAGGTCAAAACCTATCAAGAGAGTAAATGCAGTACCGTACCAAGCAGTTTCAATAGATCCCCATATCTCATGTCCAGGAAGGACAGTTGTCTGACTTAGAGTAATTCAACTCTAATACAAGCTTAGCACCTCTTGGCAACCAGTTTGTGCATCCCTTATAGCCATTTTTTGTGTTTGTTGGGTGGAGTTTTTTACTGGTACACTCCCTGATAACAAGTCTTAGGAGCTGAGTGATACTTTTAAATATGGTCTAAGAGTTTACTCCTGTCTAAAAAATTTATAAATTGTAGTATAGATATGAAGTACTAAACATTGATTCTCCTGTGATGAAGGAAAGCTACTAATGGAGGCATAAGAAACTTAAAATAGACAAGGAAACTCCTGGAGATTTTAATGGTATAGATGTAAATAACATATTTGCTGAAATGTGCTCAGATCAGCTCAGAAAAAGGTACTCAACTATGCACTCAAATCTCAATAGTGTGGAGTTTGTAACTTAAAGTAATAGGCTTAGTTTCAAAGAAAGCTGCATATCAGGAAGGAGTCTGAGAGGCAACAGTATCTTCAGTAGGATAGTTAAAATGAGTACATGATTGATGAAGGAACTTGAGGTAATTATTAAGTTTTTTTACTGTGAAAAAAACCCCGCTGTGAAGACCCAAATGGCAATCTTGCCATCTGGGAAATCGGAAGTATTCCAGCAGAGCCACGGCACCACAAAGGGATCTGGAGAACAAACTGCTTTCTGATTAGCTTCCATGCCTCCAGGGCTTAACTTATTTTGTTCCTGTCGAGGCCAAGGACTCGGAGACAGCTCCTGGAAGAGGCTGTCCCCGACTTCAGCAAGGACTGCACTTCACACAATGCTGAAACTGCTTGTCTTTAACAGGCTTCTCCAGCAAGAGCAATGTTTCAGGGACAGCCAGGAGGTATTCCACAGGCACAGTGTTAGCCCCTAAGCAAGGTGATATTTGAAGTGCACCCTCTTATGGGTTTTTATACGAGTAGGGAGAGAGGATATTGCATTGTTTGTAATGAGATGTTAAATATAAACCAATTTTCAATGCCAGAAGCTACTGTTCACTTGGAGAAGTGTGCTGCATGCAGAAGCCAAGGGTAAAACTGTAATTATGTGTGGCATGGCTTCAGTTGTCCACAATATACTTTGAAGATTAGAATGCCAAGGTTGGGGCTACAAATCTGTGACCCCAAACATTTAAGTGTTTTTACTGACTTTAGCCTGCAAAGCAGTGACAGAAAATCTCAGCAGCAGCAGGGAGTCCACCAAAAACACTGGTAATGTTTTTCTGCTACTGTGCTAACAAAAATTATACTCTTTAGTTTGTCATTGTAAAGCATATTTATCAATCTGAGTCCTGGGGAGAAAGAGAGGAAGAAACATCTTCATTGCATTAAAAAGGCCTGTAAAATGAATTAAATCAACAATAACTGTAAATTACCCACAAATATTCTATTCATATTCAACTATGAACAGCTTTTTTTCAGAGGGTCTATAAGCATTAAACCTATTAATGTTTAACTTGTCTTTTGAACAAAAGGATAAAGAGTTGAAGTACCTAATATTTTAATTATATTTAGTGAAGGAATTTGCAACTGGTTGCAGGAGATGAATACTTCACTCATCTGTGTATTGCCATTTCAGAATTTTGTGAGGACTTCAATAGTGCCACTTCCATGGCTTTTTCTTATACTCTGGTGATAAGACATGGAGAAAGTAGTAACAGAAGTATGTGATATTGTCATCACACCTGAATTCACATTGAGCCCATTACACCCCAGATATTCAACTAATTTAGGAAGGAGGATGTTCCAGTCTGAGCTTGGATGATTTCTTGGTTTACGTAAATTAAAATTCATGTAAGTGTATCCGAGGAAGTTCAACTTCTTATGCAATGCTGCATCAAGTTTATTCCAAGCTTGTGCTCCTGAAGGCCTGTTTGCAATGGATTTGCTTTTGTGTGTGTATTCCAAGCAGAGGCCAAAGCAGGGAAGTTTTTGGTGAACCCTGAGTTCATTGAAGAACTGACAAACTTACTGTGTATGTATTATTACTATGGGACTAATTATGGTATGAATGCTGTTTGAGAAGGACTGACTGCTTTTAGCAAGCTCAGATTTTGTAATGTTAATTCATGCAGTTTTCATGTTCTCCTAACATGAAATTAAACTTATGCTTTTCCTCTAAAATAACTTTTGTCTATAAACAGAATGCAGACAGCTCTATGGGAAAAGAGAACTGGACAATTTTGGGTTGCCTCAAGGAGATGAGGATTTTGTCCTACTTATTTTCCTCTAAACATCATGTTCACCAGTACAATTCAACCACAGGGGAAGCTCTCACCACAAAGTCTCTGTGGATGGTCTAAGAATACTAACAAGAATTTGGTCATACAAGAATGAGCCTACATTCAGCAGTGATTGTTGGTGACTCTTGCTTTGCCAAGCACTTGAGCTCCTTTTGCAGACCACAGGAATTGGGTGGTGCTTACTCTGGTAGAAATGGTTTATAAGGCTGTTAAACTGGGCAAACAAAGCTGTGAGGCTTTACCAGCATGTTTGGCTTCATTGACCATTATAACCCCTACTGGTGTTCTCAGTGTATATTTGAGCAAATGACAAAAGGCAGAATGCAGATGTTCCACCAGAATCTCTTGAGTCGTTTTCTCCTTGTGGAAAGAAGCTTCACTATAGAGGGCAAGAAACTTGATTGGAAAAGTTTTTATTAAATGTCTGCACTAGGTGTTTTTAGTCTATATCGTAGTGTGAGTTGTTAATCTCCCATCTTTCCTGGCACTCACTTAGCTTAATTTATTGTTTCAGTGAAGTTTGCATAATGAACAGCATAATCCCACTTGCATATTGGTATCAAGTATGTTTATTAGTGTTTAGATCTACAGAAAGTTCAGTAGATGGAGTTGCTTCACTCTTTATTGAGCTGTTATCTCAGGGTGACTTATCTATCACCTGGGAGGTAGAAGGGGGAAATTGTTGATTAAGCAGCCAAGTTTGTGAGATAGACAAACACAAACAGAATTGTCTACCTTGGAAGTGTGAAAAACACCAGTTTAAAAACCTGACAATTTGAAGGATTCTTGTGAGGTAAAGGTGCAAACAATTTTCCAATGAAGAGCAATGATGATATTTGATAAGTCAATTTTTAGCCCCCGGAGACACTCAAAAGTGTAGAAATTCTGAGTTACTTTCTTGATGTTATCAACAGCAGGCCAGCTGGCTTAAGGGAGAGAATGAATCTTCACATTTATCCTGAGATATGTTTGAGATCACTGAGCCAAACTCAGCACTGTACGAAGGGATGATATAGGTTCTGGCATACATAAAAATAGAGAGTGTAGTAGGTCATCCTGATTGCAAAAAAAAAAAAAAAAACACGTGAAGGTACCAGAGGTTTCATAAAGCTTCCAAGAGACAGTCTGAAATAATTATAAAAAGTGGTAGAATCATATGGATCAAGGTGAAGATGAGTGAAATATGACAGTTTGAATCAACAACTTTGGATTCAGATTTTAGTCCAGAAACTTTGTTTTTCGTCCAGAAACTTTGTTTTATGCATTCATCTCCCTTCAAACCCACTTTGGATCCCCCCTCAGTATTTATCAGAAATATAAGCTCCAATTCCTATGTCAGAACGAGAAACATATACTTTAGGTTTTCAGTATTTTTCTTTTTATGGTTTGTGCTTGAAGGAAAACCAACATTAATCAGTCTAATCACCTTGTTATTATTCGTCCTTCTTTTCACTGTGTTTTCTTCCATTAGTGGTGGTTTATCCTTGGTAGAGACCAGCCATTGATGCAAAAGGGGGCATTGAGTTCACTCTATCTTTCTTTTAGTTTGTTGGTGTATTATATGACAAGACTCATTAAAACCAAAGGAGAGACTGTGATCCTGTTTGTTTTTTTTTCATGTGGACTGTAGATGCACTTGTATCTCACTATTTGAGATGGCTTTCTATTCATTGTCATGTTTTGACTTGTCATAAAAGGAAGCATTATCTTTTTAGGGAATAATAGCCAAGTATTGTTCTCTATTTCGCTATTTTCATTTTCTTGCCCTGTAGAAACACAAAGGATGCCTTAAGTTTTAGCTTTCATCTTTTCCAGAGTCTGTACTGCATTAGTATATAACTCTGAACTTCATATAAAGTGTCAGCAAGTTCTATTCACAGTTCAGTTAGACAAAACAATCCTTTTCCAGCCTGAGAACCAAGGACACCATTGCAGCTTCTGGGCCCAAAAACTGTAAACAATGGCAAATGGAAGAGAGAATTCTAGAATGATGGGGCTTCATTATCTGAGGCTGTAATTGGACAATTAACCCCAATACGTAAATGGACCGAAATGTAAAAGTTTTATGACTTATAAAAGTGTGGAAACTCATGACTGGGGTCCGTCTTGGGCCCAGCCTTGGCCAGGTTCTTGTACTGCCCAAGGTGTATCCTTTGAAGGCCTTTTAATAAATACCTACTTTATTCCTTTAACACTGTCTAGCTTTTGTTCTAGGCAGCTATGGGAAATAGAAAAGGTATAAAACTCTCAGAAAGCTGTGTGAAAGCAAGTCTCAGGATGGAGAAATGCAAGAATGCTGAAGATTCAAGGACAAGAAACAATGGGGCTGTGAGCTGTGTCGAGATAGACCTCAGGAAAATATGCTAAGCAAGATAGCAGAAATATGTAAGCTTAATAATGTTTTAAGCTATTATAAGCAAGCATTGTTCAAAGCAAGATGTATATGCATCTTTATTAGCAAATAAAGCAAAGCAAATGCTTGTCAGTTTTTAGTATTATGCCATTGGCTAAAAAGTTGTTAAAAGACTTTGTAATAGAGAACTTTGTCTGCTGCTGTAAGTGGCTGAAGCTGTTTCCATCTCCCTTGTTTGGTTCTGAGAAATGAGATTGATAAATGTGATGGAATAAAGGCTTCGAGACAGCTGCTCCTGCATTCCTGTCCTGTTTGTGTACATAGATATATGCAAATATAAGATAAGAGAAAAAATATCCCAGGAAAACTCAACAGGTAGCCTTTTTAGGCATCAGTTTTTGGTGACTCTGCTGGGACAGAAAGGCATCTGAAAAACCCCTGGACCAGAGGACTGGCCTTTGGTTAACTGTCCAGTTAGTTGACCTGGTTTTTCTGAACAGACAGATGTTGTAAATTTTTCCACTGTTTCTTTTCAAACTTAAGAGTTGTGTTATTGCATGTGGCTCAGCAAGTCTTAACAAAAAATATAAAAATGTTGAACTCTGACACCGATTCTGTAGTCTTCTTGTGAATTGATTATCTGTTAATAATGGCTTCTTCCCTTCTGGTGTGCTCTCCCTAAGGATGGTTGCTCCTTTCCCCCTCAGGTTACAATCACTTGGGGAATGAGCTTCAATGCCAAGGTCCCGGTTGCTCAGTCCTTCCACAAATGATAATTACCATGGGACACTGCATTCCCTGCTCCTACACAAAGCTGGCTTAGCTCATCCTTCACCACCAAACTACTCTGTTTGCTACATCAGGACTCCCCCAGTCATTCACCACACAAAATACAAAACGTGCCCCTGTTTCTGTGAGCCACCTTCTGACCACCTTCTCTAAGTGTCTTTTATCCCTCCTCTGTCACTCACATCCTGCCTGTCCTTGCTGTCCTTCCCACTCTGATCAAGCTTTGCCAGAATTTATATTGCTTTTTTATTTGCTGCTCTGTTGTTACCTTTGAATGTTTAAGTGTCTGAAGATAAACTTGCGAAGACAATGCAAAAAATGAGAGAGGTAGGGGTGTGAGGGGAAGAGGCAAGTAAAAACCCTCTAAAAAAACAATTAGGCAAGGCAAAGACATTTGAATATATAATCTCTTAGAAAAACAATGTGGAGAGTTTATACTTTTTCAGATCACTAAATGGAATATGGTACAATATTAGTAGAAATCACATTTCTTAGAGCTGAAAATTATCTGTGGACTTCTACTAATTTTTATGCTAAAAATAAGTAATTTTCTTTAATATAGCATCTAAGCTTCTTCCAGTTCCTTATATTTCACTTTAAAATCTTCAAGCCTACATTCACTTTTAATTATCATCCCTTTCCGTGCAATGTTACTCATTCAACAGACTTTCCAGATTAGTATAAATTTTAAGCTAACAATGGCAATAACATATGAAAGGTGATTTTTTCTACACTTATGAAGTGTCATCTCCATTTGGTACTACATACCAACTCCTAGGCTACCTCAATATAGAAAAGGGCATTTCTTTTCCACCCATTAATATCCTTCTGGATGATTTCCCCAGTGCTTACATTCCATCTCCAAAGTATACAGTTGAAAACTAAAATACATCCCCCAGATTGTTCCTTCAGCATCATCTTTCTAACACTATTCTGAAGGAATAGGTGTAACTTATTTAATATTTAATATTTAGCCAAAGTACAGTACTTCCTACTAATACAAAGATGACCATTAGCTAAAGGAAGGACTGATAATTTTGTCATTTTTTCCTACCTCTGGAATAGAAAAATTAGATTAATATGCCTAAAGAAAGTGTATACATACAGAATTGTGGAAGGAAGAATGATTTCAAGGTAGAGGATGCATCTTTGGGGAAAAAGTACTTTTAGTCAAAATAGGTTAAAATTAATTGATTCATCAGATTAAAAAAATGCACTTGAAGAAATGGTGATGTTTTAGAAGAATTTCAAATGGGAAACGACACTTGAAAAACTTGGAAAGCTAGCTTGAGGAAAACGAAGCAAAATAAGAGCTGAAACAAAAAAAGTAGGAGGAAAGCTATTTTTGTAGAGACTTTGAGTGACCAAAAATAATCCTCTGTTAAGTTTGCAGATGACTTTTTTTTTTTCTTTCCCAAACTGAAAATACGTTCCTGACTGTATACACACATTTACTATTTTGAATTTTAAAATTTCTGAAGTGGATTAATCTTGAGAAGGATGGTAAGGGGCAGTAAGTGAACTATTCCATTTTATCAGTGTTCTTTAAACATTTTAAATTTGTTATCAGAAAATTATTTTCCAAAAGAAAAACTTTCCAAAGTTTCTAATTGGGAAAACACTTTGCAGAACCTGACAGTGGTTAAGAGGAAATTTCATAACAGAGTGGCACATACCCTATTCCACTTGGCTTTGTGAAACTTCGTTTTTAAGATGTTGGGGGAAATTAGAGCAATTGACTAAAAGTACAGAGCCAGTGAGTGGGCTGACATTTATTAGCATAGCCCGTGTGTGACAGGAAAGTAGGTAAATATCTTTAAGTCTTTTATTTCAAAGAAAGCAAAAGGTTACGAATTTCACTGTAACAGGGGCTTTGTCATTTGAAGTACCTCACACATTAGTTATGTGACAGTAGATATGACAGTGGCTATGGTGATGCTTTTAACTCATTCACACCCCAGCTGCTGTGTAGCTCACAAGCTATGGTCTCTCAAGCTGTTTGAGGACCTGATTCCTACAGAGCAGCAGAATAAAAGTGTGGTATCACACTATGCACTCGCTCAGTGGCTGATATGTAGTAAAATTTTCCAACACGAAATGCATCAGTAAGAAATTTTTGAGCATCTCAATGTGTTGTTCTGGAAAGGGCTGTTTCCAGTAGCTTGCATTTCTGGAAGCAATACAAGAAAGTTTATATGCTATAGTGCACTTTGTGTGTAAAGCATTGAGAATATTTGTTAATGGGTGTGTCAGCAGTGTGAACATCTTAACATGGAAAGCTCAGTTCCACTGTTTACATCTGCTGCATTGTATATGAACACATTTTAAATTAGTTCATGTGCAATCCTACACTGGCACTTAAAGTGTAAGTACCCAGTTTCTGAGGCTGAGATTTCAGGGAGTATTTTCTTCTTACCTCTGCTGTTCTTGGCTAACAGAACTGTTTAGAATAAAGCAATCTGCTGAAGATGATCGCTCTGAATCTCTTTATTAAGCATCTGAAGCATTCCTCATGTTGTGAGGATAATGGAGGTACTGGATCATTCTGATTTCTTATATCTTGCCTAATTCAGTGTATTCTCTGTATTTAGGCAGTCTTTACAGCATTCCTTGTTCTTGCAGTAGGTTAGTTTTGACCATTCAGAACATTGCAAAAACATTGCTGGTTGGTTCTCTTTGTAAGAAACTATTATCTTCTTTTAATAACCTTAACATTTGCATTATGCTAAGGGGTTTTTTTTTTTTTTGGCATATAAATATTTTGGGGTGACTTTCAATATTTGTTTCATGTCTTCACTAACAAGACAGAATTTATTACATAAAGGTGTGAATTTCTAAGGGGTAAAAAGAACAGGTATTGATGTGACACGTAAACTCACTGTGTCTGCTGATTTTTGTTTGGTAGAGCTTTACATTTATTTGTACCACTACATAGACAAAGACATATTGAAGAAAACTATAACATGCAAATAATTGCACTTCATTAAAAGAATGACCTGAGTGAAGGGGAGAAGAAAATACATCTCAGTAGATACTTGATAATCAAGTTCAATCACACAATGTTTTAAATGTAAATATTTGAAAATGAATATTTATTACTGTGTATTTTGCCAACTAGTATGGAACAGTTCAAATTAACAGTACGGTTTGCTTAACTAGGAGTAATTTGAAATAATCACAAATATGCTTAATTACTTCTAGAAATATCAATTATTTACTAGGAAGTGTAAGAGAATGCGTTCAAATTAACAACTGAATCTTGACAAATAGCAGACATGGAAATACAAACAGACATGGAAATAAACTCAGTCATTTTTGTGAGAATAGAGGAATGCCAGGGCACATGTGGTTTCAGATACTTCTGTAAAAATGAATTTTTATGTGAATAATGCACAACAACCTCATCTCAAATATGCACATAATTGAAAATGGCTACATGCCATTAAATAATGATGTCTCCATATTGTGTATATAAATTGCACTCAAATCCTTCAAAAACTTGTGGATGTTTTAGAAAGAATGATGGCCTGCTTCAAAAGCAAGGTGACTAAATTGAATTGGGTATTTCATTACTTTTTGACACTCACTCATGAGGTTATGGGCCCCTCACCAAAAAGTGATATTACCTGCATTGAAATATGGAAGTTTGATGTAAGAGGAGTAAGCACTAAGTGAAAGTGAGGTGTGGGAGAAGAGGAGGAAGCTACATGTTGCAGGTTATATGGACACAACTAGACTAAAATAAAACTGAGTTTTTCCCCATAGTTTGGAAATGAGAAGTTGAGGAATCAAAGAATTTCTCTCTTTTAGGAGTAGGACTCTTTCTGGCCCCTTAAACTAATAATTTCTTTTCATCTATTATCCACTTGCACTTTAGTTGCACAGTCAACTACTGCAACTAGTGTAGCCAATACTTTTTTTTCTTCTACATCTCTTCTATAAGTCTTGGAAGCTTTTATTTCTCTTTATTTCATTGGAGATGCAATGGCTTTTCTATTTCTGCTCTGTGTTCTGGAAAAAGCCTTAATGGCTAAAAGGGTGGCAAAAGTCTGTCCTTGAGGATCACCCAGGGGCCTACTGGCACTTTATTGCTGGTGGAGATGCACAAGAAGAAAATTATGCAGATTACAGGGCAATGCATTAATGGTACCCTTCCAACTAACAAATCATGACAGGAAACAAAATCTAACACCTACTATAGTATTTCAGAAGCTGTGTCGTAGGAATGGTACCAAGATGCAGTAAAAAAGGAAAAATTGCTCTTTCCTTAACACAAGGCTACTTTATTTGGTGCTTCTGTGGATAAAGCTATCTTGATTCCCATACCTATTCCATAAAAAAATAAATTTAAAAGGCTCATAAACAGTCTTTTTCCATGATGGATCTGACGCTTGCAGCCTCATATTGAATTTTAGTTGATTCCACTTTAACATCCTGTTGTTGATTTGAGACAGTTTCATTACAATTATTGGGACTATAACACTCAAGTGTGTGTTGAGATGGATTTACTCTGTCAATTACTTTTCTGTGCAGAATGCAGCACATAAGGTATCTTACAACGTTACAAGTGCTTTATTGTATCATGTGATTTGTATAAGAAACAGCAAGTCAATTTAAATGAACTGTAAAAAAGGTTATTCCAATAAATTCAGTACATATTTCAATGAATAATGCATTGCTGAAGGTGTTTGTAGATAAAGATCATCAGCTAATTTTGCTCACTGTCATTTATATAGTAGTGTTTGCTTTTCACAAAAGAGCAGAAAGCCCACCAGTTGTCTCCTGTGAATGTGTTCAGGCAGAGAAAGATCCAGCTGCTAGATTCAGTCTGAATCAAACAAGTTAAATTCTTGCAGCTGTCGTGTGTCAGTCTGCATTTTAGATCAGTATACTCATATTTAATACAGATAGTCCTCTTTAATTAGTAAATATTATGCCTTTTCTGAGGTGATTAAATTGGATAATATATCCCTTCACTGACATGGATGTAACATTAACGTCAATCTGCTGATTTCTACTGTTCTAATAAACCTTTTTTAATACCTAAAATAAATTTTGTATTCTAAGCCTTGAGCTCTTTTCCATCTTAACAAAGTGACACGAACTAGCTAGGCAGACTTTAACTACCATGAAACCTAAAAATGAAAAATCCACAGTGCCTTGGAAGGAAGGAGTTGAGTCTTATGGTTCATTGTATATTTTACTAGTTAAGAGGACAAGAGACAGGAGCTTAGTGCAAAATGGAGAATGTTTGAATGAAACAGTCCTGCCTGACAAATAAGGACCTAATCACCTGAAGTATTCCTTACAAAAAAATACACTTCACAGGATGTACTTCAGTTTTCCAGCATGAGGCTGTGGAGATGTGAGTCCAAACTGGCAAACAGATTTTGGCTGTATAAGAGTAGATAGCTTTTAGCTTTTGTGGCCAAGTACAGCAGGGACAAGATGTCTGGTCTGTTAAAAGTAAGATATGAACAAAAGATAAGGCATTTTCTAGTTTTTTTAAATGTTAAAAACCAAAACAAGACTGAAAAATCTTCTCTGGGTCTATTGCAGTGTACCCTCACTACTGCAAGAGCCGTTGACAGCAGCACCTGTGTTGCTCCTTCCTAAGGTCACTTTTAGAAAAATGCTGACTGAATTTATCCAATACTGCAGTCTGTGTTCTTCTGGCCTTGAATACTTGTAGTCCCAATATGCTTTGCAATTTACTGCTCCTAGACAGCATCTCCCTCCCACTATTCCCAGTACAGAATGCACTCAGGTAGCTCCTTTGTGCCTTCTGCCAGGAGAGATGAAAGCACCATTCAGGAAATGTTGTCTTCTCTGAATGCGTGTGCTCTGTTGTTCTACCTCTGAAAAAAGGGATGCCATTTTTGAACACTGAGAATAAAATCAGTATTGTTTTTTCCTCAGGTTTCACAACCGAGCAAAACTAATCCCCAAAGAGTTAACGATTGCTTCCTTTTCTTTAACTCCTGTGGCCAGATTACCATACCAAGTGTTGGTTAGTAGACTGGTGAATGTCAAATCCATGTTTTAGCACAGCAGATGCATGTTGCAGGTTGGAATGCAACTCTGACAATAATAGCATTTTTATTTACCAAATATTCAAATAAATTAGGGTTTTTTTAATTGTTTGTTCACTTAACACAGTAAGTAGAGTAGCTGATTGAAATTTGACTTGAAAGATGCTTTGGTGGTGAGTTCTGGGTGAGGGGCTTATGTGGTTGAACTATAAAACATCCAATTCTATTAAGCCTAGCATCTTTAATAAAGTAACTTTTCAGTACTTTTATTCAGTTGAAATTTTCCATTAAATGCCTAGAGAATGAGATCTGAATTCCACATATGATGAGCAGTTAATGAGAATAAAAATGTAAAATATTTTGGCAGTGTGAGTGCAGTTTTGAATTCATCAAGAAACATCAACTGTTTATTCAAGGTAATATTTATCAATATTGAACTAAAAATTATTTTTCATCTTTTCATTGAGAACAACTTTGTATAGGTCCTGAAGTGCAAGAGCAAAAAACATTGCAAAACTTAGAATTTAGGGAATAATCTTGTTGGTATACAGTAAGATGAAAACTACCAGGTCGTGACTTATCTAAAAGTATATAAATGACTTGCAAAAATCATTAAAATATTCAAACTTAGATAAACCATGAAATATATTAACCTATATTTTCTTATCTAATTTGATTTCTGTAGTTTCCATTTTCAGTTCCAATAATACCACATTCTGTTCTAAACTTTTTAATTTTTGAGTAAGTCTATTTCATTTTTTGTAATGAGCATATATATTTCCTTTTTTCTCTAATTAATTTTCATTTACCTATTGTTTACACTATTTTCTTCCATCTAAAATGGAAATATTTCTTATACACTTATTTGCCATCACCATCTTCATTATTAATCCTGGAAATAGCATTACTAATGGGCTCATTATCACTTTTGTCACTTGAAAACAAGTTCATTATCTGATGAGATGCAATTCTCTTCATATGCATTTTAAGGTACTTGATTTTTCACTCTTTACAACCTTTCATGATCAGTAAAGAAGAAAATTTATGACTAAGATTCTCTTTATTCCTTGTGTACTCTGTTATTTGTCTGTCTATATATGCTTGTGGAAAAAAATTTCTCTAGCGCTTTTACTTTTTTTTTTTTTATTTAAAAGTTTAATTGCTTAGGCTCTCTGTGTTGAGCTAGCTATCTCACTTTAAAGGTCTTTGAGGTCAACAAGAAAGGTTTTACCAAAAATAAATATCTATTTTACACTGAGCACTCCCTCTTATCTCAAACACACACTCATGTGTAATTCACCCATTTTAAGGTACCTTTAGAAGTGCTTTCTATAAAATCTAGATATTTGCCTCTTTTCTATTGATGTAGTTCTATTGACTTGGAGCAACTTGTATCAGTTTATCTGACCAGGCTTTTTGAGTCCATGTGCACTTTGTTTAGTACTTATAAACAGAGCAATTATAGGTGTTTCAAAAGAAGAATAATTTCAACTTTATGATCTGGTCCTCACTCAGTGTGACAATACAACTGTGGATGGAGATGCATATGTATGCACTTATACACAAACTAAAGAAAACCACTCAAATATTTGTCTGTAGTCTTCTGGAGAAAACATTCTAGTTTCTTCTGGACTAAGTCAGACAACTGACTTCTTCAAGTTTAGATTTTAAGTTTGCATCATAAAATCAAAGGTTTGGTTTAGTGTAAGTTAGCTGCTAAGTTAAACGAGAGGGAATTAAAGATATAAACCCAGACAATTTCCCTAGTAAGATACTAGCTAAGCTCCCCCCAACCCTTGTGAATTCTTCACATACAAGCTTGTAAACTTTTAAAGTGTGACATTGTAATACTGGATAGAAATGTATGATTTAAGGTATTTCAAATTTTTAGTATAATTTAATCACTAAGGAAATACTCTAGAGTCCATAAAGTATTGAATGTAGTCAAATAAAATAACTTTTTATTGCAAAGAATTATTGGGAATGTGAGCCTCTATGCTAGTAGAACTTGAGATATATAAAGACATTCTGTCAGCCTAACACAAATATAATTTCATTAATTGACTAGCATCATATATTTGTAGAATATCTGTCTGGAAAATAGTTCTAGATGATTTGTATAAAATGAGATTTATCTTAAATTAAACCCTCATTAATCAATCATTCTCATAAAAGTATATGCTTGGTTTTGAATATTTGCAAGAAGCAGTCAAATGGTGTTCTCTGAAGTGTTTTAATTTTACTTAAGATGAAACATTTTGCTTCTAACTTACTTAATTTAAAAAGACATTTTGCAGAAACCTGTGATGATTTGTCAATCAATCCAAATCCGAAAATGTGACAGAACAGATACTTTTCTGCTCTGATAGCATGTAATAATCATGAAGAGTTCAGGAGAAGACTGGTTTGTTAATTTGTTTTAATGTGTTAACATAGCAGTTAAAAGAAGAAATTTGAGAAAGAAATGTTGTAAAATGAAAAACTAAATTGTTGGATATCAAGTAGCATCTAAAATAAATCCATCTATTAAACACCTTTTCAGAGCTAAGATGATGATTTTTTTTTTTTTAAAAACAATAGTCTCATCTGGTTTTTTTTTTTCTTCCACTGAAGACTAAGACTGTACTAAGATTCTTCAATGGGTCACTATCAGCAACAGGCTCTAAAGCACTGGAAATTTTCAAGGAGGTTATTGCAAGGAGGTTTGTAAGGAAGCTGCAGTTTTAAGAGTGTAAATTGATATTCCCCAACCCCTTCCCCACTTTAACTAAAATAACCACAAATGCTTTGTGGGTTTTAAAGACAGAAGTAAGCACAAGACAAGTTACTCCAGTTCCATTTTCCTATTTGCTTATTGGTAACTTCTTCCTCTGTTAGCAGCTAACATTAACAAGGGACTTCAGGTCTGGATTTTTTCCCATTTTATGGACAGAATTTTTCCTACTGAAGAAAAGATTTTTGTTTTCTTTTTCCCCCACTCTATTGGAAAGGAATTTCTGGTCCTTGGTAGGTTTTTTTGCTTGTTTTGGTTTGGTGCTTTGTGGTGGGTTGGTTTGGTTGGTTTTGTGTGTTTTAGTTTTGTGGTTTTAGCTTTTCTTTTTTGCTGAGTAAATGTTGGTGAGGCTGGGTAACCCTCATGGGCTGGTTGTCAATCTGTGGTCTTCAGGCAAATGCTAGACAATGTTAAAGATGTAAAGACCAAACACTTTAACCTATGTGAGGACTTTAATGACAGGAACCATAGAACACCAACAAAGCGAGAGACCAACAACAGGAATGAGTAATGAGGCTCGTATCTGTTTTATTTCTAGATTTAGATCTTGTTAAGTCATAGCCTCTCTTTGTGATTGCTGATCACAAAATGTTAGCTTTTTTGCCCTCCCATGTGTAATTTTTTTTGCATTTTTCCTATATTAGCTTTAGTTTGTTGCATTTCATTTATTCTCTGTATATGCAGTCTGATTCAAATAAGAATTTATCTGGTTACATGGGTTAAATTCAGATCAAGATGATGTGACATACTGTTGGAAGGTGATTGATTGCTTCCCTGCTTCCTGCTGTCTGTGCAATGAAAAAATTTTGCTTACAGACTAAATTCCCGAACTGAACTCATTCGGGCACCAGGAATACACCTACAATAAATCTGAACTGACCTATTCTACATTTGGTAAAAATCATGTACACATAAATTTTTGTATGCAGATTTCACCATCACTACCATTGCTGATTCTATAATATAGCTTCTGGTTTATCCTTAATGCCACATTTATCTTAGATTCCAACCAGAGTGTTTTTACATCTCCTTATTACTTTCTTTTATTAAATCCTGAGTTATTCAGGAAATAGTCAAGTATTATCTCTAATCCAGTTGTTTTTATTAGCTCACACTTATTTCTTTCAGCTGAGGTTATAGAATTCAAAGCTTGCCTTATCATAATGTTGTGGATATGCATGCTTATACACATGCTTATTCTTAAAACTTGGAGAGATTGACAAATCTTTTGTTACTATGTCCATTCATGCAGGAAAAAATAATGTGGACCATTGAAGTCAGTGCCACTTCATAGTTTTCTTCCTACTTTGAATGGGCTTTTGGGGCTTTTTCCCCCAAGTTGAGGAAGTAGAGGTACATATATAAATCTCATATCATCTGGAGGTGTAAACTATCCACTGACTTCAGTAATACCATGAAAGTTTGTATGCATGAGCCATGAGAGATTAAAAAAGTAGGGAAGGGTGTAAAGCAACTCAAGACTTTGTGCTAAATTGCTAAATGGCCTTTTTCAGAATAATCTTAAATAGAGGCACAAAGACAGAAGAAAACATACTCAGAAGAAAATTATATCAGTAAAACTGTAGAAAAATAGCCTATGCAAAGTATTGCACTCAGCTAATAATACACACACATTTTATGGCCCAGAATTCCATAACTTTGTCTAGCATATAGCTTCATACAGCAAGATGTTTCTGTCCTCAAAAAAAAAAGTGTTTTAAGTTCACAAATGTATCATCTTAAATTAATTAGAATACAGGTGAAAAATACAGACAACCATCACGGGATCTGGAATTTCCAAATCAAACTGCAATGATTCCTTAGAGATATATTGGAGATTATGATTGAGCAAATGAAGTTTATGTTCTTAATGATTCAAAATATAAATCTATTTCAAACCATGACACAGCTCTAGTTCATAGTTAAAATTCTAGTTCTAGTTAAAATACACTCTAAGACTAAAGATCAAAATGGAGGAAAAAAGCATTCTAATAGAAAAATGGTTTTGTAAATCATTAATCTTAGCACCCTTCTCAAAATCAGATTTCTTCAGGTCGAGGAGAAGTTCCGGTAACTTAACTGCTTGTTTTCCTACTCACATCAGATACCACATGGCCAATTTCGTGCCATAGTCTTGTTTGGAATTGCACTTTCTAGTTTACCTTCTTAACTGGCAAAATACGACTTTCCAAAAATCACAATAGAAAAGGCAACATGTTGCTTATCCTTGGGTGAGTCAAACAGCTGGATGGCACTTGGGCATTTGAATCCTCCCTGTATTAAAATGGTTTAACAAGGGGATGAGGAATTGATTATATACCTGTATTTTGCCAAAAGACATGTGCAGAAAATAACCTTTTTTTTCCCCCAGTCTACAAAAGGTATCTTAGAAACACTTAGAAGCCTGCTAAATGATATTTTCTTTTTGAAAGCCTTTTATTTTATGGCTGAATTCAGATATTAATATTGATAGACTATTGTACTGTGCACCATGAAATATAAGTAATTTTAGGGTATTTATGTCAATATATAATACCCCAGTCAGCTCATGTTGCAGTGTAATAAAAAAGCCACCTAGATATTTGCATGGAATTTATTTTAATAAATATATTATTGAGTAACACATATTTTACCTTATTAGTCTCATGGTGAGCTGAAACTATATTGGCAGTGCAATTTAGCATTTATAATATGCAGCTTTCTGAAATTAATCACTTTTATCTGTATATTCTTAAACAGTTTTGGTTAGGGTGGGGGTGGGGATACAATTCATCACTCTGAAATACTGTGTTGTGTTCTCCTGGGCACTATTCAACCATGGTGTACATGGCATACCTTTTAAATGATTACCTCCTGATCTTAGAAGACTGTATCATCCAAATAAGGTTCTCTTATAGCTGTTATTCCAGAACAAAGAGTTGGAGTTTTGACTGGTATAATGGTTTTGAAATCAAAACCAGTGAGAGACTCCAAGTCAGAAGTAAAATTTAATAGGAAAAAAAGGGGAAAATAAAATACATGAAATAGGACAAAAGAAAAACCACTGACATAGTCAGAATACAACCTGACACCCTGCTGGTGGTAGCAGTCCAGATGAAGTGGTCCTGTTGACATAGTGTTCCAGTAGAAAGGTCTGTTAGCTCTTGTTCCTCTGGAAACCAGTGGGTAAAGGCAGCTTTGGTCTTCCAAAACTCAGATTTTATCTAGGTAGGAGATGTTTGTCTCCTTCCCCTGGGTGGAGCATCTCCCAATGGGATGATGTAATTTTATCAGTCATACAATGGGGCTCAATGGCCCATTAACAGAAGATATGGTCCTGGAGGAAGGATGGGTCATGGGAAAGATAAAGAACATCGATTACCCCATCTGGTTTTAACAGACGGCCCATTAGCAGAGGATATCTCCCACAGAGATAAGAATCACTGTTCCACCTAGTTTCAGCTAATGGTGGTAGAATACATGCTTTTGGCCATATTTTACATTGTAATCTAGGACCACTGGGCCCACGTGCAAATACCTGATGCTGAAATTCCTGTGGCTTAGTGAGCTGTTTGCTGTGCTGTCACTGCCCAGGCCAGCCCAACTTCCAAATGGAGCTTTCCTCACAGCAAAAGAGGAGCTGGCAGGGGTGTCCTTGCCATCTAGAGTGGTGTGAAGTTGTTGACTTTGGGTGTCCACCCACAGGGCTCCCTCTGGGTTGCTGACAAGGTGTCCACTGGCACTTGGGAGAAAAGTACCAGTCATGTAATTCCTAGCAGGTATGGCAAAGAAAATGGCTGCACTTTAATTTTATGATGCAGATTTGATTCACAACAAATTGACAAAGCTCAGGAGAATTCTTTTTGCATGACTGGTACTGTTTTCCCCTCATTTCTCTTCCCCTTATGCAGCACCAAGGAATGATAAGGGTTATGTAATTACAGTAAGTAGGCTGGTATCTCCTTAGTAGCTTCTGTCTTGTTTCAGAAGCCTACCACAGAAGTGACAGGCAGGATGGCTTTGTTTGCTTTCTGTCTACCAGAAATCACTTGCTCCAGCATGTCCAAATGGTCTCTTCATAAAATCCGTGCTCAAGAGCAAAAACAGACCAAGTTATTTGTGACTCTACAGAAGCTGCTAAATATGGTCATACTGCTGTAGCAGAACTGCTGGCTTCACAAAACAAAACTGTTGCCAGAAACATTCAAAAGTAAGTATCAATTTACTGCTAACAGGAAATAAATAACTGTTGGCATAGAACAGTGTTATTGGATTTTAAGGTCTTGGTTGAAATTTCCAGGCTTAGCACCAATGAGAGATCTGTGCCTGTGAAATACCAACACTTTGGTCCTGTCTTCTCTGAATAAAAACGATGCATGTGGTGGCAACAGTGCTCTGTAGGTGAGGGGGGTGGGGGGAAGCAATAATATTCTGGTGCAAGAATTAGAACTGAACTGAAATTACAAGTGTCCAGTGTGGGGGACTTGACTTTTTTCCTGTTGAACAAGCAACTATCTATCCAGAAGACAGAGTCTGCTTCTCCTGAAGTCACGGTAGTACCTGTAAATTTACTGGCATGAAAACAAAGAAAGAAAAGCCAAAGCAAAGTACAGTCACCCTAGTGTAAATTTGAGTTTGTAATGAGGTAGATGACAGATCTTTGCCACGGTGTTGATCAAATTGTTTATTTTGTAATTAATCCAAACATCAGAATTTAAACTTTGTCCATAAATTCATTATGAAGTTTTAACCCACAAAAAGCAAAGTTTTTCCAAGTGAAGTGCTTTACTGTTAGATACCCTGTAACATGTCTGCAAGCACTTCTCCCTGCAATTAAAACCTTCCCATAAGATCAGCTATATTCAATTGTATTGTCAGATTTTGGCATGGAATATAGGGGATTTTTAACAAGTCCCCTGTATTTTTCCCTTGAGACCTAAAAGGACCAAAGTCTTTGACATAAAAGGAAAACAAAAAAAGAAAAAGTTGCTGGATTTAGCTATCTAGGCATTCCAAATCTGCAATTAAGATTTGATCACTGGGCTAGAGGCTGAAGCAGTTGTGAGAAGCCTTAGTTCTTTTGAAGTGTCACAGACCTAACAGTTGGCATGGTAGACAGCCTATATTCAAAATCTGGAAGGCATCTCACAGCACGTCACATAAACTATAGCTGCAAAACTGTGAATAAATAATATTCATATAGTTTAAAATGCCTTCATGTAAAGCAAGTTGATACTGTTCTGAGACACTGAAAAAGATAGATATTTGGAAATAATCAATACAATAACATTGTATTTAAACACAATATTGCTGCTTCCATCCAAAAAAGGCCTGTCAAGAATGCTGATATGGCATTTTGTTACTTCTGGTATTAAAAGTTATTCACAATTATCTGTATTGCAGATCTCTGAATGTGCTGTATATAATTTGCCTATCCCTTACCTTGGAAGTATGAAAAAAATAGCTGAAGAAAATTTGTCCTTATTAAAAAGAATCTCTTCAAGATTTCTTATTCATCAGTCAGTGAAAACAAATATAATAAAAATATAATTTACATTTTATGGGTTGGGACAATTCACCAAATCTGTGGCAGACGCAACAAGAACTGGGGGATGTAGAAGATATGGTGTGAAGTCCAGGATGGGAACAAGTTTAAAAATTGTAGTGAGGCTTTGGCATCAGCACCTGCTTGTGTGCTCCTGGTTTGTGCAAACCCTTTCAATTTATACATGAATGAAAAGGAAGAGCCTGTGGAGTGGCAACACAGAAATGAGGACCTCACCAGAAGTTCCATCCCCCTGCCTGACCCTGGATCCAGTTGTAGCAGGAGCACCAGCCCGTATTAAATCTGTAGCAGCAGTGGCCACCGCCAGATTAGGAAGAAGCCACCCCTTAATTTGGGGACACCCTGCAACAGTTCTTGTCCCACATGAGGTGAGAGTGCTGTTGGAACAGTGTGCAGGTCAAACACCAGGCAGCCTGTGGAGGTCAGGCTGAGGGAAGAATCCAGAAGTGTGATACTATTTGTTCCCAAATCAGCATTTTAACTATTGATATCACCCCTCAGTAAGGGGAAAAAGTTAAGAGGAGACGAAAGTTAGTGTGTTCCCTTTGACATTGATAAAAAGCCCTGAAAGGAATTACATAGAGACAATTGCATTATTGATAGTTCTTTGATCAGTGATCAATTTTTATAGCATACTCTTTCTTGTTGCATCCCAATTGATGCTGCACAATCTGAAAAAGCCTCACCCTCAATAATTCGTATTTTTTTTTTTTTTTCCTCTCCTGTGCTGAACTTGTTCTCTGTTAGGTTTTTCTTCAAATCTTGCTTTCTCCATGGGAGTTCTGTATTGGCTACTTCTAGTGTTTTAAGTCAGACAATAAATGAATGATTAACACCAGAAGAATATGAGTTTGAATTAGAGTAGAGCCAGGGAACTTGGTAGCAGGACTACTATTTTTTTTTCAGTAGATTGAGGAGGGAATTAAATTCTTTCAAAATTTTGTGTTGTTCTCTTTCCTGCTATTTCTATTGTGTTGCATGGGGTTTTTTTTCCATTCAGGCTCCCAGTTAGTGAAATGTGCTAGCTTGAGTCTCAAGGGAAAAGGAAAGGAGGGAAAAAGACATTTAAATTTCTTTGTCCCTGCCTTAGTATTTCTGCCTGTAACCTATGGTCTAAGGTTACATTTAGGCCCTTCACTCCTTTTAAAAGCAAGGTCTGTAACATCTTCCTTTGCATCTGTCTTCAAATAAGCATAAAAGCTGAAAATGGAGGGCAAATGATATACTTCCTAGGAACTACTGCAGTAGGAATGTATTTGATTACACAGGCCAAATAACTAAGGAAAAACAGTTGTCTGAATAAGAAATGCAAAAATTGTAGAATTGGGAGGTTTGAACAATCATTAGAAAGATTTTTGGATGGATGTAAAAAATTCTAAGTACAAAATTAATTGTCTTGTTGTTAAAATGATTATTACAGCATCTTTCTATAATTCATCAAAGTTTTTTGCAGTGTGATATCCAGAAGTAGTCCTGGTTTGCATGTGTGAATCTAAGAGAAATACATACATGACTTGAGCTAATTTGAGTTATTAGGCTAGCTTTTAGGCTGAGAAATATAGCAGATGCTTACTCTTCATGGCTCAAGCACAGAACTGAGTGGCTGGTGCATGGATAAGTGGAGTACACTTCGATAAACCAGCAGCAGAACATTAAGACTCTCCATTTCCCTCTTCAGTGGAAGCAAAGTGCTTCTCTATTTTGTAATGTAAA
The DNA here is from genome assembly GCA_034336665.1 of Luscinia megarhynchos. NCBI lineage: Eukaryota > Metazoa > Chordata > Aves > Passeriformes > Muscicapidae > Luscinia > Luscinia megarhynchos. Next base: position 52,715,027 of record CM067566.1, on the reverse strand, counting down.
TAGGCTTGAAATAATATCCCTGTCTTGTTTTCATCAGTGCCAATGAACTCTCAAATGTTCTTTTGCAATATTCAGTACTATCAAGGACCACATAATTTTTTAATCACAACAATTAGAGTACTCCTTTTGATGTCTACATTCTAAATTTTTTTTTCTTCTAAGATGATATTTTAACATGGATCTCAAGGTGTGTGGTTTATTCACATATTCTCCATGTGCTGTTGCCACATTTGTCATTGGTGTTAAGTGGATTTAAAATAACCTGCAGACACAAATTTCTCTTTTTCCATCTTCACCTGCATTTTGCATGTAGATAGAATAATTCCAGGAACTGCAGACATAATGACATTCGTGGCATACTGTGATTTGGTTTTCCCTCTCAGGTTGTATTGCTCTTAAATGCTTCCTTTCACATCAGTGTGCTCCTTTTTAGAGGAATGCATTCTACCATTCTCATTACACATTCTGCCACTGAAGGGCAAACAAAGATTTTTGTATCACTCTAAGACAAACATTAAACAAAACTTGGCTTTTTTTTTTTTAGTCTACCTTTTTTAAAAGCGACACTTCTATTAATGTTGAGAGGGCTGAAGGAAGCTGGATGCACGTGCTAGTAGGGAGAGCTCTTTAAAGACCACTGTTTCTAGGGTTGGCTCATTTGAGAGTCACAGGGACAATAAAATGACAAATGCAGATGTGTGGTCCTTGACTAATAATTTTCAGACAGAGATGATAGATGAAAGTGTTGCACAACATTTCAGCACCCAAAGTTCTCAAGTATTCTCAAAAATCTAAATATAAAATCAGATTGATTTCAATAATCTTATTGACTTACCTCAGACTATGTTTTAAAATGTGCATTGAGAATTGTGGAAGGCATATTTTCCACGAGTTCTCAGGAGCAAACCTTAAAGATAAAAATGGGTTCATGTTTACACACAGGTATAGTGAAAAGGGAAGCAACAAGCTCACTCCTCATGTGAAACCGTCTTTGTTACTTTATTTGCATTTTACCCCTGTAAATGCATATTTCTTGTAATAAAGATATCTCCCTGTGCCTTAAAAATAGTGATCATTCATCTAAAGTTGGCTCAATGCTATTCTATCACTTTCTAGACTTGACAAACTGCCAGAATATTTTCCTGTTTTTCTCCATTCTCCCAGCTGGGATTTGTTATATGTTGGTTATAAAGGAAAATAGGAAAGTTGCTACTATTTCTCCATCTGGTTATTTAAATTAACCAACCTGAGCTGGAAAAAAAATTATACTTTTGCTTTTGAGGGTTAGGAAGAAACGAAATTCCAACTTTACATCTGGTAGCAGGAGTCTGGGATCCTATTCATCGTATTTGTCCTCAGGAAGAGAGCAGTCCAACATGACAGTTTGCAAGGAGACTAATAAATTGCAGGGAAATGCAGCCCCAGGCAGGAATGGATGGGTAGGAGCTCATCTGCCATGCCTTTCCCTTTGCTGCCCTTGTTAGTGAGCAGCTTTGTTTTCCATGGCTCTTCTGGGAAGAGCATGGAATTATCAATAATACTTCAACGTAATTCCCCAAGGAATCAGGGTCTGGAGGGACAGAACTGCTCATCCATTTGTCACTATGCTTTCTGTTCAACTAGAGTACAGATATTTAGGATCTGTAAGTTTTCAAGATTTGATTCCTACCTGCATTTAAACCACAATCCTTTACATTCATCAATTCCTTCATAAAATGCTTTAAGCTGTGGATCTTTTAATCTATTTATTCTAAAATTTCTAACAGTTCTCTTTTTAAAAGGAAATATGCTGTTGCCTGAGGTTTTTAAAAAATAAGTGCTTTCCTGAAAGCTGCACCCCAAACACATTTTCCCTACTTCCTATAGAAATGAGGATATAATAGATTAAAACCTGTTCTTCATCGAGGTTGCCTTAGACCATGATGTTAGAAGAAAAAACCACATTTTTTTCCCCCAGTTCTTAAGGCATTGTATCTACATGTAAATTTGGGTACTTGTGTATATAAATATTTATCTTTATGCACACCTCTCTATGTACTGTATCTCCATGACCTTTCAGCTAGAAAAATTTGATTCCTGACAAAATATGTGAAAAGATTCATTATTTACTTTCCAAAGATTACTGTGGTTTGACCTTGCCCTATCAGTTCTTGGCCAGATTTGAATTCAATGCTCAGAAAATACATGTCCCCTGCCAAAACCATATTCTAAAACATAACTGACAGCTGCTTTCTTTCCAAATCTTGCCTGTGAAAGAACCTTTGAGAAAAAACCAAACAAATTTAAACCTAAAATGCAAGAGAAATTTACTTGTCTTGGCAGAAATTTGGAGATTATTAATAAACTGTAGAGTGAAAAGATTGACTGTACTTGACAGGGACAGCAGGGATAGTGATTTCTCTTGAAGAGTATTACTAACAAAATGGAATGTTACTTTGAAAAGTTTCTTTGAATTTTTTACATACAAGATGTTAATGACTAACTTTATTATCTCAGCTGATGTTGAAGTTCTGGTGCTTCTGCAATGAGCCTTTCTTCTGGGAGAGCCAAGCTAGTTTGGAGTGTCTAGTTGGCTCTGAATGTCAATATTTTAAAGGGTTTTTGTGGTCATATGGTATAGCTAAAAGTTGCAATTTTTTTTTTTTTGTATGTTTGGTTTTGGCTTTTTTTTTTAAATTTAGTTAAGGGAGGATTTTTTGTTGTTCATTGGCTCAAAGCCCCTATACATCCTAAAGAAGTCTAAGGGCAAGTCTCAGGAGTGTCTACCAACCTCCCAATGTTTGTCTTGCAAAAAGAGTGAATGGCCTGAAATTGCCTTTCCCACTTCCAACATCCACACTCTTGCATAAGAGGAATTAAGTTTTTTACTTATGTGGGCACTTGAATTTCCTCCAATGTCCTTCCCCATCCAGACCCAGGAACTACTATGTAGATAAGGGTGAGAAAAATCCTCAGAGGAGTCAGGGAAAATAACTTTGTGGCATCACTGAGTATAACTGCACAAACATGACCTTGTTTATTCTCACCCTTCTTTCTTTCTCCTGATTTTGAGAGAAATGTGGGGGTTTTTTACCCAATAATTAAATTATTTATCTTTATCTGATCTTAATTAAACTGATCTTAAAAATTGTATCAAAGACATGTCTATTCTTCTTGGAGGTAGTTTAGCACCAGCTGTGTTGCTTCTAGGTCTGAGAAGCAGTGTGGGTGCAGGGGGAGTGATTCCAGGTCATGAGTTGATATTTTCTCCAGATGCAGATGATGGAAATATATCAAGAGTTTGATGTGGATATAACAGCTGAATAAGTGAAATTTAAAAATTAGTCCCTTTTGCAGCACATATGGTGGTGTAGGGCCTATTTTAAAAGCAGGAGTGCAGTACCTAAAATGCTTGTCTCTCCAAGTGACTAAGCGTGCATTTGTCAGTAGAATATGCTGTTTGAAAATAGGATTGAATTTACTACTTTTATAGTTGCTTTATGAGAATATTATCTAGGGCTCAAATAACAAACTTTAGAGTCGAAGAAGCTTGATAGAAACAGTGGTCTCTAAATGTTTGGATGACCTCTCTACCAGCACTTGGAAGCAAGAGTCAGTACATTTTAAAATACATCTTATATTTCAAACCCATTAAGACTTCAGATAAAAACATCCCAAATTTCAACCCTAAATATTTTCAAACAGCTTCAGCCTGACTCTTTTAATGCTGTCATACTTTTTTTTCCATCTCAATTTTCCACAAGCACATGGAAGACTGCTTTTCTTCATGCCTAAAAGAGTTTCAGCTTTGATAGGATTGGGTAGTTAAGTTGATGCTTAAAAAGAGTTGCTATCCAGAAAAAGGTTATTTTCTTCTCTTGCCACTTTCTGCCTCATGGATCTTGACACAGCAGTCATTGCTAGAGGATACAGGCCATTTAAGAGGGAAAAAAGGCTATCTGCTTTCTGTGCTCACACAGTTGCCATGCCTAATTTCTTTGTACATGACTGTGAGCGGTTCAGTTTGTCCTTATTCTCTACCTGAGGTCATTCTCATGCCCCTGTTGGGTTGATTGTGCTGATTTTTATCTAAGACATTTTCCATAATTTCTTTAATATTAAGAGAAAAGGTGAAAACTATGAGTAGATATAAGGGAGATTAAGGTATCATGATCTTCTGCACATCACTGGGCAGGAGAATCCTATCTTTCATTTACTACTCCAAAGTTAATTCAGAAATTTTGCTCAAAATGTCACTTAACTTTAAACTCCTCTTGCACGAATTTGAGTTCATTTCTCTATTTTCCTCTAGTAATAAAGCTCTTAATCACAAAACACATTATGTGAGCTCTTCTTTCACACAGCCAAGATGAAAAAAAGATTCATTATCTACTTCCACCTTTTTCTCCCCCCAACCCTGCACTTCTTAATGAGCCTTTAGACCCACTATGGAACCTATGGTCTTGCTCTGTTTTATAATTATGACTTATGGATTTTCTCTTGATGCTTTTATCAGTGTTGCTGGCAAATTTCTGACTTGCATCTTTTAGTCTAGCTTGAGATTAATGAATAGCTCCAGAGAAAAAAATCTATTTACCTTGTGCTGAAGCAACCTACCAATCTCAGGAAGAAATCCTCTGAGCAAGTAGAGTTCCTTTCCTCTTATTTTTCTGAAGAGGAACACTATATATACTCAAGTAAAGGGTGGTTCTTTCATTTCTTTGCAAGCACCAAATAGTATCACCACCAGAGCAGTATGTGTAGGACTGTAGGGTTTAGAGTTTGGGTCTTTTATTTGGTAGGCTTGTTGGTTGATTTTAGAAGACCATCAGCAGGACTTGGATGGCTGTTCTAGTGGCTTTTGCAGTCCTACATCTCCCAAAAAGAAGCTCTATCTGAGTGAGGATCAATAGCAAAGCCCAGGAGATTAGGGAACACAGTGGGTCTGGCAGCAGGTGAAGCTGGGGCTGGGTGGCCACTCGGTCTTGGCTGCACATCAAATGCCATCCCCAGCCTGAAGTGAGAGTGAGTCATGTCTGCCCAGGCTATTCCTACTGGGAAAGGAAACCCCTTCAACTCTTACCTTATGTCTAAGGGGAAAGGACAGTTTGCATGTTCTGTGTGAAAAGCAGCATTTCTCCAAATATAGGAATTTTACCTGTGCCGTGTTCTGCTAATAGTGAGAACCAACCCAGAGAGGCTTGCTTGGGTTGAGAAGGGTCAGCAATACAACTGTAGGCTGTAACAAGGTAATTAACAATTGAATTTTTTTTTTTTTAAAAAGGAAAAGTGATCCATCTGACAGGAAGTGTAAGAGAGCAGCACGATTATAAAGGTAAGTGATTCAGGTTTAATGGAAGATCTGAGCTGAGGCATTTTGATAGTGAGATACGCTGTTTTACAGCTTGTGTAGCTTGAGTAGGTGCCTGTGGAAATTTGGAAATCTATGGAATTGGTTGTAACTTAACTTCTTTTCTTCTTAGCTGTCACTAGCACACCAAATTTGATTCTGTGCATCTTTTAAAGGCTATCACTAGGCAGGAGAGTTTCTTGCATTTTAGCCCCTGGTCCTTTTCTCACAAGGACTGCCCCTGCAGCCCATGCTCCCCATCCCAAGAAACAACATTGCCACATACAGAAAATTCAGTGATTTTTGGTTTTCCTTTCCTGATGATAATGGCCTTTTCTTGCAGTAACCATCACCAAGAGTGTAAAGGAGAAGGGCAGATAAGAAGCAGTGCTTAACTAGCAGATACTGCTGGAAATTCAGGAGAGCCTTGGGAAATGTTCAGGATGGTGGTAGGATCCATTTTACTTATAGGAATGTGCTAATATTTAAACATTTACATTTTGGAGAAATCTGCTTTAGATAGCAGTAATACTGATGTTCTTACAGCAGCAATTGTCATTCTCCTAAAAAGAGGAGCTAAACCAGAGATGAACTGGAGAGAAAACATATTCAAATGTTGTCATCTCTGCACATCTATACTGAGATGAGCTAAAGTACTAGAAGGAAAATTAACAATAGTAAGTTCGGCCTGGCAAAGCTGAAATGAGAGATGTATCTTTCAGAGGGCAATATCAGATGTTTCTTTAGTCCTTGCTTCTTTACTGAGTCTCAGGGAAAGCAGGATCTTAGTTATTTTAATGGTCTGAGGATGTGGGGCAGGAAAAATGACATCTTAGTCCAGTAACTTTTAGGCATCACCTTTCACCTGAAAGGGTGTAAATGCAAGCTATTTTCCCTATGAATGTTTATGCCATTACTTGTTTCTTTCAGTGTTGACAATAGTATTTAACAGTTGCTGTATCTGTTTAATGTTTTTATTCATGTTTGGATGGTAAACAGATTCACAAGCCAATCTTATGGATTAGTTAATTTCTAAACACCCCTTGATGAACTCTCTTTAGAATTCCATTTAACAGTACCTAATTACTCCTGTGTGCATATACAACACCTGACAGGCTGCTGAGGCTCTGATGTATGCCAAGGACACAGGAAGAACTAAGAGGTTTTATTCTTCTTGAAGTATTACTATGCAGTTTTCCAATGAGGCAATTTCTGAGCAGGGAAAAAAAATTATAATGGCAGCCATGGTTTACTGCTGTAAAGAGGGAATATGGCACATAGCTTAAAGAAGTGCAAGGACTGTCTCTTGAATAGAAGAGTGAAGGAGATATAACCCTTGCCTTGTTGTCTTACTATTCTGTGGCAAAACTCTCCAGTTTTCTTATCTGGAAGATGTAGACAGCAACACTTCCCTTCTTTAGTGATATTCTGAGAGCTGCAGGTAAACAACCTGGATACAGACTCTTTGGTTGGTAATATTTTCCTGTCAGCCTATTCTTGTTTTGCTTGAGCCCTTGTTCACAACACATGAAAAAGAAGCTTCTAATTCATCACCACAAACCCCTCTGAAAGGACAGTTGATAATCACTTGGGACTTCTCTGTGCCAGCTTGAAGGAGACTCTCCTTCAAGAGTTTGAGCACTGTTCATGGAGGGTCACCATCCAGAGTGGAAGTCAGTGTTTTTGCTGGTACTAGAATTTGTGATTGCCATTCCATGTCGTCTTAATGATCTTGAGTCAAGCGCTGGCTTTGAAAAACATAACATGTAACTATATTTTAGACAACTGGACACTTTTAAAAAAGTCATATTAACCAATTCTACTTGAACCTGCACAGTTTAGATCATCTCAATGTCTTAAAAGGGAGTCTGCTTTAAACTTTCGTTTTCAATTTTATTCAGACAAACATAAGAAACTACAAAAATAGCCCCGTAAGAACTGTATAACAAGTTTTATTTCTTGTAATCAATAGCTATTCACACATCTAGAGGAATAACCATAGAAAAGTTCCAAGGAACCAATTATACACCCACCCACCCACCCCACCTCCCTCCATCCCCTAGGTTTAACTCGATCAGCTACTAGGTTGTTGACTTAAGGAATCTAATTTGCTTTTGCACTAATGCTAATTCAGGAAGGAGCAGTTCTGTGAGGAGGTCTTAGTGTAAATGGAGTCAGATTTGACAAGAGCCAGCACTTGAGTTTAGTCTTGTTTTTGGTAGCAGAGGTGTAAAGCATACCTATGAAATCAAATGTGCTTCATTCTCTGTTACATTAAGTCCACTTTAGGACATTTCATCACTTCCTAAAGCAGTTACATGAGGATTGGCTGCTGTCAGTATAGTAAGATTTCTAAGGAAGGAAAGATTTCCTAAACACAAATTTAGGAAAACACAGAATTGTTGTGTCTCCTACTACATATCTTAAAAATATTTATTAGAACCAACTATATTGTCACAAAATATATTAAACCAAGACATTCACCTACACTGAGAGCATATTTGCAAAGCAAATGCAAACAATAAATGATGAAAGTTAAACATCTGCAGTCAATTTTAAAATGACCAGAAAATTATTAGCAGTCTCTGAAATAGTTGCAAAACCTTTTCGCTTATAAATTCCTTACTTTGAATATAATTTTTAATGGAATGCATTTGAATACAAAACGTAATACATTTGAATATAAACCATAATGCATTATGTTTATAATTCTTTTGGCTTTGCATTTTCATTATTTGCATTATTTGCATTATATTTACTTATAAAAGTGTCTGGAAAGGGAAAACAAGGATGCAGGGGAATTATTGTCTGGAGAGGAGAATCACAAAGCAAAGCATCACTTGCAGTCTTCTCTGTGAGAAGAAAGGTAGGAGGGAGTTATTTCAATAATTCTGGCTAGCTCATACTCTTACAAAGCAACCCATAAACCACGCCCTTATGCACATGCTTTGCCATTAAATAGGTGTTAAGAAAATGTCAATATTCCTTTCCCTAATATGAAAAATAGAAAGCTAGAATTGAAAGTGCACTTGTAGCTTGAGTTATAACATTTTATCTGGATTCACTTCTACCTTTGCAATTGAAATGCAACCCTATGAAGAATCTTGATTTATGCAGACATTCTTCTTGTCCTCATATGAATGAATAAATTTCTTTTAAACTATGGAAAATTGGGTCTTCATCTTGCAAAAAACATGTAAACATATATTATATCCTTAATTGGCAGTATCTCAGTGGACAGTTTTGGTCCAGTTCAACAGCTTTCCCAAAATGGTAGGAGGTAATTTTTCTTCTAAGTATGAAAAGACTGAGTTACATAAAATACTCCACTATATAATGATGCAGAATAAAAATTAGATTTAGTCTATTTTATCTTTATTTGATCTTTGCTTCTTTAAATTTTTAGTTGGCAACTTCATTATTAACAGACAAGCTCAGAGTTTCACACCTAATTAATGCTTGGTTAAACACCATTTAAAATATGATTTTTTTGTTTCCTTAGAAGTCAGTTCTAATCCCATAATTCCATCTATGCTTGAATTGGCATGAAATGTCTGTCTGCCTAGAAGATGTAGTTCTTTGGAGGTTAGGCCTGCACAAATACATAAATAAATGAATAAATCTGGCTGGTTTAGCTTTGAGTGCAGATAATTTCCTGACCCATTTCATTGGGCAGGCCCAGCAGTATTAATGTCAGTGTTAATGCTCAGAGGCAGAGCAGGGCAGCCTCTTAGGAGGCATTTTTGTGGCCAACACATCTCAGGAAAGTGTGGGAATTTTACTTGAGCTGTTGTCAATCAACACAGATTTCTCACTGCTGATTTTGAGATTGCTGAGCAGGACAGAGACTCTTAGACAAAGCACTTGAGTGAAAAAAAATTCTCCCCCTTTCCATGCTCATGTTTGTGCCATGTAGAGATCAGAAGTGGGATATTTTTTGATTCCCACATGCATGTGTCATTCTGCCCTGAGTTCCACATTAAGCAGCTCAGTCAGCTGAGCAGAAGAGTGGAAGGGTATTATTGAACTGCCACCTTTTTTAAAACATATTTTCCCTCTGGATTTTTCATAGGGATTGCAAAAGATGTATTCTTGACACCCAGACATTTCACATCCTGATTTCAAGCCTGCACTTCAAAGCACAGAAGCTTTCCAGCATAGTGTAAAGCACTGTATTTTTGTCCCATAAAAGTAGGCTGAACTATTTTAAATGAAACTTAAATAAAAAGAAATCAGCCTGAGGTAGACATGCAACATAGAAAATTTCAGTCTGAGCAGCTTAAATTTGTCTGCTGTTGTTTCTAGGCTAATTTAGTCTGCAAAGGATGCAATCTGTGTATGTAAAATTAATTTAGGGGGAAACACAAACTTTTTTATAAACTCTCTGTGTTCTTACATGTAATAAATTTAGTGTACTGAAATGCAGTTCTTACCATGGGGAGTTTCTGGCAGTATTAGTTAGTGCTAGTGTTGTTCTAGGTGCATCTGATACTTATCACAAGTGTAATCCCTGTTCATATTTGAATATAATTTCAGACTTTTTTTTTTCATGATTGCCTCTGCTTATGTAAGGGCATAATTTTCTAGATTTTTTTTAGATATGAAAAGGTTTTATTTGCTATCAATGGTACAGCATTCACAACAACAGCTAAATTATGTGCAATTAGAAAGATATATTAATTTCTCATGGTATACTAAAATGTGCAAAACTATAATCAAAATTTCAGCCTGTTTCTTTATACCACAAAATTTATAAAATCTAATTGAAAAAGAACCACATAAGTGCTTTTGCCAAAGTAACAGAAAGATTTAGTGTTAAGTATTCTTCATCAGACACCTAAAGAGAGTAAATAACATTACCATACTGTACTTGTTTAAACAAGGCTATAGTTCCTACAACAATTTTAATTAACTTTTTGTTGTATACAGGTAATATTTCTGAACTACTGTGCTTGTCATTGTTGTGTCTTCATATGATCAAGCAAGGCAATATTGAAGATTACTGATGATCAATGTGAAATAGAGGACAAAACTAAGGGACCACAACTAATGTTGTCTATGCAATTATCAACATATAAAATCATAACATCATTAAGGTTTCCATTGGCCCTCTTGGCCACCTGTACACACTGACAGCTCATGTTCAGCTGGCTATCAACCAGCTTTGGTAGCTCCTGAAGTCACATGAACCGATGATAATCTCCCATTTTCCTCCCATTACTTCTCTTTACGTGCTGTTAGATTTAATAAAAGTATTGTATAGTATGAACTAGACAGTTTTTAGAATTATTAGGGATCTAGGGAAATATTGACTAAAATTATCTCACGGAAACATTAAGCAAAGAAGCTGTTATAATCTTTACCCTAATGTGCTTGTTTTCCCTAGAGCTGGTTCTAGTTTCATAAAAGACACTTTGATTTTTCTTGTTTCTTGACAATTTCAACTTGATACCTAGTTAAAAGTAAAGAATCTCATTAAATAAATCTCCAGACCTCAGTGTCCTAAAGAAAGTTTAAAACTTTGAACCTTGAAAACTCTTTAAAGCATAGCTACATGGATACAGTAGTACCTGTATGTTGATATAGAAATATATCAAGATATGTAAGGAAAATTATGTGTTAATACATCTTACAATATTTGAAAGTTTATGGAACCTCAGAGTGAATAACAGCCACTGGATTTTGCAGAGTATGTAGCAGGTGTAGAAAAGGAAAAGTTAAAATGGGGACTAATATTCTCTTCAGGTCCTGCTTCTCTGGTAATAGGCAATACTGTTTTCACAGGCTTGCTCATCATTTACTTCCTAACACCTTAATTGTTCAATTTGATTTAATTGATGTTCTTTTAAAGACTCGCTTAAATATCATTCTGTACACCAAGTTTCTGAAAACATGTAAAAAGAAAAGTAATCTTCAGTACGCAAGGCTCTGACTGCCTTTTTCACTTGGTCTTTTGTGGCTTTCCATAAACCCTGCTGTTGGCCCTTCTTAATAATTGCATCTTTTTAAACATAATTTTAAAACACCTAGAAGGACAGATGTTGAAAACATGCCAATTCCTGACTAGATTTAGGGGAGCTGGGCTTCACTGCAATATGCAATATTCTTAGTAGGCCTTACTCATAATGTTTTGTTGGGAATCAGAGGAAAATAGTTCTCAGGATCTCTTCTCATCTTCATGAGAAGTTCATTTTACAGCAATTCTCTGAATTTTCTAGTGTCCAGTTGATGGGATATGAGTATTAGAGGGTTGACCAATACTCAACATATGACTTGTGGTTTATTAGTGTCCCTGAGATCACAAAGGGATAAGCTGCCCTGCTGAAGTGCCCTTTCTAATGAAAAAGGGAGCAGGAACACATCCAGGGTGGAAAAAGCCACTAGAACCCTTTTTTCCCTGTTTGTTGTCAGAACAAGAGGAAACTCTTTGGGCAGGTGGGTTTTTCCTGAAGGTGCTTCTGAGGAAGCAGCACTTTTATCTGATCTTTGTAATAAGGCAAGCTGCAGTTATTGCAATGTAAATTGCTTTGGAAAGCTGCTAACTTTAACAGCTTATTTTTAGAGATAACATGAGATGTTTCCTGTTCATTAAACTATGGAAGAGTTACTAAAGTTAATAGTTGTAGTTACCTCTGCTGAAGTCATTATGCAAATTCAGTGACAGGGATGCAATTTACTGATTTTGACAAACTGATATTGTCCTAGGATATGCAAAAACTGTTCTTACTGTAAAAAACTGCACTAAATCTGTAAGAAGCAATTTCCCATTGCCTACTGCAATAAGAATACTTGCAAATTGGTTTTATTGTAATGTAACTGTGTGTGTTATTTAAAGAGGTAAATAGCTACTGGTAAGGTAAAGAAAATCTAAGGTGCAAAGCTAAGCAAAATGCAATTGGCATGAGGTTAAGAGATTAAGGGTTTCTGTTATAAATAATAGAGCTAATACAACAATATTAAGTTTTGTTTTCTATTGCTATTAGCCTGAAGATAAAGATCAGGGGATTAGTGTATTCTTACAGTATCTGGCTTTGGGCCTTGAAAGATTATTCTTCAGATGACATCAACTGGAGCAAAAGCTGAACCCTCATCAGCAGGGGCTGTGGAGGAGTGAAATAAATCAGGAGTCCATTCAGCACTGTTGTGAATCTCCTAAATCAGGAGAGGAATTCAGTCCTTAAAGTGCTTTGGTAACACCTAAATGGTGCTTTGATTCTGTTTATGTCCTTTTCTGTCCCTGCCCACAAACATTTCAAGCCTACCTGGCCACCAGCTGTCCATCTTTATAATCTGTTTAACTTCACTCCATGCACACTCCTGTCTCTTGGCTTGGACAGTGTGGAGTGACTCTAACTCCATGATGTGGCTGGGGAAAACTGGAGAGAGAGGCTTCTCAGTGGGACTGCCTGGTGGAAAGTTTACTTGCCAGCAGCTGAGATTTCAGTCTGCACTCAAGATCAGAGCATTTGCCCTGCAGCCAGCCTGTACCTGACAGTGTGTGTAGCAGGCTCATTGCTGACTTTACTGTGGTGATGGAGAGGTGAACCAGATTTATGTCTCAATGTCTTTTTTTAAGGTGCCATGCTTATGTCTGAATTTTAGAAGTAGGAATCATGTTCCCTTCCTTCCCTCCCTTTGAATTTCCTTGTTTTCCAGCTAACACTGAATGTGTGCTACTGTTGCATGCACCTACTTTTCCTCTTTGATCCTTTTATATTTGCTCCATTAAAGTTATCTTTAGATTTGTTTGTTTGTCTCTGACTCAGACATCAGTCAGCAGCTTTGCCTTTGATGGCTGGATCAGTCTGACATTTGTGAAAATACAGTAATTTTTCCACAGGGAGGCACCAGTCTTCTGGTTTGGTTTCCTAAATTATATGGCCTCTCTGCTGGGCAATGTTACAGAGGACCTGCAGCGATCTCTGGATGCTGCACTGGTTTCTGGGCTTATGAAAAACAGAACCCACATTTTAGAAGCTCTGGATTTGTTGGAAAGAGGCATGAAAATTTCATAAGTGTTTTTATTTCTTCCTTTGATAGTCTTCAGTTTTGAAGTCCTACTATGTTAGCTGCTAAGATGTAGGTACTTGGGACAAATATTTCTTGGAGATAGCATTCACTTGGAACAGCTATCCACTGACTTCCAGCCAATAAGTTACTGAGAACTGAACAAATAACTTCAATATTTTTATTCAAAATGGAGAGGAACCTTGACTGCTTCCTACTGTGCATGTATGCCAACTTGCATAGATAAAACCTGTAGATATATGCAAAAAGATATATTAGGGCTGGAAACAAAATAAGCAAAAAGCATTTCCTAGCTGGTTTTTAAAAATTTAGTTGTATCTCAGCAACAGTCTTTGTGTTCATGCTTCACTGAGAAAGTGCTGTATATAATAAACTTACCTACTTAAAATCATAATGAGAGCATAAAAATGATTGTTCCATCATGGTGCAACAATATTTCATTGCACTGCTCACTTTTAAAAAAATCATCTGCATTTTTGTGGTATGCAGATAAGTATTTTAAACAGTCAAAAATAAGTCTTCAACGTATTCTGCTATTTTAGCTTGTTCTTCATAGTCTAGGAAGAAAAAGTGGGGGGTGGGAGGAGTAGATGGAAGGATACCATCAGTTTTGGAGAATGAAATGGTATCTTCTTGCTGAGTTTCAGGAACAGAAAATTTCTCATTTACAAATCTACGCTTCAGGCATAATTCAATAAAATATATAAAGCTTTTGTGGCCTTGTGAGACTTAGTAGTGCAGAATCTGGATATATTTTTATTGAACCTATCTTTTAGAAAATTACTGAGCAACAGCCATGAGCTTCTGTTTCTTCTTCAGAGCAGTGTTGCAGTTTTATTATAGTAACATCCAATTGCAATGCTCTGTTTAAGGCTGTTGAGCCTAAATTTGCTCTATTCCCCCCTTATTCAGATGCTTTGTTACTAAGTCAAACTGAAGTCTGAAATTAGTGGTAAAATAGGGATTTTAAAAAGATCTCTGAACATGAGCAAATGTTGATGTATTATGAAAAGGACAGAATATCCATCTTTCTTACCTTTTTTTCTAATTTTAACATTGTAATTCATCCATCAATTTATATACACCTAGGGTTTGTATCTTTGCACATTCATCTATGTCATTTACTCTGTTCCCAACCATTAAGGCATCACCTTAAATTTTCTTGATCTTCTAGAGTAAATTTGATGTTTTGGATTGTGGGGCTTTGTTTCATTGTTTTGTTTTATTGTTTGTTTTTTTCCTGTGTTTGTTTTTTGTTGTTGTTGTTGCTGTTCTTGGTTTGGGTTGGTATTTTTGTTTCTTTTTTTTGTTGTTGTTGTTGTTGTTGTTGTTGTTGTTGTTGTTGTTGTTGTTGTTGTTGTTTTGTTCAGCTTTTTGGCTATCCTTGCTCAAATACCAGTGAATAGGCAGTAAGGTGTATTGAGATACAGGAGATGAATAAGACCAAAAATTTCAAGGTTTCTGAAGACCATTGCTTAGGGATCTGATAATGGAATTGCAGGCAACAGGACTGCAGTTTCTTCTGCTGTCGTTTCTTTTTAGAGATGGGAAATGTTTGCTCCTGGAAATTCCTGGTGCTGATTAAAATACTTAAAATTATTATTTTTTTTAAAATCAGGTATATTCTGAAGAGCATATCTAAAGTGTGCTGTTTGGCAGTTTTGTTTTTCTGAGGGTAGTTGGTTTTTTTCCCCTCTGTAAAATCCTCTTTTATTTTTTTCATTATGATACATAGAAAGTTTGTCATATGTTATGAAAAAGCTGCAAAACACTTTTAGAAAATACTAGTATTCCTTTGGGTATATTTTTATCTTGGGGGAAAAAAGGAATAAAAAGAACTTTCATAACAAGACCATTTATAAGAAAATTATACTCCTGGAATGCATTTGCAAAGAAAAAAAACCCAGAGATATTTTGTCGAAGTTTAGCATTAGCACACAGGAATTTATGACCAGTGGTTGAGAAAGAAACACAAGATAAGGATGTGCTGTATTATTGTAGTTTTAATATAGAACATTTTTTTTGATGTTTTATAATTTTAAAGCTTTCTGGTTTTTTTAATCATAGCAAATTCTTTTTCTTAAGACACACCCTGTACCAATATTAGTCCTAGAAATTTATTTTAAAATTACTCTTTTTTCAAGTATTACTTTGTTACTTTTTAACACATTAAGTGGACAAGAGTAAGTCATTTAAAGGCAAGATGTTAAACTATTGGTATTTACTTCATAGTTTATTAAAAGGCAACATTCCTATTGCTATTTCTCAAAATCTCCACACATTGAGTGGTGCCTTTGATACCTCAGTGCAAGCTGACATTTTGATGTTGCATGTTAAGTCTCCTTCTCAGGTCTCCTTCTGGGAGGAACACTAAGACACAAGAAATATAGTCTGCCAGTGAAAATTAATGGTTTTATAAAGATATCTCACAAAGCTATGAAGAAAGCCTGTCATATACTTGGCTAGTCTAATGGCAGAGCTATTAGAAAATAACTGGTCTAAATCATGTACATTGGCCACTTAGGCTGTCCAGAGGCATCCTTGTATACAAAGGAATTCCAAACCAATGTGGCTCTGATCTCTCTGCTGGAAACAAAATCCTTGAACCAGTTATCTTGTCCAGCTGGAGAGGAATTTGTAATTTGCCCACATAAGTAGGCACACATGTTGATTTTGGAAATCTGCCTCCAATTAGCAGGTGTTTAATATTCCAAGTGTATTTGTTCAGGTATCCACAGGCAGGAAAGCTTCCACTGTTACTGTCTATGAAAAGGAATTCTCATCCATAGTTTAGTAATAGAAAGTGAACTGAATTACAAACAGATGTTGGAAAGGATGTCTTGAAAGTATCTATGGCTTGTAAAGATTCTAAAAAACATTACCTATGTTGCGTGGCTGAGGGAGCTGAGTTTATTTAGTCTTGAGGAGGCTTGGGGGGGACTTCATCATTCTCTATAATTCCCTAAAGGGAGGCTGTAGTGATGTGGGGATTGGTCTTTGCTGGGCACTGGCAGGAGCAGAGGAATTCTCTTTAAGCTGAGATGGGAGATTCAGATGAGGTATCAGAAAACCTTTTCACTGTTAGGATAGTCAGGCATTGGAATATGCTGCCCAGGGAGGTGGTGGAGTCACCATCCCCAGAGGTGTTTCAAAGACATCTGGCTCTGGCATTGGGAGATGATTTAGTGGTTTAGGGGTTACAGTGGTAGTGCTGGGTGGATGGTTGAACTGGATAGTCTTGTAGTTCTCTTCCAGCTTTGATGATCCTATGACTTTGATTCTATTCCCTAGTCTTCTAATTTATGCACCTTCTCCTAGGACAAAGGAAACCACAGCAAACTATGGAGCTGGTCCCTGGTGATGTAATGTGAGAGCTACTCTGATCCAGTCAGACCGCTGGTAAAACAAAAGGAGAGAACAAGGAGGCTGTGGCTTAGTAGTACATAGACTGAGCTTTTGCTACCCTTCCTCTCCCCAGGACAGCATAGTGTGTTATATCAAAGATATTTTAAATTTACAGTGTTAGATACTAGATTTACAGTGCCAGGTAATCTAGTGGGGCACAGGTATGTGTGCTCTTCATCCATATTCCAGCAGAGGAATAATGCAAACTCTGTTAAGGACTATAATTTATGCTTCAGTAGCTAAAACAGGCTATACAGTTAGTGAAAATTGGAAAAAAAAAAAAAAAAAGAGAGAAACGCAACCAGCAGAAATGCAGCTTAATATTTACTGCATCATAGCATATTACTTCACCATTACATCATAAATCTGCAGTTTAGAAGCAATCTGTACCACTGTGCAAAATACTTCTGAGAAGAGGAAAGAACATAACCTTAAAGTTACATAATTTAAAGGACCAAATCAGTAATTGCTAATCACTTCATTTGCATTAGTACTTCGGTGGAAAATAGTTACAATCCATCCTTTGCATATACTAATTATTTTAAATAACCTTACTCATGAGAAACAGCTCAGGACTTTCAAATAAATTAGCTGCAGGTTTGGTGTCCATGACTTATTTCACAGTGTCATGTTTGAGTTTTAAGTGGCTCATTTAGTTGTTTTTCTAGGTTTTACCTGATAATACAGGTTAAGCACCAAGATTATTTTTAATTATGAGTGTTCCATACCATTTCATATACTTATTAGGCACAAGGTAATTGTGGGCAAAAATTAAAGAAGAGAGGAGATTATTGTAACAGAGCAAAGTTAGCAGTATGCCAGATAAAACTGGAGAATAGGTATTTGTTCTTATTTCTATGTTATAAGTAAAAGATGTCTTCTGCACCCACAGTTGATCCAATCTCCTTTTGCAGGCATAAGAGCCTCCACATCACACCTGAAAATCATTCTATGTTAGTTGTGTCAGTTGAGATTTGTTAAAAATTTGATTTTTTTGTGAAAAGGGAGTAAAACATTATAGGTGACTTGCCACCATCAGGCAGAGGTTTCAACAGAAAAAGTTTCATTCATGTTTTCATTCCCAAATCTCCTCAAGTAACTCTGTTTGTAAGCTTTTCTTTAAGTCAAAGTCAACTGTGTGTGAAATCCTCTATAATATTGACAGCTATGACTTAGAGCTGAGTAAGTAAGTGTAGTATTGTGCATCTTCTCCATTTGCTAACGTGGCAGAGATCTTCTGCAACATCCAAAGAGGTTATTATCATGCAAACAGTCTTCTGCTCATCTTGAGGCAGATGGATCCTGTCTTATTTAAATGGCCTCGCTTTCTGCAAATGACAGAGCCCTCATGTTTCCACATGTTGGATTGCTCCCGAAGGAGGAAGGCAAACAGATTCTGTTGCTGCTGATGCTGGCACTGCTTCTGTTCCCTTTTGCATGGAACATAATAGGAGATATGCTGTGCTTGGAAGCATCAGGACCCGTCCCCCACAGCCCTCTTTAAAAAGGAAGTGGTGTTTAGAAGAGAGTAACAAGTTTCAAATAATAGCAATTAACTTCAAAAGTTGAAAATGCTGGTTTTCCTTTGTTAATACGAGGATGTGTTGTTAGGGAAACAGAAAATGTTCTAGCGCACCAATATTGTTATCAGGAATTTGTGTCATTTCTGCACATGGGATAAGACATAATCTGTAGAGGATTTATGTAAGGAGGTAAGCTAGGAGTTTTTAAGAACAGGTCATGCAAACATCTACTTGGAGTGTCCTCGGTATGCACTTCATCTTGCCTCAAAGAGAGGGGATGAACTAGGTAATCCCATTGGATGCCTTTGAACTCAGCACATCTTTGATTTTCACATCGATAGGTATTTCCCAGGAAACAGCTCCTTGTTTGAAAGAATAGCTTAATAAAACACAAAGGAAGGTGTTACCTCCTAAATCACAGATATATCTAAAAGATGGGCTGCCTCACAGGAAAAGATTTTTGGAAGGTCTCCAGTTCTTGTGCCCATCACAGTTGTGCTCTGCTAATTTGGACAAGTTGTTTTTATTGTTACTTTTTCCTGAGTGCTATGTGAACTGAAATCCAGCTGCAATCTCAGTCACGTGAGTGGTTCTACATCAAAAAGATCAGTCTGTCTCTTTATAGGTAGCAGGTGACAATGTCTTTTGGGATAGGCATAAATATTATCTTCTGAAAATCAGTGATAGTCTTCTTTGGTATACAAGTATTCTGTTTTGTTTAGGAAAGCTGTATTTTCATGAAGGCCAGCTGGAAATTGATTTTAATAGTGCTGGAAAATTTTTTTGTTTGCTTTTGATCTTCTGAAATGAATGTAGTCCAAACTCACTTTTCTTGTCCCTCATGTTGTAGGTCTGTGATGTACTCATACAAGTGTGAAACAGAACATAGTTTTGAATCTGATACCATTTTTTTAATGCAAGGACGAAAAGAAATCTCTAGTTTATGAATCTCTAGGAAGACACCATTTTTAAATTATGTTTTATTTTGGTCATCATTTCATTATCTTTCAGTAACTCCATAGGTTTGATTAAAGCCAGGATTTCTGGTCTTTATTCCACTATAACCTAATGAAGTCAGTATTACCAGATAGTTAGCTTCAGCCTTTGTTTCAGAAAAGTAATGCAACTGTGCTGGGAAATTTCCAGGCCCTCTATCATCCTTGAGTTTGAGTTGGCTCATTTGCAGATTTTGGGAGGATAATGGATTTTCTTTTAATTACTCTATTGAGGAACTGAGATCTTCACCCAAACCTCCTTTTTGTTTTCTTGGATTTATTTTTTTTTGTTTTGCTTTGGTTTTTTGTCGGTGGTGGTTTTTTTTGTTGTTTTTGGTTTTTTTTTTGGTTTGTTTGTTTGATTGTGTTTGGGGGTTTTTTTGTGAGGGTTTTTTTTTTTTTTTTTTTTTTGGTTTTTTTTGTGGTTTGGTTTGGTTGTTTTTGGGGTTTTTTTTGTCTGTTTTAATACTTTCCATTCCTGGTGCCGATTGGTGGATGCTAGGTCTGTTACACATCAATTGGTCTTGAAAAGTATTGCTACACTTCTAATTGGAGCAGCTGATGTACCTTAATACAAAGAAAATATCCCAGGAGATTTTGCCTCTGTCCAAGCTCTGTTCAAAAGAAAAACAGGGTTGAAGTTAAATATTATTTAAGCCCACCTATATCTTTCCTACATTTCAGGCCTTTTGTAACCAGCCTGTAAGGAATGATTTCAGCAAACAGGGATTAGACTCTCCCAGCTGTCCTGCATCGGTGTGCAAGAGGAATGATAATGCAAGAGAGGATGCAGAGGCCCTGTAATTAGAATATTCAGGTGTAATCTTTGTTAGTCTTCTTAGCCAGGTTTACTGATGTTTACAGAGAGGGAACTAAGGCTATATAAAGAATGATACAGTCAACAATGGAAGAGTTCATGTGAGGTGATGAAAATAAGTTGTGGTACCTGGATTTTTAAAACTTATCAATGGTCAAGCTTAGCAATGAACCCTGAATTTCTTTATCTGCTTCATGCTTGCTGTTTTCAGCCTCCTTTGTGGCCAATCCTTTGGAAACATATAAGAATAAGAGAACACTCTCTTGCTGCAAAGGCAGTTATATTAATAGTTAAAATCCATGCCAGCAAATAGAAAAATAGAGGTTCCATTTCCACATGCTCGGTAAAGGCAATATGTGTCCTGGTAGATCACATCATCCTATTCTCAAACTAAAACCTTCCATGTTGTGTTATCTTGTCTATGTTTGAAATAATTCTCTCTTGGAATTATGATTTGTATTGTGATATCCTATTCTTTCCCCTAATTTTTGTAATTACTAAATTCTTAAGAAATAGTTTTATCACTGAGCTGAGACCCCCAAAGGCATAATTTCATCAGTGCTGTGACAGGAGATAATAAAGCCAAAGGCTCAAGCCTGTATTTATTTTTATTTTCTCAAATACAGTGCTACTCCAGAATATGCAAGATTTAAACTGGTATTACTGAGGTGAGAGGTTGAATATAATCTGCATGTTGGTTTCTCCTTGTGCATCTCACCATCTGCTTGCAGTCGTTTAACTTTCCCCCTTGCACTTGGTACTCTGCCTCTGAGAAGCATTTAAAGATTGTACTCCAAGGGATGCAACTGCCAGCATTAAGCAGGCATGGTGTGTGGTTCACTGGGAGCTGTGATCAGTGGCAGGGTAGGCATAAGCACCCCAGAGTCCTGAGGATGTCAGGACACACACAGGACAGGTTTTGCTGGCACACTGTCACTGCAGGTCCCCTCTCCTGGCTGCATGACTGGTCATGGCTGTGGGTTTGTCACACCTTGGCATGGTGGGTGCCCTTGGAAGGAGGTTTTTTTCCCTAACTTGAGTGTTGCCATGAAAACTTTGGATTTTGGAGGGCCTTGTTACACCTTTTCTTTCCATACATGTTTCATAAACTGTTTGTACCCAAATGCTACTAGGGCAATTTTGATAATGTTTTTTTTTCTGGGTGTCAATGGCTTGTCAGTGCTTTATCTGAGGCAGATGACATCCTCACACTATACCTTCTTTGTAATGACAGACTGCAGCATCAAAAGCTTTCTTCCCTCTCCTTGACCATTTTATATATTCCTAGACTTTGTCAATTACAGCTTTTTAGAAAGTTTGAAGTGGTTTGGTTTGAGCTTCTTTTTAAACTATTTTCCTTATGCTTTAGATTTGCCAAAAGCAAGGTACCAACTTGGGAACTTTGTGACAAAATGGTCAGAATCCTACTTTGCTTTCCATGTGCTTTGTGACCCACTAAGGATTTTATCCTTGTTTTTATAGTCTGTGGCTGGTGTCAGTTTGTATCTCAGTGAGGCTTGCTGACACTTTAAGCCTGAGTCATAGGTGGAATCCCTGACTTCTCTCTGTTCTCTGAGGGCCCTGTTTGAGTCATACAGCAAAGACTTTGTTCCACTAGTAACACAGCTTTAGCAACAGAGAGCATTGCTGGCCTGGAAATGGCAGCAGCCTTTTCTCCTCAAAGGAATTGGTTTTGCCCTTGGTTGCCTCATAGTAAAAGCAAAGTTTGTGTAAAACTATTTGGTTTGGCAAAAGGTTGTATTTTTTTGTTTTAAGTTAACAAGTCTTTTGTCGGTTTATGAAATTCATTTGCCAGCAGGGGAAAAAAAAAAGTCAAGCTAACACAGAAGTGTCATCCTTTTCTTCTGAATAAGAAGAAAATAGATCTAAAAATAGATGTATACTAATAGATACAGTTTAAAAGCCTTTTTGATTTTATAGCATATAAGTAAACTAACAGGCAGATGAGCTTAGTTTTCTCAAATAAATTGTCATCAATGTTTCAGAGGGATTCATGAATAAATTATGCCTAATTAACATCATATTTGTGTTTATTAAGCATGTTACTTAATATTAAACATCAGAAATAAGTAATTTTAAGTAACCATATGTTGTCAAACATTAAATCACAATTTTATTTCTGTAACTAATGCTATTCTGTTAGTCTCCCAGGCAAGATAATAAAGCACTAAAATGAATATGACTAAGCAAAGAAAAACAAAATGCTGATGATTATCAGGGAAATAGGTAATTAATGAACATTTCAAGTGATAGGATGTTCAGCCTTTCAAAGGGTTAACAAGCAAAAATTTAAGATATATAATTTAAGAATATACAAATATTGAGGTAAGCTTGTCCCTGTTGGTAGATAACCTCCCATGTCTGTTATGCCAAATATTTCCTACGTGGCTTTTTAATGATATATAAATGACATTCATTTCCTTGACAGGTTGTAAATTATCCTGAATATAGAATCACAGAATGGTTTAGGTTGGAAAAGACTTCTTTGAGATTGAGTCCAACCATTAACCCAACTCTCCCAAGTTCACTAAGCCATGTCCTGAAGTGCCCACATCCACATGTCTTTTAAATATCTCCAGGGATTGTGGTCACTCCTAAGCTTGACTGTTTTAATCATATTTATCTTGTGTGCTTTCTTTCCTGTTGTTAAGCAGTTTAATTTGATTCATTTGTAAAGTTTTTGAATGGGCTAGGTTATAGTCAGGATACTCTTTACTCAAAATATCTATGGACAGTCTCTGGGAGCAGACAATGCATTGGCACTAGAAGACTACCTTGAGAAGATCTCATTCCCTACATACCTTTTATTCATTTCACTTCTCAATATAACCAATATTAAGCAGCATGTCAAGGAAACCCTTAATGTATATAAGTAATCACTGGGATTTTTTTTTTTTTTTGTTCTTTTTTTTTGGTTGATTGGTTTGTTGTTGGTGGTGTTGTTGTTTTGGGTTTTTTTTTAAAGATGAAAAACACTTTTACATCTTAGGTGTAATCTCATTGATGTTAATGTGGACAAGGAAGTTCAGTACCATTGCTAGAGCTGTATTGAAGGCACACACCTCACATGTAAAAATGTACAGTACAAAAAGTTCCAAAACACTTAAGATTTTTGAACAGGAACACAAAACTGCCTTTTGACATCATTGCTGTGAACTCATTCTGTGGGAGGAGAGCATTTTCTTGCTGGACTTCAGCAAATGTATTTTTACCCCACACCTTTTCCTTTCTGAGCAAAAGAAGGAGGAGGTACTTTAGTCAGAAAAAGAGCAAGTTTAGAATTGGAAACTGGTATATTAATTAGCTCAATGGATTGCAACTAATACCTTTAAGACTTGCAATTTTTAAAGCAGTCTGTTATTCAACTACACCCTCAGGCTGGGAAAGTCATTGGATTTCTCTCCATCCCCTATTGATAAACCCATAAGATAACAAGGTAAAGCTGAAAAGACCTGTCAGCTCATATTGTTCATCTCTCTGCACATTCAATGCTCCCCTTTCTGCCTGCATTTTTAGCACTTTGCAAAGGCCAGGATTCACTGTCTCACTGATCTCTGTTGAATAAATATTGTGGAATCTAAAGCATATAATCAGTTGTGTGGCTACAGTGCATAGTGTCAAGGGCTTGATTCTGACCTGTCTCTAGTTTAACAATGAACCCCCTCTTTCAGCTGATTTTTAAATCAGTCATCATGCAGGGAGAGCCAGATCAATGCAAATGCATCATTTTTTAAAATAAGATCAAACTGTATATAATTCAATAATGTTGCTATATTTCTTCATTCCAAAAGTTGGTTTGAATGTAGGCAAATACTTCATAGTATGCTTAGCTGCTTAACTCTTCTCTTTACTTCTTGTCTTTTTGTTTGGTGTGGTTTTTTGGTGGTTGGTGGTTTTTTTCTTTTTTGAGGATGATGGATTTAAAGAAAAAAATCAGTTGTAACTTTATTGATTATATACTAGAGGGATCCTGAGAGAATTAACAACTCATTTTTGCTTTTTAGTCAGGTTTCAGGACACATTTTTCCTCATTATTCTGAGTAGTCAAAGTCAGCAAGCATTGTCATTGTTGCCATCATTATCATTATTATTTCACAGTAAAGATCACATTGAATAGCATAATAAAAGGTCAACTACTTCATTTCCTCCACAGTTATGCTCCAAGTGCTTCCATAATTTTCCTTCAAAACAAAGTGGGTGTTAGTTTGAAACCTCCATGCTCTGCAGGTCCTTCTGTATAAACATTAATCTTTGTTTCAGAAAATGCTATTTATGTCTTGATGCTTTTACAGTAAGTTTAAATAAATAAACATTGTAAAATGCTTTTGCATTGCTTATATATGCAATAAAAAATTAGATATGCTAGGAGATGACCCACATGAATACACAGATGGTTAGAGAAATTGGCTTCATGAAAACAAAGTAATGGATACTCCCCTTCTTTGATATTGAGTAGAAAACAAGTTGAAGGTGTGGGATTTGTTTTAAATGTATATGCACTTTCTGAGTAATCTGAGACTTAAACATGAGGTGAAATGAAATTATTCTAGCAGAGCCCTTTGGAAAAATCAGATGCACAAAGAGCCAAAAGGGTCCAGCAAGACTAGGAGTGAAAAATTGAATACTGCCAATCTGTCAGTCTTGAAATCAACTTGAGACAGTTTGAGAGACCCAAGCAGCCTTTCTGCATTTAGATTTGATTTAGCAGGGCAGCCAGCAAGGCAGGGAGCTCTCCTTGCTTTGGCCACTCAGGGCCACTCCAGGATCTTACTGACAACCAGCACACCTGTGAGACATTTATTGCACACCAAGACTTGCCTGGGATGTGGTCCTGGAAGTTTGATTGATTGCAGTTGATTGATTATGCTGTTCTGCACACATTGCTGCTGTTTCCTCAGTCTGTTGCAACCTCCTTTTTCCTCCTTGCTTCTTAATGTCGACAACAAAACCACTAAATAAAACTTATTATTAAGTGTTTTGATCAAAATCAAGGGAGTCTCACACACAATCTGAAATGCTGTGAACAGTACAGCCAGTTTGGGGATACTGGTATCCTTGACACTTAAATAGTGCTCTTTCTTTGAAGATGGAGTATTTAAAAGACCAAGACAAGAATTAAAATGCAGGAAAACTTTTAATTTCTATTTACCTTTTTCCTCGCTACAGACTGTCTCTAGTAGGTTTCTAAAGGTCATACAGCTCATTTCACAGCAGGGTGAAGGAAGGGGAGTCATTATGTTGAAGGCATTTGGACTAGTATAGCACACAAAAGGAAATGAAGATGAATAGGGTATTTGTGGTGGGTGGTGGATGTCAAAGATTGCTCTGGTAATACCTTGGTGTTATTTTGCTGAAAGCTTCAGTTAAATTTAGACAACAGCAAGCCAAGCTATAAGGAGATATTAAACCAAAGAGGTCCAGAATATGATATTAATGTTGGTTATGTAAAAGATGATGGGGTTCAATTACAGAGTTGGTGCTGTAGCTGACATAATTTTTTTATTTAATAGTTTATAAATATCTTCATAAACTCCTCAGAGTTTCCAAAAGGCAGAAACATTATTTAAGTTTTGTGATAAGTGCAGAAAGCATCAGAGTTTCAACACAAGCCAAGGTCAGGGCATTTCTATTTCACTTTTAGAGAATACCCAGCATAACCATCTTGCAGTGATGAGCCTTGGTGAGAGAACGGAGGCTTTCCCAAATAACATTTGTCCACTTTTTGGAAGCAAAATATTCTAGAAGACTTGCATTGTACTGTGGCTAGACAATAAGTCCTAATTTCAAGCTGGTTTGCTTTTAATAATTCAAATACAGGAGGTTGGTGTAGTAGGGTTAGTAAAACCCATAATGTAAGGTATCATGTCATGGAATTTCTCTCTTCATTTTTCCTTCACCAGTCCAGTTATTTGTTAGAAAAGTGATTTGTGATACACAACCTGATATCCCTAAAAAAAATTTTTGAAATCTTCAGCTAGAGTGACTGAGCAGCTTTTTAACCTCGGAGTCCATTTATAAATTCCCAGACTCTAAAAAAGTTAAAAAACAAAAAAAAAGAACAAACAAGCCAAAAACAAGGCCAGAACTTTATATGTTCTTTTGCTGGTATAGATTGATACAAAAAGTGTCTTTCCCTTTTCTCTAATCCTTAAATTACACAGATATGCACACAGGTTTAATGCTTAGACTACAGTTTCCAAATGGTACCATTTCTTACACAGGGCAAGACCCTCAGAGATGTTAAAAAATAGTTAGAGCTACACAGAAATGCATCTAAGGATCTGTGTCAAGGTGCCTTGAAACACTGAGACCAAAACACCATCTGGTTCTATCAAAAACTAATGTGCTAGACAAGTCAAGCAGTTCTGAAAAATCAGGCCACTTAGTGCTCTATATGTAACATGCTGAGCAACTCCTGCCCTTCAGGATCAAGCTGCTTTTAGAAAACTTAAGTTTGAAAGGCTGGACATAATTAATTTTCTGCTACGATTAGTTTGAGGCCAAACAATAGAATGCAGCCTCAGATCCTGGTTTTACCTGGATACTAAGGACATCCTTGCTTTGAAATGTAATATGCCTGAAGAAAGAGAGTCCCACACTCTTTGCTCCTTATGAGAATTTAAATATTTAATGTGTGAGAATGTAGAATTACATTTTAAATCTATGTACTGAGTGTGGCTATCTAAGCCATTCTTATTACGTATTTCTTTGCTAAATTTGTTCTTCAGAAATCCTTTTGATGATTTATTTCCCATGTCAACAGCCATTACAGGGAACATTACTGAAACATTTCATGTTATTGTTAATTTTTCATTAGGCTTTATTATTTTAAATTGATACACTGTTGCTAAACCTCCCCCCACACTTTGATTAATCAAAGTTCCTAAGGTATTAAAACCACATGGTATAATTTCTGCTGAGTTGTTTGTCAGTGTTTTGTTTACATTTCTCCTTATCCAAGGTCATAAATAATGAAAGTTTCTCTCAGTAGGCATTTGCAGCCTAGTCCTGAAATCCCTGATGTCTGTGGTGAACGACTGTGGAGATCCTAAACCTGATACCACCCAGCCTGTTCCTGTTGAAAGGTTTTGTTTGTACCATGAGCATCTTCAGCATCATTGTCTGTGCCTCTCAGTGGGCCACAGGACTCATGTTTGCACACACCCTCTAGAACAAAGCCGGAGGGACATGGAAACAGTGCTCTGCTGGCAGTCACCTGTCCTTTCATCACACACATCACTTTTCTGAGTTACCCTAATTTTTGTTCCTCCTTGTCCTGCCTACAAAAAAAGACATTTCTTGATACGAAACCAAACACAAATATGGTGATTTTCAGCTATGCTTAATGCTTGTTTGTAGAGCTTTCAAAACAGCCACTGGTGGATACTCATAGCTTTGGCACCTTTACCTGCTTGCCAGAAATAGCTGTTTCCCACCTCTTTGCTGGGGGCCCCAGAAACTGTTCAAACCATAATTCATTTAAACACTTCTAAAAGCTGGAAAAAGTAGGAGAAAGAAAACAATGAATCACCCCCACAGCACCACATCTGAGATCTGCCAGGTATACACAAGACCATAGATATTTGCTATTAGGAGCATTTCCTTGTTGTTACTTAAGGGTTCCTAATGCATACAGCTAAAAAAAAAAACCAGGTTCCCTTTTTCTGGCCAAAAAGTTTTGTGTGAGCTGCTCAGTACCTGCTACAACTGCACTCATCCCTATCATGTTCAGCCAGGCTCGAATAGCTGCACTGATCAATTATTGTAATTTCCTACTGTTCAGGAAGAGTGTTAACTCCAGCTAGCCAAGGTTCAGATGCAGGAGAGCTAGCAACGAGGGACATCCATAATGGTCACCAATAGTATTGCTACTAATGTGTGCACCAAACAGTAAAATGTTTCAAGTTCTTTTGGCATCTGAAACTGATGTCCATCTGAAACTGATGTTGTCATCATATTTACCAATGGGATAAAAAAAAAAAATAACTACCACCCTCTTTTATGGCAATTTTTTCCATCACAGTGCCATACTTGTTGAAGTACCTCACCTTGTGTATTTGTGTCATCCACTCAAGATGCCCACAAAAAAATACAGAAGAAAAAACTCCTCTCAAAGTAAAAATCACTTTCTAAAATGTCTCCTTTGGAGAATCTTAATTTTCACCAGAAAGTTTTCAGTAGCTTAACAAGGTAGGGTTTGTGGTCTGGCTTTTCTTCTCAGCCTTAAGAATTTTTTTTCCTGTGCTTTCACTAATTCAGCTGCAGTCTTATACCATTGGGGAGCACTACTACAATGATGTGAGGATTGTACTAGGGTCCAGCATTCATTATGCCTGGCACAACTGAACTCATCACCGTTAATTAACAACCCAGAGCAATAACCCAGTCCAATCTTTACAGGTCAAACAAACAGCACTCAGCAACAGCAGGGCAGCTCTGTATCAGGTGGTGGTGGTAATCACTTCTTCTTAGGGCCAGGATGCATACTAGACCTGGGGGAGAAAAATAAATAAAAGAGCAAAATATGTTATAGGTGATAACAGAATCATCCCTTTTGCTTCAGTACTGGCTGTAAAAATAACTCCTTTACAAACACTGAGATGCTTGAAAAATGCACTGATTATTAGAGGATGATTTCTAATTACCACGTAGCTGAGTGAAAAGTGTTTCAGATTCCAGCAGCAGAAAGAAAATCTAACACAGGAAAAAAAAAAAAAGACAAAAAGAAATAAGGAATGCAGCTTAGGCAGATGGGTGAATAAACTCCCAGCCACCTCTGGCACAGCACAGCTATGCAGGAGTGCTGTGGCTGTTGCTGTGCACTGATCCCAAGTGGTGTGTTGAAAGTGAAACACAGATGAAAAGGAGAGTGGGGTGGATGGAGAAGAAAAGCAGAGACAAATACCAAAGAACTTAGCTTGGAGGGACAGGAGGGCTTGACTAGAATTTTTCTCTAGCTGTCTGGTTTACTGAATGTAAATGCCTAAAGTTGTTCAAAGGAACTTCCCTCCTTTTCAAAGGATTTTAATGTATCTCACACAGAGCTTAAAATAACACCTTTGAACACAGTTTGTTTTCTCTGTGTGTTTTAGGAATGATTGATGCTGCTTACAGGACTTCATTAACCTCCTCCCTGTTTCTGCTTGTGTTTTGTTCAGTTTTATTATAAATGTTTGGACTTTAAGTAACTTGCTCCAGGTTATTTTGAAATGTTGCTCCCTGCCAATGGCACCTTCATTCTGTTGCCTCCAAGCAGGTTCATTAAAATCTCTGTGGAGTAGCCTGCATTTTATTTGGCATTAACTCTAGCACAGTTCCTGAAACAGCAGTTTCTGATTGATCTTGAAAAGTACTTTGGTTTTGGCTTTCCTGCAAACCCCTCTGGTGCACCTTGTACCTTCTAACAGTGTTCGCCACAGACAGCTTTTCAAACAGTTTAAACCCTTGGAAAGCTATTGCTACTTTAAGCTTTAGTGAGTTTGGGTTTTTTTTTTCCCCCCATTTTTTTCCCTTTAAAATCTGAGGATAGAATGGTATAAAACTCTAGCAAGCAGTCATTGTTTCCTCTGCTAGTCACGTCCTTTTACCGCATCTTTCCCATTCTTATAGTTGTAATGCTTCTTTTCCCTGCAAATAAACATGTTTTGCACTTATTTTCCTTTAAGCTATACCAGTTTTTAGAAATTTAAAAAATCTTGTGTTAATGTCCAACATCTGATTTGTTATAAAAATCAAGGGAAAAAATATCAGTTTACTCTTTTAGACGAAATACACTTCCAATTCCTTTCTCACCCACTCCTCCCCAGACACTGGAAATTTGTTAAAACAACTGCAAGTAAAATCTCTAAATCATTAGTATCTTCTTGTATTTGCAGGGAAATGAGTGTTCATATTTCTATCTGGCATAAGTAAGTCTTAAATTATAGCTATTTTCCAGCAATGAGATGCTTCATCTCTTTTATGGCTTTCTCTCAAGTATGTGAAGTACTGCCTGGTTCTGTATTCCTTCTACTGATGAAGTCAAAGCTATTCAGAAAACCCAATTACTGCTTTGGTAATGTCTTCTCCAAGGCACATGGCATTATTGGAGAACTGCTTCTTTTGTCTGTCCACTCTCATTCTTAATATTAATTACAGCCATATCTAAAATCTCTATTCTGGGCATGAAATCCTGCATGAATGGCTCCTGATCTAAAATTAAGCAGAGGGCAGCAAATAAATATTTGCAGAGTCAGGAAAACAAAGACAATATTGACTGGTTTGGAAGAAAGACATCTCAGTACAATGAAGCTTACAGAGCTTCAACCGTTTAGGGATCTTAAAGTTTATGAAAGCAGCCTTAAAGTGTTTTTGAAGGAGTGTAAGAGGGTGAAAAAGTTTTTAAAAAGGATCTGTGGTTTAGTCTGATCCTCTTCCTCCTCCAGTAGGATGAGTAATGACTGAAGCTTTCAGAGTGAGAATAATGTTCATGTAAACACAGAGGTGCACTTTACCAGAATGTCAGTCTGAAACTACGAGGACTTTCCACTTGAATGGGTGTTTGCCTCTACATGGAAGGGTACTAAAAGTTAGACTTCATTGCTTGCTGCATATGTTTAATATACTATGTTTTTTATCTGTTATGGAATCCACCCTGTCTGCCTCTGTTTTCCACTTAGTAGATGTCCACTTCAAAGAACCCAGATGAAAATATTTTTGTTTGGTCTTCTTGCAATGATTTCCACAGACAAATGGAAGTTGTTGGGAAATAATTTCTGCTGCCCAGGATTTTTCAATGTTCAGTTACAGTGCAGGACTTTTAATATAAGATAGCCTCAAACCAACCTTTATAATAACATTACTCTCCTCTTTTTTTTTTCCTTTGAAGTCACAGTAAAACATTCACCATGTTTTTGCGTAGCAATATGGTATAATATCAGTTTTAAAAAATGTTTGATGTTGCATTTGCAGTGCCTCCTGTTCTGCCACTTTGGAATGGCACTCAGCTTTCAGCAACAAGGGAATTAATTCTCATGTCTCAATGCCCATGTCCATGTACAAATTTTTCAGACTGCCATGTGTTAGTACTCTATTTTGCTTCAGAGTTCTGCATTCTGTAAGTTTTTAAGCTGTGAAACTCAGTACTAATGCTCTCAAAGACCATCTTACTGCTGGTCTCTTTCCTCTTTTCTGTTTCCCTTGCATCTTTCCACTTGACTTGGCTATTTTTGAGCCTCTTTCTCTGAGCATGGATGTGGGATCATACAGAGAAGCATTATGAGCCCCAAACACCCTCAATGAGGTCACTAAGGATCCTGCAGATTGCCATGCAGGGTGTTCCAAGACTGGCTGAGCTCAGCCCCTCATCCCCATGGCTATAAAGTAGTTATGTGCTTCAATTTCACCAGGACTCTGATAGCATTAAGGATTATTGATATTCTCTGAAACCATGTCCTCTCTTAAGACCTTTTTCAGCCTCCTGTCCTTCTCCTTCTTGCCTTATAGCCCTTCCCTTTGCGATTTCCCCGCATGCTCAGCTTCCCTATCAGCTGCACACTGGCTGCTGTTCCCTGGGACTGCACAGCCCCCCTGGGAAGCCACCCCTGTCCCTGCAGAGCACATGTGGGAGCACACTGGCATAGTTTAGGAGTCCTCATGCACATGGAAGAAGACTTGCTTTATCTGACTTTTCTGAGGATGGTTGTTTCAACATTGGATCACTCTTACTCTGCTTCCACATTTCTTTACTTTTCTGTGATGTTGCTTTTGACTAAAAAGCAGCTTTTGTAAGTTCTGAAAGAGCAGAAATATTACAACACAAAGGAAGCTAAGATAACATAATGAATCCTTTCAAAAGTCTTATTTGTGTGGTTAAACAATGAATGTTCAAAGGCTGTCCGTATCAGTGCTATATAACACCATTTATGTTTGTTATTTTTTACCATTTTATAACAGAAACCAAAGGGCATCACCTACTGTATATCTACACATAAATGCACACACCATGCATAGTAATGTAAGCACATATTGTAATATTTAAAAAACTCATACACCTATCAAATGCTGAAAATCCAACCAAGATATGCTTGCAGCTCACAAAAAAAGAGTTTCTATTCCAACTCTCTTTACAGGCTCTTTAGATTGTAACAGAATTATAAATGAAGAAACATCTTTTTTAAATCAATAACTTGATTTAAAGTAGACTAGCAATTGCAACAGAAAACATGGAATAAATTCTTATTCCTCCAATTGCTTGAGTTGCTTCTTATGATAAAAAGACAAACAATGCACATTCACAGAATCACCTTATTTAAAGAGAAGAGTTTTACATATTCAGGCACAACATGCAGAATTAGGAAAGTGCAATAAAGCTAAAAGGAAGTTAAGAAATATTTTTAAATTTGTTTTTGTTTTGTTTTGTGGTGCAGCATGTTCTCCTTTCTGAAAAAGAGCCTTGTTCAGTTGTCTTTACTGTGATACAGTAAAGAACTCCTCTCCATCCCACTTCAGGGGACTACGAGTAGTGACAATTCATTTTCTAGATGAGCAGAGCAATGGAAGGAAACTGGAAGGAAGGTGAAACCCCTCCAGGTTTGGTCTTGGTATAACAGTCTCACCTGGAAAAATATCTGATAAACACAAAAGAAAGCAAAATAACACAATCCTTTTCAAATGTATTCCGTTGGCTGTGATATGCACCTAGCTCTGTAATATCCACTTTGAGCAGATGTTCCAAAAAACCCACTGCTGCTTCAGAATGTCAGCATGTTTTATCCATTCTAGCATATATGTGAACTATGAAAACAGAGCTGAAGATAGTTATGGATTTTTATAGTGCACTATGAATTTTTTGGCAGCAGTAAGACCATTTACACATACTATTGAAATTAGAAAATCTAATTTTTAATCTCTGATGTCTATTTAAATATAGTTAGCACATAAGTAAACAGCTGTGCTTATTATAAGATCCAGAATTTAATAATAATAATAATAAAATAATCTAATTTGAAGTTCATCCTTCCCAAGTGTTCCTCTGAGATGAATTCTCATGGCTCCCAGCAAAGGAAGTGGGACACAGAGGTTCTCAGCTTCACGAATCAGGCCCTATGAGAACAATATGTTTGTTCTTTAGCATTTTTCAGTAATATTTAATACCCAGAAAATGCAGATTCCCAGCTGTTACACATCGTCTCACAGCAATAACACACTGTGGTAGTTAAACCTTACAGTTATTTTTGTAAAAGTGATATTCAATATAGTTGAAAGTTGTCAGTAAATAAATATTTCAGCGTTTGGCTTAACTTGTTTATTGGTACATCTTCTTGGGAACTTAGTAATCAATATTTCAGAAAATTAAGCTAGCAAAAGTGATTGGAAAAGAGTTTCCTATATGTTTGTGCAAGTAACTATGCTACTCTGCTCTGCTTGAGCTGTAATAGGAAATTAGGAGGCAGCCCCAACTTGGGAACAAGCTGAGGGAGCTGCCTGAAGCTGGTGTGATACAATCCCCCATGGCCTGGCCTGAGCTGAGCAAGGCTGGACTGTGATGAGCCCTTGCTTTGCCCCTCTGATTTTCTCCTTTTTTTTTCCCTGTTTGTGTAACCTGCTCTGAGTGCACATGTGTATAGGGTTTTATTTTGTGTTTTTTGTGTTTTTTTTAAATAGTTCCATTCTGAGTGAACACAAAGTGGCAAGAAATTCTATTCCAGCTGGCAGTGCATAGGCACGAATGAGCAGAGTTCCCTTTTTGATTTTTTCCCCTCTCCACACCTGCCAAAGGGACAAAACCCCCAGAGCAGTGACAGATGCAGTTGCCTATCCCCATAAAAGCAAGGAACTCCTAACAGGACAGCTGCTGAGTGCAGAGGATGGGAAGTGCCTGCCAGCCAGGCTTTCCTCAGGCAGCACTCATGGCTGCAGCCAGGCTGAACCAAGCACTCCACCCTGCAGGCTCAGAGGATGCCCTTTGGAGAGCACCTTTCCAAATGATGGTATTGTACAGAATTTAGAGGGAAAGAGTCAGAATCCCATGAAGGTTGGCACTCCATCTGGATCAGGAAAAGTGGATTGCTTAGCAACTAGCACTTACTGTTCTTCTCAATTGTTTCTTTCTGTTGAAAGTATATCTCCAGACAAGTCTGTCTGGATTTTTTTAACCCATGTAAAACGCAAACAAACAAATGAGAAAGACTCCAAAACTTGGAGAAGCCTTGTAACAGAATGCATTTTAATTTTGATGGGCTGATGCCCAAAATCAAGACTACAATCTTGCATTACCCTCATGCACTACCATATGAAAGAGACAGACTTGTCTGTAAGGTCCTACTACCATCTGTATCTGAATACTGGTTCTTCTTGTTGACTGCATGTGATTTTACATCCCCTAAAATAAGTGATGTATTTGAGTCAGGCACTTCCTTCACTTTCTATATAAAACAAGTATTTTTCTTCTATTTGGATTTCTCATATCTACAGTTTTGAAAAGGAAACATAAAGGATGAATGTACACAAGGGTAAATAAACATATATCCATGTATATTTCTGCAAAGCCCTTTATGTGTCCCCATTTATTTGAGAACAGCATATCACTTTGAAAATATTTATTCAGTTCCTTCTCTTGTTGGCTGATCAAGAACCAGCATACATAGTTGGTAAGGTGAAGATTCAACTGTTAAGACTATAAACTAGATAAGAAAACCTACTTTGTGACTCCTGAGCTCGATACAGATCTTTTGCCCCTTGACAACAGTTATTTTGCACAGCTGGCTTGTAGGAATCAGTTGGCTCTTGCACTGTGAATAGGGCTTTTTTTTTTTTTTTTTTTTTTTGCTAGGAAAGCTATTATGGGGAGATAAATTGGTGTAAAATCATAATAGTATAAAATTTTTCTAGAAGCTGTAGGTTATTTTCTACATTTCCAAGGAGTTTATAAATCCTGTTTATTATATAGTGGAAATGTTCACAGATTATTGGAAGCATTTTTCACTTCTCTTGGTAGAGTATAGGGTTAGGATATGCTGTGCATGAGGCACCTGCCTCACACTCTGCAATCTTCTGGAAAATCCCTCATACTTGAGCCTTTATGAAAATGTTTATCTTTAACAGATATTTCATCATATCTGATTAATATTTGAACTGCACTCACTGGAAGTGAACCTGGCTTTTCCCTCAGAGTTTGCAGAGAACCAACAGGAATTAAAGGATCTGACTTGATGATAGGTTCTGGTATTCATTATAAAGAAGATAAAATCATTACTATGTGAGCCCTTTCCACTTCCCCTTCCTTTTTCCCTTCCTCTTCCCCTCTTGGCATTGTCATCTTTTTTTTTACCCCAGCAAAGACATAAAATTAGTTTTGCTCAATGGATTTCTTGTCATGCATGTGCAAAAAGCTTAATTTGCCTCCAATTTAAATTTTTGTTTTCCTCTGGTGACTCATTTTGCTGCATCTGTGTTTATTCTATAACCTGTGGATAAGGCATGTTTTCCTAGCTGGGAGCTGGCTGGGCTTTTGCTGATGTCTGCCATGTGTTGGTTTAGTCTTGCATGCAATTCTCTCTTGATTTCTCTAAAGCTCTCACAGTCAGCATTTTCCCAGGGTGCTCCACACAGGTCTTCTGGGAAACCCTTCAGCTAAAGTTCATCTCCAGGCTTATGTAAGACATCACAGCTTCTTTGTCCTTTGTAAAAAAGTTTATTTCTCTCCTATAAATATGCATACTTCACTAGTCTGATAGGTGATTTATTATTGTAGTTCGCTTCTTGCTTTATAGATTCTGTTTTGATCTCAGTGATTTGATCTGTGTGGGTTTTCCTGCATTTTGCACTTACTCCTTGGTATCGTTCAGTTCTGTATCTTTTCAGTGAGCTGCAGATTGCTTTGTGGATGACAGGAAGAGACTTACACACCAGAAAGGCTAATAACAAGGAAGAGGTCAAGTAACTGTTTTCCAAGATAATCTTCTAGTCAATAGTGGGAGTTTGGGAGTTGCTTTTTATCTGTGAGAGACTAAACTTCATTCTCCAATGAAGTACTTCATCAAGTACCCCTGTTGGTATGTTTGCCTCCTTCTTACAGTATAAATCTTGTCTGTACATTTTATCTGTTCTTATTATTACCATGGAAATGGCCACAGAGGTGCTTGAATATATTTTAGGCTTTCTGTGGTATCTTCTCAGGCCCTCCCTAAGTACCCCCTTGTCTAAGTGCCTGATCTTTTCTGAGAAGGTGGAGCCCTTTTAGAAATTAATGAGAGTTTTACCCAAGCAAGGACTAAAATTAACCCTTTGTCTTGCAGTGACTTATATCAAGTTGCAAATAACTATGTCAGGCTTCATCTTGTTGATGTCTAGATTTGTGGTTTTCCCTGTTGGGTCGCTTTTGGATGGTGATCAGCAGAGTGTTAACATGTGTTATGTTAGGAAGTGTTGTATTTGGGGTGTTTAAGATAAAACAGTTCTTGTATCAAGTACCAAATGACTTATGAGATGTAAAATTCTTTAACTTTTAGCATTTGCTTAGGAACAGCTAGTATGTTTCTGTCCTCTGGGAATACTGCAATGACAGGATTATCCTGAAAATTATTTTGATATAGTTCATGAAAATGAATAAGACTATTTTAAAAAAAATTCTAGCTTTCTTTTATGCGGCAGTTTGTGTGATTCAGAATTTTTTTTCTACTCAGCAGGACATCACACAATGTTACAAACTTAATGTCATGGTAGACTGCTTTACTTACCTTTTCTTACTTAGCACTTGCTACTTTATTAGAGGCTGCTTGTGGCTCTGTCTCTTCCTTTGTTACTGAGGTGCTTCAGCATGAAGTGTTTGTGTGCGTAAATAGCAACTCACTCCATGCTGTTATAACTCAATGGGATGATAGGGATGATGGATTGCTTGCTGAAATGAAATACCAGCTTTATTTATAACCTCCCCTCGAAAGGTTCTGATTAAGATACTTCAGTACAAATCCATTTCTTCAGAGCCTTTACATTCCTCCATTTTAAAACTGCCTTGATACTGCTGTGTGCAATAAGAACTTGTGTCAGTGCTGATGCAAATCTTTGGTTCGAGGGACTGTGTGTATGCATGGACTCCTTAAGCAGGCATGGATCACATAAGTTTTTGGAACAAGAGGAATGCTGTATTCTTCACTGCAGTGTGCATATGAAATGTTATTTGGGGCTCCAAAACACCTCTGGCTCTCCATGGCTGCAGCAGAGTGACTGTGGCTGCAATGCAGCCAGACAGTCCCTGTGGGTTTATGAATGTATCATCCCTTTCCCATGACAACGTGCACAGATCCCATTTCTGCTCTGCATTTGCTACCTCTAACAACTGAATGAGTTCTTAAATGATAGTGACTACTTTAAAATGCCTGCTGTTTAAAATGCCTCCCACCAAATTGCTTGTCTGTCACTGTAAAAAAAATAGCAGTTACTTCAGCTACTACCAAACCCTTTCTTTCCACATACAAAGACTGCTTCTCTCCCAGGCTGCACATTCCTCTACTGTGCACAGATCCAGGCAGGCAGGGTAGTTCAAAAAATGAAAGGAAAAAGGCAATTCTGGTTATTCTTTTCTTTCACATTTTCAATTCAGACTTTCTCATAGGCTTTTGGGATGGAAACAAACAAGATTAAGTGGATTCTACTGCACACAGCACCAAGTCTGAGTATTGCTGATAGGGATATATTCTAAAAAGGGAATCAGCTACTACTGGGTAAGAGACAATATTGTGGCTGAAGTTTACTCTTACCAGCTGATTCTACTGATGAGAAACTCCTGTGTTGAAAGCACGCATAGGATGTAAGAGAGATTTACCATTAACCTAATTTCATTTGGTAATAAAATCTTGAAGACACTGTTAAACTGTGCAATGTGGTAGGACATCATCTGTTGGGCAGAGTCTAAGCAACTGGTATCAAACCTAATTAAATTTTCTGAGTCTTTCTGTAGCTCTTTTTCCTGTCAGTACTATCAGTGATCAGTTTTTCTCAAAGACCTTGACAAGTGAATGATCAGAAAAGATCGCATGTGAACCCCAAGTCCGCTCCTGAAGGTGGTAGAGAGATGGAGTAAAATGCAAACTATTCACATGCTTGGCGTCTAAATCCAGGTTCTGTTTCCTGCCAAAGATAGAGCTACAGCTGTTGGCTTAGCTTGGTAAGTCTAAAGACAAGACAGGTCAAGAACAAAGAAAGTGTCAGTGCCAAACAGTTATCACAAGATAATTTGTTTTACAAAGGTCTCAATATTTTAGCATTTCTATGGCAAGAGAATGAGAGCTATGCTGATTAATTATATTTTATAATATATTCCTTTAAAGGCACTTTCCAGTAGATGATAAAGGATTGGGTCAGATTTGGTTTGTACACTGTATTCTCCCTATTGAAGTAAGGAGACTTGAGGAGTACAAAAAAACCCAAACCTCTAAACTTGAGCCCTAGCGAATTCTCAAATTTCTGTCTACAGGTCATATCCTGGGGTTGTCATAATCTGTAATACAAAGCCTTTCAGGTTTGTACAGCTTGGCCACAGCAGGAAGTTCATAGCCTGAAAGGCAAGAATATTCCCAGTGAGAGTTGTGCAGCTGTGCAGTGAAACTCTCCAGAGTTTACAGAGATGCACTTGCGTGTTGCCACATTTAAATTCCCATATTTTGCTACTGTTCCTGGGATAAACAGAATGATTTTGCAGAGACTGTGCATTAGGAAATTATCCTTTACTTGAAGGGAAAGCAAGCTAGGTTTCTATACAACAGAGTCCCCAAAGAATGACCCAAGAAAGGCAAAGACAAATGCTGCTGGCATGAAAACTCTTGCCTATACAGAGGTGATAGGCTCTTGCCTATACAGAGATGTGAAGACCCTACAAATGTTTGGAAACTGAGAAAAATCTGATACCTGCAATGTGAGATGGCTCCTAGCACAAGAAACTGTGAACTTTTAGATCTGAAGGCGATGAACTATAATTATATGAAAAAGTGCCTTCTTTTCAGCATGAGAAATACTAGGTGCAGTTTTGAAAACACCACAATTTTGGAAAGCAGTTAATTATTAGTAACTATTTTGGGCACAGGTTTGTTCAATGCAGTGAAAAACATTCAGTTTTAACAGCCTGAGGAACCTATATAAGGCAATACTGAAAAATTTCTAGTCTTTAAGTTTCACAGAAATCATGAACTGTTGCATCAGGTTGCTCTAAGTAGCCTTGCCAACAGCTGGAATTCACCTAAACCTTGATTTTGGGATCAACACACCACAATTCCACCCATCCCTCCCCTTAAATTTAAAATAATGCTCTATGGCTGCAGAAGTCCTGGTATTGAAGATAAGATGCAAAACTTTGGTAAGGAAAAATCTCTTATCATTTCTAGGCAGGGAAAATAGCAAGTTTTGATAAATAAGCATTGACTGAGCACATGTTTCTAAGGTTGTGCACTAAACTCTAGAGTTGTAAATTTGAATCTCCAGTGCAGATCAATGCCTACACCCTGTTTCAGAATGGGGCAAATTCAGGTGACGTGTAGCATGTCTTTGAAGCCCTCAGCTAGTTATGTGGTGGGAGCTGCTCCAGAAGCTGCAGGACTTTCATAGAGCCTTGCTATAAAATAATCAAGGTCGGAGTTGAGTAAAGTTGAGCTGAATGCTGATCAGACTGCTGATAACTGCTCAAAGGAAGCATAAGCAGCAGTGGGAAGAGGATGGAGAATGAGAGGGAATATCTGGCCTCCTTTCACCTCTATTTTCTGTGCCTTTTGACTGTAAGCAGCCTTCACATTATTGCATGAATTTCATTAATTTTAATTTTCTTCTTAGGAGGTCAAAACTTTTTTCTACTCCCGATGAAAAGCCTTTCAAGGATGTCATAACTAGATGCTGAATAATCAGGTCATAGGCATTTGTGTGTATGCCTAGAAAACAAATCATGATGTTGAGGTGACTACTGGAAACTGATATTTGGCAGGATTGGGGTAGTTTTGAGCTGTTTCTCTCTACCTGCTTAACTTCAAAAGGTGAGGCTGAGTTAATTTTGGCTTTTTGCAGTGCTGCTGAGGATACAACCGTGGTCCCCACTGAGGTATTATACTGCTGAAAAGATTAGACTTTATAGTCTGTCTGTACTTGTCAGCAACTGATACCTTTAAAGAATTTCTTTGGAAGATGTTGTTTGTGTTGTTTTGACATAATGTCAATTTTATATAGATATTTATATATTTTTTGCATCAACACATCTAAAATCAGCCTCAATAAAGTAGGAGGAAAGCTTTTGACATTTCTTTATAACTCTGAGATAAATTGGGGTATCAGGAATGTATGATAGCTGTAGATGAAACTTTGTTTGTTTTTGATAGCCCCAAGTTAAATTATCTCCATGTACTTGAAATTTAGGGAAATGAGACAAAGTGTTAGACACAATGTAATTTTTCTATCTCACCATTAGGAAAAAAAATTAGAGTAAAAAGAAAATATTGTAA
Organism: Luscinia megarhynchos; assembly: GCA_034336665.1. Classification (NCBI taxonomy): domain Eukaryota; kingdom Metazoa; phylum Chordata; class Aves; order Passeriformes; family Muscicapidae; genus Luscinia; species Luscinia megarhynchos. The sequence goes on along the minus strand of CM067566.1, from coordinate 52,674,450 downwards.
AACTTTCAGTTGCATTTAGGATTAATAGCAAGCAGATGACAATATAACAATTTAAGGGCAGCTGTTTGGATTAGGAGCATATGGTCCTGGCTGAAACCTACTGGACACATCTCTGTCATCAGGAATGGTTAGTATAGATTTTCTGTTTTATTTTTGACTGTTTTATTAGGAAATAGTATAAAATGCCCTTTAACAGGACATGCTATCTGCTTTCAGACGCAATGTCACTTTCTTAGTTTTGTTCATTTGATTTAAGAGAAAAACATTAGTACGCTGGTCCCACAAGAATTTGGTACCAAATATCTGCTCAGACACTTTTCAGTAAATCTGCAGTCATTTGGGAGCTAGAGACAGGATAAAGGTTTGCAAAGAAACTGAGGACACAACAGTACCTCAAGGAGCTGCTGGCAGTAGCGTTGTTTCCCTGATAAGGTACATCTGCCTTCCTTCTGTATCTTTCTACCCCAACTTGGCCTCTCTACATCTTATGAATAAAATGAAGGCTAATGGCCCTCTGATAAAATAAGCTAAAGCCTTATCAGAAGTAGCTGCATGTATTTAAGATAGTCTCCTTACTGTACAGTAACTCTGAGAAACCTTTAGCTGTTGCAGCTTTTTCCAAAGGTGCAGATTTGTTTGTGATGGCTCTGACCATTCTGGTTGTGCATGCTTTTACTTTAGAAAGAATAAATTAGCTGAAAATGTGTTATAATTTACTTTGGCTGTAGCAATATCCTGTTCTTCTCAAAATTTTCAAACAGCATTTCAGCAAGAAATAGATAATTATTAGCAATGGGGTAAATGTGGTATTGGGATGGTGCAGAATGAGTTATTTTCTCATCTTTTAACATTTTTTCCTTTTAAAAAAAAAAGCAATTTTAAGAGCTGGTGACTTTAATTTATTAATTTATCAATATAGAGTATGATGAGGAAGCTCAAAGGAAAATGGCTTCCAGGTTGTTATGTCCTGTCATGCAGTAGAGATAGGTGGTGTGGATTAGCAAGACAAATACTCTATTTTTTAATTTGTCCCCTTTTTAAAAAAAATTGAAGTTACTAAGTGCATATAGCTAATAACATGAAATAATACTCTCTTGGTATTTCCTAGTATGATGAACAGATCCATTTTAATTAGCAGTTGCTGATCCAGCTGAGATGAGACTTTAGCTCAAGCAAATCTAAATCAAGCAGTGCCTGTGATGCTGATGGCCCCTGGCCTGCCTAAACTACTTCTCTCTCTGCTGCTACATGTAGACATACTGTGACAATATCAAGTTGAGGGAATTGCTTGCAATGGATTGCTGAGGAGCCATGAATTGTTTTATATCCAGAGCTCTGTATCTTCTAAAATCAGATTGTTTAGTATGTGGTGAAAGAAATACTTGAGTGGGTCTGTATTCCAGAATATCTATTATTATGAAGTGAAATTTAAAATCAAGGCAGTGTAAGGGACTAATTCTTCCAGAAGCCTGAAGGCATAAGACCAAAAAAAAAAAAAGAGCTTTTCTACTGGGTTCATTAAAACACCGTGGGAGATCAGTATCGGGGAAGTTTAAAATAGAGTGTAATAGAAGCATTACACGAAGTTCCAGAGAAGAAAATAATTTCCACTGCCCTCTGCTGACTGCAGGCAGTGCTGTGGCTCAGCTCAGCCGTGTGTGGCTGTGAGCTGTGCTCAGAGCCCTGCACTGAGCTCTAGGTGCGAGCCACGTTGTAAATGGAGCTGTGGGTGAGTCATACTTGGAGGGCAACGTTTTGCTGCAGGTGCTGCTATAATATCTAAAAGCTTTTCTTTATGCTCACCTGCAATGAGCCATGATATATTGGCAGATGTGAAAAGCTTTTTCAAGTCCATTTTGACTGTCAGGTTACACAGGCTACTTAATTTCAGTGTGCTGTCCTTGCCCCTCCAGTGCTTGAAACTGCCTGAATTTTGGGCTCCTAGAGAGGGATGAAACCCTGAACTCTGAACTATTTTGTGTTGCACAATGTCAGTTTTATCCCAGTCATTGAAGAAAAGATGAAAACTAAATAAAAGCAAAAACCCCAAAACAAAGAAAAAAAATACATAGAGGAAAGATTTGCCCTGTCTTTCCCACAGAAGAGCAAGAAAAAGACTTTAGAGGGCAAATTAGGGTTTTAGTATTACAGCACCTTCAAGCATTCTTTTAACCCCTGATGGTTTTGAGGTCAAAACAGTTTTTGGGGGTTACCTTAGGATAAAGAGGCTGCAACTTTCCTTTATGGTCAATGTTATCATTGAACAGACTTAAGACACAGTGTGAGAGGAACACAGCTCCAGCTTGCTTATGGTACTGTGGATTACTTGGGAGCCTCGATTTACCCATGTAAAGGTAAATCATTTACCTCTAACTGTTTGTAGCCTGGATCTAGCACCAGGTTAGGACAGTGCTAGTGAAGCAGAAGGGTGGGGCTGGTTCAAGTACTACAAATGAGAGCAAGAAAATAGAGTAATTTTGAGAATTATAAGAATTATGTCCCTATATAGTATTTCTAAGAATTGATTATAACCTTTCTAATGTTATTCTAGTATATTTTTCCTTCAACTTCTGCAACATCTCTGTGCTTCAGTATTGCAATATTCTCTCTCAGTTTCTGTAGGTCTTGATGCTCTGACTTAACCTGGAAATGTCAATGTACTAATTTCCTGTATTAGTTTCTCTGAAGCCATTTCTTTGGATGTTGTGTGCAGGCATTGATGTGGCCAAGCATCAAATACCTTCTACACTGTCTAAACATAAAGGAAGGCAGCACTTCAAGGCTAGGCTACTATTACAGGGCAAGAAATTACTCTGGGTCAGTGGATGTATTTCAGTAAATACCACTTGGTTAGATCAGGTCCCAGAGGGAGATTAAAAAGAGCAAGACAATTCCCAGGTAAGTCTTTTATCTCTTCCTGGGCTCAGTGCAATGTGGCTGAATGTTACTTTGTAGGCTTAGGGTAGCTCTAGTGAAACTACTTGTATGAATAATGCGTGGGCATGGTCAGGTCTGAAGACCCTAAGGGTGTGTTAGATATGCTTATATACCATGAAGAAAACAAAATGTGAGGCAGAGTCCCAATTTTGTAAATAAGTATTTTTGTCAAGCTATTGTAATTTGTGGTTATGCTTCCATTCAGACTTCTTCCAGACAAGTTTCCTCTTTCATGTTCAGCATCACAAGTGGTCTTCAGGATTTCTTGGGTGCTGCTGCAGTGCAACCTGTCCTGTTGGCAGCCAGAGCTACCTCTGAATCCTGTGGCTTCCTCTCCTGTAGATTTGAAGTGCTCTTGGCACTCTAACATGAACACGTGGGACCTGCTGCAAGAAAGCATGTGCCCCTGATCTGCTGATCTCAGATGCCTGTACTTGGAAGGCTGTGTGCCTGCACAGTGTGAATGCCCCTGAGGGACAGGACATGGATGGATAGTGCAGATACTTTGTCACACCTGTGGTGTCCAGTATGTTCAGTTTGCTGGCGTAGTTCTGTATGAAATGGTTGTCTGGCCTTTGCATCCTTAAATCAGGTCAGTGCTCACAGTTAAATGTAGCTTGGAGGAAGGCAGCATATGAAAGTCTGTCTTTTTCTTTAGCAAGAGACTTGATAGCAAGAGCTGTGCCAACATTAAAACCTGTACAGTTCTGAATGCTTCCATAGATGGAGCACTTGCAAAATCCCAGTTATCACTAGTTACAGAAGTGACCTGGTAAAGGAAGGTAAGCCCTAAGAATGCTCTTGCCCTATCCCAGGAGGTGACAAAGGCTCTCTGTGGTTGTCTTGTGTGTTGAAAAACCTTTCAGTCAGTTCCAGCATGTTGCATAATGAGATGAATCAACTGTTGCTCTTTCTTGAAAGAAAAGCCCTTCAGAGGAAGGTGCATGGGATTTTACCAAATTTAACTTTGACTACTGGTTTTCTCTTGTACTCATCTGATGCACAATTTTTTCAGAAATCTTGTGATTGTAGAATGAACCCCAAACCATGAGCTGTGACTGCCTATATATTACTGGCTGCTCCTTTGTTTTATTCTGACATCTTTAATTCCTGGAATTTGAACTTTGCAGTACCTTTCAGGATCAATGAGTACAGAGCTGCATTTTAAGGCTGCTGTTTCATTTGGCAATTAGATATTTACAGTGGTAGTAAGGGGGGAATTTTATCCTGCAAGCAGACTTGGTGATTGCCATTGGCTTCTTTGATAAAAAAGATAGCTCAGATATATCTGTCTATTGACTGAGTTAATTAGCTATAAACTGACTTAGAAGTAGACAGTTGATAGTTATTTATTAAATAAGCACAGTTAATTTAGAAGTTATTCATCTTGCAAACAAACTGCCAGCTCTGTAAACAGCTATGGGTACAATTATGATTACATCTTTCTAGCATTCATTTGATCACTGGAAGTAGAGCTAATTTAAACCTTCTTCACAACGCATTTGCAAGGTGTAATTGATTAGTACTTGGTGACAGTTCTGTCAGGCAGGTATAGAAATAGCATGCAGATGATTCAATCTATCCCAATCCTGTAGGACAAGGAGGAATAAAATATATCATCTTTTATTTGACCTGAAGTCAGATCATGTGAGACTGTCTGCTTGTGAAGAGAGTAGAAAGTTATCATTTTCACATTGTCATTTTTCTGAAGAGGACTGCAAATTAACAGCTCAAAGGAGAATTCCTTTCCTAGTAGATTGCTGTAGAGTTTATAAAGCTTAATCAAATTTGAACTATTAGTTTGGTTTTGGACTATGTACATGCTCTTCAGTGAGAACTAACGTTTCTTACTTCTAGTTCTGATGTCTCTAGCAGAGCTATCAAGAGAAGGAGGTTCTCAGCCAGGTATGACATAGATGATAATGATAATGTTGACATAGAGGATTATGATTAAGTTTATTGCTAGTTCAGTACTTTAATACTGCAATGCAGTATCTAAATAACAACACTGTCACTTATTTCAATAGATTATGCTTTAATTAGGGTGTGGTGACTCCTGTTGAGGAGGTGCTTCCCGTTGAAGCATGAGCTTCAGTGAGACCTCCTTGCTGTCTAAATTTCTCAGAGAAGTGATTAGGATCACTCAGTCTCAGATTTGATCAACAGTCCATGTCTAAAGAGTAAAATATAAGAAGGCTTGGCTAGAAATGTACAAATTGATTCTTTGGCCTTGCAGAAAACACAATTACAAAGCAATAAAGCACCTAAGTAGCTTCTTTAGGGTTTTCTCTCCTTATTTGACAGGGCTTGAGTGATTTTACTTGCCCTTCCAAAAGTGAGTTTCCCCTGCTTTCAGCCAGGTATACCCTGGCTTCTTGCTGGGGCAGGGCTGGAGCAGGGCTGGGGCTGGGCTCTTGCTGGGGCAGGGATCCATCCAGAAATTGCTTGCAACCTTTGAAGGCTGTTTTCTTTCTTTTAGTTTCATTTTTATTCTGACTTGTAACTGTAGGGTGCTTGCATGCCCTGAGTCCCTAGATACTGTTAGAGGCTCACTTGCTTATTCAGGATAAGGGAAGCTGCAGTTGCTAGAAGAAAGAACCAGTTTCTTGCTTTTATAATTTGACAGCTATTTTGGGAGCTTGCTGTCCTTTTCTATATTTACTTATGTTGCTACTTGCTGCCAAAGCTGTTTGTTTTCTAGTTTGTCTTTATTATCCATGTCTGTACTATACTCTACTTGCAGATATTTGGTATGCAGAAAGGCAGGGGCGTGTATTGAAACAAAAACCTATGGGCAAATTGTTGATTTAGAGCCCTTTCTTGGCAGTCAGAAAAGATATTGAGGGATAATCATGTCACAGATTTGGAAATAATGCCTTAACAGTTATTAAGAAATATATAACAGCATCCTGCTCTTTCTGGCTCTTGAAGAGAAATTGAGCTTGCTCTCCAATTTCCTGAATTGAGAGTACTAGAAACTCACCTTTAACATAAGGAAACCACTCTTGGCATTAGTAGAACCAGCACCTGTTTGAGAGCAAAAAGCTGATCAGGTCCTTGTGAACAGCTGTGTGCCTTGGCTCCTGGGAGGATTTGGAGCTGGCACAGGTCAAATTTCGGCACAGTGTTAGACCAGCTCAGGATTTGGTGGCCAGGAGGAAGGGAAGCAGTCCACAGACATTGTTAGCACTGGTTTGAAGTCCTTGCCCCATTCTGTAGAGATTTTTGATGTTCCCCATACATAGTGTGGGAAACATTGGGGTTTGATTTCCTCTTGAGAGGTCAAACTGCTAAAAGCTCAGACATTCTGTATCTAATCTGTCCTAATGCAAGGCTCTTTATGTGACAGTCTAAATAAACCAGAGCAGCTACTCAGCAAATGCTCTTCATTTTGTAAATCAGTTAACAACCTCTGTGTCAGGAAAATTAAAGCCAGATCTGTTGCATCCAACCCTGTTCTGACCTATCAGATCATATCACCTGGCTTTTCCTCCTGTGGGTAAATAATGATAATCTAGTGCTGTCCCTAGTTCAGGACTATAATGAAGGTCTTCTGTAGGCAGCTTATCTATTGTTTAGAGCCCCACCAATACACTGGGGTGAATCTGGAGTCTCAATGAGAGGGGTGTGACATTTATCAGAACACTAATTAGTCAGCGCTGTTTGTGTGGGAAGAATGTAGTATTACAAAGAGCAGATATCCTTATTTTTATCCTGGTGTGCTGTTAAAACTATAAGTGCTAAATCTGAAGTGTGGTGTCTAATACATGTGTACTTCTACACAAGGCTTTTGTTTTGATCGACTCCTCCTGCTATAAAATTCAGAAGTGTTTAAACAGAATGATTCCTCCATGGAAATCAGCTCTACTTTGTCATCACATGAGGAGATTAAAGGTTTTTTTTTTTTTTTCTCTTCAGTAGCAAAGTTATAGTGCTGCACAGCTGTTTCTTAAGATCTTCAGGAAGTCAAAGATGTCCATGGAGAAAAAATAACTGCTTCAAATCAGGTCTCACAGTCTTTCTTTTGGTTAGGATTTTTGGAGAGACTTTTTGGGCAATGTTACCATTGCCTTCACCATATACAGAAGCCTTGGGAATGCAAAGCAAGAGCTTTGTGTAGGGTAGTCCCCTCCATAATTCCCTTAAACAAACAAACAAACAAAAATCTATGCTTTGGTTTGTTTGTTTTCAGTGGAGCCTGCAGGTAAGTGTGGATTCCCAGCATTATCTGCAGCTTATTCATGTCAGACTGCTGTGTACCAGTGCATGAGGCAGACTCTGTCACTCATTTGGGTGTGCTGTAAAATGACACATCTGAATTGTTTCTATGAATTCTTTATATGATGTTATTTAGAATAAAAATGAGCCCCTTTCATTGTATGTAGAAGAAGCATTTTAGCATAAGCCATTTTCCTTGTAAACTCACACTTGGCTCTGTTGCATTAAAAAAGATCCACAGATGAACTGCTGACTGTGTTCTTCAGACTTATGTGTATTTTTTTAAGGGCTGGTTGCATTTTTTCCTGCCATAATGAAGACAGACTTCTATAGGTACATTGCTGTCAGAAAGTATATGCTGTGGTTAGGTAAGTAACTTTTTTAGGCATTGCCTTTAGGGGAAGAAAAAAATAAAAATTTCTTAAAGGTCACTTTGTAAACCAATAGTTTGTGTCAAATAATTCTGCAGTTCTGGACACTCTCTAGTGGTCACCTGTAATTGAACATAGCAAGAAAAATGTCATATCTTGTCTTTTTGTCACTTGTTCTTTATCTTTCTGAGGTACTAACTTCAGTACTCCCCCAACCCCCACTGGTTTTTGCATTTCAGTAGTTCTGTTTCAGTGTATCTTGTGAAAATATATTGCAAATGACCCTATAAGTATGTTTTTCTCCACAGCAGAGAAATTTATCAAAATTTGTGTTTTGCCCCAATAAGAAAATTTTAGAATAGTGTTACATTTCTATTTTACAACATTTTTTATTAAAAGGAATGAAATGTGAAACTTCATTCTGACAAATGTTCTCTCTGCTGTTGGTCCATGGCATAAGTGCAGTGCCAAATTAGTTGTGTATTTGTGCTCAATTCCCTCACTTGTATTGTGATTATAATTATAAAGGAAGTGTTTGGTTGATTTCAAGAAGAGTTTGGGGTGCATGATTCTGTCTTTATCCCAGCAAAACACGGTTGAACTGCAGAGACATCTTTGCTAGCAGCTGCTTTAAGGGTGTGAAATTTTGTTTGAGTGTTCATCTTAAATGATGATTACCACAAATATGTATTTTTACTGCTAGTGATCATCTAGTCTGTCTGGACTTCCTTTTCCATGGGGCTTTAATATATTAAGTGCTTAGCTTTGGTTTTATTAACTGGCTGTCTTTAGCATATGTATGAGGAAATTCACAAGATTGGTTGAAGCAAAAGCTTTTAGAAAAGTTTTGAGGTAATATTAAATTACCTGTAGAAATTAATTTTTTGAGAATTCTGATGAAACACTTGCTAAACAGCACATCCACTCTTGCCTGAAACCTATTAAACTTTACAGGCACGTGTTTTGCAATTACTACATTTCACAGCATCCTAGAAATAAAAATATGTATGGACTTATACTCTTGTAGCATGCAGTTATAATGTATCCCATGGCAAAACACAAGACAAGATGCTAAACATCTAAATGCTGTTGTTGGATATGTGCACATATGGTGTCCAGCACTGACTACCTCTTTTGCAGCTGGGCTGAAATTGCTGGCTGCATTTCCAGTTGGACACATCAGTAAAGAAAATTAGTGTGCAGGATACATGCTTATGACAATATTTGCTTTTGGCTATGCTGACAATAGGTAGCCAGTGAGACTTATTAATATTGTTTTCAGCCCTTATCTCAAACTGGGAGCTAGTGCCATCTTGCCTTCAGCCTCTCAAGTGCTCATTCAATCACCCTCATCTGACTGCTTAGCTTATAGCTGTATTTTGTGCTCGGCCTGACTATGTGCAACTGCAGCTTCATCGTCTGCAGCAGCAGCAAATAAGTGGGATCCTTGGAAGAATGATAGGCAAATGAATCTCTCTGACAGTACATCAATTAACTTAGTAATGTATTACAATTGCCATCAGTGAAGAATACAAGCTGGAGCAACCTTGAGCATATCAGAGCTCTGCAGGATCCTGGCCTTGCCAGTGCAGCACTGCTAGAGGGTGAAAACAGCCAAATAATGCTTGCAGAATTAAGAAGTAACATTTTTGAGTTTTACTGGTGGGTTCAGTACAGCACAACTGCTCCTCTTCTCCTTTTGCATGCAGAGTTTGAGGAGCACCCTCCACCACAGCTTGCTCCTCATACTGGTAATTAATGGGAAAAGAGTTTGTGGAATACCACTGCAATTGTGTGGCACCACCAAGCTGGTGCTGGAGCTGCTGGATCCACGCTGGTTAATTAGGGCTCTACAGACTTCCAAAGCAGCCTGGTAGAACACCACAGCTTCAGTTTGCTGCTTCTACCCTTTGCTTTAGCCAGAGAAATTAGGAGCAGGTAGGCTGGGCACAGGTGGGGCTCAGTCTTTTCTCCCAGGTAACAAGTGATGGGATGGAAAGGAGAGGGACTCAAGTTGCACCAGAGGAGGTTTAGACTGGATATTTAGGAAAAAATTATTTACATAATTGATCATCAAACACTGGAGCAGGCTGCCCAAGGAAGGGGTGGAATCACTGTCTCTGGAAGTGCTCTAAATATGTGTAGATGTGGTATGTAGAGATATGGATTAGTGATGGACTTGGGTTAATGGTTGGGCTTGATCCTAAAGTCTTTTCCAACCTAAATGATTCCATGAAGTGTGTTAAGCCTTGTAGGCATTATTCCAGAGGCATGACTGGTCACTCAAGAGCTGCAAAGAGAATGTTGCAAACAGAAATATGTGTTTCTTTTTATCTTTCTTCCCCAGAATGTGCACAGAGCAAGCACCTCAAATTTTTGCTACTGTGCATGTAGTACCTGGCATGGTACTTGCATTTGGAGGACTTAGTTACAACTTCATAGAGAGAAGAACATCCATGAAGACCTAGTTTAGTTTTCACCTACCCCAAGATGATCTGGTAAAATCTTCTCTGAGAAAGGCCCTCATACCAGGGATATTTCTTTGGATTGCAACGTACAGGACTTCTGGAGGGAAGGTGATCCTTTAAAGCTGATGCAATTAATTCTAAGCTCTTAAAGGAAGTCCTTGATGGATTTCCTGATTAAAAAGCTTATTGTCCTGTGTCATCTTCAAAGAAATGTATCAAAAGTCAGGTATTTGAATGTATGAAGATGCAAGAATACTAATTCTATGTGTTAACTTTTTCTCCACATTCCCATGTGCATCCCAAAGGTAGGACAGCTTTTGCAAGAAGGAGAAAAAGAGGACATGACTGAGTAGTGACTGTCTGGATCATAATACAAACTTAAAGAGGGCAGGATTAAGATGGAACTTATTGTACTGCTCAATTTTATAATTTAATGTACTTTTGTTACAGCTGCCTTGGCTTCAATTTCTTTAGGAAAGATGATAGTAAAGATTATCACTTTCTTCAACTCCTAAAATAGAAATTGATATCTTTTGCATGGTGGCATTTTCAGTTTTTCCCTTTGCCTTCATTTTCTGAATGCAGTGAGAATAGGCAACATGAGAGAATTATTTAATGTTTTTCTTTTTACCTTCTTAAATAATTTTTGAGAAATGTGGCTTTCTTAGATTTATAAACTGTTATAATATTCATTGGTAAAGGAAAAATATACTTTTTTTAGCTCTGTTTCTTCAGAGTGACAAGGCACATCTGTTTTGTAAAAGTTTGTTTATTGTTTAGTTACCTGCATGAAACTAGAGGATTTAAAATTTTTCCACCATAATTATAATCTTTGGCTTGCTGATAGTTTCAAATATAAAGAACTTGGCATATGGCTATTCTATTTTAAAACAGTAGTCTTCAGGAACAAATATAATCTCCTAAATAATTATTAAGCCTTGGTTGTTTTCTGTTTTGGCTTAGCTAAACTACTCTTTTTTTTTTTTTTTTTTTTTTTTTTTTTTTTTTTTTGGTAGAGTGTTTTTGGTGAAAATGAGACATTTATGTTCACAAATGTCACTTCCTATGAAAATTGTCCATACAGTTCAACAGGGTCTATGGATCACTGCAAGGCAATCAGGCAACAATGGGATATTTCATTATGCCCTTATCAAAGAAAGTGCTATGTAATGGGATTGTCAGTGATTTTTTTTTCAAGTAGGGTGTGCCAGTTTCCAGTTATAACTCTCTTCCTAGCTAATAATATTTCTTCAGTCTCATTAAGGTATGTTATGCAAGTATCAATTGAGAGCTATCATTTAGTTCTTCTGCAAGTAATAAAAGCAAAGAACTGAGGAAGGAGACCAAGCTCGTTTGACAGTTCAAGCTTTCATAAACACTTCCAACAGAGCTTGGAAAATAAAGGATAGAGTTTAAACTTCATTCAGCCTCCTACACTGCTGTCCTTATTCCTGTTTCGCCTCTGGTGGTAACTTTACATCCAGGCTTTCAGGACACAATTTTTCTTTGCTTTTTAAGGACTCAGTCTTCTTGTAGGAAACAAATATCTGTAATTATTCAGCAATAAAGGTTTAAAATATGTTTTTACAGCTCTCTGAAAATACAACAGTTTTGTGCATGGTGAATTGCTGCTGTCTATCTAACAGACCTATAAGGAACACTATTACCATTTTATTATATTAATATTGCTAATAATAGTTACACTATATAACATTCATCTCTCTTTTATTTTTTTTAATTTAGAATTTATTGAAAATCATATTCTGATGTTCTTTCTGCTGTTGGGTAGAAATTTTCTCAGCAAATACCAACTCAGGCTACTGGTGAAGCAAGTGTTGTTCAGCATGATTAAGGATATTGGAATTACTCTAAATTGTTAACCTTGCACAAATACTATCGTATTTGAAGTTCTTGTTTTCTGGAAAAGGGAGGGAATTGATCTCTTAAATTGAGTTAGAAATATAGCATTAATAAATTGAGGTTTATACACTGAACCACCTCCAATGCAATTTTTTGGTACAGGTTATAAGGCATAAGGGACATTTTCTCTCTGTATTTCAACAGAAATTCAGTAGTCTAATAGATGTGTGAGGGATTTAAATTAGTTCAGACTTACACTTCTGTGATTTAAATGTTCACATATAGCAATCAAGGCGTAGCCTTTTTCCCTGAGTTACTGCACTAAAATATTTGCAATAACACCATAGCTTCATGAATTTATGGTTGAATTGTCAAGTAGAATATGTTTTTGTCTAGTCTTTATTGGGATGCTTAGTTGGAACATCCACAATGGCAGTGACGGTTTGGGGTCCACCCCCTCCACCCCCGATCCTTTATAGTTCAGGCTGTGCCTAATTGAATTCACATTTGTATTTAGGTTGAGTAGAAATGAGGGGTTGTATCTGTATGCAAAATATGGGCTGACAGCAATTGCTGCCCTGGGTGCCTCTAGATGTCAGTGATTTGGTGGTGAAGGTGATTACCTGCTATTAGCCACAACAATGGGTTTCTGGGCACAACAGCATCAAACCAGGCAAAAACCTACAATGCCATAGAATCAGCAATGGCAAGACCTAGGCAGGAGAAGGAAAAGAAGAGATTTGCTGCTGAACTTAAAAGGCAGCTCTTATACCTCTCCTCCTTTAAGCTTAAGGGAACGAAAAAGAAAGCAACGGTGGGTGGAACAGCGAACCACAGACAGTTTCAGACAGTCTGTTCAGACTGAGGAAAAATATCTTGAGGCAAAATATTAGATTTTGTGCCACAGGTTAGGCAAATATATATGGAGATGGTTTAGCTGTGCAGGGCAGTGTGCTGCTTTTACCACCACAACTACAGCAGCTGATAAAGTTGCCTTCTTCAGAAGTGAAGGCACTTCTGAGAAAATGTGGAGTTATTCACTTCCCTGAAATGCCTGTTTACTCAGGAAAAGTTGCCTGATACTAAATGGACTTTTACTCTCTGGCACATTCATTAAGCCATTGAATGTTGGTTGTGATTGTGGAGCAGGGCCATGCCTTATATCACATAAACAAGCTGTAACTACTGTAACGTGAAAAGGATGTTGTGACTGTGGCTAATATTAGGCACAGCATTGCAATCCTACACTAATAGAATGCCTAATGATAATAATAATGATAATAATATGTCTCATTCCATGTGTTGTGTTTAGATTCAGCTGGAGGCAGTGACATGTTGGAGCTAAGGAAAACATGGGAAAAAATAGATTGCAATCTTAAAACTTGCAAATACTTTCTGAACAAAAGATTAAGGAGGCAAAAATCTAAAGGAGGATGGCAATCCATAGAAGGTCATGCTCTGAAGGATGAAGAAAATGGGGCTGTCCCATCTATCTGGTAAAGGTCAAATGAGTGGCTGACCAAGAACATTCTTTTTGCTCTTATGCACATACTGAGTGCTGGTACCTAAAGGCAATGGGTTTTCATTCAGCACACTTGTATGAAAAGATCTCAGACAAAATTGGGCTTTTATGATTGGTCTTTTGGGTGATTTTACAGTATCTGAGTCAATTTACTTCATAAGTGTCACAGAACCTGAGTTGCACACACACCTATAGGACACGAGTTGTTTACAGAAAATCCATTTCAGCTCATATGGTGTGGTAGAAGATGAATAGAGGCTTCCTGACACTCAAATTAAGGGAACAAAATGGAAATTGAGCATGAAAAGTGTTTAACAGTGCAGCAAAAGATAGGATTGCTAAAGAAAATAAATCTATTTTGTTACGAAATTGCAGCTTAGAATTGTAAGGTTTAAAACTGGTCACAGCTCTCTAATTATATCCTATTGTCCCTAATGCATGAATGAAAATGGAAAGAATGAGCATAATGCTTTGATCTGAAACAGTTGGTTTAAAGTAGTGTTCAGATGAATGAAAGCAACCACAATACATAGTTACTCTTTGTCATCATTTTAATTCATTATTTATATAGTCCATTATAAATTTATATAATCTACAGAGAATATTAGAGTGACTTCTTTATCAGTTGGCAATAAAAACACAGTGCATAAACAGTACACAGGTTTTTGGAGGGGGAATTACATTAGTAGGCATTTTTGGATCTTGATTAATTTTGCTCTGTTGAGGGCTATTGAACTTTGTTTCAAGCCACAACACTGATTTTTAATGTTTTTTTTTTTTGTCCCTGAATTTTTCAATCAAAAATTTTGTCCCCAGCTTTTAATGGAATTCATTCATTAATACTTAACCTAGATACATGGTAGTAAATCTTAAAGTAAGAATTCTTCATATATTATTGAAAAAAATGATAAAGTTAAGCGGATCAGAGTAAGATGAGATGAAAATTGGAGAAGATTAGGTATGTAGCACTTGATCTGCAACTATTTGTGTTATCTGCACTTATTTTTCTATTTTATCCTATTGTGCTATTTTCCTGGACACACTCACAATGATATAAAGCTTCATGGCTATTTCTTCAAAATGACAAACCCTTTCACTTTCAGGTCAAAACATTGATTTTCTTTTCATGTGTGTATAATTGTTTTTATCCAACAGTAGGTTTGAAAATGTTTTCCAAGAAGCTATTTTATTATTGAGGGCTGCACATTACCAGCATATGGAGAAATCTTTTTTTACTCTTCCAAAATAGAAGATGCAGACTGAACTCCAGGGGAGGAAAAGCTCAAAATCTCAAGAGATTAATGGAAAAATATCTTATCCCCATGTGAACAGATAGCGGAAAAAAAATAAAAGAGAGAGAAAACTGAATCACAAAGGAAAAGCTCTCTAAGATCAATGAGTCTAACCATTAATACAGCACTGCCAAGTCCACCCCAAAGCCATGTGAGTACATGCCACATCTACACATCTTATTAATACCTCCAGGGATGGTGACTCCACCATTTGCTTGGGCAGCCTGTGGAAGGGGTTGCTTGCAAACCCCTTTGGTAATGAGATTCTTCCTAATGCCTAATCTAAACCTTACCTGGCATAACTTGAGGCCATTTCCTTCCCTGATACTTGTGAGAAGTGACCAACCCAAGTGACTCCACCAGGCTACAGCCTCTTTTCAGGCAGATGTAGAGAGTGGTAATGTCACCCCTGTGCATCTTCTCCAGACTAAACAAGCCCAGTTCCCTCATATGGAACTCCTGATATGACATGTGCTCAGCCCCTTCCCCAGCTCCAGTGTCCTTTTTGGGCACTCAAAAACATGACACTAACCAAAAGGAAGAGCAAATTCCCCTCAGATCTCCACTGTTAGAAAACTGGCAGAGAGAAGTGCTTAGGTGAGTCCTTCAATGCAGGCAGCCTTAAGGATAAGGAGGGGGATACTGATTGCAGTAAGAGTTAAGATCCCAGAGCAGAATGCAAAGGTTCAGTGTCAGATACACTGTCTGCTAGTAAATTAGTATCCTGTTTCTTTGCTGTGATGTAAAGGAACGATCACAAAGATTGATTAAAGTCCAAGCCAGTTTTACCAGTTCTGGGAACACAAGTGAAAAGATTTCTTTTTGAACAGATACTGTTGACTTGCTTGACTTGGACCGATTATGTCAAGTAAAACTGTGTTATACCACGTGTGTTTCATCCCAGTTTTTTCTGTGACCTAGAAATACTTTGCTTACAAGGAACTTTGACTTTGAAGAATAGAACTTATAATATGAGAAGAGGAAGTGCAATGTAGAGCAAGTCACAGATCCATTGAGACTGAAACCTCGATAACTGCAAGAAGAGAAAAAGTACTTTGATACTCATATGAAGCCTTGTAATTGAAACACTGGCTCACTTGAGTTACTGCTTCTATAAATTGCAGTGCACAATATGAAGTGACAATTTCCTCACAAGAAATAGGCAAGACCTTGGCCCTTTAACAAGACGCATTCAAAATAACAAAGTGTTGTTCTATTACCTTCAAAAATATTTGCAATTTAAGATGTACCAATTAATAAATCCAAAATATCTTAATTTGGTGTTCTAAGTATGAGAAACCAACTTTTGTCAGTCTGATGACTTAATTAAAAATTATAAATTACTTATCCCATGTTTGTTTTTATAACTGAGCAAAAGAGACAATTATCAAGGCTGCAAAAATAATATCTTGAACAGATTAGTTATTTATTTTTTTCAGAAGAGCTGCACAAGCTTTTAAAAGCTTGATGTGCAAATGCTTTGGCAGGATTTTGCCCATCTCTGAAAATGAGCTTGAATCCTGCACTATAAATGTTCCTTAGCTGTCCTTGCAGACACATCATCCTTCTCCTTGAGCAACCTTAATCACAACTTGTTATGATAGTATACAACATTCCTCCATGCTATATTATAGGAAATTATCAAATGAAGCCTTCACTAACTGGGACTTGCTACTCCACTTTGTAGTGCTCTTTCTTCAGTAAATTGAGTCCTCTCACCCCCTTCACCCTGTTCACAAAGGACATTTGTAAACATTACAGAATAGAAAACAATTAGAAACCATAGAAAAATGTATATGTCAATGGCTCTTCAAATAATTAAATCATTGGAAGAAATACACTCTGCTGATCGATCTAATAGAGGTTTTATCCTAGTGATTCTCGTGCAATAGGAACCCTGTAGCCTAGAAAAATTACAAGATGATTAAGCTCATGCATGTGTTGTGAAAGTAAGGCTGAGGTCTGTGGTAAGCTGGTCACTATCTGCTGTAACAGAAATAGGAGGGCCTTTCCAGTGAAGCAGGCAATTATTTATGAGTATGTCAGGGTACCCACCATCAGAAATGACTGTTACTTTAATTAATAATTTAAGTAACTTGATTTCTGAACTGGCAGGTTTTTGTTCTTTGCAAGTATTCATTTTTTTTCATCAATATCATCTCCAGCTACTGAATGCAAGAGAATTTCAAGTCTTTGTAACTTCAGGCAGTGTGGGTTATAAGAACACTCCTTTTGGCCTTCAGTGCTGAACAGTGAGCACAGGAGAACACCCAAATACTACTATTTGTACTTCAGTAGCATGCCAAAATCTCATTGATGAGCTTGAGACTGCCCCTCTAAGATAATAATTTATAGGGCCCACAGTGGTGGAGGAGGAAGCAGCATTGTCCTGCCTGTCCTCAGACTGCTCTCAGGTATTGAGGTGCTCTTAGACAAAGCTGCAGCTGAGCACCTTGGGTGGAGCAGCCACACCAGTGTCCCTCCCAGCAGCTGGAGCCACAGCAGTAAGTTCAGGGAAGCTTGTAAAGTCTGGCCAATGTAATTCCAAATAGGAATGAAACTAAGTGTTAGTCTAGCTAGTTAATTTCTGACTTTAGAGGCATGCCCTGGGATCCTAACACTGATCTTCTCCACCTGACTGCTCTGAAGCATTTAATAATGCTGCAAAGGTAAATGGGATTTTCAATGGTCTGCTTTTTTATCTTCAGGCAACAGACAGAATGTGATAGTTTAAGGATCAGCTGGAATGCCATTGTATCTTCACTGCTCAGTTGGTGAAACTCAGGTTTTTCTTCTTCTATCTCCCTAAATTAAGTAATATAAAAATGGCTGGAACATATACTTTATTCATGATATCCTAAGGCCTCAACTGCTTCTCATACTTTCTTTTACCTTCTGTATTTTTCTTTCTTAATGGTTATGTAAGAGTTGTATTAAAGCTAATTTGCCTCATTGATAGAATAGTTAACAATAAAAAGTTTTCCATCCCTTATACAAATGAGTTTTGTCTTTTTTAAATCTAATTTTTTTATCTATCATGAGCTGCTTTCACAATATGTACTTTTGTTCAAGTCTCAAAACCATGGGCTTTCAAATGACTGCATTAGTAATCTAGTCTAAATTGAATCCATGTGTGTTGTTGAAGCCCCATGATACAGAAGAGATGCCAAGAACCTGCAAACAGTTTCATTTTATTAATGTAATATTGCAAAAGTAGTTCAATGACTGAGATGGGAAAAATAATTTCAAACCAGAAAATATTAGATTCAAAAAACTTTTCTAGTTTTTCTGCAGTGTTCACTTGGAACTTGTTCTCTCTGCCAAATGTGATTTTTGGTAATAGGCTACATTAAAATGTTACTTCTCCCAGACTCCAAAACACAAGAAGGGAATGGTTAAAAAATTTCTTGCATTTGAAGCACCAATTCCTCACATAGAAGATTTGGCTGCCTTGCTGATGTTGCAAATAAAGAAAGCAAATCATGTCTGTCTAGCACCTATGGTTTTATAAAAATGGAACTGAATTTTTTCTTTAGTGTTAGTTTATGATTTTCACAGACCACTTGATTACCATGCAAAGGGCTACAGAAAAACTGGTTGTCACTGATTTTACCTAAGTTTGCTGCAAAGTGACATTGAGAGACAGCTGCTGTTGGTAGAAATTCTTGTTTTCTAATGCTCTGTCCCCAAACCAGGAGCACTTCCTTTTGTTTTGTAAGAAGTATTTGTCTGAATGGAAAAGTATTTATTCTGTACAAACTTGATTATAAATCATCTTCATGGAAAAGGAGGAGGAAAATTGAACTACTTTTGCATTCTGGGATAGAAAATAGAATATTAATATGTCAGTTCACATACTTTTTCTATGTGGTTATTCACTTTTTCTCCCACAACAGATATTTAATTCTATTTGAAGTGCCTTTGTTGTACCTTTCCTTCATGATAGCAGGAATGTGAGTCAATAAACAGAGACTAATAAAGACATAGTAATCATTAGAGAGATTACAACATTGGAGCACATTTCTCTGAGCTGAAATCAAGTATGCCAGTAGTATAAATGTCTTTCTACCAGGATAAACTGCTATCCAAGGTCACAGTTTCAAAGAAAATTATTAGTTCATAATGAGACAGTTGATATTTGGAGGTTTTAGTTGTTCGGTGGTTAAACCTTTGTTTCCTTTGTTAAACTGCCCAGGGTTGTATTTGTCAACAAGAGAGAGATTGCTAGAAAAATTGTTTTATTGAAGTGGTAAATTTCCAAGTGTTCAGCAGAAGAGCTTGTTTTTAAATATCTAGACTTCTGCACCTTAGAATTTGCTGAAAGAATGAACCCCACAATAGCCACTGACCTGCCAGCAGCTGTATGTGAGGCCTTTACTGCCTGGTCGTGATCTGAGCATTTAATGTGACCTTTCCACAGTGGAGTATATGGAATTTCTAAGTGGATAATACTGTCTCTTTGCTTGCAGCACTTTACAGTGCTTCAGTTTTATTTAGCTTACTGTGTTTAGTATCATGGGAACTGTAGATAGATACAGCAGCTTCTTAGGCTTATCAAGAAGAGATATCTGAAAAGTGGTGGAATTAGGTGACCCACGAAGGCAATTAGACCTTTCTGTAGAAAAATAACTGTAATTTATGGTGCAAAGTAAAGAAAAATTACTTTTTTTCTTCACTTTAAGTTTACAGAGTGTGTTTTTATTAATCTTCCTACAAAGGAATTTAAAAAGGCATGTGTCTGTGAGCAAAAACCAAAATGGGCTAGCTGCACTTTGAATGGATTCAAAGAGAAAATGAGTCTTAATTGGAGTTTGGAACTATTAATATAGGACTGTGTCTTTTCCTGTTTGGTGGGGGTGGTTTTTTGTATATGTAGATTTTTTTTTGTTTGTTGCTTTATTTTTTCCCCCCTTCATTTCCTAGGAAACAAGCCCAGAACTCAGGCAGACTTAACTTAAAAGCAAAACATAAAGTGCCTGATATGGTATAGAATGTGACATTTTAGTTAATGCAAACTAAATAAAACCTTTCTTCAGTGCTCAGATGTGTAGATTAAATTTAAAGGGGAGATCAAACCTAAGGACATCTTAGACTTCGATTTGAATAGTATCTTAGTAACTGTTTGCACACTTTTACTCTCAATTTTAATCACATAAGGACAGGACTAATGGATTCATGTCAAGACCAATTATTAAGTGCTTGATTTGTATAACTAGATATTCCTTGAAGGTGAAACTTGCTGTGTGCATTAATACTGAAAGCAAAGCAAAACTATATTCTGGTACCATGCAACAGTGCTCTTTTGCTCCTGGGCAGAACTGAAGATGAAACTTGCATTATTTTTTGGCATTTATGTAAGTGGCATTTCACTTTGAGGGCCTGATCCAGCTTCAGTAATCCATTGATTGTAGCTGAGTGAAGACCCTTGGTCAGGCACAAGAGGCATGACACTGATTATGTAGATGATTATGATTAGATTTATTGCTAATACAGTGCCTAAACATTGCCAGTGCAGTACATAACATTATCAGGTCTAAAGGGCTATAATATAAGGCAGGTCTGGCTGGAAATATGCAGGTTTACAGCCTTTGGCCGGGCAATGCACAATTGCAAAGCAACAAATCACCTATGGAGCTACATTAGGATCTTATCTAAGTGGCCAGATCTTCGTGCTTTTCCTCACTTATCCAGAAGAGAGTGTTCCCTGTCTTCAGGGTGGACCTAGCCTGAAGGCAGCCCTGCCAGAGGGAGCAATCCACAGGGAAGCTGCCTGCAGCCTCAGGAGAAGAGTGTGCCCCACTGGTCCAATGTGCAGCAGCATTTTACACCGTTTTGCAGGCTGAAGTGCACCAAAGCCAATTGAAATCCCCCCAGCTCCTCATCTCTGGGGTGCATTAATTATGTGAGCATCCAGACAGTTCCTCCTGCAGATCCCACCTATCTTTTGTCTTAGTTGAAGTCACATTGACATGAGCTCCACTGAGAACAGGAGCTGTGCCAGAGTGGTGTTCCTTGACAACTGTGGGAGTTGGATAGACGTACTCTTTCAGCAGCATACTGTGAAAACCTGTCAGACCATCATATTCCCAGATAAGTGGCTTCTCAGAAATTTCAGGAATGTAATTAAAATTTACTTAGCATTTGTAAAACTTGGTTCAAGAAAGTATGTTTCATTTGCAGATCAAAGTTGAGACAAGATTTAGTGTGGAGTGGTTTTAACTCAAAGAGGGCAAATGCAAAGGTAGGCCAAGAGACTTATGATGCAAAATTCAGATTAAAAGATTGGAAGTCACTGGTTTAGCTTAAGGACAATGGAAGGTAACTTAATGAAAAGGTTGCACTGGGACAGGGAGGACATTTATCTCTCCTGTCTCGTCTCTGATAGTGTCTGGGGGGAAAATGCAAATACTTGAGAGACAGTATAAGGCTATTGAGGCAAGTGCATAGTAATACTTCATTACTTTCCCAGCCTCAAACCATTTATAATTTGGAAAGTTACTGGGCTAGGAGAGCTTTCTGTGTAGTTTTTTTAACCTCAATGTATTCTTTCGTGAAGGTACCCAGTTCTTGAACTTACACTAACTTGCAGCATCCTGGATGGCCAGTGGCCAGGAATTCTACAGCTTTGTTACAAGCTTTGAGATGAACCAACTACTTTCAGGTTTTTCAGAATTTTTTCACATAGTAATTTTAATTTGGGACAATTTAGCTCTTGTACCAGAAGAAGTGGTGATCACTGTAGACATTTTCTCCCTCCACGTCATTCAGTTTTTTGGTAGTTAGTTGCTGCACATCCTTCTCTTTATCAAGACTAATAAGTCTTTGTACCTATTCATTCATAGAATTCAGGTTGGAAGAATTTCAGGAGGCCTTCAAGTCTAACCCCACTCCTTTGTATAGAGTCCATCCAGTTTTGCTAGGGCCTGTGGAGACAGACAATCATACTGCATAGTCCTTGAGATGCAAATTTGCTATGAGTTTACGGCATATATTAAATATAATGAAATTTCTTCTTTGATTTTTACTTTGTTGGGGTTTTTTTGGTTTGGTTTTGGTTTTTTTTTGTTTATTTGTTTTTTGTTTTTTGTTTTGTGTTTTGTTTGTTTGTTTGTTTTTTGTTTTTGTTTTTTTCCTAGACATGTGTACCTCTGCATTTTTTAAAAAAAAATTAGCCTCTTTAAATTGAAGGATGTATAAGAAGATATTTTATATAAGATAAAACTGGGTTTGTGAAAAGAAGTCATGTGTGTAAACTTTTTTTCAGTTAAAGTACTGCTACTTGTTGAAAATATGAATGTGGAAAATATCATATATTTCATTTGAGAGCTCATTATATAAATGGAGTTTCATAAGAAAAGCTCTGTCTTTCCACTATTAATATTCATAATAATGACAGAAGATTAAGAGACAAGACCTTATTCTTATTAAAGATGGAACTTGATGGAGGAAACATATCACAGAAGAATTCTTTCTTGATTACATTTAAAACTAGGAGAAAGGGTAGAACTGCAGCATTTTGCAATGTAGAGCACAGCATCTGTCTGAACTGTGGAATTCATTATTCACCCAAGATTTTTCTTGTATATATTGTGAATAGCAAGCCTTATAACCAGAGTTTATAAAATCTGGAGTTGTATCTAGGAAGCTGTGACATCCATCTCTAATGCAGTCCTGTTATGGTGGAATATTGCTAACCCTGCATTTCATTTGTGCATCTGATGATGCAGTTCCTCACCTTTCACAGGTATGCAACTTTTGATTCAAGTAGTGGTATAAAGATGGCCCAGGCACAGAGAAGAACCCGAATCTTAATGCTATCAAAGAGAATAAACTAGACAAAGACACATTCTTTCATCAAAGAATATGCAGAGCTGAGGCAGTACATCACTGTCATACCAGACTAAACATCCCCTCTCGCTAAGGGCAAGCAAAGCATTCATGTCAGGTGAGGTGTGACAACAGAGAGCACAAAGCCCATTACACATTCATCCTTTCACACCACTTCTTCAAAAAGAAAAAAAATCCCTTTTCAATATGTAGGACTGTGTCTGAATAGTCTTCATGTTGGTCATTGCCGGGTATTGCTGAATGCTGTTGAACTTTGTGAACCACATTTGGGCTTATCTTCAATATCATACACATATATCCCTCTGAATACTAATGTGGTATCATTGATGGCAGTGCTTAGATATGACTACTCAGGTGCTGATCATCAGCAAAATAAGGAAAGGAGGCCTGTCTACTGCTTCAGTAGTAGTGGTGAAACCTTAGCTTAATTATTCCATCATACTTCATGGAATTTTTGGCCAAGGGAATGAAGTCTAAAAAATTTCACTGACAAAATGTTAGGAAGCTTAGGACATTTTAAGGTTTGAAGAATTCTTGAAGACAATGGATTCTAGGATTCAAAGAAAGCAGAGGAGGTGAGGTGATAATTTTCAGGCAGATTTGAATTAGCTGAGGTGACAGAATGAATTAAGTATTTTCCATATTCTCCTATGCATCAAGCTGATTGGCATATAACAGAGATGGGCTGTCATATGCTGAAAGAAGTCTTGAAGCAGCTGGAAGGAAGGCTTCAGGAATCTATATCACTAGAGGTTTTAGAAGGAGATTGCAGAAACAGTATAGAAGTATTGCAGAAACAATATAGCTGCTGCTGCCTTTCTTTCAGTCGTGATGAGACTCAGTCTGCTGCACTGCACAAGCTGATGTTGGTATTTAATGGAAAAACAACCTGAAGATAATGCGAAAATGAGCCATAGAAGAAGATTGACAGTCTTGAGAAAATGTACTAATGGGCTACTTTAATCTAACAGAAGCATCATAACAAGAACTAATGACTGGAAGCAGAAGATGCATAAACTCAAATTAAAAATAAGACACAGATTTTTATGCTGAGAGTGATTAACCTTTGGAAAAAAAAACTGCCAAGGGGAACTGTGAATTGTGTATTTCCTGAAGATTTGAAATTAATACCAAATGTTCTTTCTCCAGTTAGGCTTAGTAACAGTCCACAAATAGCCTAATCTTTTTTTTCTTTGGAAGTGGAATTGATAAGTTTTTTTGGTTTGGGGTGTTGGTTTGTTTTGGTTTATTTTCAACATAGTCAAGTTTTACTTCTTCCAACTTGCTACAACCAGTGCATCACATGCTGACCTTCGTTTTGAATTCCAAACATCAGAGCCTGTTTTAAATAGACAGTGTAACCAATGTGTCATAGAAAACTGTGGTTCAGTTTGGATGTGGGAGGGTCAAAATGAGATCATAAATTTATTTGTTGTTCTGTTTACTACAGTAAAATCTTCGTTATTTGTATGCTAAATGGGCAAAAATTTTATTGGTGAGACACTGGAAATTGGCTTAGATGTGGCCTTAAAGACTATGAATATATTAATTCATATACAACTACTACTAGCAGATGGTAATGGTGGGCATATTCTGTTTAGGAATTTGTGCCTTGCTTGACTTGATGCTATTATTAATCAATTTCTTAAATAACATATAAGAAATGAAATGTGTCTTTTTATTTTTCTATGGCATTTTGATTTTTGTATTTAAAATCCACCTGTAAATTGCACTATAAATTTTATGTGCAATGTCATTATTCACTATTTATTCCAACCTTCTGTGCAACATTAAATTCAGTGCTCTAACCCTGACTATAGCATACAGAGCACTGCAATCAGCCTTGATGGGATCATACACTCACATTACTAGGCTCCTGTAAACCATTTGACTATCATTAAGTCTGCAGTCAAAAATAACAAAGGTCTTCTTTCAGTTACCCCATGTCCTCTTTTATGCAAAGGAATATAGCAGTATTTTTCAAATATAAAAGTTTAGCAGAAGAAAGAAACCAAAAAGATTAGGGGGAGAAAAAAAAAATCCATCTTTGCTTACTTGACATTTTGTTATTAGGGGAACTCAGCCACAAATAATTAGCATAGGATTCTTTGCTTACTTAGACCATTTATTTACTCCCTACTTAATATTGTTATATTCAGTAGTGTCTAACAGCACAACCAAAGCTTGTTTTGCATACAATAAAAGCTACTCCCTTGGCTCTGGAGTTATATAGTTTAAGTGTCAGCTTGTAATACCCTTGCTCATTTTGTAAAGATATATACTTTGCAAATAGTCATTTTGAATAAAGCAATGTACTACTCAGAAGGAAGAAAGGATGCAAAATGTGGCCCTAAGGATAAGATTCATCTCCCTTAAATTAGCTATTCAAAGTGCAGTTAAACATTTCCTACTTGATCCCTTTTAATATTGATTCAGCTGTCTGGCCCAGGCAGACACTTCCCCTGTATATATAATGTACTGTACTTTGAGCAGTCAGGAGCTTGACTTGGCAGTGAACTTTCAGGCTCTTAAACTCCTGCTATGTTTCTTAGAGCTCACATCCTTTCTTTGCATTGATTGTCCAGTTTTTGCTTTACCTGTCCCATCTTCCCATTATAGAGCCATAGAATCATGGAAGTCAGAAAAAGGCATTTAAGTCCAACACTTAATCCAGCACTGTCAAGCTCACCACTAAACCATGTCCCTAAGTGTCACATCCATCTGTCTTTTAAATACCTCCAGGGATGGTGGCTGTACTATTCCCCTGGGCAACCTGTTCCTTTCTGGCTCTTTCAGACAGGCATTTGGAAGTGTTCTATTCTCAACAATATCGTATGGAATGAGGGCTGGGGAGAAGGAGAGTTGCAGGGAAGACAAGCTGACCAAGCTGAACTCCACATGCTTCCATCTCCTGATGTGGTGCTTCAGGATCATATGGATGCAACACCTGATTTCTGTCCTTCCCACCTCATCATTTCACACTTGGTACCTGAAGTAGAGGTAGCTTGCACGCTGGTGCAGAATAGAGGTCTGAGGGAGCAGGACAGCTATTTTGGAAAACTACAGAATTTGAAACTGGGATACCATCACTAAGAAATGGTGCGAGCTTATGTAAAAGCTCATTGTTATGGAATGGTGTGTGGGGAAGGAGGAAAGAGGAAACGTGCCAGAGAAAACTGTTCCACAAGGACTCATGCTTCTCTGTCCTTTATGAGAAAACTTCAGAGGAAGAAGGTGAGCTCCAGAAACCATGTCAGAAACCTCCAGCAGCATTTCAAAACAAAAAATATGTTTGGTTGTCCCCCCAAAAACTGGGAGAAATTCCAGATTTATGTAGTTGTACAAGTATCTAATAGCTCCAGAGATGCTTGTGTACTTTTGATCTGATAGGCTAAGCATGAGCACAACCATTGCTTCTGCTTCCACCTCTGTGTGAGCCAATTGTTTTATCTTGAATAAGTGTCTTTGCTTGCTCTCGCTGCTCCATAACACAAAGACCACAATATTGACCCAATTAGCTTCTGAAATTTGGTGCGTGGATGTAACTAAATTGCAGGCTGTACTCAGGAGCTAAAATAATGTAGAGGATGAGTTAATCAGCACTTCTTACTAACACCCATCTACTTGTGAAGTGCTCAGGCATTACGTCAACTACTGTATGTTTGGATTCATTATGCTGGAGTGGGCCCACATCTATCTCAAAGATAGATTATGCAATGCTTAGGCTACTCTCTGTCTCAGACCTTGGCTAGCAATCTGGGGCTGTTATAAATCTGGGATTGTTATAAATCTCTGCTGTAATTTCTATTATACCAGACTGGGAATTGAGTTTTTCTCCTGTGTGCTTGTGGTAATGGATTGCAGGTTACCAAAATTACCACTTATTGTATCCACCAAATGCAAGCCACTAACTGACAAAATTACCAATTACTCTAATGCAGGTAATTGTTTTCCTTCAGGTTTTAAGTCTTTTTTTATGGGATTCTTAATTCCTCTAGATGTTGTTTGTATCCATCTAGCCAGCAAAACAAATAGATCTGTTAGTGTTTCCTCACTTTTAATGACTTTTTAAATAGGTGTTTCTTATTCATCTTGAGTTCTCATGTGTTTTCTGAGAAAGTTTAAATGGAGTTTTCTGCCTTGTAATAAATGTACCTGTAGAATAAGTATCTGTTATCTAAAGGGTTTTCTTTGAACTGAGCATTTATGCAGAAGAACTTATGAGGGAAAAAACACTATGGAGGGTAGGGGAATGGAAATAATGTCATTTCTAGATATAACTTAACATTAAGTAATATTTGTTGATATAACTTAATGATTTTTGTTTTTCTGTTTCTGTAACTGCATTCCTGCAGAAATGCTATTCTATGACACACAGATCAGTTTTAGCAAGCTATGTTTTTTTTGGGGGGGTGCTGGTGAATAATATAAGTCACAAATCTCTCCCTCGCAGCTATGTACTTGTGGATAATTAGTTGGAGAGCCTAATCCTCGATTTCTTATCCATGGCATAAAACTTTGGGATGCTTGTGTGCCTTTCCAATGATACTGGTGCTTTTATTTGACCCATTTATATGGAGAGGAGAACCAGCTCTGTTTATCAGTGAAGGAGGAGAAAAGCTACACCTTCTGTTCTTTGGTTTCCATGCATGTTGAGACATCCCCAAAGGATAGATGTTCAGGAAGCTGGTAGAGAGAACAAGCTTTTTCACAAGCAGTGATAGGAAACTCTCACAGCAACTTAAAATTAGCAAAAGGTTTCTTCATTCAGGCAACAATATCGTAGAATCACAAAATTGTTTAGGCTGGAAAACACCTTTAAGGTCATCAGATCCAATATCAACCTAGCACTGCCAAGCCCACCACTAAGCCACATCTACACATCTTTTAAATTCCTTCAGGAATGATGACTCAACCCCTGCTCTGGGCAGCCTGTTCTAATGCCTAACCACCCTCTTGGTGAATAATTTTTTCTTAATATTCAGTCTAAACTTTATCTGGTGCAACCTGAAGCCATTTCCTGTTGACCTATCACATCCTCTTGTCCTATCCCACTTCTCTGTTTAAATTGCTAATTTAGCAGTACAGGTTTGACATCTGCCCTGTGTAACTTGCAAGATGAAGCTCTCCAAAGAAAACACCACCAATATTGATATAAAGCTACTGGGGAGAAGCAGTGCTTTCTGGAGATCCACAAGGCAAGCTCTTAAATATGTTTGTAAGGACTGTAATGAAGGCCCATTACATATTGTTTCTCGAGAGCTAAAAGCAAACCTTTTCTACATCGAATCAAATATTGTTTTTCCCCCTGAGTGCAATGCTCTGCCTTATCTGTATATGCCAGGTGACAGATTTTATCTGCTCATCCTATCCTTAAGGAATGTATAGACTAGCTGGTTTTTCTTGAAAAATCTGATAAAAAGCTTGTCTCTTCCTTTTCCATAGAATTTTAATTAAATATACTGTTCCCTGCTTGTGATAGGGTTTACCAGGGGATAGCTGCTTCTGTTCCCTTGTGCAACATGGACAAATAACCTGTTGGAGTAAGAGACACTTGAAGGATTGTAGGACACTGAAATGATCTGCAGGATTGCCCCCTTATCCATTTATTAATTTCATGTGACCTTTCTATTTAGGTGCATAGGTAAAAATATTTTTAAATGTGAAATGCTGCTGGTGTAGTACACTTGGTATTTTTTCTTAAGTTTAAGTCCTACTTAATAAGAAGTTCACTAACATTTAGACATAATATCTATGTTCTGAGCATAGCAAGTACAGAGATGAAAAAAAATCTCTTCCAATTTCCAATACTTAATGAAAGTAAGCTCTCTTCATTTTAAGGTTCCATGCTGTTTCTAATATTTCTTTTAAAAGGAATACTATTTCATATTATACCATGTGTTACCTTCTGTTCCCATCTTTTTCCAGCATACTCTAAATCCACAATTACATGAATCTATGCTTGCATGTCACATTTCAGTTCAGGGTTACAAACCTTGCCTAGATACAGTTCTTTACTAAGACAAGGTAGTAGAATCTTTAGTCAAATGTCAAAGGTTAAATTTGTGCTGTTGATTTGAATTTCTGTCACCTGCCTTCTTCCTTCTACACTATTTTATGTAGTTCCATAAAATGTTTAGCAGTTGCTAGAAAAGTTGTTTCAGAAAAAAAAGAAAGGTCACTCAAATAAAGACACCAAATTACCGAATGCAGCTAGAAAAGGCTCAACCATCTAAAAGGTCAGATTAAATAAGACACACTGTGGGGTAATTTACCCCCCAGCTGCTGAGCTTTTATGAAAGCTGATGAAAGCACAGAGGTGAAGGAGTTGTGTTTGTAGAAACAGTTTCTGAAGCAAAAATTGATGAAGATTGATGTGTCTTCTGTAAATGCCCTTCAAAGATACCTATCCACTTAGAAGGTGAATATCTCTGTGCGATGATCATGAAGCATTTTTTCAGCTCTCACGTCTCATAAAGCAAACACCCTCAAGATAGAATTATAAAGGGACAAAGATGGAAGGAACTTTAAGAACTGGCTCAGACTTTGGTGCATCTGCCCTTGAATTTTGTGTGATGCCTCTGAGTGTTGACAGATTGAATACTGTATTACGTGCTGCACATTGGCAACTGATAATGTGTTTTTATTAACTGCTGCAATTTTTTTCAGATTCTCCTTTGAGAAAAGTAACGTAATGCTGTCATTTGTAGTGTATGTCAGTGAATGCTTTAGGAAGGTCATGTTGTCAAAGAGCTGCTGTGTGCCTGCAGCAAAATTATCTGTTTTAAGTCCATCTTTTCTCTTTTGAGTGAAAGGTTCAATGCTATGTGTTCACAGCAGTTCAGTTTTCGATATAATAATACTGATGGTTTTACAACTCTGAGGCTGCTTCAAAAACCAGTAGGCATTCTACATGCTATGAAAAGAGGTTATATTTATGGGAATACACCTGTAAGATGCAATCTTTGATATGTTGATGATAGAGAATTAAAGGAAGGAAGAGGAGATAACAATGGTGTTTGTGTCTTAGAATCTGGGATAATTGGGAAAAAGCTTTGTGAAAGTTGCTAGGGTTTTTTAAAGGAATTTTCTGTTTCCCCCATTTTTCTTAAATGTTTTTGTAGAATGACTGGAAGTGTTCATGAGGAATGCAGGTTACAGTATGATAGTCACATCCCCCTTCTCAGTTATCCCTTAGTTACCATTAAGGAGTGTCTTCTGTTGCCATTGATGCTTTAGTGTCCAGAGCAACTGTGGTTCACACTTGGTAGTTCACACATTGACACTGTTATTCATCACTGTTATTCAACTTCCACCTGGAGAGTTCTGCTTCAGACCATGTGTAGATCACTGCTAATCCTGAAACTGCACTGAGGAGGCATTGTTCTACAAGCAAAAATTTCTTTTTTGAATTTACAGACCCTTAAAAGACATTGAATTTCCCTCTTTCAGAGGCTGCTTGGACCAATAACAGAGTTAATAAGGAACTGAGACTGCTGCCCCCTCGGTTTGGAGAGCAGGGAGCCTGGCCATGTGCTCCCTCATGGAGATCTTGCAGTTCTCTCCTTGGTACAAGAAATTAACCTGCAGGATACAAGAAAAAGCCTCTTTTCTCTGATTTTAAGAATTATTTGAAACAGATAGATAGAAAATATTATTCCACTGTGTGAAGCTTGTGTCCCACAAGCATCTAAATTTTGAGGGGTTATTTGCCATATTTTAGGTAGAGAGTGCCCAATTGCCTTTTATTCTGCACTAGTTTTATGGTATAGCAAGTACAGCAAAAACACTGAGAGCTTAGCTCCACACATTTTCATGTGTTATGTTAACATTAAATAAGAAATTTAGTTATTTACTTGGACAGCACTTTTATTTTGAGTATTTTTAGCAGTTTTTACCATCTTTATTTTTAAAATAAGCAGTTAACTTGAAATAATCTGGTAAAGGTGACTGTTTATTCCACTTTTCTGTCCCATATTCTTGGGGGTTCAGTTTGCTCTATCAGGTTTGATATTTAATCTTTGTCAAATTTGTTTTTTGGGCATAACAAGTGGAAGTTATCTGTTTAGTTAGATGCAGCTACCAACTCAGGGTTGAATCAGGAACTGATGGCTGGTGGTCATAAAAGGAAGGAATGTTCCAACTGAATCACAATATATCTATTCTTACAGTATATGCTTTCTTCGACATGGCCAAGCATCCTACTTCTGAAAATAAATTGGTGCAGAATTCTATAGTGCCTATAAAATTCACTAGTGCTGGGGCCCTATTCTTGATCATGCTAATTAGAAACCATTAGTGTACATTTTAATGGGGTTGGTACTTCTCATTTAGGTTCTTCCATCCATGCTATTCAGAGTGCTCCTTTTAAAACAGATGAGATGAGAGGGATGTTCATAAACATACTGCATACAGCATGCCTTTGAATGTGGGGGAAAAACCCCTGACAAGTTTCAGGGGCACTCTCCTGGATTTTCATCACACTAGTGTGGTACACATATTCGGTCTTTTTTTTCTCATGAATTTGGACTAAATTTCAAAGATAAATAGAATTCTCAGGCTTGATTACTCTTGGATCAACATTTTTGCTTTAGAATTTACGTTTTTAGCTATAGAGTGTACTTTGTTAAACTCTACTTGGCAGCAGTCTTGGAAAAGATTTTCTATGCTTTTCCTCCTTCTTCATAAAGCACAAACAATATCCAATGTATTGTTGTGACCATGTAGAAGAGACATAGATGTAGGAGACCATGAAGTGCTATGTTAAGTATTTGAAGTGATAGCTACAATAGTTTCTTTGGATACAGGATTTCTTTATAATTCCTCAAAAAGATGGTTTTGTTCCTGTAGTGCTACACTAACACTTCACTACAGTAGTATTCCAGTGGTACTTACTTTATTCCTTTATTCCAATGGTACTTAAGTGTATTTCTTGTTCAGTCTACTTGGGTATGGATCAGTGAATCATTACAGTAGTTTTAGAAGGTAAGAGACTGCACTCTTGAACAAATCTAAGCTCCTATACTTTGACAAAACTAAGTAAAGCAGAGAAGTTCTTTTTAATGCTTGTATATAAAAAGTAAAAATCACTAAGACAAATCTGTTGCTAAAGATGTGCTTGTGCTAGGGGATAAAACTTTCTAAATAAAGTGCAACTTACTGAGTGAGAGCGACTGTCTACTGAGGGGTATTCTTGAGGTATTTGCCACTTCTAAAAATAGAAGGAAAGGAGCACTTTTCATTTAAATTCTCTAGTCATAGGAGATTTTCAGAGCCGCCTTTGGAGTCTAATTGCTTACAACTTATTTTTTCAGTTTTAGTTGGATTCGTTACTCCCCATCACTGCATCTCAATGTAAATGAGCTGTGTGCAATTATACCTTCCTGGTGACAAGAGCCATTTCTGTACCTGGCAGCATGTAAAAATTCAGAATGAAGAATTGTCTAAATGGTCAAACAGCATGAGTTTCTGACATTTCTACTGAGCCATGCTAAATGAGCTTCTGTGTTTTACATGCAGTAATTAGTTGATTATGCAGATAAGAGAAGGTAAAAGATGCAGTAAGTATGTTTTTTGTTAGGGTATTTTTAGTCTTTGCTAAAATAATACTTTTATTAGGTATGCTATTTTTCTGTGGTTTTTTTTAGGGGGATTTTTCTCACTGAAATGCATGCAGTGCTACACAATGGTTAAAGCATGTTATGCTGTGTTATACTTGCTCCAACTCAAATCCAACTCACTTTCCAGAACCTATGGCTTCTATTTTAAAGGAAAATCAAACACAAACATGAACAAGCCAGCTATTAGATTCTCTTGACGTGACCTACCACATTTTCAACAAACCCACACTGTTTATTGCTTTTAGCATATTTACTCCCACATGTTCACTTCCTGCTTTCTTCACTCTTGTTACTTCTAATGCTTGTTATTCTTGCTAAAACATAGTTGTGTGTCCTGCTTGCATGTTTCAATTAGCACACCTTTCTTTTGCCAGCCCTCCATTATTCCTCCTCTTGCCTGATTTCCTGAAAAACACTTTTATGCCACTGGTGACTTCTTCAGGTTGCTTGTTTAAGAGGCAGCAGTGGGCTCCCATCTCAAGACAGGAGCTCATCTCTCAGACTTGAGCTGTGCAGATTCCTGAACCTGCACAGAGTGCAGGAGTGTGATGTCCAACTCCTAAGGGAGCACCTAAGGTTTGTAGATGTTTGTGGTTCAAAGGAATGACAAAATTCAGGGAACCTGCATAAAATCACAAAGTTTTATCAGTAAATTACAGAGCTGACATGCAGATTGGTATGTTGGTCCCTAACCTACTAAATGAGCACACTGTGGTGGGCTCTGGATGAAGGGTTAGATGAAATGAGAGAAGGAAGGAAAGAAAGGTCATGAATCCTGCTTTCAGTGTTGGTCCAGCTGAAGGGATGTCCAGAGTTCCAGAGCATGCATCCAGCCTTAGTTGGGGGTACCTTTTTATAGACAAGTTTCTCACTTCTAATGCAAGTTAGTTCTGTGCAGAATATTCTTTCAGACCTTTCTGGAAGTGGGTCAGAAGGCTTTGGGGTTCTGGGGTGGTCTTGACTTTCCCGTACTCTCCGTGCCCTATTGTAAGCCTCGTTCCTGCTCTTGTGTTGTCCTGTATTGTGCTTATCCCCAGGAATGAGAACAAGGATGCTTGGCCTGGAAAAGTGGTGCCCTGCTCCCACATGGCTTCCTGCTCCAGCCACACCTTGCTCTTTCCCGTGGCATGTCACCACCAGCAATTCTGTTTATTGCCAACAGCCCTTGGCTGGCTGCACAGCCACCTGGCTATCGTGTCTGACACACGCACACTAGCCCCTTATCCTCTGAGGTTCTACAAGGAGGCAGTGCTCAGAGGTGGAAAATGGAACAGACTTACTGGAAGCCTGAGCAGGGTGGGAAAAACAAGCTGAAGACGTTGACAACAGAATAGCAATGAAGTGCATTTTGAGTCACAGGATGTGCAATCAGGCTTTAGTCCTTACATGGCAAGCCACTTGCTCATTTTGCCCTCTTGCAATTGCTTAACACTCACATATTTATTTATTTATTTTATTTTTAGTTTGAAACATGCCAACCTACAGCAAGGCATCCCAGTTTCTTTGTGAACACTCAAACACTCCACTTTTCCTTGGTGCTGTACAGGAGTTTTTGCTTTCAGACTAAAACCCCCTGTGTCTGATTCCAAGCTTCACCCTGCTCGAGTCTGAAAATCACGAGGCACAATAATTCTGGCTCAGCACATTACATCCAATTCAACCTCTAGTACAGCTGAAATAGTCAATCTGTCTGATTTTAAATTTGGAACAGGTATTGAGCTATGAGCAGCACTGGACTCAATTTTTAGCTAGAATGTGAGAAATGGCAAAGGCAGAAAAATTATTTTTGAATGCTTGAATCATTTCTAAATATTTTGTTTCCTGTCCATGCATTATGGCCCCTTGCTCTTCACCAATTTTAGTGAGGATAATGTTTTGCCTGTGAGACTGCTTCTAAAAGGTGAAAATTGCATCTGTGGGTAGAATACCACCAATGGTTAAGGATAAACTGTCTCTGCTCCTGTGCAGAGGTAAAGAAGTGTAAGGAGTAGGCACTTAGCTTATTCCAGACACCTCTGTGACTCCAGTCAAATTGTAGAAAGCCTCTTCTAATTTTCCAGCTTCCTGACTGAGAGTAAATAGGTTGAAGGGGGAATGGAAAGCAGAAGAAAATCTCACTGCAGTCCCTGCTCACCGCAGGAGGTAGGCAGGTCTTTCCACGGATGAGAAGAAATTATTTCAGTTCTGTCCCTCTTGGGCACACATGGAGTTAGAGGAGCTGAGGAGTTGTAATTTTTCTCTGTTCATGGGACAGTTGGCATTAAAGCAGCAGTCCCAGCCTCTTTATGTGGATTTGGGTAATCTTCTCACAATACAGAACTAGTGTGTGATTGAAGTGACACATCTAATAGGTTAGGAAATACTGTTGGAAAGCAAGGAATAAGTGAGGAAATTACCAGTCCTTGCTGATTAATTGGGTAGAATTTTTGCAGAATTATTTTGTTTGTGCATTTCAAAATAACAAATGGCTGTATATTATGGACTTTTTATAACCCATTTAGATGCATAATATATATTAATTTCCTCAAACAGAATAAAAAAAAAAAATCAAAGCAACAATTAGCTCCAGTGCTTGCAAAAGCATATGTTAGTTTCTGCAACTTTAAGACACTTGTTCTCATCAAAATACATTTTGAGAGAGAAAACATCAAATATAGATTAGAGATATGCTTTGTAGTAAAAGATCTGTAGAGATCAATGAACACAATGGATGTATTTGGAAAAAAAAACATTGACCATTTGGAAACAATAATAGGAAAAAAGGTACTGCTAGATAAGAACAGCATGTGGTACTGTTCTAGCCAAAGTGCAAAAGAATATTTTTTTGTGGCTTTTGATGCAGTGCATAATAAATGCATGCTGTTCTCATGCAACAGAAAGTAAAAGAGAAGATATTTATGCCAAGTTCTAATGTTAAAAAGTTTTAGGATTCATCGCTGCTGACACATGAAATTTTTTATTTTTTGAGACTCTTCTCCTTTTATTATACCTGTCAAGCTAATACTCCTGTTTCTTGTTTATTCCCTTTGTTTCTTTGTACTAATCATTGAAACAAGAGCCTACTTGTGATAATGGGCTTGTATGTGGATCGGTGGTGTCACCATGAAAGGGTGACATTGAAGTTAAAAGAAGCTACTAACGAGGGTCTCAAGGGAAGTGGAGCTAATTAGTCAAGTTAAAAAGGGATAATTCATTGCAGCCTTTGTCTTAGAAACACATTTCAAAGTTTCATTTCCATTTCAAAGTTGGAGACTGTAACTTGCAGTTATCATGATGCATTTAGCTGGAGAAATAACAATCTGCTTCTTTCTGACTGGCAGCTGAACAAGATTCCTAATGGCAGTCCCAGGTCATCAGTCTTTTAAAAAACCTAGAAGACGACATTTCTTCTGGGAGGGCTGATCCTTCCCAGTTATTTTGAACATGTTTTCCCTCTCTCTTCTTTTTTTTTTTTTTTTTCTTAATTTCTATTTTAGTTATCTTACAAATCATTAAAGTAATAAGCATATAGATGTAAAACCAAAAATTTCTATCTTTGAAAAATGTGTCAGTTTAATTTCTGCAAAGGATTGTGCACAATAGCTCAGTTGTGTCCATATTCCAAAGAATATAGAAGGTATGGGAGCAATTAAAAGCTCACATAGAAGATCAAAAGTTTCTAGCTATCTTTACTGAGATGGTGAGAGTTGTGCAACTGGTATAACTGAGGTTTTGTTTTATGTCCCTCTAATCAGAACTGAAGTTTTTTAATAGTTTCACTTAGGGCAGTTAACTCTATATCATCTCTTTTGAGAGAAGCCATTCTAGGATATAAGGAAAATAATGAAGTATTGCTTCCCTATTTCTAAACAAAAGCAAGTATTTTAAACTTTTCCAGCAGTTATATCTGTGAAACACTGTAACTTTTAATGAGCAGTAGTTTATAATCTGTCAAGTGAATGCTTCAGCGATCATACATTTAATTGGAATGTGCCAAAAAAATCTTGTTTCCAGAAGAAAATAAGGCTAATCTGATGCTGTTGTCTTGAGCTAAAAAAATATATGGTTTGGGAAAGTATCTAGCTGGCAGGAAATGATCAGGTTAACATTCCATACATCATGTTAACTTTGCCTCTTGCACGTGTATGTCAGGATGCAAACGATTTCTCAAATCATATCTATAGAACCACAGAGCAATTACTGATGCAGACATTCATCTTCCAATGTGGCAACACAGGGTCTGCATATTGTTCGTGGTATAAAAGCTCAGTGAGGCATTTCTATTCAACAAGTTGAAAGTTAATTATAACAATGTAAAATAAACTTCTGACATATGATACCCGAGTCTGCAGTTGAGCTGGCTTTGTAATTTGAAAGGCATTTGGGAATACATGTATTTCAAGAGCTGAAGAGAACAGTTATACTAATGATTATTGACTAAATTGGAAGATATATTCTAGCCAGTAGTTTGCTCACCATATTTTACTGTCCATAAGGATTTCCTGGAGAATTACAAGGAAACACGTAAAGCAGAAAAGAATAAAAATAAAAACTGAAATATTATGGAGGAAGCTTAACCATGTACCTTAAATAGTACTGACTTAAGTAACTACTTAAGTAGTTACTGACTGAGAAGAAAAGTAAAAATAAGACTCCTCCATTTGCAAGTATACAGAATAAAATAATTTCTCAAGAAAGGAAGAATTGAAAAATATAGTAAATGAAGTAACTTAATATGGAATATAATTTAATACCTATACCCGGCACAAAACTAATTTACTAGTGTTTTGTATGAAATTATCATATTAATAAATAATGTAATTAAAATATTACTGTATGAGTAGACTTGACCCTTGTGTTTAAGGACCTGATTCTAGAAATAGATGAGAAAATCTAGAAACCACAAATCTCACTGAACTGCACATACTGTAGCCTGAAAAAACAGTGATTTGAGTGTATCTGATGCAAGTCTAATTCTATGTAAGGTGATCTGGAAAAAGTCCTCCAAGGGAAGCAAATCCTGTAGAAGGAAAAATGTAGAGCACTTTCTCTGACAGACTCAATAACTTGAAAATGGTATAGATGGAAAAGCAGATTCTGATTTGGTGGGTAAAATTATTTCCTAAGCAAGACTGCAACTTCAGTAAAAATGGAGGGCTTTCATATACAGAATTTTCTGGAAAACATGAATAATCTTTCAGTTTGATGTTCAGAGCTTTGTAATGTCTTTCTAGTCGCTCTGTGATGTATGGAAATAAACACAGAACTATTGTTTATTCAGATAGTAGGCCAGTATACTCCACAACTAACCACCTCAATTTCTTCATAATGTTTCTAAAAAAATACTGAGTGAAAGAAATAATTTGGAATGGTTTTGTTTGTGAAACACTTAAATTGATAACATCTAACAACAACCAGGCCACACAATTCAACATTAACAAGTTTCCCTGTGTGACATGAGGGTTGCTGTCCTTCCCCTTTGCACTAACTCCATTTTCTTTGTGTGGAGAGGAATATTACAAAGACACAATGTTAGCTTGGGCTTTCTTCAGTTTAAGCTTTTAAGCATTTACATTGATGGGAGACAGGGTGATTCGTGACCTTTTGAAGTCATTTTGCTTTGGCCATTACTCATTTGCAAGCTCATTTGAAAAGCACCTCAGAATCATCCTTAAGGCAAGAACTTCACTTATGTAATTATTTTACTATACACAGGGAAAAAAAGAAATCTCTAGTTGGTAGTAGATTCTGATGTGTATTTTCCCCTCATTCCAGTGGAATCTTAATTATGCAATTATGTCAGTCAGTCTTTTATGTCAGCAGACAGTCTTTTTCTCAAAAGACTATTTATTCTATTATGTAAGTCTGTGAAGTAATCTTTGCTCCATTATGACCAGCAAAACCCTGTGGCATTGTGACTTCATTTTGTTTAATTCCCTTGTGAAAAAATTCCCTCTACAGAAGTCCTGCAGAGAGCTTTTCTCACTACCTATGTAGAATACTGGAGTCACCGGTGCAAGAACAAATTTGTGTGGTGTATTTTGTCCTAATTTCTCCTTTCTGTGTGGATGTTTGTGTGCATGGTGTTTATTTCTTGAGTATTTTGGTTTTGTTTTTAATAGAGTGAAAGGCAGCATATAACATGGTGTATCATTGAGTGGGTAGCTAGTAATTTCTTTTAAATTATGTCAGTTCTGTGTCTAAAATGCTTTTCAAAAAAGGTGTTTGAACAGAAGCTTTCTTTAAGGTTGTGGTTTAGCCCCAGCTGGCAACCAAGTCAGTGTGCAACTGCTCACTCACTCCCACCCTCCTGGTGGGGAGGAAAATAAGGAGGCAAAAAAAAAGTAAAACTAGGGTGTTGAGATAACAACAGTTAATTAATGGAAACAAAATAAAATATGCTAATAACACTAATGATAATTTTAGTGAGAAGGAGAGACAAGAGAAACAAGCAATGCCCAATCCAAATCTTGCTCCCTGCTCACCCATACCCTGTCCAATGATTCCAGCCAACTCACCCTGGTTTATACACTGGGTATGGTGTTCTATGGCATGGGATATGCTTTGGCCAGTTTGGATCAGCTGTGCTGGAATGCTCCCTCACAGCTTCTTTGTGTACCTGCTCACTGCCAGAGCATGGGAAACTAAAGAAATCCTTATTTAGGGTAAACAGTACTGAGCAGCAACTAAAACATCACTGTGTTATAAATAAGTATTTTCATGCTAAATCCAAAATCCAGTGCTGTATGAGGAACCTAAGAGAAAAATTAATTATTAATTATAAAAATATTTTATATATTAAAATTAATTATTAATTAAGGCAGTCAAAACTGCCTGTGAGGGGTGCAGGGGTGTGTTTGTAAAAAGATGGTCTTTAAGATCCCTTTCAACCCATGTCATTCTGTGAAAACTAGGACAGTTAAAAGAAAGATTCTCATGTCTTTGCTTGTGAAAGTCAGAGGGCTCAGATTTTCCCAAGGATATGCAATACCTGATCTGCCAGAATCAACAGTGTCATTAGTCCAATTAACAGGGCAGAAAACAGGAAACGTAGTTGTTAGGAAACATTGCTTTCTAGAAAAATGATAGTTAAAAAAATCTCTTAAAGATGAAAGTATTAAAATTATTAGCACAAAAAATATTAGTAAGTTTCTTTCATCACTTAAAAAAAGAATGAGCCACATGGACACTTGCTAAGGAAATTTCTCAATCTGCAGAGAAATGCCTCCCTTTTTCTTTTTTCTCCCCTTTAAGTTCTGGGTCATTCAGCCCTATCAGCTGAAGCCAAAACCTGTAATTAACTAGGCCATCATCACAGTTTGAGTGGACTTGAGTGGAGATGTTTTAAGACAGTGTTGTATGTCATGCATAATACCTCGTTTTCCTACACAGTGAAGATAAATCCAGATATTCCACTGTTTCAAGAAGCATAGCAGATGTTGGTTTCTTCTTTTTATTAATGGTCTGCAAACTAAAAATGGAACCCCTGTTCCTCATGGGGATGGTTACAAGTAGAGACCACACTCCTTATGTTTAGAGATCACCTTACTTTCACATTGACCTGTATCTGTTCTCAGAGCATAAGAATTGCTTTTAATTTCAATGTGAGTAATGTGTATTTCTTTGAAATAGAAATGCTGTATCTCTATGGTCTGTTGTTCCAGCTCAGTAGAATATTTAATCTACTAATACTGATAAAATGAGGGATGTGTTTCTTCAGAAAAGACAGTTTTGAGACTGCCTTCTCCTGTTCACTCATCTAAAACCTAAGTAACACTTAAAATCTAGAGAAACAGTAAGCCGTTGCCTAGTTTTGAGAGCCAGACTGGGGCAAATTATCTCCAGAGGTCCCTTTCAACCTAAACTATTCTGATTAGTCACCAAACAGACAAAGCAAACAGCAGTGTAAGTATAGTCTTCATACTGAAGTCCAACAATGTATTATCAGAAACACCCTTTTTTGGCTTTTTTTCATATCTATTCTAAGTTGAACTCTAGTAAATGTTTATTGGATTCTCATCTTAAATTTCATCAGGTTTAGACCTATTTAGGCTTCTAGTAGATCCCACAAATAACCAGACTCCTCATAAATTGTTTCTACAGAGTAGCTGAAAATTGCCTTTTCCAGAAGCATAAAGAATTTTCCTGCAATTTTCCTGTAGTTGCACAAGTCTGGGTGTTGCATCTTGGGAGAGAAACCCTTCCTCCCTTTTGATTGTTGGATGGGAATATGAGTTGCATTTTTGGTTCTTCTGTTGGAAGTCATTGTCTTATCCTTTCTCTCCACTTTACTCAAAATTTCAGATTTCTGAGAACTTCCTTTGGGCTTTTTATGACAGTGTTGTTAGCTGAGCTGAGTAATACACAAGCTGCAGTTCAGACCATCCTACACAGGATTTAGGTGGAGCATGTTCAGCAGTAGGAATAGCTGATCCAGTATTCTGGGGCTACCAGAATATAGACATGTTAATTGAATTCAAGTATTTTTATGAAACTTTTGTCCAGGGTATAGAGCAAATTTTTGATCACTTACGCCACCTGTTTGAGCTCAAGGTCAGAAACTCATCTTGTGTGATTATATTCTTCTCCTATGAATTTAAATTTTATGATCATGGTGAAAGTTTTAGACTGGGTCAGTACTTTCCAGCAAAGTATGAGAAAGCTGTGTTTTGACTGAACTTTCTTCCTGGCTGTCAAAAGCTGTTGAAGGCAGGGTATGCAGAATGCTGCAGTTCATCCTGCATCCCAAAATTATAGATAAAATGTAATTGATCAAAATTACAGTGAGAATCTGTCTTGCTGGAGTCTCACAGTGCTTGCAGCACGGAGGGAACTCAACACATGCAGTGCAGAAGAGCTGTGTGAGAAGCAGGTTGGCTGTGTGCATAGGAATGTCATGCTGAGTGACATTCCTTTGTATGAAGATCTGCTGCATCTTTACATTTGAAGGAGAAAAGGGTTGGAAGATTTTTAAATCTAATAACAGTCTTGAATATTGGAAAAATTGTTTACTGCTATTACCTGATTAAGATTATTATGGTGTTAAGGATGTCAGGAAGGTGCTTGCCAGCTCTGCTTTTCTCATGGCTGTTCAGTGATTCTGGGGACATGGATATGGTGCCCCAGCTGAAGTCTGCTGGGCAGGTCTGGAGAGTGCTTACAGAGACATGGGACCTACCCCTTAAAAAAGAAATTGATTGTGGTTTTCTAGTGTTGTGCAGAAAAACTTAGTGAATGTGAAATCTGGAAGTGCAGCTGTGCCAGGAAAATAACTGTAATGTAACCCAAATCAGGCTTGTAGCCTAAAATCCACAAGGGTGGGATATAGTATCTATCATGCAATCTGTGGGAAGGAGACCAGGTTCATATCCTAGACTACATTTTTGCCATTGAGTTACTGCTGGATGCTCCTTAGGATGGAGAAGAGACAGGAGGGAGAACTGGATGAGAATGGGAGTTCAAAGGGGACACAACAGGTGTTGTAAACTTTATTCAATTGTTTATAATCACAAAGTTTTGGAGTTAGATTTTTCTACAAATAATGACTGCTTTCATAGAACCATAGAATACTTTGGGCCAGAAGGGACTTTCAAAGGTCATGCAGTCCAAGCCCCCTGTAATGAGCTGGGACACCAACTCTATCAGGTTGTTCAGAGCTCCCATAATTTGTAGTTAATCAGCTTCCACAGGAAAAACTTGGTGTGCAGACAATCACACAACTTGGCATATTCCTGCTCACAGAAGTACCCAAACTGAGCATGTTTCACAGACTCCTCAATTCACCTTAGCAACTATGCAGCCTCTCTCTTGCTTTGGTAATTGAGGGCTCCAAAGGTCATTTCCCCCAAATCTTTCTGGTGGCACAGTGATAAGCCAGTGCACATCCTGTGAGAAAGAGAGCAGTAGAAAGATCAAAGCTCACTGCTGTATGGATTACTTTCAGGATAGTACACTGGTCTCTACTTGCATGTCCATGTACTTTTCATGTTCCTCAAACTGATATGTGCATTTCTTTCTCTCCAGAGGAGAGGAAGAAAGGTGATATTCAGCCCCCTCCATTCAATGGTTTATATATGTGGCTGAAAAGTAAAATATTAAAATCTTTCAGGAGTTACAAGGTGAATACCAAGTAGGATCCTACTCCTTGGATGGCTATGCAGTCATTCATTAGGTGAAACAGCTTTTGAATTTAATAAGTGCTTTTTGCATGGCGCTATCAAATGTTACCATGAAAATTACTAGAATTCCCTGACAGATCCCTTCTTTGGATTTTATAACTCTATAAAAGTTGAACCACCCCAGATATGTGTTTTTCAGCTTCAGGACAAATGCCATTGCTCTAATTGCAGGGATCTTGTTTTGTATAAACACTAATACATTTATCAAGGCAGGGGTTTTGGTCTCTGGCCTTGACATGTCCATCAAATGCATCAAATGCAAATAATATGCAATAATACTGAAAGCAGTATCTGCTTAAAATTTTTCAGGGTCACAATGTTTTTCTGAGATTCATGCACAAGAAAACAAAAGGTCTTGATTTGAGAACATTGAGGTGTTCTTTTAGCAAAGTCTACCCTAAATGTTAGACAATCTCTCTCTTGATGCAGCTCTGTTCATGGGATTTTTTGGTACAGCTGAAGAAAAACAGAATAATGTCAAGAAGGGATTTGCTCTTTAGGATTAGTAGCAGATCTTGTAAGACTGACATAAAATCAATCATGAGAGCCACCAAGAAATTGAAGTCATGTGCTTTCCTGAGGTTTTAGAATTTAGTGTTGATGAATGGTGCATACCTTGTGGTAAGAGGCTCCTCCAGCTTTGGAATAAAGCATTGTATTCACAGTCTTTTGCTAGACCACATTTTGAAGCATGGAACTTACCTGCAAGAATAAGAGTTAGTTTACAGGAGGGTTTTTTTAATGGTCCAGTAATTTAGGAGCACAAATCCAGTGGAAATCCTTATCTCTGTTACTGATGCAAAGTGATATATACGAAAATACCAGTAGCTTACAT
Source organism: Luscinia megarhynchos (assembly GCA_034336665.1). Classification (NCBI taxonomy): domain Eukaryota; kingdom Metazoa; phylum Chordata; class Aves; order Passeriformes; family Muscicapidae; genus Luscinia; species Luscinia megarhynchos. Next base: position 52,631,322 of record CM067566.1, on the reverse strand, counting down.
AAAGAGTAGAACCCAGACCTTTTTTCTCATAGTTTCCCACTATACTGGTATTAAGCAGAATCTGTTACTGAAATGCATGGAGCATTTCTTCAAATATCTCTTCACAAACCATGAAAATAAATAAAAGCCTTTGAACCTGACGACCTATCATTTTGTTGTTGAAAGATATAACTGCTGGATGAACTTGTGTCATCTTCTGAATACTGTAAATAAAATCCCACAGGCATTTAAATGTTAAATTTATACAGTGAGGTCTTCTCAGGAGATGGGAAAGATATCAGAAGTTTTTCTTTTTAAATCGTCACTCCAGGTAATATGGGCTATTCGTAGTCTTCTTTTGTAAAATTCTGTGTTCATTATATTCCACTTGTTTTGGGTTTTGTTTTTTTATTCTCCCTGTTTAATGTATACTTGTTTGTAGCATAAAATCTGTCTTGCAGCCCTGCAAGCAGATCTAAGATTTAACAGTCAGACTGACTTCTTTCCTTTTCATGTGTTGTCTGTAGTCAGAGAAAGCCTGCAGGCTGTCGCTTCCCCTACCTTTTCCTGAGCAACTCAAATCTTTTTGGATTATTCCCCTGAGCTGTGGATCCAAAGCCGATTTTAGACTAATAGGTGTGTACGTGTGTAACTGAGTGAATGACCTAAAGCCAGAGAGGGTTTTGCAGATGTACCTGTGGGTCTGCAGTCCCTCTTTGAGCTGTGTTAGTAGTTTCATAGGGGAAGCTGATAAAAAGGAGCATCTGATCACAGGAAGTTCACAGTGCCAACATTTTTATAGGGAATAAATATTTTATAGAGAAGTCAGTGGAAAAACCCTACCCATGGAATTCCCAGTGTTGTTTACACCAAGCTGTTTTCACAAGAACCACACATAAGATCAGACTCTTTTGCTGTTCCTGGAAGATCTGTGACAAAGAGATTGGCAAGATCTGAACTTTTCCAATTTCCACGTAAACAGAAATTTTCCATAAATTGAAATTTCACTGCCAGAGGAAGCAAAACCAAGAATAATTAAAAAAATTTTTTTCTACACCTTTTGTGTCCTAGCATTTACAGAAAAGCTTCACTAGATAGTCTGTTGATTGAAGCATTAACCAAATAGTTTAACTCAGCATCAGTAGTGTTTATGCCTCACAGGAGCAGGGGTCTTACTGTCCTCTGTTTGGATAGAGCTAAGTAGTAGGCTGAAATACTACTTTGTAACACAAAGTAAATATACCAGAAATCTGAGGTTCAAGGTACTGAGATCCATCTGTTTACAAATGCAAACCTTAGCCCTTTGATGTGAGTTGCAGAACTGATTGTACTGCCTAAAGCTGCTTGTGCACTTAATCCTTGTGGCAGGGGCTCTTTCAATGGGCTCTTCCTGTATACCCTGCTCTAAACTGGAAAAATTGCAACAAATTTTTGGAGCACTTATTTTTACCATTTTTATGGATCTGATCAGGTTAATGTGCCAGTTTCTTTTCCCTGGAAAGTTTTATCGTTTCATAGGAATAGTGGTTTTGCTTGGGGATTTGCCATTGCTGTTTCTGATGTGAAATAAATGCAGAGTGCTGATAACACCTTGAAAATATTTGGTCATTTTCTAACTTAGTTTGAATTTGTACTACTAGATGAATGTGTTATTTCCAAAACCATAAAGCATGGATGACCATCCCTTAAAAAGTGATATATACCTTGATATATACCTTTGTAATGGTCACTGTCCACACAGAAATTTCAACATTTTATACACATAAAGAGTGTGAAGAAGGAGAAAAGCTATTCATAATTCTGTGAAAAATAATTTTGGGGGTGCTGATGGATAAGAGGCTGGATGTGGACCAGCAGGGCAGGGAGGGATTCTGCCCTCTGCTCTGCTCTGGTGAGACCCCCCTGCAGGGCTGGAGCAGCTCTGGGGTCCCAGCACAGGAAGGACACGGGCCTGATGGATCCAGAGGAGGGACACCAAGATGATCAGAGGGATGGAGCACCTCTCCTATGAGGGAAGACTGGGAGGATTCAGATTGTTTAGACTGGAGAAAAAAGGTTTCAGGATAACCTATTTGTGGCCTTCTAGTACACAAAGGGAGCCTGCAAGAAAGATGGAGAGAGACTTTTTACAAGTCCACGTAGTGACAAGGAAAGGGAGAATGGCTTCAAACTGAAAGAGAGTAGTTTTAGAATGGATAATGGAAAAAAATTCCTTACAGTGATGCTGGTGAGGCACTGAAACTGCCCAGAGTAATTGTGGATGACCCATCCCTGGAAGTGTTCAAGGCCAGGTTGGATGGGTTTTGAGCAGGCTGGTCTAGTGGAAGGTGTCCCTACGGCAGGGGGTTGGAACTGGATGATCTTTAGGATCCCTTCCAACCTAAACCATTGTATGGTTCTGTGATTCCATGATCAGTGCAAGTGAAATTCAGATTCCCTTGATGTGAGCTCACTGCTGCAATAATAGTACCATGTTATATATGTGTGTTTTCATTGAGTACAGCTCATGTTAAGTGAGTTCAGAATTAGTAGGTTTGGGGTTTTTTTAGTAGATTTTTCCCAGAAATCTCCAGTGAATTTTAGAATGGCCAAAACAAAATATGTATATTTTTAATGCATCTTCAAACAGACTTTTTAAAGCCTTAGATGTAACATAAGAATTTGGATGTTGAAATTCAATTTTGCACATTGAGTACATTTTAGCCTTGGTAATCTTCAAATATGCCAAAACTAGCATTGTCCTGCAATTCTCAAAAAAAAAAAAAAAAAAAGATGCATTTTTTTAAATCTTGAAGATACAGGGAGACAATTTAAAAATTAACATAGCTACACAAGAAGAAGAATCAATAGGGGACATCTGAGGACTAGAAAAAATAAACTGAAAGGAATGAAGAAGTACTAAGTTGGTGAAGATATCTGAGTTCTTGTGAAAGCTGTTTAGCTTTCTCAACCATCTGTGGGGCATTTGGGAGAGACTACAAAGAAACATTTCAGACAAAAGCCTAAGATGAGCTTGGGTGCTATGTACAAGAAGGAAAACTGCTTGGGCAGGCTTGAGATATGTTACACAAGTACAGAAGTACTGCCTTTTAAAAGCAAAAGTCTGCTCTGCTTCCCTAGCAAGAGACCCACAACACAGAGGACATCATGAACCTACAATAAATGACTCTATGTTAACACTTTTGGTTTTTTAGCTCTGTCAAAAAAATCAGGCATTTTCTAAACTCTGTAGGGGCAGTTAAGGAAGAAGTTCCTTTGCTGGTGAATCTGTTTTAAATTTTGACTGGCTGTGGCAACTTGAGATGCCTTAATAAGGCATGGAAATAATATTCAGAAAGAGCACAAAGTTTAGTTATACACCTTTCTGAGACTAAGTGAATGCCAGAGGAGGAGGAGTAAGCTTTTAACATATGTCTGTATTAGAAAATGGATGGCAAAACCACATGATTCAATTACTAAAGAAAATTTATGCACTCAAGGAACATCACAAATTGACAGCTTTGAGTGAGATGAATACATCAGCTGAAAGAAATTCAGATGTCTGAAAGAGAACAAATGATGTGGAAACAGTCTGATGTATCTAGATGAGTTGTTAAAATATCAGCAGAGTATTTCATTAGCAGAATATGAATCCTTATAATTGCCAGCAGTCCAAACCTACTTATCAGTATTCTTGGTAATCAAAGTAGTATTGCTAGTCTAAAGGATAAACCTGAACGATATCTAAAAATTAATCTATTAGATTTTATTGAGCAGATCTAGATTTTGATAAGTGATAATCAATGCATACCTATCATCATTAAATTTGTACGGAAATAATAAATTGATGCATAATTATCTCTTTTATTGTTTTCGTCAAATAGTTTGTTCTTTTTCTCAGCTGTATCTTTAAAGTGGTTTCAAAGATTTGCACACCTATGATTCATCCATGCTCTTGATGCTAACTTGCTGTTGACCAGAGTATATTTCTGTTTTAGCCAAAATTATAAGCACTGAGGTAAGTATAAGATTAACTCAGCAAATTTTAGTTCAGTGAGAGGAAAAGCCTTTAGGAATATTTCTGGGCTGAGAGACTAGAAGCAGAAGTCATACAAAATGTTGTTTGATTGATATAATACATTTCATTCAGCATGATCATTAACTTCCATGATATGAAAGAGCAGCTGAGAGAAGATATTTCTTTTAGAGAAATTGAATACTTCAGCAGATGTCCCATCACCTTTCAGTATAGACAATGCTTCTTTCGAGGACAGGGAGATAAAATTCTCTTTTTTACCTACTGTCTTTCTATTTTTGGTTAGTGAAAATAGTTAATAGGTGTTCTAAGGAATAATTTAAGTCTAATTTTCCTAGGAATTAATGAAAGCTTAAAATAAATTTTTAGTCTTGTCTTGCATGGCAGACCACATTAATGTTTCATACAGAGAAAACAAAGCAGACTTCAAAGCAAATGTGATTGATTAAATATGAGTGCACATATATATTTATATAGAGAGATGTATTATATGTATCTTTGTCTTAAAATTTTAAAAATGCTATTTTAAGAAGTGTTGAAATTTAAAGTGTTTAAAAGTTAAAATTTGCTTATTGACTCACAACAAATTAAAGATCCCATGTTAGCTGAGATTTTTCTATGCTTTGTCTTTACTTTCCTTGACTTTTTATTTTGGGGGGCACGTAAGATACAATAAAACTAATATTTACATGTCTTTTTTAAAATAAAGAGAAGTAATTAAAATGTTGAGAGGAAGGACTTCACAGTTGGTATAACAGGCTGTAGCTTTGCCCTCCTGTCTTTTTGGTAACATCTTTAGGGCAAACTGATTTAAGCACATATTTGAATTTTAGCAGCTTCGTTTGAGAAGTCCTGATGAAGTGTCAAAATTATTTCATCTTTTGAAGGGACTCGCAGGTTTTCCCCTATAAAGAAAATGGGCTTTGCTTTGCTTGGCTCCCTAGTCAGTGTAACATATTGTCATATGAATATTAAAGGCATCAAACATAGAAAGAGTGTATTAATACTCTCCATTTTAAGAAGAACTGAAAGCTACATCAGTGTACACAGAACTGACCTGGTAAATTCAAAATCAGCAGCAAATTATGTTTATATTATATGCTGTAGATGAAAACAATGCAGATAAATTTATGTTAATGTCAGAAGTGTTGTAAGGTTCAGTGCTAGTGCTCTAAACTAAAATAGTTTTGTACTTTGGGAATAGATTTTCTCTTTAGGGAAACCTCAAATCCACTCTCAAATATGCAGTATCAGTATACATATAAATTTAAACACAAATTCCATATAAATAATGACTTTGAGGTAAATACATGCAGATATCTGCTTATCAACTGTAGGCACTTTCTTCCCTCCTTTTTAACTCTGCACCACAATTGAGTTATGAAACATGACATAGTTGGAAAGGAAATAATCTGTAAATATGTTAATATATTTGAAGTTTTCTAATTGCACAGGGAACATCCAGTCAAGTAACTTATCTTGTATTTTCCACCTCTGTACTGTACTGTCTGTTGTGTACTGTTGTGATAAAAAGATGGCAGTGTTAAAAATTGCAAGGAAACTTATTTTGCAAAGTCTGTTTTCAGGTATAGCATGTGAAACTCTGAGACAGGGTGGACTAGAGATGTCCATTAGAAATCCTTAAGCAGTATGTTTGCCAGAAAACTGGAGAGTTGGAGGTCTCCTGTCTGATTGTTTGATATCAAAAATGTTGCTAAACAGATGAGATGTTTTGGAAGCATGCTTCCCTCCCTTATTTGAGGCCAAGTTGCATATTTTGGAACTGTGTGTGGAGATTCAGTTGCATGAGGATGCTCATGCAGAATATTATTTTGGTTAAAACTCAAGCATCCAAAAATTTCTCGAGAGCTGTTATGCATCATTAACACTTAGTTTTTATTAATAGTTTTCAACTTTTTTTTTTTTAATAGCACATTATTAACTCTGCCAATGGCTCCATTTGCAGGTTTTTCTCTCTAAAGATTTTTCAGACTGATTTCTACCAAGAAGTGGAAATTGTACAAACAGCCAAGAGCAGTGGGGAGTGTTACTTGTTGCTAAATACTGACCCTGTTTCTCCGTCTCCCTGGCAATTTCCCACACATAAAGTGTTCTTGTCCCTCCTCTAGATGTACTAAAAGGAGCTGAAACAAAGGTTAGTCACTTTGATATAAGGTTGGAGTTCAGGAAGAAGTCTCTGTGTTATAGACTGGCTTTCCTTTTAATGGTTACAGCCTGCTGGGAATGCGTCAAGTTGGGGATAGGCTCTTCTACCTGTACTGACTTTTACTGCAAACTCCTATAAAAACCGACTGAAAATACCATTGGTGCTTTCATCTATACTCTTTCATTTTTACTTTTTTAATGTCTTGTTTTGTTTGGGTTTTTTAAACAAAGAATGGTGCACATCTTTGTCTTTTACCTTATGTCTGTCAGCACTTTTAAAACTGAAGCTGAAAACACAGAATAGTTTCAGTGCCCCGGTGTACTCTGCAGTGGCAACTTCAGTCTAACATCTTTAAAAAATCATGGGGCTCTTTATAATATACATGGATCTAGTATGTAATATAAGCAATCTATTTCACAGATGTTTTAAAATTTTTATATTATCTCTTCTTGTAATTAATCTTAAATCTTACCAAGTGTATTCTCAACTACAAAAAAAAAAAAAAAAAAGCAACACTAAAAGAAATCTTACTAAAGCTGGTGCTTTTATGGACAGGGCCATTCACAACAAAAGTAGAAAATTCAAATTAAATCATATGTGAGAATGGTCTAAGCACAGTCTGTCTCCCTCTGCTAGAGCATTATTTATAGAAAGTGGGACAGCTCTGTCAGGAGAAGCTCAGGTGCATTGTTTAAATTGCTGCACCAAGGAGTTCTGAGCTCCTAGTGCTGCATTTTCACCCTCACCGTGTTGGGCTCTAGTCCTGAGTGTGTGAGAGCCTCTGCCCTGCCAGGGATTGGGTTATCTGGGGAAGGCAAATGTTTCTGTTCTGGCCAGGTCCTCACACAGAGAACCATGGCCTGAGAGCTCTGAGCAACATTCAGCCAGACCTTATTTATAGCACAATAATTCAGGGGCTCATCTGGTGCACAGAGATCCAGGTTCCAGCCACTGTGCTGCCTTGCAGCTTATATGTGATGATAACAGTACATCGTGGAATGTTTCTGTTTTAATTTGAGGGGTTTTGTTTGGTCTTTTTTTTTTTCTTTCAAGAGAAACTAAATTGATGACAAACCTCCAACCAGCTATTCAAATGTGCACCAGTTTTGGATGAGCTCCTTTCTATTTCTTTGTACACCATAGAAAACTAACATGGGATTCAAAATTTCCATCCATCTATTAGTTTTGTGCCACTCCCCACAGGGTTTATGGAAGTTCCCTCCTGCTTTGGTTCTTATCCATGGCCTTGTGTTGTTTTATACATGGGTTTGGATAACAAAAGTCACCCAGAGGAATGACATGTTGTGATGTGCCCCCCACGTCCCCCTTAATAAAAAACGTTAGAATGTTATCATATTGCTGCATAGGAAACTGGTTTTGCTTTCTCTGGATGCTTTTGTGATAAGTCCTTAGAGACTTCTTTTTCTTTCTTTCTTTAAAGGTGACTTTCCAACAAATAGGAGAGATCATTCCCTTATTTCTGCTCCCCTGAGTAGACCCAGAAATTCAGTTCTCACTTCCTTCTACTGGAAGTCTGATTTTTTTTCTATAAAAATAATTCTCATTTTATACCTAGCTTGATAGAAGACAGAGCTAATTAGTCTGTGCTTAATTCGTTACTTGGTTTGTTTTAACTCAGTTTAGCCTGTCAAAGTTCACCTTTTGTGACACTGGTAACACATTTAATGACTATGTTTAAGCTCAAGTCCAAACTTGATACCTTCTTGCAAAATTATTTTCATTTACAAAGGAGTTACTGCTTGATTTCTCTTTGTAATGAGACTACTTCTGCTTCATATTATGCCTGGCAGTTTCACCCAAAGTTGGGGGTAGAAGAATCTCTTTGACAAGGTGTTTATTAAAGTTGCTTACGCTCTGTCATCTACTTAAGTACTTTTTTTTTTCTCCACTTAACTTGGACATTCAAAAAGGGGACGTGGCAGTTTCTATGGATTATTGATTTTTCTATTCTTTTTTTTTAAGAACAGAGGTAAAAAATGCCATAGGGAACAGATAGACAACTCATATTCCCTTAAATTCCAGTCCTTTAAACTTGTATTTGTGTGTTCAGCTTTCCGTATAGGGGAAAAGTCTCTGATTTGATTGAAACTCTCTGAAGCAGAGAGTTGAGCAGATGTGTTTAGCCTCAATTTAGTTGAGACTTTAACTGATTTGAAGGGGACTTGGGTAACTTAGTTGTGATGCTAACACAAATTTCTGGATACACCCAGAGTTTTAAACCCTTATGGTGATTTACTGCTTTTCACTTCGGACAAGATTCACCTGTCAAAAATGTTTTAAATGAGATTTAATGCAATTATTGTTTTCCCCTCACTGGGTTCTTCCTCTCTCAGTGTGGAATTTGCTTTGCACAAGTGACAGTTTAGAGTCTGGAACTGCAGCTCATCAATTAACTTGGACAGATCAAGGGCCACAATCTTGTTTGCAGGCCACTGTCACCCATCCTTCACTCCTTACACAATCCCACTCCACTTCCCTGCAACTGAGGAGCAATTTATATTAAAGGTCCAGAACTCCATGGATTTGCATAAATGTCTCACCAAGTCCACATATATATGTGAAAGAGAATAAAAGTGGGGAAAAGCACAGAATTTATAGCAGATGTTTAGTGAAGTGGAGCTTTCTGAACCTGAATAACTTTTTGATACCCAAGAGAAATATGCAATCAGGGCAGATATTCAGGCTAAATGGTTTGCAGCTTTCCAAGTAAGTAGCTCACGTGTCAGTACAAGTCCATTCAGTCTTGTGCATGTAAGGAGGGTCATAAAACATGCAGTTGCTTATCTACAAGAACAATTTATATGCATTTGCACAGTTACTCTAGTTACTCACAGTTACTGGGAGGATTATCTAACAAGGCAGTTAGAAAGGCGGGTGATTTTTATAAGGTGCATAACATGCTCAGCTTTTTCTTTCAGACCTTGCTGGCATTGAAATTATTCTTAATTTTTTAATTTTTATGTTACAGTGTAACATAGGCAAACATTCTGTTAATTGAACATCCCCCTTTTTCCATAGCCAAATGGCAAATGGAAGTGCTGAATGTTACAGAGCCATTCACTACTGGCAATCTCTTATTTTCTGAAGAATAAAATGAGGCTCTGTAGAGGAACCTCTGGGGCAGAAGTGTGGTTATACTCTTAATTCCTGGAAGGAAGAAAGTATTAATTGCAAATAACTCTTAAAGGACCTAAATTATTGCTACTGGTTAACATTTCAAACTGGACCACAGACTTGAAAGGTAAAGGACAATGGAATATGGAGCACTTTATCATCCTCAGTGATGAATTTGTTCCCAGTCTTTCACCAAACTGGTAGGTGCTCAGAAACATCCTGCAGTTCATTAATCACCTAAATGAACATTGGTCATCTGCCTATTTTTTGTGATTTAAGCTGATGAAAAAGAGGCAGAAGAGTAAACATTAAAGAGGAAAAGAGAAAAGACATTGGAGAACATGGAGAACAGTAACAGTTGGCAAGCTTGTTGTATAAATAGGTGTTGTAGAATTTTTGTCTCTGTAATGGGGATGATGCATGAACATTCACTCTCTCGAATCATCCAAAACACATTTTGCAGTCATGCTAATAGAAATTGTTTCAATTTATCAGCATGACTTCACTAACGTGAACAAAATGTTTAACCTAGTCAAAACAGAATATGCAGTTTTTGCTTTTCAAAATACACTTGTTAGTAATTCTAAGCAAATGAAGTAGGCATCCATGAAAAGTAGGTCATAATAGGAAGGTAATTTTACTTCATGTTCCCTTTTTTCCATATATTGTAGGGTTTTATTGGAATTGTATGTTTTCAAAAGCCTCTTTGAAATTAAGTCTTTCTGACTGGCTTTCACTGAAATAGTAGCACTTCAGAGCTCTACAGCCTTTCCAGTCCTGTTGGGATGGTTATACAGGGTAAATATTATGTGAAAAATACTTGCAGAAGCCAGTCCAACTGAGAAAAATAGGTTGTTTATTTTAAATTTAGGTACTGTACAAAGTTGAATTATCTTAAAAATCACCACAAATAATTCATCATGTTATTTAGGTACTTTTTCCCTTGTCATGTCATCAGATCTAATGGTTCTTTTTTAATTTATGACAGAAATTCTGTGGAATAAGGTAAATGTCAACTATAATGATGCTGTTTGTTATGATGAAAACACAGAGAGAAGGAAATTATGTTTAATGCATCAAAGAAAGAAATTTCAAATAGGTTATTTCAGTTACCTTGATTTAATATGTCTTTTGGGGAGAAGGGAAGGAAGGAAAGGTGAGGGATTAGTACCAAAAGTAACAGTGTGAAAACATACATCATAAAGAACATTTAGAGACTCTTAGATATGGAAACACATTTCTCTCATCTATGAGGGGATAATTCTTTCAGAGACTAATAGACATAATAATATCCAATATGTGATGACACCAATTGGTGCCTTTTGGCCTGGAGAATTTTTTGACTCTTCACATGAAGAGTAGGTAGTGGCTTATATAGTTCTCAAATTTATCAGCCATCTTTTTCTACCTGGGTCTTCATTTCGTTCAGTGCTTTGTTTGTTGGAAAAACCCAGCACCAATAATTGTACTGGAGAGTATATCTTAGGCAAGACATGAGACTTTATTTGGTACTGAGAATTTTCTTTGTTTGAAAGTCAGCAGACAGGAAGGACTGCACACCATAGTTCAGTTCTTACAAGAACTTATCAAATGTTTCTGGGATCCTGGTACTAAAAACATGTCTAAGTTTACAGGTAAAAGTAATTTTTGTCATGTTGCTGCTGCTGCTTCTTGAAAGAGACCAGAGAGTTAGTTTTGGTCAGGACTTTCCTATGTTACAACTTGGGAAATTTAAATTCTGCTTCAGATTTTATTACATAGGAGCTTGGGAATACATTTACCTTTTTTTGTTTCTCTTCCCAGCTCTAGTTTTTCTCGTATAATCAAAAGGTATTGTATTGTGGTGAGCAATATTTTGCTATGCTTTTTCTGCTGTATCTGCCACAATGAAATCTTAGACTTGCTAGTATTCTGAATATAACAGTAGCAACACTAATGGTTATTACTAAAAAAAAAGATGCAGTAGAGAAATATGTAGAGCTTCGCAGGTGTCAGCCTAACTACAGTCTTAAATAACCAGCAATGTCTGCACTATTTCTCTTTCACAAATAATTGAGTCCTATTCTTGTTAAAACACCAGATTTGACAGGCTTCCTGCTACCTTTTCCAAACAGGTAAAAGAATCTAGTGTGCCAGGTTTTCCCCTGCTGCATCCACAGGCTCCCAGAGCAACAGTAATCATATTTTCCAATACTGCGCTTTTCCGATTATCTCTTCCACCTCTTGCAGTAGGGAAGACTGAGCTGATTCTGGCCTTGCACTATACAAAGCAAACAGCATGTGGCATTTCTGGTTCAGTGATGACTTCCAACTGGCCTTTCTTTTACTGTCACAGCTGAAACTGCCTCCTCTCTTCTCAGCAGCAGTGAAGGCATGGAAAGAGACCAGTTAAAATGGTTCGCTCTTGGTTGGCTCTTTCACTCCACGTAGTACCCAGAATAGTCTGAGTCCTTCAGCCTGCGTGGCACTAAAAGGCTACATGAAGAGCTACTTGGATCTGAACTGTGACTTCACTGTGCTCTGCCACCCCTCTGCTGTCTGTCAGCAAAGCTTTGCTGAAGATTTCTCTCTACAGTAACGTGTCACGTTCTCAAAGACAGTGTCCCATCCTCCCTGACTTCTCCAGGGACTGGTGTATTTTCCTTGGTGCTTCTCCACCGTGGTGGCTCCTAAACTGTGCCTAGAACGAGCCTGAAGTCATCAATAGCTGTTGGGAGAGGAGCTAGGAGTAAAATGCACAGACATGGAACAGAAAACACACCCACATCCTTGGACAACTGCTAGGAGTGCTGTCTCTGCAGTCTCATTGCTGGGCACACCCTACCCAGGTTCTGCCAATAGAGGATCCACAGGTACAAACTGTCCCTCTGTCTGCAGCTGTCAGCATATTCCCTGCTTCTCTTGCTTTCCCTACAGGCTTTCTCCTCCATTTGTGACTTGCTTTTTACCCAGCATGAATGTTTGGTGGCTTTGGAAGAGAGTGCCTTGCATATCTTTCACCCTTCTACAGCTCTTGAAGGGAAAGAAAAGAAGGGGCAAAGGGACGATGGCAACAAAGGCCATGACCTGTAAGGGAATAATAGGAGGAGGGATATTAGAAGGACCAGAATGCCAGCAAGAAAGAAAAGTGAAACTGTATATTTACCATGTAGAGGTACAGTAAAGCATCTTTGGGAGGAACCAGGAAAGTGCCAAGTGCTGAATAACAGGGAGTGAGTGAGAGGCTGAGAGACTGAGGAGGACAGCTAGCTGGGCAATTAAAGACACAGGAAGGATTTTGCATTAGAAGAATTTGGCTTAACACTCACTGGGCAGAAGCAGCAAGAGAAGGGAGGATTTATTTTCTGGTTTTCTTTTAATATAGGTAAGATTGAAAAGATGTCATATATCCATGTATCTGAGAGCAGCACATTTGCTCTGGTACCAATGAAATTAGTAACTTGATACCACTTCTGTTTAATTTTCTCAAGTTTGTGGTTTTTTTCTGTTCAGACCATGCCCAATGAACCTTATGGCTCTTGGGCCCTGTGTCCCCCTCTCTCCAGCAGCCCAATAGTTCCTAAGCACATGACAGGATGGTACATCACAGGATGGCTCAGGCAACACAAGAGATCTATAACATGAATTTAAATGGAGACAAAATAAATCTACCTCAGCAGCAGTCCTTGCCAAATCGCTTTGATAACATTGGTTGCTCTAAGGGTTCACCCTTAAGGTTCACCTTCGTAACCACTTTCTGAGTTTTATGTAGTGAGGCTAAAGGATAAAACTCAAGCTCTAAACTAAATCACATTGTAGTTTTTGAAAAAGAAGAAAACTTGGAAATCCTTGCTATGTATTGCATTGATGCTCTTTTTTTTTCTCAACTTCCCAGCCCAGCAGAATAACTCTTGAATCCAGTTTTGTGATGCATTCTTTTGTGATAAGATATTCAAGGCCACATCATGCACTGTCTGTTGAAATGCAGTAAATATTTAATGTTCTGTTTATTTCTATAATGGCCAAATGAAATTACTTTCCATCTGTTTACCTATCTGCGTGTGCATGTGCACATGCACACACACATTCTTGCAGATATACACACGTTCACATATTTAAACTATGCAGAAATGGAGCGAAGGAAATTGGAAAAAGGGTTTTTTGTTTTTAAAAATGGATGTCTTTAGTCCTCAAACTATTGCATTAAGTAAAGGCAAGATTATTCCTTTTATTCAGGAGGGATGACAGAGGCCCAAGTGTATATGCTTCACTCTAAGTGTGACAGGACAGATGGAGTCAATGTCTGGACCACTACTTAGAATTGGAATGGTCCTATTAACCTGGACCTCTCTCATAATACACAGAACAACCTAAAAGTTGGCAGTAGGCAAAAGCTTTAATTTAAAGGTTATTTGGCGGTCACTGAAGCAAGTCTATTTCCTAATGGACAGATGTCCACTTAACTAAAGCCCTCCCAGAAGACTTCTTGTTTGAAGCTGTGCCAGGTAAAGCAAAGACTGAGTGGATGTGTCAACTCCAGTAACCTCTTGGAGTGAGCAGCTCTCCCCGACGGTCTGGGCACCAGCTCAGTGGCACAGCAACATTTGCTTGTGGCACATGGTCTCTTGGTAGGTCTGTCAGTCAGCTGCCTTATACCAGCCCTTTTAGAATGCAAGTATTTTACAAAAATACAGCACTGCAAGGCAAGGGATATTTGCCAGTTTAGCATTTTAAAAATGGGGGGGATCTGTGTTATTTAAGTTGAAATACTATTGCCAAATGGAAAATGTTGCCCTACATAAATTAGGAGTTGGAGGCCTGTGGTTGGTTGTTTTTCTGTCATGAACTATTTATCTGTCCAGCCTCAAGTACAACAAATTTTAAATTTAGGTAGACCTTCTCAGAGCCTACATCAGAATGATTCTAAAGAGAGAATTAATATTAGTAACTCTTTTTTTTTTATACCTCATGTAAATTTGTGTATGATCTGGGAATGGTGTCCTTATGGGGAGATCCTGTACCCATTGAAATGGAAGGCTGCTACAGGAAGCTGCATCTTGTCCTGATGCTGAGTCTGCTTGTTATCTTTCTAGAGTCGTAGCACTCAAGATGTTACAGGGCTCTGCATTTATTCTATAATGTTACTATTTGCTGACAAATCTGAATCTCCAATATAATCTGAAAAGAAATAAAAAGCCATCAAAGAAATGTGGAGATTGGCAGAATTACTCTTAATTTTCTCATCAGGAGTATTCATTTAAAAAATGACCCACAGACTTCAAGGAAGAAGCAGAAAATACGGTGTAAATGACAACAAATTATATTAAAATTGCACAAATAGAAACTAATCTTAGCAATAGTAGGTGGGCCTTTTTCAGGCCTTTCTCCCATGTTTAGATGGCATCAATAACAGTTTGGATGTGACTGTTGTGTATTTGTGATTAATGATTGTCCCCCTGCCACAGATGATCTGTTCTTTTTAATCCCACCTCTTACTGCAACAATATTGGGCTATTTTATGAAAGACAGTGGAATCAATAAGAAGTAAGCAAAAGAAATGTTATTTCTCATGGCCAGTTGACACTGCTGGAATTCACAGTAAGTCACAAAGTTTAATGATTCTGGGTTGGTTATTTTTTTTTCCTCTTTTATTTATTTTATTTTTAGGTTAACTCTGTGCCTGTTAAGATTCATGCTATGCAAGCTAAGGTGAAATTGTTAACTGACAGGGGATGATAGCTTAGTAGGGTCAGGAAGGAATTTCTTCTCTTTCCTTTCCTGCTCTGAACAGTGCAGAACAATCAGATGGTTGCATGCTGGTTGGTTTGTTCTTCTTCCTCTGAATTAATAACTTATGGGCCTTAATGGAAAAAACTGTTGGAGCAAATGGGCTGGTGGACTAACCCACGGTGTAACTTGATTTCATTTCATTAAATATTTTTTTTTAAAGTTTAGGCAATACACTTGAACAGAAAATATTCAATTTTAATGTACAAAAGATGTGTTCAATGTTCATGTGTGAGAAAAGTAATGCTTCCTATGGAATTTACAGCTGTAACTGTAAGTCTTAGCTGATCTGTTTATCTCCCAAAACTGAAAGTTGTGTTGAATTTCTTCAAATACCTGAAGGATCTCCTGGACTTAAAACTAAACGAATGAAAATATGACCTGTGCATGGTCAGAGCTGCTTGTATGGCCAAAGAGATAGGAAAGGGACATTATATCATCAAAATTAAAGTTTTAATGACTGAAAAGCAGGTTAAACTTTTGGGTTTAGCCCTCTCTCCTCTGTAGACAGCAGCTCAGGTCCCAGACTGACTTGGTTGAGATAGCAGTGTTTTATATACGGGTGAGAGGCAATAAACTTTAGATAGACACACTTTCCCCCCACTGCCTCTGTTTTACAAGAACATCCTCTTTGCTGCTCCTCCAGGGGCTGCATTAATGTGCAGCACTGTAATAGCTGATCAGTGGAAACAAGGTACATCAACCATTAACCACACTGGAGTCGGGCTCCTGGAAAGAAGAGAAACACTCCCTGTGGTTAGAAACCATGGCTGGCTGCTGGCACTTCTCCCACAGAGCCCAGTGGTGGGACTGGAGGGATTCTCATGGAGCTGAGGGTGTTTGGGAGGGAAGCTGTAGTGAAGGAAGAGAGGCATGGCTGAAACCTGTGGAACTTCAGCTTCCACAGTGCTGAGAATGATGCTTATGGCTTTTTAGGGGATGTGCCCATTATTTTTTAGGGTATTTTCACAGTACTGGTAACTCCTCAGTTCTGAAATTCTTTCTTTCCCCTAGCTTTAACTTTTGGCAAATGTTTTGTATCTGAATAGAAAAGACAATTATTCTTTTTCAATATTTTTATGATACTTTGAACTAACCACATAGAATAAGGGTTTTTTTCACTCTGTTGAAATGGGTGACACCAGTGTTTGTTTTTAATGAATATTAAAGAGAATGAAAGTGAAAATTACTTTATATCTGTGATGGATGTATATCAAGTCAACAATGTGTTCATTATTTAAAGTAATTTTATTCAAATTTATTTTTTAAATTTACTTCAGTCTCTTTCAAATTGTCACGTGGAGTTCTTCACCACTGGAATTAATATTCCAAACTCCACACAAAATTATTTTTTTATTAGTAAGAGGGTATTTATGAGCTACAAACTCTTGTATTCTGTCATATGTGTCTACAGACTTTTGCAAAAAAACTCTGTTTAGTGCGGCCAGTTCAGGGCACTAGATGCTTCAAAGAGTCAGTAAGGATATCTGGTTCCTAGATAAGGCCTCTAAATTCTTAGTAATATCTAAACTGAGAATTAAAAAGTTATAATTTTCCAAAGGGTTCCATTACATTTCCTATTCTGCCTACTGTGCATTGTACATTATTAAAGAGTACTGCTCTGACATGCCCCCCAAAGAAGTGAATTAACATTTCTTGTGAACTCTGTTCTTTTGTGAAGAAGTAATAATGAGTCAAGCAGCTCCAAAAGTTTCTCAGATGAATCAGGATTTATTACTTGTAAAATTAATGCCCATTACATTCACTGATACTGTGCATAAATTGTCATTTGTAGAAAAAAACCCACTCCCTTTTACTGTTTGCCCTTATTGGTAACATATCTGTGACTTGTACAGAAGATAGGGACAAATGCAGCACGTGAGTGACATAATTTGTGAGAGTTTAGCTTCACACTGCTCATCTATTGTTCTCTTAACATACCTTTTGTCTCTAAAGCAATTCTAGTTGTGATTTGTTTCAGCTCTTAGAAGAAAGAGAGTCTATTCTAGCCTGTGAAAAGATGAGCCCTGACTTGTGCTTTGGATTAGGCTTGAAGCATTTTGAGTGCTACCATTTGTAGAGAAGTTCTCACCTTCCAAGGTGGACCTAAGCAAAGTCAAAATTGCTGCTGGTGCTTTTTTCTTGATGGTGTTGGTTATTTTTGTTTGAGTTGATTTTTTTTTAAGTAGAGTGAATTATCTTGCCACTGGTTTAGTTTAGCTATTCTTGAAAAGCTTATTTCTCCCTCTTGAACTAAATCCTTGAATTTTGTAGGCACACGACTATTTTTGCCAACCAGTCCCACAGCTGAAAGAAGTCATATGCAAGTCAGGAGAAAGAGGAGAAATACATAAGTCGAGTATGATGAACTTAGAAGTGTTATAACTAAGAAGATGCCTTCAAATGAGGTTTTTTTTCTGAAGGAAATGGGTTGATCAACCTCTCATTTGTTGACTACCCGGACTTATCAATGGCTCATGTGAATTTAGGATATAACTTCTGTGTTTTGAGCAATTCTTTGATTTCTGCTTCCTGTCTCTAGTGGGACTAGAAAAATCAAAGTCAGAAGAAAGTGTATTAAGACATAAAGTGGGGATTTAGACTATTTTATAGGAACATACTTAACCTCTCTGTACAATTCTCTGTCTGTGTAATGGGGATAATGTATTTAACTACAGCAGGAGAAGTCTGAGGATTAATCGGTTAATGAATTCATAGAACCCTGAGCATGAAAAGTGGCTCTAAATGTTTCCCATAGAAATTTCTCCATTACCTAAAAAGCTAATTCATTGCTTTAAAGAGCTGTGCAAATTCCATCAAGAACACAGATAATTAAAGTAATATTAATAGATTTTTAGGTCTTCATTTTCCCCTAGAGGCCAGGTGTCCCTGATTTTTTTTTTTTTTCCACTTCGAGTAACGTCCCTGACTCAGTTGTCAAAGACTGAGAGGTAAAAGTGCCTGTCTAGCTTTGAACTTGATGCCCACAGTGGAGTTACAAGGTTAAATAAATGGGGTGGGCTGGGTCCATTTTATTTTAAACTGAGCATAACACTTCAAAAGGATTTTCTCTCCCCCCTCCCCCAATGTATTTTTAGGCTGTATGCACTCTTGTCTATGTCTGTTCCTTAGTCCCAGTTGAAGATTTCAAGGGAGACGAGGGCTCTATATTGTTTCTCCCTTGTATTGCAGATAGGGGGAGGAGGTGGTTATTAGAGAGAAGCGCTCTCGCTCGCTCGCTCTCTCTGTTTCTCCCTCTCTGGCTGATAGCACTTATCTCTCGCTCTCTCTCCTTCTCCTAGGTGATCCATTTCTAGGCAACGTGCTGGCTGGTGCTGGAGCTGCCAGCTCTCTCTGCATCCCACCAGCAAAGCAAGCTCCAAAAGCAACCTGCAGACCATCATCATCTGCTTTCCTCTGCCTCGCTCCGGGTACTCCTCCTCTCGCTCCTGCCCTGTCCAACCACCACCTTGCGCGACAGAGACAGCACGCTGGGCTCCATTGGCAGATTTTTTTTTTTTTTTCCTCCAGTTGTGGGAAGCGATTTTTCTAAGCGAAGGGTGGGGGGAAATCTCTGCATTACTATCTGCATTACCTTGAAGTTCACTTTGTTTTTTGGCCTCCGGGGGGGCTTTTCCTGCAGGAATCTGGCTGCCGGGAGCGGGATCGCCTGCTCCCTCGGTCGCCCGCTCCTCCCACCTCGCTGAAGGCGAGCTATTTGCTGCGGGCTCCTGGGGCTGCTCTGGCCGAGAGGGTTTGTGCGTGTCTGCTGGCGTGTGCGTGTCTGCTCGTGTGTGCGTGTGCGTGTCCGTGTGTGCGAGCGTGCTGTGGGTTGGAAGTTGCCGTGCAGCAGCGGGACCGAGCGGATCCCTGGACCCGGCGGAAGGATGGGGACTGTCTGACCAGCAGAGGCGTCTGCTGCCCGCGGCGGCGCCCGGGCTGGATGGATTTGCTGCCGGCGCTCCCAGCGATTCTGGTGCTGCCCCGGAGCCCCGCGAAGTGACGCTGGGCTTGGCCGAGGAGAGAAGCGCTCGGAGCCCCGGGCTCGCTCCCTGCCCAGCCGCGGCTCCTCGCCAGCCACCGGGATTTGCACGCTCCTCCGGCTGCACCTCAAACTCTTGGGCTTCCTGCGCTGCGCTGTCCTCCGCGGCAGCACCGTTCGGCGAAGAGCTCTGTTCTTACAAAGCCTGGACCTCCGGAGGAGATGGAAGTTTTCTCCCTCATCCTGGTCGTGTCCGTCTGTTGGACTCGAACCTGGAAAGCGGCGATTGCAGATTCAATCATTCATATCGGTAAGGGGGTGCTGCGTCTGCTGGTGCTGCTGGACACTTTTCCGGCTCTCCTTTGCAACCTTCCCTCTCTTGGAAGGCTTTCCTCCCTCGCCCCGCAGCCCCCACTCTCTTTTATCGCTTGCTCGCTTGCTTTTTTTGGTTGTTTAGTCCTCTCTCATAATTGCTTTCCACCAGGACCTCAGGCGTCCTCTTTTTCCCCTGCCGCGCTGTGTAAAGGCTTTTTGGCGGCGGGGTTTGTGCGTGCTTTAGACCTTGAGGTTTTGATGAGGCTGATGATGGGGCACTTCCCCGCTCCCTCCCCGCCGCCCCAGAGCTCCAGCCTGCTTTCCGCCTGCCCCGGCTCTCCCTCGGCCGGGGGACACCCCGCGCCTCCCCGCGTTCCTCGCCCCACGGCGACAGCCACGCTGAGCCCCCACCCCGACACACTTTTCCTTCCTCCTTCGCACCCGCACCCCTCCTTCCTCTCCCGCGGCGGAACAGGTGGTTTGGCAACGTGAGCGCTCCCCGTGCCGCGGGGGCGGGGGGCTCCGGCCGGGCCGTCCGGCACCCCCTTCCCCTTCCCGGCCGCACCCCCGTGCGCGCCTCCCGCAGCCGCGGCTCCCGGCAAGGGCAGCGGCCTCCCCCCGCCCCGGGGGCAGCTCGGGTGGTGCCGGTGCCCGCCGCCCCTGGCTCCCCGTTATCCCGAGCCATCTCCGTCCGGCACGGCAGCCCTGCCTCTCGGCGGCGCATCCCTGGGAATGCCGCGGCTGGCGGTCTCCCTGTGCCGGCCCGGATGCGCGGGGAGGGAGGGAGGGGAGCGGAGACGGGCAGAGGAGGAGAGCAGGGCGCTTCCCCCGCGGCCGCTCGCCCATCTGCAGGCACCGCACGCAGGCGGAGCGGGGGCGGGCGGCCGGCGCCGCGCTGCCCCGGGGAAGGTGCATTCCGGGCCACGGTCCCGCCGGGATCTGGGGAGGTTCCTGGGGCGGTGCCGGCCCCGGCTGTGGGGCAGCTGCCGCTCGCCCCGGGGTTGGCTTTGTAAATATGTCTGCCGGTGCTTGTCGTGGGAAGGGGAAGCGGGAGAGCGTTTGGGAAGCGCGGCCGTCAGGAGCTTTCCTGCGGGAGCGATACGGGGGCAGCGGCGCGCCAGCCCTTCGTGAGCTGTGCCCCGGAGCCACCGCTCCCCCTGGTACCGCAACTTTATAGGGGTCAGTCCTCTCGGCTGTGTGCGACTGGAGCAGCAGATATTGCACAGGGGAGGTAGCGCTCTATGCCCTCCTTTTAAAGGGAGAAGGACTTTTAAAATTCTACCCAGTTGCAGAGTGTTAAAGCGACACTAGGAGACAGTTACGTCTTAGGGTTTCTTTCTTAAGAGCTTGTAGCAAACGATCACAGCCTAGGATTTGGGGGGAAATTTTGACTGTAGCGTATGAGGAGTTTCTTTGCAGTCCACTGTCGCCCATCCTCCTGGCTAAAGCAGCGCTGCTGGGCAAGCTGTGTGCCTTTGCACTGCCATCAGGGGGACGATGGCTTTTCTCCCCTCCTGTTAATGAAAATCTGTTTGGTTTACTAGTTTTGTATGATAGATGTACTCATTTTAACTCTTTTTTTTTCTTTTTTAATAATGCTGTTAATGATTAGATACATCAGCACAGTAAATCGTCGTTGAAACAAAACAAAAAAACCCAACCAAACCCAAACTAGCAGAACCAAAGCAGTTGCTTCTCTCACAATTTGCCTTGAGAGACAATTAGTAGAGTTGACAAGGGGATTAGCTCTTTTTAGAGACTGGTTTATGCTGCCATGAAAATGGCAAACTATATAACTGTTACACAGAGCTTTCAATCTACTAAAATGAATACTCTGAAAATAAATTACCTGTAATCACAATTGTTTTAACAGTAAATGAGTACACAGCTAAATATTCCAACTTGTACAGCTCACAGATGAAAATTTGGCCCCAAGTAACACCACTGTATGTTGTAAACTGATCTTCTGACCCCCCCCTTTGCTTTCTTCCACTTGCATTAAATAAATTTATGTATAGAATATTTAGACATAAGTAATAAACTGTATTTATTTGAGTGAGCAAAAGCAGTAGCAGGGTATTCTATGAAGAAATTAACTACAGAAGAAGTCAAAAGCCAAAGCCAAAAAGCTGAATTAACTACTCAAGACCTACAAAGCCAAAGAAAAAACAAAATGCTCAGTTCAGGGGAAGAGAAATACTACCAGAGGTAGTACTGATGCCTTAGGCAACAGACAGAATAAATGCATCACCTTTTTCTCGTTCTGCAGTGCTAAGATACTTAGAGTAGGAAATATTTTTCCATGTTTGAGAGGGGCAGATGGTCGTGAGAAATAACATGTTACCTGTGCAAATCCTTTTCCTAGTAGTATGTACTTTTTTCAATATAATGCACAGACTCCCTTGCTTGCCTACATTTTATTTTATATTTTCTGTAAAAGGATGCTTTCTGTCTCAAAAATATTTTTTCAGTAATCTCTTAGACAATGCCAAAAAAATGTTACCATTTAGTGAGTAGACATTAACGACTTGGTGATGTCAGTGGGAGGGATACAATGACTGGTGTCTATTTGTGATAATGCCTTTTCATATTCCTGTCTTCTGAGTACAGATTCTGCTTTTGATCTCTAGAGAAGGTCTGTGTATATGTAAATGTGCACATTTAAAAAGAAAGGTTTTCCTGTATCATATTTTAAACATTGGTAGAGCTGCTTATAGTCTGTACGCTTCTTCTGCCCTGCTATTATAAATAGGAACTGGCAGTTCAGAAAGACTACATTAAGCATTCTTGTGAAAATGGTGAAATGAATCGACTCCACTATAATTTTCCTTACCCTTATACAAAAAAGAAAGAGGCAGGGTTACCATGTCAAAACTGTGCAATCCTGTATTATGCTGCTTCTCTCAGCCCATGCATTGATTGAGTAATTTCATCAGTCCCACATTACTTGATTGCTTAGAAGTTTCCTAATGATCTGTATGCTGTAGGAAGAATCTGAAAGTCATGAGTGGAATGGTAATGATTCTGTGTTTTATGAGGCTATTCAAAAAGTCGCTCTGATTTATGTAGCTCGAAAGCTCCCAAGTCTTTGAGATTAGCCACGCTGCCTGATATTTCCTTCATACATCAGTCGTCCCACACTCCTCACTCCCTAAACAGGAGTTTAGAACACTGTTTTAATTAAGTAGGGATTAGATGGCGTTCCTTGTCAGCCGCACAATTTGCGTATGCTTTGTATCTTCTACTGCTGATAGCCTCATGCTTTTCATATTTTGTACTTTGTGCTCATTATTTTCCCTTGATACGTACATAGTAATACATCTCTACATGCTTATGAATTTCCTGTTGTGCCTATAGAAACATATAGGCAGATATATGCATATTAGGTGCTGCAAAATCACCCAGGGCAGCAGGCACAGAGTGTGGTACAAAAGTTTTGTTGAAAAAAAAAGTCTGCAGTATATTTGAAGGCTGATTAATCTAGTTAAGCCTCCCTGATTACCTCAACTTGGTTTTTATGTTTATCAGTAACTTCAGTCATACAGAGTCAGCTGTGTACTGCCCTTGGCTTTTTTATTTTTAATGGAAATTTCATAAATATATATGAGATATAGTTATGTATTATATATGCTTCTACATATAATTATATATCTGTTCTTAATATATTTATAGATATAATTTTTTCTTCCTGATAGAGAAAATCAGTTCTGCCCTTACCTCAGCTTTTAGACTTTGTAGGCCAGGACTACTGCATTCCTTGTGTTAGATAAGTTCCCAGCTTTGCTGGGTCTTGAATTTGGCTCACACCTTTACGCTCTTCTGTACCATGGTTAATAATATCAAGGCCATTCCAACAAAGGATCTATTCCTTGTTTCTTCTCTTGATATTGGTGGTGACTAAAATGTAACTTTTTTTTCTGTAAAGGAAAGGGATCCTTGTTGCTTGGTGGTATGCCTACCCACGTTTCTTCTTGTAAGTTGATGTGCTACAGTGCAGCTTGGGTTGTGTTGTGAATTGGTAATAGGAATTTAATTTG
Organism: Luscinia megarhynchos; assembly: GCA_034336665.1. NCBI lineage: Eukaryota > Metazoa > Chordata > Aves > Passeriformes > Muscicapidae > Luscinia > Luscinia megarhynchos. The sequence goes on along the minus strand of CM067566.1, from coordinate 52,607,926 downwards.
CTGTGCTATTGGTGAAGCCTCATTAGGAAGTACGTAGTGTATGCCACTAACTGTTCATTACAGTACTCTCACATACATTTGTAAAGCACAGGACAAGCAAGCAAAACAGATTTATTAAAAACAAATAAACCTGTGTGCCTGTAGTAGGGGAGCACTCGGGTCCCTGTTGTCCCTGCTCTGGGATGTGAGAAGGTTACTTGCTTATTTTAAACACAGCTACGAGTGAAGAGCTGGACCCCAGTGTGCTGGGGCTGAGCAGCCAGGAGGCTTTATTAGTGACTGTGTTCTACTAAAATGCTCAGCCTGTGTGACAAACTCTCTGCTTCTGTGTGTTATTTCTGAAACACTTTCCCAGGTGCTTAGGTTTGTGGCAGTGCTTCAGTCCCTGTGGTGTGTAGCTAAAGAGGGACAACTTTGCATGCCATAGATTAGGGCTTGCCATCATCCAAAGGCATGTTTGCCATTAGGTGTCACTGCTTTCTGGAGGGTTTCCTAGTCATCATCAGGGCCTGATCTAGAGTCTGCCATAATCCAGGTGAGTTGCTTAGTTGACTTCAGAAGATTTTAAACTGAGCCTGTAGTTTGCTGACCGCAGCAGGCAGCTCCTTTTCATGTTCTTAAATAACTCTTAGTGTTATGCCAGGTTCTTTGTCCTTGATAAAGGCAGAGTAAAAAAAAAAATCAACCATCCGTTTGCAAGTGGTGCCCTAACAAATGTCTGACATGGCAATCACTGCTGCTGCTCTGTGCTTTCACATGACTACTTATGGATGCACTGAGCCTTCATTCTCACAATGCCATCTTTGAAAAAACACACTGGAGAAAAATCTTTCAAGACTGTGACTACATAAACCTACCCAGTAAGGTTCATTTAACTTAATGAACAAAGGCATTAAGTATGGTTCTCTTCCACTCCCTGGCCCTGTAAAGCAAGTGGTATTGGCAAGAGATGACTTCTGTAAGCCATTAGGTTACTCCCTAGATATAGACTTGAACTTACATCATCTTCTTCCATTTGATATATAGCTATCTATAATCTGCCATGACAGCCTGGTTTTGGCTGAAATTTATTGGAGGCTTTTGAGTTGACGTTTGTATTTTCACTCTTTGTTGCTGCTACTCCACCGCTTGATTTCTTTTTTTCAGCACAGTAAAAATGGTTTTAAAAACAGTTTATGTGAAAGAGTAGTTCTATTTGGCTATCACTTTTAATAATTTTTTAAATTACCTGGTTATATGGGAGAACATGATAACACTCTTTCCATCTGCACACTCTCCAGATATATTTTTGTTTATATCTTCAGTGTTTAAAAACTTACTAGGCACAGATAATTACCATTGATGTTTGGACTTGCAAGTGACCAATAAGAAAACGAAATAGCATTCTAATATTTTGAGCAATTATAAGAAAATGACCAAACTTTGAAAAAATGTTTTGCACATATGTTATGATACATGATGGTATGTGCCAAACATTGATTTCAGGTGATATATTAGAAATGAGGAAACTTCAGATACCTTTCTGCATCTGCAAATTCAGTTGTCCCTTTTTTTTCCCCATTTTTTTCAGTTAGATTTGAATTCCAGAAGAAGTCAGTTATTATCTAAGCTGGTGAAATTTTGAAGGAAACCTTGGTTTTAGATTCAGGCTTGGCTTGTGTGTCAGAACATGGACAGCTCCACAGCTGTGCACCCTACAGACCTTACAGTCCAGTTCACGGCTCTGCTCATGCTCACACCCATCTGGGAGCCCCAGATGCAGTTTGTGCTACCTAGAAGTGCCAAGAGACAAGTGTGACTGTCACAGCCCAAGAGTAAAGCACAACAGGCAGGTTGCTGGCATCCCTGACAGTGGCTGGGAGCTGCTCATCACAGCTCATGTTTCTTTGAGCTGTTTTGGACCCCAGGCTTGTGCTGGCTCCCTACAGGGCTTCCTGCACACAGATGCACTTCCTCTCCTTCTGTGGTGCTGTTTTATCTTCCTGCACCCTGTAATATGTCCATGAGGAAGTAGTTGCTGTCCTGCCACTTGCAGTAGGTACCAAAATGAGCTGTGTTGGCCTTTGTCAGAGCAATGCTGGCCGTGGCTTCCTTGCTCATCTGGACTAGCAGAGTGATTGGAAAAGGTGAATACTGAGGGGGTGCAGGGTGACAGGGGCCATGGAATGTGTGCTTAATGTGTGGTGGATGAGTTTGGTGGAGTTCTAGTTAATCCATCCTCAACACCAGCAAACCTGGGCAAAGCCTTCTGGGCACAGCTTTTAGCTGGCTTGTGCATTTGGAGCAGCACGTGGAGAAGAAGAAGTGCTGCTGTCACCCACTACAGAGGCAGGATATAATTGTGTATTCTTGTCATAGTAATTTAAACATCTGGACTGAAATGGAAGCATTTAGAGGAGGAGTGAGTGAGGAAAAGTTGTCTTTCTTGCTGCATCTTTCTGAATTTCCCAGGAGCACCATTAGGGCAGTTTCCTCTGCTATTCTTCTATACAAGTGTCAGGCTTTGGTTTCTGGTTATTGTTGGCCAAGCAGTTGTGAGAGCTGATGGAGTAAGGGAAAGATTCTCCTGTGTCTGCAATCACTACAATTAATAAAGGCTTGTGTGACTTGAAGAGTCATAAGTGATCTCTCTAACAGGCAGGACACAGGCTGAATTTGAAGGTTAGTAAATGAAATGTGCTGGTGTTTGGATGACAGTTCTGAAACCTGGCAAGGGAGCACATCTGGTGTTGTGCATTGCTGCAATTTTGTAAGATTCAGAATTTATGTCCTAGTTTCAGTGATAATACACTTAATTCAGAAAAGGAGGTATTTTATATTCTGTATTGTACTGCAGAGTGCACTTCAGCTGGAGAGACTTCTTCCTGCTTTGGTCTGGAACTCACCACAAAAGCTCAAGGAAGGGGTATTCGAGAGCTGTAAGTGCTGCATTAAATAAAAGAAAAAAAAAAAGAAAGAAAAGAAAAGCCCTCATAAAAAGTGATACTTAACAAGAAAGGATAATACAGTAACTACAGCATTTCTGTGTAGCATTAAAGTTATGGTGGGAGAGGTGGTACAGAGACAGTTACTCTAGTTTTAGTCAACTCTAAACTGTTGTATTTGTAAGAGCAGGGTTAGATTTAAAGTAGATTTCCATTATTCCAACATTAGTTGTAGAATGATGAGGGGTGGGGTAGAAAAGATGAAAGGGAAAAAGTTTCTTGAAAGTTGTGCTGGATCTATCTGACATGCTCTATACTCAAGAGGAAACTGAAAATGAAAATGAGTAAAAGTGCAAGGAGGGCAAGAAAATAAGATATCAAAGGCAAAAGCCAGTAGTTCTGTCTGTTTCTATTTCTTTGGGAGCTGTATAATGCTTCTGTAAATGTTATGCTCAATGGAAAAGTCCTGAACCAGAAAGGGGAAGAATGTGAGAATACAGAATGTAAATGAGGAATTATATGTGTATTTTAATGTATTAGATAACATTCTGTGCTGAAATGATAATTATTCCTAATTGTTATATTTGCTTTACCCATGAATAAAATATCACATATCTAATAAAATATGGGGGGAAAATAACTATAAAATTCCTCTTGGAGCCTTTCATGCAGATTTAAAGGATTTAATACCTTATTTTTTCATTGCTTTTTAAAACATTAACTTTCTGTAATCAGTTGGTTTGCTAAGGCCAATATCCAGTGAACCTAACAATAATTGCTTGTTTTGCAGAATAATTTTTTGTTAGTCCAACCATATCTTTCTCAGAGGCTTAAATCGAGTTGGTGATTTCATTATAATAATTCACTTGTGATAAATCAAAATCAAATAGCACCACTCCAGTGCTGTGGAAAGGAGCTCTGGAGAGAGCAGAGGATGGCAGAACAGCAGACCTGAATGCCAGGCCTGGATTTCCTGTGCCTCATTTTAATGTACACAGATTATATATATATATATCAGTTTTGGAAACCCTTTTTTAGATACAGAAATGAAACTTTGCACAGGGCAGGCTTCTCTGCCTTGGGATGCCAGCTCCAGACTTGTGTTTGGGACCCAAACCTGATGACAGACTAGCTTTTGTTTTACAACATGCAGGAGCTCATCTCAGTCAAACTGAGGCTCCTGAGCCTTTGGGATGTTTTTTCAAGGTGCCAGTTGTATTTCTCAGGTGCCAAGACACTTCTGCAGAGTTATCTCACTGATTACAGTCACTATTAAACTTGTCTGGCTGGGCTGAAAGCAGACAGTGGGGGTATCTCCAGACCAAACATTATTAAGAAAGAATGTTTCTTTTTGTTTATGCTTTGCCTTCTTACAATCTTTATAGTGTTCAACTTAAACATTTAAGAAACATTTTAAAATAATTTCATGTGCTAGAGGGTTGTCACAGGGAAGCAGACAGTAGAAAAGACACAGTTCTTGCTCAGTGAGGCCACTGTAGAGTAGTGGCAGTGTGTGGCCAGTGTACACTGTGGACTGTGTGTTAAATGCAAGTGAAAGGGATGGCTTTTTGAGGTCATACTGAAATACATTAATTTCTCTCATTCACTGTTTCTATTAGCTTCTTTCTCTCTCATATTCCAGGCTCATGGCAAGGAGCTGTGATGGACACTGTGTTCTGTGCACTTAAATATCTGCTTTTAATGTCCAGAAGTAAAAAATTAAACACACCGTAATACAAATATTATTTGGATAAAACTGTTTTTTCTCGGGAAATTTATCTGGAATTCCACTTATTTGACCTCTTTTGAGACAAATACACTTCAAATAGTTGGTTATATTTCTTAAAGGTAATTAATCTCCCTTCATCTCTCCTCTCTGTGAATAAATAGGCTGAAGCAGTATTGAGGTATAGCCACTGATGTATTTGCTATAAATATCTTCACAATTTACTATTCTGGGGCTATTCTAGCTCCACACAACAGGTTGATAGCAAGCAGTGGGGTATGTATTAATGTATGCATATACAATATATAAGTACACACTTTTTCTGTAATCAGAAGGAGAGTTCTTATTGAAAATGTTTGACTGGATTTTTTTTTTTTTAAATTTGGGATGGCATTTGTTTCCATCCTAAGTAACAGCAGGAAGATTTGGGAGGCTTTTTGCTTGCAGGCAGGAAGCCATAACGTGAATACAAGTCGTGAAATGGCACCCCACTGTGCTGGAAGCTGTACAAATATGAAACAAAAAGTTGGCTGTCAGGAGATTTGAAGCTGAAAGTGCAGGAGAGGGCTTGGATCTCTGCAACTTGATGTGTGCACCTGGAGTCTCGTGGGTGCTTCGAGAGGCAGATTCCCTCATGCATGTTTGTCAATGATCACTTGGGTACAAAGGGGTGAAAGCAGGTGGAAATGTCTACAGGGGTGTCCTGCCAGGGCAGATGCTGCGTGGCTGAAGTCAAAAGTTCCTGATCTGGGGCTGTGAGTTGGAAGAACTGACAAGAAATGAAGGGCAGCAATGTGTTTATAATTATTACCTACAGTATGTTACTGCCAGTAACAGCGATTGAATTGGCCAAATAGAAGCAATCATCAGCTGCCACCATGTTACTCTCTGGGTTTACCTAGTACAGGAATTAATGCACAATTATGCACATGCCCACTCTCACTCTCTGTCTCACTTCAGCAAATACTTCATGGTACAGCTTTGGAAGATAGATAGGAAGAAAACAACCTTTTTTTTTTTTTTTTGGAAAGTGGAACAAATTATGTTGCAAAATTCCCTACTTTGTTTAGAAGAGATATAGTCAGTGATTCTGAAAGTATCTGCAGCCTCCTTTGGTAGTCTTGTGAAGTTTCTGTATTGCTGTGAATATATTATTGAAACAATTCAGAGAAATTATTTTCCAACTCCTCAAGGTAGCTCACCTGTTCTGGAATTGAAATGCATCCTGGAGATACATGAGAAATGCTCATTTACTGAAAAAAAAATCTTCTGTTTTTGACAGCATTGCAAAGAGCATAGGGTGTATGTTAAACAGAAATGGCTGAAGGCAGTGGGCAGGGGAAAAATGTGTTCTCTGCCACAGAGCTGCTCTGGGAGCAGGCTGTGGGGAAAGCTCTGGTAGTGCCCTCGATATGGGAGCTTTGGAAAGGGATTGGAGTGATGTGTTTAGCAGCAGCTGGGTGGTGGAGGGGTGCAGGAAACATTTGGAGGCTTTAGCATGAATGATGGGCAGTGCAGGATACCTTCAGGGAGCAGCAGGAAATGTTATGTGGTTTGGGACAGGCCTTGTAGGGGAGGTATATGTCTAAGCATATGAGAAAAGTTAGGAAATACAGAGGAGCTAGGGACTGGAATGGCACAAGTATTACTGAAAAGCTCCCTAATACAGTGAAAATGGTGCTTTGAGTACAATGTAGCTTGAAGATAATATTAATTTTTAAAGAAACTAAATTACAGATTAGAAAATGGGATTGTTTCTCCCTGTCTAGCCTCTGTAGTTTACCATAAAGTATTTGATTTGTTGGTAGATCTTAGGTTTTTTGTGGTTTTTTTCAGCCAATACTTGGCAAAAAAGTGAGAGCCATTTTACCTTTGTATTGTTTAATACTGTTATACACAGATGCAAATAATAAGTACTGAAGTGTCATCTTCCCCTCCTTTCCTCCCAGGGTAACTCTGAGTGTATTGTACATTCCTGTGCCTTGGCACTACCATAGCATTTTATTTCATAGGCTGGTCTGTACCATGCCTCCTTTTAAACTCAGCTTCTGTGGCTGCTGTGTAGGAGGAAGGGATGCACACAGCCACAGCTTCTGCTCCATTGACTTTTGACCTAATTTAGGAAGGAAGGAAAGGGTAAATAATGCAGCCTGCTCCTGGATGCAAAGCCTGCCGTGGCTTTCATGGAGTGAGGGGGCGAGTGGCAGCTTTCTCCTCATCTCAAATAGCTGCATAGCTTGCTATAAAAGTTACACCTTTCTTCAGTGAAGCTCCAGAGTGGTGAGTGGATCTCCTTTCACACTTATCTCGTGGCATATGTCCTCATTTGGTCTGGTTTTCTGTCAGCATCAACCTTGTCCAGCCCCCATTCAAGGCAGCGAAGGCACAGCCAGTGGCTTGTGTTTCCTACAAATAAGACACATTAAGAACTAGGATAATAGTTTTTTAGAATATTTTTCTGTTTGAGGCCAATGATCTCTAATAACAGGGAATGATGTATGGAAAGATGAGGTAAATACTTCCTCTGGGGAAAGCAGATAATGATGGCATTTGGAAACTGCTATTGCTGAAAATCATCTTCTCAGGATTTAGTCATGTTAAAAAAAAAAAACAAACCAAAAAGTGCATTCAATAAAGTACTGTGGGGTTGGAGGTTTTTTTTAGCATTTTTTTAAAGGGATGCATTTCCCCCCCATTTTTGTAAGACTGCCAAATGTTCCTGAGGCTAGAATTAATTGGCTCTTTGTGTTGTGTCAAGTAAGGAGTATGAGTGTTTTCAGAAAATACTAGGTTTACATAGAGAACATGAAAGGGAGAGGGGGGCTAACTTTCTATAAACAAGGTCCTTGCATCATTTTGTGCCATTAACTTGGAGTAACAAATAGAATATTGAAATTACCGGTGTTGGAAGCTTTGGAAGCTGTTGGAAACATCCCTGGTGCCCTCATCCCTTCATTGTGACTAATTCTCCCTTCAGAACAAGCATGTGCTGACTTCCTCTGCTCTCAGCTCCAGGCATCTGCAATAAATAAACAAATGCCTGCTCCTCAGAAATAACCAGCATTTGGGTTTTTTGAAAGAGGTTCAGGAGTAGGGGCCATGGAGATGTATTTTGTTATTGGCATAGCTTTGGTATTAGAACAGAACTTTCTTGTGGTTCATTTCACAAATTCCCCCTGACCATTTTGGATTTGAAAGTATTTTATAATTTTTAATACTGCTATTTCAAAGGCTCCTTCTTGAAAAGGATGGAAACCAGTGGATGGCAGCAGTCGTAGATGTAAGCTTAGAAATGGCCCTTTTATGGAGGAGTTTGAGAAGTGAGTCTTGAAGCCGTTGCATTAAAATTCCAAAGTCTTAACTTAAATGTAATAATGCTCTGATGAAGTGCTACTACCATCTGTTAGTCAGAATTAGTAATATTTTAAAATCTCTATACTTGCCAGAAAGAGCAGAGGAGTCATGGCATGAAGACAAGTCTAACTCTAAATTAGTATTTTAGTTCAGGAAGTTGCAAACTCTTTGTGGGGACCACTAACTACAAGAGATTTTGTGTCACACTCTCAGCTCACTTAAAGGAGTAAATATTTGTGGTGTATGAACTAGAATGGTGCCTCTTTCTAACTGTTTCCAGCTTGGTCCCCAGTTTTGAAGCAGAATCCTTTAAATTTACAATGACTTCTAATTCACATCACAGCAAAAGTTCAGTGGTAACTACAAATACAGTTTGCATGGTAAAATAACAAGGGAGTGTGCTCCCCATGGATATATAAAAAGCTTAATTCCTTATAATGTAACTTTTGTGGGCTGGGAGGCAGTTCTTTGTTCAATGTTCCTGTGGGGCTGTGAACAACACCTGAACACTCAGCCTGTTCTGTAATGTGAAAGTTGGTCTGCACTGGAGAGTGTGAGCTGTGGCAGGAAATGTTCTTGGTACCAGAACATCTCCATCCCTGGACTTCCCTCAGCTTACTATGCAGAAGTAATTCATCTCTTAGTAAGAAGAGGGTCTGACCCTCAGTTTTGAACCTATTCCAAAAGCCAGTGTAACTTACTGGTGGTGTCTTTTAGGAAGTGCTTTTTGTATATAATTTTTGTAATAAAGTCACTTTGCTCATGTTAGCAAACAGCAAAATCTTGCACAATATTTAAAGAAGGGAGTACAAAGAGGGAATCTAGTCATGACAGACTACACATAGCTGTTGGATTGTCTTGTTTGGGGAGGATTTTGGAGATCCATATTAAAAGATGCATTTTATAAACATTCCATTTGAGAAAAAAAGGGAAAATGTTGCCAAGTAGAAGCTTTTTTTGTGTCTTTCTCTCCCCCTCCTATAAAGGATTTACTGAGTTTTTGTTTATTCAGTGTCTTGTGTGGACTATAACAAATATTCTTAGTTTGCTCTGCACATAAATTGACCATCTCTCATATGCTTTTACCTGAAATAATCTCAATCAGCATTCCTTGCTGAGGTCTGGGTACAGTATGTATATCCATAGGCCAGCTGGTGCAGTGGGCATGGGGTCCATTTGGCTAAGGCCAAGTCAAATTCTCCTCAGTTATAAACCAGTTCTACCCTGCATTATTGTTTTGTATTATCTTTTCCCATGCTAGAAGTACAACTGATACTGATTTTGTGTCTAAGGTGTCAAGCCTTTCACTCATTATTTTGGGTGTAAAGATCTTCACCTTTTCCAAAACGCCCCTAAGAAACCCACACTGCTTTCCTTGTTTTTCATGTAGACAGCCTGATTATCCATAAATTTTGATTATCCACCTGTTTGAGACAAGTAATTGTAAATCCAGGATGAAGGAAAGATTTCTTGGCTGTCTGCTACTCAATTCAAGCAACTGTGTTGTCTTGTATTATCACTGAGCAGTATTGTGGTTTATCTGATGTGAGAGGGAGTACAGAGAGGCACCTTCATTGTGTTAGCAAACATCTGTGTGAGGCAGAGGGAACAGAGACTGTTTGAACTGTGAGAATGAGGTCTGACCATAACAGTATTCTTGTCATGCTTTTTGCTTAGACAGGCTTTTGTTTCCGTTCATATCTTGTGCATACAGAGGAATAAAAGCAGATGGATTTTTCACACATTTACAGTGAATAGTGGGCTGATGGAATAGAATTGGCCAGTCCACAGTTGTCTGTCGATAAAGCTGCCCCTTGAAGGGGTCTCTGGTTTTCATGACTGGGTGCTGAGTAATCTGTGCCGGGTCTGTCACATGGTGACCTGCACAGGAATGAAGCCAGATGCATTCCCACATCATTTTCACTGCTTGTCTCCTTGTATGTAAATGTTTATCTTGCCTCTTGAAACTGTTTCAATACTCACATTCAAAGCACATATGAGCAGGAACTGAACTTCATTAAGAAGCAACTTATGGTAGGGCTAAGGAAGCCAATCTCTACCTCATAAATCCATTGCTTTAGAAAGGACTCAAAGCAATTTCTAGAAGCTATATTTTTACTGATCCCCCTCATTCCCAGCATCTTGACAAAGAATGAGATTGATTTCACCAGGATCGAGGGAAGGAAACACTTATTCTAGCATCAGAGAGTGAGGGGCAAGGTAGGAGGTGGTTGGTGATTTGTTGCAGGTCTTAATGAATTCTTGCCTCCATGATTGAGTGTAAAAATGGTAGAGTGCTGTGCAAGGCACATGTTTGTTGTCTGCTTCTTCCTTTAGAATAATTGGTATTTTCTTAAAACTGTGCAGAGAGGTGTTTAGTGAGATTTAAAATAAAAATTTAGAAGTGCTCAGAAAGTCCTTACTGCAAATCCTTCTTGGAAATCTAGCTCTATTTATAAATAAACAAGTGTCTTTTTAAAAGTGTGATTGGCAAAAGGCAGAGTAGCCTGGCTAAAAGTGCTGTGGGTCTAAATGACACAAAACTGAGAGTGAGTTCACACAGGAATATCCTGATAGAGTTTGCTGGGGAGTCACTCATGGCAGCTAAACCAGCTTGTAGCTGGGCAGATGTAAGGGTCTCCTCCTTTCCTTAGCTTCTCACCAAAACAGCTTGGATGTGCTCCTGGCCACCCCTGACTATCCTGTTGTGTGTATGCAGCTGTCTGCCTATCTCATTCCCAACCAGATTTTCTCATCCCATCCCATCCCATCCCATGCTTCCACTTACTTTGCTGCCACAGAAACCATTTCCAGGGGGTGGTTAAGGATTTACCTGCATGCCAGCAGTTCCTTGTGCTCTTGAAATGCCAAGAGTTGAAGCCAAGAAAGGAAAGTTCTCTGCCACTTGGCAGGTACTTCTCTTCACCTTGTCTAGAGCCATTCCTTCCAGACTGAATTTGACACCAGCAAGGACATTTATCTTCACAGTACCTATGTTGCAAAACCCTGTATTTATGGAGATCCATACCTTTGAGATAAAATGACAGTGTGTTTTTGTACTGTTGTGCAAGCATATTTATGTTGAGATCTGGCATAATGATAGGGAGGAATGGAGGAGTTCCTGAGGCAGCAGCTTTAGAGCAAGAGGTGTCTGAAATTTGTAGCTAAATGGAAAATTGTGTTCCCTGGTGCTGTTCATCCTATAGCATAGCTAAGTACCCATGTTGTGGTGAGAGTACCTGAGATAATGGACTAGTTTATTGTGCTGTCTGTAAAAAGTGCATAGTAAAAAGCAGTTCATGGTGAAGGTTTTGTAATCTTGCTGTCTTGTTTCCCATCTGCTTAATTTCCTTGGTCTCATGCCCAAGGACAATGCTCTTGTATCTATGTTACCAGAAAGGCAAAGGAAAGCTTCAATAATAGTTTTAGCTTGAAACTATTTGGGAAATATTTCTGCTTCTGTTACTTCTTTTTTTTCCCATCTGTGCTGACAGATTATATTTATTAGCACAACACGCTATTTAGAGCCAAAATACGGACTAAAATCTTAGTTAAATTGCTTATTTATCAGTCTGCTCCTCATAAAATAGGATTTCTAGATTCTTGCTGGTTACATGATATAAATGGCACTGGTTTGGGGGTCTAGAGCTAACTTGGCTGGTCACAGTACCTAACTTACTTATACTTGCTAATGTTCATTGTGTAGTCTCTATTGAGCTGCATTTATATGCAATCAAAAGCAAAGAGCAGTTAGAGAAGCTCAGGGTTTTCTTTCTGACTGATAATCATAAATTGTGCAGCCAAGAAGTTTTTGCAGTGACACAACAAAAGATTTTTGATGCATTTGTTTTTATGTCGTGTAAAACAATATTTTTGCAGACTGCTGGTGCTGCTGACTGACTACAGCCTTGAAATACTCTCAGACGTTAGGTTTTTCCTATTCTGTAAAGATCCTAAAAAAAGTGTCACTGTCCCACCTCACTGTCTGAACACAGTGTGCATTTGAACATGTTGCTGGGTTCAAATGGAGCTTTAATCCTGTATTAATTATTTTCTTGGTGATAACTCCTACTGGAACACTGTTGCTGGCCATGTTCCTTTTCTCATCTCTGACTGGAATGTGGTGAAGGGCTCAGCTGATTTTCAAATTAGTCACTTATGCCCTTTTTTTTTCCAGCAGGGCACGTAATTCACAGCTGACGTTATTTTCATCATCCCCAAGGGCTGTGATAGTGCAGCCACTAATGCAGTCTGAGAGACCTGAGTGTGTGCAGGTAGAAACTTTTTTTGAGATACAAGATGGGGGAAATAAAAGGAAATATTTCCCATATCACACGTTAGGAAAAGCTGCTAGAGCCATTTAAAAGGAAACAAAATGGGCTATAACTATCTTGTTACAGATGATTCTTTGAGATAAAAACATCATGCCCTCTGTTGTAGAACTTTTGGAGGAAAAGCCTGTCCACCATTGGGCTGAAATCTGTTTTCCTGCCTTTTCAGACTCTGTCTCTCATGACTTCTAAAATCAGAATGAATCATTCCATGGACTTTATTGCACTTTGGATCACATCTTCTATATTTATTTAATTCCTTCTTGTCCTTTTATCCTTTCCTTCTCTCTCCCATCAACTATTTCCTTGCCTTTTTTATGCAAAGGCATTAGTAGCTGCCAGTACTCATAAGCAGCCTTTCAGTAATGTGTGTGGAAGTGTTCATGCATGTGTGAATTGAGGGAGGCTGACTAGGGAAATCTTCACATTCAGATTTAAACATAGGTGGGAATCCCACTGACACATTATTCCTATTACTCTTAGAATCTTTTGGATTGCTTTAAGTGTTTTTGTCTGAAGAGGCAAAACCTTATTTAGAAGCAAGTTAATTTTTAGTGTTTCTGAAACATTGATTGCTGTCAGCTACTAAAGATGGAATAAGATAAACTACACTGAATGTACACTGTATGTCCTCCATTCCATGCTTTATCCTTATTATAGCTAACAGGAAAGGAGACAAAAAGTAGTTTTATGCTTAAAGATTAGAATTTGTGAAAATTGAATTCAGTTTTGGACTCTTTCCTGGTCTGGAGGAACATGCATAGTGATTGACACGTATGAACTATCAAAGTGGGGTCCTCAGGGCTCCTCATGAGCTAGTGCTGCACTCTGTGCAGTCATTACCTTGACTTGTGGAAGCTCTCTTTTCCACGGGGAGAATGATATCCCCTTACTGAACACCTTTTGCCTTGTCTGCTGTGTTTGCACTCTTCAGGTAGAGCTGTGCCCCGTGCTGTGTTGTATCTGCATGGCCAATGACACTGATACCATTTCAGCTGAGAGCTTTGAAGTTTCCTGTACAACTGTTGGTTGTAAAAACGTATTTTTTGCATCAATGACTAGAACAAGCTATTCTATTTTAGGAAGGCAAAATTTGGATGCAAGCAATGAGCTTGTTCTGTGATATGCTTCCAAGATGATTGTGAGTGATGGAGCTGGAGTGTTTGCTCAGTTTCACTGGAGGGTGGAAAGTGCTGATGTGGATTGCTACTGTTCACGGGCAGAAACTGGGGCTTTGGGTGTAAGTTAAAAATATATATGTGCATTCATGAAAGCAGTCAAGCTCTAGCTGTAAAGGTACTTATGACAGTGTTTCAAATGGCACTGTAAATTCATCTCTCCATGAATAGGAAACAAACGGTTTCTTTTTTCACATGTTCTTATCTGCTGTTGCTGGTAAACATGTTATCTGGAGGAATTGCTCTATTTTGCATTTGCTGCACTACTTTCACTTAGAATCTGAAATATCCAGTTTGAAACCCTAAACCTGAGAATTGCAAATGATTTCCTGAATTACCAGAGGATTATGTGTTTGTTTGTTTTTCCTCTGACATACAATACTGCAACATTGTAAATCCACCAAAGAGCAAGCCAACTAAAACCATATCATTTATTCTACAAGGCAAAGCAAGTGCTTGGGCAGAGAAGTCCACATCTGTTTTTGAACTAATGTCTATACTTCAAGTGTCTATACTTCTTTATTTTCACACCTTTTTTTCTCTTACCAAGGTTATGGAACACAAAAATATTTTTGAGAACAGCTTTCCCGTTGGAAATATTAATCAAAGATGCTGCAGTGGTTAACAGAATGGCTTGCTACAAGCATTTTGGGGTTTTGAAAGGGGTACTTTGAAATTTAGTATCTTTTGAAAGCTACTAAATTGATATGCAGCCTGCAGAATGTGTACAGCAGGTGAAACAGTCCCAGTAATCAGCTGGTTTTCTCACCCACTGTTCAAAGTGGACATAAGTATCAAAAAAAGGTGAGCTGTATTTCCTGAGCAGAGATGAAAATATTATGTATTGTTCCCCTGAGCAGTTCACATCCAAGATGGGTGTTTTCTCTGCATATCCTTACTTGTGTACCACCTCTTGGTCAGCCTCACCTCTTCTGTGATTCAGAAAACACCCACTGCTATGTTCTGAAGGATGTCCTACTGCCCTGCTTTTTGGTGTGAAGTTCCTATAAATTGGGGGTTCATCCTCCTCATCTGGCTGTCCTACTGTGCATGTGTATTTCCAGTTGTGTCTCAAGGGCAGCAATCTCACCTTAACTCTCTTTTCCTATTGGATCTGTATTTGCCTTCTACAGGTGGCTGAGGGGTATAAGTATAAAGCATATCATATACGTACTCCTTTCTTTTTACACTGCATTCGGCAGGTTTGCAACGTTGAATACTTCAAATATTTAAAGGGATTAAGTCTGAATAAGCTCTGAAAAGTTCGTGCATTTCACAGCTTATTTTAAAGTCATTCAGAGTCTCCATCTGCAAGGCTTTTTAAAATAATGAATATTTTAATGGAATTTCATTTCAAGCCAAGCTGAGTAAAAGCAGGATTTTTTTAAAGTTACCCAGCAATTGTCATAAGTGTTATGAATTCACATTTTAGGAAATTTTGTATTGTTTATTATGCAGGCTGGATTAGTCAAATCCTATTTAAAATATTAATAAGAAGAAATGTTCACTCACAGTAGAACTTCAGCTTTAGGAATGTTATCTGAGCAAGCAAGGTCAGATTAGTCGTGCACTTTAGATGTAAGAATAATGCTGTGGTTAAAGCATTTGCACTTGGGGAGACTCCTGTGTTTTTTTGCCATTTCCACTAATTCTGGCATGACAAGTCATTCATCTTGTTTCATTGTGTGAACAACAGTGAGCATTTCTGGCTCTGTCACTCTCTTCAGAATATTATTTTGCAATTATTGGGATTTATAAGGGAACATTGAAAAGCTGGGGCATCCTGAGCAGATAAGCAGAATCAGGAGCTTCAAAACAAACAAACAAAAGCTCATGCCTTAAGCTTTTCCATGTCACTCTGAGGCGCACTCAGAATGTTCTGTTCCCTTGGAATGATAAGATCTGTAATATATAACTAAGGTGGTATTGCCAGATCTTGACAAGGCGATGACAGCATATATATATATAAAATGTTTTAGTGTGGCAGTGGGAATTCTTCCTAGACTGTTCATACACATATTTACTTACACAGCCACATGCAACTACATACTTTTACTATTTTGTTCCCCCAACAATATTCAGAGAGGCAAGTTACTTCCACCATTGCTGAAAATGGACTATGGCTTCTATTTCAACACATGATTGAAAATAATTATTTGAGGAATATCATGGTTATAGAGCCATGACTGATCAACAAGATAATATAAAAAAATAGGGAAGTGAAATGTTAAATATAAAAAACCCTCAAATCTCAAAACTTAATATTTCCTTTTAATCCAAGACAAAGAAATTACATTAGTGGAAATTGATTATTTTTATAGTTTAGTAAAAACTTATTTTTAAGATTTTTTAAAAATTTTTCTTTTCTGCTGTGGTGTTTACTAAGGATGCCTCAAATCAGCCTGACAGTTGAGTACATTGATTATATGGATATCTGCTATCTAAAGTGGCAATGTTGAGGCTGCTGTTATTGTAGAAGATAAGCTATTCCTTTTGGTTACTAACATTTATTTTTCCTGCATACCAATTATTTTTCCTTCTGTTCCAGTATGCATATATAGCTCTTCTATGAGTAATTCTGTGTATGTTTGTATAATCCTACAGTGTTTTCTGAATAGATTAAGGAATTAATTTGCCTTCTAATTTTCCTCTTCCTTATTCATCATTTGTAACTATGCAGAACAGTAATTAAGACAAGAGGGAAGAAGTACAGTGCATTGATTGTTCTTTAAATCCATAACTGCCTATTAAAAGGGACATTCAGCTATTAGCTCTGTTTATTAGTCAAACAGAGTTTATTTTTAGAAGGGGTATGTTGGCACACATATGTGGTGTTAGCAGGTTGGTGGTAATGTTGGTAGGTAATTTGACCTTCTGCATGTCAGTATTATTGCTTTTGTGTGCCCTACTGACTTTAGAACGTTTTGCTGATATTCTGGAACTAGACCTAAGCAATATCCGTAGGGAGCAAGTAATTTGGTTTCTGAACCACATCAGTTCTCAGAACTTCCCACAAGCCACTGTGTCAGCTTTGCCCATTGACCTTGCTCTAAATGGGGAAAAGGTGAGTTTTTTGCAATGTAAATAGATTCCCTAAATTATGAAGAGGAAGCAAAGGAGTTGTCCTAGCCTATATATTTTAGCATTTCAAGCCACTCTGGGGTTACACTGTGAGTTGTTAGGTGAGCTGGTCAGAGTTGTGCTGGAGGAAGATAAATTTTAGCCATTAGTGCATTAGCAATGTGAAAAAGACAAAGAAACACAATTCTATTAACAGGGCTGATGGGCCAGTCAAAGTAACTGGAAACTCATTAGGTGCTGTATTTCCATCAACGTGTACATCTGTAGCAATTGAAAAACACTTAAGGAGTTGGAGACTGAAGATTATGATGCAGACACTTGTCTTCAGTAGGACATTTGTTTTTGTGCTAGCTGTTGTGCTCTGAAGCATCTCTTTAAATGCTGCAGAGAACCATTCTGCAGTTTTCCTAATCCCCCACACCACTGTGCAGCTATCTGATGTCTGTGAAAGGCAAAAGAATTTAAGGATACAAAGAACAGAAAAGAGAAATTCAATTTGCAGAATTGTTTTCTTGATCTGTATGTTTTACCATACATGAGATTGGTGTGGGAAATGAATGATGATTACAAGTAATACATTTATTCATTGTGTATTGTCAAAATATGAATATAATTGCATTCTAGTACTTATCTGCAGCAGTGTTTGCTGCTTGTGATAATTTCTGGTCTGCTTGCAGTCAAATGTGAGCAAAATAGGCTTTCACAGCATCTAATTCAGACTCCATGGTCCCTCGACTTCCAACTGCTGGTTTGAAAAACTTCTGCCCTAAGTAATTTGTGCCTTTTTGTTTTCTATCAGGAAAACTTTTTTTACTGTCTGGCAAGTGATGGCCTTCAAAAGATTTTTCTGAAGCAGAAACAAAGAAAAGCTGTAAGGGCTCTGGTTATTCTCTCCCTCCCATGTACAGCCCTCTGCAAAACACCACATTCTTTTTAATCAGAGGTGCCAGGGTACTGCTGCCTTTTCACTCTCCTGTGATGTTTTCCAAGGAGAATTCTTGCTGTTACAGTAAATTGTAGCTCCGGACAGAAGGAGCAAGCTATCTCAATGTGTTCTTAAGCTAAAGAAAGTCTGTAGTTTCTTCAGAATAATTTCTTGGCTCAGTTAGTTCCTTTGAGGACAAGAGTTTTGAGATAACTTGCTAGAAAATCAGTGAAATTTGAACTTTTTGAAAATCAAGTTAAACTCCTCATGCATATTTCATGAATGCTTCTGTAAAGAAATGGCTTCAGTGTACACAGCAGGTGCCAAATTACAAACTCTCTTTTTCTATGTACACATACCAATGCAGTGAGTCATTACCAGATTAGTCACCAAATGGTTACAGTGCTTTAAGATGAAGATACCTGTCTTGGCTCCTCCTCAGAGCTCACTGTCCCATTAGCCTCCAAGTGTCTGACAAACTGGTGTTTCCTATCATGTTATTTCCAGTTGAAATTCTTAACTGCTCTTAATTTTATGCCAGAAGTTGTGGTGGTACCACTTGCAGATAGGGAAGGAATATGTGTTCATTCAACTTGGATGACCAGCTAGTTGAGTCCCTCAGTGTAGCAGAGACAGAAGTAAAGTCAGTTCTGGTGAATTTAAGTGGCAAGAAGTCAGTTGAAATATAAATAATAATAATAACTTTCTTGTTAAAAAAATAACAGTAACTTAAGCAATCTCTTTTCTAACCCAAGAAATTCAGGGGAAACACACAGGGAAGTTCTCAGCTGAATTTATTTGGTGGTGATGAACATTTTGGTAAGGTTAGTCCTTTTCCACTGGTATCTTATTAATTGAGCTGATATTGATCTAATGGCCCAGGAAGTAAGTAAAAAGGTTGGGGCTGATCTTTATGTTAAAAAAAATAAATTCTTTCATTATTCACATAAAAATGTGTGTTAGTTAAAAGAGTTATCAAAAGTTTCAGGGTTTTTGTTTTTGTTGAGCTGAAATTTTAACTGCAAATCTATATTGTACATATATCAGTCTTTGAGTGAAAAGTAATACACCTCCATCCTGGGGAAGACAAAAAAAATCTAGATTCCACTTCCTCAAGTCTTTCCTAACAGTATGTTTGTGTCATTTCTGATGTTCTTTGTAAAAATCTCCTACCTACACAGATAGACAAACAAAAGTCACTGCAGCATAAGAAATATACAGATCATTCTGTGTTTGTTGTTAGACACTAAGTTTTATCAGAGGGTCTCAGAAAGACTGTGGATTGTCTTTTCTTAACAGTCCCTTTCTGTGTAATTTTTGTCAGTTTAAGAAATATGATCTCTCTTGTCTCTCAACTTAATGTTCAGCTGTATTGATTTTGGAGGAAGCTGGGGCATGCATACCTAGGCAGAACACTTCTCAGAGAACTTCAAAGATTTTCAATTTGCTGACATGCAAATTGAATTTAATGTGATTACAAATTTAAACACAAAACCAAATTAAATACCTTTTCTATAATTATGTATAAGTTTAGATTTTACAAAGTGCTTTGTATGCATCACGTTACTTTTGTCTTTAAACTGCAAACTAGTTTGAGGTGCATTGCAAATGTCATGGATTGATGAACTGGTTGAGAAGAAAGCAAACAGATTCTGCTGAATTAAACAGGAAATTAAATTTACTATGTATAAAAAGCATAGAGTGTATGAAGGCCATTGATTTTTTTCAGTCAGCAAGGCTGAGATTTGCTTTGTTTCTGTACAGTGCTGTTTGTTTCCTGGTGGGAAATACACCCCATCTGAGAGAAGGAAAAGCAGAATGCAGCTGTTTATCATTTTGTGCCACGTTTGCTGATGTAGAGTGAAAACTAAATAATCCCAGCAAGCTAAAATTCTTGGCAAAGGAAAGCGTTAGGTGTGGGGAAATGGTATGGAACAAGACAGACAACTTTAAATTGCTTTTTGAGAATTTGGCTGGTTAAGGTTTGTGTAAGGACTTCTTGCATGTCCAAAGTGATAAACCACAGTCTGTGAATTTCAGTAAGTGTAAAGGAAGCTTCAGTGGTCACATTTGCTATTGTCACAGTGGTTGCTTAGCCCACAAACATGACCACTTCCCAAAGCATGATCGCACACTGTGGGTGAAACTATCTCTCAGAGCCTTGGCAGTGCCTGAACCGGACCCTGCCACTTAAAAAGCATGCTGGACCTCACCAGTGCTGATTAGTGCAAGGAGGACAAGGCTCCCAGGGCTCCCAGCTGCTGTACACCACTTGTAGGATTTGTGACTTGGATTCCTGAGTTTTTCAGTGAAAGGACCACATCTTGCACACACACTCACTTGGGATTAAGGATAACCTCTAATCAGTGAGGAAGAACTGTGTAAGTACTGAGGAGTAACAAATACTTGTCCCTCTGGTCTTGATCACTGCCCTCTCAAAGCTGCAGAAAGAAGGAGGGGTTCCCAGCAGCAGGAGGTGACTCTGCCTGTTTGGGTAATGGGAGCCCCTCTGGCACAGCCACCGGCAGCCTCTTCCCAGCCTGAAGGGCTGGCAAACAAGCTCGTATTTATAGCTGGATTCTCAGCAGGCAGCGCAGGTCACACCATGGGCTGGTGTTCTTTGTCTCATGAGTGGCAGTTTCTTACAGGATTCTGTGTTTCAGCTTGTCCTGTCAAGCAGAGGGTCTTTCAGGGTTGCTGACTTTGGGCAGCTTTCAAGGCCAGAGGTGCATGCTCAAGCTTTCACAGGATTCAAAACCAGGAATGAATGCAGTGTTGCACTTGTACAATTTTGCTGTGTTTTTTATTGTATTGCATCTCTGTGTGACAACTTGCAACAAGTGTGATTAAAGCTTAAATATTTTGCTGAGCATCCTTTCTCTTTATAAAGGACTTTTTTGTTCCCGCTGGAACACCATAGTAAACTGCTACTTAGAATTCTCTGTGTTAACAAAGAGCTGGTGGAGGGCTAATTACAGGTAATCACTTCATAGCTAAGGAAATCAAACACTATTATAAAATTTATTTGATGCTGCTTAAAACAAGGCTTTCTATAGATTAGGAAGTATAAAGCATATAACTTTCCTGCATGACATATTGATTTATATCAAACCAGACTAATGCATATTGATTCATATATTCAACTCTGTTGGTGTGTGACAGTCTTTTCCCTAGCACCTCCTGGTTTGGTAGGATTTTATTGTAATAATAAATGGTCCACAATAAATCCACTTTAGCTGGTCTCCAAAGCCTAGCAGCAGTGCCCCAGGACTTTGCTATAGGGCAGTTTGCAAAACACAAGGTAATGATGTTATACTGGGTTGTGTTTTGTCCTCTGAGTGGGTGAGTGACTCTTGGGACAGGCACATAGCTGAAGATATTTCTAGTATTAGTACCAATATATTTGAATTTCAACATTGGGAGCCATATGGGCTTGTGCAGAAATGATATCAGTTACACATTATGAGAGTCAGAATCTTATGCTTTCTAGTGAGTACTCCTGTAGCATCTGCTTAAAAACATATCAGCCAGCTTTATTTTAGAGCTCTAAATCTTGCTTTAATTAGAAGTGACTTGCATGTCAGTGGACAATAAAATGAATAAAGCTGTCTTTAGTAAAAAGTGTTTGTAGGAACAAGGCACAGTCTCTAGCTTCATCTTAACGAGAAATTTCTCTTATAAACCTTATAGGTGCACAATGTTGTTATATTTCATCTAATTTGTTTATGTGGCTGTCATCCATATGGCAAAATTCCCTCCTTTTGAATGCTGCACCTTTAACCTTTATGTTTGAGTTTAAAAGATGCACGAATTAACAGAAGCCTTAACTTCCAATCCCCTTTTGCTTCTTGCTTGATGATTCATGCTATAATGAAAACAAACTTCTTTCTACTTCCCCTTCTACAATCATCGAGTTAAGTGAACACTGAACAGATTAAATCAGTTTGTCCTGTTTGGATTTGACCCTCTTCTAGATAAACTGCCTGCCTGTCTTTTGTAACACATATCAGAGAACTGGTGTGTCTCTTTTGTTTCATTAACACTTTTACAGGGTAATTTCTTAATGAGATCAGGGACTGGGTAATTCATAATCCTACTCCTGAGGAGGTTACAGTTTACTGCATTAATAGAGTAAGTATTTGCTGCTAAACCACTAAAATCTGTTTAATAGATGATCTCATGAGGGAAGAAAATTTCCCAACCCTATGAAAGCATATATTCAAAACATAGGGATTCAAAGTATAGTGATTGTAGGCAGGAACCTGGGCATAGTATGCAATCTAAACACCCTTTAATGTGCTTGAAGGAGGAGACCTAGTTGAGTTTATTGGTCTGAACTGAAACCAGAGAGGCTGCTACCTTGAGGACTGTGTTGTCTAATGCCTCTGAAGCTTTTTAGCCTTTATAATTTTTCTGAGCCTTATTTAACTTCTTTTTTTAACTGTGAATAGCACACATGCTAGCACTAAACCTGGCACCTCAAGCCATCAGCAGCTGTCAGGGAGGATTTCCCTGGCGATTTGCACAACTTCAGACTGGCATGCACAACTCAACCTGAGCAAAAATCGTGATACATGGGATTATGTTACAAGGCTTCTTTCTCCAGGCTGAACAGCTCCAACTCTCAGCCTTTCTTCATAGGAGAGGTCATAAAGAAGTACTCTAGGATATGAGAGGGCTCACCCTTGTCTTGGATTTTCTGTAAGCAATGGATTTACAGTAGCAATGGACATACAGTAGGTATGAAGTTGGGTTTGTTCTGGTTTGTAACCCAGGCAGATCAATTCTCTTCATGTCTTGTCAGGATATTTTAAGGGTTTCATTTGGCTCTGGCTGAAATTAGTCACTGAATATAATGTAGAATGGGAGCAGAACTGGATTATATACATTTTCAAATTTGATTCTAAATTCTGTTTAGATAGTTCTGTTACCAGTAGCTTTACCATTCTTAGTTGCACATTACAAACAAGAATAATATATTTGCATTCTATAAAATAGAACTCAGAAATATTTGTTTCTTTCTGGTCACCAGTTGTCTTTGTTGAAGTCCTTGCAAGTTGCTTATGTTGTTTAGTGGAAATGGGAGAATTTTGCATCTCTTTTTGAAAAGTTAATTTCTGCTTGCTTGTTTGAGGTAAATCTAGCTAGAAGTTAATCTATGAATGAAATGTTTTTCTGAATCACAGAGCCATTTGTATATTACATTGAGAGTAACCCAGATAACAGGTTTTAGGTATTGTTTTTATATAGAATATATCTGATAATTTACTCTTGTAGTGCTACAAATCTGGACTAAGTCTAGTCATAGTGCTATTAAACCAGCGAACAGTTGTAGGTACTGGAATTAGCAATCTTGTAGCACTCAGACACCTCTTGTGTCACTTGGGACACACTGTTCTACTAAACTGATAAGGACAACTTGATAAAGAAGAAAGAGAACTTTAAATTCTAAAGCCCCTACAGTCTGAGTGCAGGACAAGACGACAGCTGGATGTAGGCAGTTGCATCTGGACAGATACTGAGCGACTGTGGGACTGGATTAGTCAGATTTGTAGGCAGTCAACAGAAACATTACTCTAAAAAGGGAGAGAAGAAGCAGGTCCCCGCTTCTCTCTGCACAAAAAACTCCCAAAACCCAAACTAGGATTAGTTGCTAGTGTTACCTGAATTATTGGTAGCAAAGAATGAATAAGTAGGAAAGATGATATCAAAACACTGTCTTCTAATCTTACAGAGAAAATGTGTTTACCTCCAAGACACCTTGTGACCTTTTATAATCAGTGGTTGTAAATATCAATTAAGCACCACTGATGTGGGCTTTGCTTTTTGCCTCTGTTTTCTGGATTGTCAAAGAAGGGCAGTGCTGCAGTGTACTCTGAACAGCAGCTGGTGTGAATGGAGCTGTCTGCACGTGGAGGATTGGACACTTGAACTTTGAAAGATGTTGTTTTTCCAACCACTTACCCATTAAAACTCTCAAAAGTAATTTTAAACCTTACTTTAATGCTGTTTTCTCAAATGAAACTGAAGCAGTTTTATGGTGGTGCTGTGCCCCTGACTTCATGGCTGTGGAAGGTTATTATGCTCTTTGGATCCCAAATCCATCTCCCAAGCGTGTGTACACATGTGTGTGTGTGTGTGTTTGCTTTTTTTTCTCAAGTTAAGTATTCCTGGATGTCAGCCTCAAATAATAAAGAAAGAGATTATTTTGACAGAAGCTCGGGGAGGCTGTGACTGGAAGGGGCACGTCCTTCACAGTCAAATCATAGAAACTGTACCTTCAAACTGATGTTCTCCTGCAGGCAGGTCAAGAAGAGTGCAGTGCTTTACAAGCCAGTGTGACAAATGAATAAAACAATGAGAAAGAAGGAATTTAGGAAATAGAGGTTGTGTGACTATCCAGATGTGATTTTTTTTTAGATCTGATTTTACTATTTTAGTTTCTAAACAATGCCAGTAAAATCTGGGAAGTAAATACTGTTAAGAGTGTTGAGGTTTTTTTTTATTTTAATTTGATAAACTTGTGTTGGATGGAATATCTGATTTTAAGCAATTCTTTAAGCTTCGATGAGTCTGTTAGCTTAATGCATCTTTCTGACAAAAAAAAAAGGGATTCTAATACTGCAGTCTGTGTCAATAACCTTCCTTTCAGTAATGCTGCTTGAGTTCAAATGAAACACCAGCAAGGCAAATGGAGGGCAAATTTAACCTGCCACTCATGATGACTTTGTGTAGAAAGATTGAAGGGACAAGCATGGGAATTACAAATAGGGGAGTAGCATATTTTTTTCATGCTTTTTTGGCTTGACAGTCCCTGCAGAGTCTGTCAATAAGTAGTACTGAAGCATTCATTTGGATAGTTTGTCCTGCTTGACCAAATTCGACTGCAAGTCCAAGCAAATCAAAAAGCCAGTACAGTAGGATCTCTGGAGCACGATTGCTTCTGTCCAGCAAGCTAAAGCACCTTTTTCTGATTTAATGCCAGTGACATTTCTGCAGGTATCTGGTTCTCTGCAGTGCCAGAATTTCTGGTATTTGTCGAGGCCAAATCTCCCCAGCCTTGGACAGTTTCCTGAGGCTGATGAACATTTCAGACCTTGTCACGTGGAGATCCTGGAGTCTGTAAAGTTGACTCCTCAAACTGAGTTCTCCTTCCCAGTGGCATTTGGTAGGATATTGACTTCTCTTTATTATCAGCTAGTAACCTAACACCAATCAACAAAGCAGGATGAGAGTGTTACTGGCTTTGAAAGAGTTCAGAAGTTTAAAGATGAGCAAAGCTGTGCTCATACCTATTTTAAAAGTCTGGACTATGTTGCCTACTCAGTTCAGTGGATTTCTCAGGTGGGAATTCATGTTAGTTTAGGCATGCTCCTGCTGATCTATATTATGCATGTTCTGGTGTTGTAGAATGAAATTTTCCTTGCCACCAATAAATTTCTGCACTGTTTGGACTTGTGACCTGCAAGAAAAGTCTGAATTCCTTTTTAATTTTTTCTTTTCCTTTTTTTTTTTTTTTTAAATTAAAAATTCAGAGCTTGATGTGTTGTGGAACTGATTGACTGTGTAACTTTGAGATACCAGTTTTGGTTTTGTACTTAAGTTTCATGCAGCTGTTATAGCTTTATCCTTCATAACCCTTTTTGAGTAAAGGTCTTTGCATATTTGCACTCAAAGTATTACAGTTGGCTTACAAGATGGCATTCAAGTAACACTTGAGTAACTATGAAAAGAATAAAATTTTCATCTTTTGAATTTTTTATATTGTTTAATTAAAGCACTAGGGTTGAAAACAAAATGGAGAAGCTATCTCTGTTATGAATTCACTGCTTTGTCTCCCCTTGGAGGAACAAAGAAGCATTTTGGTCACATCTCTGAAATATCCAGCAAATTAAATAAAATCAAATCATAAAGATTTGTGGAATCAGTATCTAAATCTAAGTACCTAATTAAAAAAAAACACTTTCTGTTTTAGAATAAATTAGTGTCTGAGACTGCCTTTGTGGGCAGTGAAACAGAATTGTAAGTCATCAATCTGTTTCTTCCTCTTAGCTATTAGCTATAATTTTCTTCCTTACCTTCTGGTTGTCTTCCTCCCCACAAGCTGCTGCTGCAGGTGCAGTTGGGCAATGATTTCTGTGGGAAATGTTATTTAGCACTGCTCTGCTTCTTTTCAGAGAAAACAAAAGGTTCTGCTTGATTTCAAATGTTTAACTCTGTGATCCTATCATAGCAGTGTCCTCAACTGCTGCAGTGAGTTTGACATCTAAAAGAAAATATTACCAACTTCAAAGCAATCTATACCAAAGTACTTTCAGTCAGGGCTGATATAAGAGGTAGACTGACACCAAAGGGTTCTGGCTTGAACACTGAAGGAACAGGAATTACCTAATTGAAAGAACTGTATGAAGAAGAGAGAAGGTTCTTTAACCTTCTTGCTGATTTATTTTATCCAATTAAAACTTTCTGGTAGGTGTCTGGGTAAACTGGCTGTCTGAACAGGATGACTAGACCTGTGCTTGGGTTGTTTTCTTGCCTTTGTCCTCACACTGACCTCAAAGGAGAATCCTAATGGTTAGTTTTTGGGGTCTCTGCCCGTGAGACATGTTCTGTGGGATATTTGGAAAAGACAGGATCTGCCTTAAAAAGCATCTCTGCTAGGAGAGATGGCCTGCCTGCTAAGGAGGGCTTAATTTAGGGCCATGGTCCTGAGCAGCCAGTTCTAAGTGGTCCTTCTCGAGCAGAGGGCTGTGTCCCAACCTCACAACTCCATGACATTAATTAGCCTTTATATTCAAGTTGCTTCTATAAAAAATGAGCAACTTTTTAAAAACATGATTAAGATGTTCTTCTAGGTCAGTGGAAAACAACTGATAACTGTGGGGTATTTTAGGACTGAGTGATGCGTATGCATATGAAATATTTCCATTCCAGAGAAGATGCAGAACAATCTGAACACCAGGGTTGGAAAGCAGTGGGACTGTCATTTCTCTGGACTGCTATAGGCTTTCTAAACTTTCTAAATTTTTCAGGTTTGGTCTGGCAGGTTTTGAGATGTTGACTTTGGGGTTGATTTTTTGTGTGTATATTGCTTTTATCTCTCTCTCTCTTTTTTTTCTCCTCTTCATAATGCTTCAGTACTAGAAAGAAGCTGCAAGGAGATTAAGTAGACAACCTTAGGAAACTACTTTCGTTTTAGTAAAATTCTGTCCATGTATATGATAACCAGATTTTCTCAGCAGGCATTTAAAGAAGTGTGGAAAACCTCTGTATTTTGCTGAAGTCAGAATTTGAGAGAAATGCAAACATGAAAAGATGGTATGGAGACTGAACAGACTGTTTTACTGTGAGGGGGGAAAAAACAAATAGGAGAACAGAATAGGGTAGGCAAGCAGGGAAGCATAATGAATAAATGTAATCTCCACTATACAATGGAGGGGTCAGATCAGAGCCACATCATCAGAATTAAGAAGGTGGTATCTGTCAGTGCAAGAGTTTGTGTGGAGGCAAATGGTTGCACGCAAAATAATTGTGTTTTCTTCTTGATGAACCAAGTTAACAGGAACTTTCTAAAGGCGTCATGGAAGCGGCTGGCTTTTAAAATTTCTTCTAAACCCTGTCTGCATAACCATGAACCTCTGTTCCTCCAAGCAGTAGATCTGCCTTTCCTGAAGGAGCAGCAGTATTTGAACCTCAATCTGTCAAATGCAGATAGGCCCATTAGTCATTTATTTTCTGTGGTGACTCACTAGGTGACCGAGTCTTACCTTTTCATGCTCATCTTGCACAACAAATTAAAACTGAGTCTGCTACCCA
The DNA here is from genome assembly GCA_034336665.1 of Luscinia megarhynchos. Taxonomy (NCBI): domain Eukaryota; kingdom Metazoa; phylum Chordata; class Aves; order Passeriformes; family Muscicapidae; genus Luscinia; species Luscinia megarhynchos. The sequence continues at coordinate 52,580,591 of CM067566.1, read as the reverse complement.
GAAGCAAAATGAGACTGAAAGCTACTGACAGGCTTTCTTTTCAATTAAGCCTTGAGGTCTGTCAGCTGACTTCAGTCCTGGCTTTCAGAAGGCAGATTTGAAGATGCAAATCTGGAATGTTTCTTCTTCAATAGCTGTACACCAGAGCTGTAGTAAGCTTTCATGTTGAAAAAATTATATTTTTTTGCATGCCTGTTGAAACACTCTGTAGCTCTGCCATAGAAATGTTTGAATTACTGTGTACCACACTTCACCCACTGATGACATTCTTAATTAGAATAGCCACAGTACTGAGATCTCTCTCTAAGGGCAACCTAATGATACAGAGATGCAATGACTGCTGCTTGATCAGGGTAGAATTAGGCTATGTTCTGCTCAGTGGCACAGCAGCTCCCTGGTGCTCTGCTACTGAATGTTGTTTAACCAGGTGATAAATAAGTGTGAAATTCCAATCCTGATCCCTTTTAATGCAGCAGATTAAAATGGGAAGCAAACACATTGTGGTAAATCTTGTTTTTGAAATTTTGTTTCAGGTTTTATCTTGTTTTTCCATCAGGGTCTCCTTCCTCTACCAGGTGTGAAAAAATATTAATTAATTTATTTATTCTGTTCCCTCATGTTCCTTACATGATTTGAGGGATGACATTAGAACTATTCAAGCATTCCTTTGTTGCTTGCTTTAGCTTTGCATTTCTTGTGGTGAGTTAAGAAAGTATTTGGGGATGTGGCTAACCATAGCATAAGAGAATGTATTTTGTGTTTCAGCTGTTCTTTCCAACTCTCAACAGATGAGTTAAAGCTGCAGGTCAGACACAGATAATTTGATATTGCTGTTTAAATCTAGTTAATATCTTTAATACAGTGGTCCTTTTCCCCACTTCTGTCCATTCTTATAACTAATCTAAACAAGTAGAAAATCCCAAACATCAAGAATGGGACTTAAGTCTCAAAAATGAGAACATTCATGGTGTATGTGTCAGAGCTGACAGGAAACTGGTGTGCAGGGGGATTGCTCACAGCTCCCAGGGTTACTGATCTCTCTGCTTATCTGTGTGACCATTTAAAACATGCATTGCTAGATGATGCCTGTGATAGACACCAAGATTAGTGTATATTTTATTAAATGAAATTTGAAAGTTCTGAAGTAATATTGATGTGAATTTGGGTCCTGGTCCTGATCAGGAGCCACTGGACACTGCTGCAATACAAGTAGGAGTGTTGCTGGGGAGAACCAGGAAGCACTGAAAAATTAAATTTTAAAAAGCTTTCATCTGGAGTTTCGTACTTATGTTATTTCAACTTTCTCACACATCCAGAGTGAAAATTGCAGCATAGAACGTTTCTGTGAGAGCCTTCAGCTTTGTTGTACGTTAAGGAAAAACCCCAAATCATTAAGTGTGGATGAAATGACTGCCCTGTTAGGGAATAACACACTTTTTAAAGTGTTAAAACCTTTTATCTAATAGAATGAAATTCTGCTTCCTAGAAGTAGCAGGAAGACACTCTGGTAGGTCTGATTTTGCCCCAAGCAGATGCTACATAAGCTTTAAGGAAAATTGCATTTATTCAGATGATCACAGGAGTTCAAATTGTTTTCTAAGGTGACTTTGATGTGTAAGTAAAAAATTCCAGTGCTTTACAAACAGCACATGACTTACAGCTTTTACAGGAATATTTGATGTAAGCAGTCCTGTCAAACAGATAAAAAATTATCCAATAATATAAAAACTAATAGGCCTTGACTGTAACTTGAAAAAATGCTGATCCTGATAAGGATCTAAATCGTTCATGATTCAGTTGAATCAGCAGTGAATGATTTTTTGCATCTTTGTCTCCATGCCAAATCAAAGGGATGAATTTTTGAAAGTGAAGGAATTGGATTTACATCTGACTTACATTCCAACTTACTTTGTATTTGAGCAGTCAGATGGAGATTTCTCCTAAGCTGATACATGTTTGGGTTGCTCCGGATATTCTACTTTTTGGGAACACTAAACTTCTGCCTTCTTGATTTGTGCAGAATTAGTTCCTTCCATCTGGCTTTAAGCTGACTTTAATATTTGACTTAGTTCTTAAGCCAGGTAAGTTTTTATTTACTGACAGACTGTCATGAAATAGTAATTGTACCAATATTTGAGTACTAATACGGTGAAATGACTGTAATACCAAAAGAAAATAAATTTAGCACTGAAGAAAGTGAAATTTTTCTGTCCTAAGTCCAGAAACTTCAATGAGTAACCTCAGGAAGAGTGGATATGATGCTGGCCTTGACAGTTAGCCAAACTGACAACAGTGGAAAGAGGAAAGAGGAATCAAGTAGTATTAAGCAGAATAAATCCTCTCTAACACTGTTAAAACTATCACTTCATTGTTTTACAGAGCCATAATCTTTGTTTACTTCATTCCTTTTAGTGTATGTTAGGTTGTAACAGGCCAATGAATACTAACGTTTTTCAGGATATTTGCAAATCTGAGGGAAGCATTTTGTATTGCTGCTTTAAGTGGAACTAATGGTGTAATTGAGGCCATGTTGGTGGAAGTCATCTCCCAAACCTCCTATGGACCTTAAATGTGATGTGTGACCCACATTACGAAGTCTGCAAGACATGAACTGCACTTTAGGTGTAGCTTGTATGTAGAGATCATACCATTTACTGTCAGTGGGAGTGGAATATGTAGATAACATCCACATGTATAACACCAACCATGGGTACAGCTTGAAAAGTCAGACATTCACTGTGCTTAACAAATTTTCTCCTAGTGTACCTATGTTAATAGTCTGTATTATTTTTATTTTTTTGCTTTATATGTCTTCTACCTCACAGTGCATTAGATAGACCAGATGAATTCCCTCTGTGAGCAGCTTTGATACTTTGCTTTTACCTTGATGTTGCATGCATGTGTCTATATTTTATTTACTGCACTCCATTTAAAACCTTTTGAAGTCATAGTTACTCATGAGCTTCACCATGGCACTCACTGCTGTAGTATCTGAGCACATCCCAAACAGTAATGAATTTATTCTCACAACAGTGACTTCTGTTGCCTTCTCTCACTGCTGCAAGTGTTTAGCACTTCTGCAAGTCAGACCCCAGGGTCTCCAGGCAGGCGACCAGAAAATGAGAGCATGCAATTGCTGACTGTGTGTGAAAGCTCACGGTGTGTTTTTCTCAGATGGGATTCATAGGTGGTTGCTGACAGCAGAGTGTTGGCAAGACTGGGGATTTTTGGTTGCATTCCAGGCTCTGGTGTAGGATATACTTAATTTACTCCAAATTATCCTTTCCTTGTTCCAGGCTCTCTCTCTTTACTTACTAAGACCTTGTTTTTACTTCTTGAGCTTCTTGCCAGCAAGCTTCTCCCTGCCTCCTGCCATTGTGTGATTCAGTCTTTTTCTTCTTTTCCCCCCTCCTTTTCTTGTTCCCTTCTTGCTGTTCTCTGTGTCCAAATCTGGACATTGTCTCCCTCCTACTCCTCTGCCCCATTACACACACCACCCCAGCTTCTCAACACTTCTAGGTTTAGTTCAGAACTTCATTGTTTCCCTTGATATAAATTTTATTTCTTCCTTGTAGCTCCCCCTTCTCAGATTTCATGCAAAGCAAATACAGATTTCTGCTGTCCAGTTTTTCTATGTTGCTTTATATCCTAACATTCATATTCCCGTTCGTCCCAGCCCCATACGAATTGTTATATCATTCCTGCTAACTCTGCTTCTATTGAAGGCAAATTTCCTTGCAGAGCCATTCTGGATGCCTTTCCCAAGTATCTTTACTGTTTCCCTTCAATCCTGCTGCCAGTTTCTTTGCTTAGTCTCTTTTACCCACCTATGAGTGCCACTCATTTTGCCCTTTCCCGTTTCCTCTTATTCTCTGATACCCCTCCTGATGTCTTTCTTTCCTCCCTTTTGTCTTTTTTGAAGGCTCCTTTGCTTGTGCTCTTATCCTCATCCAATAAATCTGGGAAAGATACTGGAGAAATGAGCTGTCTGCCCTCTGCTCCAATTCCTGGGCTGATCTGCCTGAAGCAGACCAGAACAGAATCTTCAGGAATAGTTTTGGTCAGTTTTGGGCTTGAGCTCAACAGTACAGTCTAAATAGTGAATTCAGAAGAGACTTTGAGAATCAGAGGTGAGGGTACCTTAGAACCTTCTCATGCCACAGATCTGTGAAGGAGACTGTGGCACATCATTGAAATTACCCCTGACATACTGGGGACTGGCATACTGGAATGGCAATGTGAGAAACACTGTCTTTTCTTCAACACTAGTTTAATTACTTTTGTTTAAGAAAGACAAATTAGACCTAGACAGATACTAGAGGGAAAAAAAATGTGTTCAGGTGGTTATAACAGTGATAAGAATTTATAATTGTCATATTGGAATACTTTTATACGAGTGAAAAATTGACACTATTACCTACACATTCCCCTCTTCCCCCTCCCACTTTTTATTTTTTTTCCCCAATAGCTAAAGGCAAATGAGAGATATTTGAAGCAGGTAATCAACTTTTAGATGAATGCTCTTGTGTCACAGCACTTCAACTTGGCATGTCATTGTTTTATGTATAGGCAGCCACCTGGCTTCTGTGTGCACAGGGAGCTTTGCATTTGTGCTTATGCACAAAAGTAGGTTCAGTTGATATAAACTAGTATAAAGAAGCATGAAAAGTTCTTTATTCCTTTTCTGTTGAATAGTCACAGCAATTTTATACTAAGTACTGGGAGAGGCAGAATTATTTTAAATATACATTCCATTCTGAGAGAATTTTAGGGAAATAGTTTTAATTTTTTAATGATGTTAGAGAGTATAAAGAAAAGTGTAAAACTAGGACTGGAATGGGTCTCAAGAGGAAATATTCTTGCCCCAAGTAATTTTATGTGTATCGTTCCAAGCAGATATCTGTCTTGCCTGTTCTAATTACAGACTTTCCACATCCTCACCAGGCAATTTGTCACAGTCTGTTACTCTTTTCCCTGTTTGAAAGTTTCCATTATGTTTAATATGCATTGTTCTTGCTGTGAGTGGAGCCCATTAATGAACACAGAAAACAGACTATTCCCATCTTCTTTGTTAGCAGCCTTTTATGTACCTGTGGATTACCATCCTGCCTCTCCTCTAGCTTATCTTAGCCTGTCTTTAATGCTGCTACACATTATTTTGCTGGTCGCTGAGATCTCAAATGAGAGAGTTTTATTCTTGAGTAGTCTTTGTTGGGGTCTATCCGAAATTCTGAAAAAGCAGATATTATCTCCAGGCAGAAAGATGGGTAGATTTAAAGGGCTGAAAAAAATCCTCCTCCTTGTTTACCTGGAAGAAAATTTCTTTACCATATTTCTTTGAGCTCCCTGTGAACTATTTTCACACCCAGTTCTTTGTCCCTAGTAGACTTTTCCACTGTGTGGAAACATCTCATGTGTGTAGATATCTCTTGCTCTTCTAGAGCGTCCACACTGAGGATTACCGTGGGCTTGTCAGCATTTATTCCATGAGTTTATTGCATTAGTCTAATTATATGATCAGGCGTCTTTGGATTTGTTCTTTTGTTGAGGTTTTGGTTTTTTGGTTTTTTTGGGGTTTTTTGAGATTCTATACATGACCACCTGTGCTACGGGAATGAAGTGAATTTGCAGAGATTGTTTTTTTTTTTTTTTGATGCAAGGCACATGGAAAAAATGATAATTGAATAGGAACTTAAGTAGATTAGAAAAATTCTCTGTAGAGAACCAATATTTGTTGAATATGCACAGAGTAATAAAAATTTAATCTTTTCTGCTTGTTGTTTTCTGGCATCCCCACTTCATATACGTGGTATCTTTCTTGAGGAGTGGTTGTAGCATTAATCATATCAGTGGAAATTTCAGAGATATAAAGTGGGTTCTAAGATATTGTTTTCTTATTAGTCAGGTAAGTTAATGGACTCCTGGACAGTTTTACCTTCAATTGCTTCCCCTCTGTTCTTTGTGTGTAATATGGAACCACCTTGTTTTACAGGACAGTTATGAAGCTAGATTAATTACGTTTGTTTAAAAGAGGAGCACAGTAAGATAACAGAATAAGAGAACTATTGAAGGCCCGTGAGGAAAGTGATAATTCTGTATTCAGCACAGAGTTTGGATCGTGTCCAGTAAATACACTGTGGGATTACAGTCTGGGTGGTGAATGTGGAAACAAGAGAGGAATAATGATCAATTGAGTACTCACCATGCCCTGCTTTGAACAGAAGAGCTGTCCTGCAGAAATACAGAATTTGAATGTAAATAGAGAATATGCCATATGCATACAAGGATGTTAGTGAGAGTTTGTTTAGACAAGTTTATTTCTGGAATCTTCTAACATCTGAGGTATTGAATTTGCAAATACTGTATTCTTTGAGTTTTAGGGGAGTGGCTGTAAACTTCATGATACCTGGATTTTATAGAAAGCCTAGCTTTATTTAGTCTATTGTTATAGAAAGCATACTCTGAATTTTCTGTAAGGAGAATAAGTACTGGGATAATAACATGGTAATGAAAGGATGGTTGTGCATGTGGAGAAATAGTGCTCTGTAATAAATGAAATGCACGTCTATAGCAGATAAACAAATTAACCATGTCAGGCAGTAACTAAGAATCCCTATTGAATTTCTAGGCCTAAATTTAGTATAAGTAATAAGACCATAAGTGCTTGATCAATGAATGTGGCATACCACGATAGGTCAGAGACACTTGTCAAGATACACAAGAGAAATTTGTTATTTCAGCTCACCATGATTGCACCTCCCATGTCAACTGGGTAATAGCTGTCAAGTCAAACTAAACTTTTAGACACCATAAATGACTTTCCAGTGAGGAAGCTAATTGGAGAATCAATGGAGGGGCAGTTTATTGACGCAGTGTTTTTACCAAAGTACATTCTGTTACCACGTGCTTAAATTCAGCATGCTGTCAGGAACAACACAAGGCAGAAGAACCACTACAGAAATACTTAATTCCACAAATAGGGAGTTTCAGAAAAATGAGGATGCTTTGTTAAAAAGAAGCTGATACAGGTGGCTAAAAAATCATCTCAACAGATGACATGGATATTGTTTCAATCCACAGTATTGGAAGCCAAAAAATAAGATTTCATTAAAACAATTGTAGGAAGATCAAGTTTGAAAACCATCATTGTTAGATCCTGAGGCTAGGGAAATTATCAAATATACAAATGTTCTTCACAAAATTTAATCCCCATTCAAATCTCAAAAATAAAAAAAAAGAATGTGGAATCTGCTAGGTTAAATGTAAAGAACTGTAAGGCAGAGCAAACACAATAGAGGACGAACCTCTAAAGACTTTTCTCAGACTCCTGAAGTGTGGGATGTCTGCCAGCTAGTCTATAAGGCCTGTGGAATATCACAGTATAAGAAGATGAAGCAGAGTATTCATGTACAAATAAGATTTGTTGCAGTAACGATGCAAATTCAAAATAAACTGGGAAGATTCCCACATGGTGATTTTTTTTCCCAGAAGTTAGTTAGAGGATGTAACTCAATAGAAGAGATAGCAGAGCAAACGGACAAAATAAACAGTAAATATTGGTTAAAAATATCTGAACCCAGTGGCATTTGCTCAAGAGGCCTACTGGACCATCAAGGGTGAACTACTTAAATTGATTTGTATTTATTGTGTTGCCTAACACTTGGTTGAAGAGTTGGAGAAATATTAATGTAATGCCAAGCTAGAGAAAGGCTTCTTGAGAGTAACTAGGGAGCTACTAGCCACTGATTCTGCATTCACCAAATTGATAGAAACTGTGACAAAGAATAGTTACTGGATAGATAAATACATCTGATATCTTGGGGATGACTCAACATGGCTTATTTAGTTGTTCCTCACAGTTAGAATTCACTTGGGTAGGTAGAGTAGTCCTGTCAATAGAATCTGTTTCCATAAAATATTTGAAAAGAATTCTCACCAAAAAACTGTAAAAAAAAACAGCCATGAGATTTTGAGAGACACTCAACATGGAGAAGTATCTGTAAAATAAAAAAAAAGATAGTAATAAAAAAGAAATCCACACAAGCAAAACACAAAGCAATAGGGTCAGAGTTAGAGTTGAGCCATGGGATTTTGCATTGAGGCCTGAATTTTCTGGAAGAATAATGAAATTCTTGTGAGATTGCCAAGTTAGGCAAGATGAAGAAGGAACAACTTCTAAGTGCAGCAAAAAAGCAGATGATGAAATTCAGTCTAAATGTGAAGAAGTACAAATGAAAGTAGAAAGAAAATCCCAACTGCAATCATACAATGATGATGAACTTATTAATGACTACTTTTTGAGAATGAGATGCAAGGGCTGCAATGGGTATTTGTAGGCCATTAGAAATTATTGGGAAAAGAGTGGAAAAACCCTAGAAACATTTTTTATGGCTTTATATGTATTTACAATATGTCCATGTATTGAAGTCTATCTTGGATGGATATATTATTATTTGCAAAGTTAAGAAAAAGAAGAATGATAACGTTTATTAGAAAATTACTTTTCCTAAGTAGCAATTGAATAATCAAGGAGTCTTCAGATTAGAAAAAGAAGATATGACCAAAGGGTATGTGACAGAATCGAGAAATCATTGTTAGGTTGAGGGAGGAGGAACAGAGAATTATATTTATAGTTTCTTTCTGTACAAGAACAATGGCACATCAGGGGATGTTAGCTGAAAGCAGTCTCAAAACGAGCAAGAGAAGATGTTCCTCAGAAGACACAGTTACAATAAGCAAAACTGTGCCATTGGGTATTAGGAATGCTGAGTGTTTTTTCTGGGTCTGAAAAAAACAAGTGCACCAAGGCAGAGAAAGAGATTTCAGAAGACTGTTAAACATAAATATATTACCACTGATTGAGAGGGCTCCTGAGCAGCAAATCCCTGGATGTGAGGAGCTTTAGAATGCTGGCAAAAGTATGGGAAAGGAGAGATAAAGCATAGCTTCAGGTGTTGAGGAGCAGGAAGGTGTGAACGCACTATATGAGAAAAAGGATGAAGACAGAGAGGAAGAGGAGTGAGCAGAGCTGGTTAAAACTGCAGTTGGCTTAAAAGATCAAAAAGGGGAATTTGACACCAATGCTGAATAGGAAAGTAGTGACAAAAAAACCACAAGAGAATGATAAAGAAAGACAGCTGAAAGTTGAGATATTTTGTGTGCATAGGTGTATTTGTTTTTTGGATTGAGTGTTAGCCTGTTGATTGGAAATGTTACATTGAATATTTTTTGAGTAAAGGGATTATATTTGCCATATGTATGCTATTCTTCTCATAGAAATTAATATAAGAAAGTTTGAGAATCAGAGTTACATTGACATGCAAATTCAAGTAAAATGAAAGTCTCTTTAGTCCATAAATGTTTTCTCACATATATGATAATAAAATAGGAATTATCAGCTAGGATAGTAGATTTACAGAGCCCATACTAAAATTTAATTCCTAGTCTTGTCACAGACCTCTCTAAAGTCAGCAGGGTATATAGTATTTTGGTTTTATGTTGTTTTGTTCTCTTACTCATTAGTTCTTTCTGTTGTTAGACCACAGTTGGTTTAGCTTGTTAGCATAGTGAGGGTTAACTGAAACATCAAAATCTTCCAGGTATCCAATCAAAAGGAAATAGAAATGTATGTCTATGTTCTTTGCTGCTGCATGCTCTGTAAAAAAAAAAACCACAAACGAACAACTAATTCCTCAGAGGATGAAATGATATTTTAATCTTTCCAAAGAGTTCATTTCAGAGAGGCTCAGGTAGGGCCACCAAGGTAAGTGACTATGCTTTACAGTAGGGTGAGATGTAAAATTAAGGCAAATAAACACAGTGCTTTCAAAGGAATGCTAAGAATAAGCTCAAAGACATGGCTAATAAAAGAAATAGGGAAAAGAGCATTTTGCTTACTAAATAACTTTTCACCCAAAGCACTGGTTAATCCTTAATAGAGTTATTTCCAATGTTTAGTCAATTCACACATGCAAAGAATTCACAATTATGTATTGCATAGTAATCAGCAATTATCCTGTAAAATATCAGTCCCATGAATGCTGCTAATTCACGTTGATTGCTTTCCAACATATGCTCGTGAAAGACAAAGATCTTGTGGGGTAGTTTTTTTAGATTTATTTGTCACTTTTAGATTTAAAAGAGAATTACCTTCTCTTTCGAAGCAGATTCCTTTGATTACCAGTATGCATCGTTTCATTTCCAGCCTAATACTCTATGCAGAATGCATTGCATATGACTCCTGAGTAGTTTTGTTATTTATTTATCCCGCTGCAGTGGGAGCTGGTTCAGAATGAAAATCCTGTATTATCTGTTGGACAGGTATTAAAGACAAAGTGTGAAACCACGAAGCCACAAGGTTTGCATGATGATTGGTGCTTTTTTTTCCCTATTGCAATTAGCTTAGTCTCAATCTTACTAATTGGATTACGTGTGAAAATGCAAGTCACCCTGGGATCTCAAAATTTGAATGAGGAATAACCATTTTGCAATAGTTTTTCACACTGAAGGGAGTTCTGTCAGAGGCTTAGGTCTTAGCTGTCATTCAAATGGACTGTGATAGTGATTTCAGTCAAGTTGACAATGTTGTCTAGTAGTTGGTAGTTATGTCTATGTAAGTGCCTGAAGCTATTCTAGGACATGGGGAAGTTCAGACTTTGCTTTCTTTGAGATAGGTAAAACCATCTCTGTCTTCTTTTTTCACTGGTTGTCTGCTCCTTGTTTCACAGCTGGCGTGTGATAAGGAGGTAATCTGCTCATTTTTTAGGAATAAGATCAGGAGAATATTCCTGTTGACTTAGAAGCTGTCAATGAAAGCTAGTTCTGTGTCACTTGGTTTGCAGGTAGGTAATTTCTGTGTCATACAGAACCTTTCACAAGATCATTGGGGGACTCTTACTTCCACAGATAGACCTTCATTATAGTTCCAGTTTTTAGGTCTGGTTTTGTGCCCAAACAGGATGAGTTATTTGATTAGACTTGGGTGCACTTACAGAGAACTTATGTCTTGCCTGACTGGGTTTTCTTACATTACATTTTCGAATGCATTCTGATTCAAAGCAGTATGCTGTTTCTCTACAGATGGAGGCTTTTCTGTCTGTCATGTTTGTTTGTAGTTTTCCCATTTTCTGTGTAACTCTACCTCTCATTGTGTTCAGAGGTTTTTAAACAGGCTTGCAGTGTTACATTTGTTATCATTCATTTCTAGAAACCTTTTTATTTATAGTTCTATGAAACGCTCAAAGTATTTATCTGCATGAGTTTTATCTGTCTGGCATAGTCTGTCCGTCTAGGAGACTTATCAGTGGTGAAAGAACATTGCCTGTCTGAGAGCAGTTATCAGTGATAATGGGACTTCTGCAGAAAAGAAAGGAAAAGTATATTTTACAATACACTGTAGAGATATTCAGGAGTATGTTTGTATTTGTGATTCCGTGGTCTGATGCAATTTTTATTGAAATAGTGACTTCAGATGGATAGTAGTTGATTTCAGTCATAAAGGATTTGTCAGGAAATAGCAAACTGAGATGCATTTTAGTTGGAATTGTAAGATTTCTCAGAGACTGATCTGCCATTTCTAGTACGTGCTGAAATGCCATTTAAATCACTCTGAGTCTTGGATGCAGGAAGAATAATTTTGTAGCTTCCTCTAAAGTTAGACTTTATCTCTTTTATTTTAAGCAATTTGTTGTAGTGAACTGTCAGTGGGAAAAGGTAGAGGCACGTTTTACATCCCCACACCTGTTTGAAGAATGAACACCATCTGCCCAGGATTGCTGAGAATTGACTAATCCAGTGTTTTATTGCTCTGAATCATTGAAAGGAAATTCTACCAGACGTGCTCACAGGCTGCCATCTTCATTCCATGAATACTAACAAAACATTAAAAAGTGCTGATACAGGAAAATGGAGTAATTTATGGGCCTCTGGATTAATAGTTTCACTTAAGGAGTAATGAGAAAAAATAGAGTTAACCACATTTCCTAATGCCTTCTGCACCTAACTATACAGGGTTCCTTCCCCTTACCCCAGGCCCACTGATCTGAAATGCATTTGGTTTGTCAGGAGAAAGCTCAATGGGCTCAACAAATCACAGATTCTGGGAGGGCAATACTGCTTTACAGAATAGTTTGAAGTGATGTTACTGTTGAACAGATCTTACTGTTACCAGGTAAGATGAATATTTAATTTGAGCCCTTTAGGTGTGTGCTGAGGAACCTCAAGGCAGTTTTTGTTACTGTATGCAACGAGGAAAATGCCCTTCAAGACCCATTAAGACAAGTGATAACCATGTAAATGGTACTGTATGGAATAACAAAAGCACTGGAAGAATTCTTTTATACTGTCCAAAAGTCTAGTATTAGATAAGGAACTTTTAACCAGGAGGGACATGATGAGAGCCTGGAGTGCTATTTGTGTAGATCTGTATTTTACAAAGGTATATATTGGTGGGCCTTTTCCTTCTCTTCAAGTCCTATGATTCTTTTTCTTTCAGCTGTAAGTGACACAGAAATAGTTTATTCTACATCAATTGACAGATCTTTCTTCAAGCACAGCTGATATGTAGAAGGTTCCACGTTCATTTCAGTCCATTTGATTTCTTTTCCATTTCATAAACACAAATATGCATACAAATGTACACATTAAAGTTTGTGCATGCACATTCTGGGGTCAAATGACAGCTTCATGAAAACTTCTGTGAAAATGCTCTTAAACAAAATATAAGTTCCTAAACTTACCTGCCTTTTATAGATGTCAAATGTTAGACTAATAATAGATTTAGGCATCCTTGTTTACACAAGGACAGGCAGAGTTTCAACAGTGAAAAAAGGGTATTTTTATATGAGAATATTAAAGGATGAAAAGTAACAAGAAGCACTTCACTGTGACTTCCAGTGGCTATCTCAAATTATTTGGAGATCAATAGATATCAGGCTAAAAAAAGACTAACAAAACCTAATTGCATTGTCTTCATAGTTAAACTTTCAGCTGTGCATTGAACAATAAAAGCATTTTTACTGCATTTTTACTGCATTTTATTCATCACCCCTTCTTAAGGAAGACCCAAAACTAAAAAATTCATTGATGTTTTCTATAATGAGATGTGGTTTCAATAAAAATTTGTTTTTACTTGATATAATTACCATTTGCATGCAATAATTGAAATAAATTTGCTTATGTAAATCAGAATACTTCTTAGCATATAAGCTACTTTTAATAGCCATGTAATTTTATAAAGTTCTTTATTCCTTTAAACCAGATCTTATTTTTCAATTTGCATATGCCTAACATGCAAATTACTTGTGTTCTCTATATCTTACTAATGTTTTACTTAGTTTTAATTGCTAAACTTCTTTTCATGTACTTTGAATAGGAGAGTCACACTGCCTTTCACACTCCTGGAAAACATGAGTTTATTTTATGTGCCTCTATATGAGAAAGGGACTCCCATTGAGCCATGATTTGAAAAGCAGATTAAATAGCAAATGCCAGACTGCTCCTCTTCTTTACTTCAGATGGAGTCCATGCTGTATCCATGCATCTCCTCACTCTAGTGACCCTTCAGATTGCACAAAGGAAGATCTTTCAAATAAATGAGTTGCTTCTTTACTTTCAGTGTCTTCCAAGACCACGTGGCTGTGTGCATGGCAGGGCAGTAAAACTGATGCAGTCAGCTTATTGTTGCTTTGTTTTCTTTTTGCTCATGAGTGTCTAATGTTACCAGGATGGTCACCTAGCACAGTTATTTGTGCTGGAGTTCGTTTCTTACTGGTGGTGTAGAACAAGAAACTGGGAGAAGACCTTTGCTGAAGAGGAACTTTGAATATTTCATCATTACCAGTCCCTTGTTATTGCTTTCTTTCTCAATTCCATTTTTTATTGTCTTGTTTGATGTTTTTGGCAGTTCTGTTAATTAAGCAGAAGTTATCCCTGATTAATGTACTGTAAGCTGCTTCTGAAGTGCTATAAATAATGTGGTGATTAATTGCTCTATCCCAACACAGTCATCCCTTCTCACACTTCACAGATGGATTGTTTTGGTGAAATGATGTCCCATTCTCATACATATTAGAGACATTGATTGCAGCAAAGCTTATCACTCAGTTTTTCTGTTTTCTTCCAAGTAATTTTTGTCTTTTGATCACTAGGACAATCAGTATGGAGAAGCTATTTTGAAATCACGAATGTAAATATGCTTGTGGAATCCGTACAAGATCATGCAATCCAAGTGAGAGAGAATAGGAGAATATCTGAGTTCTGGAATGTTCAACTTTTTTCAGCTCTAAAAAGAAAATTTAGTAACCATACACGAAGAAAATACTCTCCTTGGAGGATAAAGAAAAAAAATTTAACACTAGTTGGCAAAATGACTGAGTTTTTTCATGGTTTTTTCTTGCAAGTAAGACAGAAAATATACAGACAGAAATGTGATTTTTGTTAAAAAGTTGGTAATATCCAATTTGTGTCAGAGCAAAGGCAGTGTGTAGTGAACCAAAAATCTTATGAATATGAACATTTCTGAATAAATCAACTCATTTGAGATTCTGATTTTAAACTTACCAACTGAAAGGAAACTAGTAGTGCTAAAATCAGCAAAGCTTTTTAGAATATGTTCCTTTCAGAAAATTCCCTGTACTGTAGCAGCAGAACTACTCTTCTTGCTTTTCAGATATACTTAACTATCTGACTTCTATTAACCTTGACAGAGAGCCAATTGCCTCTTCTCACATCTGTGAATAGAGTATTTTAAATTGTGTGTGCATACATGCAGGCATGCAAAAGAAATCTGTGGGAAAGGGGTGACACTTGGCACTATGGGCAAAGCCCTGGCTTGAAATCAAAGGTCTGAGGGACAGTTGGATGTTTTCACTCAGAAACCAAATGAGAGTAACAGGGAGGGACAGTTTGATGGTCACAGCTGTGTACTGGCCATGGAGGCTGCCTGTCTGCTCCAAAGGCCACTGGATCACACTCTGGCTGTGCTTCAAGCACTACAGCAGCGAAACAATGTGGTCCAGCAATTTTGGACTGTTAGTGTGTGTGAGAAAAAGGGGTTTGACCAGGTAGGGTCTCACCAAAGGGCAAGTCTGTGGGTTACTATAGAAGAGGATGTAGGGGTGTCTGCTGTTAGCAGGAAAGTTCTTGTCTCAAATGCTTTGAATATCACCTTGCAATTGTTCTAATTTCAAACTTCTCAGCTAGGACTGGGTCATAAGCAGCTTGTAGTAACATAATAAAATTAAACTTGCCTTATGACTCCACTCAATAAATCTTTGCTTAGGAATAATTTAAGATTATTGTATTAGTTTATTGCATAAATGTTAGGATTATCCTGTCATTTTAGAACAGACAATTTTGGACACACTTAATCTCCTAACCTCAATTTCCTACTCAATTTTTCTAGAAATCCAGATGATAAATCTAAGCACCATCACTGTTAAGAGCTTTGCTCATTCAGCAAGAAATAATATCATCCCTGGTCCAGACTGGGCTGCTTTGTTTCTGTGTGGCCTTAATGAAGACAGTGGGTTTCTTTGCAGATATGAAGAAATAGCTGGCAGTCTTTGCCCACTGTCTTTAAGCATCATGTTTAGCAAGTATAGTTTATTTTATCCCATTAATAAAGATGTCTTGATTCTAACATAAAACAGGCATTGATCTTTTTCTCTTGCTCTCAAAAAAACCCTAACAACAAAAAACATCAAACCAAACCCCCAACCCCCCCCCCCCCTTTTTGAAACAGAAACATTCTAAAAGATTATAATCTCTCACTTTGGAGACTGTCTTCACAGTCCAAATTTCTACCATAATCTTTCCTTTCAGTAAAGGAACAGACAAATATTTCTGTGATCTCCTAAGTAATTC
The DNA here is from genome assembly GCA_034336665.1 of Luscinia megarhynchos. Taxonomy (NCBI): domain Eukaryota; kingdom Metazoa; phylum Chordata; class Aves; order Passeriformes; family Muscicapidae; genus Luscinia; species Luscinia megarhynchos. The sequence goes on along the minus strand of CM067566.1, from coordinate 52,564,727 downwards.
AAAGAGTAGAGGAAAACGGACTGCTGGCATGTTCTTTTTTATAAGTGTTGATGTTTATTTCTTTACCATATTGATATTGTGTTTGCATTGATGTGAAAAATTGGATTGCTTGGAAATTGAGAATTTACATCTTCCTGCATTTGCGAGCACAAAACTCAGGGAAACGAGGGAATTCTCAGTTTAATGACTTGTAGATAAATGTAGGTGCTGTGGTGTTTGAAACACCCACAATTATTGTTGATACTCCAAACTGATCTATTCTGATCTTAGTCTAATTATGTCAACATGCTTTTTGTTAGACTGAAGGATAAATAAACTGATTCCCATTGAAGTCAGCAGGAGCTGGAAAAGATCCCAGTCCTGCAAAGACTCACATGTTATGCTTATGTTGAAATATGTAAAAAGCTCAAGTATTTAGAGACATCTACGCATGTGTAGAAAAAAATGCTCATATATAAGTCTTTATGTGGGAAATTAGAACAAAGATGTTTTGGATGGTGTTTGTGTGCTGAACTCAACTTTTCACTTCTTTTTGTAGATTTGAGAAAGTGTTAGTTTTCCAAACGTTCTTTCCTCACATTTGAACAGACTTTAAAACAAATACAGTAAATGTGTGAGTGTATTGAGGAAGAATGTAAGAATAAAATATTCCATCGAGTACTTCCTGAATTGATACCACCAATGCACAGCTCTTTGTGCATTTTAGAGTTTGTCCTACATTTGAAAGTACTCTCATGCAGCATTTATTGTACATGTTTATAGTGGACTGAAGTATTTCTGTTGGTAACATGCAAACAGATAATCCTGATAGTGCTGTGAAGAAAATACTTAAGGAAAAGCATGTATATTATAGAATATTTATTTATATGCTTTTGTAAGCCTCAGGAATATTTCCCATGCTTTTTACATGCACCATTTAGATAAATAATTTATGAAAACATCTAATAGAGCATGCATTTAAACTGCAGACACAGCTGCTAATAAGAAGGGCAGTATATTTGGAAACAGGCATTGTACTCAACCAACAAATCTTCCCATCTTCACAGATGCCCTGCTCTTTCTGATGGGAATTAAAAATCAGCTTAATAGGAGTTAAACATGACTGGTGCTTTCCCCCAGTCATCTGTTGCTATTGAATGTTTCTCCAATTAGTGCTTTCCTTGTGACCACAGGACAAAATGCTGTGGTTTTGACAGCCTACATGTGAGAAAGCAGAGAAAAATCCTAAGTCTTAAGGACAGTGCTTCCCTTCTCCCTGAGAGAGATCTTTTGTCAGATATATAGAAGTGAGCCTTAGAAATTTCAGTCTGAAACTACTTCAGTCATTTTGCAAGCCCTCTGCCTCACAAATAATGTCATATGCTACCAATGGTTTGAGAGAACTGAAATGTGAAAAACTTACTAAGATGCCTTTTGGCTGAGGACAAAAGCTGTGAGAGGCTTTACTAAACTAAGGGTATGAAGTGTCACATTTAGTGGGTAGGGAGATAACTGATTAACTATGAAGAATGTCTCCGTGATTTGTGAGACTGTATCAAGGAGAACAGGGCATGTGAGGACTTGCAGTCCATTATATATAATTTCTGTACTGAAATGTCCAAAAAAGAAGTTATGTGAATGCAGCTGATAGCTGCTAACTGAAATAACATAGGCAAGGCTAAATGTCTGAGTAGAGAAAAATATTTCAGAGTGCAATTCCAGTAATCCTTGAAGAAAAAGTGTTGGCCCATGATGTGAGTACCATTATGAAATGCACAAAATTACACTGCTGCAGGAGGCAGGCTGTGCATAGAAACAAATTTTCTTGTGGAGAGTTTCACCTTGGCAAGAGGTATTGTTTCACTGCACCTATAGAGGATGTTATGGGGTAATAAAAAATGTGATATGTTCAGGATGTCCTCTTGGAGTTGCCAGTTGAAATCTGTCTCAAGAGATGTTTGTCTACAAGAAATAGAAGCTGATTTTATTTAATTTCTTTCTTTGTTGTTGTTGTGCTTTTTTTTTTTTTTTGTTATGTGGTGGGGTTTTTTTTGTTTGTTGTTTTTGTTGGTTTTGTTTTTGTGGGTTTTTTTTGGTAATTCAGCTGGTTTTTGGTGGTCTTAGCTTTGCTACTCTATGTTGATGTGTACCTTACACTTTGCCTTGCAAGATCAGGGTTAAATGACTCCTATTGAGGGGACTCAGATTCATTCATGCCCTTACTGGCATCATTATATGGAACAATTTGTCTTCTGCCATTTTGGGAAGCCAGAATGCAAGTCTAATAAACTTTTTGATTAACTGTTAGAAAAACCTAGTTGTTTTAAGGGAACTGGGGTAGTATATTTCAAACCACAACATATACTTTCCTAAAAAGCTAGGGTGCATCAAATATTTGCTTTCCCAAGTGTTCTAATTTGTGGTCTCAAATGCAGTGGATATGCTGTCAAATTTTCTTTTTTTTCTTTTCTTTTTTTTTCTTAAATAATCATGTAGGAAGCACAGTAAACTCACCTTTCTGAAATTTAGAATTCAAGGTCAAAATAATTTTAAAGTACAGTGTGGAAGTCAAGTTTTATTGAAACAGCTTTTATAAAGGTGACACCTTTTATGGTGTCCTTTTTAAACTGAAAGAATGTAAATTACATATTTCTGAGGGAATAAAAGTTATGGCCAAACTGCTTTCCTTGGAATAGGGACAAATGAATTCTCTGTCAGATCGGAATTTATATTTTGCAGTACACTATCAGAGAATTTTGAAACTTGATAATCAGTTTCAAGTCAAATTTAAAACTTACCTTCATACAGTGTTTTTTACCTACCAGGCAGGTTGGTAGAGCCTATAGGAAAACCGAAATACAATGATAGTTACTAAGACATGTAGAATCATTTTGTGGTGGTGCAAGAAACTTATTTTCCACAATCAGCAAGGAAAACAGACATAAAACTGAAATTAAATGAGTGTTTTTAAATATGTGGTTAAAATACCTAAATTCTTTATATTCTTTTTACCTTTTACATCTATTCCCAAACTTTCCCTGCTATCTCTAAGAAGTGAAGAATGAATCCTAGTCATCTGACTTTAAGTTTTGAGTATTTAACTTGAATCATTGATCTGTTCTTTTGAAGTTAAGTGGGATCATGTGTTTAAAATTAGACATGTGTACGTTGTAACAAAATGATCTTTAATTTGCAAGAGCACTAAAGTCTTCTGACTTTTAAAAGCCAAAGTTCATATCATCATGTATGTCTGTTATATAATCAGAGCAATGTTTACCACAGCTGCAGATATGTGAGGGTAGGTAGCATTTTCAAATTTACATAGGAAAACTGTCATCTGACATTCATTTTTTGTGTGTGCAGTCATCACATGGGGCAGGATATGAGGAGAAAAAGGTATCAGCAGTTCTCCTGACTTGAGTATTGCAGTCAATGAGAATTTTCCTTTGTGTACCTGCAATGCACAGCCTCCATGTCCCTCTGGGGTGGGTTGGATGCTGCTCAGGTGCCCACCCAGGAGTGCATCACTCCCTTTGCTCACCAGAGTACAGGAAGACAACAAGATGAGAAACCTCCTGGGTCAAGAAACAGGGAGATTACTTACCTATTGTGTTATGAGCAGAACAGACATCACCTGGAAAAAAATTACTGCAATGTTCTGCCAATTGAAAACAGAGTAGGACAATAAGAAGCAAAATCCAACCCAACTTCTCCTTTCCGCTGCCTCTCCCTGCTTCTTCCTTGGCTCAACTTTACTCCTTCATTCCCAGTCTTTTCTTATCAACTCCTTCAGGTGGGGCCAGGGAATGGGGAGCAGGGATTGCAGTCACTTCAAACAGCTCCTCTCATCTGCTCCTTCCCCCTCCCACATTTTCCCTGCTCCACTATGGGGTCTCAGTGGGCTGCAGAATTTAGGATAAACCTGTCTTAGCATGGCTATCTGCCCAGGTGCCTGGAGCCCTTCCACCCTCTCCTCCTCCACTGACTGTGGTGTTCACAGGGCTGTTTCTCACACATTTCACTTTTCACTATTCTCTAGCATCTGCTCCACAGGTTTTTTTAATCTTTATTAAATGCACTTTCCCTGAGGCATCACTACTTTTGCAGAGGGGCCTAGCTGTGTCTGGGTGGGTTGGTTGGTGCCAGCTGGAAGTGTGTTGAGTTGTTCATGGGTCTGGGTCTTCAAAGAGACAAGAGCAGTTGTTGCTTGCTATAAAGTTGTTTATTGCAGAAATACATCAGTCTTGAAGGCAAGGAGTTCAGAGTAAATACTTTAGGAAGTTCATGTTAAAGCTTTCTGGCATAGAGTTCCAAGCAGCAGTAGCAACAGCAGCTCCTTGTTATTTCTTCTTCTTTTTCTCTTTTTCTCTCTTTTTCTCTTTTTCTTCTCTCTCTTTTTCTTTTTCTTCTTTTTCTTCTTCTTCTTTTTCTTCTTATTTTTCTTATTTTTCTTCTTTTTCTTATTTTTCTTTATTTTCTTCTTCTTTTTCTTATTTTTCTTCTTTTTCTTCTTCTTTTTCTTATTTTTCTTATTTTTCTTCTTGTTTTCCTTTTTCTTCTTTTTCTTTTTCTTCTTTTTCTTCTTTTTCTTCTTTTTCTTCTTTTTCTTCTTTTTCTTCTTTTTTCTTCTTTTTCTTCTTTTTCTTCTTTGTTTTCTTCTTCATTTTCTTCTTCTTCCTCTTCTTCCATTTTCTTCCATTTTCTTCTTCTCTTCTCTCTCGCCCCAATACGGGGGATTTTATTCATAAATCATCCAGTGAGCTAAAAACGTTCTAAAACATTCTTTTTACACCTATCAGAACTTAGTTCTAAAGTATGAAAGTAGTGCCAGTTCTTACACATAATTTATGCATATGGTTCTATCTATTCAGTAAATGATTCTGTCTGTTTTATCTAGAAATGCAAGCAATGTTCTCCTATGTTTTCCTTATGTCTGGGGCTAAGTTCCTGAACTTCAAACTAGGCTTTAGGGCTTTTTACTCTCTTAAGGCACTTAAAGTATATTCCTACATATGTAACACTAAAACTCACACTTCTACTTTATGTCTGTGTGGGTTAATATATTTTATTTTCTCTAAAGGTTTTAATTCAATTCCTGCATTCTTTTCTCTCTCTGAAGGACTCAGAGAGGTTTCTCTTTTATACACTGCAACAGAAGTGGCTATGTCAGGCCTGGGAGTGCCCTCACAGAGCCCACCTGGGGCTTGAACCATGGACAGCTCCTTCTGCCAGGAATTTATCATCCTTTGTGGGTTCTCTTAGGGACTTCTTTGTGAAATGCTCCTTTTTTCCAAGGATTCATGTACAGTGGAAAACAAAATAAATCTTTTAGAGCATGATTGGACAACAGTGAAAGTGCTTTCCTCCTTTTTGGAAGGGAAAGAATAGAATTAAATTGTGTCTCTTGGGTGTCACTGGCTTATCAGAATAATGGAAGCTACAGCACAGAGGAGGCATCACCAGTGAATTGACCAAAGAAGTGACAATCATGCATGAAGGTTTGAGGTAACTATTAAGGTTTCCGTGCTCAATAAATTAGATAGTTGGTGAAACTCTACTTTTATTTCAAGGTGATTAAAAAAATGGTGAGGTTGTCCTCCAACCATTCTTGCCTGCTCACTGCTTGGCCTAGGAGGTCAGATATTATGTTAGTGTTTATTGAAAGAACAAAACCCAACAGGGCTATGACAAGAACTGCTTTATGGCCAGCAGATTAACAGCTGTAGGTAAGTGTTGTCAGTAGAACACAAATTCTGAAACTAAATTCCTAAATGCCAGAGACTATGCTGGTTCTGGGAAAAAACTCAAAACAACCAACTTTATATTTTGCTAACTTGATCTAGAATTATTAATGCAACAAAATTGTTATTCCTTTAAGCAACCTAACTCCTAAGTTACCTGCAGCAAGTGAATTTTTAATTGTTAGCTTTTGAAATTGACCTTTTCTCTTCCACTGAAAGCACTGGTAGTGCTGACTAAAAACCATTAAGATTCGATATTTTACCTTCAAAAATCTGCAGTTACCAAATAATATTATTTCTAGTATCCCTGAGTTATGGCCTGCTATTTTCTCTTCAGGTAGCCCTTAAGATGGATTTGTTACAAGAGATAGCAAGACTCTCTTCCCCAGCTTTGTAAAGCTGGACCTAGAATGGACAGAAGTTTCTGTAGGCACAGCACAGCAAGGTACAGGTCAGGATATTGCTTTGAAATCCCAGTCTTGGGTGGGAGGGGCTGAAGAGTGGCAGAAATCGAGATGATACATTTGACCAGATGAACAGGGGCAATGGAAAAGCACGTGAAAAAATGTGTTTGCAGTCCAAAATTGTAAAGTTGTTAACACTCCCATCACCATCAGAGGCCTCAAGCATGTTTAGTCCTAGAGACAAAATGCTTCTGTTTTAATCCTGAAATTCATGATTCTTTCATTTTGTGTCTGATGGCAAAAACAGGAACTGAGCCCCAACCACATTAACTTGTTTGTGATATTGTGCAGTAGATTAATGCCTCCATTTTTTATACTGTGATATTAGAAAATTAAGCTTTATTACTGTGGAAAATAGCCCTATAGCAAAGCTGTCTATTGATCATTATTCTCTGTAAAGAATATAAAGCAGGATATAAACAACATAAATTTTATGTAAATACCTTTATACCCATATTCTGTATTAATCTTTATGCTGATCAGAACTCATCTGCATTGCATGTTTAAACTTAGTATATACACTAAAATATACTTTAGTCATTAATTTCTACCAGTATTTGCAAACATTAGTGGTGGAGGTAACACTTTTGAGAGAATAATATCTGGAGAAGTATGGTTGTTGTCACTGGCATTTTTTTTCCTTCATTAACAGACAAAAAAATAGTTTAGTAGAAAAAATTTCAAAACCATTAAAATAGTTTGTAAAAGTTAAAGGATAAATTACTGAAAGCATTTTCAGAAATTTCCATGATGTGAGGCTGTTTTGAGAGTTAAGACTATTCAAAATGTTGGGGGCCTATGTTACAATATTTTGTTTCCTATTCTACTGAATGTATAAATTTTGTGACTGAAACTTTGAATTCTTTCCAAGACTTTCAGTTATGGCTTTCTACCTTTTTTTTTTTTTTTTTATAACTGGATGCTCTTCTCCACTATGTGGAGACAAAAAGAGGTGAAACACAACATAGCAATTTTTGAACTTTTTTTTTTGTGTGGTAAGGGAGGTGTTTAGCCAGGTTTTCTAGTACTTGTGACACTACTGCCAGGTAGAGTGGACTGATAAGTACAGGGTTTACTTAAACAATCAAGGCTGTGGCTACAGTATCTCTTGTATCAACAAAATTATCCAAAAAAGTGAGTATTTCTCAAGGACACTACTTCTTTATCAGAATTTATCTAGCAGTTTATAATTTCCATCACTTAGACACATCCACTGGATATTTTAATATCCAAGATACTTAGACACACCCATGGATATTTAATATCCATGATGCTGTGTAGGGTTACCCTGACTTCAATGAAGTGTTAGTGTGGTTTTAATAGAGAAATGCTTCTCTGTGCCTTCTTCTCTCACTAGAGTTATTTGTAAATGTTTTGTTGATGAACCCTTTTTACAAGGTACTGTTAGGATAATGAGATAAATATTGTACATTAGTGGTAGAACAGTCTTTGAGATTATTTTTTTTTTCACCTAGCAGAGGTGAAAAAAGAGGCTCTAGAGAAAGGTTTTGTTTTTTTCCTGGACCAAGACAACATTGCACTGTAAGTTTAATCATGCTATACAATATCTAAACACCAATTTCAGAGGCAAAGTTGCCTCAGATATTATTACAATATAATTCAATTCAGGAAGCTGATCATCTGGTTAGAAAAAAGTGTTATGACTTGAGAAGGACAGAATGTACTTAAGATATTGAAATCCTTATAAATAAGCTGTTTCTTGCATGATGCTAGTTTTACACAGAAAGTAACAGAATGATATCTGTGATGATCATGTATTAATAATGAAGATTAAACAGATGTTCTGCAAAATGGATTTCATATGAAATGCTAAATTTGTTTAAGGAAAGAAAACAGGGTTAGGTCCTCATAGAATGATTATAACTCTATGGAGAACAGTAATATAGATGCTGAAAAATTAATTTTGTATCCATGAAGGTAGTTTGGGCATACAGCAGAATAGGAGTGATCAAAATATAATGTTATTGAATACAACTGAACTTATTTTTACATGATGAAATTGTGGAGAATATTTTGTTATATGCCTTTTTATTCTTTTATATGCAGCTGTCTTTACTTTTAATTAATTTGTTTTCTCATGGGTGAAAAGAAGAACCAGGCAAGGTACTTCCGAAGTCAAGACTATTTGTAATTTCAAAGCAATTGTTGAACATTTGATATCAGCTTGTTTTCTCTTACTTATTCCCTTTTAGAATTTGCCAGACTCTGCAGTTCAGATGTCTCCAGTTCATGTGACCCTTACATATTGTGCTGACAAATCCTTTTCTTTCTGGTACTAAAGACAGCTTGGAAGTCTTTGGTTTGGCCCTCGTTAATGAAAGGTTGAATTTGTTAATGGTACATTTAGACTGAAAATGTGTATTTCCACCTCTCCTTAAGTGCCTTTTGTACTTAGATCTGGAAGTGGTTTAATCTGCATAGCTTAACATTATTGCCACTATATTGTCCTGTAGCTGTATCGACTCCCATTTATTAGTTGTTGGAAACAGATGCATTCCTGTAATAACTGAATAAAGAAAGCCCTTCAGCTCCTTCCAGCCTATCTAAGTATAATAATTTTGGCTGAAATACAAGATAAATTAGTGCTGACTGAATTTAATTATGCCTGTAGAAGACCCAGTCTTCAAGGGCAGAATGACTGTGCAGGGGAGCCATGGTACCACCACTGTGCCTGGCTTTATGGGGATATTTTATGAATGGTGTATAAAGCTGCAAGAATACTTATATTAATGGAGTTGGGCATGACCTAAAAATAAACGTCAATTAATTATATTAGCTGGGAAAGTGCAAATTTTGGTAAAAGTACCCCAGTGAGTCAAAGCACTGCTTAATTGTTTGCATGATGGAATTCTACAGAGGCAGTCTCACTCTGCGACTGTATGATATGTGTGTAATATATAACATTTACCTGCTTAGGGTATTAGGAAGATTGCTTCCATTGTATAATGAATGAAAAATACTGCTTTTCATGATAGAATGTGATAGGTTTTGTGCTCGTGAAGAGAAATGCTATCATTTCTATACAAATGATTTCATACAGTTTATAAACTTACAGGCCTTAAACACAGTCATTTAATCATGTTGTATTACAGTAGAGGATTTTGAATGTAACCTTCTTAAACTTGGGGGCTGGGGAGCACATAATGCCTGCATTGGAGTGCATTCTCTCTGCTCTTTTCACTCAGCCTTGAATTTAGGAGTGGGATGACATTATGGCATTATGCTCTGGTTAATTGCAAACATCCCAGGAGCAGTAGCAAAACAGCAGGTCGCTGTGGTTTTATTATGAAGTGCAGTATGATTTAAAACATTATTTAAATAAAGATACTTCAGATAATGTGTGTTGTTGCTGAAGTACAGATACCCAGAGAGGCTGCCTTCAGTACAGGCACAGACTTGGAAGTGGAGGAGAGATAAAGTAGTGGGTGGAGTGTGTCTGACTGAAGGAAAGGAGAGAGGAGTCAACAGATGTAACAATGAAAAAAAACAAAAAAGAAAAACCTCTTCAGATATATCAGTGGTTAACAGTTTTAAATGTAGGCTTTAACTAGATGCACTTGAGACCTTCAGTATGGCTTTGGCAAAATTCTCAGGCTAAACCAGTGGAATCACATGCCCACACTGCCACCCACCAGGTTTATTATTAGGTTGCTTCTCTGTCACCTTCTCTGTACCTTGGCTAGTATGCATTAAACTTCCCCTGTTATACTGCAGATTTCTTCAAACCTTGCAACTCTATATCATGTTCTAGTGTTGTGTGTTGTTTACATATGTTTTTGATAAATAGGATTGAACAAATGTTTCAGTTCCTGTCTGTGCAAACCCCTCAGTTGTTATGAAACATGCATGGTAAGTTACTTTACTTCCCCTAGGTGTATTCCCTTTAGACTGAGATCCATATATTCATGATTGCTTTTTGTGATCTCGTCACTATTGTTTGGTTCCCCGGTGGTTGCGGGATTAGAGACTAAATTTAAATGCCACTTCAAATAAGCAGTTGTTTATCATCCCATTAGTTGCCTTTTTTTCTTCTTTTGAAGAGCAAAAGCAATTCTGTAAACAGAACATAAGAATCTTGGTGGAAGAATCACTTGAATTTCGGTGGGCTGAATAATTTTTACAGGAGCTATCTTTTCATAACTTTTATCTGCTGGTAGTATTGTCTCCTTGAAGCACCAGAATAGTACTGATCTTATGGACTATGTAACAAGCTGGGATAAGGAAGATGATTTGCATGAATCAAATTCTGTGGTCAATCAGACAAGATGATAATTTCAGTTTTCTTCCTATTGTGGTTCTTCTTCCCCAAAATAAACCTACACATTAGCTCAAACGAAAGAGATTCCTCAAGTGCACAGAGGAAATATATTCTAGGTGATGATTCATGTTTCCAAGGCAAGGCTGCTCTCTACCAGCTGTGCATTAAAAGGCAGCTGTGGCCAGTTGTGCTGTTTGTGACCCATGTGCCCCAGTGTTACAAATCATGAGCTGCCTCTAGATCTGCAGTGATATTCCCCCTTCCTGGTGGCTGCCTGAGCCCTGGCTGCCCATCCATAGAGGAGCTGTTGTAAGCATTCTGTCCCACTCTGTACAATTAACAGGCAGTGTTAAACCCTTTGGCTCCACTCCCTTAGCAGAGGCACTGCTAAATAAACCACACAGGCTTGATCTTCAAAATGTTATGAATTGCCCCGTATCACGAGTAACTGCACTGTGCATCCAAACATGCCTCGAGTTCTTTGAGAGTACTGTAATTGGATTAGCAAAATTCAGGCTTGATTAATTAATCATTGTAATCAGGTTACCAAACAATTCATGATGATTTTGATAACTCAGCTCTGAGGGAATGATTAATGGCTTCTTAGGAAGGATTAAAGAACAGCTGACCCTGCTTTGGGCAGGAGATTGGATCAGGTGATCTGCTGAGATCCCTTTGAACTCAAATTATTCTGTGATTTTATGAAAATTTGTTAGTAGGGCAGATCTTCACAAGGCATGGTTGAGAAGACTTCCATGAGAAACAATAAACCCAGGTCATTTCACACTTATCCTGAATTTTTTATGCTGCTAATGACTTTTTTTTTATTTTTAAAAACTAGCAAATTTAAATTGTCATACTGCTAAAATGCTTTTCACTTGGGGGTCTTAAATTATGCTATAAATATTAGTTATTTCTCAGGATTCTTTGTAATATTGTATAGTACCATTGACTACAGTTATAGAATAATCGAGTTCTGCAGTTCAGAAGGTAATTCAGGAGTCCTAAACTTATGCTCCAGCCATAATCAATTAACTACAGTCCCTCAAAACCACCCATCATCACACTGATTTTCTGTGCATCAGGATATGCATGTTGCTCACCACATTTTGTGGAAATAAACATCTTTATTCAAAATTAGATGTATATTCATTAAAAAAAAAAAAAAGAACAAGGACTTTACAGAGCAACTACTCCAAATGTGAAAATTACATAACTTTGTCACACACTGTGACATTCAGTATAGTACTTCATGACACGCAACATTGTCATACATGAAAGCTCTGGGAAAAAAATATGCAGAAGAGCAGTGACATACTCCTTACATTCTGCTTATATACCTTATGTTCTGCTTGTGCTAGTTTTGTATTTTCAGTCTCAAAACTGTCATTGCAGGTCTAAAAAATATTTTGATATTTTGATGACATAATGTGTCACAAGAACAGCATAAAGAAGAAGACTCAAAGGCAAAGGAAGAAGAATCATTCTTTGTTTTCCCTTTGTATTTATCAGATCTTTGCCTTATTCTGTCTGCCAGCAAGTTATGGGTAAAACAGGGTCAAGGTGAAATGAAGTTTTTGTGAGGCCAGCTGTCATCCAAAAACAGAATCGTCTTCTGTAAATTACTATGAGATTTAGATAACCTATTTGTAATACCTTGTTAGGAGCAGCTGAGTGATCCAGATGGACTTTTATGTTGCCTTCTAACAGCTCACAGGTTAACCTTAATTTTTGACCCTTTGAGCCTGAAAATGCTAGTTTACTGACTGGGAAATGCAGTAGGGATTTTCTAGTCTGGCAGTTACCTTCATTCTTGATGAAAGGCACTTTCAGCTACTTTCATCTTTGACTGAATCCACACTATGGCTGACTCCCAGACCAGATGAAGAGTTGCCTTTGTCCTCATCTGTTCTACAGCACAGTGAAAACTAAGGAGTTTTTCCCATTTACTCTGCACATCCCTTTATCATAATGTTTAGTCTCACATATCTTTGAGTGGGTTTGTTTGGTTGGTTTTGTACAGAGTAACTGACATGAAGCAAAGTCTGTGTTGTAGTCCAATAAATTTTTGGTGTTGAAGCAAGAGAGCAAGGGCAGGTGTTACGTGCTGTTAATGTCTGGTTATTAAAATTATGAGAGGTGTCTCTGCCCAAATGAAGGGGCAAACACGACCATATGCTGAAGTCAATAGTATGGATTTTTATTTAACACCCAATGTGAGGGAGAGATAGAAGGAAATAGGAAAAGAGAGGAGAGAGAAAGAGTGACAGAGAGAGAAAGTAGAACAAATATTAGCACTGTGGATCCTGATGGCATTCTGTGGGTCCTCTTCTTCTGATCTTCTCAGTATTGAGGGCCCCATTCTTATCCCAGTGCTGGTTGCAGTCTGGACCCAGTGAAGGAAGCTGAGAAAATACAGAGCCCAGTGGGTTTCATCTTCACTCAGGTTCAGGTGGGAATGCCCAGGTAGCTCCCTGGGGCAGGGAGTTTTACACTGGATAGTGTAAATTTGTCATCTCTTGTTGTGGAAGGGTGCCAGTCTCATCAGCTAAACTCTCTGATGGCAGGAGTGTGGCTGCCAGACTGGCTCCTGGGTGCTCAAACAGGAAAGTTTCCTTCATACCAGGCAGTTTAGAAGGGTTCAAATGAGGTGGAATCTTTCTCATCCTGGATGTGGGAAATAAGTGTCTGGAGCAAAACTGCCTGAGAGCAAGGGGGTTGACTTATTTGTAAAAATAGTTTGTGAGTGTGAGTAATCAGACAGCCAGGACTCAGGAGAATTCAGATTCTCAGTCATGATTTAAAATCTGAGCTTCATAATAGACTGAAACCCCAATGAGATTCCCAAGCTCAGCTAAATGTGTCTTGAAAATTTAAATGGGCAAATGTGTAGGAGAGAAATAGATGGTCTTTTCTACTCAGTGTGAAAAAGTCTAAAAAAGTCAGACTTTTTTCTGAAGATGTTAGAGGAGAGAAAGTAATAGGGCATTTTCTTATTTGCATTTGCCAATACAGCATATTGTAGAGTAGGAGAAAAAATAGGGAATAGAAAGAAGAACTGACACTACATTTTTTCTCCCCATAAAAAGCCTGAAGAATATTTTTCTGTCACACCTTATTATATAAAAAGTCAAACATGACCCTTTTAAACATTACCCTGATTTGTCCTTAAAAAAACCACACTGCAAACAATGAGATTAGCTTCTATTAAGGGAAACTTAGATTTTAGTAGCTTACTTAAAACACTGTTTAAATATCCTTTTGCTGTGTCACTAGAAACATTGCCTTGTGTTTTTCTCACTGCATCTCTAAAAATACTGCTGCTTTAATCAATCCCATTTCACTAACTCCTTTATAGTAGATTTTTTGGGTCTTGCAGCTTAGAAACATTTGAGGAGAAAAACCATTTAAAAATAGTGAAAATAATGAATTTGAATGTCTTCCTCACCTCTTGCTTACTAAAGCTAAAAGCCATGTAAGAATATGTGGCATACTTAAAAGATTTTTTTTTCACTCCTTTTCTATTTTGTGTCTGGTTTTTAGTAGTTAGTAAAGACTATTTAGTGGTAATAGAAAATGGTCTTATCTTAATGAAATATACTCTATTTCAACAATAGTTGCACATATTTTCCTGCAATAACATTTCTCTTAGTCCTGAATATTGTTTCATATATCATATTTGTTGTTATTTAAGTCTTGGAAAATTAAGTTCTACATTTATTTCTATGATGAAAATGCTGATATAAATCTAGATGCTTTTTGGTCTGTGAAGGGATGGGCAAAGAAGAAACAGAAATGTGGAAAACATAATTTACGTTGTACATAGAAGTATACATTTTTAAAGTGTTTATTTTCTCTTCCTAGGGAATTAATTATGTTCCATTGAGAACACTTGTCAACTTAAAGCTCTTTAAGTTTTACAGTCAAGTAATTAACAAGAGACTCGGGTACTGTCATCTATGTTAACAATTTCCTGATGGATGTTGCTTAGTGTAAAATTACCTTGTGCCATTCCTATTGCTTTGCTGCTGCAGGGATTTACCCACCTTGCAATCAAAGACAGGAGCACTGCTTGCTCCTCGAGCAGCACAACAGTGTTTGTGACAATGTGGACATTTTTTATCGCTGGTAAAATCGCAGCAGCTGAGCTTCCTCTTCCCTGAGGGATGGCAGGTGGAAGAGAGGGCTCTCTGAGAATACCTAACTTATTTCAGAGCCTCTTCAGACAGCAACAGCTCGCTCACAAAGTGGAGTACAGCTGCCTGAAGGGAGGATGACAAAAACACCTGGTCTAACACCAGGTTTACATTAAGGAGGAGGAGCCTTTGGGATAAAATTCAGGGTTTTTTGGTGGTGATTTCTCTATGAGAACACAGATTCTGCTGGTGTAGAAGGGACAAAGGTGTCATGTGGATGCTTCTCTGAGTCAGCTCACCTCTGGGAGCATTGTCACAACTTACTCATGGTATGTGAGTTTTATTCCCTGGTGTTATTTATTTTGTTGTTGGAGGGAACAATTTTTGGTGAAGGCTGCAGATGGAGGCAAGTCTTGGGGACAAAAAGAAAATGGGCCTTGGGTCAGTGTGTAACTCCCTTTTTTCCCCAAGTAAAAGACTTTATGCTACCCACATTGTGTATGTGTAAGTAAAAATGGAAGCTACCACTACCAAAAGTGCTGGCTGCTATGTTATCATGGATCAAGAAGATGCTTGACACTGTTGTACGTATTTAGGGGAGTTATTTGGGTTGGAGTCCAAAGTGTTTCTTGAAATGAATTATTGATATGCAGCTTACTGACCTCTTTGCTGCTAAGATGTGAACTTAGTTCTTAGACAGATTTAACATAGTTTCCTCCCTGGTTGTAGTATTATTTATGAAGGCAGAATAAGTCCCAGTGGGACAGGGGCTGTTGATTTATGCCAAGGCCATGTAAAGCACTCCAGCCATTGCTCTGTAATCTGTGTGACTAAAATACTGTGTCAATGGAATCTGAATGCTTTGGTAAATGGCACAAGTGGTGTTTAAGGAGAATGGAGGTGTCTTTACAAAAGATATATTTGCTCTTGGCAATTTGAAATGATATTTAGCCAAGCTCTTCTGGTTTTTCCTGATATTCATTCCCTTGCCTTCTCTGCCTGTGCCAGAAATATTGTTTAAATGCCAAATTTGCCATTTGTGCCCATCCTATGACTGTATAATTTATCTCAGCAGTATAATTAAACTTAGTACCTAGATTACAGCTGAATTAAATTCTTACCCAGGGTTCTTTGTGTTAGTCTGGCTTTTGTCTTTTTTTAAAGCGACCTCTAAAAGGGACCTCTTCTGTTTAGGTTTAGGCATTCAAACTGAGTCCACAAACTTTGACTGTGTTTTTGTTTTTCTAAGCATTTTTTTTAAGACAAGAATGATTTCTTCATTACTTTTTTATATAAATCATAGTTACCTAAATGAGCTAGTTTGGTACTGTTTTCAATCCCAACTTAGTGGTCTTATAACTTGCATAGGCAAGTAGGGCAATGCTAGGAACAATCTCTGGAGTTCAAACCAGTGCCCTTTTGGTTTAGCTTTTCTGGTTTATTATGTGGTCACAAACACCTAGTCTACTAGGTGATACTTTGTAAATAATATGTGAAAATGCTACCTTTATTTCTACAGGGTATTTGAAAAGCCAAGTATCAAATACCTGTTCCCAGAGCTGTTCAGTCAGAATAATGTCTCAGCTTAATGAGACATTTTTGGTTACAAGAATTGTTGACCTAAAATTCAATTCAGTTTTGCTGCAACCTGTCCTCAGAAAATCTCTTTGCTCAAAATTCGTCCTGCTTCTGTAATTTTATATGTGAAATTTGCAAAATAAAGAAATTTGCCAGCAGAGTTCCAGTTGGACTAAGAGCAGAGTTAAACTACATTAATGTGCAGTGAGGTTGATTTTACTTGATGATACCTTGAAAGTATGATCTCCTATCTTCTGAGAATGAAAAATCCTTTTTTAACTGGGACTTTCAAATGCCACTTTCAGAACTAAATTGTCGTTTTGCCCATATTTGCTTCAGTCCCTTGGGGTTTTTTGTTACCATATCTTTGTCTTTTTTTCTTTTCACTGCTCTGTACAGAAGAAAGTTACAATTTCATGTCTATCAGGTTTTTATTAGAATGATCTTTCTGTTTAGTCAATGCAATTTTGCTTTTGGTAAAGATGCTTTTGATAAGGCTTATGGAAACCAGTTTGCTTCATTATTTGCCCAGCAGAAGATGAGGAAATAAATATTGTGCTACAAAAACCCAAAAAACGCAGCCAAAAAGGAGACAATGGCTCTCACAGTCACTTAAAGAGATCTTTGATCTTTGGGGAGATTTTAGTCTGAGTAGAGCCCCAGCTTAGAAAATAAGCGGTCCTAACTAATATATAACCAAGGTCATTGTTCTAAAGTGAGGCTTTTTTTTCTCATTTTCACCTCTTTTTGCATCTAATTCAGCAGCATTTAAGCAACTAGGCAATTGTAACTTCATGAACAGCTCAATTGATTTCTAATCTAAGCCTTAAACTCTAGGGCTCTGAGCTTGGCCTTTTATTCCTTTTGAGGAAAGGAACATTGGTTTTGGGGCAGCAAAAGAGTTATATTTCTTTTCTAAAGAATTCAGAGCATTTCTGTTTGTTCCAGGAGAATATGATAAGAATGACATTTGTTTTGAAGGGAGAGTTGTTTACAGAGTGTCATTTTTGGTGTTAGAAATGGTAACATATTATGGAAGTGATATAAGAAACAACGATTGTTAATATACATTTACTTAATTCCTTTTCACCAATCAAACTCAATACTATTGTGACATATTTTAGCTACTGCACTTTAATCTCCTTTAGATGCAAGGTTTATGCCAGGTAAATGCCATCTTTTGATTTCTGATGGGAATAGTGTTCAGCAGGTGTCTGAAAGGGTGTGTTTGAGTTTTAGGTTTCTTTGGAGGTAGTTTTGGATGTTTATTTTGGTGGGGTTTTTTTTTCCCATTTGGGATGTGGTGATCCCTTGGATGATTCCTTGAAAAATCAAGACTTCCAGGAGAGCAGGAATAAGGAGTGTATCTGATGTCAATCAGAATATCACATCATGTAAGTCAGTATATTTGTGTACTGGTGGAGGAGTATGTTCTGTGTTTTGCTGCAGGCAAGCCAGTGTCAGGACAAGGCATCCAGTTATACTTGTGTGAACCATACTGTTTTGTTGGTAAATTACTGGCTGCATATAGAATCTTTGTTGTTTTGGGAATTGATGTATTTGTATATATCTAACCTTAAAGCACTGGAAAAAAGTCCATGCCACGTTATTTGGTGTATTTCAGGCACAGCTCATGTCAGTGATAATTGAGGTTTGAGAACAACCTTAGTATTTCTGCACTTAAATAATGAGGGTTGTGTTATCTTCCTGCAGAACATCCACATATGTGCTCTAGGCAATTCTTGACTATAGTGTTGACTTATGTAGTATAGCAAGCAACTCTAGAAAAACCACTGCTGTAGCAGTTGGAGCTAAATGTTCAAATGAAAAATGGTTTTAGATAAAATGAACATTTCAAAATTTACTTCCTGTTTTGTCATTCCTGTGATGCTTCCTGTGCCCCTTAAGAAAGAAGTGGCACAGTTTGGGAGTGAAATAACTGCATGTAAATGAATTCTTTTTCTTCAGATTATGTTGTTTTATTGGCCTTTCAAGTAGGAGATGTATTGGTCTGTTAGACTGTTCATTTCCTGAGAGTGACCAAGCTCTGGAGCATGTCAGAGTCAGCAGGCTATTTAACCTACTGCTTGTATTTGCTGGTGATTCAGACATTTCTGTTCTTCATACAACATTAATGATGCTTTTTGTGAAATTGCCTCTCCAAACTAAATAATGCTAGAGAAATGAACAAGTTTCTTCTCCTGATTTGATGACACCATAGTCAAATACATTAGTCTTCAAATCAGTTGTTCAGACATTTGAAAAGTCAGCTTTGTTAGCAGTACAAGAGTTATATAAATCATCACACAGGATTTTTTTGCTATTCCATTTAAAGAGTTTCTCTAGATCTCTTTGGGTTTATGACTTAGAATTGCAGAATCACTCAGGTTTGGAGAGATCTCAGGAGGAATTTAGTCCAGGGTCCTGCTCAAAGCAGAGCCAGCATTAAGACAAGACCATTGCTGTCTGGAGCTGTAAAATCTCTGAGGATGGAGATGCCACAACTTCTCTGGGATTCTGAGGATTTGTTATCCTCATGGTGAAACCTTTCCTGCCCACTCCCCTTACTCCAGTTGCAACCACCTATTTATGGCAGGGCGGGTGTGTCTCAACCTTCCACTCTGCACCACCATGAATAACCTAGCTCTGTTTTCTCAACACCCTCTCTTGGGTGCTCTCTCTCCCTGGAGCCTTTTTTCTTTAAGGTTGAACAAATCCTATTTTCTCAAATCCTGTTTTCTCCAGCCCCTGACCATCCTGGCTTCCTTCCAGTGGATTCACTTGAGTTTCCTGCAGTTTTTCTTGTTATAGCTCACTAGGCTATCAGCCTTCATTTATTCCAGAGTCCTGTGCTGGCTCATCTTTAGCCAAACATCCACAAGGACGCTTCTGTCCTTGTCTACAGAGCTCCTAACCAGGTGCTATAGGCCTTGTGGTACTGGTGGAAAGAGCCACTGATTTGTCCTGTTGAAGGTTGTGAGTTCTTCATGCTGTATTTGTCTATATTACAAGAGTACATTGTTTAATTGATTTGTACTTTGTGGTACAGTGCAACCCATTTTCACAACAGAAAAACACCACTGTAAGATGGACTAGGAGAAGTGTTAAGTTGTTAGGCAATTTTTCTTAGTTAGTCTGCTTGGGACAGGATTACAATGCTGTTGTATGATGGTGCTGAGACACACCACACGTATATTTTCTTTAAATTTCATACAGTATTATGCATTAACTGTAGAAGTGCTTATATTTTTTTTTACAATATTAAGTGTATGAAGTACAATCTATGAGAAGAAAATCTCCTAGTTGATAAGACATTCACTTGAAAATTAAACTACTTGTACCTTGTCAGAGCTTCCTTTATCTATCTTTAACAAAGATTCTGCTTATATTCCTCATTTTTATTTCTTCTTTCTTCCCATCAAGCTGTCAGGGCATGACATTTTTCCTGCCACCTCTAGTGAACAAATAGTAGAGCTATGGCATCTTCTTGCTTTAAAACTTACCAGAGTATAGAGCCTGGATTCCAGATTTAATATTTTTTAAATTGGCTTGCAAGTTGAGGTATAAGTTAACGCAGAAAAATAAATAATGGGATTGACTGAGATAAAAGAACACACCTTTATGCAAGTGAAGGCTATAATGAGATATAGGAAAGCAACAGAAAAACTAGCAGAATTTCTTTTTCTAGTTGGCAGTGTGGGACACCATTAAGCAACATTTGTGATATGTAATAGTCACTGGCAATAAAATCTTCACTTTTTGTAGAGCCTTGTGCTCTTAGGTCATTCATGGTGAGTGCCATTTTAAATCAGGTTCTACACATTACAGTTTTACTCAAATTTCCACTTGACCTCAGTAACCATCAGCATAACCAATTTTTGTTCCATTTCAAAGAAGTGGTTTTTAATAACTATTTTGACTGTCTCTTGAGGTGCTCTATTTTTTTCACACAAACATGTGGCCAGACTCCTTGCACACTTGGAAATTTTAGTGCTACTGTGTTTAACCACTGCCTTCTGTTCCTTCTGTCTTTATTAGAGACAGTACAAACATGGTACAAGGTACTTGTGATGAATTCTGTCCTGTTTTTACACTTTGTCACTGATTACCTGGCAAATCACAGCCAGTGAGTCTTGTTTAGTCACTTTTTAGTGGTGGCAAAGGTTATAACAATATCCATGCAGGAATGGGTCAGCTCATGCAGAACTTGATGTAGACATTAGCCTCCCTTCAGCTCCAGGGACCTGTTCAGCCTAGAGTTCCTCTGTGGGACAGGACGAGGATGTTTTGAAAGGAAGATCCATCTGCATGTTTGTTGCCATTCAAAATGACCGGAGGGGAAGGAAAAGGGGGAGTAAGTGAAGAAAACTGAAACGAGTGGATGTTTTTTAGACAGCAGGGTCTAAGTGTTCCATATTAGTGGCCATATCATCTTGCAGGCATCATCACTTGCAGAACTGCTCACTGCTAACATGTAGGGCTCTCTAGAAGTTGGAAGAGAGTCAGTCAGAAAATGAGCACAGCTCTTTTTGAAACAGAAAATCCTACATGCAATAGCTGCAGTGCTTGGTTTTCTTACTCTATCCTGATTTCTGATTATTTGTTCCTGTATGATCTAAAATGATTTTGTTTTTTATAATTTCATAGGGTATTTTTAAACCCAGTCAGGAAGGGAAGAAATGCTTTCAAGGGAACTAGTAAAGGATTATGGTTTGAATCAATTTTGAGGTCAGAAGTTAATTCAGGAGCCTTAGAAAAATCTCACAATTGCCACCACCTACCTGTGAGCCAGTGTCTCTAAACTGACTTTGGTTTACTGGGTTGCCTTTTTCTGAGAGCTTTAAAGTGTTGAGTAAGTGAGAAGGCTGTGTGGCTCACTCCCCCAACATTGCATTGATTCAGCAGTATTTCCCTGTTTACACAGTGGGCAATTTCAGTTCATTATCCATAACAAGCTTGTGTTTATGCTCTTCCTAGTTAGATATTTTTGTATGTATTGGCATCTATAAATTAAAAGCTCTATTTTTGACAGATTGGAAAATGTGTGTGATTTCTCAGCTCAGCAGTTTTGTCCTCTGCTCCTCCTCCTCTGACTCTGCAGATTTTTTTTTTTTTAATTTTAAGCAAGTAGTCATTTTTTTTGTGTCGGAGAGAAACAAGTATCTATATGCATTACAGTAATAAACCAAGTGTAGACACTCTCATTATGTGGGGACTTGGGAAAGAAGTGTTGTATCTCTTTTCCATTCCAGGTGGGAATTCCAGTTCTGGGAGGATAAAGCTAAAAATACTTGTACTTGATACACTCTTTTCTACATTACATGATTCCTCACCCCCTGTATTCCAGGAATTGTCCCTCTTATAGGACATTTAAATTGTGTATACCCTTGTATACATGTTGTATTTAATTAACCTTATGCTTTGAAGCAATTTCTGGCTCATAGAAGTATCAGCTGTTTTCTGAGACAAAATGGCAGAACAGTATCACTGTTGAGAGTAAAAAAACCCAAGAGCACCCAAATGACTCAAAGCCAAATTTGCCTTTTAAAGTCCAACAAAGTACTTTGTGTCAAAGGTAAAACCAGCTGATGCAGTCTCCTGTTACCACTCACTGCTTCTCTTTAGATAGAAATAGGACTGATTGATGAGCATAATGTATTTCCCTACTGAGAAAGGGGTAGCATCTTAATTCTGCTAACATTAGGACCTGAAAATGGGATTTAGTACTTTTGGTATGTGTGGAAATATTGGGGGAATTTTACAAGGTGTATCCTAAGAAAACAAAGAGTATGCAAAAATGGATAAGTAAAAAATCAAGCAGGGCTTGTAGACTATTTATCCTGTAGACTTTGATTTTGTTAAATAACTTTTCTAAGGTCTAGTCCAGATATATTGAAATACAAGGCTGTAAAGAACAGCATCTGAAGTCCCTAAGTTTTTTTCATGTATTTCAAAATATCACACACAGAGTCATGGTTGGTTTTTGAAGGTGCCCTGTGGAGGTCACCTAGTCCAACCTTCTGCTGAGAGCAGGACCAGCTGGAGCTGATTGCTCAGGTTCATGTCCTGTTGTGCTTTGGGTATCACCAAGGAGACTTCACTACTTCTCTGGGCAACTGTCCCCAGAGATTTCAACCACTCTCACAGTGACTAAGTGTTTTCTCATGTTTAAATGAGGGGTTTTATATTTCAATTTATGCACATTGCTTGTGGCCCTTTTTTCTGAGCAGAGGGGAAGGCTCTTAACTCCCTTGACCTTTTGGCAATGTTGTGTATAATGCAACCAGAGCTCTTTGCTTCAAGGACATAGTGCTGTCTTGTGTTCATCCTCTCGTCCACCAGGACTCGCAAGTCTTTCTCCTTGAGTTCTTATGCATTTCATGCACTTTTGTACATCAGTCTTGCACAGCCACGTGTCTGTGAATCAGGCAGAGAGCAGCATTGTGGTTAAGAGGCCCAGATCCAGACAGGAACTGGGGTGCTCATTCCTGCAGGATGTACTTGACAATTAGCATGATTGGGTCCTTAGGGAAGGTCTGGCTTACCAAACAAAAATGCCTCAATGGGCTACTAGGAACAGTTTCTGCCTGATTTTCTATATTATATTCTGTTCTGATTTTGTTTTTTTAATGTTTCTTTATTGCATAATCCCTCTTTCAATACTGCATTTAATTTGTGTAGATGTTTCTAAGTTCTGCCTACAAAATATCTGTAAGAGGCTGTGTATATACTCTAAGCTGAGCATTTTACAGAAAGTGCAGTACAGTATTAAAGCTTTCAAGCATCAGTAAGGGTTTGGGGCAGTTACTACTTTATAGAATGCAATCATTCTCAGGATTAGATCTTGGAAAGACTAATTTGCCTAAAAATTTGTTCTGCACTTTTCGGATTTCCTCAAATGATTTATGCAGCTCATAGTGAAGTTAACGTTAACTAAATTTAATGTGAAGTTGGAATATTTTTTACTCAATCACAGTAAGTTCTTTTTAAAGTCACGTTGAATTTTGCTCTGGGTTACTGGAGCACTTCATGTCCTAAGGCATCAGGGAGTGGCTATTCAAGATCTGTGACTGTTCCTGCTCTTACCCCTGCAGAAGCAATATTAGCGCTCTGTGAGGAGTAAGAAGACACCATTTGCTCAAAGAGTACTGCTTTCTGTCTTTAAACTGTACCTTATTTAAAAGTTTGCATGTATTTTAGTTCTTGAATCCCAAAGATAACACATTCAATGTCGGAGTTAATTTTAAAAAAGGCAAGGAATCTCCTTTCCTGCAATGCTTATAAATAAGCTTTCCTTCATCTTTGACTGGGTTAGTGTTATTTCTGAGACCAATTTTGGCATTTAGCCAGAGTTTGATATGGAGTTGGGATATCTCACCTTCATTGCTTTAGGACGACATCTTAATACATATGTGATTGTGACAGTGATTGTAACTGCTGAAGCTGAAAATTTTGGGGAATTGGGCAATCAGATTAAATATTCTGCACTGAAATTTTGGTCAAGCTTCACATGCTATGCTGCCTTCCATTCTTCAGTGTTCTCTCATTGTAGCTGGCAGAGGAAAGAAAGGAAAACAATAATGTTCTTATTCACATGGCATTAATTGAAATTCAGGCATGTGGTGTCAGAAAGGTGACATCTTGCTGGAAGTTCAGGTTTGCTTACCTCTGTAAACGAAAAATACTGGTATAAAAAGAAATTGTAAAACCAGAACTTCATCAATAGTTCTATCCAGAAAAACACAGATAAAAGTTGCTTCTGACATGAAATTTTACAAGATTGTGTTCTGACTGTGGGTGGTATATTTTGTGTTTTGATAAATTACATTTCCATTAATATAGTACAGAAAACACTGAAAGAATATAACATTATCTTGATCATAAATCAAGAGAAGAGTATGATTAAATGCAAGTGTTTAAAAATTGCCATGCAGCTATTTACTTTTTGACTACTTTATGGTCTTATATTAGATTGTATTACTATAATGGTAAATATTAAGTCGTTGGAGGATATTATCTGTTTGCATAAATCTGCAGCTTCATTACAGGAAGAAAATGGGTGTATTTTTAATACAGGTCTACTGCTTTCTAGGAGTAGCTTTTTTTTTTTTTTTTTGAAAGCACCTGCTATTCTTTGTGTATATCCATTTAAGTTTTATTAGTGGTATGTCTATATCTGCATATCTCATGCACTAAGATTGTGCAGCTTGATGAATTTTTCCATTTCCATTTTACTACACGTTTATGGTGCTATTGTCAACCCCCATTATGCTAGTCTGACAAACCACTCTTCCTTCTAAACAGTCAGTCTATAGGTTTAACTTGGGCCATAAATAAATCCACAGCTGTGCAGATTTTAGTTTAAACCTTCATAAAGCACAATCACAGCTGCAGGAAGAGGTAAGGGTTGAAATACATACATGGGGGTTAGGGGGATGAAAAGGACCTTGGTGAGACTGAAAAGAGCTACTAATGGGTTGAAAATAAGATATTCAATGTTTTAGCTGTTTGTCTCTTTTATTCCTTTAATTGATGTCTTGGAGACATGGTGACAATCTAGTAAATCAAAGCTTTTGTGTAGGAAGCAGTTTTTCTCCTTACATGTAATTTTATGATTTTGTGGCTCTAACAGACTGTTAAGTGGGTTTAACAGACTGTAAAGTCTGAGGATAAGAAGATATGTGGGTAAGTTAGACACAAGTACAAAATGAAGGTGGTTACAAATGTGCTGATGATCATCATTGTGAAAATAAA
Source organism: Luscinia megarhynchos (assembly GCA_034336665.1). Lineage (NCBI taxonomy): Eukaryota > Metazoa > Chordata > Aves > Passeriformes > Muscicapidae > Luscinia > Luscinia megarhynchos. The sequence continues at coordinate 52,539,796 of CM067566.1, read as the reverse complement.
GGGAAGTGACCTGTGACTTGGGCAGTTAAATGGCAAACATAATGCAACACTATTCTCAATATCACCTGTTCATTTTTTTTTCCTTGGGTACATTTTCATGCCTTTTGGTTTGCTGTATTAGCTACAGAATATACTTCAAAGATCTGCTTGTGTAGGTCATAACAGACTGAAAGTGATGAATGAGACAGATGGAGAATGAAATGTTGAGGTGAAATAAAGCAGTGAATATAGATCTTGGTTCAGCATCATGTTGATACAGGGTTTATTTAGAAAGTAAACAAGACCTAAAATTCATTGCAGATGAATAATTTTTTGTAATAGATGTTACTTATCAAATGGTCTTTAAATTTTTTCAGTAGCTGTTGCGGGTATTTTTTGAATAATTCAATAAGTCTTTAAGTGATGATTTTAAACCTGATGGCCAAAATAAAAAAGAAATCTGTAATAATTTTAGGGAAAATCTTTTCCATATTTGTTTGAATTTATCTCATCTAATAATGTGAACAATAAAACCTATGAAGCATCAGTCATGCCTACATTACTATAGCACAAAGAGATGTGAAGTTCTGCATGTTCAGTTTTAGCAGATTGCTGTAATGTATCATTAGATAGTAATAGTCAGCTTTCAAAATGCTACTGGTGTGTTCTTGCTGACTAACAGGCTAACAGAGTGTGTAATGATTCATGTGGGAAAGAATAAACCTACATTTTAATATGCAAGAAATTCTAATGTAAAAGAGCTTGCACAAGTTGTCAAAACCCCCACAATGAAGAGTTAACAGTTCCTACTCATCTGCAATGAAGTCTTTAGAATAGACTTCATTAAAGAAGGAAGCTACAGATGGCAAATTACGGTAACTGTGAAATAAGTTTCCTCAGGGGCACTTGGAAACCTTGTAGTTTTCTTTTTCTTTTCTGTGAAAGTGATGGTCAGTGTCAAGAAAATGCAATTTAATTTTTTTTTCCCATTTGCTGATTTCCTAGGCTTGCTTTTGGAGTTTTTTGGGGGGCGTATGGGCTATTGTCTGGTGGGGTTTTTTCCTAACTGCTATGTCCAATAAAATTGGATCCTTTCCTTGATAAAATTATTATATTGTACAGCTGTTAATGTTTCAACAGAAAGATTTTCCCAGTGTTTTACTGAAGCTTCTCAGATCTAGAGAAAAAGGATTGTATATTAAAGCCCTATACTTTTATTAGATAAGTTTTGCCATTAATTCCTTCTCCTATTGTAGCACTTTTATTACCCAAGAACTTTTTGAGACTGGAATTTTGCCTGTACAGAAATTCTGGTGTGCTAAATTAGAAATACTGCTTCCTAATGTAGTACTAAGGCAACAGGATTGTGTGTTGGAATAGGGTGTTCAGGTAAATCTCTGAGGGCTTTATTGAGACCCTAATTTATGAATCACACTGTATCTAGTGCCAAAAGGCTTTTGAGATCATTAGCTACTGGTTTAGCATGAAAGGGATCTCTGGCTTGCAGATCTGCTGCTCTGGAACAGGCTTTGCTGCTGTGGAGTGGCTGTCAGGGTGTACAGCAGCCAGCTGGAAGAACTCTTGGGATTTGTGTAGGGCTTGAGATTTGGGATGCCTCTGGCACTTAGGCACAGCACTGCATATTCAGATTTTAGAATATTTGACTCATATTCATACTGTTTCTCTAATTTACTGGATTCTTTCCCCTCTGAGCCCTTTTGAGGGCATTATGCTGCACACAAAGTATTTGAGAATGGTGGATGAGATCTGACTGGTCCTCCCTTGTGTGTGTGGAGCACACTACCTTTTTTATTGCAGCACTTGAAGGCAGCAGGACCATCTTTTTGTGATTATCCTAAATATTTATCTCGGAGGAAAAGTAATTTTCAAATGAGATATTTTCTCAAGACATTGTAGTTCATACTGGGGTTTTTTTTTGCCTTTGTAGTTATCATTTGATACTGAAGGATTTTCTGATGTAGATTACAAAAGGGTAACTTTTGGATTGTGTTTGAAACTTGGATATAGCAGGAGTCTGAACATAAGTGGGCAAGAAAAGATTGAGAATATCAATGCTTAGAAATTCTTATATCTTACAGGGCATGAGGATTCAGTGACAAATATAGATAGCCCAAAATCAACAGGGCTTCATCAAAAACTTAATCAAGCCTTATAACTTAGAAAAGGCTAACCTCAACGTTGCATGAGTGATGAAGAGATGTTTTAAATCTCTTCATCTCGTGTTGAAGTTGAGGTATTTACTCTGATGCTAGTACAGACAGGCAACTGGTAGGTATGTAGAGTGTAATAATAAGCTAAAAAAAAGAGAAAAAATTACATTCAGGATTATATTTGTATAGTCAGTTTTGTAATGATGAAGAAATGAAAATCTGAAAGGAATGAAATAACATAATACAAATCCACGTAAGTGAAACTGACAATTTAGTAATTGTCTTCAATATGAATTTGCCCTTAATTTAATATTGATTTGGAAGTATGTTGCCATGATTATTTTTTTGTCACAGTTTCCAACAGAAACAAGCAAAATTTTGGAGAAACTAGAAGCTATTACACACTTTGAAATCTTACATAAAGTACTGTAATATTAGTTGTAATGGAAAGAATAATTGAGAGATTGCTGTAGATTGCCTGCATCTACAATCCATTATTGTCTTCAGAAGTCCTAAATTTTGGAAAATACCTATATATTTCAGTTATAATTCATTCAGTAGTAGGCATTTCATTTCAGTTTTTCCCTGTGAATACATTAACTTTCTATAGCTTTTTCTTAAATCAATTCAGGTTTCTCACTGCCTGAAAACTCTGGATTTTAAAGCCAGCTGGTAAATGAGTGAGAGAAGGGTCCTTATAGCTTTTTTAGGTGGCCTGTCAGAAGAAAGGGACAAACACCGTGTGGCACTGGATCTTTGTGCAATTCCTAGAGCAGGGACTAAGATTTCAGTTTAGTTCACTAATACTAGTTCATGTTTGCACAGCTGGGGTTGTGGTATTATCTTGCCAAAAGAAGAAGTCTGAAATCTGGGTGACACTGAAGTCTGAGTTGTGGCAATGCTTCCCTAAGAGTTGCTTTAGGTGCATCTTGTATGTGTCAGTACTTCAGAGAAGTTCTACAAACAAAACCAACAGCGAAAAATTACTTTTATTTGCATGTAGAGGATAAAACTATACATTATTTTGATATCTTAGAAGCTCTTTACTTTTCAAACAAAGCACATAATGCTGCTTATTCATGTAGAAAGCTTTCCATGTTTGCTTTATATATGAGCACGACGTTCCTGTTTTGAAGAAGTGACTTTATAGATGTTTGTGTAAAATCCACGAGTGCATGCAGTACACAGGTGTATGGTAAAAGAAAACACCATTCAAGGGGCTGCAGTAAGTTGTGTGGTGCAAAGTGTAGTTAGCAAGACTCCTATTTATTCATCCTCATTGTCATTTTGCAGATTTCTATTTAGCAAGTAAGCCATCATGGTAGTTCTGTCATGAAAGTAACAGAATAATTTGGAGTTTAGTGACTCAGAGGAATGACCTTGCTGCTTTTCATTGTTGTGTTTTTAATAGGAACTTTATTGATACAATAACATCAGTGATGGATGTGCTTTCCTAGAAGGTGTTCTTTGCTAAAGTAGAGAATCCCTTAGGCAGTGAGTAACCCTGAAGTCCTCCTTACAGTCTCTTCAACCATCTGTCCCTGGAACTTAAAAACAGCTTGAGATGCTCTTGTTAACCCCGTGGTGGGAATTTGTCATTGTTCATTATTTGGGGTTTTTTGGAGTGGGGCAAGGTTTTTTCAGCCTTTTCTTTGGTAATAATATTTATTGGGGGGTGAAAAAAAAAGCTCTCTCATCAGGAATAGACAATGTTCTGTGACTTAGTTGTGGTTGATGACTGCTTTCCCTGTTTTGCTTGTAGAAAATTCAAGAAGGGCTCACTGTTTAGTCTGTCAGCTCACCAGTTATTTCATAGAGCACACCTCAGTATTACTGATGTTTATATGGAACTACCCTTTTATTGGTGTGTTAAATGAGTCTAGGAAGAGTAGTTTGTAATGATTTTCAGGTTATTCTTTAAGAAGTGGGGTGGAATGCAGCAAGTGAAAATTACTTGAAATGGTTTCATAAAGGTGGGCTTACTTGCACATGACAATTGAGTCTGAATATTTTCTCTTTTACATTGAGTATTTTTGGTAATTAATTGAATTTAAGAAATATTTTCAGTTATATCTAGCTGTCTTAGTTAAAATATTTTTTTCTTCCCTTCAAGCTAAATGACATTGAATAGAGACCTTGTGAATGTTTTGAATATATCAGAAAATTTCTCTGCTATTTAGCCAACAGCTCTAATCCATCATCTTGCTTTAGAGGATCATCTTTGGGGTGGGATGTTGGAAGTTTTTCTGGTGATGACTCATCCCAAAATTCCATTTGAAAACCTCCAAGGAATCACAGATTCTTTTGCTCTTGGGATGTTTGAACTCTTAAAACTAAAAAAAAAAACCTATAAAGAAAGCTGATGAGATGAAGCAGACTGGAGCAATAGAGGGTTCTTTCCACCTATTCTGTGTGTAGGCTGAGACTGGGGTTCAACATGTCTCCAATTTACTTGTCTTTTTTGCTGCTTCTGTTCTGCCACCTCATTATTTTGGGGTTGGGAGTTACAAATTAGTACATCCTGTATGGGGTCAAAGATGTTCTCTTCCAGTAGTGCAAGAAGAGATTGTATTGTTGAGACCAAGTTATGATGATAAAATATGAGTTCTTTTTTCACTATGAAAATCCAGCTTGCAAGTCCTTTAGAATAGTTCCTTCCCTCTGTCAAAAAACACAAGTGTGTAGAGATGAGTACCGTGTATTAAAATAATTTAAATGCTTAATAAACTTAAGTGCATCATACTTTTAATAAACACAGTGAGCTTCTGCTGTTCCTGTTAGAAGAATCAGCATTCAATATATTTTCTAAATAATTTAAGGGAATTTGAAATACCTGCAAGTTAGGACTTTCAGCAATGTGTTTACTGTCTTTTTTTTTTTTTTTTTAAATATTCATTTTTTTCCCTCCAGTTAGTCTTGATCTGAACCTGTGCTCTCTTCACCTGCTAGGCTGCTTTTTTTCTTCAGTGCAGGCCCTTGTTATGATTTGAAGTCTACAAGGTGATGCTGCTATTCTGTTTTTTGGCACTGTGTGGGTGTGGCAATCGCAGGAGAAAATTTCTATGTTTTCATAGCAGGCACCTGGCACCTAGAACTGAGTCACACTTTTAAACAGATTAGTTTCTTTTCAGAGATAATTCAAATATAAAACTGTGGGTCTAGTTTTGTCAATTTTTGGTAGGAAAAAGAAATCAAATTGAGTTTTGAAGCTGTATTTAGAGAACAAGAAAAGATAATTTCCTCTGATAAAACCCTTCATTTTATAATGCCAGTACATTTAGAATGGCCAGTATAAAATGAAATAAAACTCTTCTACTAAAAATTTTTCTTTGATTGTGAGTATACAGAAGGGACAGCAGTTTTACTTAGTGAAATATAACATTCATTAGGCAAAACCCTCAAATATTTCAAAGTAGATTTTAATAGGAAATCTTTTACTCAGAGTCAAAACAAAAGCACTGAAATATGGGATATTTTATCAAAAGCAGTTCAGCTGTTGCTGGATTCTTGCTTCAGCCTTTCCACTGGTTAGGAATAAGAGTTAATCCTCTAATAAATAGGGGAGGGATCAGAGAGTCACTGTGGTAATTGGCCTGCCTCAGTTTGAGAGATTTTGCTAGTTATTTTATGATAGCACTGATGACTTTTCTGGATGCATGCATGACTCTGAAACCAGCACACACTTCCCCCAGATGTGTGGTCTGAATAGCTCCTTTTTGATTTTGAAGTTCTTATAAAACCCATCAGATCTCTCCATTCATGTTTCTCTTAAATGGAAGTCGATGTGTGAATGAAAACCTTGGCTTCCATTAATCTCCATATTTTAAAAAAAATCACATAGCACTCAGCTCTGTAGCTTAAAGAAATGAAGCACCATCAAAAAAGTAGAATTGTTACTGAAAACCTGAAAATATGGCAGCAGCATCCAACTTCTAGTAGGCAGACACCTGTTCATTCACATATATGCTATCACAACTCCTGAATTCTGCTTCTCTTAGAAAATCTGTATATACAGAGTGTTATTTTTCAACAGCCTAGAATGTGTGGTTATATATGATTCAAGATACTTTTTGGTGAGTTTTTAATAGCATGACCATTTTACTTGCTCCTGCTTTGCATCCAGTGAAAATGGGATGATTCACTCCTTTTAAATAAAAAACAAATGAAAAATGCATTTATTTCCATTCTGTGGAGAGCAACAGTGCTATAAAGCTATATCCATTTGATGTAAGGTATCAAGGAAATTCCTGCCCCAGTATATGGGACTTATTCTGCATTAGTAGAGCACTTTTTGGTCCAATGCCAAATCAGATTTTAAATAACATCTCAAGGGTAAAACTTCACTAAAATAGAAGGATTAAACCATCAAAAGTTCTTCCAAATTATGTAAGCCTCTATGGCACTTCAGTTAGCTGGATGAAATTCATGTTGGAGGCTAGCTTTCTGTCCTTCCTGTAGGTATATTAAAATCAGAGTCATATTATGGAAACAGTAAGACTGTATCTCATTCCTATATCTCAGAAAGGATGAACACAACATGAAAATTGCTCTTCTTGGCTTTAGCCTTCATTTATTCAAGGCTTTGAAGTTCTGTTTAGACAGTGGGTTGGAACAAAGTGACAGAAGACAGTCAAGATTACTGTCAATGTACTTGTAGAAAGAGGAAGAATTCAGACCAAGTTTTAATGTTCGAGTTTGTTTGGTTTTTTTAATAAAAAAAATTAACTAGATTTGATTGTAGCTTACTGCTCGCTCTTCTGGGCTATGTTGAGACATCAGCATTATGGCATGATAAATTTATTCTAAAAAGTTAAAATAGCTGGCATGTCACTGCTGTGGTTATTAGCAACATCATGATGGAGGATCTCTTATTTTACCAGTGAGGTTTTCAGTCTCATTAGGAGAAGTGTATGGGCTTGTATTTTCTTGCTTGTGAAAATCACATCAATGCTCTGTGTGCATGAGAAAGTATTATTGGGGTTTTGAAATACTGTTCTGAATGTGAAATTAGAACGGTGTAGAAGTCTCTGCTTCTTCATTTTGGTAATAAACTCCTTAATTTATTTACAAAAGGTTTGATTTTTAGCTAGTTAAATGCAAAACAATACTTAATCACCTTTTTTTTCGTATGTGAAACTTCATGTTATACAAATGTGGAGAAAAACTGATGACCTCCCAAGCAACTGTCTGTACAAATGCTTTTGAAGGTGCTGCTAAAAAGCTCACTACAAAACATTGAAAAAGCAGCTGGTGAAAGCCTGAGTGAAAATTTGATCTACTAGAATCTTTGCTTTGAACGGTGATGTTTGCTTCATCACAAAATAAGGCAACATTAAGGGTGATGTTGTGAACAGACATGTGCTTGTGGTCTGCCTGCTGATTTTGGCAAAAATGCCAGGAGAAGTGCAATACTATGTTTTCCTGCATTGAGAGGCTGCTTCTTACTCTGCTTCATTACTGATGAAGCCACTGGAAGCTGGAGAAGAGACTTCTCCACACTTCTGTTCCTAGTACCTGAGATAGCTAGGAATGCATGTGATGGTACACACATCACATTATTAGAGTATTTTAGCAGTTTTGTATGTGTATTTTTCCAGGTGTGTACCCAGGGATACTGGCTTGTGTGTGTATTCAGTCTTTCATTTGTGGATATCTCAGATGTTTAAACTTGCAGCACAAGTACAAGACTGTTCAAGTGTTGCACGTTATCTACATTTGAAAAAGGGCTGAAGTACCTAGGAGTGATATAATTATCAGTGCTGAAGAAATATTCTAGGAGATATTTATATAAATGAGAGAAATAAGGTTCAGTGACATTATTTAATATCTGTCAGACTTTTGGAGTTTGTGGCATCTCAATAGAACTGAAAGTGTGTGGGCGAAGAGAAAGCATGTTTTTCTGGGTTATTTCTATCTATATGTATAAAAGAACTGGTATTTATGAACCATCTCTTTTAATAAGTGGACTATAATAAAACGTGATTTTAAAAAGGCTACTCTTATAAAAAACAGTCTTTAAGCTGTTGACTGCTTCTTTTATATGTGGGCAGAGAGAATTCCTCTTTCTTTAGCTGAAAGCAATGCAGGACTCTTGTGGTGGTGGGGTTGGTTTGTTTTGGGAGTAATTTTGGTGTGAAGTTTTTGCTTAGGTCAGAAAAACCTGAATAAATATATTAGTTGGAATAGCTTCTAAAATTATCTTTGTTTAACCTTGCAGAAGAGCACTTTGCTTTGGCATGCAAACTGTTTTTTTTCTCCTGTCTGCAATTCTTCCATGACCCAAAATGTAATACCAATGAAACTGTGATGGCTGACAATGGCTCCTCAATGGAGGATGCAGTAGTGTTTTGGTTTTAAATGGGAATTTAAGTAACAACTTTTAAAGACACTCTACTATTTCTATTTATTGTTATTTGTTAATTTAAAAAGTATGTCAAATTATAAATGTAACCAGCGAAATAATGAACTGTGATCTCTGTGAAATTAGGATTGAATAAACCCAGCTGCCTAGCAAAAGAAAGGTTCTGTGAGAAAGTGTTGTGGCAAGGGATCTTTTCCTGCTGAAAAGATGAACAATGTAATAAAGAGCCAGGTAGAACATAAAAAGATAAGCTGCCAAGATCTGAAATAAAAAGGTGATAATTTTAATGGCGTTTGGACATAACTTCAAGTTTGAAAAATGTGCTAATAGTTTGCAGATGTGCAGAGATTATAGAGACTTAAAAAGCAGGATGAGCTGGTATAAAATCAAAGGAAAAGATCCTTGTAAAATGCAAAGTGAGCTACTATGCTTAAGGAACATGAAATTACCATTGTTGTCTTTGTAAATTAAAAGATGCAGCCTGATAGCAAGTGTCGTTTGCAAAAGAAATATCTGTGTGCATTAGATTAGAGGTCGATTGGGGAAGCCATGACTTTACTGTGTTAAGGGAAAAGCAGGTATATGGAGACATTTATTTATTTATTTTATTCTGCTTAAAGTGACCAGGTTTGGTCAATTGTATTGTCTGTTTTCCTCAAGGAAATAGCGCCAGAGCTACTTAGAGAACAATAAGTATGTGAAATATTTAAGAGAAAAAGACAAGATATGTAAAAGGCTAAGATATTGATATTTTTAGAGATGGATAATAAGAAATGTTGCCCTTGACTAAGGGTGGAATCAGGGAAATATTTTGGGGCAATAGTAGATCTTATAGTTTCTTCTGGAATTTTGATTTTTTGGTTAAATCTCATGAGATCTCTGAGCTCAGATGTGGAATATTTTTTATGCAGAGGTCAGCTTACACTTCATCCCCACCCTCAAATTTGCTTTCTCCCTCTGTTTTTTTTTCTGGAAGATAGTTAGAGCCTAAAATCACCTAGGAAGAATTCACACATGGGTAATTCAAGTGTGCATGCACCTGCATGTATTGTCTGGTGAGATATTGATTGTAAATGCATGGGGGATTGTGTGTGTGTAGGTGTTTCTTGTTTTTTTGGCTTTTTTCCTTTTTTTTTTTTTTTTTTTTTTCTTAGTCTGGGGGAGATTTAACACCTTCCTTTGAAATATGGAAGCCCCAGTAAAAAAAATGCAACCACTTTTAAAATCCCTCTTTATATAGCTCTATGGGACCACAGAAAGTGATATGCCAAAAAGACTTTCAAATTCATGCAGTGCTGCTACAATAACAGAGTTCTATTAAGTCATCTCTGTCCAAATATTCTCTTTCCATTTTAGGGTCAGCTGTTGTCACTTTGCTTCTAAAACTGCCTGTGATGCCATTAGCTTTTTCACTAAAACTGTATCCCACTTTGTAGGGGCTGGGAGTGTGCAAAGGGGTGCCTGGTCATGCATTTGGGGTCACTGTGCCTGAGGTTTGCATCAGCTGGATTGATAGCAAATCCTCAGACTGCAGTTAGGAAAGAGACTTAGCAAACAAGCTCATGTTGGTGCTTTATGCCAGCTGAGTTTCCTGAGGTAACAATGAGCTGTTTATTGAGTAAAAGCTATCCAGCAAAAATATCATTTCATGTTTCTGGTATATTTTTTTTATATTGCACATTAAATCCTAAACCTCGTTGTCATGCCATCTGCCAGAACTCTGCAATATTGGGCTGAGAGAATAAGCTTTTTCAGTAGATAAGGGAAATTCAGTTTTTCCAGACAGGAACTATAGTTGAATATAAGTTGGAAAACAACTGGAAACTTTTGCTCCTAGTACTAAAATTCTGGGCTATACACATTGAAGCTTTCACTGTTTCACTCTGTTATAGTTTTGAGAGAAGGCAACTGAACTTCTGGGGTGTCTGAAACAGACTTAAGAATATAATGATGCTCTTTTATTGCAAAGGGTACCTTTAAGTGTGTACTTTTTACATGGTTAAAAACACTTGATTCTGGAACACAAGACACTTTTCCTTATCTCCTCAGATGACTTATTTCTAGTACTGTAGCAAGAATGACTGGCCTCAGCATCAGAGCAACCATACAAGGAGAGACTGACTGTATGATTGTTTTCAGTGTACATTCAAAAGAAAAACCAAACAACAAAAAGCTTGGTTACATTTTCAGAGAATTTTTTTGGTGTGGCTGGATATAAGAAAAGTTTTTGCAATGAGGGTGGTAAAACACTGGAGCAGGTTGCTCAGAGAGGAGGTGGATGCCCGTGCCTGGAAACAGTCAAGGTCAAGTTGGGACAGGACTCTGAGCAGTCTGATCTAGGTGAAGATTTCCCTGCTCTTTGCACAGTGGTTGGATTAGTTGGCCTTTAAAGGTGTCATTCACTCAAAACTTTTCTATGATTCTATGAAGTCAAACCAAGGGAGATTGTTTGCTAATATCAGCCAGCATTTTCCAGGAAGGCTTTATCTTTACATACACCAACAATCTCTCACAGATCTCTTTTTCCTTGTTTTTTTTTTTTTTTTTTTTCTGGTGCTTGATTTTATTTTCCTTTCCTTATCCTCAGAGATCCCTTTCTTATGTTGCTTTCACATAAACATCATGCTTTAAATCTCTAGGCAGCTTCACATTTGCCTTAAGTTTGTGGTACCAGTTGTCTGGCTCTGCAGAATTGTTAGATTTCTTAGAGTCTGAGTAGTTGTTAGAGCTCTACAGTCTCCTGCATTTCCTCCCATAAGAGGGTATTACTTCTGTTTTAAGGCAGGTGAAAATTACCCTTCTGTTATGATAACACAATATTAGGCTTTTGGTTCTCTGAACTCTTTAAGTCCTTATTTGTGCTGGATATCTTTCCTGGTATTCTACTTGGGTTATGTGACAGTGCCAGTGTAACATCACTTAAGGAATTGGAAATATTTACAGTAATAGGGAGCAGAATCTCCCCTGCATGTTCTTGCATTCATTCCCTGCCTTGAATTCTACTCTAGTTGAAAAGGATGCATGATGTTAACACACAAAGCTTGAATATCCATGGGTTGCTCCATCTGCACAATGTACACTTGAGTGTGACAAAAAAGTCACTCACACAAATATGTAATTGTCCCACATAGGTGGCAGTGCACTGTTATGCTTTCCTGCTTCCCTCCCTTAAATGGTGGATTTCCTGGGGAAAAGAAAAAGGTATTTTGTTAATTTGATGGCTATACTTACAAACTAACTGTTGTCAGATTTTATGGAGCTGTTTGCAGTGAAGGATTAGGGTGTTCTGCTTATGATCTGTCAGGTACTTAAAAGAATGATGGTCACGTGCAGTGAAGTGTGTAAAGGATTCATACTGGCAACAAAAGCAGCAAAACAGAGAATGAGGAGTTTCATGTTTGTTCTTTTTATGTAACATTAATTTTGGCAGTGAACACCTTTTCAGGATTCCCTGCAGCTGTGGTGCTCTCTGAGGAATAAATAAAAGCAGCATGAGAAAAAAATTGTCTTCTTCCTCTCCACCTGCCTATTCCTATTCTGTGTGTTTGTTTTGCTGCAGAAACAATGATTTTTATTTATTTATTTATTTATTTATTTTTTAATCAGAAGAGTGTAGAGACTGAAATGGATTGGGATTTCAAACTTCTCAGCTCTCTGCTACATTCTTGTTTGGTTATCCTGTGTTAGGAATCTGGTCTGTGGCAGGGAGTGTTACAGCTTATTCTAGTAGAGTTCACCCTTGATACTAACTTGGTCTTAAGGACACTGAAAAATAAATGTCAAATCAGAATTTTCATTCCTCCATCCCCCCACTATCACCCATTTCTCTGGGAAAGGCCAAGTGAAAGAAAATCAGTGGGATAAGAGTGAGTTGCAGCCTGTTGGGAGAACACCTCAAAACAGATGTATCTTTTATTAGATTGTCTGCACCCCTCACATTCCTCTTCCTTTTTTTATTGTTCACCTCTTTATGATGTGGACCCTATGCATTCAGTTCCCTACTAGGGAAATCCCTCCAAAAATAAGAAAAAAATATTCCAGATGCACTTCACATGATGCTGTGTTATTCAAGTGCTGAAGTATGAAGTTTGTAAAAATGACAAATAATTATAAGAAAGCAAATTTTGCATTTAGGAGAAAAGATAACCAAGGATAAGTGAGAGTATTTTTGTTCCGGTTTTTTTATCTAAATTGGTTACAATTATTTCTTTGTGAGTTATAGACTGTCATTTCTGAATCCTGCAGACTCTAATTTCTAGCGTCCTGCTGCATGGTTTCTGGTATTTTTAAAAATTGCTCTGTATGTACTATAGAACACCTGAAAGCACTTAGCTTATATAAAAAGAGATGCACTCAATACTGTCTTTCTGCTCCTGAATTTGATCTTACTCTACTATTTCATAGAACTTTTAGGAGGAGTTAAATCGTTTTGGAAATTTTTTTTCCCATTGTGGATGGATCTGGGCACATTTATTGCCAAAGTGAAAATGCTGAATGTAGCAATTTAATCTGTGGCTTTGTAACTACTGTCTCCTCTTGGATATCTTTCATCAAAGCAAAAATATGTCAAAACAATTTTCAAGCCAGTGCAATTCCTACAAGACTCTCAACTGTTATCAACAGGCAGGGCCCAAACTGGTTCAAGAGCTTGCTAGAACTTTATCCCCTGGTATTAATAATACAGACAGGCATGTTTCCTAGACTTATTTTATGCTGCTGGACTCTAGCAATACTAGCCATGAAGCATAAATGGCACATGGAAGTTCTGGTAAGAAGCCTAGTTTGTTTTTTTTCTTGACTTTATACTTGAGGCAAAAGGCAAGGAACTGAAAGGGCAGACCCTTGCCATTTTAGGTTAATGTTTCTTTCATTTGATGGAAGTCTTGGTGGTGGCATAATACCTGTATCATTCATAGATATTGGTATGTTTAGCTGCTTGTGAATGCTGGACAGCACTAATGGAAGTGTGTTAGAGTGAAAGCTGAGGTCTAGGAAAAGGAAGTATGGAAACCCTTTGTAGGGAAGAACCTAGAAGCAGTTTGGTCTTTGAGAGATGGCTAATGAGCTGTAGAGGTTCAGAAAGGGCTCAGGGGCTAATTTTCTCCTGTAGGATGAATCCTACAGGATTCCATGTGAGAACTGAGGGTTTTTAAAGCTGTAAAAAGATAGTTTGTATATTCAGAGTTATCTAGAATCTCAGAATGCTTTCAATATACCTTTGGAGTAAAACTGACAGTGTAATGATTCCATCTTATAATGGTCATTCTAAGTAGGAAGCTTGGAATTTCCTTTGCATGTCGCCCACATGGGAGAGGAATATTTGCAGAAAATTAATTCTACCCCAGCCCAAAACAACACAGTTACAAATGTGGCTCAGCCAGGAGAGTTCTGACAGCCTGCTGAAGGAGCAACTTGTGTGTTTTAAGCCTAAGGGAACTTAAATCTCAGTCTTTCTGTGGATGATCTGGAAGAGCAACAGCAGCAAAACAGCTTGCTATCTTGGCAATGGGAGAACTTGCCACATGAGTTGAAAAGCTCCTTCTGTAGGAGGAACAGTTAAATGTTCTTAGACATCAATATTGTACTTGACTCAGTGCTTTAAGGGGTTTTTTTTTATTAGTGGTAATTGATTGTGTCATTTGCATGTGGGAGTCAGTATCCCTCTCACAATCGGAGGGAGGAGAGAGCTGGTTTTCCTCAAATTGTAAGAGATTTATGACAAGTGTATTCAAAGGTATGGTTTATTGAAACCATGTCATAGATGATGTTTTTAAGCCAGCTGTAAATGCTCTACTGTGAGAGACCTACTACTAAAAAGTGAGTGAAAATAATTCAGCTTTCAGTCCCCAGGCCAGTCCTACAGTTGTGGTGGGATTGCAAATACTTATCTGAGTCTGCAGTTATGCATTGGCTCTCATGCCTTGATTTCTCTACTCAAGTTTCTGTGGTGGAATTGAAATATTTATTTCTGATAGTTGTCTTCTAAAGCTGGCATGTGTTTGATCAGAGTTGCCTCTCTGTTGAAGTGGCCAGTAGAGGCAAGAAGGAAGTAAAGTGATTTGAAGACTGACTGCCCAGGTGCTTTTTAGTAAGAAGAAATTGTAGCTTTGTGCCACAGCTGAGCAAGCACCAATACTGGAGAAGTGCTAAATCTTATCAAACATTTTAATGGTTTCCAGACCAGAAGCTGTGAAAGCAATCTTCTAAGGTAATGAAGAATGCTTTCTACTGGATACTCGACATAATTTTCTTCTTATCAGCCTTCCACTGTGGGAAGTGTCAGCCTTTCTCAGTGTTGCATTTAGCCTTGTCAAGCCCACACTCACAAAACTGTAAAAGTTAGGGTGATCAATATTTTTATTAATCTTTTTCAGCCATAGAATATCAAGATTGAGTTAAGTTTAGGTATCCAGCAAAATAATGGTTCCCAAAATTTTCTCTGAAGCCTAATCTCAGCAGAGAAGTCCAATCAGCCCTGTCATCCTTGGTAGTTTATTTTCAGTAATGGAAGTCCTGCCAGTTCGAGGCAATCCAAAATAAATGTGCTAAAGGCACTTCCTGCCTATAGAAATTGCAAAGAAGTGACCAAATAGTTGCTGCACATGAAGTGAATATATGCTAATTCTTCCCAGGGGATGTTGACATGGCTCTGCCTCATTGCACATGCTAGTTTTTCTTCAGTGGCTTTTAGTGTACTTGCTAAGCTAATTCTCTTACTCTCAAGAAAAAAAATAACAGGAAGAAAAACAACCCTCACAAATTTTGAAGTAGATATTTTGGTGCAGTGCTTGTAGCTGTCACCAAAGCTTTTACACTTAGACTAATTTGGTTTTTTATTATTGCTGTGAGTTTTTCTGTATATTTTTTCATGACATGAAATCGTAAGAGTTTCACATTGCTTAGATGTCATTAGTTTGCATTGGTGATGTTCAAGTACATTGCCAACAACAGTTTATTTTCTCCTTCTTTTGTAGAAAAGAAAAGTTACATGGTAAATTGGTGGCAAATTATTTCTTTGAATAAGCACTGGAGATGTGTCAAAATATCAAATGTAACAGTCTGCATTTACATATACAACATAGGTACACTTACTTCACAGCCTGTTTGTAGTAGTGTGGTGACAGATAAAAGGACAGCAATACCCTGGAATATATTTATTGCACTTATTGCAGTTCTTTACATGCTGCAGACTCCTAATTTCAGTGACCTCAGGACTCATTCTAGACATCTGCCTGAATCTAATTCTAGGGGAAGGTGTTTGCTCTGGTTTTCTTGGTGGTTCTGCTCTTGGGGTGATTTTCTTTACTGTGTAAAAACCTTCTATATTCTGTGACAGGAACACAATGGGTTAATTGTCAATGGAATTGGTGTGACTTATTTTTTAAAATTAATTCTTAGAAAAGTGAGAATAAATCAAAGAGAGGGCTTAATACATTACCATATTTAATTTTAATTTTTGTTTTGGTTTCTAAGCACATTTTCTGCTTTGTGGCTGAAAGACAGTGGTTGTGTATGAACATGTGCACCTTTTTGTATGTGTCTGTATAAATCAGATACATGTAAATATAAATTGAAATATTTTTATTGCTTGATACATGCCTTTAGGCAAATCCTGATACCTAAGGGATAGGTAAAAATGTAATCTGAATAGGTGATTTGTGCTACTCACAAGAGCTCAGAAGTGCCAAGTATAAGTGCTATGTAGGATACCAGTTTAGAAAATAAGTGGTTCCTTTATCAGATAATAGATTTGATTCTTATCTTCCACTTAAGTGAGATAAAATTGTGCTTTATTTCTTTATATTGCATACTGGCATCCAGGCTATAAAGTGCAGGGAAAAACAGTGAGGCAGGTAGTATCTATCTCAAATACATCTATAGATAATTAGCTCATTCAGTTGATTCACAAGAGGGTTTAAAAGGCATTATTTCCCATTAACATTATAGAAAGTAGCAGTATAGCTAGCATCAAAAATTTAGGCACATTTGATATATGTACGTGGGAGGCTTTTCTGAGCAGTCTCATAAAACACAATGTCATTGCTATTCCTCTTGCAATATTTGGATTCTCCTTTCAATGTGCAGATCATTAGTAAACTGTGAAGCAATCAAGTAATCAGAGCCCAATTAAATGGCTCATTCCATTCCTGGGCTCAGAGAGGATAGTGGATGTATGAAAGTCTGGCTGTTAAATAGAGCCTGAACTGCACAGTGAGTGAAATCTCTATGAGGAATACAAGGTAGTGAAATGGAGATATGTCAGCTGACCATGAAAAAACAAGTGCAAGTTCATTTAAGTTCACATTTTTTTATGCAAATGTAATCACAAAACAAAGTCTGTAGTTTTAATAGTAGATTTAGGACTTCCTACTGTGTGCAAAAAGACCAAAAGAGCAGTTAAATTTAGAAATATAGTCATCCATAGTTGGTAAGCCTGTCTTCTGCCTTGTCCTTTTATTATTAGAGCTGTGTCCTATGTGTCCTCCTGTGACTTCTAGACCTTTCCAGTCTACATCTGAATATGTATTTGAGTATTAATCTCTGTGCCCATTAAAAATCAGATTGAGAATGCTGTGCCTCGTGCTAAAAAGAAGAGATGCTGAAAGAACTTGCCATTAACTCAGGTCTTTGGGTCAAGACTGAATTTTGTACTGTGATTAGGAAGCAGTTTTTCCAAGAATGACAGGCCTGAGATGGAGATGGATTGCTTTTCATTTAGGAGAGCAGGAGTGTAGTGCAGTTAGGGTTCCCGAGACCAAGAGATAATTCAAGCACAAAAGATGGAAATATATCTGCCTGATACCTCTGTAGGTAAAAATATGACAGCAGGGCTAAAAATGAAGTCATCACCTCCAAGACTTGACTAAAAATATGAATTCTGGAGGTTAGACATTGTCCAATAGAAGGCAAGAGAGGTATTATTTTATCCATGATCAACTCTCTATTGGAAGGGTTAGGTTGTAATAGATAATCTTTGAAAAGAAATTTTCCCAGAACAGGTTTTCTGGTGGACAACTCTTTAAAGCTATTTAATTTTTTATTCCAAAGAAGGGAACTAAAAATGGTAGTCATCAGCTTATTTTCTTTGATTGCATTGAATTTTATATTTCTGTGTAAAGGATTAAAAAGAAATCTGTCAAATATTAACAACTCCACCTAATTTTCCAAGCAACCAGCCTAACCTCCCCTACAATTTTAGTTATTAAACCCCCTCTAAGTGATGTTAAGAGCTAGAAAGTTAGAGGCCAGAAGATGACTTTAGCATGTATTTGGCTTAGCAGAAGGATGTTAAGATGGTCAGAGGTGAGACACGTGCCAGACAGTTTTAGCAACTTCTCAGTAGTTTCTTGTAACACTGGACATCCTTTTAGCACCAATCTGCTTTATGCCAAGGTAATTTTGAACATTTGCCTGAGTACTGAAGAGCTTTAGGATATGGTTCTTTTCTCGTGTCAATGCCTGGGTTTTTTCCCCTTTTTTTTTTTCCATTCCTTTATTTTTTCTTGTTTAAAGCATTTTTCTTATTCTTTTGAGGATAGTACTATACACCAGAAATCAAACTTTTTTTTTTTTTTAATCCCAACTCTGGCATGTAAACAGGGTTGAATTTCCTTAACAACCTAAGTAGCCATTAAGTGCAATTATTTATCCTGAGGACTCTGTGACATTCCTGATGTGACTCCTTGTGTTTCTAACTAGTGACCTTGGTGTCGTGACTATTCCTGAAGCTGTATCTTTGACCTGATAGTGAATTTCTAATCAGATAATTTTTATTCATGCAGAAGTGCTGTCTCACAGTATGCATAAAACCCAATAATAGCAGCAGGGGAGAATTATTGTTACACTGAAGAAGAAAATCCGTGATATGAATTTGGCTCCTAGGTGTTCAGTGGTGCTTGGATGGACATCCTGCTCATTTTAAAGAGGTAGTAAGAGGCATTAGGATTCAGAATGGAGGTTGCTAATTAAAAAAATTGTCTGTAGAACAAGCAATGAAACTATGCAACTATGTCTTAGTATTTCTTGTAGTATGGACCTATGGTTTGATTTGATCTGAGTTTGTTTTCTAAGCATTTCATAAATTCTTTTAAATCTACCTGTTGAGTCATTTTTAACCAATTGAGTAATTTCTAACCAAATGGGAGAGTGTTGGGCCACACTTCTCCAGAATCACCTGGAAATAAGTAGGCTTTAGGCTGGGATCAAATATGGCTTTGTAGCTTGCTGCAGTATTTTATGCCTGTGTTGGTTCATCTCTGTACCTCCTCCCTACAAATTTCTGCAGTGTATATTAAAAAAAAAAAACCTCTCCCTTTTTCACTCCTGGGCTCATCCAACCTCACCTGTGGGAAAGCTAATCTGGAAGTGGGCAATGGATTCAGTCAGAACTCAGAACCATTTAAGAAAAGCTCAGTGGATGGGTAAAATGGGGTGTGTAGATACCAGTGGAACCTGAGAGGGGACATTAAGGCACCCATTTCCTGAAAGGGGTGGCAGGGTGACCTGGGCTTTTCTGTAGATTTGAAGACAGAAAAGGAAATTATGCAAGAGTCTGGTTGGTAAAAGAGGTTGTGGCAATTCTTTTGATTAAAAGAGAAGCTGGAGAATACTCTCCCCACAACTTTTTCATATAGTTAAATAGGATTTATATTAATCATCAATGATGGTGTTACAGTTAAACCACAAGGGTGTTTTCTGTAGTTCTTTTCTCATCATTAGTAATTAGACTGATATTTGCCTGTCAATATAAATCATCTCCTCACTAATTAGCACTCTGGTGTGATTTGTTAACTGAAGCTAAAGAAATAGAACTGTGTGGCTCATCCCTAAATGCAGCTCTGCTCAGAAAGCAGGCCTGCATCAGAGTTTAATCTGATGGCAGAAGAAACAGGTTAGTTCAGAGAGAAAATGGCTTTAGTGGCTAAGATTCCAAATGTTCAGCCTGATCTAATGGAAATCAGAGGCAAAGCTCTACTGATTTTGATTGTGTAACCTTTGAAAATCAGTGGAGTGCTTAGAAAACTTGGATGACATTAGGAATTTTTTCCTTTTATCAATAACTGAGTGTGTAGTAGTGAGGTTCCAGTAGTAGTATCTGCTTTGTGTGCATTGTGTGAATATGCACATTCATGGGATTCCAGAGGCATCAGAAAGAGGACTGGTCTGTTTGTCTTCTGGTTTGAACCTTCTCTGAGGTACAGAAACTTCAGCATATATTCAGTCATATATTTTTAATTCAGTTTACAGCAACCCTATGCTGCTTCTTCTGTTCTTTCCCTGCTTAGAGTTTCTTTCAGAATAAACTGTCCTCTTCAGAGATGACTTCTCTGAGATTTGAGCTGCACATTTTTTATCTTGTTGCATATGCTATGTTGTATGTTACTCTGTTCTCTGGTGAAAGGGCTGAGAGCACACACTTGGTAATGAACCCTTGAAGACAGCAGGGGGAATAACAGTGGAGATAAACAAATGTCAGAAATTGTCCTGAAACTATAAATTTTTCAGCTTCTTAATTGTTGAGATCTTAGTTTCTTACCCTTGGTGGGGACCAAGTGTTTTCACTTGTTATCCAATTGTCACAGGATGTTCTGGTTACTGATGTGTCTGAGTGTGCAGCAAAGCCTGTGAGGCTCAGGTGCCAGACTAAAGGAGAGCAAGGGAGGGAGCCAGCTCTTTCTGATTGTCTGGTTTGGGATCTTGGTTTTATATCTCACATCATGATTTGTGCCCATGATGCTACATTCCTGCTTCTGCAGAACACAAATGTGACTTAAAAATTGGTAAGGAATAGTTATTTCAAAACCAAAAAGCTTCTTAGCAGAAACAATTAGCCTTTTTCTGCATAACTAGGGAAGTTCCACCTTGCCCATAGTGTCATAAGGCTACTGACCAGAAAAGAAATCAGTGATTGATGTTAACTGTGCCATTAAGGAGGGTTCCCAAAATGAGAGATCTAATGGGTTATTGACTTGAACATAGCAGAGTGATGAATTTCACTTATCCTATAGAAGTTGAACCCTTGCTCCTGTTCTTTCACTTTAAGCAAGATGGGAGGAATTTTTGCAATGCAAATAGAAAAGGTAGTGCAGCATTTTGGGCAAAAAGTAGTTTCCTTGAACAGTGGCCAAATCACTCAGAGTGTACTAATGGAACTGGGTAATAAGTGACTACAAAAAAAGCCTTTTTTTTTTTTTTTTTTTTAACAAAGCAGGAAATAAATCCCTATGAAATGAATTCAGTAAATTGTTCATCCTAAATGCTTTTCTTTCATTTCCATATTGTTTATTTACGACGTAGAGCTGTGATTTACAAGTTTCATAATTTTATTTAACAATATTTTTGCATTTTCTGAAACAAAACAGATTAGCATAAAAGTTGGTTTTGAATTGTCAAAATGGTTGTCCTTATCCGAATGCTAAATTTTTATTTAGCTAACTTTTCAAAATGGCAATGAACACACTTAAGTTAAACATATTTTCCTTAACAGACTAATTAGGTTTGAAAACTGGAATTTCAAGATAAGGAAAGTAAAAACCTTTTCAAGTTGTTTAGTGTCCAGGCTATTTATGGTGCTGGTAGGAATTAAGTGTCATTTACTTGTTTTAAGGATTATTGTGTTGAACTCTGAATTCTCATCAAAATATTTGGGAGAGAAGGAAGAACTGTGTTCTGAGGATGGAACAGGAAATTGGAGGATTAACAATATAAGCTCCCAGTGTGTTTTTTCACTCTAGTATTTTTGCACTTGATGCTAGAAGGATAGTAAAGTCTATAAAGCAAAAGTTAATATTCATGGAAAGATACCTAAAGGTAAAACAAGAGCATTTTCATGCAGTGTGTGAACCAATATATCAGTTGCTAGTAGCAACTGTGCCAAAATACTTTCCCTTGTAACTCCCACTTTTCACACATCTGCAGTTTTCCTTAACATTCCTTTTTCTAATGCAGGATTTTTTGAGCATTTCCTTTCGGTCATTACCCAAACAAAAGAAAATGTGGGAAATATTTTCTATTTTTTTTCTGTTTTTGACCAAGGTTTTTTGTTTTTGTGGATTTCTTTAATAGAAACATGAGAAAATTATCAGTTGGATTATTACTAATTGAAGGTATTTGATTATTCCAATAGAAATCTTGGATATGATAATAGGAAGCCTTGAATGGTCATATGAATATTAAATTAACTCTTTTCTTTGAAATAGCTTCATGGTACTTAGAACATTATTGTGTGACTTTTGTGGGAGTTTTTTGTCAGATCAAATGGTGAAATGTTAGTCTTGGATGTTTTAAGGGCTTTCTACAAACTTTTATAAATATGCTTTAAGTGTTTGGATTGTGTGAATAAATTTATTTCTGATGGCTCTCCCCTGGGAGTGATTTTAGGGTAAAGGAGGCAGGGTGTAAATCACTCTGGTTCTGGAGTACATTGTGGTTATTGTCAGACTTCTGCTCCTGGGCCATTCTGTCAGTGCCCAGCAAATCAATGTTTCAGGATCACTCTGCATCCTGTAACCCTAAAAGGACTTTATATTGTAAAGTCATAATTAGTAGGATTGGAAAGGACCTGAGGAGGTCAGGAACTCATCCCTCCTGAATTCTAACACAAAATGTGTTAACAGTTTTGTGTTAAGTAGATAAGGCAAGATGTTAATAAGTAAATAAATACAAATAAAAAAGGTACTGTGAGGGGAATTAAATTTGAGTATTCTTAAAAGCCATTAAAAACTCCCTTAATGTTTTCTTCAGAAGTTAGGGAAACCAGAAATCTTTTCCTTTACAGACTGTCTGTTCTTCCTTCTCCATGATTAGTCTTCTTTAGAGAATCTGAGTGCTTCAAGTGTGTAACAGTACAAGTGCAAATTATTGCAGGTCCTACAGAAGCTTTATTCACTATGGTCATGGTGAGAGAACAGTGGAACACCATCTCTCCCCCTGTGTCCCTTGTCCTCTTCCAACTGGTTGCAGAGACCCAACCTATAGAGTATTTCAGAAAAAAAGAAGAGGTGGGGAGAAAACACAGATTTCCCTTTTCAAGCCATGTGCCAGCCAGCCAAGTCCTTGAGCAACGTGCTCACTGCCATGGTTCAAGGGAAGAACCAGGCAGTAAAGGATGTGATGGTGTGGAGACCATGAGTAGCACACCTTGAAATACCCTAGTGAGTTGGAGACCATCTCAGTCTGTTAGCTTTTAGTTAAAAAATAATGTTATAGTAAAATACTTTCTTAGCCATACCTCTCAATTATCAAACATTAATTTTACCACCACAATGTCTTTTGCTTTCAGTCTTTCCTCACACATCAGGTTTCCCAGGTCTTATTGTCCTCACTGGTGTACTGATTTGTTGTGTGTTTGGGTTTGTTTGTTTTCATTTTTTTCCCATTTGTTTTTTCCTGTTTTGAGCACACTCCTGCAGCTTCCCTCGAGAGCATCACAGGGATTAAAAGAATTAACTGATGTCTTTTATGGGCTAAACACCACTCTGCACATCCCAGTGTGATGTTTACCTTTCCCTGTTAAAACACAAGTGTTTACTTACGTTGAGTTTGTGACCATAATAGTATGTAAATTGTGTTCTGTGAGAAAATATTACCTAACTTGTAATTTTTCATCTTCTGCTACAGAAAATATGCTGCACCAAAGGGACAGTAGTGTTTTAAGGGTTCATAAGTTTATAATTATGGTAAACAATTAAGAGCTCATATGGCACTTCTGCTTTCAAGATTAGAGGCTTGCTCTCCTGTGTGTTTTTCCTCTTCTTTTATCATAGGAAATTAAACTGTTTCTGTAGTGGCTCCCATCCCAGACCTCAACATATTTCACCAACATTAATGAGGAAACCTCAGCACTGAATTTTTACATAGAGATTCTAGGTCCTTAGGGGAAATAGTTTCTTTATTATGAGTACAAACAGGTCAAACAATTTCCTGTATGTTGTCTGGCATTAGTCGGTGATCTATAAAGTTTAACATCATTTTTATTCCCAGTAAAGCTAATGAGATTAGTCATAGAAACACAGTCCTTTTTAGCTGAAATTCTTACCTCAGTGAGGGCTTTTCTAGCATGTGTAATCCAACTACAGAGGCTTGTGTGATTATCATCTTGGTACTGTTAATTACATCAGTCATTAGTAATGTCTGGTTTTCAGAAGCCACCTTCTTATTTTCTTGAATTAGTAAAGAAAGTAAGGTATTAACAAATAAAAAAATCTATTTTCTCAACCATGGTCCTGGAAGGTAATTTTTTGGGGTTTTTTTTTTGAGATATGTGGAAGGAGTTTTGTTTCCATTGTGCTTATTTTGGGTTTGATTTGTTGGGGATGTTTTGTTTGCTCTTTTTGAGCGGTTTGGTTTGGTTTTTGTTCTCCTGTAGTTCTTTTAGTTTGGAACTATAAAATGCCACTGTGTCACAGCTAATGTAACAAATAACTTCCATAGGCTGGGCTTCATCTGGGAAAATCAAAATGTTTTTCTGTCAGAGATATAAAATTTCTTTCTAATCTTTTTCCACTCTTATGTAATCTCTCTTAACCCCAAAAATGTTGTGGAATAAATAGCAGGTCTATTGTGTCCTTATCTGTTATTTGCATCATTAGGTTTCATTCACACAAATTTCTACTGTTTGAGAAGTGCAGAAAGCAGTAGATATTGAATCTGTATTAATTTTTAGGTTTTTAATTGCTTTGTGCATTATTTCTAGCAAAAAAAAAAAGGCAGAAGTCTTCATTTGTGTCAGAGGCCTAACTATAGGCTCTTGTCTAGTCAGTTGAGAGTGATCTCTTTGACATAATGAAATCTCCTAGATGTCATCTTGGGGGTCACTACTGCATTTCCTCAAATGCATTTTCTTATCAACATAACAGCAATTCATGCAGTGAAAGGGAACAGTGAATTGAAACAGTAGATTACATTTTAATAATGCTTGACCCAAAATGCACCAGAGAGATATTTCTTGCTCAGTGAAGTATGACACTCTCATCGCAGTCTTTTCTTTAATTTAGGGAGCTGTGGCACTGACATAGCAGGACTGTAATTTGAGTACTTGGAAGGAAAGTTCTGGTGATGTAAATCCAGCAAAATATAAGTGGTAGCAAAAGCCTGCCTGTTTAGACTGCTTGTACTTACTTCTAATCAAGTTTTTTCATGAGGGGGATTTTGCCCTTCTCAGTTTTCTTTACGCAAAGTTTAATTGAGGCCTTAATGCTTCTTCACTTTGAAAACTTTTATTTTACTTTTGCTATTTAATGGCATAAGTCCTGTATGTAGTCTGTGTTTTTCTTACACTAGATCTGGTTCAAGTAGCTGGGGAGGGTGATGCCCTGTGCTATTCACAGTCTAGGCAAGTTTAGGAAAAAAAAACATTCAAGCCGTGACTGGAAAGAAGATATTGTTCCCTAGTGCCTGAGTCCATGAGTGCAGTCATATAATTCTCAAAGTTGCTCTTTATTATCCAGTTGCAAGGGGTTGTTGAAACAGTTGAGCAGTGAAATGCAATACTTAGAAATATTTGAAAAAATATTATACATTTGAAATTAGGCAATGCACTTTGAATTGCAGCTAAGAATGCACAGATTAATTCTGAAAGACTCAACTCTGTCCACAGTATAATAGAAAAAAATATGAAAAATTGCATTTTTCATATGCTGCATGCTATGACAAAATTACTTTAATGAGGACTTAGTGCTAAATCTAGAATACCAAATATCATAGATTTTGGATTTAGTCTTTGGGATTTTTTTGAAAATTTGCCAAGATTTTCTGAATTGCAAAAGGTGCTTCATGTTATTTGGTCTGTTGAAGTGAGATATAGCAAGGTTGAGTTACTTTTGTTGATTTTCAATTGGGGCCCTAAACCATTTTTTTTTCCAAAAACCTGAATAGTAGTAATACCATTTTTGTATGTTAACTGGTGAGTTCCCATTTCCTCTTTGGGGATTTTGGAAATTGTAATGATAAATTATCCTTCCAGCTTTGAACATTGTTTGTTTTCCAGTATTCTGAAGATTAGCTATATAAAAGAGTTTTTCTTTGGTGAAAAATTTCAGTCTGAAGAATGGGTTGAGGTGATGGATTCATAGAAATTTCCACTATTTTGTGTGCTGGGAGGTTTCCCACATTTTATAGTAAGAAGTTGTACAGCTTGCATCCCAAAATTTTTCCATTATTTCCTTACATTTGTGGAAAATTAGATTAGCTTTTACATTAAATAATGTAACAGGCAATTTAACTCTAAAAGCTGACTCCACATCAAACACTTTTAGAGAATTGTTTTTAAAATAGACGTTTTAAGAACAAATAGAAATCTACCCTAGTAGGTTTGTACAAGGGAGAATAGCTGATGTGTACAGCCAGTATCAAAATTGCTAAAACACCTTGAAACAAATTTCATTGTTTCTGTACTTCCAGCAAACAAAGATGATCTGCTAAGGTGGAGAAAATAACTAAGGGGACAATAATTTTACAGATTCTAACATATAGTGAGAAAAGAGCTCAGTCTGAAAGGAAAAGACTGTTAGAATGAAACTGTTCAGAAAACACCTTAGAAATATAATATTTGAAAGGATGACTTGGTCCAGTGCCTGTCATATTTCTGACTATAAGTAAGAGAAGGAATGGTGGCAGAAGATTTGAGGCAATGACAATTGAAAAGTAGGTTTCTGTCAAATAATAAATAATTAGATAGAAGTTATTTAATGAATAAAGGTCTTGAAAAAGGTTTTTGAAAGACAATATCTAAACCATAACACAATTATTTTGGTGTAGAATACAGATATGAAGAACAATAATGAAAAATGTAGTTTTGTCAGAGATTCCTAAAATCAGAGAAGAATTGTAGTCTAACTGGTAATTGCAGTCTTTGCAATAGCATGTATAAAAGGGTGAGACAAACATAGACAAAATTAAAAAGGTGGATGAAGTGAACAGTCTATAAAAGGCCATAAGCATATCCTCTTCATCATATTAGGTGTGAAAAGTAAACAAAGAAAAATGGTAATTTCATTTATTAAGAGAAAATAATTAATAATTCATGTTAAACTAAAGGTCTAGTTTTCTTCTGTGTTCCCTTTAAAAAGAAAGTTACTTAAAACAATCTAAGATGATAAAGTCAAGAGTTAGAATGAGTACACAGACCAGAACAGGAAAAGCAAGAATCAGAATATTTTACCCCATCTTTGGTGTATTCAAGTCATTTGTGTCTGAGGTTTACCTACTGTCCCTCAGGAACTAACTGGATTAATGGCTCAGAAAGTGGCAGTGTTTATCTTTGAGAGCTGATACAGAGTGGGCTGGCCCCAGAGGGCTGAAGAAGGGCAAACATAGTAATTAATCTTCCAAAAGAGGAAAAGCAAGCATGACTGATAGTACAGTTTCTCTCTCCTTACTCCAAGAGTGGAAAAGAGGGTAGAGAAAAGTTGGAAACAACCAGATCTTAAGAACCTAAAGAGCAAGGATAAGCCAATATGAGTTCCCAAAGGAAAAAAAGAAGTCAAATCAATGTAGCTTCCTCATGTGTAGGAAAATTTTCCTAGCATGTGTGGTATTGTGAGTTCTTTGGTAGCCTTGCAAAGTACTGTAAAAAAAAAAAAGGAAATTCTAAAAATAATGTAAATGCCAGATCATTATATGATGCTTTAGCCTTATTGTTAACTCTGTTTAGGGTATTCATCAATAGTTTTCTGAGATTTTGTTAAGAAACAGCAGTCACAATTCTAAAGATTGTAAAATTATATTTTGAAAAATATTCTGAGACTATGAAATATGAACTCCTCGCATATTTTATAAAAAATCAGTTTTGCAGTTTTTAAGGATGAGACTCTAAAATGAGACAATCTATAAGGGAGCCTTTTTGGAGAAGTTATGTTGGTTTAGTAGTATTTAAGTATGATCTCATTTCCACTACAGAAATAACATATCCTTTGGTAAATTGATTTTAGTTTACCAGTCCCATTATTTGGCTCCTGAATGGGTTATGTGAAACATGATAAGTTTTGTTTTACAACAACCTTCATTCCTGTACCTGGTCAATCAGGCCTTTTCTCCTGTTCTTTCTCAAGGCCTTGTATTCTGTTCTGCAGCTAACAACTTCACACTCTGGATACTTCAATTCTTGCAAATAAGTTTTATTACAGCTGTGTTTAGGGCTGTGGTAGCCTTTTGCAGTAGTTAACCATGGACCAGTGCTGGCTATCATTCCTGTTATGGATGTCTCTTTCTTTGCTAAACTATTTATATTCAGATTGTTGCAGTAAAGATAACTGATTATGATTTTTTTTTCTGCTAACATTTATCAGTGTTTCAAGAGGAATATTATCCATTTGGCTGAACACTTCTCAAGCAGTCTTACAGGTTTGACAGTTCCAGAGAAGATTGGTACTGAGATTGGCAGTCACTGTGCAAGAAAGACTGACCTCAGGAGGCTAAACACCCTATAGCTATTTTTAAAGTTTTCAGAAGCTCCTTTTGCACTAAGGAGAGTCTGCCTGGATGTTTGTTTAAATGGATTTTCCAGTAGGAATAAACCTTTAAAGCTGTCAAATGACAGTGGGGACTTACTCCTTTGGAAGGAAAAATTCAAGATAGTTTTTGTTGGAAAGCCCATTTTGAAGATTAGGAGCGTTCATTTCATAAGTCAAAATAAGGCTCTTGCAATTTAAGTGACTATAGGGAATTTCTTCTTCCTGTGCTTTTGCTCTCAGCCAGGAGAGCACTCAGAAGAATTGTTGTGTAAATGAAAAGGGAATCTGGATTACTAGTCAGTATTTCACATGTGATTAGTTCAGTTTTGAAAATTTATTTTCG
This sequence comes from Luscinia megarhynchos, assembly GCA_034336665.1. NCBI lineage: Eukaryota > Metazoa > Chordata > Aves > Passeriformes > Muscicapidae > Luscinia > Luscinia megarhynchos. The sequence goes on along the minus strand of CM067566.1, from coordinate 52,511,491 downwards.
TTTTTCCTTTAGCACCTTTTGCTATTAACTCAACCAAAAAGATTTTTAAAAAATTTAAGAAATCAGCTGTCTTATGGCTTCTCTTCCATAGCTGGTAATTGCAGCACCAATAACTGGAGGATGAACAGCAAAGGTGTGATTTCAGATCCCGATTCCATTGACATTAATGGAAGTCTTGCCATAGATCGTTTGTGAAGAGCATGATTAAAAATCATTGCAAGCCTTTAGAAATAGTAATGCTGGTCTTTGAAAAGTATGAACAATAGCTTTGTGTGATCTAGATCAAGGGAAATAAAAAGCCAAGTAGAATCTTCTCTGGGCTCTGAATGACTCTTGGGTGTTTGAAACATTTGAAAATTTCTTTTTACCAGATCATGCATGATTTCTCTTGGTTCTGTATTTACATGTAGAAGTCTCTCTCTCTTGCTCAGGGAAAATTGTGATCATAATTGTTATGTGAGTTCTGCATTATACTCCAGCAAGCATGTGAGGCTTTAGTTGCTTCCATGTGCACCTTGCATATACTCTTGATGTACTTGCCACTTAAAGAAGCTTTGCAGACTTCTGAATGGCTGGGGCATTCACACTTCTGGATTACCCTGTCTTGTATTACCAACATGGAATGGGCAAGAATGCTTTGTTTTCCCTCTGTTTTCTTTCCTGCTTGTCTTATAACCCTAAATATTGTAGGATTCCACTACTGAAGAATCTTTGTTTCTTGAGGAACTACATTTCAATTTCTAGTCCCATAGTTACAACTTTGGTTCACTGTATTTTTGATTTGTATGCTCAGCCTTGAAAACCCCACAATTAAATGAGGCTTCATCCATCTTTCAGTTTCACAATGAGGTCATAATCATATAAACAGGTAAATTCTACCTCATTTTTGAGGGGTTGGGTCAGTCTTTAAAATCTGGGATGGACACTTTTACATGGCTTTATATTTTTAATTGCAAATGATGATCTAGGTAGCCTCTGATAACTGTCCAGTCAACCAGTTTGAAGTAAATTAAATCTATTTACAATTATCTCACATTTCCTGTAGAAAGTACCACAATATGCTCAATTTTTCAAGAACTAAGGTAAACTTTTCCAGCTTTGCTTCCGTTTAATTGATTACAATGTTTTTTTTTAATCACCTTGATCTTTTAAAACAAAAAGACTGGTGAAAAAGTAGAGAAGGAAATAAAGGGGTGCATAATTTATTTACCAAGCCTGAGACTCTGAGTTACCTGAAAGGATTTAAAGGTGGGCACTTACAAACTGACAGACCAAGAAGGTATTGAGAGCAATAAAATGTTTAAAGAACTAACACTGAAGTAAAGTAATTGACAGCCCGAATTAAAATTATTCCTTCCTTCTTCACAGCCTTTGGTTAACCTGGCCCTTGGATTTGAAGTGACACTGATGGCTGCTTGATGCTGCTTGAGTTCTGCCTCACTCCGTGGAATAAGTGTCTCCTCCTACTGTATTAATTTAGCATGCTTCACTAAGAGACAAGCTACCAAGCTTTACTTAATTTACTTTGGTTTTCCTTCAGGGAGCTCATATTCTTTGCATTTTAAGTTCCCTTGATAATAGGATGTTTCCGGCTTAAGGTTGCATGGCACCCTTCCATGCTGTTTTGTGCCAGCACAAATTCTGCATTCTGAGTTGCTCAGTCAGGGTTGCAACATCCTGATATTATTGCCACAAAAAAAAGGAGATAGAAATAGAAAATTTAGTTTGTAGATAATGGAAGTGCTTTAAGGGATTGACATTACCCATAGTTATTGAACATAGAGAGAGGCTGGAACTAGGTGATCTTAAAGTTTCCTGCCAGCCTAAACCATTCCATGGTCCTATGATCATCTGCCTTTGGAAATCATAGTTTTGGGAGCTACAATATATAGAAAAATTAACTTATAAGAAAACATTAAGATATTTAGAGTCCAAAGGAGGACCATAAGGAGTGTGAAAGAGATGCCCAGGCAAATATAACGTATTTCAACCTCAGGGATAAGGTCATCAATTTTTTTTTTTTCCTCAAGTCAATATTGCAGCTAATCTATTTTTGCTTTCTGGTGATTCTTTAAGTCACAACTGCATGGAATACACATAAAATTAATGGATTTGTAATTTTAATGCATCACCTGTAGTGTGCCCAACTCTGTGCTGTTATGCTTAGGGCTAAGTGTGTTTTCAAGATATGAAACTAAAATATCTGAGATAACATAAGGGAAAAAATTCAAATAGACTGCTGATCCATAGTCTGTCATCCAAACTGAATAGATATTTTCAGTCTCATAAATATAGTCTTTGTAACTCTTAAATAGCACTAAATCAGTCATGAAGATTATAAATTGAGAAAGTGAAATGCACTAATGCAGTGTTTTAAATTTTCATACCCTTTTGAGTACTTATGTGACCTTTACAAGATAAAATAAGCTTATTAGGTTTAGTATTCACCATTCAACACTCAGATCAACCCCCAAGACTAATGAGAGAAAGAAAAAGTGAAATTTATTGATGTGTTAGATACAGTTACCTTGGCATTTGTGTGCTCCCTTATGCATTCAGATATTGCTCGTTGACTTCTGTAGAAGCACAGCCATGTCTACTGAATTTCTAGTCAAGCACCTTATGGCTTTTTTCTGCAGATGAAATGGTTATGGACTGGAGAAGACTTTATCATTAAAAGCTTACCTGGTATTGCCCTGAACTTTCCTGTTCTCGTTTAGTACAAAGGGTGGAGAAAAAAAAGAACGCCTGTGTTTTTAAATCAATGGAACTTGACCTGTAGTTCCATTGTACTGATGGAAAAGAGGATTTGATTTTAATGTGCATCAGCATCTCGGTAATGACCAATATCTATGAATCATGCAAGTACTTAATTTCTATGGTTAAATTTATGGTATTGCTGGGATTGTGGAAGCTTCTAGAAACAGTGAACTGACAGGTTAAAAGTCACTAACTTCCTCAAGAACAGTTGACCAATCTTAATACCACAATGTCTGCAAAATGAATCACACTACTTAGCCTTACACATTGTGAGATGTTATTGATTATCATGAGGTTTTTACTCTTTACATACTCTCAATTTTAATTGTTTCCATTATACTCACTGTCTGATAATTTGAATTCTGTCAAGCCTTTGTGAAGGGCTCACTGGAGTGTCACATGTTTTGTTCATTAATTGTTTCTGTTTCTCTTCTTAGTCAAGATCATAACTAAAAAATAAAATACATAGAGTATGTCCATATTTTCTGGATGTGTACAGAGGCATCAGCTATGACCATCTCAGCTTATTTGGGATAGGTGCATTTATACGACTATGTTACTGGTATTCTCTCCAAACTTTGTCTATTTAAATATTAGAACTTTTGTGCAGTTAAAAATCTAAATTGTGGACTTTCTTGTTGCTGTGGCAAAACAAGTGTGGAGTTTGTGTTTTGTACCTTCCAAAGCTACGAAGGTAGATGTGGACCAGCACAAATAGCAGTGTATTGCAGGAAGTTAAAAGCTGGTGATGATCAGTGTGACTTGTTATGCAGTATTACTGAATTCTTGAGAGAATAAAATGCTACTTAAGTATCTGATTGCCAAGACTTCAGTTTTATAAGAAGTGCAATGAGCTCTAAGGAGTGGACAGCCTAGTATTTGCCTTCCTGGAGGATGTTTAGTGGAGAGGACTCTAGCAATGCTAAATGAGATCTTATCACTGGTAGACCCTATACATTCAGCTGTGTGTTTATCTGCTCATTTTTCAGCTTCAGGTTTTCACCACTAGAAGACTCAAAGATTTTCAAATTTCATTTTATTATAATGATTATTAGTGTAAATATGTTTATTACATTGTGCACAGGATAATATTCTTTTTGCAGTGAGGGTCACTCTAGAAAGAGGAAGGAAGTCAAAATTTTGGCCCCAAAAATATTTGGCTTAGTTGAGTCATGCAAGGTGTTGTGAACAGACAGAGTCATTAAACTTAGTTGCAAGTTCAGGACAGCACAAAAAATTATATCTAGAGACTGTAAATAAGCTACAAATACTTTACAGTTTACCATCATGTTTTCTCCATTCTTCTTCATACTACACTACTTTCAGAGAAAAGGTACTTTAGCATGTGGGTGATTTCAATTTAGTATTTATTGCTCAGAAGGTGGTTGGCTTGCTGATACTGTGCTCTGTCTTTTCTTCACTAGCAGTAATGAAAAACTTCTGGTTGCCAGATAAATCTACATGTCTAGTAAAGCTGGGGTTTTCTGATCAGTTGTTGGTGGGTTGGGACAGCTTTTTTTGGGTGATGGATTTTAGTAGCTAGTGACATAGCTGGCCTGCAGAGCTCATAGGTTTCAAGTGAGACTTAGAAATTTCAGTAAAGTTTTTTTCTAGTGTGTTCTGTTCTGGCCCTGGAGTCAGCCAGTTGCAAAGGGAAGGGAGCCTTGTGTAGAGAAAGGAGACAAAGACTTTTTCAGACTCCTTCTTTGAATAGGCATCATAAAATTTTTAGGTGAACCATCAAATAGAGAAATCTGTCAGAATTAAGGTACAGCTTTATAGGAGAAGAATCTTGGCTTAAACTTGAGAGCTATTTTCAATGCCTAGGGAAATGAGTTTATTTTATTTTGTATTTCAATGGTACCCCTTGGGTTGCATTTCTTAAAAGCACATTCTCTGAAGTTGTTTCTTATGTAAATGCAATGATGATAAAATAGGATGAGGCTCTTTAAAGCAATAATAATATATAAGATATATTAGGTATTTTGATGCCTAATATTTTATATAGGCATAGATAAATGTGTTTTTCTTATTTCTGTGTGAGTTTTCTTTTGGTATTGTTTCTGATTGCTTTCCAGGTGTTCTGAAATGCCCAGAGGCCTGGAAAACACTGTTTTGTACTCAGGTTGAAAACTAGTCCTAACTGTTACAAATAATCTGCTCATTTCCTCAGAAGTGCAGAAACCGGCAGAAACTGCAATTAAAAGTACCAAGTGAAATAAATTAGGAAATCTGAGGTTTTATAAGAGCATGTTGAGAGAGAAACAAGAAGTTAAAAAAGGCCCTTTCATGCAGTTGTACACTAAATCTCAGGAGGTAGTTCTGCTTGAGCAAGCCACACTGCAGCAAATGCTCAGTATTTGTGCAATTTGTGTTCTAGTTCAGCTCACAGTAAAAGATTTAGGATGCTTTTGAAATATGGAATAAAATCTAGATATTTAAAATCTACAGGAAATCATTATAGCTAAGTTAATGATCAGTGTTTATTGCTGTACTGTTTATTAATGTTGGGCTTATTCAAATTAAATTTTGTTTATGGTCTTCTCAGATAATGTGCCTGAAGGTCCATATGAAAGTGTTCATAAAATTTTAATACATATTTAAGGAAATAAGTGTGTATAAATGATAGTGTAAATTTGAGGAACTGTTCAGAAACTTGTCTAAAGGAGATGCTGTGTCATAGGTATTTCTTTTTTTCAGAGACAGTTACATCCATTTTTTCCTTTAGAAAGTTTTTTCTCTTCTACCCATCAAAATCTCACGTCCTCTCCTTTTGCTCCTCATTGACCAAGCTTAGGAAAAATTTGTGTTGTCTTGTTTCTCTGCCTTCAACCTCATTCTCTGGAGTTGCTTCAGTCCCTGCAGTGGTGTATCAGTTTTTCATAGGGTGGCCACCAAGATCCTCCAGTCTCAAGTTCTGTGCCATTACACAATGTGGTACAAATTAACTGTCAACTTCTTGGTTTAATGTAGTTTTCATTCAGAGCTGTTTTGAGCTGAATGCTGAAAGAACAGAGATGTCCGAGCTAATTTAAGTGTAGGGGAAAATCTCTTTCATCCTCTGTTTCTGCATTCAGATAAAGATTTTGGTTATTATATCAACAAGTATATATGTGTGTATATATTATGTTGATTATAGTTTGCAGGAAGGTCATCTGTAAAATACAAAAATGGAGAGGTCATATAAAAAGTTGCACATTTGTAATTCAAACAAACAAAACAAACCAGATAAATAATTAAAGCAGTTCCTTTCTAACTGTACCCTGTGCCATTATACTTTCAGAACAGAAAAGCAGACAAGTCAAATATGAACTTTTCAACATGATAAATATGGGAAATATGACATCTGGGATAGAATTCCAAAGCTGCTTACGAAATATGGACTGAGCAGTTTCTGCTAGCTGCAAGTAGTTACTGCTGAGACCTTTCCTTCTAATTCAAATAGAAGAAGGAAGGAAATATGGAAAGCAAATGCATTGAGAAAGCATGGGATGGGGGAAGAAAAACTTTGAGAAAGTCCTTCCTGAAGATAATTTGTCCTGTTTTTCCTTTCTCAAGTCTGAAGGAGTTTGAGTTTCTCAAAGTTATCTTGGTTTCCTTCAAGCAACCAGATTGTAGCACATTGTTTTAGTTTCATTGTTGCCTACAGCCATCTTGTTTTAATGAGCAGTTTGAAATTTTTGGGATGAATTGAACTGTTAGCTTCTAGCAGCTGATCAAGTCTAGAACTGAGCTGTCAAATCGTTTTAAAGACAGCTCTGGAAGATGAAATACAACTGTGGGAGTGAGCAGTTAAAAGCAGCTCCCTGCTGCCTTCTTGCAGCTATTTGATTCTTATTTTCGTTATTTTTTGTATTACTAATAGAAGTAACTAAGAATTAAATGCAACAAGGGATCATCATGAGGTTTTGCTAAGTGTAATTCAACTAACTTGCTGCAGTATTTTTTCTGTGGTCTGAAATACAGCTGGGTTGAAGAGTTCAGGTTCACATTTACATACAGTGTGTTTGACTGTCGACTCTGAATTTAATTTCTGACAGCACTAAATGCCTTAATGGAATGCAGACATAAGAGCAGAGACTACTTGCTTTTAACAGCTCATCCTAGGAGGCACACAACCCCAGAGTGATGCATGTAGTAAAACACTTAAAGGCTGGGCCAGTTTTGTTTCCTGCCATTCTTTCAAAGGGAAAGGGAAAGTGTCTTACCATGTACTACTGTGTCCTCCGGGCTGCACCATCCTGTGGTGGCATTAAGCCTGATCTCAATCCAAAGATCAGTGATAAAAATGTTTTGGAAAAAAAAACAAAAACAGGTGAGACTGAAGTTGTAAAAATAACTTGAAACAAAAGGAAGAGAATGTAGAATTACCAGGCTGTTTACTTTTTGGGTTTGATTCTTCTTATTGTGAGCCTAGATCATGTAGATTATTTTTTATTTATTTATTTTTAACCATTTGTATCAGTTCTTTTGCTGGAGATCTTCCCAGTTCTCATATCTCCTTTGGCCCTTAATCACAACGATTTCCTTCCAACTGCTGTCCCAGATGTCTGAGTTAAATGTGTTCACCAAAACAGAATATTAAAAAAAAAAAAAAAAGCTGAACAAAAGTAACTTTCTTGCTTATTAAATCGTATATTACTACTTCAAATTCTAAAGACATAATTCTTCCAAGATTTTCAATGCTTATAATAATTTGCAATATTCAGCAGAGAAAAAATATTATAGCTGTTTTTTGAGACCTGTGTTTTTCCAGAAAAAACTAATTGACTTTAAAAATATAGAAAGATATAAGCCATTTACTACTTTCTACTTCTATATATCAATCAGACATCCATGCTAAAAAAAAAAAAAAAAAAAAAAAGTAGGCAAATCTTTTCCAAAGGATTTTTTTTAGTTTCCAGGTACCATCAAGATAAGATATGCACTAAGCAGACTTGATCCTCAGAGTTCTTAGAGTAGACAAGAGTCAGACTCTTGTTTTTATTAATTGAAATTTTTCTTCTTTTAGTGTTTATTTTCAGTCCAAATTGGAAGAAAATAGTAAATGAGAGGGAAAAGCATTTTGAGGTAACCACTAGAGAATATTGTGTTCTCTTGAGATGTGAAGGATCCAGCTCCATAATCAGGTGTTTAGCTCTGGCTTAACCAGAATTTTCATCCTGGGCTTCAGAAGTTTTCTTGACTGATTATTGTCCAAATAAAGGCATTAAATCTGGAGAACTGACACTGTTTGGCAAAACATGTTCCTTGAAAGACTGAGGTGCAGCAGGAGAGTGCTGTTGATACAACTAAGCTAATCAGAACAGATGATAATATTTATGTGTCACTGCTTCTCAAGTCAAGATTTAAATCCAGGATACTGTTGCTGTCAGGTGCTCTTAACAGATTTAAATCTGGTTTCAGTTTCAAAACATTTGTTGGATTTCCAGGTTGAAGTGCAGCCTGTGTCATTAAAAATCATTGAGCACTTGTGTTTTGGCTTGCAGGGAAGCAGAGTGCTTCGCTGTCAGACTCTGGATGTTGAGTCAGCTCCCTGCTGGCCCCTTGTCATGAAAGAGCAGCTGGGGAATTGAGGTGGGCACATGGATACCACAAAACCTTTTGGCAGAAGCCAGGCTCCCCTCTGCAGTGTCTGTGGGACTGCTAGAGGAGTTATTAATGCTGTTCAGATTTGGGTCCAGACAAAATGAAGCTCATGTCCCAGGAGTGGCAGCTGCAGATGTCCTTGTGTGTCCCTCTTGTGTGACACTGTGTGTATTGAGGAGTCCATTCAGTGCAGGTGCAGCTCTGGGGGCAGGAGCCAGAGCCCCAGGCAAGAGCCATGAAGTGCTGGCCCTTTGCAGAACAGAGGGCTCTGGGACCTGTGGGCCAGCAGGAGCTGGTGATACCAGACTCTCCTGCCCTGTGACTGTGAGGGTATGAAAGCCCAGGGGCTCCTTTGTTGAGTCCCTCCTCAGAGGCACCAGCTTGAGCTGGAATTTTGTTGTTTAGTCATGGTGAAATAACTAAATTATTTTGAGGGTCAGTGTTCTGGTCTGGAGAACAAGATTCTGCTAAGAAAAGCAGGAGCCTCTCTTTGAAATGGGGAGTGTAAACCCCCTTCCTCCAAATTATTATTATAATTTTGAAATTAAGGGGCTCTCAGGCAAAAAAAAAAAAGGGAATTGGGAATAACAGTTCTTTACTAAATAGAAATAGAAATACAGTATCACAACGAACAATCCCAACACTGACAGAGTCAGAATACAACCTGACACCCTGTCAGTCAGTCAGGGTGTTGGTAGCAGTCCCATTAAATGGTGGCTGCATCCTCCTGCAGTGGCAGATGTGGTTCAGCTGGAGCAGTGCTCCTGTAGAAAGGTGCAGTTTTCCTCTGAAGGTCCAGGGATGATGTGGAAAGGTCTGGTTTTCCTCTGGAATCCAGTGGAAAGAAGGTACCTTGCTGTCCAAAATCTCAGTTTTTATCTAGGTAGGAAAGGCTTGGCTCCTCCCCTGGCTGGAGCATCTCCCAGTGGGATGATGAAATTTTATCAGTCACACAGTGGGACTGAATGGGCCACCAGCAGATGATATCCTCCTGGAGGGAGGATGGGCTGTGGAAAAGATAAATATGATGCCCCAGCTGGTTTCAGCAGATGGTGATAGAATACAGACTTTTGGTCATATTGCAACCTAAGACAGTCAGGATGTGTGAGACTGTGCTCTGGGCAATCTTGGGATCAAGTCAGGAAGGAAACCTGGTGTAAGTGTGGGATGTGTAGTGGTGAAGGGGCCTCGGTCACATTCGGGTGGTGAGAGAGTGGCTGCAAGAGTGGCTCCAGGATGGTCGGACAGGGAGGTTTCCTAAACATTGCCAGCTGCAGGAGCTTCACATCACCCCTGGAATGGTTACAGGCTTTCTAGCTTTTTCAAATGTTTGTCATGGTCTTCCAGAAAATTCTGTGCTTTTCTGTCCATTTTTGTAAGAGAATACCAGATCATCTGCCAGCTGTTAGCATAAGAAAGAAATGAGCTTCAAGACAGCTCTATGAGGAGGTTATTTTATCTCTTCTGTTAGTATTTTTTGAAAAATATCAGAAACGTTCTTGCAGCTTTTCTCAACCTAAAATTTAGCCTGTCAGTGTGGCCATACTGAAAATGGATACAAAAGAAAATACCCACTGCACAAAAACATTCAAGTCAATACAGAAGAGAAAAAAATCCAAACCCTGTACAATAGAAAAGCAAGGTGTATCAGTGTAGAAAACAAAGGAGTCTTTTTGTTTCACACTAACTCTTTGAACTACTCCTTGAAGAAAGGTTTAACAACTGGCACTGTCATTTGAGTCAGTTTGCTGACATTTTGCTGAAGGAGCCAAGAAAATAGATCTCAGTAATAACTTTTTATTTCCTTCTGTGATAGTGCAAGGGGTAATCATCACCTGGTGTTTAAGGTTTTTGGCCCTCCCCAACAGCACCTTTTTCCCTGCTTGGAAAGTGTGAATTTTTTGGTTTTTTGTTATTATGATGTACTGGTGCCCAACCATGCTGATGATTCTTCAGAAATAATCAAGTTGCCTCACCAGCAAAGTTCAGTGCACTATATAATAGGATTTTTTTTTTTCCTACAATGATCTTCCTTATATCCATGAAAATCGTTGACATCAAGGAGCCAGCTAAATTAGGAAATGTACTTTGAGCTTTTCAATTCTAATTATGATGGGGGTAAGCATCATAATTTGGTTTGGGAAGCAAGTACAAGGGCTGTGACTTATCTCTGAGCTGTAGAAAACAGCATTTCTCTTTTCCTAGTCCCCATGGACAGCTCTGGTCTTTTAGCACTCCAGTGCTACCAGGAGTTCGAACAATTCTTTTATTATCCTGTTGGTTTTTTTGGTTGGCTTTTTTTTTTTTTTTGTACAGTCTCACAGAAAACAGCCACAGGGTGAGATTTTAATCATATTCATGCAGAATTAATGCAGATCTATAGAAGAATTTTTATGCAAAGAAGAGCCAAGTTCCATGTTGTTATTTTTCATTTTGGATCTTTTATTTCTGGTTAGGAGGTCATGTTCAGACATCAAGAGCAAATTTTTCATACTTTGCAGGAAATAGTTGTTTTGTCTTGCTGCCTATGACACTAAGCTATAGTTTCAAGCCTTGCAGATGAGAATTCATTATAATAATATTGACTATTAGTTAGACATGCTAATTACAAAACCACAGAAGTTTAGGTAGGATACAGGCCTCTCTGCTTTGACACATAGCCTCACAACTAAGGTTCTTTGGTTTATGTCAATACAGTTAATAGACCTTAAATACATGCAGGCTATTTGTTAGGATTTTATGGCACCAAATAAGGTTGGGGGTCTGATTATTAAAAGATGCCTCTACCCCAATTAAAGTACAAATGACACCATGTGTGGAAGGCTTTGCTTCCTTTCTCAGTTCCATAGTTTGCTGTGAGAATTGCTGGTTATCCAAATCTGTCTCACCAGGCCTGGCATCTTCCTGTTGCTGCTGTGTTATCCTACAGTGGAATTTTGTCTGGAGTGCTAATTCTTAAACCTTTTACCTCTGTGTGGGCCTGCTTGTGGTGGTGGTTGTGTGTTTTTTTTTTTCCCAATGTGATAGGATACTAACATTTTGCCACTGGCTTTCCAGAGAAGCATATGTAGGAGTATTTCTAGGGAGACCACCATGATCTGGATAACCCAGCCATAGCCACTCATGAATTGTTTTTATATATTATGGTGATGATTTACACACTCATCTGCGCTGAAGGGTGAACAAAACCACATCCTTGTTACATTTTGGACTGAATTCTGTGCAACTTTTTCTGTAAGGTTTTTCTATAAACTTCACTTTTTATTGATATAGAGATGCTTTTGAAGTGCTAATTATATTTGAGTGAATCCTGCAGTTCTCCCCTTGCAGAGTTTGCATGCATTCTGCAATGAAGAGAGGCACATTAGCTCAATTTTGGCCTGATATTTTGTGTCTGGTAGTTTGCTGGGTGTTTGCTTTACTCTTGTCTGAATTATGAAGCACCAACTCAGTTAACTTCAAAATAAAAGCTTTTAAACTTTGCAAATGAAGTTTATGAGAGAAAATGGAAATGCTGCTATTTTTCCATGCTCTAATCTGTAGGAAAATCTTACTCAGTGGGTGAGCTGCCCTGACGTGAAGCTTCTCTGAAGCTTGTGGGAAAAAAAAAAAGCGTTCTTCAATGTGGCAAAGCTTGTCCTGTCTTTGGACATAAATTATGCAGTCTGCTGGACTGATGAAAATAGCATTATCTAAGTGTTCACCATTCTTTCATTATTGGGGTTGAATGGCTGATTACTTGTTCTCAGTTGCTTTTTTGTGGTTGTTTTTTTTTTCACTTTTAAACCTGACTCCCCTTTTAAGCTGACTATGAGATTAATTTAGAATACATTATTCTTTCTTTGTGCCTTTAAAAAAAGGTGTTTATAAGTACTGGTGGAAAGTAGTACTTTAAGGGGATGTTGACAAAATCTTATCATTTTTAAAAAGATCAATTTCACAGTGGCTTCAAAAACCGCATTTGATTATGGGTCACCATGTCAGTTTTATTATGTTCTTACAAACCAAATTTCATGTGTTTTATCTCCTGCTGTGTTGTTTAAAATAGTAATATAACAAACAAAATGAAAGTTGTCTTCCTAACTCAAAAGACAGATGTAGTAATTTCTGCATAAGGATCTATATGCATGATTCAGAAAGTTAATGGAAGGTATAAAAGCATAACCATAGCTAAAAATAAAGATAGAGAAAAAAACAGATGATAGTGTGTTGAACATCATCCTGTTTTAACTGAAGAAAATCTATTCAACACAGTGTGTTTGTAAGTTAGTGACTGTGACTAAATGTTAATACCTTTGAGCTGTAAAAATGTTCCTTGAACTGGACATGTGGAAAGAGAATCCTTTGAGTTTTGCTCTTAGTCTGGAAACATGAACCATTATTTCTTGAGCTAGAAGGCAAGCCCAGTAATTTAGACTTTGCAGTCTCTGAATCCCAAAGCATCTTTAGGATTTACTGAATGGACAATGGTGTGCCATGTCAGTGGAAGTTGTACATGTGTGCCCTAATGCACCTTGCAAGTCTCAGTCTCATTCTTTTCCATACAAAGAGAAATCGTTTTACAGCAAGAGCAGCAATATATTTTTAACCCAGAGCAATTCACCATCTGATTCATTTGAGGCTTGGTAAACTACAGAGAGCACCGGGTTGGATTTCATTTATAGTAAAGGAAAAAAAACCCTAAAATATCAGCACTGGTGTTTTCTACTCAATCCAGCCAACTGCAAGATGTTTGAATTTGTGTAAGAAACTGATGGTGATGAAAACTGCACAGAAGCCAGGAAGGGTTTCAGCACAAACCTTCCCCCACTTGAGAGGAGGTACCATCAGCAACTTGCCAGTTAATTGCTAATATTTGCTCTGTGCACTTGACAACTGGTTTGAATCATTGCAGAGTGTATTATCTGGAAACATCCAAATTGACCTCTGGCCAATTTCCTTCTGCTATGTATCTGTCTAATCTGTGAGCCCTTTTTTGGTGCTAGTGAGTGTCTGCATCTGTATCCTTGACCTCTCATTGTTCTGAGTGGAGAAACCTTGTTCTCAGTTCCTTGAAACCATTCAAGAGAGCAGAGCGTGCAGTCATATGAGACTCTGTTTCTCAGGCAAGAAACTATTTCCCTAAAGATGCCAGCGTGCTCTACTCTTGATGTTCAGTGACATTTTTAACCCAGGGTCCTCCCTCTGAAGAACTGCTGATTTGTATCAGATCTTCCATCTTTCCTCTTACTATGGAACTAAGTAAGTAAGAGTTGTGTGAGGTGGTATTCATATTGCCTCACCTACTCTAGACAATGATGTAAAAAGGATGAAAACAAAAGACTCTTAACACTGTGGAGGTATTCTCCCAGAATCTGTCTAGGAAGACCTGGCTTAGGGGGGAATCAAGGCAGCAGTGAGCTTGCACTTCTGTGGAACAGAAACAAATCTTTAGGAGCTACTCAACCAGCCTTGTCTGGAAACATAGATAAGGTAAATCAAAGCAAGAGGGGAGTGAAAAACGGGCCTAAATCAAATAGAAGAGATTAAATTTAGTAATTTAGTCCTTACTGGAAGATGGTTGTGTAGAAAAACTAAGATTCTGAAAGTATACTCTGCAAGAAATCTTTCAGACTAGAATTTCTTATGTTGATCTCAACTCTCTTGAGTGTGCCAGCTCAGAGCAGCCTTTGACAAAGGCACTGTTTAGCATGCAGTATTGATCTGGTGGTTAGAGGTGCTGAGTACCCAGGCTTTCACACAAGAAAGGTGAATGGAGCACATCTCAAATGGCTTCTAAAAACTGCTAGAGTAGCCTATGCCTCGTTTGGGAAATAAGAGCAATACTGATTTTAGTAAGACCACGTACATGCTATCCTTTCCTATTAAATGAAAATCTTTTCACACCTCTCACATGTGGGGCAGAGCAAGGGAAAAGTTTCAGGTTCCAAGTATGAGGGATTTTGGAAAACAACTGTAGATGTGTTTACAGGAGAAGGAAAAATGCAAGAGGTTTTTAGATGCACTGCTTCAGAGGTTATTTGGTGTCAAATGAGATTGTTTGAATGCTCCAAACCTTATGTCTGTTTTCATTTGGGTTAATCTGGCTTGAAGGGTGTACATTCTGACTAGGTACACTGTACTGAGGGTAGCACACCTGTGTTAGCACACTGTCAGAAAAGCATTAAGACCTTAAGTTCTTGATTACAAAGGTTAATATTGCTCAGCTTTCAATAGAACTAGAGCTGTTGAGTTAGAGAGGAATCTGAAAGCTTGTCTTTGAAAGCAAGTTGACTTATGTAAGCTTGGTGATACATCTAGGATTTTTCAATGTAATCATTTGTTCACAAATGAGTATTCACAACCCAGGCTGTCCAAGCTGGTGGCATAAATTCTAGTAGTGCAACATGCTCCCATAAGGATAGAAGGATGTCAATTTTTAATCTCTTCTGTATGCTGGAGGAGTAAGGATGTGGTGAAGATCTATCCTATTCTCTGTAGAAAGCAGAGAATGAATCTTCATAAACTTGGGCTGAAAAAATCCCACTTGGAATTAATGTTTGTAAAGCAATGCCAGAATTCTGCCTCTTGGTAGGCAGAAATAACTGCAAGCACTAATCTTTAATGACTTGAGGGAAGTCAAGGAGTGTGTTTATGATGACAGCAAGAGAATGTTGGGTCTGCAAGCCTCTCATAAGGTGCCTCATGGGCAGGCTTCAGGGGTATGTGAGCATTTTGGGCAATTTTGTCATCAGGTGTTTGCTGGTCTTTGCCATGTTAGTGCCATTAATTTAATGTCTGACACGTCAGGGGAATTACACTGGCTGATCTGCAGTGAAACAGCATATTTCAATGCCCAGTGAAGCTAATGAGGGGGTCTTTACACAGGCACAAGTTGATTTTTAGTTTCCAGATCCTCTTCACTGCATATTGTATTGTTGTCAGGAAAATGACACCTCTGACATAATGGTGTATCTGTGAAATGATATAAATTCTTGCACTTGGGACTGTTTGATCTCTGTCTTACTGCAGTACTTCTATTTAAATTAAACCAGACTGAGTTTAATGATGCAAAATGCTACATTTAAATCCTTCTAGAATAAGTAAAAACTTCTACTGCACCTTACTAAGTCTTTATATAAAAAAGACTTAAAAACTAATTTAATTACTAATACTTAATACTGAAATAACTGAACTAACCTGTAACATCAGATTAGCAGTACTGCTGGATGTCAAAACAGTAATTTTTATATCAGGTAAGAATCTTCTCCTGATAAAATGGCAAGTTTGCAATCACTAGAGGCTCATACATGGAAGAAGTCTAACCTAGTGCATTTCTAAAGAAGAAAACTGGTGACTGTGCTGCTAAAGCTTTTCTGATTTCAGGTATTGAATGATAAGAGTAAGCAAATGCACCAGAAATGAATCCTAGGTGAAGTTTCCCTGCTCTCTGAATTGACATTTTGGTAGATTTGTTTGCATTCCCTTGGAATATGGGCATTTGCATGTTTGCTGATTTTCTTTGAGTTGCTAGACAAGTCTGAGATCAAAGCAAATTCCACCTTAGTATTGATGGATGGCCCATGATACTGTAGTAAATCAAAAGATTGCATACTTCTTCATGCAATTTATGTATGACTTGAAACTGACTGTTTTCAGAAGCCTTTGGAAAAAATATTTTTTTTCTTTCAAAAAAATAGAGCCAAAATATAAATGATGACCTATTCTGTTCTTATTTCCATCTTGGAAGCAGCCAATCCTAGTTTAACTATATTTATTTAAATCTGATGTAGGTTTTTGAATTGTGTTGATTTAGGAAGATAAAATTTTCTCTTGACATTTGCACTCTTGTTTTGTGATACCCATTTACTTCTCCACTTTCTTAGTCTGCAAGAAATTGGATGTAGGAGAAGCCCAGCAATTAGGGTTTGGCACGGAAAATAAATAGGTAATTTTATAGGTAATTATACAACTGGAAACCAGGGAACCTGAAGTCCCAATTTCTTTTAAATGTCTTTGTTTTAAAGAAGTAAATCTAAAGATGTAACTGAGACTGAATGTTTTTGGGATGAAAAGTGGAGAATGTACAGAAGTGATTAGACTTATTTTGTTACTTTTTTCTATTTTGGTTTTAAGCATTGCATTTAAATTCAAGATGCTTTATATGTATGACTGGAAAACATGTTTTTGAGAGAGACTGAGAGGGAATGCAGAATCTTAGCAGATTAAGTTAGGAATATATAAGAGATAGTGTGGTAAATGGAGCAGAGAAAAAAAAATTGAGCTAAGGCTGAAAGGGAAAGCTAGGAGGAGAGAAGAGAGAATGCAAAAAAGGATCCAGGCATCAGTGAACAGAACACTGAGAAAAAGATTAAAGAAGAAATTAAGGAGACCTTTTAAGGATCCAGACTTGATTATGTTGTAGTCTGATGTCACATGGCAAGTTTGTTTCAAAGGCATTCCCCACACGAGTAGAAATTGTGCTGGTTTGTAATCAGTCCCATTACCCAGTCAGTGAGTTCATGCTGAAGGATGCGAGTGTGCAAACTTGCCAAGGGGAAGTTTTCTTTTGTCTCTTAACTCTGGATGGTGTGACCCAGAAATTTGTGTGTCTTTTGATCAATAAACGCCTAAAAGTCTATGTGGGTGTTATTTGTTTTGTTTTGGTTGTTTTGAAATAATTTTCCCTGGGCTATGATCAGTACAGAATACACTGTCCAGTCTTTTAATACTACTCAAGGTATTTGTTGAAGAACTGAGCCTTGGCAAGCCATTTCGTTCTTCCCTTGATCATAGATTTTTTGAAGTTTGAAGTAAAATCGGAATTAGATAATCTAGTAAATCTATCATGCTCCAGTGGTGTCATCAGAAAAGCATAAGATTGAGAAGCAGGAATAAAGTTTAAAAATCTCTCTATTCATACTATCCCTTCAGATCAGGGATAGCCTGTTAAGTCCTGTAACCTTGAGACCATGACCTTCCCTCCCTCCTCCTTGGAGAAGACATGCTTATTCCATTTCTGTCTGTCACTTTTAAGAGATCTTGCAACTTAGAACACATTTTCTGTTTTTATAGCTGCCCAAGCTTTCCTGAAACAGATTGATAGGCCTCTGTTTTCATCTCCTTTTTTGTCTTTTGATCCCACTCTTCCTAGCATCATTTACTTCCTGTTTGATTCCCTGTCATTGCAGTAACCTAGGGGTCCTTAGAGACCTTTCTTCTCTCTCCTGAAGCTTCAGGGTTAAAAAGAGTGATGTGATGCAGCTTCTGTGATTGATAAAAAATAGACATCACAGCCTTTCCTGTTTTGTCTAGCAGGGTGACGTTCTGCCATCCTTTGCTTTGACAGCCTCTCCCTGTAGGTTGTAGTTTCAGTCTTCCTTTGAATGTGTGTAGGCCAGAACCCTGGCAACTTATCCTTTTATCACAATTTTATTTCATTCATGGTGCCTATGCACAAACATCTCTCCAGGCAGGTTCTGTTCTTGGCCACAGGGAAGGCAAGAGATGACATTCCCAATCCTGACAAACGTGTTGCTAACAGGCAACCTGAGAGGAACCACTTGACAGTGTGCCTACATTTTCTTATTGTTCTGTAAACTCAAGGCTGCTTACCAGGTTAATGTCTTTTGAAAATTGAACAAAATCAAGGCTTCCTTCTGGCTTGTCATTGGCTTTTAAGGTCTTGCAAGTACTGTCTTTGCTCCCTAAATTCCAATACAGAATCTAAATTAGGCTTCATGACTTTTTGAAGGATGTATCAGCCATTTTTTTTTTTCCTTACTGATAAACATTTTCCCCATATGGAAAAGTACCAGACCATAGTGAAGTCCTGGGCAGTGGATTTTTTAAAAATAAATATATACATTTGTGGCACCACAGGTAAAATATGTTCCTAGAGGGTAGCACATTTCTAAAAAAAATTCTTTCTCCTCATAATCTGTAAATCTATTTGCAAGGAGAGTGAGAAACAGTTTTCATGAGCATTTACTAAATTTAGTTTAATTTTAAAAGAGATGTGTTTATATGTAAAACAAAGCAGACAAACTGCAGTTTTTCATTAGGCAAAATAGAAATTGCCCTAAATACCTGCAGAGCATTCAGACTTTGCCCGTATTTGAGTCCCAAATTGTGTTTCCCCTGTTGAGGTTTCTAATTCACCTGAGCTCTTTCTGCCCACGCAGGGCTGGCTCAGGCTGAGTTATGGATCAAATGCCTGGTCGAACTGCCAGACTTTGAGAAAAACATTCCTCTTTCCCAAGGGGTTATTCTTGGAGGTCTTTTGGACAAAAAAATAAAAATTAAGTAAATGTGCATGTATTTCTTTAAAAGGCCAGCTCTGGCAGATGCAGCATGGTTCCCAGCAAAGTGTGCTTGAATTAAATGGGATGAGTATAAGTTGCCAACAACAGCAACAAAAGATGGTGGTGGGGGGAGGCAGAGGGAGAACCAGAAAATGTGTTGACAGTGGGTCTGACCAACACAGCCCAAAACAATAGGATGCATGTTTAGCATGACTGGCTCTATTCATTCTCCTGTCAGTGCTTGATGTGCCAGCCTCTCAAAGGCAGCAAAGCTGCAGGAAGTGTCACTTCCTCACACAAAATATATAGAGAAATTTCCATGACACTATATTCTTCAGCTGCAAATGTGTGGTTCTTGATGGGTTTTTCATTAGTGGGTAGCTCTAAAAATCTGGTAACTTAATAGTTGTGGTGCTGAAGAATAATATGCATGCATGAGAAAGGCCAGTTATATAAATCCTTGTCTGATGACTGGGCAAGCTTTTCTCTCATTCTACCCAGCATGGTATTTGAGCCTGCTGAAATGCACAGGAAAAACACTGTCTGCATCCTATAAATGTGTTTTTTCTGATTCAGATTACCTGAAGTACATTGAGTCCTAAGGTGGCATGTGATCAGCTGCCATTCAAGAACATGTTTATCTTGCTGCTGACATGCAGCCTTGTGCCACATTTTCCTTTGAAGTATGATCTCAGGCTACTGCTTGGTGACCTT
This sequence comes from Luscinia megarhynchos, assembly GCA_034336665.1. Taxonomy (NCBI): domain Eukaryota; kingdom Metazoa; phylum Chordata; class Aves; order Passeriformes; family Muscicapidae; genus Luscinia; species Luscinia megarhynchos. The sequence continues at coordinate 52,492,145 of CM067566.1, read as the reverse complement.
CCAAGCCCTTTAGTATGACAAGAGGGATGGCTTGAAAATTGCATCTAAAAAGTGAACCCCCAAATACTCTATATTGCAGTACTTCAGTACTCCACTTGCACAATAGCATTCTGTTGCAAAATGGCTGTGGCCACTTCAGGTTGCTTGGATAATGCCTCCAACCCCCCTGCAAATCCTTGCCTGTTTTTCGAAAACCTCGCCTGCGTTTTCTAGAGCTGCTCTTTCTACACTGGTTTTTTTTGTTTGTAGAATTTGCAGGAAAACATATTCCCTATACAACCAAATATATACATAACAATATATTCAGGTCATTTATAGTATAACCTAAACTGAAAGACATATGAGAATACCTGAAGGGTTTTTGTCTGCATCTTCTGCTGAGTTGTTGCTCCCTGGACTAAGAGCTGCTCTTAGCATTGGTTCACCGTGGCTGATTAAAACCTTTGTCTGTTTAATTTCCATGTCCTAGCTGCACTGAGTTTTCAGTGCTTGGTGAGAATCTAGTTCTGAATTTTATTTTGTTTTTTGAGAGATGGTGATATGAGCTTGAGCTGTGCAGAAATATTGAGCAGTCCTGAATGTGTTGAAAATCTATTGAAGAATGTGGGGCAAGTGTCAAGCTCTTCCTGAAACCCACAGAGTTTTTCAGTTTTCTTTGGAAATGTGCCACAAATAATCTTAAATTAGTTCTACTTTCTCAAAGAAGCAGTTGATTATATCCCTGCACAGGCTGCTTCAGTACATAAACAGTGTAAGTAGGTGAAAGGCAGGTTAGCCTCTCTGCAGTGATTATCATGATTACTTTTCAGCTTGCAGCTTTAAAAGAAAAAAAAAGCCAAAATGCTTTACAGGCACTTATTTTATTGAAATAGTATTTTTTTTTTTTTTTAACACAGATACTATTTTCAGTGTCTAAGTGTAATCTGGTATTTACATGCTTTTTAGTAGAGCCAACATCATGGCATTCAGACTTTGTCCTTCCCCCCTTCAGAAGTTGATACCAAGATTTTTATAGAGTTGCTAAAACCTTACCATACTATTTGATAGTGAAAAGGCTTTGGAAGCAGCCAAGGAGATGCTTCAAAAGAATATTTATTTATTACTTAAAGTACAGTTGCAAATTGCAATTGATTCTTCAAATATTTTGGAAACACAACTGCAAAATGCTGTTGCTCTTGATGAAAGATGCATGGATAGCAATTTATTGCTGTTTTCTTAGGAAAAAATAATCTCCTGATGGGAGTTCATTAGAAAATAGTTTCCTTTTTTGCATTTAAGCAGTGATTTATGGCTGCTTAATCATTATTTGATTATCTTACTGTATATAATTTTCCCCAATTCCTAATGTGAGTTCAAGGATTTATTTCTCTGGAATTCTAATTCTCCTACATATATCTGAGAATAAAGTAACTTAATATAAAATGAATATGTGGAAAAAAAAGGTAAGTAATATGCAAATATATTTTTGTAATATGGTAAACCCTTCTGCAGTCATATGGAAGAGAAAGTTGGAAGATTTTATTTGTGGAAACTTAAGTGTCAATCTTAAGGTTTTGTAATGACTCACTAACATAAGTGTTTATTTTAAAAAGCAGAACTGACTCCACAAGGCTTTTTGAGATGTGATGCATTTTTACTTTTGAGTCTTTGTCCTTTGGGTCTATAATCATCTCTGAAAAATGAAGCTTGAGGCATAGATTCATACATGATGGACTATATATGCTACTGCTGAAGACTTGTGTTAGATTAGTTAGTCTTCATTAGCCTTGTCATCCTTATGCACTCTAGGATAGAGCTTATAAAGCCCAAATGACTTCTACCTGACCAATTTTTATTACACTTCTAGGAAGCTCTGCCTTGGCTTAAGACATGTGACCTGCCATTTGTCTTTGGGAAACCATAGTCTTTTGCTTCTTCACTTTCTTTTAGAGAGTGTGTATGCATGAGATGATAATTCTATACAGTGTTCCCCTTCTGTGAATTAGTTATATGAATTTTCATTTTTTAGTCCAAGGTTCCATGAATTTCATGTAATGCAAGGTGGCTTACTGCAGAATGCAAATATAACTATGTGACCTTTTAGAGTGATGTTTTTAATTATTTTCCCTATATAGCTAGGGAAGGGGACTTCCCTTCCACCTTTTATGCAATAGTATTGAGGGATATTTTTAAAAAGTAACTAGAGAAGTGAAATATGATGTCATGCATCTTCAAGCTTGAGTAACAGTCATCTTCTCCATTATCTGTATATAAGCAGAAATAGAAACTGCAATCTTCTAAGGACAGGTGATTATTCCAAAGGCAGTTTATACAATGTGGAGTAGCTTTATGTAGCAAACAAGTCAAGAAGTTTCCCAGATACCAGACTTGTATGTGCCACTGGGGCTTAGATCTGAAACACAGAAATGACTGCATGTGTGTGTTTTGTTTGTTTGTTCTGACATAAACAAAGAGAAATCTGAAACTTCAGCCAGAATACATCATCCTTCTGTAAGCATAGCTGATGACCAAGATGTGCTTTCAAACCTGGCTCTATCCTGAGTTAAGGGGAGCAGGCAAGTGTACTGTGGAAGTCCTATGGGATATACAGCCCTGAATCCTTTACAGGAGGTAGAGGTGTGAATTCCCTTACTTATGAAACACAGTGGAATGTGTTCCATAGTGGCATAAGGAATAATAATAAATCAATAAGGAATCCTCCTGATATTTCCTCTCATATTCTAGGACATTGTCAAAGATCTTGTTAAGAGTGCTCAAGATGTCTGCTCATTTTCACTCCTTCTTGGGAGTTTAAACCGTGTCCCATGAAAATGTCTCAGCCACCACTGCAGCATCCTGGCATTTCAGTTATTTTCTGGACAGTAAAAGCATTTTTCCAGTGCTATAAATACATCTGCTGCAAAGTTTATTGATCCATAGCTCATGAATGTGAAGGAGGGATAGGAAGAGAAATGTGGGTAGGGTAATGTCTGGTGTAAATTTTACCTTATGCTTCTAGAAATCTTTTTTTGGCATTCTATTCTAAGACCAAAGAGGAAAACTATGTTATCTGTATCTGGTGGGGAAAAAAAAAAAAGTGGAAAAGTGGCAAATGCTTATGTATGAGTGGTAAGATGCTTTTCAAGGCTTATTTTTCTTCAACCTGTAAAAGGAACCATCAGGAGATGTTTCACTGGGATGACTAGAGGCTGAAAGGGTAATACTGAAAGAAAATTCTCTAAGATCCCAGAATCAGGGAAATACCTCTTGGTTACCCTGTCAAGCTGATGAATAATACCTTTTCTTTGTAGAATATTAACTGATTTTGAGGTTTGAATGTTTTTCCTTCAAGTGGAAAGAAGTTGAATATTGTTCATGAAAATGTGGATTCCTACCTACAGTTTAATTTTAGAGCTACATATGTGAATACAGACTTGAATTGCATTTTGTCTGGAATAGAGAATAGGGAAGAGGACATCTGGATGTGAATATCTGTTGAGGTCCCATTTTTTTAAACTACTTTTACCCTTTATTAAGGGCCAGTTAAGTATACATGCTCTGTTATTATGCAGCATGTACGTAATTCTTAAATCCTGGGCAGTGCTGTTTTCCTCTTTCTAAGAAATTTTATCTTAACATTAGCTCCACTTTGTTATAAAGAGTAAATTATTGCACAGTGATGATCTAGCATGGAAAATCATGACCTCAGTATAGTTGTACTTGCTTTTAAAAAGAAAGGATTAGGAGTCATGCCTGCAGCTGAGATCTAATTCCTAGAAATGCTTTTTCCATTACTATTAAATAGAGAATATTTAGATATCCTCTTCTTGCTTGGAAAGAGGCCAACGAGAGAGATTTAAAAAAAAACAAACTTTTAAGAAACAAGTTGTTTGGCACAGTCTGCTGGGGAATTCCTGTATCAGTGTTTAATTTTACAGGGTTTTTCCTCTGGTTAGGAATTTGAATAACAAGAGCTATGAGTGCAAAAGCATATTAGGTAGAATTCTGGTGTAGTCTTTTGGAGTAATTTGACAAATTAATTACACATTGTCCCAGATAAAACGTGCCACGATATACTCAAAGTATTCTGAACTAATTGGTAATAATACAGTAGTAACTAATTAAAATGATCCTGTGATAATTAAGTGGTACGATAATAATGAGATTCAAAACCTGTAGACAAATTTTAAATCTTTATATCTGGTCATGTGACAGACCTGTAGGCAAAGTCAATGTGAGCTAAGTTTCTTCATCTTTTCCCAATCCATAAAAGCACTTGATTAAGGCAGAAGTGACTGGAAAAATCAAACTGAATATGTCTACTCAAGTATTTAAATGCCGAGGTGAGCAGAATTTAGATTCTAGGCTTGAATGTAACATGTCCTTCAACTTTGTAAAATAATTTCCTAATTTGCTAGGGTTGTTTTCTCAAAGTCACAGTTTGTGAACTACTGAGCTGGGAGGATTGCTGATAGTGAAAGTGTTCCTACTACAGGAATGGTAGGAAGGTTCTTTCCTGGGTTTCCATGTCTCTTTATTAATTAGGTGCATATTACTCATGACAGAAAAAAAGATGCACATTGTTTACAGATAACATTCTGCTGACTGGAGGAAAACAAAACCTTGGTCTTGCTTCCCAGAAAGTTAATAGCTGGAATGATTTCAGATTATATTAATGTTTTGTTGGAGAGAACATATTTTATGTTTTATTGGAGTGGAAGTTTTCTTGCTTTTTTTACTGCTTTTGAAAATAAATTAAAAAAATGTTCTCAAAATGTTCTGTTGCCTACAACTGGTTGCTGTCAAAATGCTTCTGTCACTTTGAACTCGTCGCATACTTGATCAGTAGAAATCATAGAGCCACAAGAACAAGTTTGACATCTCCCCAAGTATCAATTCTAGAGTTTTTTCATTCACGTCCAAGTCTCTAAATTGCATGTTCAAATTTGAATATGGTTAATAACACAATTTATTTTTTTGTTTGTTTGGTGATGTGTTGGGTTTTCTGGTGTTTTTTGGAGGTTTTTTTTTGTTGTTGTTTTTTTGGGTTTTTGGGGTTTTTTTGCTTTTTTGTTTGTTTTGTTTTTGTTCTATTTTTCTACTTTCTGGTTTGCATCTTTTTCCTGATATAAAATAGGTCTTAAAATTTAAAAGAAAGCCTTTGCCTAAGTTACTTGACTTCAAGTCCGTTCAAGTTAGAGTGATTTTGAAGGCATTAAACATGTTTTTGTCATCTTCAGTTTAGAACCACTCTAGTTAAAAAAGACAATAAAATTCCTAATCAAGAACACAAACCAAAACCTACAACCTCTCCTCCTAAAAATCTCCAACCAAAAAAATGCCAAGTAAATCTTTTTCCAATGAAATTTTCAGATAAAGAGGGAGATATAATAATAGCATACTTACTGTTATTTTAATATCAGTGTTCCAAGATTATATGTGTTAAGTGATAGAAATAAAGATAGGTACTTTGAATAATCAGGTTTTTATTAGATTCTTCTAATTTTGACAGGCAACTAATTATGGAGTGTCTGAACAAGTCACTCCACATCTGTTTAATATTGCTTAATCTCTAAAATGGGAAAGTAATTATTCACTTGCATATGGCTTTTTATAAGTTTTTCTTGACAGGTGATAGCTTAAACCAAACACATAGTTCTAGGTCTCATTAAAAAAAATCTGATGTCAGGCCTAGATCCTCAAAAGTATTTGTGATCTTGGGGAGTTTCAAGTTTATTTCAGCTGTAGACCTGGAGGCTGACATTACAGAAGCCAATGGAAGAAACACTTGTTCTTCATTTTTCACAGTTTCTGTCTTAAAATCAGAAATTTTGTCTTCATTTGGAAAAAATGTACACACATTTATAGCAATTTGGAAATTACTCTTCAGCAGAAATTTGGGCTTTTAATTGACTTGCAGTGAGGCTTTGGGAAATGCACGTTCACATGCATTTTCATATGTCAGTGAATTTTCAAAGAGCTTTGTATTTCTGAAGAACTGTGGGGTTAATAAAAGAAAGGGTGAACATAAATTGCAGCGGAGAGCTGAAGAAATCTAAATCAGGACTTTCTGGTCATATTCTAATGTCTCATGTAGGATGACATTAACCTTTTCTTATTTTCCACTTCTCATTTTGCATGTTCTAAAATGGAAACATACAATAATTTATTGGGTGAAATTTTTGAAATTTTTTTCAGGTTGTAGGAGAGATTTTTCTGATAATCTATTTTTTATACGTGTAAGTGATGAGTCGAGAAAGTAGAAAATATTCTATCAAAGGACAAAGATATGGAAACATTTTGTATAGAAAGTGACAAAGAATTTAAGGATTCAATATCCTCAATCATGAAGGCACTTTGAGCCCATAGTCCTGAATATTTGCAAAGAAATTTTCAGAGCCATGTGGGTTGTTCTTTTGCCAAAATTATAAAATATAATAAAAAGATGTAATTAAGGGGAGTAACACTAGTTCAGCAAAATCTGTCCTGAAAAGTAAATATATAAAGTAAAAATCGGTACTGAGAACCATGTTTGTAGAAACAGGGTATTTGTACCATTCTTTGGAAAGTGGCTATTTCTTGGGGCGATTTTGGATGTGGTTTTTGTGTTGAAATTGGAAACAGATTGCTTCCAGATTTGTTACTCTTTGTGAAATAAGAGTGAAAGAAGTTGCATATGTTAATTTTCATCTTGAATGTAAATTGCCCTCTACAAGACAGTCCTGTCTTACAAGAAAATGGTCTAATTTGTTTGGTTGCTCCCATTTCCACTCAAATACAATGTTTGTGTGTAAATTGTCTGAATGTCTCTCCAACACCAGAATAGAAAAGCTGTTTTAGAAAGATTATTTTCGGAGTCTGCATATTCATTAGGGTTCATAAAACCATTTCTCATTACTGCTTTCTTCCCTGTGTTATTTAATTCTTAACCATGGCATTCATATCACTGCATATTGGATCAGATTTTTAAAAGCAATATATTCAGCAATATATACCCTTTCTGTACTCTGTGACACCTGAGGAGTTGGGCATGCTCCATCATTAGATATATTCAAGGTTGGCTTGGATGGAGGTTTTAATAACATAATCAGGTCAAAAAGTGTTCATGCCCATGGTCTTGGAAGGTCCCTCCCAACCCAAACCATTCTGTGAGTCTGCAGCATGATGACTCAGCACTGTTCATTTTTTTAGAGGCAATAAGAGGCTGAATTTATATACTGTGTGCTACTCAAGAAACAGTCTTATTCCTGTATTACCCTCCCAATGGCAATCTTTAGTGTCAACACCTGTATTTCAGTGTTGTAAGCCAGGCTTCTGTAATCCATGAAATGATTAAACTGCTTACAACAAACAGCTTGTGAAATAGGAAGGGAAAAACAGAAAAATGCCCTCCAGGAAAGCCTCATGCTCCAATCTTTGCACTCTCACGTCTGTGTGTGTACACAGGCATATGTCAGTGTTTTAACAACATCTCCAGCATCTTGGGAGTTCTCATTCTCCACTAAGTTCAGCTGCTACAGGAGTGAGGTGCTGCAGCTGCCTCATGTCATAAAGAAATGGTTTGGCAGCTGTCTTCTCTCCATCTCTACCTAGCAGACTAATTCTAAAGCATTAGTTTGTCTTTCAAATCTTGGACACACAGGCAGAGCAACAAGTATAAGAGTGGAAGTAGACAATGAAAAATGCTTAAAAACTCTTCAGGAATTTTTTTTTTTTTTTAATGCAGTAATCATTGTTGACACTTTGTGAGGTATTCTCCCATTAACAAGTAGCAACAAAAATGATGAAATAGTGCATTGAATCAGTGTTTCCTCTGGTTTGAAACCAGCATTTGAGCAAGCTCTGAAAATATATTATAAAGTTTTTTCTAATATTCTTTTTTTCCCAAAATGTGGGTATTATTCAGTAAATTTATGATCATCACATTAGCTTTCTGTATGGGGTATTAATAATATGGCAAGTCTATCTACCAAACCAGATGCTTTTCACAGCTAGACCCTAACTTGATAGTTATGGATATGATAGAAAACATGAAAAGCTTCTCATTTTTATCAGCTCATTTGTTGCATAATGAATGTGAAGATATTATCACTGTACTTAATCACCACATCAAGTTTAAGAATGGAACAGCGCACAGAAGATATCTTAATTCTTATGCTGTGAGAGGTACATTGTGTATAAAATGTATTGTTTATATGATGATGATATTGTGCCCTGCTGCATTTACAAAAGTAGTTAGCAGTCTCCAATGCTCCAACAGGTGCTTGTGCAGCACTTTTCAATCTGCAGGAACAAATTCTTTGTGGCTCTGCAATTTGTGCAATCAATTAGTTAGCTCTTAAAAAGAAAAACAAGGTGTATGTCAATTGTTATTTCTTTGATATAGTAGTTTTTACACTCCTTTTCGACTTGAGGACTCCCTTTAGCTAATGAGAGTGTTGAGCAATTGAGAAGGGACTTTATTACTCACCTGGAGATTTTCTAGAATTGCCTTTCAAGGTGCCATTGATTATATGTTGCATAGGAAAAAAAAAGGCATCAGAATAGATGGCTCATGGTGTGAGTTTTGGGGCTGGCCTGTGCCAGGCTGGGAGTTGTACTCTGATCTTGTGAGTCCCTTCTAATTCATTATATCTTATGAAGGTCATTGCTTGATAGGATCACAATATTTTGCCTTCTTCTCCCTCTGTGTTCCTGTTTCTTGCACTTGGTAGCCAACAATAACACATCAGAAAAAGGAATTGGCAAATGACAGCTGTTTTTAAATGAGATTAATAAGATTCAGCAGATGATTTTGACAAATTGTACCATTTGCTGCATTAAATATAAGTGTAAAATGATAGTTTAGAGCTTGAGAACAATTAGAAATATCTGTCAGGATGAGCTTAAAATAATTCAACGGTGATTGGAAGGAGTTTGTGCTTGTGCATATGTGCCTGACAGACAGTGTAAATAAGGAGGATAAGATCTTGGAGTCTGTTCTTTCCAAATGTGAACATAACTCCCAACGACACTGATGTGTATCTACAATGTTGTTGTAGAATTAAACAGAAAAAAAAATATCCAGTGTGCATTCTGGTATTGCAAACTGTCATAGCAGTAGTTTTCAAAATTTCCTGAGCTCCAGAGAACTCCAGCACCTTTTGTGTGTAGATTAACTGACCCCAGACTGCCTCCAATCATATTAAAATTAAATTAAAACAATTGCAAAAACAATTGATTCTATACCTCCAGGCTTGTGTCCCACCTTACCTAGAAATTCAATATCACCTTTTTATTATTTATGGGTTTGACCTACAGTACCTGAAGCATTGTCTCTCAGTGCATGTAGAACTGTTCAGAAATGCTTAAAAAGTGGAGTCTTCATTTAATTTGTCAACCTGTCAAGCCACCCTTCTTCCAAAGCTTGGTTGGTATACTCCAGAGAGAACAAAAAGGAGAAGTATAATACAGTAGATTTCCTCCTGAGGTCAAATAATTTAAAACAAATAGCAGTTTTCAAAGCCAAGCAGAGCAGTATTGGTTGTTTTGAGATTGGGACATTAAAAAACAACCATGTTTTGGCAGAAGAATGGAGAGACTTTTCTGTATTTAGATGACAACTGCACTTTTCTGACTTTGTGTTTTTCAAACAGACTTTGCCTCTAGCAGTTTGCCAGATTGAGACACCTGTAAAATTCTTTGTTTGTTTCAAATATTTCAAGTTGGAAAATGAAAACTGTAAAGGGAAGGAGTTGCTTTATCACTTCTGTGATATTCCAGTCATATAACTGATCTGATAATGGGTTAAGTGCATATAAAAAGAGCAGAAATGGACTCTGTGTTTTTATGGTGTAGCTTCCAGAGGGAGCAGAGGTATCTTTTGCTGTGGTTTGGTAAGTGCTGCCCCACAAAGTTGGAAGCACTGTATAAAACTCAGCAGTCTTGTTTCCAGATGTAACTTGAGAGAGACTATACATATACCTAAATTTAGGTTTGTACATTCAAATAGCATTTGCTAAACTTTGATGTGAACAGGGAAAAATTTCACTTTCCAGTCCAGCTCTTTAATCCCTGATTTAATTGTTGTGCTTAACTATGAAAATAGTTTATCTTACACTAGTAATGTACAGTTTATATACACATACCAGACTTCAGAATTAGATGGCAAGATTCAGGGGAGGGATTCCCTAGGAAATGTGGGGAATTTTATTTTGGGGTGGGATTTTTTTCTTTTCCAAGTATTCTGATTAGATGTTGACCTTGAATTTAATAATTTTGCTGCTGCCTTTTCTTTTTTCCCCTTTACATTAAAAATGGACACAGTTGTTGTTATTTAAGGAATGCATTCTGGAGATAGCAGCGATCTATGTGCAGGCATATGTAATGTATGATCACCCAGTACCACTGATCTCAGGGATTGCTAATGATCTGGGAAAAATACCTTCTCTATCAGAAGTAGACTTTTACAAAAAAAATTTTAAAATTACAGTGGGCCTGATGTTTCTCTTAGTTGATCAATCTTGTGTTAGTGGTAATCAAGAAACTGTAGGGAAGTTTTCCTGGTCTCATCTGTGCTGCTAAAAGTAACAAGTAGAACTTCCATGCGTATATGTAGGTTTAGTGTTGGCAAATGCATTCTCTTAAGCTGATTGTTTTAATTTTCTTTTATAAGTCTGATGATTAATAGTGAAAGTATGTGCTAATGTATTGCTCAATGTCTTTATTGTGCTTGTTAAAATAAGAGATATTTAAAGCAGAAAGACAAATCTTATCTTTACAGTTTGATGGGCATGGAGACATTGCATCCTTTGCGAAAGGAGATGGTGCAGGTGCTCCTCAGTCTACCATGCTGTCTCTTTTAACATCATCATGGGAGCTGTGAAAGCCTTGAAAAATTAAAATGAACAAACAAGTAGTGTTTTCAAAAATTTCAGCTTGACCTAGATGCACCCTGGTGCTGAGATCCCTGTGGTGCAGGGCGGGGAGCTCTGGGGAGCAGGCAGACCAGGCTGCCGGTTCCAGAAGCGCAGGACTGGCAGTGCCTGAGCCAGAGCCCTCGCTGGCCCAGGTGGGGCAGCCTGCTCCCCACGGACCTGTGCTGTGCTTGGCAGCCGCAGCCTGACGTGCCTGGTGGCTCAGGGCTCGTCTGCTGGGAGCTCCCTCCTGGGGCAGGAGGTGGAGGAGTTCAGCTGCCTTAATGCTGCAATGACAAAATTAAGCTTGATGTGCTGTTTCTGAAACTTAGTCAGCTTAAAAGACAAAGGTGAAGTGTGCTCTTCTCCCTTGTCAACCAAATCAAGGTGTCATACTCAGCTGCCTATTGGTCAATAGAGAAGTGTAACTGCAGCTCTAAATGTGTCACAATGAAATTTAGGGCTCCAGTTATATGAGTGCATGCAGAATACCGTGATAATGGGAGCTGCATGCACAAGGCATGTATGTGACTTCCTAAATTCCTACATTACTTCAGCTCCCTCTCTAAAACTCCTGCAATCCCTCTTGCTGTTGTTGACATTACCATTATAATTAGCCTACTAAAGCTGCATGCATATATTCAGTAAATCAGACATGATAGTCTGCAATATACCTAGGCATTTGCCACTGTAGTTAAAAAGTGAATGGATTTCATACAGAATCTCCCAACCAGGCATTTGGATGGCATAGAAATAACCTGAGATTGGGTTCTGCAATGTATCTGAGGATCTCAAATACCAGCCTTTAGAAATTAATGTTTCCTAACCTATTTTGATATTGGGGAGCTGGACCTGCGGTAGTGAGCTCATAGATCTGAAGGACATTTCAGATGAGATCTGCCGTGAAAAGTCAGAACTCTCAGTTTCCAGTTCTGATCATTAACAGCATGGTCATCCTTCTCCCAGCAGCAGTGTTAAGTTTCTCATTCAGAATAATAATTCAATAGCAGCAGTTGAGAAAACACAGTGGAATTGGATTCAGACACTGGAAAAAGTTGGCAATATCAGTGGCACAAAAAATTGTCATACAGTCAGGAGCTGCTGAGAGCATGAGATAGTTGCTCAAAAAGTTTCTATAGAGACTTTCCCATTTTCTTCCTTTTTTCTCCAAATATTCCTGGAATGAACTAGTAAATTACTGGGCAAAGCATATATGGCTTTTGTTGGTGAGTTGGCTGTGTGCAATGTTAGAAGGTGAAAATCAAACATGTGCTGAAATTGAACTGTGACCTCAATTCACAATGGCATTTAATCCATGTGCCCTTTGAAATAAGGCACTTAATTTTCTGAGACTAATACAAGGCACTGCAGTCCAGAGATGTCATACTTTCATATGTAATAAAATTATAGCACTTGAGAATGCTTCAAGCAGTGGACTTTGTCCTTTCTTAGTTGGTAGAAAGATGAACAATGGTTTAAATCTCTTCTTGCTTAATCATGACATATTTCTCTCACATTTTGTTTTCTGGACTGATTCCACAAGACTGCTCAAATCACTCTAGAAATAGCTGATATTATCGAATTTGGATTATATTTTGGGGTGGGGGGGGTGTCAGTAGGACAAGGGATCTTTCAAAAGCCATTCTTATGGTGTTATTGGTATCTCAACTTATTGAGCATTTCTCTGATTTGGTCTGTGTAAACTTAAAATGACAAATTTCTGGTGGCATGGCTGAGTGTAAATGAGATAGTTAAATGCAAAGAATTCTCTGCTAAGCCACACAACATTATTGATGTGCTGAGGGTTTTTAAAAGCCAGGAGAGAATTATGTTTGTGCTGTCCTCGTCCAGATCCTGAAATAAAGCTAGAAGTAATGACATGCTAATAAAACAGGAGGGGGAAACTGGTGCACAGTAGTTGCTGTGTCAGCATGCCAGCTCCTGATGCAATCATGGGGATGCTCCTTGAGCATAGTTAGAAATGACATGTTTAGTGTCAGGCCACTTCCAGCTGAGACGAGCAGCAGGCCTGGAAGAGAAATGAACAGCATTAATTCTGTATCATTTTGAAGACTTTCTCCCTTTATAAATAGTGTTGTTGAATCATTTTTCTAGAGAGTAAGTGTCTTACAAAATCTATGGAAATAATTTTCTTTTCTTCCTCAACTGTTACTACTTCCTGTAACAACTTTTCTTATGGCCAAAAGGGTTCATTCCAGACATGTACTCCAAGTAAGTTTGTGGTCATCCCAGTTCTCTCATTTCCAGCTCTACGTGAAGAAATGACAAAGCATGTATATCTCACTAGGGGTGTAATTTTCAAGTCTGATACTCTATTTGTTCATTTGTGTTGTTTGCCTTGGGTGAATGACGGTATTTTGAAGAATGCACATAAAACTTCAGGCCTTGGCAAGAAAATATCATACCTCATACATAAGGTATAACCTAAAATTAACCTTAAGTTAAAGGTTGCATATGAAGCTAGAAGTAACAATTTTGACATACCTCTTTCACATCAGAAAGATGAATCCTGTAAACTAGAGTATAATTCCTGAAATGACAGAGAAATGTTAGCACTGTCCAAAAAAACTCTTCCATCTTTTTATTTAAATGGCATTTCTTTTAGGAAACAAGCAAAAATAATATATCTTCCACCTCCATCTGGAATATAGAGAGATATATAGACACGTGAAAAACAACTGAAACAGACATACAATTATTTATGTATGAGAATAGTAACAATTTTATAATAATTCAGGGAATTTATGGCTTGGCTTTCTTTTGGTTTTATGTTTTCAATTTTATATAACTACTGAAATTTAATTTTGAGAATCAATTATGTAATAAAATTCCTCTTATCACTTTTTGAAAATATAATGCATGAGCTGCTGTGCACTGCCATCTCCTGAAAGGAACAGAGTAATCTTTGTTATATCTTAAAAGCTTTTTGTGTAGGGAACTTAGATATTCTAATGAATAAGGCCTGAATTTCTAAAGGAAAACAATCTAATTGCTGCTTGGATGCTCAGACTATGAGCATCTGTGAACAAACTGTGTTTAGAACTATGCTGTTTATCGTCTTACAAACTATATTTAGAACTTCTTTTTTGTGATTCACCTATATATGTATATATACATATATACATAGATATATATATATTTATTTTACTTATGGAAATGCTCCTACACTAAAACATGTGTGATGTAGTTTCTGTGAGGTAGTTTCTTTAAAATGTCAGATACAGTATTGGATATAAGAAAAATTGTGAAATTTGCATCTGAAATATGGAGCCATAAAAACATAAGCAGTGGTCAGAGCAAAAGTGGAGGCATTGTACTCCAGTGGGAAAGAGCAGCATTTGTGAAAACAGCATGGAGTTTGATCTAACCCAGTCCTTTACACATTCAGGTGCTACCAGAGGTAGGGTTTGACAGGCTGAGAAACTGGAGAAAAAAAGCATGGAGTTTATTAGGAGTACCTGTGTGTGAAAGACAGAGAAGATTGGTGAGAAGGTTCATCTGTTGAGAACCTGGATGGATTCACCAGTCCAGGGTTATCCTGGCAGCAGCCCTCAGTTGCCCAGTGGAAGGGCAAAGGTGCTGAAGGGCATTTTTATGATGACACATGCAAAAGAAACCCAGTTACCTTGGACTTTGCTGTACCCTCTGCTCAATAAATGACCTGGATTATTTTGGAGACTAAGTCAGGTTTAAGATGGTATTTCCTGTCTGTTGAACAAGAAGCTGTACTCTGCAGTGTTGGCTGGAAGATCTGTGTTTTGCCATGCTCTTCTGCAGCACAGTTGACAGCTGCCCTGTGTGTGTGCATGAAAACTGTGTATGTTCACTACTTCACAGTATAGCATTTGTGGCAGAATTACTCTACAGGGATAAAATTTGACTAATTGCTGTAATTATTTTCCCATTCTTTTTTTACCCCTTAATTTTACCCTTGTTACTTTGTAGCCCTGTAGAATCTTTCCTTCAAATGTTTGCAGGGCTGTGTCATTATTACCAGTGTAGGTGGAAACCCTGTGTGGGTTTGGTTTGAGTTCCATGAGAATAGAAACATGCTTTAAGACATGTCTTGGACACAGTTTTTTGTCCCCTTAAATGCTACATGTATCCACAAATAGCTATTTTGTGCAGAAGACGGGATTTGTAGCACTTGCATACCAAGCGTGTTCTCGGTCATGTGCAGCTCTGCTTTATGGGGCTAAATAAAGCAAGGGAAAATGGAACGGGGGCAAAGGGAAAAAAATGAATGTTTTCAACTGAGATTTGCACAGAGATGACAGGTGAATGAGGTGGAGAGGTAAAGAACAGCTGTTCCAGATGGTAGGAGCTTCAGGAGGGAAAATGCTGGAGTCAAAGCGGTCAGATTGTAGGAAGAGATGATGCTCACGAAGGATGAGTGGTGCTGGCAGGGAGATGAGTGTCAGAGGTCAGTGGGAAAAACACAGCAAACACTGTGTATGAAGTTTATTTATCTTAAAGTAGCCATTTCTTCTAAATGAATTGTTTTCAGTTCTTTCCAGCACTTATTGTGGGTGTTTACCTGCAGTCATCAGTGATCAGCGTTTTCCATTGTCTTTGCTTGCCTTGACATTCGGTGTCTTAGCAGAGTTCTGTATTGACAGCAGACACTCAAGAATAAATAAACACAGTTTTCAAAAGTCTGCTTTTGAAGCAGCCCTTCTGTCTCTCTAATCTACTGCCAGGAAGTAAAAGTTGTAAAGGTGCTTGGGAATCTAATAACCTTGATTTTAAGGTTTCAAACAATCTAGCATTTACCATATAACACTGTAATTGAAGCCATCTCTGGATAAACAGTTCATACAAAAAGCACGTGTAAAATGATAGGAAATCAGTGATGTTAAAAGTGATGCTACAGGTTTTTTTTAAACAAGCTTAAAGCCTTTAGTTTAGTCTTCTTTTTCAGTCCAGCTGAAGAATTGGCTAAATGAGCGTTGGACACACTCACTCTGCCAACTCCTCTCGAGTTTATTGGTTCCCTGTTTACAATGTTCTGCTTAAATGTTTTGAAGAAATAGGCAGAGCATTCCCTTTCTGTGAGATTTATAAGGGCAGAACTTATTTTAATTAACCATTTAAATTTAACTTTTTGACCTCAAGAGTCAGACAATTAGTTGGAATTGTTTTGCAAATCCTTAGAGGTATTACACCTAAAATAATTGGCTGCTCATCTGTCTGTTGATGGTGGGTGTTAATTCTACTTCATTTTCCCGAATGCTGCCACCTTTTTAGGCTTATTCTCACATTGTTTGAATTTTATATTTTTTAATTGGCAGCAGACATGATGTTAAATGTAGATCCTAGCCCACTGTAATCATTCAGTATATTAAATGGCACCTTTGGAAGAAATTCAATTCTCATTTCATGGCCGTGTTCTTATACAGATAATTTGCCTAACTAGTTTTCCCTGATATTTCTAGCTGGAATCAATGCTGCCCTTCAATATATGTGTTAAATTTTGTCAAAATGTAAAAATTCTGTATATTGTGAAACAACTTCTGGGTTCTGGATAGAAAAATCTGCTCTTAAGGAGTGAGGAAGGGATGAGTGCTAGCAAAAAAAAGTCTTAAGTGATTATGATGAATGCTTTGGAATACTGCAGGTGAAAGGTACAATGTGATTTTTGTTCTTTTTTTTCTTTTCTCCACAGGAGCAATTTTTGATGAATCTGCCAAAAAAGATGAGGAAGTTTTTCGAATGGCAGTAGCTGATCTCAACCAGAATGATGAAATCTTACAAACGGAGAAAATCACATGTTCAGTGACATTTGTGGATGGCAACAATCCTTTCCAGGCAGTTCAAGAAGGTAGGACAACTAAAGAGATTTCCTACTGTTGTTTCTGCTGTGACTTCAAAATACTATCCTGATAATTTCCAGTCTTTATGGGATTTCATCATTTTTGTTGGCTTCTTTTTATATGAAATATCAAATAGTGTATTTAGCTTTGGATTTAGCTGCTTTGGTTTGTCTTGGTCTTAGTGACTTACAGCTACAAGGTCAGCTTTTATCTATTTTCTATGTATGGTCTGTTGAAATGTGGTAAAGAAGTCAGACACACTTGACCTACACCTTTCCTCTTTCCCAGGCTGTTTTGAAGTTACTTGTCAAAATGATGACTACTTTCTACTACTTGTTGGTTTATTTTTGTCCAACTAATGGCAATTTGTTGGGAAACATAGGGTGTTGCATGGATAACCTTTTCAGCCCACACAACTGGAAAAGTTACATATTTTAAAGGAGGGATTAGAGAGAACTTGGCTCAAAGTTGTCTGTGCCCAACATGATTTTGTTCTCAGCCTATCCTTTGTGTCATTCCACAATTACTGGACAAGGGATGACGACATTGCTTTGAGCTCCTGTGATAGTGGCAGGATGATAACAGAAAATAATATTTGAAATCCCTCTGAGCTGGATTAGTAAATCATTGGTGTGACTGAGCAGTTCTCTGGAAAGGCAGCTGGGAGAAGTCTTTTGAAATATGGATTCAAATTTGGGGCTTAAGCATTTGTTATTTCTTTGCTCTTCTGGAACAGTAACTTCTGCCTGAGATGCCAAAGTTATTTATTGCAAGTATATTACCAAACTTTTCTGAACAACAGAACTAAATTTTGATGATTTTCTAACTCTGTATTGCCACTTGAGATTTAAGGAAAATATGGAATTAGTTGCTTTGATATTCGTGAAGTCAAAGGTTTGGCTTCAAGGGATTATTAACAAGGCAATGCTAATGAAAAAATGTTCAATGCTTTTTTTGGTTTTTTTATTTTTTTTATTTTTTTTATTTTTTACCAATGGTGTTCTTAATTTTTGAGAATTTAGTGATTTAGTACTTTTTTTGTTCTGTTAAATTTTACAAGTAGCTAGATCTGTGTAATGAGAAGCATTGAAGTCTGTGCTTGATATAGCTGAAGCAGAAAAAGATGTGATTTTGAAAGTATTCCATTTAGAATCAATTTCATCTCTTTCAATCTGGAAAGGCTAACATAGGAACTGGAACTATCTGATACTTTTAGAATTCAGAGGGGAAAATAAGTTCAGTCTTTTTAAGATGCTTTCTACACTGTTGGTATTTAAGCTTCTTTTTTTTTTTTTTTTTTTTTTTGTTTTGTTTTGTTTTTTTTTGTTTTTAAATCCAGTATGGATAATGCTAGCTGATTCTCTGCTCTTAGCATTAATTAACTCTGAAACTTAGCAATTAATTTCCTGTATCATTGTGGTGGTATACTTGGAAACTATTTAATGAAATTATCTTTTAACTACCTTATTTGTAACTTAAAGAAACTAATGGCTAGTAAAGTAGAACATTCCAAGAGAGCTAATGACCCAATATTTCAATATTCAATTATTATTTTATGCACAAGTTGTGTTTTTCATTGTTGAAAATATAGTCAACATTTGAAATGTGAATGTAGCAGATCTGACATAAGTTTCATTACTGTCTGTTGGGGGGTGAAAGGTCTGTTTTGATATTGATGGGTTCAGTGTTTTCCAGTAAATCTGCTTTTTGTAAATACGTGGTCAAATACAGCTACAAGCCTGGCAAATATTGTATTCCCTATCTTTTAAGGGCCCTGTGTTTTGTTTGGAGTAATCCAAGTGAAGAACAAGGGTTTTAATCTTTTGCATGTCTGTATTTGGGACATTTTGCTTGTTAAAATATTCTACCACAGTTATGTGTTTTATTACAACTGCACACAGACAGAAGCTCCAGTGTAATAATTTGATTATTTTGCACCAGTTTCTTGCCTGTTTCTTTTCGTCTGTGTCTCTATATCACTTGTTCCCTGCTTTTAGTTTTAGTTCCTTTAAGTGTTAGTAGCAGGGAAAGGGGCCACACTAACTTTTGCCACATATTGGCAGATGTGGCATATTGGTATGGTTTATAACTTGGACAAATACTTAGCAAAAATGCACTGTACTAAACACCAGGAAAAAAAGTTCCTTTAAACACTCAGGCCGTTCTGGTCTTTTATTTGTGAAAGAAATACTAGGACAAGACTAAATCTCATATTTTTCCATGAGAGATATTCAGTATTCTCAAACTTACTTTTTTTCATGCAAGCATGAGCCTTTCCTTGGAATCATGACACCACTGAGCGTGAGGTCCATGGCCTCTCCTATCAAGCAGAACCTAAATGTTCAGAAAATATACTATTTGTTAAATTTATTATTTGCTTTTTAAAAATATTTTTATATAAACTGCTTGAAGTTGGCTTTGTTTTAGGCTACAATATCTGGAGTTTTTAGGTTTTGACTTTTTTCTTATTATATAAATTACAGAAGAACCTTTAAAACCCCTACTTGTAATGCTTTGTAAAAAGCTTATCTAAAGCATTATATCATAATAATAGCTTAAAATTGGTCTAGATTTGTCTTTAAACTACCCTTTTCAGTGAATAGAGAAGGATAAAGAATTTGCCTAGGACTGTGAATTTCAAAAACCAAGAAGTCATGAGCAAGGACCTCATAAGGCATTAGGTACTGTTATTTTTTGTAATGGACTACCTGCATAATTTTTTATTTCACTTTATTATTGAAGTTGGCAAGTAACTCCCAAACAATGTGAACAGAAATACTCAGACACTTCATAATGATCTTGAGATGTAAAAATAAGTAATTTGAGAGGATTGCCAGATTTGCAGTACGATGTTCTTTCCTCTGAATCTGTTTTTATAAATTATTATTGTGCCCTTAAATGTCTTCCACTTGTACTTTAGGGCATCTCTTGAACAGCTCTCATTGGGGTGATGATACTATAACAAAGCTGAATGGTTTTATCCTAAGAGACCTGTGAATGACATGCCCATAATATCACTGGGAGTGCCCTCAGAGACCATCTATAGGCATGTTCTAGTGCACAGAAACAGCAGGTGAAAGTTTTTAAGTTTGGAAAATTAGTCTTCCTTTCTGCTGGCCACAGAGAGGGCCAACAGCAAATGTGGCTCATCCCATGCCCTTGTGGAAGCTGCAGTCCAGTGGCTGAGATTTGTCCCAGTGACACTTGTGGAAATGTCCAGCATGGCAGGTTCCTTCCTTTTTTTCGTTCTTTCTTTGATACAAAATGCTTCACAATATTTACAGTACTCTTCTGTGTGGTGCCTCAAAATATTTGTGTGGTTGTGTGATTGAGAGAAGAAGAATATTGTGATTGGCTTTTTATGCTGTGCCCATGTTGGGTACCACAAAGGAAAAAGCAGAAGCTTAAGTATTCTTTTTGTATAGATATTGAAAGAAGTAGGAATAGTCAGGTATTACATGGTAGCTAGGCAGTGATTTAGCACTATGGAATAAGGAATTATGGTCCAGATCCATACTGATGCTAATAATATATGTTAGTATAATTTTTACTTCCTTTCCTGTGAGGCTCAAATTTACAGCAGTATTTAAATAGGGGTGGGGCAGGCCTTCAAAAGGGTTTGAGTTCTACATATACTTAAATTGTAATTATTTTTTTTTAATAAAAGACATGCTTCTCTCTTTCTTTTCAATGAACTCTTTTCTTTCACTGGGAAATTTGGTTGAAATGAATACAACAGTTATTTTCTAGTTTGTCAGAAAAATCACTCTGTTCTCTTATCTTTTTCTTAGTTTTATTATGCTGGTTCTTACTTCAATACACTAATAATTAAAGCTTTAATTTTATGGTTCAGAGCCTGCTGTTTCCTCCAGTCCTTAATTTATCATGAATAGTACGGTCATACAGTAGCTGAATGGCTGATAGAAAATGTGGGATGGCCTTTGCATTTTTGTGGCAAGTGGAGGGAAGGGGTGGCTTTGGTAGCTTGGACCAGAGGTAATACTTGGGCTCGTGCTGATTCGTGTCCTTGAGCAGCAGAGTTTCCTCAGCCCTCATGCTGCCATTTCCACTTGCACACTGGGAGTTATGGAGCAAACTCTGCAGGAGTTTGCAGTGCTTGAGGCATCCACAGCATCTGGAAAGTAGTCAGAGCTCGACCAAAGATGTGTTGTCCTTGGAGATCCATTGGCCATGTTTTAACCTCGGGGCAAAGATTTTCTTTTAGTCCTGGTGGTTTGTTTTGTTTTTAATTTTATTCCTTTCTCCCAACTCTCTCTTCTTTTTTCTTGTTTTGACAATGACATTTTACTTATCTTGAATAATAATTCTGTAGTAATCCAATGTTTTCTTCGACATGCTACCTATAACATGTGACAAATATATTTGATGTTGTTTGAAATTAAGTTTGTTGGACACATTTTCCTAATACAATCGCATATATGTGAGGCTTATTTTTTTTTTTTCCTAACCCAACCTTTTTGTCATTCAGGGTAGTCACCAGAGTATGCTTACAGACACCAACTCAAGCCTTCGTAATGGCTTTTGAAAGCTTATTGTGATCAGTGAAGTAAATAAGGCAGTGAGTCATAACTAAATGGGATTCAGCTGTAGAGCAACAGAGGTTTGTAGGGCAGCAGCATGTATGAAGGTCACATGCAGGATTTTATTGAAGCAAAGTTTTATGGTCAGAAATTACAACCTGATGGATACATCTGCTTTGGCCTTTGGGACTAGATGAATGTAATAAGATTGTCCTTTCCCATTTCTCTGATCACTGTAGAAATCTGTTTAAATCCACAGATTTCATGGGTTGCTAAACTTCCTTTCACTTTGTGTCACTTATTTCTTGATATTTCTCAGCCTTCCTTGTGCTGTTTATTAACCAGTACATGTTCAGTTTGAGATTAAACCTTTACAGGGTTGAACTTTTCAATGCCCCTTCATTTCATTTCCGATTTGCTTTTTTTATTTCCTGATAAAATGGATTTTGATGTGAAAAGATATACTGGGGAGGAAAAGAAGTCAAGTAAGATCTGAGCTATAAAAAGTCAAGGAAAAAGAGGAGGAGAAGCATTTCAATAATGATATGAAACTCCTTTGTAAAAATCAGAAACTATTGGAAGTGTTTTCAGTTGCAAATTGCTTCTATCATGAGCATTTCAGACAATATGATAGGAGATTTTTTGAATTACCTGTCCTCTGTTCTTTCTCATAATGTACCAGCAGTTTGCAGCACTTTACTCTATTCTCAAGGTGCTGGGTGAGGAACCTACTCCCTTACCAAGTCTTTGTTCTCATTGAAGTCTTGCTAACCCCACAAAATTGATCAGATCTCCAATCTGCATAAATGTACCATGGGGGTCCAAGTGTTGACAGCTTAAGAAAAAAAATCTTGCTACTTTGGTGATAACACCCTGACAGTTGGGAAGGCAGTGGTTGCATGGGGGAAGATCAAGAAGAAGGGAGGAGTGAGCACTAGGAAATGGACATGTAATAGAAGCTTAGTTTAGGATGAGCAGGATGCACATTTAACACATTTTCAGCAGCAATTTCAAAGCTCTTGTGACCTTTCATTGCCCAGAAGTAATCTACTCACAACATACTGAAGGCTGTAAAAGGAGGTCAGATTTATCCTCAGAAAGGTCTCAGAGTCGTACAGCTGATGCAGTAATTGCAAGACTTCCATCACTTTCCAGCCTTTGGATTTTGAGCCCCAATGTTTTCTAGTTCCTACTTGTTTCTGTAGTAGTGTTTTCTTTGATTGTAAGGCAGCTTCCATTATCTTTGTTTCTAGTTTGAAAGCAAACTCTGGCAGCTGTAAACTGCACTAGACTTTCAGGTACTTGAAGAGTAACATCATTTATATTCAGCTCTGAAAAATTTCCCCAAATCCACATTAAAAAAAAAAAATTAAAAAATCAGCCTATCAAGAGTGGCTTTCTTCAGGATAGTTTAAACCATGTGAGAAATTAATCTATAGATATTGTGATGGTTGAAGAGCCTCTCTGCAGTAGGCTTTCCAAATTACTGAGCCAGAGGGGAGGATGGAGCCTTACTCCAGTGCAGGCTAGGGCCAGGTCCTGGTATCCTTTAGGTGCTGTTGTAGCACCTAAACCCCACTGAATGTACACTTTATGAATGCTGCATGTGTTTGTTGTGGTTTAAGGAAAGAATACTAGTGTTTCTATGGAAACCACTTTTCTTCAGGTGGCCAGGAGGCCTGGTAGCATCCCCTGCTACACTTGGCTGCATTGCAGCATTCAGGTGCAATGCTGTGACTGAAGGTGTTTGAGCAGGGCTACACATCAAACCCAGGACTTTGGTGCTTCAGGGTTTGCATTACCTACCCCATTACCTCTCTGGGCTCCTTCCCCCACCTCTGCTGTCTCATTACTTGAAAACAGCAGGAATGGCTTTCCTAATGCTGAAGCCTTTTGCCATTTTTGGTTGACAAAGTTTGGCTCGACTTAATTTTTATGGCAGATTTTGACCTTTCTTATCAGATTTACCACTTTTAAGTGATAGGCAGGAATTTTAATAGGCTTGAAAGGATTTCTTTTCCAGACTGTTGCTTGAAAAGCATGTGACTGTGAGACTATTAACCTCTAACCTCTTTTAAAAGGGTGGATCAAATAAATGAATAAATACACCCTGGACAAGTGTGATGCCTTTTGATGGGGAGATGCAGAGTGAATTTTATCACATTATTATAGGAAAAGCTGGACAGGCTGCTGTTCTGTAGTACTAACAGTTTAAATCTAGATTGGATCATTTCTGATTTTGCAATAGATATGTTTCCACTTGCAGTTCACAAGTGCTCAATATGTGTTTTCATACATTAACCACGGAGCTTCAGTCTGCTGTGTTAATGTACTCTGACACACTGCTAGGGGTTTACTTTTAAGAAAGCTATGCAGATTGTGATGTGATTAAATAATATCAGTAGTATGTTCAAACGTTTAAAGCCACTGTGCCTGGAGCTTTTTTGGGGGTATTTTAACAAACAGAAGTGTAGAGACAAAGCAAATGAGAGCTGCTTCATCTTCCTAGATGCCAATTATTTAACTAGCCCCCTGAACCATCAGTCCCCTAAAGTAATCTCCTTAAATAAGTAATGGACACCCAATCTGGATTTCCTTCTCATCTTTTTGTGAAGCAGTGTCCACAAAAATCACCAGAGCAGTCAATCATCACTGTCCAAGCAGACATGTATATTCCCAGACAGGCCTCACAGACTGCAAGCTTGCAGCAGGTTGTGGCTACTACTAAGTAATGAACTGCTGCATTCAGCTGTTTTCTGCTGTTCAGAGTCCTCCTGAGTCCTCTCATAAGGTTAATTGGACATTTTGCTTTTGTTTGTCCTGGCTAAATTCTATGAATTAAGTCCAAGTCACCAGGTCCTTTTTTAACCATACAGTTTGGGTACAAACATGGGTCTGACTCCTTACAGATCCATATTTGCTGCATCTATTTCAGTGTTTGTCTAAAAGTTAATAGCGCTAATTAATTTTAATTAATTTATTTCTTAATTTAATTCTCCACTTTGAGCCTTCCTTGCACTTCATTCTCTTCTCAAAGACATTTTGTTTCATTTGCAAGCTGTTTTTTGTAACCTGTTAGCTCTTTGGTCACTGGGTTCTTAGTATGTAGAGCAGGCTGTATGTGAGGCAACTGGGTATTTGTGTGCTTCAAATAATTTTAGATGTACTCCTCTCACTCTTTTTCTCTCTCTCTCTGTATTACCAGAGACAAAGTGTACTTTATGGAGGACAGTAGTGTTTTAAAATCTAATTTTGGTAATGAGGAAATGAGCCATGACAACTCTGGAGGTGAAGCCTGAAGTGAATTATGAAGGTTATTCTCTTAGATGGGGAAATTAATTATATTTTAGCTTAGTTCCTGTTACTTAGGCCCTTTGGATTGTACACTACCCAGTAATTTTGACTAAATACCAATTTATTCAGTATTATCTGGGCAAAATAGTGCAGTTACAAGGACAGATTTTGAAACAAGCAAGAGTTTTTTTAAAACACTAATCATATCAGAAAACCATAACCTTCTGTGTTATCTTTTTGAAAGGATGCCTGCTGTGGGATTTTAATGCTCATTCATTCTGACTATCGGTGAGCCTTTAGCTCCTGTGATTACAGGCTCTTCTGAAACTTACTTTTCTCCTTTAAAATCCAGTCTCTTGAAACTCTTCATTGTGTAGTCTGAAAGAGTATTGAAGTGAGCCAAGCCACTCTGAAGGATGCAGCCACTAAGGGCAGCACTTGCAGAGGGCAGATGAAACTGGTAGTGTTGATGGTAGTTTAAAAAGCATTTGCTCTGAGCCTGGAATAGACATGGGAGCCTTGCAGAGCCTTTCATGTTCTGTTGACACACAAGTGGGAATTTGGGCTTGGGATCTTTATGTAAGGGTATAAGGAATTAACACATGGGGCTTAACTTGATGTGGAAATTAAGCACCTGCTTAAAGGCTTTCCTGAGCAGGGATATACTTAAGCAATCCCAAATCAGTGACTTAATTTTCTTTGGCAGCTGGTATTCATTATTTTGTTTACTTTAGGGGCTTATTTTCTCCAAAAACTTGTAGATGTTTTCAGTATTTTCACATCTTTTACCTCTGATTGTCCAAATATGCCAGGTGGCTGTAGCTCCTTGGTATTGCTGAAAGCAGAAAAGTATGGTTGCAGGTCATGGCTGTGCCTTGTGACATCTGGAAAAAGTCTGAAATGACAGTGAATCTTCCAGAGTGCCAGGCCACAAACCACAGCTAAACAAGTAAAAGCCTACAGAGGTTTGTCTTCTGACACTGTTTCACAACAAGAGGGTTATGATGTACAGAGCTTGGAGGGCTCAGAGATTGCAGTTCCTGTTACAGGTAAAGAATTTGTGTCCCTCCCATCCCTTTGTGGCCTGGTGCAGGGAAGGAAGCCAGCAAAAGCTGCTTTGTTTTTCAGAAATATTATGTGTCTTTAGCAGCAAGCTGTGGCTCAGTGGCAAGCCCTGTGATAGCCAGCCCTTGCTAAGGGCATGGGAAGGGAGTGTGAACTCCTTGTTCCAGGTGCAGCCAGATGTTGGAGCAGCTTGCTCTAATGTTGTGTGCCAGGAGCTGAAAACAAATGATCACTAGCTGTCAAATACAGAAAAAAACAGCCACCCTAACAGGAGAGCCTTTTGCTCTTCTAAAACGCTTTTTCAATGAGAGAGGGTATGAAAATTTTGTTTCCTGAACAGTGAAAATGAATGTTTTGAGAAAGTAAAATCCATTCAGACTTATCAGGAGTTTAAAAAAAAAAAGTTGCCTATGTTGTAGCAGTTAACATTCTCTCTAATGGGTGTGATGTAAAGAGTGAGGTGATGTCTTGACAAGTCCCTTTTTTACGTTTGTAAAAAGGCTCATTAATTCTCATTAAAACATGAATTTTGAGTTTCTTCCTGAGGTCTTGGCTACTCCTAATTCTCTGATAATAAGGAGAAGGGGGAGTAAAATGGTATAGTTAAAGGAACAATGCAACATTTGGCTAGCTTGCCTTTAAATTGTATTTTTCATTCTTAATTTGTCACTGGTGGATCAAATGCTGAGCCAGAATCATATTCTTCTGTGTGCTTAACTGGTTGAGTTCCAGACATCATGGAGCAGAAACTGGTTACTGTGGTGAGAGCAGGAGAGAGTCTAGAGATACCTATACAACACAGGAGCAAGCAGAACCTAGCTCAGCTGAGTTAGCAAAACACAGTGAGCTTGATTTAGAACAGAAACAACTGGTTGTGAAACAAGCTTCTGAAAGCACTGACTTAACAAAATGTTTTTTAAAGTCATGTTCTTGGCTGTCTGAGTTTACATGGCATTAAAAGATATATTGTTCTGCTTTTATGTTAGAAAAAACCCCCAAACAACCAACCACAACTCAAGGAAAAACTATAGAGAAAAATATTTTCCTGTATCTGAGAAAGCAAGAATTTTCTTGGCACTCTTTGTTAATAACAACTGATTCTTAATACAAAAAAAATGTAGTTTTCAATAACAGATAACAGCATTATATTGAGAGTTACTAGAAATTCTGCAGTTGAAGTTTTTTTTCATTGAATTTCATTATTTGTAGGATTAACATTTCAAAAGGTCAGCATCCAGGGAAGCTCCAGGCACAGTTATTGACTAGCTCTGAGAGTCCCACTCAAGTCACAATTTTTTAAGCATAAAGGATACTTATTTTTTAATATTTCTCTATCTACCATAGAGAATTTCTCTAACATTATTTTGTTTCTTTTTCTCCACATAGTACTCATGCCCAAAACTCTATTATTAAAATTTATTGTGAAGATATTTTGGGTTTTTTGTCAGAAGGAAGAATAACTGGTCATAATTCATGCAAAGTACTACTTAAACCTTCTGAGCCTTTAGATCAGTAAGACTTGCTTGAATTTGGCTCTGAATCTTCACAAAGTTCCATAAAAACCAATTTGACAGGTTATGACGTGTTCTATAGCATCAAAATCCTCAAGAATTGGTTTCTGCATATAAAAAGCAGTTGTGGTTGTAACAAGTGAGTCTGGCTGTGGCTTTTCTCAGTTACTCCTTCTTTCAACAGACTTAGCAAGAAAGGTAGTGTGTTTTAACATATTTGTATTTAGCAAGTTCTGTAATCCTAAGAGTCCTTGCAATTTGAGCACAAGTAGCTTTACAACTCCAAAATGTATTTAGAAAATATTTGATCATGCCAAGATCACCTCTCAAGATTTTCTATGTTCAGCTTTTTTCCTGTGCAGTCTAACTTGATGGGAGAGTTAGAAGTTTCTGTGTATGAGCAGATGCTCCTTGTGGAAGCTCCAGGGGGTATGGGTAGTGAATATACTGGATCATCTTCTATTCCCAGCCAGAGCAGACTCTGGAGGAGTGCAGATGGTATCTGGAGCCTCCTTTGGCAACTACTGATGCTCTAACTCTGACATGAACTATGCCTCAAAGAAGAGTTTTGGACTTGCTTCTTTATGTAATACAGTGTCAGATGTTGCTACAATTGGGGTGACTTTGAAAGACAAGATTCCTTGGTCAAACCTATCAACAAGTTCATGTTCTGTGATTGTGAGGAGTGCACCTTAAAAAACAGCCCTTTCCAAGTGGAAATGGACAGGTGGAATCAGCAGCTTCTGAAAGTGTGAGAAAGGTGCAGTCCTTTCTGCACTCTTAATATTAAGGATATTCTTAAAGCTAGTTACACATCATTGTATTAGTTTTTAAGCTTCATGTTATTTTCTGGAGCTTCTGCCTAAATAACAAGAATAATTTTTTGTTATTTTACAGTATTTATTGCTTTAAAAATTGCCACCTTGTAAGAGTTGGTCCCATGTATCTTCTGTCAGGGATTTTTAAAATCTGAATTTTTTTAATATTAATTATTTGACATTTTGAAATCTGTTTTCCTGTGTGTTTGTGCTCCATGCCTTCAACTTGTGCCCTTTGTGCCTTTAATAGACCATATTTTGATATTGGTCTTGAGGAAAAACTTGTGAACAAACTTGGCTTGAAGTTGCATTCACCTCTTGCATTAATGGGAAGGGAATTTAGGGAGAAAGGCTTGGCTTTTCTTATTACCAGCAGTAATAGTGACTTGGAAGTTTGTCCCCTTTTGTTTTTCATATCCATTAATGTTTAATGCAGGGGGCCAGCTCATGTAGAACCCTCCTCATTGTCTATTCATTGGCTTCAGGACTTGGACTTGATAATCCTTGTGGATCCCTTCCAACTTGGAATATTCTGTGATTCT
The DNA here is from genome assembly GCA_034336665.1 of Luscinia megarhynchos. Lineage (NCBI taxonomy): Eukaryota > Metazoa > Chordata > Aves > Passeriformes > Muscicapidae > Luscinia > Luscinia megarhynchos. The sequence continues at coordinate 52,463,666 of CM067566.1, read as the reverse complement.
TTATCTGAACTGGAGAAGCAATTTATTTTGCAACATTAAAAAAGTGATTTCAAAAGTATCTGTGGATGAATGATTTCCTTTGATAATGAAAAGCAGAATTTTGAGTAGCTTTCCATCATGGGAATTCTTGTACTGCTGAACTATAGTACGTTCCTGCACAAACAGCTTCTAGAGAACTTCTTGAGCTTTTCTTTAAGGGATGGCCTCTTCTATTCTTCTCCCCTTGCTTAGTTTATTCTTTTTGGTTATTTCTGGATGTTCAGTGCTTATATCTGGAAGTGCTTGTTGTATATGGCCATTTTTGATGACATGATTGTATAAGAATCTAAAACAGAAGTGCTTGTCTTTGTCCAGCTTTAGGAATATGAAAAAATCTTCACTCTAAATTGCCTCTGAAAATCACTATGGCTACTGATTCTTGGAAAGATCAGGCTCAGAAAATCTTTCTCATAACTTACGTGTGATCAGTTGTGTACAATAGCAAGCTGGAAAATATTACATGTAAAAAAAAATCCATGGGCTCAACAGTGTGTCTGTTACAGTGATTTTATTCAAAGTCAATGTTTTGAAGAGAGAAACAAAATAGCATTTATAACACTAGGTTTCTCTGTGTTGCAAAATTTCCTGCTGCTGAGATCTTGGTGACTGTCACTGCTTGGCAGAATTAATTTCAAATTGCAGCTGAGATTCTTCACAATGCAAAAGGGTGTGCAATATTAGTAAAGGTAGTTGAAATATGCAAAATGTAAGAATGCAAAATATTTGTCAAAAACCAACAGAAAAAAAGTAGGAAATGAGATAAATTGTTATTGTATGATTTCAGGTAAGATTTCTTTCTCACAAATTGACAAGCTGAAGTATGCCACTGATGTGTAGGAAAAGAGAGGGATGGTAAAAAGTGAAGAATGTGGAAGCAACATTTAAAGATTTTGTTTGTGCCTTTGCAAACCTGATTGATATGTGTGTTATAATACAGTGGTATTAAGACTAGAGATTTTGATAAACTATCCACAGGAAAAATGCAAAAAGTTAATGATGACTTTTTAAATGCTTTTTCTGGAAGATGTAGAGGCCAAGTAAACAAAAATGTAAGTATTTATTGTGTGTATCACAGCAAAAATGGCTTAAAGACCACCTCCTCAGATTTTGAATGGTACTGGTGATATGGAGCAGCACAGGTTTCCTTGCAAGACTCACATTGCTTGTGTAAGAGGAGTAGAACATTTTTGAGCAATGGACATCCCAGCTTGAATCAAAAGATCTTTAATGCAATTTTTGGTGAGATGTCTGCATCTCAAGAGATCTCTACTTTTTACTCAGCTGCAGGATTACAGAGTCAATGCAAGTTCTCTTATCTAGGAAATTATTACTTTCTTCAGCTTTTTAAATTGCTTTGTTTCTTGAGGTGGATTAGGATGCCTATTTTGGTTTCAAAAGATAAGTGTAAATCCTTAGAATCTTACTACTGTTCAGACTTCACAGACTTGGAGAACTTTAGAAGTTTTTGGGGTGACTGTGTGTGGTAGACTGGAGGGGTTAATAGACTTTTCGATTAAGTCAAAAGAGTTTAATTCTAAATAGTTATCTCCTGGAGAGAGCTGTGTTCTATAAAGGATATGGAAAAGCTGGAGGGAGAAACAGCACAGATGTTTGTGTATGCAAGACTTTCTTTTTGGAGTCTGGAGAAGAAAAGACTGCAGCCTCTGAGGGCCTCACTTGTGATGCACTAAAGAACTTATGCAAAATTAACCACACTTATTTTAACTGTAAATATTTATCAAGCAAGAATAAATTATATCATCCCAAGGTCTAAAAATCTATTTATCTGGGCCTTTTGTAAAAGTAAATGAAAAAAATCTTTTAGAGAAACATGAAATGCACCTGCTTGTCATGAGTTGAAAAATTTTTCATCTAATGTGCCTGACAGATTCAGGATCTCCCTTTTTCCCCTCTTCTCTCTCAATTTCTATTCAGGACTCTTAAATTCTGTTAAAGAGTTGAAAAGCTAACTCCCATGGGGTTGGGTTATACTCCTTCAATTGATGTATAGATCACAGAAAGAGATATGAAGTGTTTAAGCTTAAATCTCTAGGTCCCACTTTCAAAATAGAAATTGAGTAGAAAGCCATGCCTATAACCTCTGTTGGACTTTGCAGAAATCTGAACAATGATACTGCAATTTACTGAAATTTTCAGCTAATACAAAGAATCTGAAGATATGTCTTCAAATCAGTTAGCCTATAAATTCTTGGTATTTATAACTAGCAACACATTAATAGAAAAGAATGTTCTGTAATTGGAAAAAAATAGTTCTGAGTAGAGGTGTGTGTGATACATATGACATATTAACTGGGGATAAAATTGTTATTTTTACCAAGCCTACAAGTGTATGCATGATGTTGTCTTCAAATGCATCTGTAATTTTTTTCTGTTAAACCTACCATTGTAGCAGCAACATGAGCATCTGAAATAGATGTTTCCCAAAGCTTCACCTGGCATAAAAATCACTTGGCAGATGTATCTGCCATGCAGAGTCATTACATCTGGCAGCTGGAATATATATCTGGATAGAATAGATTGCAGTTTTGGAAATATCAAATTTTTGGAAAAGCAAAATATGATTCTCTGGTTTTATGTTACACTTGGATGACAATGAACTTTGAAATGTTTACCTGCTTCTGGTAGTTTGTCTGTTAACTCTTGTAGAGCCCACAGTCTGATTATTTCAGAAATTTTCTTTATCTATGTATTCATATAATCTAATTTTAATAATGTAATTTTGTATTTTAAGTCTCACTGTAGAAGTATATGGAGCATAAATATTTAAATGGCCTACTTTCTGAGATTTACCTTTGCTGTTTCCAGGCTGCCTCTTGAAATAGTTGAATCAGTTTTTGTCTTTTTGATGACTGTGTTCTGGACATCACTAAATTTAGGAGCACATGATCCTTGGCTGGGTTCCCTATGGCAGATTTCCTCATCACAGATCTGCAGGGCTAGTAACAAGATATTTACAATGGGCCAAAGGGGGTTGAAGGTTACTTTGTACCCAGAGAACTTTATTTGTGTAAGCTAGGATATGAGTTAAAAGAGAAAGAACTGTTTTATCTAATCTCAGGAATTGCTGTTTTGGAAAAAAAATCTAATCAGTTAGAGCCTAGGCTGTTCAAATTTTGGGCTACCTGAGGTGCAGTTTCACCATAATGTTAAGAGAACATGGGAAAGAATCCTTCAATGTTTAGGGACATGATGCTTTAATTTTATTCTTGATTAATATTTTCATGTGTGTAAACTCATAGTTTGGAGATGGGAGAACAGGGTTAGGAGGGAACAGAAAAAAATTTCAAAGTGCTCCTTGACATGGAATTTTCTTTTCTTTGATTTAGTGTTTTATTCAGTTCTCTTCTTTTACAATGTGAGGTTTTGATCAGCGTTTAGTTTTCTGCAGGATAAGTAACTGGATTTAATTCCAAGCAAACTGTCTTTCACGTTTGCCTGGCAGCTGTTCTATGCATAGCTGTCCTTTCAAGCAGTCTTGCCTCTCCAGTGAAATAGCAGTTTATACAAAGACTTATTTTGGAGTTTTCCAAAATATATCACAAAATATATCACAAAATATATCTTTCCCCATGAGTGTATCTGCACTTCACCTCAGACTTTTCCAGTTTTTGGAATCATTGGTACCAATTATAACCTGTTTTGAGCCTATAATTTTTCATTATTCTCTGTGTGGTTGAAACTGCAGTGAGAGTCCTGTAGTTATCAGGTCACCCTCCTTCAGTACTGCAGAAGTAACACCTTTAGTGCTGCAGAAAAATTGCCATTATCTCAATCTTTATTTTAAAAATTAGTACCAGCATATTAGCAATTATTTCTTTGACTAAATCTTTTAGGATTCTTGAATTATGGACACTTTGTTTTACTGATTGGGAAGCATTTGTCCTTGCTGAATGAGATAGTTTCCAGAAAATGATAGAAACATATTTTCAAGCTATATCCTTTTAGAAATGGTAGTGCTCTTTTGTTCCCCACTGTCTCTTTGTGCCAGCCCTCTTCTCTGCTCACAGCATCAGGGGTGGGGCTGTTCTGAATGGCTGTCCCCAGGTGTGATGCCCTTGGGGATCCCTCAGAAAAAGCAAGGCTATGATAACTAAACACACATGTCCAAGTGGAAGAGATGTTTTCCCCAGACTGAGTGAATACCACTTGCCACTGGCAAGTTTTGGAAACTCTGAGTGCTACTCAGATTAATGCATGTTTTTGAAGGATTGGGAAAACCAGGGATAGGGTAGAGGAGAGATTTCAGAGGATGATAATTTCTGTCGATAGAAGGGGATTGTACCTAAGCAGCAAGAATTAAACATCCCTCGAGCATCATTAATCTGTTTCATTGCATTCACCCACTTCCTCTGGCAGCATGTCCTGGTTGTTTTCAATAGCTGTATAAGCAAATTAGATCTGTTTATTCCAACTAAAACTCTGACTACAGGGTAGCCAAGCCCAAGTTTATTGCCTGATTCACCTTTTGCTCCTTACTCTGCATTATTATAAGAGGGCAAGAGAGCTTCATGTTTTATTCAGTTAATACAATGTATATTTAATTTGCATTTTTAGTGTTTTCAAAGGTGAAAGATAACTTCAGCAGTGCTAAACGTGGCCATTTAATTGGCTTGTAGGGTAATAATAGGATTCTCAGAAATGGTTTCGTCAGGAAATCTTGCAAGGCCTTAAACAAGTGCACCAGTCAGAAGCTCACCTGTTCTGAATTGCCCCACACCCCTGAAGTAGCAGGGAGTTACAGCTGTGCTGCCTCTTCATTTAATTTCAAAGGTTTGCAGGAGGAGAAACAAAACATAAAAGGATGAATAAAGGCTATTAAGGCATACTAAACACTGCTGAATGCTTTCCTTAATTTCTCTGCCATTATAATTTTCCTTGTGTACCTTATAAACAGAGGAACGAAAAATGGCCTGTATTAAAAGGCAGCGTATAAAGTTTGTGATGGTGAGTCACAATATACTCATTATTACCTATCTGGAGTTGATTAGCTGTCCTAATTCCATGTCTGTATGCAGGATCTGGGCTTCTTAGACAGCAGTTTTTGCACGTGTGTCTTGTTTGTTACAAAAGATACCACAACAGATGAGACAGGAATACTCCAGGATTCCTGATGGGTAGCGTGTGCCTTTTGCAACATCATTTCCAACTTGGGGAACAATTCTATCAAGCAAAAGGATCTGCATCCTCCAAATTAGATGCTAAGGTGTAAATATTTTCAACCAGCTAATAAATATGCAAAATTTTGTATCTAGATGCAAACCCAGAGACATCTATTTAATCAAATTCAAGTTGGTCCAGAGCGGTTATTTATCTGTAGTGTGTAATTGTGCCATTCATGTTTTATTGAGCTATTATTACCAAAATAGAGTTCACTTAAAAAACAATGCTAGCTACTGTTTTTACAGTGTTGCTTCAGTGTGTCTGAGTGTTGGCTTTTTTTATGCTACTTATAACACTGGTGGTAGATGTGACTGTTTTCTTAAAAAGCTGTGTCAGCAAAACTGGTGTCCTAATACTGAACTACACACACACAGTGTACTTGCATTCCTCTTCCAAGCCTATTTCTACATCTTCATTCCAATTCAGTTTGACTAGCACCTAATCTACATCTTTTACTGTTTTCTTCTTATCTATAGAGCTTCTGACTTTTTTTTTTTAAAAAAAATTATTAAACTGTTTCTGAAAAATAAGGTTTTCTTGGTGGGAAGTTACAACATGGATATGAAAATAGCCAGTGCCCAAACCATGATTTTTTGACCTGAAGTAGGTTAAGTTTCCTAAGATTCCTCTCCTGTTCATTCTTACAGTGATACATGTTCTTTATTATTTTTATTCTTCTGATGTACTTTTTACCTTTTGGAAGCCAGAAGTTTGAATATACTCATTATTACTTATCTGGAGTTGATTAAGATGATCTGTACCATGTACAGGAGCTTGGCATTGTGTTCATTAACCTTCTCCTTTTTAGACAGATTTCAGTATCCTTAACTCTGTAATTTTCTTGGCATAAGAATCACAAAAAAGGTGGTTTTGTTGTGACCCGTCAGATCAAATATCCTTGTACCTCCTACCTCCATCTTGTAAGCCAAAATGCACACGTTGAATTGGCCAGGGGATGATTTCATTGAAAACACAGATTTAAAACTACATCATAATGGTTTCAACAGTATCAAACTATAGTGTTTGTGATCAGTTTAATCCTGTATGATTTACTATTTAGATAAAGGTTATTAATTATCAGCTGCTGTTCAGTTAATGGCAACATGCCTAGAAAGCACTCAGAGGCCTCCCTGTTCACCTATCTATTGTAGGGAGTTGAGTATTTGACTTTATAGCAAAAAACTTCAAAGACATTTTTCTGCCAGGATTTTAAATTCTTTCAATTATTCTTTCTATTAATAAAATGCAGAATTTCAGCATCATTTTAAAAGTCTAGATTAAGGTAGAGGGGGAGGAGATAAAATTGATTGGGAATTCTATTAGGGCTGCTGTGTCATCCCACTTCCTAGCAATCATTGACATTACTACTGTAGTAATTACTGTTAGTAATAATCTCCAGTAAGAGCTGTCTCTAGTTGTGACTGTTTTCCTAAGTCCCTGGTCTCTTTTGAAAGTTACTTAACCTTTTCTTGCCTATTCAGTTATTATTTCTCCTCTTGATTTTTTTTTTTCTTTCTTCCAAGAATATTTGTCTTTGCAAGGTGTTACTGCACAGTGTAATTTTTGTTTTCTACCAACAAGTTACCAAGGCCTGCTGCAAATTGCATTATTACAGCCTGTGCAGTGCAATTACCTATTTAAAAATAGGAAGAGAAAAATCAAGGGAGAGTAAATTAATTTTCATTACTGTTATGTTATTTGACACTTTTAATTTTTTTATGTGATGAACGAGTGCTTTCAGATGAAGGACAGTCAGAGTCTAATTCTTTTGTGTAAATTGCCATGCAGGATTCTGAAGGAATAACAGGATGCTTCACCAAGTAGCTTCAAAACACAAGTGCTAACATCCTCCAGCAGCTCCTGTATAGCAATGGGAGCCCTGGAAAGAGCATCCATGGGATAAAATATTGCAAAAGAAGCAATTGTGGCAATTTTACTCTGGGGTTGGCAGGCACAGTGCTGCTTTAAATGTGCCTTTCTTTTATTTTTCATTTTACTGCACAAGAAGCTTGAAGGATACCATGCAGATATTGTTAAACCCTCGAGCAAAGGTGTTTTTGTATTTATAATTAAAGAATAGCTCCAGGTCTGAAGCTTTGGTTTATAAAATGGCATTAGTGGATGTTACAATCATTTTTAAAATAAGCAGCAGAGTCCTACATGGGTTTTTTTTTTTTTTTTTTGGCAAAGGCAGCCACTAACAGTGCTCTTTGCTCTGTGCTACAGGTTTTTTTCTTGTGGGAATACACTGCTCAGTTATAACCAAAGAGCTCTATGATAGATTGTCTAGGTGAAAATATAGTTTTACAGAAGATTTTATCATTTGGAAACATTTTTAGTAAAGTTAAGTAAATGTTGTAAGGTCTCAAGCAAGAGCCTTTAAAACAAGAAGCTTTACTTAAAAAAATAAAACTATAGCATTTAGAGAGAACATATTTTTGAAGCTGTCCAGATAATCTTGGTGAAGAATAATTTCTTGTCTTTTTGTTGCATATTTAATTTAGGAGGTGTTTTTCAATATATGAGCATGTTTTTACACTCCATGATGTATATAAACAAAATGTGAGGTAACAAACAGCCAACAGGAGGTTTAGCAAACACTTTGCAATGTTTGCTATGTGTATAAGGATGTTCTATAGCCATATATTGTACATCAGTAGTGCTTTAAACCATTTTCCCAGCTTTTTACTTTGCTTGTGTTAACAGGCCAAATTGGAAAATGAGAATGTTGGGTGGAGAGGAGAGGGGCTGGCATATTCAGCTTGTTGGCTTTGATGCACAGCAAGTGACAGCAGGTTGGCTCCAGGAGGAGGGAGTTCATGGTTTCTTCCTGTGGTATTTGGTTTTGCCCCATTGCTGCTTCCAGTTCATGACAGTGTGATTTTTCTATCTGGAAAATTACAACCATGTCCACTGGTGTTCACCCAGGTAACTTCAAAACTATTTTGGACTAGTTCAACAAAGACTAGGAGGAATTTTTTTATTTCTGTAAGTAGTTGTAGGGTATGAGAGGGGATCCTCCAATCTGAGGAGTAATGCTGCTGTGCTTGAGGTGTTGATCCATAAAGCAGATAAGCCCCACAGCCCTGGGGAAGAAGTGAAGAACCCAAAGCTTGAGGTGTTTAACAGCTTTCTGTGAGTGACTGACATTCAGGATATTATTAAATGTAACTACAGGCAACTTTGTGTTACTGCACTCTCCCAGTCCAACAGTTTTAGACTACAGGGATGTATTTTATGACACCTTCTTGCCTCATGCTACTCCTACATGGAAGGAACTGCTGTTTCCTTTCATCTCTTCACTTCATTCATTGTCCTATCTGGTTGTAGGAAGACTTTGCATTCAACTTGGTACACACATACCTGGCAGTACAGGGGAAAGCATCTGAAGGTACAAAGAGCTGCTGGAAATGGGAAAGACCCCTGATATTCTCCCTACAAGGAGAGAGAAGAGGAGAAAAGAGCTATGAGGCAGATCTTTTTTGTGGGCAAGTGGAAGGAAGACCCATTGGCATCCAAATGACTTGATTCCAGCAATAAAATAAATAAAGGAAATATAAGACTGCAACCCATAAGAAATTCTTAGTAACACTTGTATCTCCACTTTTAGAATCTACAAGTAATTCTTTCCCCCACTAAGGTATAAATGTTCAATGTCCTGACATAGGTTCATGACATGCTGCTGAAATTGGCATGACTGGGAAGGAGGTAAACTTTTTACACCATTAAGCCAATGTATCACTACACAAAGAAATCCTTCCAAAGCATTGTGGAGATAATGTCTTGGCTCTACAGACATTCAGGGGCAGATGTGCACACAGGAGAATTGCCAGGAAACACCTGTATTTTGTGCACATGGCTTCCTGTACTTGCTTCACAAGCTTCTCTTTGGGGTTGTTGAGCTGAGCTCTCAGTTCAAAGTCCCCATGAGCTGCTGTATGGCTCCATGGTTTTTTTTTTTTCTCCAAACTCTGGTTTTTATTGCCTGCTGTGGCCTTTTCTTATTTGTTGACTCAGTGAACACTATTTGACCACTCTCTACTTGCCTCTCTCTTTGGCATTAAAGAGCAAAAGCCAGTTTAGGTGAAGGGATAACCTGAGATCACCTTGTCCAACAGCATATGTGATTAGATAAAATAAGAATTGTGGCTCCTTAAGTCTCCAAAGAATTACTGTATATTATCAAATGTTATTTTTGTTTTCATCTACAGGTGGAAGGATATGAACCAAAAAATATTGATCCCAGAATAGTTTAGAGGGGGCTTTTTGTTATTTTGTTGGTTTTTTTGTTTGGTTTGTTTTACCATATGAGGTTTAGGTTGTGTTTGAACTCCCATTTGGCAAGACAAGCTATTCAGAGAGAAATAGATTATGTGGGGCTCTACTGTTGTATAAAAATAATTTTCTTCCTTTTTTGCTTGCAATATAATAATCTAAGGGGAATTTATTAATGGTTCCAGGAGAATGATGCTTCTGGGTTAGTAACAGGGATGTGAAATCAAAAAAAATTTTTACCTGACTTATGTTCTCATGTTTCACCCACTAATGTCCTGCTCCACTAATACCATTTTGGGAAACACCACAAAAATTGTATTATTAAAACGATCATACAATTCTACTCATCATCCTACCTTGACTTGTTTGTCAATGATGATGTGCATGTGCTTATTCTCATTTTTTTTGTCTGTTTTTTTGTTAAGACAATCATCCTTTCCTCTCATAATCATTATAAATGGAAACAATGAGTCTTTGCATCTGCACTGATAAGTTTTTGTGATGATTTTATAAGTCTGCAACCATCCATTTAGGACTGCAGGGATTTCTTAATTAAACACAGGCTGAGGCTTATGTTTTGTATTTCTTGTCAGAGACAGCATCAAGCACTGTTACAGGCATGTAGAACAATTGAGGTTTAATTGTGGAATGAGATAAGCATGTACAAAATTAAATTTCTATTGTTATTGATCTTCTATATATTCCAGTGAGATAATTTATGTTTACATACAGATGAGTAGGTCAATTGGAGAGCAGTTTAAACCTTAGGCATCAGATCTTGCTGGAGGAAGAGACTACAGACATAAACCATTCCACAATTTAGGATGGTAATAAGAAAACCTTTGTTAATGGACCTGCTGGACTTCTCCTTTATTGACTGTCGTCATCAGTCTGGAAGCATGAATACAGATAATGCATGATGCCAGACTTCATTTAACCAAGCTTATAGCAGTACTTAAAGTAGAGTGGGAAGACTTACTCACTCCCAGTTTGGTGTGTGGCTTGAAACCCTTTTGTGAAATGTCTGTTTTTCATATTGAGTTTGTTTTGTTGGCTTCTTTTTTTTTTGTTAGTTTGTCTATTGATGAGTGGCTGTATTTCTGAAATGTAATGAGCACTCAGCACTGCTAAATAACATTCTGGCAATGTTATATTTGGAGTGAAATAACGTAAAGCACAGTGGGCTGATGGATATGGATTTCACAGTTACAGGGATTCTGAAGGCAAAAGCTTTTATTTTTATTCTGCTCTTATACTTGGCAGCTTTTAGCGTTATGCCTATTAACTTTTATAGATGTCATACATTTTTATGTTAATGGTGCAGCTTTGACTATAGCAAGAAGCTCAACTTCTGCTCATCAAACTAGTATACAAGCAAAATTATGACATTTCAAAATGGTTAAAAAGCTGCTTTTATTGTTTTATGACAATTTATTGCTTGCATGTTTTTATGGTGAAAAGATTTTATTTTTCCTGTGTATCAGGGCTTGCAGAACTTCACACCTGTTTAGTACAAGGATTGAGACTCAATTTCGTTTTTTGTAGGTGTTGGCACTGGCAATTTCAATATTGTTGAGGCTGGTGCCAAATTCAACAGTGAGGTAGCACAAAAGCACCTGTGTTTCTATGGAGCTTCTCTTCATCACTGGGTAATGGGTACTCTGGCAGTTGAGTGCCTTTGCAAAGTTGCACACCCAAGGGGTATAAAGCCTGGCTTTCTGTTTCTCTCTACAGCTAGAGACATGTTGCTGATTTCATACAAAATCTTTTGTGATTCTTGCTAGGGAAACACCATTTGTAATATAGTGATGTATCCCAGAAATAACTGAGAGGCAAATCTGTATTAGAAATCTTCCAACACCATGGAGTAGCCAGTGAAGCATGCAGAGAAAGAATCATTCTTGTGTTGCTCTGCTGGTACAGAGAGGCTAAGCACTGTACTTTGGTTTGGGCCAGTGTAGGGGTTTTTGGATTTTACTTGATTTGTTTTCTTCCAGAGCAATAGATGAGACTCACAAATTTTGTTTATGATCTCATGACCTATGTGAAAAGTTGTTACCAGCGTTTTCTTCCTTTTATTCTTTTATTTGATAAGTTCCATATCCAGCTTCACTGTTATGAAAACATCCTTTGTAAGAAACATGTTTTCCTCAGATTCAGAAGGCTACAGAGTGGCATGCAGGGCATTGCAAAATTTGGCTGTAAAATTATTGTTGTAGTATTTTCTTTCAGTTTAATGGTTGTGAGTACAAAATTGCACACTCAAAGAGCCAGTGTTTGTTATGGGCTATTTCCTGTTTTACTTTGCCCATTGAACTTCAGATGGAGGCAAAATGAGGAACAAGTAGTCCACCTCTCTTCCTTGTGTGACCTTGGCCCAGTCACTAAAGTAATTTCCTTGAGATAGAAAAGTAAAACAGTGTCAGCAGAAATAATTTCTTAGGTTTTACAAGCTGTTGGTAATTGCTGAATATGGTGAGGTTAATACTCAGAAGCTTATTTTCCTCTTGAATTATACAAATCTGTCAATAGACTGCAGACAAAATTTTTCTTAGCATGTGTGTTTGATCTGGACTAACTACAGGTTAAACTCAGGAGAAAATTTACTATATTTTAAATGTTGTTTTCTCATTTGATCACATAGTGTTCCTTTCTTGGAAGATTGGAAGAATGGTATGACTTTATTTTGTTTGGGGCTTATTAAGTCTTTTCTTTCTACAAACCAGTGAAACTGTTGCTGTTGCTCTATGGTCCTTTTCATCAGTTTATCAAAATATTTTTGAATTTAAAAATAATAATTTATCCTTCCTTCATACTAACCTTTCATACCATTGTGGGTATATTTCATTTTACAAATTCTAACCAAGTATACAATAAATAGTAGCATTGTCTGCATCCCAGCCAGAGATGGCCTTATTCCAAGGTAAGAGGTTGTGCTCATTTGAGCAGTATGCAAGTTTGGAAATTCAGATTTGTATGGCTGTGCTGTATAATCCAAATTCCAACCAAAAGTCTTTTAGATGCCATATGTATGTCTGTGATTATTCACTGACCTGCATTATGTATCTCCACACAAAAAAACAAGGGAGCATTAGAATTATTTATATGAGATTGCTGGGGCAGGCCAGATTAAAAAGAAATCAGTGACTTTCTGAAACCTTTCAAAGTTCAATTATTTGCAAAAGCTGTCTGGAGAACATTACTAGATTAAAGGAGCAGCATTTTTTGATCCAGTTGGCACTATTTGTTGAGGACCATACACAGGTGCTAACTGGGAGAAAATCATCCTCTGTTCAGCCAAGGTGGAAATATCAAAGATGAAAAGAACATCCAGGGGAAAAATATCTGCTATATCTGCTGAGAAACATTTAATTTTTATATGAAGTCATTTCTGTCTGTGACTTCCAAAAGGAAAACAATGATAGTGTTATGAACAGTGATAGGGCACGAGAGACACAATGAACACTCTGAGGCCCAAAGCCTAAGTCAAAATAACTCAGTAAATTCAGTTTACATTTGGTAATGCATTCAGTAAAGTTTTTGAGTGCAGTTAGGCAAAAGCAAAATAGAATTGATATATAAGGATGACAATAGGATGGAACACTGTTTGGCAGAGGTAGATATAACCTCTGTGCCATATGAGAGGCCTGAGATCAAAAGAGTCTCTCTTTTCAGAGTATATCTGTACTGTATGGGATATATTAGTTGGTGAGTTTCTCATAGTTTTGGACTAAGGCCATGTAATTTATTCCTGGAATTCCTGCAGTAATACTAATCTCAATTAAAACTAATCTCTCCCCTTTGGGATGCAAAAAGTGACATTTTCAAGAAGGTGCTTTAAAATGTTAAGAATTTTTGTATTATCTTTACTAGTCATTATTATTTGTTTGTTGCCCATTTTCTTCAAGGAAAAATAATGATAAAGAAAAAAATAATTACTATTTCAAACAGGAAAATCCTGAACAGTTTTCAACCACACTAAGGAAAGTATAGCCTGCTTCATGATTCAGAAACCTGTGTTGTAATGTAGAATATATCTGCTGTACTATAAAAAATAGGTATTTCCTGAGCTTAATGATAGTCTCAGTCCAGTAAGTCATTTAGGCTCCTAATTTCTGTTAATATTCTATAAGCATATTGGAATGAGAGTTAGGCCTTTGAAAATCAATGGCATAACTTCTAATGAGATAGGTTTGCATAAATTATACATACTCTATATTGAAAGGAATATTTTTTAACATGATATAATGACAGATCAAGAAGTTGTAGTTTATGTACCATATAAAAAATTGGAGAATTTCAAGTTGTTTTTTTTTTTTTTTTTTTTTTCCCCGTGGTGTCCATATCTGTTCTGTTATATGAACTATGTTGTTTAGGCTGGGAGAATAAGAAAAGTATGGTATTAAAACAAGCATTTAGGACAGCAGAAATATTGTGTAGACTGAGAGATAACTAAGTTATCACAGTGAAGGAAATTACTGAATGGAAAAAGCAAAGGTTCATTAAATCTAGTTAAATGTTAATTTTGCTTCCTTCTTTCTCACTCAAAAAAATCAGTTTCTTTAAAAGGGAAAAAACTCAATCTGGTGTGAAAGCCAGCAAGGTAAAAGCACTGTCTTTGTCTGCTCTGTGTCTTGTAGATTCTCATTACCTGTTTGCCAGTATGCACATAGACTTTGTTGCTTTGCTGGTTGCACAGCAAACTAATCTAGAGACTTTTGCTATCCAATAAATTAGGAAAGTGACTTATTTATCCTATGTAGTAGGATGTTATTTAAATGTATTTGCTACTAAAAAGATCTAAGAAGGGATTACTGGCTGATGTAATATGGGATGACCAAAGAGAAAGGCAAGGAATAAGGCTTCCTATATGTACTCTACCCTATGTACCTTCTGTGTTCTCTGCAGAGGGAGATCTGCTCAGCTGATGTCAAGGAAAGGTGAGCTGGCTGAAGGATGAGATCCCGTGGAGATAGGATGGTCTTGCTTTGGCTTTGGTGAACAGCATAGAACAGAGAAAAATCATATTGGAACTTTGAAGGCAACCATGGCCAAAAAAGTAACTTTGCCTGCTTCAGTGTCATTTGTATCAGAAGTACACCCTGTACGTGCAAATAATCTTAATGCAGTACATGGTACCACGTATGTGACTGCATTACTCAACTCTTTGCTTTGGTCTTGCTATACATTAAACAGGAGGAGAAGGAGAAGATTGGGCTATATATAAGGGTAGAAATTTTAGCTCATTAGGAGGAAGACTAAAGACCTCAGAGACAATTGACAAGATACTCTTCTCTTCCTCCTCCCACCAAACAGGGATTCCTTCTTTGTAAGCTTCTTCATAGATTATTATTGTTACCTGGGTTAACACAATATTGTTATTATTGTTAGAGCTCTAGCACAGATGGTGCATTTATCAGTGGCAATTCCAAAACTCTTTCTGTTGCTTCAATAAATTGCACTATTAGTCAGTTTGTGATCTCAAGGTTCTTACTAAACATGAGTGGATCTATAAGGTTGGACTGGTTAGCCTCACTATTTTTGGATCTGTGATAACATAAAATCTTTTTGAATGCAATCAGACTTAGTGTTGAAATGAAAATATGCCCTATTTATGAATCTGTGCCCATGGAAGCTCCTATTGAACATGACCAGACTTAGAGCTGAAAAGCCCTCTGAACTCTGGAGAACACTTGAAATGCAAGGGGTTTATTTTTCTGTGAAATTTCTTAGTCTTAACACATAATAGATATATATCCTAAACATATATATGTGAATAAAAACACATTTATATCCCTGTCAAGTATACGATGGATAGAAATCCTACCTCTAGGTTTTCAGATCAGAAGAACATGGGTCTCATCATTTATCTTTTTTTTAGCTCCCCACTCCTGCAGTTCTATGTAAAACAAATCTACTGAAGGGTGAATTTCTAGCTGCATTTTCCTCCCAGCACCACGCAGCATAATAGCTTTGTTTATAATACATATGTTGTTTGTATAATGACCATTTTGGTTCAAACATCCAGGATACTCTGCACATGCATATAATTGTAAAGGATGGAAGTTACAGCTTGAAGGTGGAGAGGAACTAAGAAATTTTGAATTTGGCTGCTGACAGAAACAATCAAGTTCAGAATTCTTTAGGCATTCTCATGCTGAACACTTGAAGATCCTACAGTACTACTGATTTTCGTGCAAAAGAAAACTTGGCAATCACCATCACCTGTGTGGAAAGCACTTCAAGCCTTCCTTTCCAGTCAGTGAGATTGGTAATGGAATAGGTGGTTGTATATATATATATATTTTTTGTTTTTGTTTCCTTTCTAAACTTGATTCTAGATTCCACTGATTGAAAACACTTTCTAAATAATTGGAAATGCCTTGTGCCTTAATAAATTGTTTAATATTCTGTTTATCTCTACATACACAGACTTACTATCTTTAACACTGCCCAGCCCAAGTGCTCCTCACAACAGGAGTTGAGGCCCTATTTGTTCTAGCACAAAAACCTGTATGTTTGCAGGAGATTGGTAAATAATGTTTGTATTTGCTGCCTCTGGCATGAAAAGGCAGTCAACCACAAGCTGGTATTTTTGTATTTGTAGGTATTCAGAAGTTTACCCAGGTTTTTGGACAGAGCTTGATGTTCTTTGGTCCTGCTCAGGGTTTCTCTTAGTGCTTTGCTCAGATTGCATTTTTGTGCACTCGTGCATGCCCTTCCCAGAGTACAGGGTTTTCTCCTGCCTTATTGTCCTGTCCCTCTGGATCTTGCATCCTTCAGGTGTCAGGAGCTGTTGCATTTTGTTTTCCCCTTCTTTTCACCAAGTGGGAGTCTGTTACTCACTATGCAAAGAACATACTCATACTGAAAATTTTGAGGATGATCAACAGCTCCTGAGAACTGCCTGGTACTGGTTAATATTGCTCACAGAGTTCTGTCCCATCACTTTTTAAAATTATTTTAAAGCCAACTGTTCTATTGTAGGCCCATGTCAGAGGTTCAGCTTCCTATTTCTTAGAGGCCAGCATTAAAGACCTTTAACCAATATCTGATTAAAGAGACTTAAAATAGCTTCTTTGATCAGATGCATTCAGAATAAAAGGAGAGAAAATGTAGCCTTTGGAGAAACCTACTGACCTGCAAATCAAGCAGAGAATAGTGCTAGGGTACTTGCAGATAAGCCCCGCAATTATGGTACAAGATAGGGTGCTAAGTAAATTAAGCAAGCTACAGGGAGGAAGAAAAAGTACTTCCAGATGCCTTTCTGTAAGTTGTGGTAACATGGAAGGACAAGTCAGTAACAGATTTAGAAATTGACAGAAACATCCTATCTCATGTCTGTTAAGCAGGATATTTCAAGAAATCATTTTCTGATGGAATCATCTTTTCCCCTCCTCTGTTACAAAGTTGTACAGTTAGCCACCTCTGTATCAGGGAAGTAAACTGAGGTAGGAGCAATAGTTCCACAAAATAAAGTGGATTATGCCCCCGTTCTAATTTTACACAACTTGTATGTGGACTATGGTGTCCATGGTGTTGAAAAATGATCTGCTTTTTGGGCAAATGCTGATTGCATCTGACAGCAATATGGAAGTGATGACACAAGGAGAAGTACAAAATGCTTGTCCAGATGCCCATCCTAGCATCCAGCAAGTGGTGTAAAGGGTCTCTCAGCATACTTTTGTGTGTCAGGTTAGCTTTTGCTCCTAGATAAATTAACCTCTTTGACTGTTTTTGCATTTTTTTCCACACTTGCATTGGCAGGTTGCTTAGGAAAGTGGAGAACATGAACTGTAGACAAAGCTGTTAGGCCCATATTTATAAAATAATTTGACTACATCTGTGTTATCACTGGCAGGAAAGGGATGGGCTGTTGTTCATCCAATTTTAAAGCAGCAATGAAAGCGGCTAATGCTGGATAATAAATCTGAATATCCTTTGATGTTCCAGCTCCCTTAAATATGCCATTCCTAGGTCTGTTGTCCCAACACAGTTAGTAGTATTATTTTGCAGGTGTGAGGAATCAAAATTGTCTTTTAGAAAAAAAGATACATTTTTATTCATATTTATTAAAAGTATTATACTTTTTAGGCGGCCTCATGGAGAGTTCTCAGTCTAGTATGTGAAATGGGGGGATATGATACTAATACGTTGCTATGAATTTTGTGAGTAATTATGCTTTCAAAATTGGTTCTGTGGTGACAGGATTCTGTCAGGAAGACAGGCAAGTCACTTTTTGGAATATAGTCTGAAAATTATAAAAATTTCAGAGCAATTACGTTCTAGATGTGATGTGCCTGAAAATGAGGATGGAGTGTCTTTAGAAAAGCTTGAAGCAAGCATCTTCTTTTTATTGCAGTGTCTTTTGTTTTTTCTATGGTCAACTTGTGGCCAATATCTAGCAGTCTGACAACAGGATTTTTATCTTAGAAACCTTATTTTGCTTTACTTTATAGTTCGTGGCTTATTTCTGTGAACCATAATTCTTGGAACATTTTGGGTAACAGAATGAGCAGGAACATTTCATTTCACTATCAATAATTATTTCTGGTGACAGATTTGAAGTAGTCCAAAAGAGGATGGAAGTAGGAATTAAGATTGTGGTGAAATAGGGGAGTAAATCTGTGCTCTGTCCCCTTCCCAGATCAAGGCCAGTCGATTAACACAGCAGTGCTGAAACCTTTTTGGACAAATGTCAGCAAATCAGGCTACAGGGCTTGTTCTGCCTGTAGTCTAAATGGCTAATAAGTCCCAAGTGCCTTGAAGTCAGACAGCTTTTCAATCCCCAATCTGAATTACTGCTGCAGTTTTAACCTGGCTACATGAATAAATCATTCTAAAAAATACAAGTAAGAGGATATTGAACAGCCTAAGTATTTATGGCCTCTGGTTACACTGGTCCTGGACACAGGGCAAGAAAACCAATTTCCAGGGGTGGCCTACTTCATACATCACTAGTCAAGTATGCTAAAGTGCTGATGGCTAGGAACACCTAACTATGCATGATTAGACTGGGGTGGCAGGATATATTATTTCCTTTTATATTCCTTGGCTCAAAATTTAGAGAACACATCACTCTTCAGTTTAAAGGATCAGAGGTCAGGAAGTTTCAATCTCATCCTTCTCACATCACAAGGTTAATTTCATTTTTCTGCCCCAAACACTATTTAGATCTATGATTAGATGCCATGGTGAGAGGCACTAAAATGTCTATCTCTTTGGCTTGTCAATCTGCCTCAACGAACTAAATAGAAACTATGAACTAAAAGTAAGAAATAACTAAACAAGGCCAGGGCATTGCACATATGTCCTCTTTTTCTCTGATGGATGTCAAGCTGACCAGCACTAAGGGGAGTGAGTCACTAGACTATCCAGGTGTGTGCATTATCTTGCAGAGGTGTGATGGTGGCACAGATCAGGAAGTCTTTAAAACATGCAAAATGTTCAAAAGTTGCAAAGATGACATGACAACCTTATGTCTTATGCCAGCAGCTGTGAAATTGAATCTGTATTGCAACTTGGTGCTCTAATGGCATCTTCCCAGGCCTTTTGCTGATGAGAGTTGTATCATTGACGTTAAGCAGATGAGAACTCCTCACAGAAAAAGCCAAAAGTCAGCATGGGTTCTTTAATCATGGTGGTTGGTTATTGACCTGCAGCTAAGAATTTTGAACTGTTTTGTACTGAGCACAATGCGTATACATATTGTTGGGTTTTTCTCCTCTTGCAGTATCTAAGAAGGAATAAATTATAGCTAGTCACCTAGGTCAGAATTTGAGTTCTACATGTCTAGTATTCAAGCTTTGCAACTTTGTCATAAAATCTATCAATTGATTTGTTAAAAAGTTTTATTTAATATTCTTCCCCAGAATCGACCAGAGCAGCGTGTTACACGCTTGTACAGTCATTAAAATTGTGAAGAAGGGATGTAAAATACCCTAAAACTTGGTGGCAGTTGTTTTGTGCAAATCTAGCTAAATGCAGAAACTGCTGGGCAACAAATAAGTCTTGCAGTCTTTATTCCTCAGGTGTATTTCAGGAGGTGGGTATTAACTGAGGAAGTGATTTTCAGTTATCTCAGTCAGACCTGGATGTACTGGGACTGAAATGATGATCTTTAATGTGCAAGGAAGGTTTCAGCTTCCTCCTCCCTTCTGTCCTACCTGGCCTGCTTTGTCTCCCCCCTGAATGATCTCCATTGATCACCTTCTTACTTGGCAAGCCAGCTGAGTTCACCAATTTAGGAGAAAACAGACCCAGCCAGAAAGAGGCAAGTCTCCTGCTCACTGGAAACACAGCTGGGACTAGGAGGCCAGGAGATTGGACTTTGATAACTCTGTTTTCATCAACAGCAGCCCGTTGTGTCAGCTCTCTTGTGAAAAATTGTGTGCAGAGCAGTTTCAGCAATCACAGCTGCAGCACTCCCTGGTTAGGGTGCTCAGCAGAGACCTTCCTGCTGGCAGAGAAGTCTAGGCTTATAGAAAAGCCATTTTATTAGCTCTTTCCTAGCTTTAAAAAGTGATTTCAGAAAATCTCCACCTTAGTCTTAGAATTACTAAGCTCTGCACGTGACTGCAGTCCTATGAAATATTTCTGACACGGGGACTTGTATGTTCAGTCATATTGGTTTCCTGCTTCTTGGGATAGAAAGTTAAGAGGTTTTCCTTGCATGTGCATAGGGAACATCTACAGCCCAGATGATTCCTGAAACTGCTTTGGACCTTCAGTCTTTATACTTGAAAAAATTAATAGCCTCAACATGTGTGAAGAGTTTTTCTATAACAGTATGTTGGTGTACAATGGAATGTGTCACAGAGCTTGTGCTTTATTTTCAGTTATCTATTAAAGCTTTGGTGAAGACAGAAATTGTCATCATCCATTTAGTAGGCTCTTCCTTGTTCTCCTGTGCTTTGCAGTGATGGACATAGGCAAAACAGAACCAGCCTGTATTACAAGGATTTTTTTTGTATTCAGTAACACTTGCACTTCCACAAACAAAGAAAAAATAAATAAAACCTGTATTTCAGGGTGCATAATAAAGACTAGAAGAAAAGGATTGTCCAAAACAACTGGGGAGATGCTTCCTGGTAGAGCTCCCTAAAGCCTCAGTCACTGTATTATTGGTTTGAGCCATTAGCCTTGTCCAGTCTGGCAAAAAACTCCTATTTAAGACTTTAAAAATGTGGTTTCTGTATGTTTTTTGAGACTCACTTAAAGGAAAACTTAATTTGAATGAATTTGTGTGTAGTTGTAAATTATTCATTTTAGTAAATTTGTAATCTTTTCTCTGCATGACAGTCACCTTTCTTTTCCCTTTTTGCACACAGCTGAATTCTCCTTATCTTCTCCCTCATCACTCTTGAGTTATTAATGAAAATGTAGGAGACATAATGGTGCTTTGCCACTGCCCTCTGAGACCTAGAGCTGTATAATGGAAAACAAGGTCATGCCACAAATGTATGAATTCCATTTCAATTCGTTAATATATGTACAAATAATAGGAATTATTTGAAATTAGATCAAGTTCTGTGAAGGATAGAACACAATTTTTCCCAAGCAAAAGATGAATCAAAATCCTAAAGTTCTTTTTGCACTTTATTCAGTAACCCCAGATTAAATAGTGGTGGAGAAATAGAGAGAGGTGGCCAGTGATACAGCTGGATAAACATTTTTATTTTCAGCATTCCCACATATGAAGTTAAACAAGAAATTCAGATAGGTGTGGGCATAAATGAACTTTGCTGAACTTTTCCAGGAAAACTCTGTATCCTCTTTTCCTTATTCACCAGTTCTGGCATGTGACTTTGCTAGCCTATTAGTGACTTTCTAATGGCAGTAATGGTGTGTGAAGAGTGCAACTTTAAATTGCTATGCTTAATTATAGCTATTTTTCCCTCTCTGCTCTCCTGCAAAATTATTTCCTTTTTTATTTAATAGCTAGTGATCAGATGATTTAATGAAATGATCTGTGGAGAGTTTCCACTGAAAGCAGATTTGACACCTCTGGTAATTCAAGAGGTTTTGGCTCATTTCTTAGGAGAAATGGCTTTAAAGAGTCTCTAGGGCTTTAATATTAAGTTCTGCCTATAATTTACCTGTTGGATACTGTTTTTTAAGAATGCAGTATTTTCAAAATTGCATTCATTGATATTTAAAACTTAGTATTCAAATGATCAAATGAAATTACCTCTGAAGGTCCAGAGTGGTCTAAAGCAATGTCTCATGATAGACTTGAGCTACCCTTAGATTGAGCTATAAAATGTGACATTGGTTACTAGGCTTCAGGAAATGCTGTCTTCATCCACGAGATCTTATTAAAATCTATGGACCCTTGTAGTGCCAGGATTAGCTGCCACTGCTCTGGGTAAATATATTTGAAAGAAAAAGGAGGAAAATGTCTTCTCTTTAAATACCTCTTGGCTGTCTTCTCAGTAAATTGGATATAGAAATTTGAGGTAGAAATGTGCTTTTTCTCCTGCAAACACTTTCATTTGCCTGAAGGGCACAACATGAAGGCTACTGTCTCCTGCTCTGGGAATGTGTTGCATGGTGACAATAGAATGGGGAGTATATTTTCTTTTAAATTCTGTCTTCATCGTGTTTTAAAATATTAAATGCAGACAAGGGTGGGAAGAGATTTGGGTTGGGAAGGAGAGTAACATGGGATGGCAGGGAAGTAGGAATTGCCCTGTGTGGCTTAGAATAGAGCAGCTGAAAGGCAAAAACAAAAAATGATCTGCTGATTTGTTTATCCTGTTGCCATATTATGATAGAAATAAGTTATACAGAAGATAAAAGTTTATGCAGAAATTATTGTAGCAGACAACAGCATCTTTCCCGTGCACATACGAGCTTGTGAACTGGCAGAACCTCTCTGAGGGCAGAGATACTGGCAAAAGATGTGTAAGATGCTCTCTTTATCCTTTCCACTCCATTAGTGCAACAATGTAATGAAGTTTAAGTGAGGTGGTTTGTTATGATGGAAGCTCAGCCCGGCTGCTAACCCACAGCACAGAGGAGGTCGTGCTCTGCAGTGTCAGAGGAAATCAGTGCTAATGGAATAACTTAATTAAAATTAATTGGGTATGGTTCTGTCTCTTAAATGTAAGATTGATGTAGGTTATTTTCAGCTGCTTCTTTGCTTAAGGTTAAACTCAGTTTACTTAGGATATCTCGTGTTGTTTTCTTCTCTTATTCGCTTAAAAGTTGGAGTTCAGTAAAATGGTTGAAAAATTTGGAGAACTCAGGGTTGGCAAAGACACCGCAGAACATCCTAGTCTGTTCATCTGCTAGACCTTGCTAGACTCTAAAATTCCCTCATTCCTCAGCATCTATGTTAATTGGTGTCACAATAAGAATTGTGTCTATGAGAGCAAGAAAGAATTGCCTGTGACAGGACACGCTGTGTGTTGCATATCTTCTGAACAGAAAATCTGGCCTTTTTTCATTCAGTGACATTTTCAGCACTGCCTCGACTTTGATGTGGTTTATGCCCTATAAAACTGTAGTTTTTATCTTGCTCCATGCAACTTGCAGTTGTATGTCCATGGAAGATAAAAACAGGTATCCTGTCATGTCTCCTGTGCATCATTAATTTAGGTCCTTGCCTATGTTTTGCACTGCACTTGAGTAAAGCCTACAGAATGTGCATTTTCTTGTCTGATATACTACTTCCTATTTTTGCATATACCAGAAGGTAACATTTGAAAGTGTAAATATTTGTGGACGGAGAAGTAAACAGGAAAGGTAACAAATGCAATTTTCTGTATTCTTGTTGTTGAAAATGGAATATAGTGTTGATTCATGTTATCATCCTATTTTTGCTGTAATGCATTTCAGGGAAGATCAAATCACCTTTATTCATGTCACTGTCACCACTACTCTGGAGCAGTACCTGTACATAGCACAGCCTGTATAATCAGCCACAATATCTAGTTTTATTGCATAGCTGACACTTTCTGAAGCAGAAAAGTGAAAACAATGACAAAATCGTGGCATTCTGCAGGGCATCTCTTGCCTGTTCTTTTGCAAAGAACTTGTGCCTTGAAGGACTGTAAATTAGATGGCAGAAGATCGAGGGGGTTGCAACTCAGGTCAAATGCCTCCACCTATTAAAAGCTTTGCCACTGCAATCAAATGTGTATTGCTTCAGAAAACTAAGGAATTAGCATCTCCCCCCATATGCAAAACATATGTTCAGTGTTTCTTCCCTCCACTATTTAACTAAAAACTGGGAAAGCTGAACTTGCACATATGTGTTCCTGCTGCCCCCTTTCTTTCTGCTGATTTCTGGTATGATTATGGCTTTTGTGAGATTTCTGGGGGTATCAAATGAGTACTTAATTTTTGAGAGAGGTCAGTGATTAAAATACCTGCTTTTCTGTGTGCATTTGGCCACTCTGATAGGTGCAATAAACATGCTTATTTTTCAGTATGGCATTTCCCTTGTAAGATAGAATACTTTTTTGCCAGTATTTTACAGAATGAGCAAGACTAATAATTTTTTTTTTAGACAACTCCTGTGAGCTGCTAGAGAGATCCCTTAGTTTTCCACTGAAAGACCAATGAATCATTAGCACCACGGGAGAGAATTGTAATGAGTTCTGATTAATCTGTAATACACCACCACTCCAACATCCTTTGTTAATGGAATTTTTGATTAGATTAATATTTGAATTATCAGAGGTTTAATCAGTTCCTTCTGTAAAAGCTGTGCATGCAAGTGATGTTACCCATTGGGGAGTATTTAGCTGGCAGAAACTGTAGGGGAGCAGTCCTATCTCAGCATCTCAGTCCAAAGCCTTCAGGAATGTCTCCCTTCTTGTAATGGTTTTCCTCAGATTCTCTTGCAAGTATATCAATACAGTGACCAGTTGCCACTACTTAGTCTTTTCACAGATTGGTGCTTGCCTTTTTTTCCTTTTCTGGCAGCTACTTTCAGCTGCTTAGCAGGTTGACTGAAAGGGGAATTGGATGGGCAGTGGCTATCTGGGCTGGGAGCTCTGCAGCATAATTTCCATTTCCCTTCTGGAAGGCAGGCAGAGGTAAAAAGCCAAAGCTTCCTTCAAAAACTGCCATGGATCTGACTGGAAAATGGATGGATGGATGGATGTGGCCAGCATCTAAGTGATGTATTAATTAATCCTTCAGAGAAATTCTAAAATAGATCACATCTAAGTTGTTCTGCATTTGTTTATACATATCCTCCCCTTTTACTGAAAAATTTTTCTATTATTTAGCAGAGAAAAATAAGCTGTACTTACCAAAGAACTCTGATATTTTTTTATGTATTTACCAAATATTTCAGAGTTAATTTCTTGAAACACAAATAAAGTTCTAGAGAACACCCCTCTATAAACACAAATTGCATCCAAGTGCTTGACAAACTAGAACAGTTTTTTAATTATGCAAAATAAGCTGCTACTATTGCTGAAATTATGAGAGAGATCAAGCACTGCCTGCAGGAAAGATCCAGGGAGTTCTGCATAATAACAACAAGTCATCAAGGAGACTAAAACTGAACAGAATAGGGAAAGTGTCCTAGAAATTAAAACTTACAATACACAAACCTCTTTTTAGAGAACTGGCTCTCCAGTGAGCATACATAATAAATTTTACAAGCATGACTGCAATTTCTGCATGCAAGAGTTGTGACTTTAGGAGGCTTTCTGGCAGAGCTGTGGTATCTGTGGAAGACAGGGTGCAAGCAGCAGTGCAACTTATGTGGGTAATAAAGCTTCTCAGTCTTCATATGAGAGCTCACGGGTTCATTTTTTGTGATGGAAAAATCTTACAAATATTTGTCTTTCTGTAGGTGTGATGAGACTGAGTCATTTCTATCTTCTATATGGATTTGCCTAAACTCTCCTCTGTAGCAAATGCTCCCAAATGACAAAAATAGCTTTAAATCCAAAAGGCAGGCTCATCATGAGTATAAATTACAGCAATTAATATTTTGAAGCAGGGAAAAAAACCCAAAATTAACCTCATGTAAACAGAAACTGATATCAAAAGTTTGCAAATTTTACTCTGCCTGACTTCTCTCTACTTGCAGTCTTTCCACTCCTCCTCTGGTACAACCACAGCCTTGCCTCCAGGCTTAGTTTTCTCCCCAGTGATTCTTGGCTAGAGAACAATGTTTGTGTTCCCCTCCAGAGAAAAGTTTTTATCTATCACCTCCAAGGCCTGACTGCCTCTCACTTCTCTCAGCCATTTCTGCTGTCCAGATTTGCATTTTTTCTGTAAACATCCCTTCCCAGCCCTTCTTCCTTCCCTCACTTCACTGTTCTTGCATCTCAGTCCCCAGGAAATCCTTGCTTTCCCCAGAAGCCTCACCATGGCCCAATATGCAGAAGCAGGACAAGGCAATAACAAATTTCCCCCTAACATGCATCCCCACTAACCTGCTCTGTTTCAACACAACTTACTCAATACACATGTGCATTATACAGTAAAAGAAAATTACAAGTAAAGCAGATGGTGGTCATTACAGCAAGACATTGCAGGTTTGCAGAAGAGTATAAACACTTTAGAAAATCAGCAGAAATACAGAAATGTTGGACATGCTATGAAGCCTGAATAATATACAGAGAAGGAAAGAAAAAGGTACACAGCTTTTATTCACTAACTGCTGCTTCATGATTATATTAGGGTTGATGGCAAAGCTTTCCCTCATTTCATTAGAACTGGACTTGGCCCTAGTTGCTTTTACTTAAAACACTCCAAGGAATAAAAAGAATAATCAGAGTTGCAGTGAAAAGGATAGCTCACTTGGATGCAAAGGAGAAAATATCAATACAGTGGAAATGTATTTACAATTATGATATATGGTCTTCTGAATCTCAGGCTTGGTACTCTGCATAGGTTTGGCTGTTTTTATAACCACTTGTTATATTAACAAGTAGAAAAGCAAGACTACACATAAACAATGATTGGGTCATTGCAGGTAAGAAGAATAGATTTTATGAAAACAAGTGCAAAAATAAAATTTTAGTTGAGGGATAAATGACAGAGATAACAACTGATTATTTTTTTCCTTTACGCAAATTATTATACACTGTAAATAATTTGAAATAAGACTTGTTCTATTCTATTTACAGGAAAGATCATAAATTGTAATTCATGGTCACTGCTGGAGGCATTAGAGGCTTGAGCTGGATATATGATGACTTTTTATTGCTCATAGTACTTAAACTGGAGAATAGTTTGCTGTATAATGCTCAGGTACTCATTCACATGTGACGAGCAAATAATTATTTTTAAAGAAGATCGCTTCCCTCTGTTTTCTTGATGAAAGGTGGAAAGAAAAGTATTCTCACTTCCTTCTGCTGTTTTGTGTGGCTCTAGTTTTTCTTGGCAGTTTTATGTGTACTGTGAGGTTTCAGAGCTGACATTTGAGGGTTCAAACATGTTCAAATGTATTTCAGTAATGCTAAAAAAAGCAAAGACAATTTAAAGAATTTAATAAACACAACAACATGACTGTCCCAGGGGATTATTTACTGGCAGTTGTAGTAGTGGCAGGTCATTAGGAAGAGAATAGATGGGTGCTTTGGTTTGTCTTCTCACCTTCCTGCTACAGCTATTTCCAAATGCTTTGAAAGCCTGGGTGGGCTTCCATGTAGTTGAGTGATCTGTTTTTGGTTGCACTTATTCTTGCACATGTAATCTAAAAAAAAAAAAAAAAAGCATTTTTTTATATATACTTAATTTCTCATATTTTTTGTCATCTCATTTTCTCTGCAAGAAATTTCTAAGACAGCAAAGCTTACTGTTAAATGGAAGCACAAACAACTGCTCTCTACTTATCATGTCCTGTGCAAAAAAATATGTAAATGTACCTCATAGTTACACGAAAGAAGAAGGATCAGAAATTCAGCTGTAAGTTGGCATAAAGTTGAAAAAGTTAAGGATTATTTTGGAAATCCATATGGATGTACTTTGAAGTTAAAAGTGAGGTCTCAGGACATAGAGGTGTACTAGTTATGGGCTGAGCAGACCTGATGTTATTCCAAAGATGTGGATATAAGAACTTGGTCTTGTATAGACGGTTCTGTTTTAATTTTTTCTTTTGTCTTGCATAAAACACAGTTGTGGAAGTGGAATGTTGGTGATACTGTAGATAGCTGTACTCAGTTAATTAGTGCTATATAGTTCTTGTATAGTGCCTGGCTTTAAAAAAAGCATAGTTCATGTAAATAATTTTCTTTCATGTATTGTGATGCTGCTCTTTTATAAGTTTCCATGTTTTAACTTCAGGTTGATTTTCATCTTTAAAACATCTTCACTAGCATGGAGAGGGCAGTAAGTCTTCACATCACTTTATTAAAACAACAGAGTAATGAAGCTCCTTACAAGGATAGCACTGGCAATCAGATCCATTAAGAAAAGCACAGAGAAGAACTAATGGTTGGGCTAGAAACATAATTGATTAATTCCTCGGGACTTTTAATTAGAAATATATCAATTTTAGATGTTCAGTTTACCTCATAGAAATGAATCATCTCTCTTAAGTTGACTTTCATATGTTTTTCCTCCTCTGATGGGTCATATCTTGGTTATGTTCAGTAATGCAGTCTCATTTTCCAGACTTTTTTTTTTCCCACTGTACTCTATATGCAAGTCTGTTGTCCACATTTTATGTGGTTTTGTTTGTTTGTTCCCAAACCTGTGTATGGAACTTTTTCAGGTAGAAATAGATTTCAGGCCTTTGGCTGTGTGGACATAACTTTGCACTCACTGCACCAGTGCTGGTTACCACTGTTCCCAAATACTCAACCAACAGGATGGAATGTTTCCTACTTTTGCCAGTTCAGGAGACTCCTGTTTCTAGGGCTCTGTCTCCTCCCCAGTTTGCTCAGGAGAGAAATTATGTTTTGCTGTTTATTGTAGGCTATGCAGAGATATGCAACCATTTCCCAAAAACCGAAGACCGAAGTTTGTGATTATGCAAATAGCATCTGGATTTTGTCATTTAGCTGAGATGGGGCACTTGGTGCTTGTCCAAGTGTCACATCCAAGTAATCTCAGGCCTATGGCTTTGTCTGACATGCAGAGACTGTGCTTTTCTGTGGTGTTTGCCTTTAGATTCTGTATTGGGTGTAGGTGTCTCATAGGTTTGGTTTGTCTTTCTCTCTCACCATTCTGGTCTAGATTTAATAAGTGATAAATTAAATGAATCTTCCCCAAGTCATACCTTTTCTACCTGTGATGGTAACTGGTAAATCACCTCCGTGGCTATCTCGATCCCCAGACTTTTTCCACCACACTTTCTCCTCCTGCCCTATCGAGTAGAGGGTGTGAGAGAGTGCCTGGGTGGGCACTGCCAGCCAGCCAGAGCAAAATCCACCACTGGATTGTAAAGTTAGCCATTTTCCTTGTTGAGAGATTTACTTTGTGAGTGAGAAGTAAAAGGTGTGGGGAATATATGCAGTGGTCCTGGAGGAATTCCTCTTCTTCTCCAGCTGATCTCAGAACAGATGTCTTGCAGACTTCCTTGACATGTGGTAGGCTCTGAATTTGCTTTGTGATATAAGGGGGAGTCAGTGAACCTTCATTATCTAGGGAAGTAGTATGGAAACTCCAAGTAGTTTCTCTGAATATCCACTGTGAAAACTGTAGTTACAGCCATAAAGTAGCAAAAACTTCAGTAGAAAATCTCTAGGGTACTACTTTTAATCTGTAGTCTCTTAAGAAGCAGCCGTAGTTGGGGGAGTTTAAGAACATCTGGATACAAATGAATCTGCTTTGTAATATAGGGAATTCTTCTATTCACCTGTTCTTGAATTCCTCCAAGGCTTTTCTTACCAAGTTTTTCACCAACTGGAACAGTGTGGTGCTGGAGAGAGATTAATATGCCAGTCATTCCCCTCTTCTAAAGTAAAGAGGGAAGTGGGAGAGAGGAAAAACAGTTCTCTGAAAACTATATAGCTGCAGGTTTGTGCCTGTTCTAGTTAATGTTGTAGCAGTAAACAATTAGTAAACACAGAAGCATTTACTGTCCAGCACTACTGATATGTCTCACAGTGAAAAAAAAAAAAAAAGTTAGTGAATGCTTCAGGATTCTGATGCAAACATGGTGCCCTAAACACTACTTTTGTCCTTGTATTTCCTTTCCCTGCTCATCCCAACCCCTAATTGTAATGGTCTGGGTTAAATATTTTTCCAGACTGTGGAAATACATTTGAAATGTCTGTTGTTCTGTGTGTTAGGTGCCTTTGAATTTATTTCTGGCTTACTTGAGTGCCTGAATAAATTAGAAAAATACCCCTCCTCCTTTTTCTGTGGTGTGTAAAGTTCTTTTAGAAGCTGAATTGCTCATGAAGGTATGTTTTTCAATTACCTTTCTGCATTTTACTTTCTAATTACTTGACAAAGATGGAGTTATTAATGCTGTAATAAACTATCTGACTGAGTTTGCTGGAGGGTACCCCATTTTTGCTTAACTTCCAATATTTATCAAACCCTAAACTGCTAAAAATTAAATTGGGCCCTTAGACATAACACTACCTTACCAATGTTGTATTGCATCTGACACTGACATCCAGGGCTTATATTGATTGATTGGCATAAGTAAAAATCAAAATAAAAATTACATCACATTTCTTAAACATGAGATTTTTATCTTTGCTTATAGGCATTGCTTTTGCTTCTCATTACAGATTAAAATTACAGTGAAATGCATCAGTATTCTGTACCAATGATGTCTAATATCAATGGTCAGGTCTAGCAGATATTAAGGACAATATTTGGCCCATGTTGCCTCAACAACACACGTTGGTTTTGGCCTTCTTTGTCACTTCATAGAATTTAATTAAGCTACCTTTTTTTTTCCCCCCCAAAAAAAATAAACCATTCAGGGGATGCCACTGGGATTTGAAATACTTCAAATAAAACTATTAGGAAGTAGATGCTATCACAGTTTGGTGTTTGTGTGTTTTTTTGTTTTTTTTTTTTAATATTGCTTGCTGAAAACTTAATGTATCTTACCTTCTTATCATCTGTTCTGCTTTGAGGTTTCAGCGTGCAGGACTGTAAAGTTATCAAGACTCATTCATTCCAGTTGTTTTTCCTTCTGTACCCCCCCGATCATGTCTCTAGATTCAGTCCTGGAGTTTGTAAGAAGTCATTGTTTCCATCTAACCAGGGACCTTTCTTCAAGAAGTTATTTCTTAACTAAAGATCTCTGCTTTTTGGAAAGTACCAAGCCAAACATTAATGTTTCTAGTGCTGCAGAGCTGATGTCAACCCATGATAAGGTGCTTCAGTGGTTCATTGCCTCCAAGTTTAAAAATAACCTCCTTATTTTCAGAGTGTATTAATCTTACTTCAGGTTTTGGCCATTCATTTGTGATTCTTCCATTATCAAATTTTTCTGCTTCATGTATTTCTTAAAGACTATAATCAAGTCACTCCTTCATGTTCCTTTAGATCAGCAAAACAGATTGATTTTCCTTTTTATGTCATGCTTTTCTGATTTTTTAGGCTCCCATTTGATGTTGCCTTTTGAATCTTCTTCAGTCATCACCAATTTTTGTGAAGTATGAAGAGCCAGGCAGGGCTCACCAGTGCAGTTTCAGTGGCAGATCAAAGACACTTGGACCCTTCTAAGCCTGACGCAGTACTTGCTTATCTATGCACATCCAAGTGCTTTTTTTGACCTACACCTTTGCAGTCAGTTTCCTCTAATTAGGTGCTGTGGCCTGTAGATCCCCACCTTGAGACACTGCTCCTTTGGAGAGAGTCACCACTCAGGAAATCTAATCTTTGCTTTACTCCTAGGAACATGAGTGTCACAGTCTACATGGAAATTTAAGAAAAATGGGAAGCAGATGGTTGAGTTCAGAGCTGTCATTACAAAATTTAATTACATCCTAATTTTGCAGTAGAAGAGAAGAAAAATCAAACCTTGATGTTTGTTTTGACTCTTATCTATACAGATTATTTTCCTTTAATTTACTTTAAATTCTGGGTTTGCTGTCACTCAAAGTCACTCTTTATTTATTGGTCTGCTGCTCAGTAAAAGGGTAACAAAAGTGACAACTCATCAATCAAACTGGAGTATAAGTGATCTTTTAATAGGGTTTTGTTTTCAAAATAGATAGCTATTGAATGACAAAGCAAATGACTTTCTGTGCAGCAACTTTGTTGCTGTTTATTTCTGGTAATTTCCATGCCAAGGGAAATTCAGACTTTCCCCTCTGATGCAACTCAGCCCACTTGCTACTGTTCTAGCACAGAACTGTATTTGTGCCACTAAATAACTTATTTCAATAAATACCTGATAGACCATGTCCCAGTTTCTGGGGAAACTTTTAACATTTAATTTTGCCATTTTCATGGATATATGTTTGAGGTGAAGGTTTTTATCAAGGAAGAATTTCTTCAGTTTTGCTCAAAGAGCAAAGGGGAAAGTATCATTGTGGTTGCATATTGAATTGTTGCCACTTAGAAAGGGAATACATGCTTGATTTTGGCTTCAACAATCTGATTTTAAAGAGTGGGAAAAGATGTTTTTTTGTCTGTGTTCATCTGTGTTTTAAGAAATAAACCAGCTGTGCTTTTCACATGACTTGAGTAGGTTGGAAGGTTTCTGTAAGGATCTGTAAGGAGGAAGGTTTTAGGAATTATTTTTTTTGTTAGTTTATTTTATTTTGATGTTGTTGGGTTTTTTTGGTTCTATTGACGAGGGTTGTTTTTTAGTTTATTTTGGAGAAAGGGAAGACAGGAGCTTTTTTTTTTTCCCCCTCTTTTATGTTGGTAGCCAATATATGCATTCACGATAGTACCAAACGTCCTCAGTCAGAAATGAGCTGTCGTGCTCTATTCTGCTTAACTGCCTATGCCTATGACTGGGCCATCTGCCTTTTTTTTAGTACTTTTCAAGAAAAAATGCAGTAGTTGGCACTAAAAACAAGGAGGAGAGGAGCAAAATAACCAAGTTGAACATAACAAAATAAGACCGTCATTTAAAATGATTTGGCAGTTTCAAAAAATTACTTATTGGTGTCAATAAATAAATTATATCAGTTTTCTGCAAGTGCCACTCAGTTTGGCCATAATTTCTTAAGTAATAGCTGTTATGAATCATAGACAAGATTTAATCCTGAAGAGAGATTTATTGGGGAAAAAGGCAGAGTGCATAGATGAGCAAGGAACATAAATAATAAACCAACCAAACAAACCAACAATAACTTTTGTATAACAAAACTACCTTAGAAAGTTGGTTTAGTTTTTTTCCCCTCTCAGACTGCATCCTTTACTCACTATGCCAGATTAATTTGGAAAACAAGGATGAGACATCTGCTGCTGCAAACTCTGTGTCAGCACAGGGAAATCTGCCCTTGGCACTGCAGACCACAGATTCTGCAGGACAGGGGACAGCTTGTTGCATTCATGTGCAAAGAACTATTTATATTCAAGCCTTCCTGTTTTAGAACTACACCTCTCCCTTGACATTATAAAAAGCAAATAGCAAATAAAAAGTGTACATGTCTTAGAAGAGCCTTATACATATACTTTACAAGTGTAAGCTTGAAAATTCATCATCTTCCTGACATATGTACGAATTATATTCATGGCTTGGAGAGTATTGTGACAGTTTTGAAGTCATGTTTAAGATACACTTGTGAAGCACAGATCGTGTCTGAACTCTGAAAGATTTGGAGCAATTTTTGGTTTGCAAGGAATATAATAATATAAAAGCTCAACCAGTGAAATTGGAAACCAGTACCGTTAACCCAGATTTAGGAGCGAGTTTGAACTTTGAAACTTACAGGTAACACACACTTCTGAACCAGGATTCTGGGGAAGTCTTAAAATTATTACAGATTTTACTTGGGTTTGTCCCACAATAAAATCTGGCCCTCAAATTAGCTCAAAAGGCCTGGGATAGATCTGTGGAAAGATTCCTGCCAGATTCAGTCAGCCTGTCTTGAATATCATGGTATCTTAAGAGGTTTTAGGCTAAAAGAATTGGTAATAAAGTTTTCTCACTTTCTGCTCGTCCCTTTCTCCAAAGGTATTATTTGACTTTACAGCAAAGGACTCTGCAAGCCCTTGAGCTCTGCCTGTGTGTGACAACTTTGTGTTGCTGGTGACAGAGTGATGA
Organism: Luscinia megarhynchos; assembly: GCA_034336665.1. Lineage (NCBI taxonomy): Eukaryota > Metazoa > Chordata > Aves > Passeriformes > Muscicapidae > Luscinia > Luscinia megarhynchos. The sequence continues at coordinate 52,430,059 of CM067566.1, read as the reverse complement.
CACCCAAGTGGCAAAGGGCTACAAAAACTATTCCAGGGTCAGTTCATTGTCCTGATCCTCCCCTGCCTTCCAGCAGCTGTTGCACTTTTTTTGAGAGTGCATTAGTGATTTTAAAACAATGGGAAAAAGCAGTGGACCCATGCTTTTCCCTTAAAGTTTGGCTGAGCATGTTGTGCTGTTGGATTGTTTATTGGTTTTAATATCTGTTTTTACAGCTGTGAATGTTTTTCTTTGGTACTCAAATACTGAGAAAGCATTCTGTATGTCAAAAAGCGTAGCCTTCAGTTTGTCTAAAGGGGTGAAGATCTGCCCCTTTCTGCATAATTGGGATTGGGCCAAAAGTAGGCTGAATATCCTCGTGGGAGACAGCAAAACACTGATAGCACCATCAAGAAAAAATCCTGGGAGTAGTCAGAGTTACAGCCTTTTCATCAGCAGTGAGTATTTTTGAACATGGTTCTGCATATGACTTTTCACTGTCTGTAGCTCAAGTAATAAATATTCACATTTATGCCACTTCTCAAAACATCATATGAGAACTTTCAGCCAAGAAAATTCATAAACAGAAGCAAAGAGGGAGTCTCGAACTGCCAGAATATAAAAAAAGAGCAGAATACATTTCAGTGTATGTTTCTGAAGAAATGCAGGGAGTGTTATGTGAGAATGTAAAACACCATGACACTGCACTCCATATTCACACATGCTAAAGGCAAACTGTGCCTGGCCACACAGTTCTTCACCTGAGGGCTCCTAGCTTTGCCATCAACCTCCACAACTGTTCCAGAGTCAAGTTACAGGCTTGTAGCAGCTTGGGGAATCCTCAGGGTCTCAGTTCAGGCTGATGAAAAACAATACTGTACAGTGGCAGTGCTTCCCTCGCCTCTCCACAATGGTTTTTTTTCTCTTTCTGTATAAGGCATCAACTTCCTTTTAGGGTAGGCTTAGTGGAGAGACCCATTTTTCGTGCTAGATTTTATAAGATTATTAATTACATAATGAAAATAAGTAGATGGAAACATGAATACTCATGTTTCTCACTGAGTTACCTACAAGTTTGGTAAACATAACAGGCATTGTTCTTGCAATGAAACAAGACTTTAATTTTGATATCCCCACTAAATTCTGGCAAAAAAAAAAATTATGAGTTGTTATTTTGTGCTGTTTTAATACGAGACCTATTTCAGTAACTATTTTGTGATTATTTTTGTTCTGTAGAGTATCTTGTAACAGCAAAAACTCCATTTTTTCTGAGAACTCAATCTCTCTCCTAGTAATAAGAAAATAACCTTGCTCAGCAACTTTTTGGCATATCAGTAGCATCTACTTTGTCCTGCTTGGGAAATGCATCAGATTGCCATGCAAAATCTATTTCACTGCTTTCCCCCCATAAAAAGTTTGTGCATGCTGTATGTCCTGAAGGTATTTGATGTCACCACTTTTTTTAGCAGGGGAGTAATAACTTACCAGAATCTTGGATTTTAATGAAGCAGAATTTTGAGTTACATAAACAGAGATAGAATAGATCTTTGATATCTTTAATGGCTCCTCTAGGTAACAATAGTATCTGTCCTGTCAGGATGCATTATTTCTTTAAATTGTTCTGTATATTCTATGCTTCCAGTGCGGCATAATTTAGAAAGTTGCCATTTAAATCCACATATCTTACTGTGATATTAAGTGTATTTAAACCCCATAAAATGCCTTCTAATTTATTTTTCATTTAGTCTATTTAATAAAATAGCAATAATGTTCTTTCAAGTGAAGGTTATGGAAGGAAAATTGCTCCTACTTTTAAAATATACTCCTCAATTTGCTGTACCGTTTATTGCACTGCAGAAGTCATTTACCCTCTGGAACATTCACTTAGAATAAAATTATTGCCTAATTTCTTTAAAAAACACTGGAGATTGGTCATGTTCTTCATAACTTTAAATGCGCTTTTGTACATTGTTAATGCTTCATGGTTATGCCTGGCAGTAAATCCAAAATTTAATTTATCCTTGGTATTGTTTTCTGAAAGCTTTGGATTTGCTTTATGAAAGCTTTGTCTTCTTCCAAAGTCTTTGGAGAGGTAATAAAGAATGACAAAAACTGTTATAATGGTGATCCCTTAGTTATCTTACAGTGTTTTATGTTCCGCTGCTGTTGCTCTCAGGTTTGTTCTTATTACAGGAGAAACCAGTTTTAATATAGCCTATATTGTTTTTGAAGATGTATGGGGAAGGCAAACTTGGTTTGCCAGTGCCGCTGGGAGGTCATTAATTTCTGATGTTCACACATATTTGGAGAAGGAAACATTACAATAGCGTTAAACCTCTTGAATCTGGTCAAAGTCCAAGTATAATTTCTGTGTTGGGAACCTTCTGTTCTCTTTTCTTCTTCCACCTCTGTGTGCAAGCCTTTCCTTCAGTCAGTACTATGTTCAGAGAATGAAAGTCCAAGGCTGAGCATTGGACTTGTATCTATGACATCCTAGTGTTTAATTTCCATATTTCATTGATTTTCATATAAAATATTCTCAGTTGACAGGTAACAATATGTGTTTCCTAAACTACCAGCCCTAAATGTACCTCTGGGAACTCTAAATCCAGTGATGCTGTGACTGATGTTGCTGTGGTTAAATGATATTTTTCATTGTATATTTTCCCTCCACTTACACCTGTGCAATCCTTCTATTTTCAGTCAATACAAGTGTCTGCAACTGCTTGGATCTGCTGATTTGGTACACAAGAGCTGACCTAAAAACAGTTTGCCTTTTGTTGTCCTGCAAATTATGGCCTTGGTTTATGTATCCTTGTGGAGCAGTTTTGTTGCTGTCTGGTTGAGTGTTACACTTTCCACAGTATTTTATAGATAAAACCCCAAACAAAACAGCCCTTCCCCATGCTCTGGAAAGAGGTACTTCCAAAAGCAGTTCAGTCAAGGGAATATGAAAGTTACCCTTTTTTGACTTTTAGCCTGTGCTTAAGATTTTAGTCTCAGACCTCTTGCTATTGTCTTTGGCCAGTTCTTGTCCTGAATTACTGAGATTTATACCTTAGGCTCTTAGTTTTTTTAGCTATATCTGCCTAGTCCCAAAGACTTGCATCCTGCAGGAAGGTTCAGTGATATGGAGCCTGAGTGACTTCTGCACTCTCAGCTATTTTGGGACTCCTAAAGATTCTGTTGCAACCAAGAAGTGCCTACCTTCTTTTTTATAGTAGAGAATCAATCCATTTGTTGCACTTTCCAATCTGAAGTAAGGTCTTTTCTTTCACAGGTATTAAATGCCAGGGGTAATAGTAATTTCTATTATTTATTTATGTGAATTGAAAGTACTAAGTGAATTTCAGTTAGGGAAATTATTTATCTTCCTTATAGTTGTCCTATTACCCGTTTATCTTGCATCTAAATTCTCTGCCATTCATTGAGTGGCTCCTAAATATCTTTTTTCAACATAATATCCTGCCAGACATTAGAGCAAATAAAACTTGGAAGATACAGGTGACTGGTCTAGTACTGGAAATCACAGTGGCCTTAACAAATTAATTGTTTTAATTAATAGCATAATTAATAAAAGAGTGTAAATATTCACACATACTGCCTGGCATTAAGATTATGTGAATTTTCTTCTGTACATAGCCAGGTGTGTTGGTGGAGGTTGTGTGATTTGTATGTGAGGGAGGATGGTCAAATGTAACTGCCAAGATGATTGGTCAGCCTGGATTAACAGAGAAATTACATTATTTTTGTTATGAAAGGTTTTTGTTAAGAAAAGAAAAATTTCTTGTAAGAAATGGAGAAATACTGGACCGTGCATGAAGTGAAAAGGAAGAAACAATAACTAGTAGCAAAAATATAAACATACATGAAATAAAAGTGTAGACTCATGTGCTCCTTGTGATTGACCATAAACCTCTCTGTGTAAGGAATATTTGAGATGTAGAGCCTTTCTTCCTATTCATATTCTGATTAAATCTTTTATTAAAATTTTTTCAGAACCCACTTGTGATTTTCAAATTACTTCCAAAGAATTGAGAACATTGTGAAAGTCACTGCTTTAGTTCCTCTCTGTGAAAGTTACCTTTGAAAATATCTTTCAGTAATGATGAAAAAAGAAGGATCCTTTCTCTTTGTGTGGGAAGATAACAGAAATGTTGTAGCAAATATGTCTGATTACCTCTGATGGTAAGACAAATGCCTATATTCAAGTCTTAGAATAGCTTCTTGGACTTATGTACAGACAGAAACACCTACAAATCTGTTTTCAGGACAACAATGCAGCTTCTGCTGCAGTTAGTGAAGAACACATGGGTTTAAATATTTCTTCCAGTTTCAAAAATAACATTATTGCACTTTGGCAACACCACTTATTCTGTTGTTCCTAAATTATTTATGAACTTTCCAAAATACCTTTTACTTTGTTTGTGGTGCCACTATAAGCTCCACAAATGGGCTCAGATTTAATTTAATGAGAATTTCCTGCATGTACAGAACAGCGTGGGTTTGTGTTTAGAGATGCACAAAACTGTGTGGGTTTTAAAGCATGATAATTTGTTCTTTTTGTGTTTGAAAATTAATGCTTAATTCCCAAGCTCCTAACTTTTTTTTACTAGACATTAGGAGCACTTTTGGTATATATTGCATGAACATTAGATTTCATATGGCTTGTGGAAAAATGTTTCTTTTAAACTCACATAAAGGGGAATTAGGTATTATCTGGAGTCAGAACTGTAGACAGATAAAAGTAGAATGGCACTTGCTCCCTTCCCCTTGTGAATGTATTAATCCCACCTGTCTATCATTTTTCCATCTTATCCCTCTCCTCTTCCAGTCCATTGTTACTTATGGTGTAATCTTCACATATTTCCCGAAAGGAGAGTTGGATTAAGCTAACCTTTGCTTTACTGAACCAAAAGGCATCACAGGAAACCTATCCTATTCTCCTTCTCTTTTCAATTTTTTTTTCTTTTTTTTTTTTTTTTTTTTTTTGGCGGGGGGGGAATGTGTTGTTGCAGTTGTTTTGCTTAGTGTGCTGTATAGATGAAGCCCAAAGTGTAAGAAAAACTGTTGTGGGGATGCCGTTTGTTTAATTTATTCGGCTACTAAAATCTGTTATCTAGCTCCCTCAGGTCTCCTGGATTTTAGGACGTATTTATGACTGCCTGTTTGACAAATTGCATTTATGGTGTTTTCCTCTGAAGTTTGCTTGAATTAATGGAATTAATGCCATCTTTTCCTGAGGATCAGAGTGGGATGGTGCTTTTGGAGGCAATGATAACAATCCCTAAGAGTAGCTTCACATCATACAGAAGTAGTTGATGCTGTTGAGTCTCTTATCACAAAACCATGATAAGGATGCTGTACCCTGTTTTCTTCAGCTTCAGAAAGAGCTTGAGGATATTGGTGCTTGGAAAACATGAAGGAAGTGTATCTAAGTTAAAGTAGGTGTGGGTAGGAGCTGCTTTGCACATTTCTGGTCCCTGTGAAGTGGATTGCAAGAGGAAGCTTGCCCTTCTTTGTCAGTAGCAGTGCAGCTTGTGGTTGAGGTATCAGTAGACTCTCTAACAGCTTCCCTCTTTGAAAGGTATTTTTGTAAGAAACAATTAACACCTTGATAGCAGTGTTGGTTGTTTCTTCGTATCCTTTTTAACAGGGGTGTTATTCTGCAGGAAATGTTTAATTTTCACCTGCCATTGGGTATCATTTCAAAGGGGTTAAAGCAGAGCTCTTCATCTCCTATCCACTACTGCCAGGTACAGCATTCCTAGTAGCTGTGGGGAGTATCATGTCTTTACTGTTTCTTGGCCTATAACCTGATCTCATCTCAATTCTGATTGCCTTTTATATCTCAGCATCATCTTACTTCTTATATGATTTTGTTTTTAGATGAGAGCTTTAACATGCACCTCTTGTTAGCCAGGTGCAAATCTGAAAGTCACCACGTTTCACGTCCCAATATTCTATTTTCTGTTCTTGGCAGGTGACATATTTTCTAATCTCCATTTACTCACATCTCCTGCCCAAATATTTTCTGTAACCTGTGGCTTGGAACATTTTGCCTGTTCTCGGCTGACCTCCCTTTCTCTATCTCATCAGAATCAAGTGCTCATTTTTTCTGGCAGTGGTGCTGGAGGCCTTTCCCAGCCTGTGTGTTTTGTGTGCTGTCACGGTGTTGTGTCCTGTTTGAGACAGGCAGTGGCACAAGGATTTTGTCACTCATATTGGCATGCTGTTTTTATTCTATGCTTCCTTGGGTACTTGGGGACCACTTGCCTCAACACACAAACTTTTTTGTTGGCACCACCTTTTTTTTTTTTCTTTTCTTTTTTTTCCTCTTTTTTTCTCTTTTTTTTTTTTTTTTGGATTCTTAATATCTTGTTTCTCTAGGAGAAGCCTGACAGCAGTCAGGTGCTTGGTGTGCCTGTTATCCTGACCACCTGGCTTCTCCTTGTCTTGTGCCTTGCATTTGGGCTGGAAGATTTTAGGGCAGACTCTGTCCTTTTTGTTCTGTGTTTGCAGTCTGGTGGGGACTCAGGAAAGCCTCTCAAGAAGAGGATAAATAAAAGCTAAAAGTGCAGGAATTATTTATATATTTGTATACTTAGTATATTTGAAATGACTGGTTTACGAGTTCGTAGTTATATAATGGCTACTTCAACAGAAGAGTTGGTTACTTAGGAGAAAGGGATAGTTTTCTTCCTTGTCTCTTTCCCTTCTCACACACTACCACTGCTTTGCAATTTTATCTATATCTGCTAACTTAGTGTTTCATTTACATTATTGAAATATACATCCACAGGCTGAACCTTCTTGCCGAAAAGGAAAGAGAAGAATGAAAATAAAAACCCACCATGTTGTATACATATTTACAATTTGAAGTGAATTCTGAAAGTGAAGGGGAAAAAAGATTGCAAAGCTTCGAAGTTGCTATAAAGGAATCTTCACATAATTGTATTGAACTACAGAAATCAGGATGAAACTTAGATTTCTGTCAAATCTAACTTAAGAAAGCCATGTGTCTGTTGAAAATTTATTTATACAAAAGAAATGATTTGTGTGAAGCTCACTGTTCAGAGACTACTTTGATAAAATATTTTGCTTGTACTAATATCCACTCAGAATAGAAGAAACAGGCTGTAATTCAGGCAAATTAAATTTGTCTTCCAAATGTAAATATCAACCCAATGGAGCTTCTACAGCTTTTTACTTTCCAGCCTTTCTAAGTGAGACCTCTCCTTGGCAGCCTTGGAGCCTCAGGAGTCAGGCAGTGATGATCCAGTTCTGTACCTCAGAGGGCTTCATCTATGAGCTACATTTTTGCCTTCCTGAGTCTCTCTCTTTTGCAGCACTAGTTTTTTCTTATCCTTCCAGTTTTTCGAGTTCCAATAATTTTCTGCAGCACTGCTGCATCCCTCTCTTTTTGGGAACAGAACTACAGTGATATTTACAGCCTATGAAATATAATGCCATTTTTCTGGCCTCTGCAGCTGGTTTTTGGTTCATGTTTTGGAGTTGGTTTTGGTTTATTAGTTGTGGTTGTTTCAGATTTTTTTTTTTGCTTGTTTTCAGTTTTGTTTGTGTCTTGGTTATTTAGCTTCTGTTTTTAAACGTTCTTTTTGCTGTCCTCCACTGGAGACGTGACTTGCTCTAGAACATAAAGCAACTGGCTGTTTGCAACAATAGCTAATACTTGATGTGTCAGAGGTAAACAGGGCAGGAAAACGTACAACTTGTCTTGCTGAAGGTCTGAAGCTATTTCTGGAGGAAGAATTCCTTTGTGACCTCTGTGGTGAAATCCTAACACCCAAGAGTGTGACATTGCCTGTTCACTCCAACTTTCTTGCTTTAAATGGAAATAAAAAAGGATTTTTTAAAATACATGTTGCCTTGCCAGTTGCAGACTGATAGTACAAAATTTCCTGCAGAAAACCAATTGAAAAGGAAGTAAATTTTGCCTTGGTTTACGCATAAAGGAAATTATAGTATTGTATCTTAGTGATTCGTCTTTATATTTCCTATACAGGTGACACAGACATCTTCAGCTTATTAGAATGATTGTGTTTCTGTGCTTGGAGTAGTATTTTTGGTAGTATGAAGTAGTTGCACTTCTATTTCAGGCCTAGTAGCAACAGTAGGTAGTATGAAAATCAACTGTTGTTATCCTTGTAAACAGGTGTGGCTCTGTAATTATACCTTGTATAGTACTTTAGCTTCTCTTCCACACACACAGGAAAAGAGCATTCCAGTTGATAATATTTCCTTTTAAATTATGGTTGGAAAAACATGTGGGAGAGCTAGTTACTCCAATGTGTCTTCTAAATTATTATGCATTTTCACCCCATTCATTCCTTCCTTTAGAGAGATAATGATGTTAACATAAAAAATAATTAAATGAGTCTCGTTTGTGCTATTTGCTGGCATCTATTCTTTAAAGAAACCTGTCCATAGCCATGTTCCAGGTGATGGGTGAGGAGATGCTGTATATTGAGAGCCAAACTTGACTCACCATATGCAATGCAGGGGACTTGCAGTTTTCTCTTTTTCTCCCTTAACACTGGGGCTGAGCAGCAGAACAGACTTGAGAGCTGTGTTTGTGAGACCTTAGTGCTGCCCCATCTCACCCACATCACCTTTTTGCATCTTTCTCCTGTCTTCCTGAAATACTTCATTATGTTCACATTTTGCTATTGCAGCAGTAAAACTTTAATAGGGCAAGAGATAGGGCTTGCTATTTCTGAAATACTCTGAGCTCTTCATTAGTTAGTGAAGGCTCAAGTGGATGTGTATGAAGCTCACTCTCTTCGAAATTTACTTTTCTACATGTTACAGTGTTTAGGAGTTAAGTTTGAAGCAGAGACTGTGGTTCAGACTGTTTTAGAGTCCCTTAGGATGTATTTAAGAAATAGGAGGCAAGGAGTAACCAGGTTTTCCAGATGTTTTGAGATTGAAGAAATGAGGATTTGGTCAAAAGCAATACTGAGAATCAAAGGTTCTGAACTAGAAGCCAAGATACACTTGTGTATTTACTGATTTTGATGCATCAGTAAAATTTTAGCCCGTTTTTACCTGTCAAAATACTATTCGAAGTGTTTCTGGGAAAGTCAATCCCTTCGGCCAAGGAAGACTGGGAGAGACTAATGCACATTTCATTTAGGTGCATGATGTTTGAGAAGGCTGAAATCAATTTTGTGGGCATCCCTTGACACAGTGTCCTTTTAGGAAAAAAAAACATGCAGGAACTGTGCTGTTGTTCTTAGCAATTAAATGCTTCAGTCACAAGCAGCTTCTCCCTGTGAGGTGCAATTCTCAGATTCTCAATTCTGGAGGTGCTCCTAGGGTACCTCACCCTTCCCCTTCTCTTTAATCACTGTTAGTCCCAGACACCATGTGCTGTATTTATAGCACAAAAGCTTTCCTCTGTATTTGGCTGGAACAGAATGGAGGATCAAGCATGGGAAGCTGGATTTTTTGGAAGTGTATGAGTAATCTGGAAGCAGTTTCTTGGAATAATCAATGGGAGTTGTGCTCCGAGGTCATGCAGGTATTTTTATTGTAAATCCCAGTAAACCACTGAAGGCTTTGTAAAAAGTAAACAGCCATAGAGTCACTTAATGAATCTTAAGGAAGGAGGAAAAAGAGAGACTCTCTCGGAGAATGCAATCTGCTTTTTCTTGCATGCAAACCATTAACTTCAATGTGTGACCAAATTCACCTGTTGCTGATCTCATGCACTGTTGGATCCTATGATGAAGGTTGCTGTAGTTGGTTTTATCAGAATAAAGGAATGATAAACATGCACTATTCCAGCGTACTTAAGACTTGCTATGTGTTTTGGTCTTCTGATTATTAATAGCAATCTGTTTGTTATGAGAATTATTTTGCCTAGTTAACTCTGGAAACATAATTGCAAAAATCGTAATTTTTCCTGGCATTGAAGTTTTTGGGGATGAAATAGCTATAAGAAGGACAAAAAAGAAACCAAAAAACAAACAAACCACTAAACCAGGGAAAAAAAATTAAAACTTCCATTAAATATGCTGTTAATGCCTTAATAATAATTTTATTTGTGTCTGAAAAAAACTGCTCATTGCCTTCGCAAAATAGTGTACAGTTTCATAATGCTTTTTCCTGTGCTTTTGGAGACTTGGCAAGAGATGGAGAAAGCTGCATGATTTTTAAAAATTGCAATGCAATGCAAAGCTTGACCCAAATTTTCCAGACAGTGGAAGGTTTGAGCAAAATCATGTCGAAGGAGAGACAGCGTGGATTTGAAAGAACAGTATTGATGGAAAGAGCAAGCAGTTCTTGCTTTTGGTAGAGAAAAGACTGTGGACTTCATAGCTTAAAAGAAAAGCATTCCACTGACAATTCCTCAATTTCCACCACATCCCCTGCTGTCATTGCTTTCCCTGCTCAGTTCTTATCCTCACACAACCTAAAAATCAGTTTGAAAGAGAACCCTAAATAAGTTTTCCTCAGTTTATTTCCCTTCACCCCACTCCTGTTTTGTTTTTTTTTTTTTGTGATGCCATTAGATTAAAAGGCAAACAAATAGGGAAACAAAACAATGCAGAGAAGGATAAGAGAAATGAGTCACAAAATTGGAAATATATACATTAAATAAAGTCCTGGTAATGAATAGTGTGTTTGTGTAAGAGCAAGGAAAAAAAATTTCCTTTTAAATAAGAATCAAAATTCTAAAGGTTTAATTTTACTTTTTCTCCTGGATTTTACATTGATTAATAATTTCCTTGTAGGACCAGTTCTGCTCATATTTACCCAAGTTATTCGTCTTTTGAGAGGCTCTCGCCATCAGTATTTGCTGTAGCTAGCAGAAAATAAAATGAGGTAGCATGTATAGCAATCTTTCTGCAGTGCACTAGCACCTAATTTGGAGATTTTTCTGAATAAATATTTAAAAAATTAGTAAGATATACTAGTCCTACTGTAGAAACAAACCTTGATGGCAATTATGGGAAACCAAATACCATGGAGTTTACAGGTAGAAGCAGAATTGGAAGCCTTATGGAAGAGATTAATTAATTTATTTTCAAGACTAAGTGATGTCTGTTTCCATTTGATTGGAAATAATACTTGCAGTTCAAAGATCACCTCTGAGCTGTGGTTATAATATGTTAATGACATAAAATCATCCAGATCTAAATCATTTTAGAGATTGCATTTTCTGATCTGTGGTATGCTCTGCTAGTGTCAAGTAATAAAAACCATAAATCAGCTGCAGCTTTTCATCCTGCATGCGTTTGTGCACAGCACATCCTCTGTTTTGATAGACAGCACCTAATGGATCAGAGAAGACCTCAGAAGACTTTTAAATATCAACATAAATCTGATCTGGTTTGCTTTCATAGTTTGCCATTATTTTAAATGAAATAAAATTAGGTTGTGTCATGAACATCATATCCACAGTGAAGATCAATGTGGACACTTGGTTTGTGACATTTTGATTTGGGGAAAAGGTTTTCTTCAGCTACTGCATGTCAAATCCCAGGGACACGTACGTGGGTTTGGTGTGTCACACCAAGCAGCTGCTTATGCTCCCTAGGAAGAGGTGCAAAAGAGAAGCACTGGAGGGTTGTAAGAGTACCTAGTAATGAAGCCATACTCTGTGAATGTTTTATAGGCTGAAATCTGGATATAGCCATCAGTTGTGTGTTTGGCACCATTTCCAAACACAAAGTGAGAAATTGTTTATTCTCTTGATCAGGGGTTCTGGGCACAATAGCTGCATCTTCTATTTTTATGTATCCAGGCTGGTCTTGCACACGTCTCAACTTCATCAGTTACAGCCTATTCCAAAAAAATAGGCCGGATCAAACAGCTTCAGGAAGAATGTGATTATTCATTGCTTTTTAAAGTTAGGGCCTGAGTGTATTTCAAGGCTGGAGCTGATGGCAGCCGTCAGCCCCAGCCTGAACCCCCTGTCTGTCCACATATAAACAGCAGACATGCTAGGAGGATTATGAGATTAATGTTTCTACCATGTGCTCTCTAATTCTTTAGTATTTATTTAAAACGTGCTAAACGGTGTTTATTTTATGGTTGAACAGTTCTAGCAGTGCACTGGAAGTTGTGTCTGTTGTTGGCTATTTAACCCCAACCATCATGGGAAGTAGAGTGTGTCACACCTGTCAGAAAAGCACAACAGCAAACATGGAACTGAGCACCAAACCTTTTTTGTTACCAAACTTTTTTTTGTTGTTATCAGTAATCTCTGTTAAGTCAGTGTTGGAGGCTTTGATTAATGCAGGGCAAGAGCTAAGCTCTTGTGAACTGGGAAATTCAGCATAGTGCCTTCTCTGGCTATTGCTTATTCCACTACAGCACACTGTGCTTGCCTGTCCTGTTTTTACATTGCCCATTTTCCACTGAAGGATTTTTAAAGTGACAGAATATATTCCTTTCATATCGTAAAGAGCTTAAATGTGTGCACAGAGATTGTGCAGTGAAAGGAAGGCTCTCCTATGAAAATGGTTGAATGCTGTACATGTGTGGTTTTCTCTTTGATTGGAAATCAGTTCTTGAGAAGCTGGTTATGTGCACTGTACAGTTCCAAGATAGAGCCCTTCTCTGCACAGGGATGCTAACATGTATCAGACAGGAGGACAAATAGTGCTTTTTAAGGTGAGGTGAGCATTTATCAGCAAAAGCAATAGTTGTGAATTCTTTTCCCTCTCAGTTATTGACAATCTTCATAGTATAAATTTTAACAAAGGATAGATTGCAGAAGATGTAACTTCAAGTGCAGCCTAAACTGGCCTGGGATTTCCCAGGTGAGCATGGGATGATGGGCAGTTCTGTTTAGTGGTATGGCTTCTCTTTTCACTTTATTTAGGGAAAAAAATCTTCTTCCATGCATGGGAACTTCTACACCCTTTCATGCTGAGCAGTGGAGATTCTTACAGAACAGTACTGGGACTTGGCTTGTTGTTCCAAAACTGTTAGACTTCATTCATCAGCGGAGTTTTACATTGGAAAACTGTGTCTCCATACAAATAGTAATAGTCACAAAGACCAAAGTTTTCTTATCAAATAATTCCAAGGAACAAAAAGCTTATATGATACATTAGATATATAAGTTCTTTTATATATCTGTATAACAGATGTCTAAAGAAATAATTCATAACACCTCTGGAGTGGATAAGGGAATAAAATCCTTTGTAGCTTTCTTGAATGTCTCACAGTGCTTAGTAGAGGGGGCATAATTTCCTTTCTGACTTTGTCAGAAAATTCAGCTGCATAGCAAAGTGAGGGATTATTTATAAAAATCTTTAATTATGTGAACAGTTCTTTGTAGCTCTCCTTTATCTCTCTAGCTCTTATATTAGTAGGAAGTGCAAAATGTCATTTTCTACTTTAGAAGGAAATAGTCTTGAAATATTATGTACAACTGCTTGGAAGAAAGCTAGAAGTCCTTCCTTTTGCAGATCAAATGTGCTCAAGGATGGGTGTTCCTTTTCAACCCTGATCACATATACACACTTGCACTGTGTATATGCCTTGTTAATAATACTATTTTTAAAATTTCAGACAACAGCCATCTCTTGGATCTAGCTAAATATTATCAAACTCTGTGAGTACTGATGGCCACAGACAGAGGTCCTGGATTGTGCATCAGTTCCCTTAAGCCAAACTGCTACTAAAAATACAGGCAATAGTACTTAGCAGTCAATGAAATATTCTCAGCAATCTTTTAAAATTTATTTTTTGTTGTGTGGGCTGGGCTTTCTCCCTTGCATAAATTGCGCAGGAGAACTTGTCACACATGAAAGTGTCACTGAGGTGCAATGTAAAAAGGCAGCTGCTGATTTATTGCCTATGGGATGCCAGAAAGCTGCCTGTCTCTCATTAGGCAGTTTTGTGATTTACCTTTGTATATGAAACAAAAGATCTTTGAAAGCTTCTGAAATAAGAAATGTTCTTTCCTTTTTCCGTGCCTCACTGAACTACAAGTGTGCGGTCAAAACTTGTTAGGGGAACTGAAAAGAATTAAATAAATATGTCTCAGTATATATTTGCAGAGAGAACAAACCAAAGAGGCAAATAGGTACTGAAAAATAAGTGAGTGTTACTTTTCTAATGTCATTGGAATATTCATACATGCCAAATTTTGTTGAATATTTTACTTTTCATAATTGAAATAGCTATATGGTGCTTTATTTTATTTTTGTGTTCCACATTAAAAATCCTGAACATTCAGAAAAGGGTCATACTCTTTTCCCGTACTGAGGATGGATATTTTTGGAAGTGACCCAGTATCAAATGCTCATGCTGCTGTGAAAGCCTGAAATTTAAGCATAGTGTGGCTTGATTTGGTTTTCCCAAGGTCACACTGGATCAGCGGAATCCAAGGACAAGTTTTTCATGTTTCAGTCTTGTGAGAAGAAGTAAATAAGCCACAGCCTGAATCCTTCCATTCACAAAAAGCTAATAGGACTCAAGCAAGTTTGAATATCAGTTAATTAAAATATAAAAAGGAAAGGAATTATGAAATGTAAATAGCCTAGTGAAGTGAAAATTGGACCATATGTCCTTGGAATTGATAAAACCAAAAATTTTGAGAATTATTCTTTATGTACCAAGTTAAGCCTTTAAATCATATGCATTTGAGTTTCTTACCTTTGCTCAGAGATGTACTAATCCCTGTGAAAAATAATCTTCCTGTTATTGCTATATTTTTATACACTTCTGCATCATTAGAAATCCTTTGCACCCCAGAAGGAAAATAAACGGTTTTAATATTTGAATTAAATTAAATGGAAGAGGATAAGCAGAATCTCTCAGAGCAACTTGGATTGAAGGAATCCTCTACACTTACAGCATAATGTTAAGTTTTCATGGTGCTGGAATTTTTGTACTTTAAATAGTATGCAGCATTTTATTTTATAAATTATTTTTATTAAAGAAAAGTTTTAATGTTTAATGGGAAAATTTCCATATTTGTTCTTGCTGTTTTTTCAAGTTGAGGTAATTCTGTATATAGCAGAAAACGTATATAGCTGAAAACAAAGCAGATCTTAAGGTTATCATCTGTTGAATAGAGAAATTTTGGAAGATCATGGCAGAAGAAGGATGTACATAGTGTTCTGCTGAAGGGTCTTAGTGATTGACTTTCTTTCTCTTGGCCTTTCTCCTTTCCTGCTCTGACCTGTGTTTCTCTCTGGTTTTGCTGAGTTCTTGCTGTGACCCCTCTTCATCGGTGCCAGTGGCAGC
Source organism: Luscinia megarhynchos (assembly GCA_034336665.1). Taxonomy (NCBI): domain Eukaryota; kingdom Metazoa; phylum Chordata; class Aves; order Passeriformes; family Muscicapidae; genus Luscinia; species Luscinia megarhynchos. Next base: position 52,414,846 of record CM067566.1, on the reverse strand, counting down.
ACAGCTGTGTCAGAGGGAGCCAGCTCCCCCAGCCCGTGCTCTGAGCTGCCCCCAGGCTGTGTGCATGTGGGGAGCACAGCCCTTAACCCGGGCTGGAGCACCACTGTCTTTGAGCAGGGAGTTTGCTCGCTCAGGCACTGCTGGCAGTGCTCTCAGTGCCCTGGCCAGCTGGGAGTGCACACGGGGCAAGAGAGTGCCCGCCTGAAAAATGCTGCTCTTCTGTGACTGTGTCACTCCAGATTTGCTGCCTTGGCTGTGGCTTCATACCAAGTGATTGTGGGTTCACTGGCACAGTCTGCCTGCACACCGTGAACTCTTGCACAAATCATTTACAACTTGCATTAAGTGTGTGTAGGATAGATCTTAATATTTGAAAACCTTTGCCATTCCTAACTCTAGTAATCTGTTGGGTTTTTTAAACTTACTCAACTGTACTGTTGAATAATCCATCTTATTTCTTGAGAAATATTTTAAAGTGTTGTTAGAAGGTAAATTTTATAGTATCAGAACAGTTTCACAATATTGTGAGATATTTTAGGTCCATCCTGAAAAATATTGCTAAAAATTTCCAGTTCTAACTGGCGTCAGAGGGTAAGCTAATTTCTTCTGCAATATATGTCTGGTACTTCAGTTGTGCCTAATTTCAGGCATTTAACAAAATAACATTGAGACATACATTCCCATACATTCCCTTGATTGTGATCTGCTTGCAGATAAGCCCCAGTCTTTTTTATCATGATTTTTTAAAACCACCATAATAAACATTTTATCTTTCAATCAGCCCTAAGAGCTGTTGTGTGCATGTTCATCTGCATCTTTCTGTTGGAAAGATTGCTTCAGTTTTCAAATGCCAAGTGAGCATATCATTGTGGTGATTTGCAACTGTGTCATGATGTAAATGTTAAAGATGGAACACAGTATTAAACTCTTTGTATATAGTATTAGATAATTTGCCTAAGTGATCTACAATGGGTATTTCAGCAATAAAATTTTGAAATAAAATAGCAACCAGGTGCAACACTGTGTGTTAAGTAATAATTATGTAATATCTTAAAAATCTATAATCATATACTGAAGAGGTTGTGGGAGCTGCAGGTTTCAAGGAATTCTGCAGCGTGACAGTGGGGGGGTTTAAATAATCAATATTCATCCTGCTATGTAGTTATCCTGGTAGGGAATCAAACTGTTACAGTGAGCCAGTGAAGATTTGCCTGAAAACCTGATGACATTGTTAAGGCACCACTGAATTTCTGAAGTCCCAGATTGCTTCTTGTGACTGCCTGTGCTTTTCCTGTGGGTTTTATGAGAAGATGACACAGGGGTATCTTTTATTCCACATAATCTATTTCACCTTTTCTTTCTGAGAGATGGTTTAGGATAGGATTTAAAGAAAAAAAAACAACAGAACACATGGTCTTCTGATTTCATAGTAGATGCCAAAACCAATGGCCTGGGTTTCTAATACTGGGGGAAAGGAGGGGCTGGCAAGGTATCTGTAACAGGTGATAAGTCCTTTTGAACATCTGGGCATTTATCCAGATGAATGTTTTGAAATTACTAGTTAGGTTAGTTAGTGTTAGGTCATTAACACTGAGATTAGCTGTATGATCTCTGCCACTCTAGCATGAGATGTATCCCAAATGTTAATGAATGCATCCATATAGCATGGTAGTTAAAAAAAAAAAATCTCCAGTTTGCAGACAGAGAATAAATATTGAATGTAACTACATTCCCAAATCTACCAAAGATATTAGAGAAATTATCTGTGATTCACCTAAAATTAAAGAAATAGAAAATATTTGACAAGCCTGGGAATTTTACCCACAGCATGTGGGTTTTGAGGAAGACCTTATCTCTGTCGTCTTCGATTAATCTTGATAATTATGAAAGCTTCAATTCATCCCACAGAAGACTCAATGCTTTTCATCTAGAGGTATCAGAGGGTATTTAACATTGCTAATGTGAATTCTAATTCATGCAAATTACTTCAGGAGTGTGGCACATTTCTACCCAAACACTTTTTATTTCACCAAGTACTTGGCATTTAGTTCATCTTTGGAGGATGATGCATACTAAAACATGCCTGACACAATATGAAAACAGCAGTATTTTGTGGAAATGATACAGGAATAATGCATAGATAATAGTACTCTGCTGACAGTGATACATAACAACCACTTGCTTTCCTTCTGGTGAAGTCAATATGCACTAAACACCTTCCTTTTATACTGCTAAAAACACAAAAGACCCCATGATTATTTTAGTCCCTTTTTTCTTGTTTGCCATATACTTCTAGCTGGTAAATGGTATGTTAACCTCGTTCAGAGGATTCCCCAGTCCCTATCCAAAAGAGGAAGCAAGGATGTAATCAGCCCTGGCCTCATTAAAGTCTTTCTAATGTAATCTGTTGTTCTCAAAAAGCTTAGCCTCAGATCTACCAAATGTATTTTAATTATGTTTTAGATGGATTGTGTCTGGAGCTATGCAGTTGCTGAAGCAAATTAATCCATTACATCAGCCAGTTTGAATTCTTTCTATAAGAATATTTACAAAAGACTTACAGAGTAGCTGAAGAGACTCAATACAGCTTTTTCAACAGTGATTTCTTATATTTCATCTTTTTTGTCCCCAACCTCTGTATGGAGTTTATAAAAAAATAAAAGGAAAAAAACCACAGTGCATACTTCAGTGTGATGCATAATTCTTGCTCACAAAAAAGAGATTAGGAGTGATACTAGCACAGGTGCACTCAGCAGTGAAGCTATAGTAATTTATCTAATTCTACCGAAAACTTCATCACCTGTACTGGAATTGCTACAATTAGGAATTTGTTATTGAAAGCATGCAATAAACAGTAGATGCAGTTGATGATGTTAAATAGAAAAATAAATTTTCAGTTAAAGTGTGCTATCTTGAAAAATTTAATTTTCTATGGCAAACGATCCCATTCTGTTTAATAAACAAACACTAAGCAAGTGGATAGTTGACTGACTGGGAAGTCGGTATGTTGACCAATTCATTAATCATTTTTGAAATCTTGCTAAATACAGTTTATTGTCTTCAAAGTACCACTAATTACTTTAATTAACTTTGAAGTGTATCTTTTCTTTCTCTGACTGTGTCTGTTATTTTGAACCCAAGAGGGCTTTCTAGTCTTTAGATGTGTTTATTTCATTTCGAGATAAAATTCAACTCCAAACCTCTTTAACTGCCTGTATCCTTATGGGAAATGTGGGGCCTGGTGGCAACTTTTCCCTTCATGTGGTCTCTTTGGCTGAATGGGAATGTGGAAACTTTGTGAACCTGTTGAAGTTTGGCCAAGAAACAAGTGTGGTTGGGGGTTTTATCCTGGGGTTATTTGTGAGGAATGATGGTAAGCATGTAGACAGAGATTTTAAAAGCAAAATTATTTAAGTAAATATGGTGGCATTGAAGAGAGTTGAACATGCTGCACTCTATACTTGAAAGTCAATCCTATTATCCAGGCAGATAAGTATATGTGTAGAAGCTCATCTACAGCATATATATATATATAATTTTTTTTTACTAGAAGTGAGGATATAAGGTTTCCAAGAAGGATCAAATACTGATCTTCATCTCATCTCCTCTCAATCAATTATCATCCTCAAATCTTGCAATGTCATCTAAGAAAAATTCAGGGAAGGTTGTCTTGAAAAAGAGGGGGGAAGAGGTTAAGAGGAAAAGTAAGACTTAGAGAAATGATGAGTGGAGGAAACATTTCACAATTTTATCATCTTGGTTAATACCTTGTTTAAGTCTCTGTCTTTCTGTTTCTTCCTGTCAATTTATGGGAGGAGGATGTTTTCCAGCAGTGGGGATGCTGTAGGAATCCCAGAGGGAAGTGCCAGGGCTGCTCAAGATGCTGTTAAGATGTGTCTCAGAGGAGCAGCCACCTCACTGTGTGTGCTTAAAGATTTCCTTATTAGATAGGAGGTCTAAGGGAAGGGCATTTTCCCCAAGTGGAGCTCAGTTAGGAGCCCTGGTTTCCTGGGGCACTGCGAATGGGGTTGAAGGCTCATCAGTTTGATATTTTAATCACTTTGGCCTGTGCTCAGTGCAGCTTAGCACAGTGGCACTGCACAGGCAGGAAGCTCAGCTGCAGAAACAGCATCATGATGCTTTGCTTTTGATTTTTTTCCATTGTTTAATTGCCCCCAAGGAGAACCTCTGCGTGGGCTAAACATTTGTTTTCCATGGATTTCATCTTCCTGGGGCTCGCATAGCTAGACCTTTATGTGCTAGCTCAGACCCTGCCCTTGGAGCTGTGCTCTTGAGACCTCCCAGTAACACCATGTGAGGTGAAAGGTTTCTTGAAAACTGGCATCCTCAGCTGGTGTTCTTTATACTTAAACAAACATAGGTCTCAAAAAATTCTACATTGTTTGCTCCTTCCTTCCTTGTTCATTCACTTTCTGGTGAAAAAACAAACTAAAGCAAAAACAAAACCAAAAAACTTCTTATGAACAGGACAAATAACTCCGGGTAATTTTCCACTGATGCTATCTTTTTCTTATCTATGAAAGGAGTCAAGAAAGCTGATTGTTTTCCTGGTAACGTGTAGGTAGGGTTTTTAAAGTAGCTTAAGTTTAGGAAAGAGAGAGGTAGAACAATCTCATAGTCCCATCCCTAAACATCTGCCCATGCCTGAAGATATCAATTCTAATTATGACAATTTTTGTTATGTTCAAAGCTTTGTCATGCTTAATGACAAAATTTACAGCTATGGCTTGAAGAAGAAAGTTTGAGTACATCAGCTCCACTGCAAGATCCTTTTTCTGCTTCCAAATACTTGTGTGGCCATACTGCTCTTACCCTTACTCTTGCTTTGCTATGGAGTGAGAAAAAGAGCAAATACATAAATTATAACAGTTAATAAAATTGTATTCGGTCAGACAAATGTTGCTCAAATTTCATCCTTAAGGTTAATGTTTAAGTTATATTCATTTACTGAATTGATTCTTTCCAACCTGCCCAACTTTGCTTTGACATTCACATTTGAAAACTAAACCCCATTTAAAACTTCCAAGTCTTACAAGGTTTGGCATTAAAGGCAAATGTTATTTTGTATCAGTTATGTTGTATACAACCTTTATATTGCTAAATTACGGAGAAGTTAGTCTGTGATAAAAACATGAAATTGATGGTATTTAATTTTTGGTTCGTTCTTAGGTGCACTTTTTCTGGTATATAAATTTAGAAGTTTTTCTCTCTCCTGTGTAGCTTTGCTGGGCTTTATATGTCTTTGCTCTGATTTAAAGGGAATGCATTTTTCTGATGAGCATTACGTTGTCCTCGGTGCAATTCTATTGCTTTGCAAGACAGCAGTTTATTGCAATAAGTTCAAATTTATTGGAAGTTAGTGAAATTGTCTGAGCATAAATTTCCCTTAGCATTTCTAACATTGTTTGAGCTATTCCTTTTTCTGAAAAATGCTGGAGAAGGCTCACAGGGGATCATGTACAGTGCTTGTCTGTATATTATCAAGCTTTTTCTTTTTTTTATTTCAAAATTATTTGCCTTCAGGCTACTGAATATTTTTGCTGACCAGTTTTGTCAGCTGATGGCTGCTCTCTCAATTATAGGAAGATTGATCTAATATCATCTCAAAACTGAGAATATAAACCCCAATAGTTAAGTATTTTGAAATGGAGGGGAAGAAAACATTCAATTGAGGCAACAAATAAGGGTTTATTTATCTGCTGTGCAAACATTTTTTCAGTGAGGTCTTCAAACTGAACTGACATTCGCAAATTCAATAGGTAATTTTAACTATAATCAAATGTTGAAAAAAGTTTATTTTTTTTTCTAAACACAAATATGTCCTATTTTCATGAATATGTTTGAGAGAGTGAACTCTTCTACTCCCACCTCCAGGATAAGAAACTAACTGGTAACACAACTTCTTAGAATCAAGCTGAATGGCAAGTTCCTTCCTAATGCTGTGGTATTGAAAATAGTCATTGTTTTAATTCTTGGATTGCTATTACAATTTGCCTGTTCTTATTTTGATTGTGGAGGGGAAAGATTAAATATTTTGCCTTTAAGCCTAAACCAACATAGAGAGCACCACCTTCCTCTTGGCTTCAGACACGAGTGCATTGCGTGTGGTATCTGTTAACATCAGTCAATACAGCTTCTGATGCCCTCTGGCTTCAGTCTCTGACTTAGAAATTTGTTCTCTCAATGTATTCAGGAGCTACAGAAAACTTAAATGATATTGAATGTCAAACACAACTCTTTCTTGGTTACAGTGAAAGGGGGAACTGTGTTATGATGCTTTTTTTTTCTTTTTGTTTTAATATATATCCTCTGGAACTGATAGTTTCCAAAACAAAGTATATTGTATTTTTTTTTTCCTCTTGCATTTTTACAAAGTTTCTGCCTGCTTTCCTAAAGGAAATTGAGAATGGTTTGTCAAAGTCTAGAATTCAAAAGGAAAAAGGAGGATGGTAGGCTGATAGGCATTCAAGCCCATAGGACTTGTTGAATGAGGAGCACTGTACAGTATTGCTGTTTTTGAAGTAATGACACTGAAGAAGGATGCATGTTAAAAAGTAAATTAGACTCGCAGAGAATTTTGTGTCTAAATTTGTTTCCAAGATGGTGAAATAATTCTACAACTAAATCTTTTGACATAATTGCTGGGCATAATTTATGCAACTTTCCCTTAAAATAATGCATTTAGTCCTTTTCTTAGTTCCACCATTTTATAGCCACAGAAGCAAATAATTTGTTTTTTCTTAACTGAGGTCATAAAGTTCACTATCTAAACAGTTCAGGCTTTCTCAATTGTGAATGATCCTTGCCCTAATAAATATATGTTCATTGGAAAGATTAGTTGGTGTGACCTTGTTCAGAGCACCAATAACTGAGGATAAACTAACTTCAGACATGGAAAAGTATTCTGTGGAATTCCTCTAGACTGAGCAGTGTTCTTGGGTTCTTCAAAATCTCTTACACAAACAAAATTAACATATTTTATAAAATTGCATCCCAACTGCTCTGATGTGTGACCAGACTCTCATGTGTGCAGATATGTTTCCTTGTGTCAAAGTTTAATATAATTTTTATATAAAATACTGTGAGTGACAATATTTTTAGGTAACTGTTAGCATGAAAAACTGTATTGGCTGATTTATGTGTGCATGTATGCTCTCCCCTTTGATCTTTCTTGATGTTGAAGGGCTAGTGTTGGTGTTGGCAGTATTTCTGTTTAATTTTTTAAATTAAGTTTACAAAGCTAGATGTAAGTATTGAAGAGTCTCAATGGAATTAAAATTAAAGCACCCTGAAGCTACTTTTAGTGCTGCAAAATGAGAAAATGGAGATAAGAAAGAAAAAACATGCTCAGCATGTAAATTTACGTTTCCAAGTAATAGGATTTGGCCAGGAACCACTGTGTTGGTTCTTTTTTTGTTTTTGTTTTTTTTTCCTTCATTTTGCCTCACCTGTAGTATTTAAAGCAGTGAGAATATGCCAAGGACTATTAGATTTTTGCAGTGGTGCTCTGCCATCGGAAACAGGAAAATGTCTAAGTCAGCAGACTATCATTGATGATTGTGTGTTAAATTTTTGGAGATTTCTTGAGCAGGGATCGTGATGTTAGCAGCAGCTGATCAGACTGCATTTGTCATTTATTTGGAGCTGACTACATCTGCTCTATTGTCACTACTGTCCTCCAGTTACATGCATGCAGCCAGATTCAGTGGGAATTCTGGCTTGCTTTTCCTGTATAATCTGGACCAGGTGTGCATCATCTTCCTGTCCCTGCTCTGCTGCTGAGTCTGTGATTTTGTTGTTGGACTTAAAAGGCATTTGATCACAAGCCCAGCTACCACCAATAACAAACCTGAATAACCATGAGGAAGCATTTCTTCTCCAGATGTCATGTTCCTGAGTTCCCCCATGCCACATGAAAGAATTATATTCCTTCTGATTCCATGATTATATCAGGAGGCTTTATAACTGTCCTGTCTAAATCTCTGCTTTCTGTCAAAATTTCAACATCCTGGAATCACAGGGAAGCTCTGGAGAAGTTTTGACCAACCTCTGCCATACTTTTCTATATTAAGTGCAATTCTATTGACTTGCTCCAAGCTGTTTCTTGCTGGCATGTGGAAAAGAAATTTAAAAATAAAAATTGAGTTTTATTTTTAGACACTGTAACTCACCATGAAGAGTGCTGTGATACCAAAAGCAGGCAGTGAGTGTAATATTGAGAATTATATGTCAATATTCAGTTCCAGAACTGAAGGTTCAGATTGAATTTTCTGTTGGTATATATATTTCTGTTATACACAATTGTGAACTGAATTTTAAGAAGAGAATGATCAACAGAAGGGATAGAAATTGAGTGTTGTGTGGCGCTGCTAATTCAGTTCATATCCATGAATTAATTTTCAAAGCACTGGATAAATTCTGGTCTGACTTACTTTTTAGTCATTTGAGACATTAATTTCTGAGAATCATATCTGAGGAAATAACTTTCAGGATAGAGTTTTGTCTGTGTACTTCTAGATCTTAGTTGTAGCTCTTTATTGCATTAGTCATTGCCCTTTTTAATAATGTTAGACATTGAAAAAAGTGAAATCAAAGACAAATATCCTGGATACAGCAACAAAGAACACTGTTACCAATCTTAATTACTTTTCTTTTATATTTGTCTTCAACAAATCATTCAGACATAAATAGGACCAGACGGTATTGATGCTGGTTTCTGTTGAGAGTGAGTTAATTTTAGCAGTAAAATGAATTTTTCTATACTTGAGAAGACAGCTTAGTGTTTCTTCTTGATAGGCATCATTTCTGCTGGACAGAATCAGAGACAAAATCCTCAATTTTTCTGTCTCATTCCACTGAGAGTAGTAATTGGATGTTTAACTCCTGAGGTGATGAATATGGGACACATTCTAAAAGCAGGAGTGTCTGGAGTTCTCCAGACTACACTACCCAAACAAAACTGACTTTTTTTTTTTTTTTTTTTTAAAGAAGTCTGCACGTATTTGGTTGAAGTCTTATCTAGGGTATATGTAAGAAGTAGAAAATCAAGAGCCAATTCTGATTTCAGGCATATTCAGTGCACGTGAACTTCTCTCTGGACGAGTTTCAGACTTCACTGGCTGAGTGCTAATTTGATTCATTCTCTTGTAAGGCTTTCAGGAAAGTAATTTTGTCTTTAACTTCTAGCAGTAACAAAAGGCATATTTTAAGACAGCAGCTTTTATGGCAATACAATGTAATGATGCACTCATGAAAGAGCTGATTTGCATTTGTGCTTGGCATTGCAAGCTGCAATGCGTGTTATGCATTCATTTTAACATTGATAAATGAAAAAGGAGCTGAACAAGAACCTGACCTTCCTAATTAATCACTTCATGTGATTGTAGATCTGTTTTGATATTACTATCCTTTTTAGTAAGGTGCTCTTAAAAAGAGTGAAATTCTTATGCATTTCTGAATAAAACTCGAAGTGTTTAAATAATAACCTAACTTAAAATATGTATTGATCCTGTTTTATGCTTTCCTAGTTCTAATCTGTGGCAGTAGACACTGAAGCACCACAAGGAAATTCTGTCTAAGCAGCCAAGAAATTGAGATTTTGTCTAAAAACTCTCAGAACAAGGTGCTCTCAAGCAGGTAACATGAAGACTTGCAAACCTGATCTGACATCTCCTTACCCACAGAGCAATTAATGTTAAGCAGAAATTAACATGGGCCAATCCTTCAGCTCTAACCATGTGTTGAGATCTGATGCCTTCTGACATCCAGAGTCAGTTCAGAGTCTGGGTAACCTAAATATGGGAGGGCATTAAAAATGTACTGTCCTCTCATCATCATTTTCCTGGGGTGTTTAACTTTAGGATCCTCAGTGTTTTGTTGCTGACTGCATGTTTCTTCTCCCTGCTGGTAAAACCTCTGTAGCTGGTGGCTTGACCAGATGCTCACCCAGCCACTCTCTCACTCCCCTTTCTTGATGGAACTGTAGGAGAATAGAAGATGGAAGAATTTACAGGTTGATATAAAAACAAGAAGTCTACTTAGCAATTACTGTGACAGAAAAACAGACTCACCTTCACAAAAAAAAAATTATTTAAAAGACCCAAAGAAAGGCTATCTAGATTTTATTCTCATTAGCTTTTTCCATTTGAATACTTGAAATGTTTCACTAGCCTAAAACAATTTCTGACATAACTTGGAATAGTATTTCTACTAAAAATCTCTTTTTTTCCCCCTCCCACTTATCCATTGCTAGTATTACATTTGATGAGTGTTTCAAGAAGTAATAATTTGAAAGTTAGAGATAACCAGAGGCTCTGGATATAAATTCAGATTATCATGATAGTTCAATTTCAGAGAGGCAATTAGATAATCCTTATCTCATATATCTTTAGTCTAACCTATTTTCTACAAGTCAATGTGTGAAGAGAGTAATTGGTCATTTTGGCTTTGGTAGAAAGATATGAATGTATAAAATTTTTCATGATCATAGGATTAGGTTGTCAGGATATCATGGTGAGAAGATACTATATTCTTCTTCTGAATTCCTTCCCATGGGCTTTTGTTCAGGATTTTTGCCTTTCCCCTTTTTGTTAAGTGGTCAAGTTTATCAAATACATTTTACACTGTCAACTGCAGACACAGTGTCAATGGCTTTGCTTTGCTTTCTGCCCAGTTTACCCATTGATTTGCTTTTCATGTCAAAATGGACTTTATCATCTCATGGGCTGTGTAAGCTTGCTTGACTTGAAATCCATCCTTCCAGCTTATTTGTGACTGATCTTGTAGAGTGAAGTTTCTACCCCCCCAAGTACCCTCTAGCTTCTTAAACCACTGAAGTTTCAGCATTAATGTTTAATATCTGTGACCTCAGGATTAATTAAATCCAGTTGACTTAACCTTTCTGAATATGAGAGCAGATTTTCAGCTTGTGTTTTAAAAAAATAAATAAATAAGTTCTAACCAGGACCTGATTTTGCTTTGCTGTAACTCTATTGCCACAAATGGGAATCAGTTCAATTAAAAAGAAAACCTAGATGTATTAAGAGACACATACTGATATTTTCACTTATATTTACTTATTATGGATAAAAGTTAATTTTGAAAAGAAAGCATGGAAAGGAAATCTGTTCTTTTTATTTTCCTGTGGAAGTAGTAGATAGCCTGGAAGCTTGTGTGCTATACTTTCAATGTCCTGCCTACACAGCCAGTGCAACTTCTCTTTCTCCCCAGGAATGAACAAGCAAACAAAGAAAAACCCAACCCTGATCAAACAGACTACTGAATGTGAAAAGTCAGTGTTAAATTATTCTGTATTTGAAATAATTGCTTCCAGGTGTCATCTCAGTTCTGTGAGAGTTGTCAGATGTCTGGTAGTATTTTGAGAGTTTGGCTCTGTCATGCCTATTGATTTTCTTTCTTTCAGCTTGAAAGATCAGAAGTCTTCTGCTAATATAATAAAAAATATTTTTGTTCCCTTGTTCTTTCTTTTTTAACAGTATGTCCATGCAATATAAGACACATGCTGTCTTAGGACTGTCAGTATTTAAAATAAAATATACTGAGGCAACATACATATTTACCATGTGTTGACATGATTTGAACCTGCAATATTTTCCAGTGTAAAAAATTTGTGAAGTTTGTTTTCATTTTTTGAACTCTGAGAAGGATAAGAAACTATTTCTGTAGACTTTTAGAAATATATAGGGCTAAGAAGGTTGCTAAATTATTTTATCATTGCTCAGGAGAGATCTCCAAAAGGAAAAACCAAGTTTTCTACTGAAATTCTTTCAAATAGCAGAATTCAAATGGTTTTAAAATACATACTGTCGTTTTCTAAGCACTTATTGTGTGTGTTGTATATGAAAACCTGTTTCTGATACCATCTACACTTTTTTTTTCCTAAAGAAAAAAAAAAGAAAACTTTTGATGTAAATCTCCGTGTAATGTTAAAGCTCCCTCTAGGCTCACAGTGAATACTATAAATTAAATATAATGGTAATCAGCCTCAGCGTTTAGCATGTGATATGGAAATCTGTGATTTCCATTGATTGCAGGGAAATTATACATATGCCACTTACTCAATATGCAAGTTGAGCAAAAGTACATTTTACCACCAGCATTGGTGTATTTTGCAATTAGAATGTATATTTAATCCCAGGTGGGCACAAGGCAGTTCACACTCATGAGTCTGGTACAGCAGCAGTAACTAAATGCAAGCTTAATTTGAAGCACAGAAATAGTTTTGGTAATTATGACTGAAAAATTGCCCTGGATTTAGTTGTGTTGGTACAGCTGTGTGCAGCCAGTGCTGGATATCTTGTGTGTGACACTCCTCTCATGGACACCCAGCTGCTGTCAGTACTTCTCTGTAAATTGATTGAAGAACACTCTCCCTAAAAACTCCTCAGAATGAGGATGTTTCAGCAATAGTTGTCTTTGATTTTTCATCAGTTGTGTTTCTTCTTGTTAAGCTGAAGAATTGGCTTCATACCATCTTCACTAAGATCTTACTCAACAGTTGGTAAAAGAAACAAATTTACATTTACAAAGTATGTCTTTTGCTAAATTAATATGAGAGAGTGAGGGGAAAATGTCTTTTGAGCTCTTCTAAAATAATGAAGATTGTGGTCTTTGGGTTGCTACAGTATTGTTCATTCCTAGAGGAATTACATTCCTTTGCATCAAGTTAAGTAATTGTGCTGCATTGATGCTCTCAGAAGTGTAATTTTTTAGAAACATTTAAGTTTACTTGCAAATCTGTCTCTTTAATTCAGGTATTATTTAATTGCTTATATAGAAGCATCTCCACTAACCCATGTTTTCCATTTCTTTCAAAATACATTTTCCTATTACTGGTAATAATAACTGTTAACTCAGCAGGCAGACCACTCTAAGGTCTAAAACAAGTGCATCTTTAAATAAGGCAACAATGTGAATGGAGCTGAACATTAGCTGTAGGAAAATGTAAAAGAGTCTCACAATAATCAGTGGCTGCAACCACTTAAAAAACCCTCTAGACAGCTGAAGGGCTAAGGAAGCAAGTACAAATTAGGGGAAGTCAATAAGATACTAAAACCACAAAAGAGCTCTTGTCAGGAATAAACTTGAAAAAATGTGATAAATATGCATAGTGCCTCACAAACCTCCCATATCCAAACTGCCTTGCAAACTAATGATAACTTTGCTAAAAACACATCTGTATGTGAAAAGTGGCAGCTAGGATACAGTTAAGTAGAAGAAACAATTTTTTGTGCAAACCTGAAATCTGAGCAAGATATGATATTTTGCCATTTCCATATGTGAACTCCACACAGTCCAAACAGTCTGAGTTTGGAATTAAATATACAGCTGAAGGATTTTTCTACTCAAATATTAGTTCATCATAAAAGCATAGTGATTAAATATATCCCGAATGTTTTGTACTATGGAGACATGTAAGTTTGAAATCAAACTGTGAAAATGAAGTATTGAAATTTAATTGAAAATTTCTCTTCCTTGAATTAGTGTTAATTCATTTGACTTTGATAGAAACTTAATTTCCAGTTTTGAATGTTAATGACATATAATAAAAAGTTAAATACAGGCATGTACCTTGTAGGAAGAAAAATCAGGAAGAAAAGTCATTTAGCTAATTAAAATACTGTGAAAATTTGGAACTGGTTTAATCTTCATTTTATACATTTCTTATAATGTTCTTCTTTGTGAAATTATGCTATGAAAAGACTTTTAGAAATCTGTTGAAAGGAGAAGGATGGAGCCACTTCTTGGCTTTTTACTTTTGCACCTATCTGATATATTAAGAACATCAACAGCACAGATATTATGCTCTTTTACAAAGGACTGAGTTTTTTAAATACTGGTACTGATGGATCATTATGCTTAAAATTAGGATTAGAAACTGAATTTGGGAATTCAGATATACTGAAGAACATTGCAAGCTTACTAGGTTTAAGATGGTGGTTAGCATCTGAAGGATGCTTTGGTTCTCTTATCTGCCTGCATCATTAGACTTTAGTTTAAAACAAGGGTTAGGACTGGTTTGAGAAAACTGCTGCTGAGGACCTCTGGTTATTAGCTTTCTTTAGACTTACAGAGCTAAAATTGTTTTTGATCCCAGGTGAAATAGTACTGATGAAACAGTAGTTTCAGTGTGTGCTTTTGTAAAACTAAGATGCCTTCAGCTATGATGAACACTAGGATTGGGCTGCAGTTAGGAGTAAGATTCCATAAATCAGGGTATAAAGACTCCATTTCTTTTTGTCCTGTGCCAGTGCTCTAATTTTTAAACATGTGCTGGTGTAAGGAGGAACAAGAGCTGACTTCTGCTTCCATTATGCAAAGCAGGAGGCATTGCTCTGTTCCAAGTTTCCAGTTAATGTCAGGGGTTTGGATAGTATGTAAAAAAGTAAGACCTACAGGACTACCTGCTGCTACTTGTATTGACTGGTTAAAGCTAGAAGGCAGGTTAGATGTTGGGAAGAGAGGACTGAAAAATTCAGTTTATGACAGTGTATTGGGGAATAACATGTCTTGGTGTTACAAAAAATACAGCTCTTAATTTTAGTGGGTTGTGGTTCTTTGCCATTTTCTTAAGCTTGAATCAGGGCTTAACACTGCCTGTATACCTGTATACAAAATTAGCAAAGATGATGGAAACAAAGCTGAAAGTCTAAGCTGATTTTTTTTTTTTTTTTCTTTTAGATCAAATAGTTGGGGGAGAACTTCTATGTAAGAATTTGTTCTTTGCAGAGCCTTACTAGCAAATGTGGAAGGCCTTTTTTTTTCGCCCCACTGAAAAATGAAATATGTCAGTGTAGTTGCCAAACCTTTGATCACTCTTCACTGTGATAATTTCTGGGCTCATGGAGCTCCTACACAGATGGTAAAATAGGCTGACGTAGCACATCTGAAATGACAACATTTCTCATGCTAGACAGAAGCACGGCGTGCCTCTGTGAGGGATATCTGCCTTGCTATCACTTGCTTTGGTTGACAGGAATTGCTTTGGATCTCTTTTTTTCTTCTCTGGGAGCACCTAGGAAGGCAAAACACAGCCCAGCATTAGATGAAGGGGGATGGTTTAAACAGAGTCGTGTTGTAAGTTACAAACATGGCATCTGCCTTTCTTGGCAGGAGAACTGAGAACCTGGAACGAGAATGTTTGGGAACGATGGGGATTCATTTCAGAACAAGGTCAGAAACATAAAAGCAAATTACATGGGCCGGTCTGAACATTATTTTTCATTAAAAATCAGCACTCAGGCTTACTGTTAGATGCATTATTATGACCATATGTTAGGACTAAAGCAAAACAAAATGCATTTGGAAGATGCCATTGATCTTTAATGAGTGTGCTGTCTGTGATTTAATGAAGCATACAGCCTGACCAGTTCATGAAGTGGAAGGGATTTTCATTAGGGACATGTTGGCATGGCAAATGCTTTGGTACATTTTAGCCTTTTACAGTATGGTTTACTGCAGCATTGAAGATTTGACCTTCATAATGAAGCAAAAAGACAACTGGAAGTTGAAAAGAATTTACAGTGAATTGACTCACTATGGGAGCATTCTTTGTTCTGATAAAAATGGTTTTTTGGGGTTTTTTTTGTTTGTTTGTTTGTTTTTTTTAATGAGGTATCACTGCTCATCTTGTGTGTAGCAAAATACTATAATCTCTCCTTGGTATAAGATTTTTCAAAATTTCTTCTAGAATGAGGAGTGCCAAAATGCATGTGCAGTCTGGAAGTCAGTATTTGCAGGTTTATCAAGTTTCTGGAGGTTTATCAGGTTTTTTGGATAATGTAATGCCGTTAATTTCAGGAAATTCAAATTTCCAGAGTTTCTGGGGGCATCAAAAAACTCCTTGAGATAAAGAAACATTCATACATAAATGCTAAAGAATCTGGCACTTCATCTTTATCGTGAAGTTTTTTAAGTCTCCGAGTCTAGAAGACTACTTGTGCATGATATATGCCCTTGATGCCTCTAAATATTTGACTTCCAAAGTGTTGGGCCGTGCTGAAGGGAGGTATCAGTTTTCTGATATCTTGCATCTTTTCACATCACAGTCACTGCACTGAGTAAATGGACCTTATGTGTCTTTCTAAATTTTTTTTAAATCTTAAATGTTTAATCTATAAACAGGGAATCCACACAAAAAGTGATGTAGAGTGCTAAGATTGCATTCAAGTGCAGAAGTGTTAAGCCTTTTTTTCTTTCACTGGGTCCAGAGATGCCTGAGACATCCTAGATCTTTGCCACGATGATGTTTTTAGGAGCTTCACTTCATATGCACACAAATATACACACACTTCTATTTTTCCTTGCATAAGTTAATTACTTCTTGAATATTACATTTTGGGACTTGTGCAGTGTGTTTAATTTAATTGTCTTATTAATTGTGGACCTCAGTACAGAGCCTTGTTACACAACTGCCAATTTTTTCTTAAGTGAATGCCCAAAGTCTGGAAATTATGAACAGAGATGAAAAAAGAAAAAAGCAGAATTAATTTTAAACATATAAGTGTCATTGATTTTTGGTGTTATATATTGCAGCAGAATTCATTCCTTTACATTGGTAGATATGAAAAATGAATTGAAGGTACTGTACAATATATTTTCAGTTCACATAAAATATAAGCACTGAAATGACAACCAGGCCTAAGTTGTTTTCAAAACCACAAAGTCTTTTGATAAGTGTGTAAGACAAACTTGAAAATGGAATTTAAACCCCTAAACCATTGAAGACTGTTCTTAGCCTTACAGTACATTCAAGTAAAGGGACTATTCATGTGTCACATTAGGCATACACAATTCTTTGACAAAATCAAGACCTAAATTTGTCACTTGAAATAACACTGGCCTATTTTACATGCACAGATTAAAATGGCTCTCCATTTGAACCTCCTCACAGCACGAGCTCTTAGCAGTTCCTTATGGTCCAGGTGGCCTCAATGTAGTCTCCTCTGAAAAGCAGGAAAATTGAAGAACTGATGAGAGCAAAGAAAGAGAATTGAAAAAGGGAGTTAAAAATTTAAATATCATGACTGTGCTAATAAACACAGATTTTAAAACATGATTTAAAAAAATGTCGCCAATTTAAAAATTCCAGGTTTGACTCGGTTGCAAATCATCTCCATCTCCTGTTGACATTTGCATCTCTTCTCACTCTATTTAAAGACCAGTCAAATCATAATGTACTCTTGTAAAATGTAAGTCCTTTAATTTTTTTTTTTTGAAAGAAAGGTAATATTTTTGTGTTCTGTTTGTCTTGTTGCTTTAAACACTTGCACATGTTAATATTGGGTTTGCTTAGGTGTCACCTAAATACCCAGTTTGTGTTACCTGACTTAATAACACCATATCCAACAACTTAAGGACCTAATGGCCAATATGTGTGGATGTGCCTTGTATTGCTTTAACTATTAATCACTGAAAAATAGTCAGAAAAATTACTTGTAACCCAAGTGACCATTCAAGTCAAGTATTACATGTCTGGAGGACATCACCATTCTGTTGGGGAGGAAAACTGTGTTGGATTCTAGTGGTGGACCTTGGCAAAACTCCTTTAAGGAGGCCAAGTGTTCTCCACTGTCTTCTCATACTTACATCAGAACTTGAGGGTACAATGGTGAGGTGAGCTGAGCTTTATGGCACAGTTTTAGAGCACTCAGCTTCAGAAGCTTTGAAGTAAACAGGTCTGTTAGTCTGTCTTTTGAAGTGCTTTTTAGTGGTTCTGACTTTAAAACAGCTTGAGGTTACTGCAGAAATTCCTGCACAGAGGAAGCTTCCCTTTGCATCTTGAATGCAGCAAGACCAATTCATTCCATTACCTTTTGTCCAGAGTGATCCAGAAAAGATCCAGGGAGACCCATCTTGACTTGATGTGGGGTGGTCACTGTTTTTCTTTTCTGCAGTCTGGCAGAGTTTGAGGTGAGTGCAGGAAGACTTTTCCTACTCTAGTGGAGAGGCTCTATATACCTTGCCTGTGTAGATACTTAATGAGTAACTCATAATCCAGCTGGATGATCTCAGAGATCTTTGCCAACCTAATTGATTCCATGTTTCTGTGGTTTGCATCAACTGCTGTGTTACACTGCCCTTATGTTACTGTGCATTCCCTAAGCTGATGAAAGTGGAGAGATGAACATCAGGATTTCCTTGGGTCCCCATCCTTTACTCGTGTGTGTAAGTGCATTTCTCTTGGTGAATTTTTTCGTGATGATGGGGTTTTTTTCAGCCATATTCCAGATATAACTATTGTCTTTATGCAAACCAATGACTCTTAGTTTTTGCCTGGATGTTGCCCTGCTGCTGACTAAAAAAAATTAATGATGACATTTCAAAACTTACCTTCACTTTTAATACATTTGGAGACTGAGAAAGGGAAGAGCTTGAGAGCCACCTACTAATGCTATGACTATAGATTTTCATATCACTAAAGTTATCTCACTGTTTAGAATTAAAAGTACCTGAATTCACATAAGTTTTTAGATGTATTGAAATAACTGTCAAGCAGAATGTAGATAGATTTAAAATGCTCAGTGGTTATCAGTGCAGCTACAACTCTTTGCAGCAGTTTATCATGGATCTGTTCCACCCCCAAGCCTCAGACAAGTTCTCTGACCAGGAATTTGCACACTGTCCATTTTTTTGTTGCACAATGAATAACTGAACCTCGTTTCATCTACTATCAAACACCTACAGCTCTATCTCTTAATACATATTTTACCTTTGGAACACTTGAATCTTTGAAAATAAAACTCTGCACAAGATCATCTGAACAGACCATGATGAATAGATAATATTGTGTTTTCTCATTGTAGTGCTATTACTGTGTTTAGGTTTTATACAAATAATAAGGTATATCCTGCTCCAAGGAGTTTGTGATCTTATTTATTAGCTGTACTAAATTTTAGTAATAGAGCGGCAGGTGGTGCATTTGGAAATTAAAAACTAACTTCAGATATACAGCTGTAACTGCCTTAGCCAAACTTTACAGAGCCAGTCATGCAAGGAAAGTGAACTTATAAATAATATAATTAATTACTCCACACAACATTTACCTTGAAGCTTTTTTATTTTTAACTGCTTCTTTGAAGTCATCCCATGGCTTAAAAGATCACAATGTAAACTAGTAAACTTTTCTGCAGAGTAGTTTCAGAAACTTAAGTTTGAATAATGCCTTTGTGAATTATGGAGTATTTAAAAACTTTCTCCCCTTGCATTGCATCTGAAACTGGATAATGCTATTCAAAAGGATGTCTTGACTTTATCAGTTTTGTTCCTACAGTATAAACTATTTTCATTGTCTGCAGCAGTGAGAGAAAACCTTGGTAGTGTATTCCATTCCTTAGAGAAAAACTCACACAAACTAAATACAATAAATTATTGGGTAAAGGTTGTCTGTGTTTGGATCATGCACAAAATCTTGCTATCTCCAGAAAAGAACAAACTGACAATTTTACAGTAAACACAGTAGAAGCTTTGCCAATAAAGCTTATCACTGCTCTATAAAATGATGGAGACATTAGATTCCTGTCTCATCTCAACAGTATCAGAAAAATAGCTGTTTTAGTCTGACATATCATTCTGAGAATGAATCAGCATGATTTCTTTTACATTGCATACTGATTGTTTTGCCAAGAGGTAAGACTAACACTTTGTTTGATTTTTGGATACAAGATATTTGTTTCCTCCAAGTTCTGAGTTAATCAGAACAAATCATCAGAGTCAACCTGAATGTTAATTACACAATCAGAAGAATCAAAACCCTATATATTTCTTTTGAAGAGATGCCTTCAAAATTTCTCTTTTTGGCCTGTCTTTGACTCACTCTCCATGGTTAGGAAACAAAGCATGAATTACAGACTTTTTGTAGTGCTGTTTATCTGTTGTTTTTTCCTTAGATTTTCTCCTTGTGTGATTTCCCCCCCCCAATATCTGCTGATCTTATGCTTTTTTGTGTCAACACTATTCTTTGGCAGAGACATGTTTAAATAGTCCCCTGCTCAGGGAATGTGTAAAACATAC
The DNA here is from genome assembly GCA_034336665.1 of Luscinia megarhynchos. Taxonomy (NCBI): domain Eukaryota; kingdom Metazoa; phylum Chordata; class Aves; order Passeriformes; family Muscicapidae; genus Luscinia; species Luscinia megarhynchos. The sequence goes on along the minus strand of CM067566.1, from coordinate 52,394,794 downwards.
TCAAAGTTCTGTAAAAAATGTAATTATAGAAAATATCAAATTAACATTTTAAACAAAAGTTAAATTTAGTAATAAAAACCCTCTGCTGTTGGTTGGATCAGTGGAGCATGTGTATGTCCAGGAAGTCATGTGCTCCATCCCTTCAGGGAAGCATTGGAAAAGGCAGCTGTTTCATACACACTCAAGATTATTGTCCCTTCTTTCCCGTGAACTGCTGCCAGCCAAATGGCTCTTTGAAGCTAAGGGATGGCAGCAACTGAAGCTGCTGCATGCTTCTCACCCATGAAATAACAGCAAATTTGGTACGTTTCACATTAGAGTTGTATTAAAGCATATACTTGATAGCAGCTCACAGCAGCACAACAAAGCCTCCTCATCAACCAGAATGCCAGTGTAAGATGCAGAAGTAATTTTTTTCCTTGGAACCAAAAGGCAATCCCCAATAAATCTACTTAATCTCTGTGGCACTGGAGGCAGGCACTGAGAATTATTGGTGTTGTGTGGGTGGGAAGAGTGTGAGGCAGGAGGAGTCTGAGTGATTTACCTGGCATCTCACAGTGGGCAGCACCTTGGTCACACAAATTCTGGGAGGTTGTGCTTGCTGCTTTCCCATGGAGTTAACAGTACCTCTGAAGGAAATGGGAGGAGCCTGGTATTGGCAAAAATTCTGATACTGAGGAGAATGAGAATGGGAAAATTGGAACAATGTATATTACAGCACATGGCTTACTGAAGTTTAAAAGAAACATGATAGAAATCAAATAAGAAAAACTAGTCAAGCATATGCTGCTTCCCAGCATACATTGTTGGTAAAGTGGGTTTGCAAGGTCAGTGCTAAGGTAATATCCCTTCACAAAATAAACAGGAAGTGGCCTCTGTCAGCTTGTATCAAAAGTTCACTATAAAAAACTTGGGCACTTTGATGTCCTTAAGAAATTATAACATAGTCAGTAATGAATGGGCTCTTTTCTGATTTTCAGTAGCCAGAGGGCCCACATGTGGCTGTTTAATAAGAATGTGGCAAGTTCATCTGAGACCTAAGACAAGCAAACAAAACAAAGCTTGTGTATTGTTGGCAGCATCCCATGGAAGGGGTAGCCATGGAACTTTAGTTATGGATTTTCATATAGAAGTCATGCATTATGTACAGTAGCTTTCTCTAAAGCCAGTGGAAGCATGAAGAGACATTGGAGGAAAACATTAAATTATATGCTGCAAGGAGTGGAACTTTTCAATAAGAAGCAAAATCTAGAGTAGATAATGATAATCTACTTGCTTATGTTAAAGAATGCATTTTAATCTTGAAGATCAGTTTGTAACCTAGAGTCTCCTTCTCAATGACCCTTTCAGCCTAATTTTCCTACGTCCCCTGTCCATTTTGAGCTGCTTTTGCATTTCTTTCTTGGTGTTGCTAAATTGGTAGAAAACACTGTTGTTTAGTATTTTCATTTTAAACAGGATATTTCTGAATATCTACAAGGGCTGAAACATCTCATACCCTGGAAGTAAAAACATTTTAAGGACTGCACGCTTCTCATTTTGTTTATTCTCTATCCTTTTATATGGGAAATTACATAGCCCCTTCAAAAGCAGCCTATTCTCAGCACCAGATCAAATTAAGTGTCAACACAGTTTGGATGCTTTCAGTTTCTATTTTTACCCAGCCTCACATTGTAGGTTCATTGCTACAGGCTGGCAGATCCATGGTTCCAAATTCCAGCATTTCTGGATGGATTTTTCTTTCCCCCTCCTCCCCCTCCCACTATTCTTTTCTGTGGAGTGAAATTCTTCTCCATAAAATAGGCCAGTAAAAGAGATTTCCTGTCATTTAGCCATGTAAAGAGAATTTCAGTGACCCAGTGAGGTTTTCTGCCTTGCAGAGTTGAAGCCTATGGGCTGCAAACCAGATATTGATACTTTCTTTGCTCAGACTCATCTTTGTCATAGAATAACATCTTTGTCTTACTGTGACAACAGCTGGGAGAGGACTATATCTCTTCACCAATTCAAATAAAATTTTTTTTGTTAAATTTAGCATGCAATGTAGTTGCCTAAGCCCTTCAAAAAATAAATGGAAAGATAGATATGTTCCAAAGGTAATTTGTCCTGTTTTAAATAATGTAAACTCAAGACCTTCACAGCTTCCTTTTTCATTCCCTTGACCCAAAAAAGGCATCAGTGTGAGAGGCTTAGATTGAAACTAACTCTTAGGAATCTGACTAAATTGTTTAAATATCTTTAAAACATATTCACCAAAGTGTTCATTGGGTTCCTCTTCCTCCTCCTTAATGGCTTCGTTTGAGAGGGTGCCACCTCCAGAATGCCAGGGCTGGCTGGAGCAGAGACTTTTTATAGCACCTGCCACCTTAGCTGTTTTGAGGAGACAAATGCTATACAAGGACAATTTTTCTGTGGTTTAATTCTTACCTGACTTTGGACTCTATAGCCTTAACTTCTTTCTTTATTTCCCCCCTCTAAAAAAGTCGTCAACTTCTATGTGTGAAAAACCAAGAATGTTTTTGATGCTTGATAACATACCAAAGGGCTTTTTTTAATCTCAAATTTTATCCTTCTGAGACTTTTGAATCTTGAAAAAGTCATCAGAAATCTCATGGGAAAAAAGCTTTTTGAAAACTCCTTAAAATCACAAATGGAGCAGAAAAATAGCAAGTCCTTCAATCATGGTTATAATTTTCTCTCTTCAAATTTTAATTCACTTGGAAAAATCAGGCAAGGGGGGAAAAAAGCAGCCTTTAAAGCTAAACTTCTTAAATTTCTGAAAAATGGTTAATTTGTGGTTTGTGTTGTGCCTTGTCAACTGAACCAGTCCCCCCATGTCACATATTTGATCGCAACAAATTTTGCATTTTCAACATTTGCTACATTAAAACAATAGAATGAATCCATCTTTACTCTCATTCTTCGTGTATTATTTTAGAGCTAGGAGCTAGTTAGTTCTCTCTTTATTGCCATGGTGTCTGGTTTATCAGCCCAAATTTTGGATATTTACACTGTTTAATTCGAAGTCATCTCATCATTGTAGTTAATGTTACAGACCACAGAGACCACGTAGGTGTTGTCACCATCATGAGTGGACAACGTTCTCCTGTTGCTTCTGAATTAGGTGGTAATGATAATACTAGGACATGCTTTCAGTATTGACTCATTCAGGTATTTTCAATGTAACAATATATCTGATAAAAAAGAGTCCTAGTTACTTTTCAGATTGAGTGCTCACTGGTTATCAGTTCGTGGTTTATACTATTTTAGACAATTTATAAACAATAAGCTTATTAACTTAAGGAGTTCCAAAAAATCTTACCCATGTGTGTATTTTATGCTGCAAGTTTAGCAGATGTTTAACTAGCAAAAGTGTGATAAGGCCAAGAAGGATGAAACTGCTCTTCCTTCTTGGCTCCATGTACTGCTATGCTTTTTGGTTTTGAATTTTGCTCTTTTTAAGAGGAAAGATTTTACATATAGCAACGTTTAACAAAAATGTATATTTGGTTCACTAATTTAACTTGAGCTTCAATTCTGCCCATCCAAAATATTATTCCACTGCTGTTTTTATCACCTAGTATTATTACAGTAAAATAATTCCTTGCACTGAGAGTGGTACTGGTAGCATCTCAGAGCTGATGCTTCTTACCCTTTGTATGTTTATGACATTACTTTTCATGACAGCAATAGTCTAATGCTGGGTGGATTTCCCTGTGGGACAGGATTTATAGACATATAAATAAAATGAAGTTCGCACTAGAAAAACTGTATTCCATTTGGCAGGCAGATTTGTCTTTCCCATAACTTCAGTCCTTCCTTGATGAAGAATTTGTTAGGGAGATTTATTTTTCTCTTGGAACAGATCAGATTTATGCTCACAAATGTATGGCCATACAGCCCACAGAATAATGTGTACCTTTAGGTGTGATGCAGAATGCTGATAGAGAGGTTTTCCTGTCAGGTTATCTCACTTTCCCAGGTTCAGCATTTTTGCAAACATGTCCAGTGATAAAACACTCCTAGGCTGCAGTCAAATTCACTGATATCTCTAGTAAATAGCTCAAATCAGACTTATTCATGGAGTTTCTCCAATAGTAATTCTTTTCCTTGATTCTTAAAGAGCTTCAGGCCCCAGCAAGAAATATGGGATCCTATTCAGGAGAGCATTCAGCCATCAGCAATCTAAATATAGTGGCATGGGGGTAAAGCTTAAGTAAATATTACTGGGAAGTCTGAGAATGAATGTTTTTTTCAGTAACTGATTATCACAAGGTTTTATTCGTTCAGCTCACCTTCATTTTAGTAGTGTAATGAAGTTTTTACTGTTTCTACATGACTCCTTGAAGGTCAATAAAAAGATCTGATAAAAGGTGACTTTTACTTACCTTTATCTTCAGACAGATTATGTAAATCTGACATTAAGATGTCTTGTCGTATAATATCCAAATATTCAACTGTAGCACTTAATTTTCCTTGTGTTGGAAGCTTTCTAGTTTCTTCATTTTGTGATTTCTTTCCTATGGTGGTCATTCCAACAACAGACTGAAAAAAATACTTTTGAGGCAAAAATTATTTATTTAGCAGCAGCAATGAAAAAGCTCTGCTGAAAAGATTGTGTTAGCAAATAGAAAAATATTTAGCTGCAAGCTGTGTAGTGTATATATCAAATTTTAGAAAAAGAAATGTTTCAGAAGACAAAGAGCAAAGTGTTGTAATTGAAAACCACTGAAATGAAAAATATACATGTGTATATTACAGACTGAGCAGCAATGAAAGGAGAAATTTGTAGCTCTTTCAAGCTCTTACAAACTTAGTAGAGTGAAATAAATCGATCCTATTAGAGACAGAAAAGCATTAAATTAACACCACTGGGACCAGAGTTTTCTTGTGTGTTGTTTCCCTGGACCTGTGTTTTGTTCTCTGTCTTTTCATCCTGCTAAGGGTTTGCTCTGTCCCCGGTAGGTACATTAAGGGATGTGACACACACAAGAGGAAAAACAGCGTGTTCATGGATTATCTGTGTTCTCTGCAGTTGTTTCTTAGGAGTTTACTTTCAGTGGCAAAGCACAAGAACCCTGTTTTGGCTATTACTGACACGAGGTTAAAGTGTTGTGTGCTCTTCAATTGGCTAATACCCAATTAATGTATCTCAGGCAGATGGAATTTGACATGAATTGCACTGTTCTGAAAGACTTTGCTGCCTTTCTTTATAGTAAGTTGAAATTAAAATCCACTTAGATTTGTAAGTCAGTGTATTTTTAAAATGCTCTAATATAACTAATAGTCTTTGACTTCCACTTTTCCAGATGCCCCTGCTGTCCCTGGATGCAGTCCAAGGATGCCTGCCACTTATTCAGGCAGCTTATACTACATTAAAATATTTTCTCTTAAAAGAGGGACTTCTAAACTAGACAACTAAATAAAAATTCTTATCTTAGTTAAACTAGTGTAAATGTTGAGATTCTGTACAGGTATGTTTTTGGCTTTCATAATTTATTCTGTATCATAAAAAAGCTGTTAGCCAGTGCCTGTAGTGTTAGTCAGTTGTTTTTCTAATTTAGAGCAGATGTAACACCTAGAGCTATACTTTCAACTCCTTTTAAGAATCACATAGATTACTAGTTTTATTTTCTTAGACTTATAAAAGCCTCTGTACCAAACTTGGTGTGCATCCTATACATAAAATTCTAGAATGAAATGCTGCAGGTTCTGCACAAATGAGGAGGATGTTACTCATGATGCTATCAGTTCTTTCTAGTAACAGTGCACATGTGCAACTTATATGTTATTGTCTTGGAGTGTCAGTGCCACTTTGACAGAATGCACTGTAATTGTTATAAGTTAGTCAATCCATGTTCATTCTCACTTTGGGATCCCTGAGGGGGACTGAATGTTGAGTAGGACCATAATTCTGTGTGATCCCTCTTGGTTACACTGATTGAAATTTTGCTGGAACACATGAGGAAGCAGACAGGAACATCTGCTCTGCACTGTATTACCTGTGTAATGTGCATGTAGTTCATGCTTGGCACAAATGTAGCGTATCCTCTGATGACAATACAGAAATATGCTCAGAAATCTTGGTGCAAACCAGCAAGGCTGTGGCATTAAATATTTCTAGTCTCTGGATGAGCAAGCAGCTTGTATCGATGGAGAGAAGCAGAGCACCAGAAAACACACATGGACTGGGGTATCTAATTGCAGTACATGTCATTTCACTAAAAATGACCTGTAGGGAGCTGTAATACAGTGAGAAACCAAAGTGAGACATGCTAGACTCTACACTTGAACCCTACAGGTAAAGATGTTGGAATGATGTTTAGCTGGAACATTTTTGTCCCTTCATAACTCAAAGAATGTGTAGTTATTCAATTTCTGAGAGATGAAAAATATAAATATCACCATATTTTTCAGAGCCACTTAAAGTTTCCATCTGGAAAAAATTCCTTGAAACAGTCTTTTTCCTTCAGATTGTACCTTGAATACTGGTAAGCGAACAGAAATTTGGGGAAAGAGCTATAATATCTGAAAATTAAGTTGTTTTGCTTATTTAATTTGAATAGCTCAAAAGTAATAGTCAAAAAACAGATGCATTTAGAAGATGTAATCAAAGGTAGCTGCATTCTCCATCATTATCTGGAATTCCATAAAAGAATGTCTGCTTAGTGTTCAGGAAGCATTAAAAAAGTAGGCAGAAAGGAATACAGAAAAATGCTGAAAATAATATAGTGCTGTCACATACATTACTGGGGCAATATTTTTTGCAACAGGATGTTCACTTTTCTGTCCCAGGTCATACAAAACTATGTCATGTAGATTATAGGTGGTAGAAATCTCTCTTATTTTTCTCTTAGCAAACATCATGGCTTATTAAAAGACATTATTAGAGCTTCCTGCTCTTGACTGCAAACTTTGGAAGACTGAATGCATTAACATTTAGCATCAAAATCCTAATTGCTAAGAAGCAAGCCTTGCAAGGAAATATCAACTGGATCTCAGAAAACAAGGACCTTACAAAGCTGACAGCTGGTAGCAAACATGAGCTACATAAACTCTAACTTGGTGCCTTTCACTTCAGGTGCCCATCTCACTTTCAAGTGAACTGAACACTTAAGATGTGGATTTGGATGGCTTCTTTTCTTTCCCTATTTCCCATAATTTTAATAGTATTAATGCTAATTCTTTAACTGTGCTCCTGTTTATTCTTGCTTCTGTTAAGGAGTTTATCATCACAATAGAGACCAAGCAACTTCAGAGGGTGCATTTTTACAGTTGAATACACTTAAATAGTCTTGTATGAGCCATAGCAGTGACATTTTTATTGGAGTTAGAAGTACTGTTTTCTTCTTCCAGAACAACAAAAATACCCATTTTCAGAAGTTTCAGAAGTGTAAACCTGCAGTATGTCAGCCATTGGTTTGCAATTCAGGAAATCATAAACACTATGGTAGTGCTATATGTTCTGTAAGTCCACCCTTGGGGCAAATTGCCGTGACTTCCACACAGCTACCTTTGCAATTAATTGGATCCATAATATTCAGAACATCAAAAAGATTTAACGTCTCCTTGCTCTCTGCTAGCTTTGGGAAATGTCCTGTGTTGTGAGAGCCCACGTTTCATTTAGTTTTACCAGTTCCTGAGGGAACTGACTTTTTAATTACATTTCTGGCTAAGAGGACACGGACAGGATGGAAGGAGATGAATGGTATTTCCTGGAAAATCAATGGGCTAATTAGACAGGAAAAGCAAAGCTCCATTTTGCTTTTGCTTGAAAGTCAAACCTAACTGCCCTTACAAGATATGACTCCTGCTTATAGATGTGGCTCCTTCCTTCAGCTATGAATGACATTAATCAAGATGCTATGAGACGTGGCAAGAGAACACAAAGGTCAGTGAAAGAAGACATACAAAGTTCCTATTTTTGACATCACTAACGGGTTCAGTCATGGTTCTATCATGAATTCTTTGTGTTTCCTGGATGAGTCAAAATTGTTTTCTAATTCTGCAGAATAATATTAGAATATCCAAACACTTCAATAATTGTTTTTTGCCAGAGTGTAAAAAGCTTTAGATTTATTTTTTCTTCTCCTCTTAAATCCATTTTTAGGAAATTTGGATTCTTTCTTTTTTGTCAGCTAATGTCATTTTAGAAGAAATGTCTATCTGATTGTAGTCCTTCTTTGGATAAGATCTCTCATTCCTCTGAGTTTCTTCAGAGCAAGTGTCAATACTGATTGACAATAAAGATCTCTCTTAGTACGATCTAGTTCGTGTGATTTATGAGGTGAGCATCACTGGGTATTAAATGTATTTTTATTGGAAATTTCACAGTAAAGTTCATAATGATTTCCCTAACTCTTCACCAGTTTGCATAGATTTATTAACTCTTCACTTTCCTGTTTGAAAATTTGCCACTCAGATAATCCAAAGGTGCATGCTAAATTGCTAATGCTGGAGTTTTTAAGGACTTTTTTTATATATATGAAAAAATAAACTAGAATAGAATATGGAGAAATTCCCAGATCATCTGCTTGGGTCAAACAAGTTTGAAACTGTTGGCCATCTTGTTTCCAGTTTTAATTGTTTCTGTAATGGTAGGTTCTCAGCTTTTTAGACTGTTGCATGTCAGCTGAGCTGTTGGGGCCATTGTGACTATGCTGGTAGGACTAAGTGTGAAATAGGGAGCAGAAGTTTCCCTTTTGAGTTTTTCCTCCTGTACCCCACCCCTGCAAGGCCCTCTTGCAACTCCCCTTCTTTGAGAGCAGTATCTTTAACATATCTTGTGCATCATCCATAGTTGTCAATGTGTTAGTGGAAAAAAATTAAAAGAGAAAGGTAAGTCTGATACATCAGCAGCCCAAATCAACACATGAACTGTGGGGTTTTTTTTCTCTGTTTTGGGAGCCATGAACAGATTCTTTCTTGTCTAGGTTTCAGTTTTTCCGTATTTAAGCTTGTTACTGTAATCTTTTGTAGCAGGCAGAGGAATGCTGTTAAGTTTAATTGAATTTAGAGAACAGCTTTGTAATCCTCCTATGACATTCACTAAAGGAACATCTTGTATTGTTGCTTATTTTCCAAGTGTTTTTACCTTCTTAATGTGGGAGAAGGTAAACAAATAACATGCACTGAAAGGGAAAATTACACAAAGAATGATGAGAAAGAAATTAATGCAATTAAAAAAAGGACATTGGGAGAATGGTTTCCAAAAAAAAAAAAAACCCAAAAAACCAAACCATAATGGGGGTAAAAATCTGCATTTTAGTGTTCTTTTATGTTTCTTTTATGCAGCATTTTGGTCATATCTGTTGATCTTATGCATATGTGCGCTTATGTTAATGTGCTCTTATCCTAGTGCACCTATTCTGCTGTACTAGAACTACATCTAAATTTTGAGCACAATTGCCTTATATGTATGTTATCTTTCATGTGCCATATCTGAAGGTCTTTAATAGTAAATGGAAAAATTTATTTGCTTTTCTCAAACTTTGATTTCCTAATTATTGTATTTTCCCTTGTTTGGAATAATATTCTTAATTTTTCCTATCAGAAACTCAGTAACGTTTTTGTTATCAAGTGTATTTTGTGTTGAAGACTTGCACAATTCATTCCTGATATTCTTTGACTGAAGATCATGTCCATATATTTTTATTCCTTCTTTTTTGTTTGGGTGAGTTTTGTGTGATATACATAGTCTATAAATTGTCATTTTCAACTTCTTAAGTGCACAGATGTTAGAAGATTTGCACTCTTTTTTATATAATTCTGTCAGAAGTCTCTCCTCAAAGATTTCTTCCATCTCTGTTGACTTGAGGCTATTATTTTTAACAATAAGCAGTTTGAAAAGTCAGAAATTGGCCACATACTTGTTTCTAATCCCATAGAAGGTTAGTCATAGTTCTGTATCTGAATGCTTTTTGACACTGCATTAATGAGTGTGCAGAGGTGTGAAGATCCACAGCATGTGGTTATCTCAAATGTTAGTGCTGTTTGTTTTCCGGCCAGTGGATGGAATAAGTTTTGAGGTTTTGCCCATGGGAATCAACTTGTTTGACTTCATACTTCTGGAGGAAAATGGTCTGATGGTTTTGTAGCTGTTTATTTTCTGATGATCTCACATTCTCTGTTCTTGACAGGTCTAAATTACTTTACTCCTAAATTCTAGTTTGGGCTTGTAGGCAGGAGAGTTTAGGACAAATAGGATCAAAGTGCGTGGTTTTGAGTGGACATCAGGGCTGAAGTTGTGCAAAGCTTGGGATTTGTTGATCATCTAGGAGGTACTAGTCCAGTCCTTGTATGGCTGAGCATGGACTGGATCAGAAAGGGTGCTACAGACCTCAGCACATGTTCAAAGAGTTCTTTCTGGTCATTAACCTGCTTTAGGTGTTGCTCAACAGGACACATAGCAGACTGGAAGGGCACTGGGGACAGGAGACAGCTGTAGAGAATGCAAAAATTTAGCATTGAAATGAGGGTAGAGTGTCAATACTGAGTTCTTTTCCCAAGAGTGGGGTCTCGGAGCAAATAAACTTAACAGGCTTAAGTTTTGATTAAATACTAATTGAAATACTGTTTTGTTAAAGGGGAAAAAATGTTGACAAGAGAAATCAGGGAGAGTCTTAGGAAGCAAAAATTACCTAAGTGAACCGTGAAGTTGGATTTGCAAAGAGGACAGGGCATGCAGTAATAGCAGCTACTCTGAAATCTTGACTCTGACCCTTTTAACAAGCATCAGGGGATGTTTAAAGAGTGTCAGAGGTTTGAAGGTCACACAATCATGACAGGCATGTCAAAATAGTTGAGAAATGGTGTAAAATGTGATAAACACTTTTCTGTAGTGGCTTTTTTCACTGCTCATGGGGGAGAGAACAGCTACAGCATGAAATGTAGTTAGCAGGTTCCATACTAACGTGCTAGAGGATGTGTAAATAAATACATCCCATGCCAGTGATTGGCATGTTATCTGTGCTTTTGGCACTCATGTGAAGAAAGGCTCTACTTCATTAGATGTGCAGGGAGATGTATGGTTGCCATGGGAACTGCTACTCTACGTGTTGTATGTGCTTATTATTAATGTTACACTTGTATTGAGATTTAACACAGGCTTTTTGTTCTAATTGGACTGGTTGTATCTAATCCTTCCCTCTTAAAAAACAGCTCAGAACAAATGAGTGTTTTCATTATTAGATGTTTATCAGACCCAGAAACATGAAGAAAATTACTTTCTATCAAGGTAAGGTGAGAGAGGAGAGCCACCAAGCCTTTCTGTCACATTAATTTACAAGAAAGGAAAGGGCAGTTTGCAATTAACGCATCAAGATAGGTTTACCAAAGTAAATAAGCCCTTACTGGATACTCAGTAGGTTAAATTTAAATACAACACATACATAGACTGTCATGAGAAAATATAGAAGTATGATTTTCTTGAAGAGCTTAGCATTTATTTTTTTGAGCTTATTTTCAGAAGCTTTTGGATAGACCTTAAACAGAAAAATCCATTTCAAGTAAATGGATTATAATGTTGAATTTTCAGGGAAACCTTAGAGACTTAAGAGGAGAATGGTCAAGAGACTGGCAGTTTTATATTAGTGGGATGATAACGACAATTACGAATGAGTTATTCTAAAGGAACAGTAATCACTTGTAGAAACTGTTCTGGTAAGTGTCCAAAATGTAATTTATTTGGCTTACTGGGAGCAATCTGAAAATTAATCATTGTCGTGGGAATGTATCCCTTAAATTGATAAGTCAAGTTTTTTGACTAAACTTTTATTGTTTATAAATAATTAAAAATTACTCTCTGCTTTTTCAGAGGAGCATCTGCCTAACTATTTTATGTGTTTGTGTATTTTAAACTTATTTAGCTGTGTACAAGTACTTCAACCTTGTTAGCTGGCATGGAAGTTCTAGAGGAAGAATATAATATAATAACTTTGGATAGACAGACACATTTGTGTAAGTTTATAAATAAGTGAAAAAATTTAGGATTCCATTTTGGGTTTTTATCAATGTTTCTCAATAATTAAGTAAGGAAAATTTTGGGAACTTCTGTAGTAGGTTTTCACAACACTTTGCTCGTGTGGTACTTTCTTTTGGATTTATTTTCTTTATTGGAGATTTGCTTGGAAATAAATCCCTATTAGCAGAAATGGAAGCAGTTAATTACTCAGAACATAATGTTTTCCAGTAGGGGGTAGTTTAGCTATAGATCCAAATTTCTACAGTAACTTGTTTCAGTAGCACAGACTCTCTTAACCAAGAACAAAGTGATGGAAGTAATGAACTCTTAACAAAATCTGTTAAAAGAGCTGAGATGAAGGAGAGTCACGCAAACTTTCTTGGAAAGCTGACTTTTGGAAGTTTCTTTGACAGTACAGGGCAGTAACACGTTCCCATTGTGTTTGGAAGTAGCCTGTTAGCCAGCTGTGGCTGAGTGCCTTCTAATGAGTTCACAAATGGGAGATGAGGTGTCATTTAATTCCTGATAACTGCAGAGCAAGAGAACTTGGCTCTCTTGAAGTTGATTGGGATACATTTTGATCCTATTCAGTTGAGTTTTCCTCTGCTCAGTGGCTTCCAAGTTAAGATTTCCTTTATCTGGTAGGCATTACTATGAGAAATACTACTTGTATTAGTCCTGAATTGAAGGGCCTGAAGAGGGGAAAAGCAAAGCTAAAAGAGGGCATGTAGATTCACTTTTCAAAATAAAGCTGGCTTTTTTTTTTTTTCCCATCCCTGTTTAAGCTGTTGGCTCAGGCTTTAAAAGCCTAAGAAACCTGTTGCCCCTGGAACAGGGTTGGGCAGTGTTTAATGTAAAAAGGATACATGGATCACTAACTGAAATGACACAGAAGATGTGAGACTCGCAAAATGAGATCATAATTATTTTCTGTGAGAGGTTATCTTATTTAGAAAAATAAGTCTCTCTAATCTGAACCTCAAACACACGAGATGTCGATAGAATTGCACACCTGGCTGAGCTCAGGGCACTCTGCCATTCCAAGGCTTAGTAAATTTTCTTTAAGAAATATCGGTGTGATATTATGAAGTGATAAAAAAATCAATGAGGCAATGATTTCCCAGTCAGATGGAGTGCTTTGTTGTTAAATTATTTCTTTCACCTAGGGCTGCAAGGGCTGAGAAAAGATGGAAGGGATTGCTGAGTGACTTGATGGAGATTTACTCGCTGTGTTATTCCAGTGAAGGCTAAAATGAATCTGCAAATGATGGTTTTGACTATAGGAGGGTACCTGCAATTATTCACTCTGCCACTCATGGAAGGCACCATTGATTAAATTCCAAAGCCTATTGATTGTATTGGTGGGGCTGGGCTTCTTCTCATCTTGATATTCTGCATTTATACAGTGCACTTAAAGTAGTTTGTGGTTTTTATTTTCAAACAATCAGTAGAAATAGGGAATGTGTTTGCTATTGAGAGCTTCTGCTTTCTGAATTGTTGGCATTTTGTTCCTGGCAAGATAAAATATGAGATGCAGGTTTAAGAGCTAAAGTAAGGGCTGGGTCTGTTCCCAGGAGCTTCTAGTGAGATGGTTAAAACTGAGCTGAAAAATAGACAAAAATTCCTGGTTTTCCATGTCATTTGTGTGATTTGCTGCCAACTGTGACACTCACAAAATTATGAACGTGTCATTAAAATGTCTGTACTAAAAATTTCAGAAATTGAACATTGTCAGCACGATTGGCTTTTACAAAATTAGAGAAAATTAACACTTTTAAGGGCTTTGTCATGTAAATAATTGTAAGCATATAAAAATGAAACATGTTGACATCATCATGGAAACAAAGGAAAAACTGTTTAAGTCTGACTGTAAAATGAAAAAGGACAGTTATTTTGTTTTCAGTTGTTATCAGTGGAAAATAGAAAAAAAAAAATCTTTAAAATCCTGCTCCCCAGTTAGTAATTGCTGTGAAAGTCTAGAATGTCAACAATTTAAACTCAGTAGATAAATGTCTTTGAGAATGAATTGGTGATTTTGGGCTGCCATAAGGCAGTAGCTGGTTGCATATTGGCTGTTGCTGACCCATTTCAGAATCCCATAAGTCTTCCCCAGAGATAAGGCAGGAGATGAGCATGGGTGATATATTCACAAATTAGAATTCTGTTTATTTCTCTGTCTCTGTGTTCTCATTGCTTGTTGAAGTTTCCAGCTGTGTGTGTGCTTCAGGAATCTGTAGAAGTGGAGTGATAAGTGTTGAGATAGGCTTGTTAACAGAGAAAAGAAAATTTCCTGTTTTCTTACTTTCTCCAAATAGGAAATGGTGACTTTAGGAAAAGTTAGGGGTTAATGGGGGAAAAACATCCAAACAGAACTTTACAAAGGTTATGCTCAAAAAACAGCCAACCCACAAACTGTACAATAATAGCTTTTCCTGCTTTTGCCAATGCTTGTGAATTACTGTATTGGGTAAAAGACAGGAATATATTTTCTTGGGAAATTGACTTGTATCCTGTAAAAGGTATGAGGTACAATATGCAAACTGATTGTTTTAACCCAGTGTGGGTTTAAATATGTAATGAGATACCAGATTTTGCAGTAACATGGGTGAATTATTTTCTTTCACTTGGATCATGTACTAGTGACATGTTAGCTTAAGAATTATAATAGTTTGAAAAAAAAAAAAAAAGCAGTTTTACTTCTTTCTTAGGGAAATTTTAGCTGCTTTGTTGTGTTAAGTGTGGTATCTATGTAGCATCGTAGTCTCAAACTTGAAAGTTATCCACTGAATCTGTAAAATGCATAATTGTGAAGATTTCTCTTGCAGTTATTTTCATCTGCTTGAAATTCAGAAATTATTATTATCCTTTTCAGCCACTTGCTATCCAGTTCTGCCTCTTGCTACTAAAGAGCTTTTTTTGATTGAAGAACCTCTAAACAGTTACTTGTCAATAGTATTTTAGTGCTGCTCATCATCATGCAATGAATAATCCAAGCTTTAAATCACTTTATTTTCTATCTTACTGTAAGATGCAAAGCCTGATTTTTGTCTTCTCAAAATGGATGGGATAACAGCAAGGAGACTGGTTGGTTTTGACACTTGGGAGGTTTTAAGTGATAACTTAGTAATGTTATTTCAAACTTCAGTGTTTTTAAATTTCCAGAGCAACAAAAAATGAGACCATATTTCCTCCTTTGTTTTCATAAACAGTATGGAAGTAAGATCCACATAGCCCCTAGTCTCTGAGAAACTTTGACCCCACAATTAATTGGAAGTGTACTTTGATTAGTGAATAGGAGATGTTTGCTATAGAATGATGGCCAGCAAGGCTTTACATTTCCATCCTTCTGTAGCAAGGGTAATAAATTTGAGTTATGAAAAACCTCTCTAGACTATTTTAAAAATTGAAATACTAATTGTAGGTTTGCAAGTGGAGCTGTGATATATAATTTTAATGCGCTCATGCAGTGGTCACAGAGAGAATCAGAGCAAAATTACAGGCATTTTGGGAAATAATTACATATATTTTTAAAATGTTTCTTCTGAAAGGGCTGCTAATATGATAAAAATTGAAATCTCATGTTATTGAACAAGTAATATGACAGAGGCTAAAATAAACAAATTGCTGCTGAGATTTAGGAAAACTCATGAGCATGTGTTGAACATAACAGCAATCTCATCAGTTATGTATTAAAGAACACAGACAGGGTAGCTTTCCAAAAATTATCTTGTTATTCTGAATCTCTGAAGTGTTTCTGTTGTTTTTGTCAACGTAACTTTTTCAGAGGCCAATTAATCTTACTGAAGAAAAATATTTCTCCTTGCTTTTAAGCTCTGTGTTTCAAGTTGAAAAAAAAGAGGAAGATAATTTCTGTCTGGAAAGCCAAATTTCTGACTTTGTTATATTTGCATCCTTTCTTAACTGATTATTGATTCTGAAAGAATCCTGAGATACATCTTGATGTCTTAGACTTTGTAATTTCTTAGGGCTGCAGAAGTAGGTTTGTACTTGGATTTCAGATTGGCTGCCACTGAAGTAATTACACATCTCAAGCTGTGTACCTTACAGTGGGTAAACTCATTTAACTTTGCATCAGAGAATCTGTGTGTGCAGTTAAGAGAAATGATGAAAAAGGTTATTCCTGCTTTCTGAAAACATTCCAAGAAATTGATGAAGAGGTAGGATAAGCTAGTTCAAGAACATGTAATTTATTTTTTTCAAATGGTATGTATTTATTTTATAGCTTTGAAATTTTTTTCTGCATTTCAGTCTTCAGATCATTCAGATTTTAATTGTAGAAAATAATGACCTTTATTTTCTGGTAGCATTGCATGAGAAACTTCACAGAATCGTGGGATATTCCAAGTTGGAAGGGACCCACAAGGATCCTTGAGTCCAGCTCTTTAGTGAATGGCCTATACAGACATCAAACCCACAATCATGGCATTATCAATACCATGTTCTAACCAACTGAAGAAAACCTCCCAAAATATGAGGATGTATTAAAGCCCAGAATTAGGCTTGCTTTGTGTAAGTGGAACCAAAATATCCTGTCTACATATTAAGAACTGGGATTTATCACACAGTGTATGAGCTTTGATATGGAATGTAAGTGGGTTTATGGGGCAAAAGGGCAGTGGAATGCTAAAGATTAAATCACAGGAGAAGAGAAATAAGGTTTCTAACAAATCCAAACAGGTGCTTCAAAGATATAACCAATTTTCAACAAAGGATGGGGTCATAAGGAAGGGCAAAAAATGCTCATCTAAAATACTTCTATTTAACTCTTTCGCTAACATCTGGGTTTAGTAAGTACTAGAAAATGTGTCTGAGATGTTTTTCAGTCATAACAATCAAAGTAAGGTGATAAATAACATTGTAAGCTCTGATATTGTATTGAAATTGTTGAAGGGCAAAAGTCTTCCAGGACTGATGAGGAGAGTATCAGTCATTCATGGCACATTGTTTTAGTGAAGAAGTTTCCTAACTTACTAAATGCTGAAATTTGAAACTCAAGTAGATATGCAATACATATAAGCCTAGGCAGTGTTTAGATATTTTAACTGCTGGGTGGGATTTTCATTTATTTTGTAGTGTGTTGCATTGGTTGATTTGCTTTTGGTTGGTTCATTTTTGTTGTTGTTGTGTTTTTTTGTTTTTTGTTTTGTTTTGGTTTTCTTTTTCCGATACAACACTTGAGTTATTTTTATTTCTGGTTTGGGCTGGATGCAGACACTTGTTCCAAAATGACACTTTTACTCCTGTGGTACTGATTTGTCTATACACCATAACCCCCTTTGCTATGTCTGCCCTGAAACTTCTTTCTGAACTACCCCATCCAGCTGTGAGTCTTCCAGGGATCCAAGGTCTTGTTCAAACACAGCCCAGCTCCATAACTCAGGGTCAGATGTCTGAGAAAATTGTTAAGTTATAAGAAAAAGTTGTGAGAGAGCCTGTAAGAAAAATAGCTTGATGACACAGGGTATCTGCTCCAGGGAGCTCCAGGCACTGACCCATCTCCCCTTGGGTCTGTCTGGCTGGCAAAATCCTTTAATTCTCTAATCAGGGTCCTGAATAGCCCAGCAAGTCCTAAACTTGCTGTTTTGTGTGTGTTCCCATGAATAAATAGCAGCTTTACAGCTTTAAGCTGTGCATGCACTGCTGGTGGCAGTCTCCCTGCATGTGCCCAAACAAACTTACAGGAAAAGGGGGTTGGCAACACCCACCTGCCCAAAAAGGCCATTCCAACAAGGGCTCTCAGAAAAAAGAAAAAAAAAAAGGGGGGAAATGGCAAGAAAAAAAACCCTAATTAAAAAAAAAACCCCAAAACATATACCCCTCCCTCCCCCTCCCCCAAAATAGAACAATACCAAAAATCCAAACCACTTTTTCAGCACAGCATATCATGTGCTCAATTTTCCTTTCTTTCTTAGTGATATACATGTAAGACAACCTAAAAGGGAAAAGAGTGATCCAGGACTATTGAAACCTAGTTGCATTCTTACTTCTTATTCACCTGCTTTTCAATTGATATTAAGAATACAGTTCCAAAGCCATAGCATGCTGTTACTGGTTATTCCTGAATAATTTTATTTTGTCTATTATTTCTTTTCCTCTTGTTTCACGAGCAGAATAAAATTATTTGGTATTTCTCCAACAATTCAACCTTGTGTAAGGTGTCTGGGAGATGCATTTTTTTTATTTATTTCAAATTGTATTTCTTGTATAATTTCTCATCTTAAAATTATTTAACATCTGTTAATTCAAACTGATTTTTTTATCCTGACCTTCACTATGAAAGCTTAAATTCAGGGTTTCAGCAGATGCTCGGAAAAAACATTGTTTTTCTGTTCGGTTTATTCCCTTGGCTCTCATTTAATTTTGTTTTGCATTTTGATTCCAGTTTCTTTTTTTCTGAAAATTCACCTTAGCTAAAAAGATATTTAAAAATATCTATCATTGGAAATCACATTCTCTGCTTTCAAATGTTTAGACTAGTCTGTACGTTCAATCTCCCTCACTATGTTTTTGGATAATACATTCTTTCATGTCCTTCTCCACCCAGTCCCTCCTTTTTTTCCACTCTGTCTCTAGTGCAATTTCTTCATTGAAATTAAACCTTATGCAGTAATAAACCTTCTCAAGAAATCACTGCTGAAACCTGTATGACATTTTAAAAAATTGAATTTATTGAGAAGAATAATGCAGTCAGAAGAGGGAGATAATGACATCGTTTAAAGACCAACATCAATTTATATGGAAACTAATATTTTATTTACAGCATAGTGTACTAAAGTACTCTGTGAGCAACACAAAGTGAATGCTCTGGGACTGATTGTTATTTTAAAAGGCTGAAATTAGTTTACACAATTAATTTTATTAGTGTGAAGAATTATATTATTTGAAATGAGCAGATGGTTGGGCTGCTTCTTAAGCACTAAGAGAAATACTTTGTTTGGTCTATAAATTCAACATTTTCTTGAAAGTATCACTTACTCTGGTGCAGCTCAGAAAGAAAAATTGGGTAGAAACTAATGACACATGATCTTTGTAGAACTGGAAACAAAAGCAAAGAAGAATGAATAAAGTGGGGATATATCACTAGGCATTCAGGGAAAATACAAAGATACAAGAGGAGAAGTTTTGTGTTTTGTTTTTGAAAAAGATTTAACAACATTTTCAAATCCATCTAACAACTTTGAAACTCAATCATGGTGAAACACTAACATTGTTTGTCAAAAAATAATATGAAATCCTTCTCAGAGTAGGATTGTAAAGACCAAGATGAGGAAAGAAAAACATAGGATAAAGATTTGAAATAGATGCAGTTATAAAGCTGGTGGGATGATTGTGGGAGCTGCAGATGGAGAGAAGTGTTATAAAAGCTGTGGGGCACTGCTGCTCCCTCTTTGGAGTTCTATGTCAAAGCCTCTTGGACTTTTGTCATTTTAGTCTAGTGCTGTGTTCATTGTATGTGTAGGACATCTTTAAAGCAGAATTTATGCTTCTGTTAGCAGAATTCACTCAGTGACTGAATGCAGATCTGTTGTACTCAGGACTTTAAAAATGCAGATTGTTGAAGGTGTTGCATATTAATATAAAAAACTAGAAAGAGCAATGAACCAGAGGAATATGCCACATGGAAAAATGAAGGGCTTCTCCTTGCTTTGAGTTAAAAGTGGTGGTCATGGTGGGAATACAGTGAAGAGTACATATATTTAGAGTGAAGACAAGAAGTAAGCAAAGTGACAGACCTAAGAATAAACAACAAAAAATAACTCCAAAAAAATCCTGCTGGAATGTTGGACTTCCAAGTAACCCTGCCTTGTTTTACACTTAAGACAGAAGCCAGGCTTCATTTATGTGCAGTGCAGAAATTTTAAAGGCGAGGCTTTCAATAAAGGCCTGAAGAATTAATGTTTAAGACTTATTTTTCAGGAAGAAATCATTGATCTTGTTTCAGTTTTGTGGGTTATTTTTAATGAAGCACTTCTGCCAGAAGCAATATATATGTCTCTAAGCTTTCTGCCTTTTTTTTCCTCTTCCTTTCAGAACATGAGCATTTAGAAGTGGTTGGGCAGACTCTGGGACATATATTTTCTTCTTGGTTGCTTGCATCTTTCAAATAACATTCATCTGGGAACCTTCAAAGAGAGTCCTGAACACAGTGTGCCTACAGGAATAGGAAAATGCTTAGATAATTGAGTCCTCATGCTAGAACTGATAAGCAACTTAAAATGACTCCAATAACTTTAATATAAAGATTTGTGGCTGTTTGTTTGCAGCTTCATTGGTCTGTGAAGTATAACAATGCGTGGCTAAAAATGGTCTCGGATTTGATAGTTTGACAAATTGGAGCAACAGGAACCTTTGTGCTGCTATGATTTAGGAGGACTTTAAAAAAAGGACTTGAAACAATAATGTTCTTTATTATTCTACTTTCGGCGTGCATTGGTCTCTATATTTTTATTCAATTGAGTAAGTGTCAGCTAAGTACTCTGTCGATGGGCTTAGGACAGTGATTCATGCAGTCTCCTTCACCAAAGGAAACTAATTCATTTTAAAACGATGGAGTGGTTAAGGTGATTTTTGCAGTAGTTGGTGTGTGTGTGTTTATGTATATCTATAGATGGTTACAGACTTGGTAGAGTGATAGAGAACCTCCTAGGTAATTAACTTGCTGCAGAATTCCTTTAGGTATGAAAGCAGGTGAAAGGAGACTCCATCAAACATTTCTAAGAAGGTTTTTACAAGGCAAAGTTAAGTGCATGTGAGAGGTTGAGATTCTCAATGCTAATTTAAGGAAAACATAGAGAATTCCTGATTGAAATGACCGTGGATTAGCTTAGACACACAGAGAGGGATGACACAGACACAGATGTTAAGGCTGTAGCTTTATTTATACAATGTGATTGACATAATTGTACTTGAAAATAGGTTGCATTTAGTACCTGGATATAAAGTGACCATCCAAGATGATGGAGATATTAAAAAAACTCCTTTGGGGCAGGGGGTTGTGGGTGTGTGATGTGGGCAGGAAACATCATGGGGGGAACGAGGAGATGCATGCAGCTGAGTTAGAAGTGGCCTTCTCTTCCTTTCCAAGGTCATGATCTACCAGTTTGGGTATTTTCTTAGTCATGGGTCAAGAGCAACCAGGTTGTTTCTGGGTCTGCTCATTGCAGGAGTTAGTAAGTGAAGATCACCTGTGAGGCCTTTTGTTAGTTTGCTAACATGGTGATGTAGCAGAGGAACCCTTGGTTTTGGGCAGCTTCTTTTTTTTCCTGGTGCTGTGGAGGAGTATGTGCTTAGCTCTTGTCTATCAGGAAAGATTAGTTTTGCTGGTCTCTGCTGTATTACAGGACCATGTGCTTGGACACAGATGTCTCTGCTTCTGTTAAGGCTGAATAAAGGCTCTGCTGTTTATTTTTTGGCAACTTGCTAGCTCAGGTGAGTTCAGACTTATGTATTCTTGTGCACCTAGCATGCAGTCATCTTTCTGATTTAGGCTCTGATGAAGGTGGCATTAGTGAGTCATCTTCCTGCCTGGCCAAATCGTTCACTAATGGGAAATCTTTTAACAGCAAAAGTTTCCAGACAGAATCTGGGCAATCCCCTGAGACTGTTATTTTTATATGCTGCTATTTGAGACCAGACACATAATTGCTGAGAGCATCATGGAAAGCACCATGGCCTCTGAGCGATCATTAACAGCACTTTGGACTGAATTCAGCACCTCCCCACTGGCCATAGTCAAGAAATGGAATTAGTAGAGTAACTTACTTAAGCAAAAATACCAATTTGTCTTTGCTTTTTGTGTATATGTAAAATAGTTGTATGAACACAGTTGGAGCCAGAAATGCAAGTTTTAACTACACACTAGCTGAGCCTATGTTTCACATTAAAAGATTAAAAAAGCCTCAATTAGAAGTCTTGTACACATGATCAACAGTAGATATTTACTGGAAGGTTCAACTACATTGCCCATGCCAGTATTTGAATTATTTGTGTTTCTAGTATAGCATAATATAATTTGACACTGGTAGGTCTGGAGACATTTTAAATACATAAATACATATGCATGAAAACCTGCTCAAGTGATTGTTCTATTCACTGCAATGTGCTTTAGGTGATCAATCATTAATAACAGTAAGTAACAAGAGAAGAGGTTGTGCCTTTCTTGAATTCCTTGTATTGCAATAGCACCTATGGGATTTTACCATGCACCTCTGAAATGGGTATCAAAATTGATGTTGACTTTGGAGCCTGTGCTGTTAATATTTACACCATGCTTGCTGCTTCTGGGTCTCACAGGCAGGTTGGGCCTGGAAGGATCCTCTTTGATATTCTTTGGGTTTGGATAATGTCCCGTCTTTGAAACTATTAGTTAATCCCATTGACTGGAGGTCACAAAAACAGGAAAGGTTCATTCAAGCAAGTACAATATGGATTTGGCCTCTAGGCTCGTGCCCCTGAACTTGCTTTTGAACAGAACCTGCGTGAGTGTGTGGTGAGCTTGACAGCTGGGCCAGATGTGGAGGACCAGCAGGCCTCCATCTCTGTAGCTATCACTTATATTACCTGTGCCTTCTAGTAGGTGAGTAAATCTTTGGCAGGAACCATCTATACTTGTTTAAATACGTTTAAGATTTTGTGTTCTTTGGTATATGCTTCTTTACCCTCAATCTTTTAAAGACGCAGTCTCTGTGTGACTCAGTGCTGTAGATAGTCCCAACTATAGAGATTGGTAAAAGTGTTGGATGAAAAGTCAGGCAAAATAAAGTGGAAAGGAAAGAAATTAGTGATAATGAATATGGGAGGAAGAAAATTATATAAACTATGTGTTGTATAAAGGTAATTGAGATTAAGTACTCGCAGCTGTATTCATGCATGCGCTTTCTTTCTTGTATGAGAAGATACTCAATTTTCAATATATTGGATGTGAAAATTCATGACAGGTATGTTTTCTGTACGGCAGAATAATATGATATATTGAGCTGTTTGCAAAAGATGGGATGAAATAATAGGTGATTAATTGTCAGCTCAAATTCAGCCTCAGCTTTTGATGTAATCTCCTGATTTGAATACATGGAAATGTTGAAACTTGTCCACTTTCCTGGGTTAAAAAAGCAGCATTGCAACTGGGCCTTTTGGTTTTTTTTTCTTCTACTTTGTTGTAAGACGAAATTTGACCACTTTCACCTTTGTAAGTTGGAACAGCTTGTTGTGCAGGTATTTTCCTCCCCATCAGGGTTTGATCAAAGTCCTTGAAACTGATGCTCTCACTGCAGAGTCAGCTGAATTGTCTGGTCACTCTTGTGCTTGCACACAGGTGCTTGTGATGTGGATGTGTGAGGCAGGTTCTTCAGCAGAATTTAGGATGTCATAGAAATAACTGAAGCACTGATGTGGCTGGAGGACCACGATAGATGGCTATAAGCTGTATTGCATAAACAGGCAGGGAAAAACAAGTTTTTGTTGTGCTCTTTGTTAAAGGAGAATCTTGAATGTTTTGGAAGTGAGCTATGGTAATTCCAGCCCTATGGGTGAAGATCGGAGGGATTTTATCCAAGATGAATCTTGCCAGATGCTTCTGACTTCCAAACCAACACGATGAAATCAACAAAGTGATATTTGAGTCACTTAGGCAAGCTTTGTGTCAGCCCAGCCTGGTTCTAAGGAGTGACTTAACCCACCGAGACACTTTTTTGGAAGAGCAGTGCAGCAGCTCACACATCATCCATCAAGTTTCTGGAATGCATAGAAGACTGTTTTCTCACACAAATGTTAGATGTGCCAACCAGAAATGAGGCACTGCTGGAGCTGTTACTCACAAACCAAGAAAAACTGCTTTGTAATATCTCAGTTAATGATAGCCTTGGCTGCAGTGATCACAATATTGTGGAGTTTGGGATCCTGCTGAGCATACTGAAGGCTAGTGCTAAGGAAAAGGTTTGAGGTTTTTAGATACTCATGTGGGAGGGATTCCATGGGAAGCTTCCATGGAGGATAAAGGAGCTAGTGAGTGCTGGTAGATTTTTCAATAATATTCCCCTGGAAGCACCAAAACATTTAATCTCCTTTAAAGGTAGGAAATTAGGTGGAGCAAGAAATCTCCTTGGCTTCACTGTGGCCTTCCAAGGGTGCTCAAAACCAGAGATGGAAAAGGAGGCAATACCCCTGTAGAACTACAAGGGCACTCCTAGGACATGCAGAGATGCAGTTAGAAACCCAAAAGCTCAGTTCAAATTGAAATTGCCCAGGGATGTAAAAAACCACAATGAAGGGTACTTTGGGTATGTAGGCACCAAGCAGAAAGAGGAGAGATTAAATAGCAGAAGAGAATTAGTCACCAATGAGACCAAAAAGGGACAGGTTCTCAGCTCTTTCTCCAGTTCTGTCTTTACCAGCACTGTTGGGCCCCAGATCTTGGGAAAAAAAACCCAGCTAGTGCAGACCCACTGTCAGGGAAAAAAAGAGTTTGTATGTGATCTGTGACACCACCTTGGCCTCCAGTGATCAGTGAGCCCAGATGTCCCTCTGAGGGTGTTGGGAGAGCTCCTTGACAGCACTGGGAGGTTGCTCTCCATAATCTCTGAGTAGTTGTGGATACTGGGAGATGTCCCAGAAGATGGGAAGAGGGCTAAAATCACCTTCTGCAGGAAGGGATTAAAGAAGGATGCAGGAAATTTTAGCCATGACAGTTTTACTTCAGTCCCTGGGGAAATGATGGAACACATCCTCCTAGGGGCCATCACAAGTCAGATGAAGCACATGATTGGAAGGGGCAGCATGGATTTACCAAGGACAAATCGTGCTTACAGACATAATTGCCCTTATGACAGAGTAGCTTGCTTGGTCAATGTGGGCTGAGTGGTGGACATTGTCTACCTGGATTTCTCCAAGGCTTTAGCATACGGCTCCCCAAAGCCCTGTCCTGGAGTGTGTGAGGGATCTGGACAAGTGGTCCCTGTGGTGAATGGTGAATTGAGTGACAGCACCCAGAGGGTGGTGATGAATAGCTCTCCAAATGGGCAGCCTGTCACAGGTGGGCTCCCACTGGGACCAACACTGTTTAATATCTTCCTGAGTGAGCTGTGAGATGGAATCAGGTGTACCCTGGCAGTTGGCTGATGGAGGGAAGTGGACACTTCAGAAGGGAGAGCCACCCTGCAGGAAGACCCGGAAAGGCTGAAAGAATGGGTTAACAAGAAGTTTGACAAGTCCATGTGGTCTTGTACCTGGAAAGCCTAACTCAGGAAAACAGGAACCTCTCCTGCTGAGGAGCAGCTCTGTGGAAAGGGACCTGGTGGTTCTGGTGGATGATGAGATCAGTATGAGTGGGCAGGGTGCTGGGTGGCATCAACAAAGTCTTCACCAACTGATAAAGAAATCATTATTGTCCCACTCCACTCAGCTTGTCCTGCCTTGAATACTGTGTTCAGCTTTGGTCCCTGCTATGCAAAAAAAGTTGTGGACAGGTTGGAGAGGGTCCAGAGAAGGGACACACAGATGATCAAAGGACGAGGAATGTTGCCATATGAAGAAAGACTGAAAGAGTTTGACTAGTTCAGCTTTGAGAAAAGATTTGGGGGAGATGCAAGGAGGATATTATGTTCCAGTATTTCAAGGATGGCTACTAAGGAGATGGAGACTCCCTTCTTACAAGGAGTCAGATAGAAAAGATGAGGTGTAATGCATACAGTTTAATCCTAGGGAGATTACAATTGGGCACAAGAGGAAAATTTTTCGCAATTAGAGCAATCAGCCATTGGAATAATCTCCCCAGAGAAAGGGGAAGATACTCCAACATTGGGCATGTTTGATACTCAGCTGGACAGAGTGCTGCCCCATTCTATGATTCTACGTAGCAGGTCTTTGCTGCAGCTATGAAAAAACATGTGAAATGTTTCTGCTTTTTTTTTTTTTTTTTTTTTAATTTTTCTAAGTGGGTGGCTCTCATTAAGTTGTTCTAACATGGCTTGAAGCATCTATTAGGAAATACAGTTTCACTTCAGGATTTGCTTTATGAGGAACACTACAAGGAGTAATGGTTTGGAAACTTAAGCCTGGAAAGAGCCAGAGGCTGTGAATGGCTCCTACTGCAGTTCACAAGCTGTTGCTGCAAAGGGGGAATGTCACTGAGGCTGTATAAGTTTAATTTGAAAATGGGCTGAGAAGGAATTGAAATATTGAGTATGATTGAGAAAATCAGTGTACAAATGCAAAGAAAAAAAAAAATCCTACAAGTAAAAGCAACAGCAAAAAACCTCTAAAACCCTGATGCCTTAGACTGCATATTTAGGAATAGTTTCAGTCTGTGATGCTAATGAAGATGCAATTCCATATCAGGACTGTACAGATAGATACAACTGAACTTGATAGGAAAGTAGCAAATCTGTCACAGGATGCCTCTCATTTTTGCATCAGTACATTTTAATGAAAACCAAGCATCTGGACCTAGGATACCCAAGTCCAAGGAGGTGATCCTTGCCCTTATCTCACCTCTGGGAGAGAAGTTCTCTTTTCCCTGGGTGTTTGTCCTTATTCTGAAAATTTTGCACTGTTCAGTCTTACTCCCTACAACTTCTTAGAAAAAGCTCCTCTCTGCTTTTTATTGTGTCTTGTCTTTCCTTGACATTGCTTAGATCCTGAAGTATATCTGAAGATCCAGTTTCTGTTCAACTGAGAACTTTTGAAGTAAGCACATGTATATTTAGAATTTAGTGATGCTTCTTTGAAGAACTGTTCTCACTCACTCTGAAAAGCTCTAATGAGTTTCCTTAGTTTGATTTAGAAACATAAAACAGCTCAGTGTTATTGTAAAGACTCCGTTATGTTTCATAATACATTTTATGGAAATGTCTGATGCTGCAAGAGAGGGGGAAAAAAAAAGGGAGTCTGCTTTTGCTTTTGGGTTTTGTTGCTAGTGGACTGGCAGCAAAAGAACAAACTAAGAACAAAAGCTGGAGCTACATGCCACCATTTTGTTTGATAAATCAAACTAATCAGATGCATGCAGATATTAGTCTTGGTATAGGAAATCACTCTTGATTTAACATGTCTCAGCACTCTATTAAAAATGGGATCTATCACTCAATTAATACAGTGAATTAAATGAAATCCTTGCAGAAATTGCCTTGGGGAGAGAGAATTTTATTTCTGATGTTTTTTCTCATACAAAAGTGAAAGGCTTGGAAGTGATCACAAAGGTATGGACACAGTGAAGAAAACCTAGCTGCCTTTCATCAAGAGTTCCTCGGTGTATGTGCTAGAAAGTTTTTGCTGTATTGTTCTTACCTTCCCATTCCACTGTGCATTAGGTCTCCAGAGAGAGTAAAAGCACTTCACACATGCCAGTGGCAGCAAGGGCAACATGCCAGAATTGGGTACTGTGGTGTAAATCAAAAAGCATTCTATTAATATCACTGTTTTTATTCTTGAAAGCTAACCAAAGTGATGCACTTTTCAGATAGTGCCTTTAGGAACTTGGCATTATTTAGTGAAGTGTCTGTCCTGGTGTTTGCACATGACTGGATGTACTTCAGAAGTGAACTAAGAATCTAGATAAGAAAATAAAACTGATTGAGCTGCTGTTTCATTCCTCTCTAGGCAATTCAGTTGCAAAATACTGTACCAAACATATTTTTAGTAAGAGTATTTGTGTGTTAGTATGGCCTTCTGTTTTCAACAACCTCTCCTCCATCTTCATCTGATAATCATATTAGCAGAAAATATTGAACCTAATAACAGATACTTCTGACATTGATCATGAAAATATTAATCAGTTTATTTCAAAACCACATGCAATTCTTGATAAGTATCAGCTGTTTTTTAAAAGTATCTTTTCTGAAACTCTCCATAGTCTGAGAATTTGTTGAAAACTATTTATTTTCCATATATTCATTCCTGTCACATTTTTTTCTTTCGGAAATAGAAGTGTAGTAGCTTTTCTTGCTTTGTGGTGCGTTTGGACAAGTTAGAGTCCTTTTTTTTTGCTCTTCTCTCTAGCTAGACAATGGTAACTACAGCTAGGTAAATGTAGGTACTCTGAGTTTATCTCACTGCAGACATTTTCCACTTCCGGTAAGAATCCTTAGAAGAAAAAAAAAAGTCACTAATGTTCCTGTTATTTACACCTATTTTATATACAAAGTTGTCCTTTGTGGAAAAGCCCCAAAATTATTACCTACATTATATATTCATGTGCTTTTTAAACTGAGGAGTAATACATGACAACATTTGTGTTATCAGTGAGATGTTCAGTTCTGTTTTAGTGTTTTCTACATGTGACTTCTTTGTTAGAAGAACAAACTAGTTAAACTAGTTTTGTTGCTCTGGAGAAACTATTCAGGGAAAGCATAAGGTATATTGATGCCATCTCTTCAAAACTGAACTTCTGCCTTTAGAGGTAATATACTGAGAGAACTATGAGCTATTTCAGAATTTTTAAAAATACATGTTTATAAATATCTCTTCCTCCAGTGGATTTGGAGGCATTTGCCTTCATTACTTTCAGTAGTAAGCTTACAGGATATTTCCTCCCTTTACTTTTCTCTCAGAAGTGTTCAGCACCTCCAGCTCAGAAGTGATGGGTGATTTAGTACGTTTATATATTGAAGGGTAGTTACCTGATAATACAAGGATCTGACCCTTTGCAGTTTTTCTCCACTGAAAAAACATCCACCAGGATTTTGAGATCAGTCTCATAGTGCCTAAATAAGATCTGTAACTCTGCATGGTTACATTAGTGCTTATATGCATTCTCAGACCTATTTGTGAGCAACAGTGATTGCATTGGGGCAAGGAGTAAGTGGAGTAAGTTTCCCATGATCATTCCCAAAACACAGATATAATAAATGGAATTGTTCTTTCTCCTGAGGTTAGGGTCTTAGAAGTTTTTTATTGCATTTTTTTTTTTTTTTTTTTTTTTTTTTTTTTACCACATTTTTAAGGTGTTTTTCCAGTAAAAACCCCAAAAATTGCTTGGTGCTTTTGAACCACTAGAATGTTCATGACAGTATCTATCTCTCATTTGGGAACAGGAACGTTTGTTTTCCATCTTAAAATTCATGAGTTGAGTAATGGTGGAAGAAAAGATGCCAAAAAAATCCATTAAAGGGCAAACAAGGCAGGGTTGCAAAAAACCAAATAAACCTGCTTAACTTAAATAATTAGCCAAATGCCATAGGGAATAGCTGCTAGTGAACGGTTCAATTGATTCAGTTCTAAATACTTTGAAGGGGTTTTTTTGTTCATCTAGTGAGAAGTTGCAGGGAGAAAAAGAATTTAAAAATTCAGAAAGCTGAATTGCTATCTGTGAGTTCACATTTTCATGTAGCTAACTTGGAAGCAAAAACAAAGATACATGCAAGTAAATTGTGTGTTTTATAATGAGGGAGTTAGTGAGGGAAAAGATTTGAACAGTTAGGCATCAGCTAACACCCAAGAGAGGCTGAAAACCTAGATACATCACAGATTCAAAAAAATATTATTAATTTGCATACATTTTATCAGTGTAATTGTTACCTAGTGCTTTGATAAGGATGGTGCGGAGGCAGTTCTGAAGAAGAGCAAGGAGAAAGCAAGAGTGACAAAGTAGAGAAGATGAAGGATAAGAGAGATGGAAGTCTGAGGGGATGAGAGGAGCATCCAGCCCAAGTAGGAGCAGAAGAATGGGGCCCTGATAGAAAGGGAAACTGTCCCTGTGGGGTTCATTATAGAGTAGAGGCTGTGGTGTGCAGAAACACAGGATGACCTCAACAGAGAGTAGGGAAACTGGAAGCCACAGGGCTGAATTTGGGATGTTAGTCTTAAAATCATTTAGGCTGGAAACACCCTTTAGATCTCTGAGCCCAAATATTAAGCCAGCTGTGCCAAGCTCACTACTAAACAGTGTCCCCAGGTGCCACATCTGCATGTCTTCCAAATACTTCCAGGGATGGTAACCCCAAGACTTCCCTGGGCAGCCTATCCCAGTGCTTGGTAAACTTTTCAATTGAAAAAAAATCTTTTGTAATACCCAATCTGAACCTCCCCTGGGAGAACTTGAGGCCATTTCTTGTCATCCTGTCATTGTTACCTGGAAGAGCACCTCACTCCAGCCTCTGTTCAGGTGGTTGCAGAAAGCAGTAAGGCTTCCCCTCAACCTCCCTAGACATAAGTATTTAGAATGTGTTTCAGCTGTCTCCTGGAAGATATTTTGCTCTCTATTTTAGTGTTATTATTATTATTGAAACTTCTGAAGTGTGGTGGGGAGAGGAGAGAGGTGGCAGGAAAAATCAGGCCATTTAGATCCAGAGCATGCTGGCATGCTGACCTCAGGGTACCACGCAGCAGGACACTGTGTAAAGGGGAAAAGTGTCTTTGTGCTTCCACAAAGAGAAGGTTCAGGGGAAGGAGGAGGCAGGTATTATCTTCACAAAGAGGTCAAACCTGCTCTGTTGGTATAGTGTCTGGATAAGGCTCTAAGCAGGCTTGATCACAGCAGGGGGAGGCACTTCAGCATTTTCTTCTCATTATGGTCAGAGCAGATTGCCCTGAATTATTCCACCCTGACAATGTACATCTCCAGGCTTGCAGCATTCCTGCTGCCATCCCCTTTGTATGCAAACCTAGGCTAGCAGCTTTCCAATGCAGATAAGTCTTCATCTGTCAAATGTGATCATGCCCCAGAGGCTCAGGCTTTCTCTTATATGCTAGCACCCAAAAGGTAGGAATTCTCTATGTATGGTGTCTGATAGTCTGCTTGGAAAAATTCAGGTGTGTGGAACCACCTTGGAGTGATCCTAGGGTGAGAGGCTCACTGTAATTTCAGGTATATGGAGCTCCTCTCCTGACTGTTTCCAGTGAATTGCAATAGAGGATTTTTGGATGGAATTCCTGGCTGTTAGAAGCTATGGCTAGCTTGACACCAAACCACAGGCCAGCTTTTTCTCCTGGCATTGACACTACTGAAGTTTGTAACATGGCTGCAGGTGCCAGGCTTTGTGAAAATGCATGTTATCCCTCTCCATATGGAGTCCCCATGTTACAGACTTCCATCGAGGTGGGATCACCCTGCAGATGCTTGGATTGATGCTGCTATTCTTGGACAAAGAAGTAATGAGATGTGGAAAAGGGAAAGGAATAATCATTAATCATACAGTGATAGTTTGAGCAATGTGCCACCTGTGGGACTGGCCATCTCTTTCAAGCACAAGCCTTTGAATTGTGAACCAGTTGATAAGTTGATATTTTGGATACTGAAGCATTCACAGACATTTTGAGAGAGCTTCTCTGAAAAGGGTAAGGCATCTTTGCCCTGTCTGTCTTAGATGAATGAACTTCTATCACATTGAAGACCAAGCCCTGTCTATCAAAGGTGCTGTATTAGTTCAGTTGCTCTTGACCCTCTAAACAGAAAGTGCTGTGATCAGATCTCTTGATTAGTGTTCAGGTCCAAAAATTAACAAAATATTATATAGGAAATCACTTTTCTCAGTTAAACTGCCAGTGGATTAATTTCCCTGCCTTGCCCTGCTGGAATAGATGAGAACAGTCCTAATCAAAGCTTTTGTCAGGTTAGCATCAATAAATTGGATTTTCTTCTTCCCCATCAAGAACAGCAGCATTGTTCTCCTTTCTGCAGAGTCATTAAACAGAAAGGAATTTTCATCCTTCTCTTGCCTATGAAAAAGAGAGGTAGGGGAAACCCAGATGCTCTGCAGTAGTAGCAGAAGCTGGACACCAATTATATTTCTCTAAGTAATCAGCAGAGAACTAATTTATCCTTCTTAAATGGAGGCCCATATGCTCATTGATTTTAGCCACACTGCAAAATCTGTTTTTCATGCACTGTGTTGGGAAGTAAAAAAGACTGGAGTGAATAAATGTGTTTGGCAATATTAAATCTTTTATTGTATGACCAGGAAAGCATTTATGTTTGCTGAAGATGTCAGGGTTTACTGCAACAAACTGAAACATTGAGGCAGAATGATCTGTGACCTGACAATTGTATAGATCTCTTATCAACTAATACAGATGTTCTTTGAAGGTTTAGGGTCAGCATATTGAGATATTGCTGTATTCGGATGCTGCTGAGTCACATAGAGGCATTATTTCCTCCCTTGTTGTTAAACCATCTGCCAGTCAGTGATGGCTAGAAAATATACATGAAAGCTGAAGGACAAGGCTTAGATGAGTACATGTCCTGGAAATAGCATACACTCTTTTCACTAATGTGAAAATTTTCTTTAGTGTGTACTTATTGGTGGTGTACTTATAAGAAAATTGTACTGTATCTCCACTTTGCCAAAGGATGCATATTAGTTGAGATACTGGGAGTAGTTTGAGAAAGTAAGCATTCTAGAAAAGCAAGGAGGTATGGAAGAAAAGAGGCACTTGAGAAATATTTCAAGATAAAGGGAAATGTGTGGGGGACTTGTGATTCTAAGCTCTATGAGAATTGCCTCAAAGGTATTTGCATTTCAGGACTACAGAATGCTGAATAATAGGAAAATTTCAAATATGTTTTTGCCAGACTGAAGATTTTTAGGACAACAAAAATGTCTTGATGTTTACTTTCTCATTATATTATCTGTCATAACAAATTTAACTGTTACTTGCCTGTATTTGTAGAAGCATGAAGAGAATTTTGCAGTATGTTTCAATCAATTATGTTTCTGTTCCAAATGTCAATAATGTCTGCACGTTCATAATTTGCTAATTCAGGTGTCTGAGGACAAAGCTGGTCTTTGTAGTTATAAACATCTTGGAATTTATTAACTGGCATGACCACCATAAAACACTGTTTGACTGGAATTTATTAAACCATTAAGAAATGTTTAATATCTCAGAGGAGGACTGTCAAAGGTGAGTGCTATTATCTAACCATGTCTAGACTACTTGTCAGGCTAGCAGAAGAATTGGCAAGTCTGCTATTTTTAGTTAGGATTAAAAATAAGTGACTTGAACTAGAAACTGAAGTTTGTGTTATCTAAAAATACCAGGTAATAAGCATATGTTTTATCTTTGAATATGATCTCTTTTTAGCATACTTGGAATTTATTGGAGTTGTGAGCTTTTGGTACTCAGTCTACCTTTAATGAGAGATGCTATGAGAGTGACAGTGCATTACCACTGTGAAGTACTGAATGTGCCAACTGTTAGGGTATATTTATTGGTAGTTCATTGAAGGTGTTCTTGGTGTCCTTTTCTAAATGACTGTGGTCAAGTCACAAAGTTTGCTGAACTCATAATTAGTGTGTCCTTTGATCCCAGTGACCTTTGGATCATGTTGTAAGCATTTCATATTTCCCTGTAATTTGATTCTTCCTTCTTGAGTTGCTCTGGGATCTTAAATGTGTCTTTGCTTGAGATGTCCTTGGAATTTCATTCTTTGCTTTGAAAAAGTGTTTATGCATCAGGGCATTATGTAAATCCAATAGATATTTACTAATTTAGTTACTGAGGTAGCTGATCTCAGTGAGGGTTTGATGTAAACATACTTTGTCTATATGAAAATGATTTTTTTAATCATATTGACAAAACAAATATTAAAAATGGCTGATTTCTTACGCTGAAGTAAATCAGAGTCTTCAAAATTCAACTATGAAATGAGAAAGACCTTGTTTGAGCAAGCAACAGTATTACTCTTAATTAAAGTTCATGTCAGGTTTACTACTTTGAATATGAGGAAAAGTTGAATACCTGTCTGTAGCTAGCAAGACTTTGTATTCACTGAAAATTCTGTGCTGAGTTCAGGGAACTCAGGATGGGGTTAGATTCATGTTAGGTTTAGACCTTTATTTTTGTCTCTGTACATTGGGTTTCCAGTGATGTTTTTGTGCACACTGATAATGGCAGAAATCTCTACAGGTGGATTAGGATGTGGCTACCTAAGAGGCATGGCTTCTACACAGCCATTTTTCTACAGTTGTTACCAGCAAACTCAACCAAGATTGCATATGAGAAATGGGAGTCAGGAATGCATCATCTCCCTGAAGCTTCTGCCTTCCCACTTGGTTTGTAATACCAGCATTTTCCAGTACCTGCCTTCAAATAATACCTGTGTACTCAACTCATACTTCTTGTGGTGTCTGATTTGTGATAGCCATCTGGAGTGATTGATCTAGCCTCTAATTAAAACAAGATCATTGCAAATTGCTAAGACAGTCCTGCAGCCTATTTCTGCCTTCAGCTCTCAAGAATGCAGTGTGTGTTTTATATTAATATTTCTGAGAGCATGTCTGTCACTGTTCTGAGCATCCAAGGCATAAGATCCAAAACTCTGGAGGAAAAGATGGTTATTAAAATGTCAATAAGAAGTTAAGATCAACCAAGCTTTGGTAGCACTAAGTTCTGCTTAGCATTCTTTAATACTTGAGGCACATGTAAATGCTCTATTATCCATTGTCATGGTGCACCTTCCCACTAGAGCAGCAATGAATTTGTTCCCATGCACTTGCCTCTTCTGTTGAGTTCTACTGAGTTCAGGCACTGCATTCTGATAAGAGGTGTGCTTAGGAGCTGCAAAGCAGACTTTGGCTGCTTGTTTCCAAGCCTGGCATCTGTGTGATTGACTCTGTCGTGGTGTCTGACCCCTGGCCCAGCCCTGCTGCTCAGAGCTGTGGCAGCTGTGCAGCTGTCCAAAGGGGCTAGCGAGGGTTAGATGGCTGCTGGGTCATTATGCAGATGCAACTGTCAGGAGTTTAGCTCCCTGTTTGATGTCTGGCAACATACAGAAAAACAGCAGTCAGATTTTTATTTTTTTTACAGTCTCTCTGCAGACCACACTCTTGTAGTGGTTTTAAAACACTGCCCATAGGTGTTTTCTTGCAACATAAAAATAATCTCTCATGCCCTGGCTCCTGAGCCAGTATGTCCTGGTGGTGCTGTTACTTACACTTCATATCTGTGGGTCAGTGACATATGAGGCATTATACATCAGAACTATTGGGTGTTAGCTAAAGACAGAAAAAAGGCTTTCTTTTTCCTCCAGGTAAAAACATTACATTTATTTCCTTATTCTTGGGACAAATTAATCCAGGCCAGCAAGATGGTATTTCATCTTATTAACAGAACTGGGTCTGCACCAAACCTCAGAGCATAGCAATCCACAGCCAGATGGGACTTTGCTTGTCTCTTTCCCTGGCACTTTTATAGGCACATTTGCAACCCCTAACCAGCTGTCACCAGAGTTTGCACATCAAGAATTGATTCCTTTCTGCTCTGGTACCAGTGGGTGTCAAATGCTTGCTCTCTGCTGGGCCCTGCAGCTCACGCTCTTCTTCCATTAAGATCTGGAGTCTTCTCTGGTGGGAGAAGTTTTGAGAGAGAACTCCTGCAAAATAGTGCAGTGCAGCTCAGGATGAAATCTTTCAGTGGTATAGTTCCTGCCATCTGGGATTTTAAATTCAGAAATAGTAAGGGACGAATTGAGTTGTTCCCTAATGAAATATCTGAGAAGCCTCAGGCAAAATTGCAGTCACATAATGGACCTGAGATCAGGATAGCTTTGATGGTGTGGTGTTTTGTAATGACTGGTCTGTCTTGTGCTCGCAGCCAGCTCTAGTAGTAGCTACTCCTCATGCCTCAGTGCCAGTTTACTTTGGTGGCAGGTGATGGTAAATAATGAGAATTACCCGATGTCAGGCGCTGCTTTGTGTTGAGTTTTTTACAAATAACTTAAGCTAGCTATTGATACCCCTTCATTGAGTCATACCTCACTTAGAGTTAGGCTCACTGCTGTTTATTTACGCTGCAAATTGCAGGGTGATGGATGAGCTATTCGATCTGACACAACACCAGTTAGCTTCCTCCCCAGTAGCACTGCATCTGTATTGGCTCCAGAACCTGCTGCAGCCTGAAATGTTGCTGAGTGTAGGAGTAGAGGGATCAAAAATCCTGCTGTGTGTGG
The DNA here is from genome assembly GCA_034336665.1 of Luscinia megarhynchos. Classification (NCBI taxonomy): domain Eukaryota; kingdom Metazoa; phylum Chordata; class Aves; order Passeriformes; family Muscicapidae; genus Luscinia; species Luscinia megarhynchos. The sequence continues at coordinate 52,358,933 of CM067566.1, read as the reverse complement.
CAGAGCCACTGCAGGAGGGAGCCCACAGGAGAAGCTGCTCTGTGTTTACTGACATCTATGAATGTTCACAGAAGTGGTGAATGTGTTGCTCCTCATCAAAAAGTTTCTGTTTAAAAGTAAAACAATAAAATTTGGCACACTGTCAGAACTTGATTTCATGATGGCAATATTATAATCATGTTGACTTTTAATTAAATGAAGTTGACATATTTTAAGTCTGCAGATTAACCATCTGTTGCGGCATTAATGAATATCCTTCATGGCATCAGATCAGGACCCATGTTTTGTTATGTTTTGCTTTTTTTTCTTTTCTTTTTTTTTTTTTAATTTCCCCAGATAGCTCTCTGCAACATATATTTGTTGATTAAAGCATGAAATATTGGCCAGAATCAATTTGGATTAGGCACTTATCTGCTGCTGGGAAATGAACTTTGTGCCCAGGATTGGAATTTCTGCACTTCTTCTAGGTGAAAATATTTCCAAGCAAGAATTTTTGTTAATTGTCTTTTGTTCTTCTCTGTGCCAAATTGATTCCTTTGAACTGCACCTTCTAATTCATGTCTTGTGAGGAAGCTCTGCTAACGTACTCAATTCTTGCAAAGATAATCAAACTTGGAATTATTTTGGATTTCTTTATGAAGGTGCAATGTTTCAAATTCCTTGTGTGAACATAAGTAAAACATCTTAATGTGTATATTGCATTTCTCTCTTCAGCACCAGATACTGTGCATAAAATAAATATTGTTTTGTAAAAATTATTTCTGCAAGTAGGAGCTAAACAATATGCTTATTTCCATAATGACAAGGGACGTGCAAAGATGACATTATGCCATAATTTGCAGCTGCATCTCCTTTTGCTTTAGGTGTTTATACTGCTTATTACTGATAAGAATTTTCTGTTTGCAAAATGAATTAATTTTACTGTAACTTAATCTTGATGAGCGTTATTTGTCCTCTATCACCCTTCTGTAGGGAATTGTTTGGATATTGAATGCATTCCTGATTTATTTTCAGAATATCATTTCTTCTGTAGATTTTTACTGTTTTCATTATCACAGAGATCCTTTTGTGAACACCAATTAAGATGTCTGTCTTTCTTTGAATGCTGGAGATGTAACTTTTTTTTTTTTTTTAAGGAGAGGGAGCTTAAAATAATGGCAATGGCCAAGCTGTATTTTGTTGAGCATTTCTCTCTCACTTGTGACTGCAGTGATGGAGGGGCAAGTCTTTTGTGAGCAGCAGGTGAAGCACAAGTGACTTCTTAGGTCAGACTCCTAATGTTGGTCCTGTGAGGAAAGCAGGCCACGTCAAGCACAGGTGAAACAAACAAGTCTTGTACTTGATTTTGCAGTGTATTTTTTCCAGCCCTGTGTTACAGACCTTGTGTTATCCTCAGAACAAATAGTTTGGCCAATTAGAGTTATGTTGTTCGGTTTAGATTTTTAATTTCCTCCTAACTTGAGGCCATGTGGTAGCAGACAGAAGCATGTGGGTGCCCTGATACGTACCATGAATTATTTTGTTTACAAAAAGTCTGCAGGTTCTTTTGGGGTCTCAGACAATGAGACTTGAAGCTGCTTGAGTTTATTGCATGAAGAATGCAAATATAAAAGGTGATAGCAATCTTATCTCTCTTCTGATATCAGAGACATAGTGGGAAAAGTAAGAGTAAGTTTAAGACCCTTCTAATGCTGGGAAGTTTGACTGTCTCCATCAAAATAATCTCTCTTAGTTGATCATGCTATGCAGATCCTGTCATGATGAGGTTTGCCAGCATTGTGGTCTTTGGACATTATGTTCAGCTGCTACTTCTGCTTGCATATGGGTCTCTCTGAGCAAGGCTTGTGGTTATACCCTCCCAAGGCTTTGCCTGAAATTGCTGTCCCCTCATTGCCACATTTTCTGCAGCAGCCCACCACAGGTTCCTTGCTGGTTTGAGCAATGCTCAGGTACAGCTGTGATGCCCTGCTGCAGCCATTGGTGTGGCGTTGTCTTTGCAGTGAAAACCTCCTGGTGTAGTCCAGGCATTCCCTTACTGCGTGGAGAAGCTTTGACAGATGTCCTGTTTTAGCAAAGCCACCTCCTCTGCAGCAAGGGTCACAGTCTGGCTCCTAGGATGAGGGGCAGAGAGAGGCAGAGCTCTGTGCTTGAACTCCCTTGGGACTGGCCCTGATGTTCTGATCATTTAAAATCCTGAAAAGTCAGATTCTGTTTCAGTCAAGATAGATATCTGGCAAAATAATAAGGAAGAAAAGGCAACCATTTCTAGGGCTTTTAAAGTCAGCAGTGCCATTCAATGTTAATTTTCCATTTTAAAAGGCAGCCTTTGAAAATATCTTCTGTATATCTGCAGGGATATGGCATGCTATCTTCCATTAATTAGATTAATTAGAACATTTAATAGTGTTCTACTGCAGACAGGACTCACTAGTTAGCTGCTGGTTTTACTCTAACATTTGAAGAAAAAAAAGCCCTCTTGAGTGTAGAAAAAAAACTATTAGAGGTTTGAGTTATTTTTAAGAAGAAGAAAAAAACTTTGCACTTTTGTTAGGATAAACATTGTTAGGGTTTGACATACACATTTTTCAAGCCTAATAACTGATTGATATCATTCATCAGTATAATTTGAATCACTGTTATCCTGAAGGGAATTGCCTGATTAAAAATATTTATCTCTCAAGAAGATGAAAGAATGCCAACGTATAAAGGATTAGCAAGTCAAATTTTCTAAATTCAATGCAAAACCAGAAAGTAAAAGATTTTCTTTCTCTCTTTCAGCAGCAGAGAGTAAGGAGCTAGCCTCCCCCTCACTGTATTTTCCCTTTGTTGGAAGGAAGGAGCTTAAGCTACTTGGTGAGCACTTCCAGTTGTTAAGTCCTTCCCAGTAAACAAGCTGTCAATACTGATCAATCCAAATGCCAGTTCAGCTGTGAAAGGGCCTGTGTCTCAGCTACTATTAACAACTTGAGATAGAAATTAAATTCATATTCTCCTTACAGGTTTTTCTTCTCATTGTTGCCACCTGCTCAGACGCATTATGGCAATTCCTCTGGAAGCAGAGACTTCACCCTGTGTCTGTCTGTCACTCTCTCAAGTTCCCTCCCTCCAGCTCTTGAACATGGGTTCATTTGAGTGGGCTGCCAGCTGTATCAGAGAGCTGCTCTGTAGCTGCTGTCTCTTTGGATGCAGTTTAACCCAGGCTGCTGCTGCGTGGTTTGACAACCTGAAGCTGTGGGAAAGATCTGTGAAAATTAATTGGGCTTCCACCAAGAGGGCAAGGGCAGGCTTCAGAACCCTGGTGTCTTGGTGCTGGGCTGTGCAGCCTGCTGAAGGTCAGGGCTGTGGCAGTAGCAGCACTGTGAGCCCCAGGCTGTCCCAGCTGGACTGGCTGTGCTGTATCACAGGTGCCAAGGTGAGGGTAGACTACAGCAACCTGTGGAGAGAAAACAATGGAGGTTGCCAGGGAAACCTGGGTTCTTGACTCTGAATGAACACAGAATATGAAATATCGACATAAATATCGTTATGCTTCATTTCCTAACAATGCAAACTCAAAATAAATGAAAAAAGTTGTCAAGCTTTATTGTTTATATCTGCTCTGGAAATTCTGCTAATTCGAGCATGATGAATTGTTGTCAACAGAGCTTATATTCAAGTGTTGTGTGCTTTTTGTGTTTCAAACATGGGAGCCTAGAGAGGAGAGTATGGGGTTTATGGTTAAAGTCATGGAATTGTAAGGTCGATAGAATCCAGCCCAGCACTGCCAATTCCAGCACTTCACCACATGCATAAGCACCAGATTTATGTGTCTTTTAAATACCTCCAGGATTGGTGGAGATATTTAAAATAGTTCCACCACTTCCATGGGAGCCTGTTGCAATGCTTGATAACCCTTTTGGTGACGGAAGTTTTTCTTAGCATCCAATCTAAACTCACCCTGGGGCAACTTGAAGGCATTTCCTCTTGTCTTATTCCTTGCTACATGGGAGAAGAGATGACACATCTTTACAAACTCCTCTCAGGCTGTTGTAGAATGATAAGGCTCCCCCTGAGCTTCCTTTTCTCCATCCCCAGCTCCCTCAGCTGCTCCTCTTCAGACTTGTGCTCCAGACCCTTCCCCAGCTCTGCTGCCCTTCTCTGGACATGCTCCAGCCCCTCAGTGTCACTTTGTCATGACAGACCCCAGCACTTGATGTGTGGCCTTGCCAATGCTGAGGTCAGAGGTCTGATCACTGCCCAGGTACTGCTGGCTGTACTGTCCCTGATCCAGACCAGGATGCCTTTGTTCTTCTTGGCCACCTGGGCACACGCTAGCTCATGTTCAGCCTCTGTCAAGCACCCAGGTCCTTTTTCACTGGGCCATTTTCCAGGCACTCTGCCCCAGCCTGTGGGAGCTTCTGGGGTTGTTGTGACCCAAGTGCAGACCCAGAATTTTGCCCTATGGGAGCTCATATGATTGGCCTTGACTTTTCAATCCAGCCTGTCCAGATCCCTCTGCAGAGCTTTCCTGCCTGCCAGCACATCAATGTTGCCCTTCAGAAGTGTGTCAGGGCTCCAAAATGGAAATGTTGAGACTCCACATAGAGCACAATTTTTGTTACCTTCTTTCTAGCTTGTTTTGATTAATGCCAAGTTTGTGATTTATGGTTTGGTAGAAAGCGTATTGGAAAGGGATATTTTGCAGAAAAATTCACTGGCTCAAAGAAATATTTTGGTGAAAAAATATAATGAAATTTTATCCAAAAGGTTACGTTAAAATATGTCTAAGTAGTATCCAGCACTGTTGAAGGTGTATTGGTTTGGCATCATTGTGCATTTAATGTATACAACATTGCAGCATCCTTGTGAACCAGAAGTAATTTGCTCTTGTGTGTCACTTTATTTTTTAAAGTCTCAGGTTTTGTTTTGCTTTAACAAAGAGCTTCAAGGTTGAACTGCACACTTCTGATCTTCTGGTCAGAAAGCCAAACACGTTTGGGGGAAATAATATGAAGTGCTGCAGAATCCCGTGTATGTAGCTGGGTGCAAGCTCTGCTTGTACACTTGTATTCTGTGCTTGTCTGGGCTTGTTTTGCCTAGGGACTAGAGCAAGAGAAAAAGAGAGGTAGGAGTGTGTTAGCTTGGAGTGAAATCCCCTGTCCTGAGAAAGTTTGTTTCATCTGGGAAGGATCTGTGACTTAAGTAGGGGCTATAGTACATGCAAAGACAATTACAGTTTGATTGTGTGCGTGTCTGGCCTCAATTTCTTGTATGCCCCATTTATCATTTAGGATGGAAGCTCATCATAAAAGGAAAAAAAATATCACAAGAAGTTGTTGCTGTAAGATTTTGATGGCCAGAAGGGATTTAGATAAATCCTTTATGTAGCCAGGCAGAAATACTTAAAGGAAATAGAGAACTACATTTTTAAGTGTGGATACCTATGAGGAAAGTTCAGGGTCTTATTTTAAAATGTGGGATTGGAATAAAATTTAAAATGCTAGGTAAGTGAAGACAGGCTAGCAGCAGAGGAGGAGGTACAGCTGTACAACACTCTACTGGAGCAAAGCTAATGTATGTGGATGTGCTGAGGTAGTTTTGCCCTGTTCTCATTGGGGAACCATAGACATGCATGAAATGGGTCAAAGTCTGTTGTCACAAATGTGAGCATTGAGCTAAAACTAAATATATTTATAGTTTAAAAAACCTCTTCGGTACTATACTGTGGTAGATAAAGGAGACCAAGCACTGTGCCATGGAAATGTATGGCACAGGGTACTAGGATTGGTAGATGAGCACAGCACTTCCATTTCTCTGTCTCTAAGGAACACATATAATTTAAAATGCTGCAGATGGAATTGTGAAGCTAGGGAGCTGTTGCCACTTTCAGTGTAAGAATATGTAAATCTAGGAAAGTCTTGTTGCCAGTGTATTTGTGATTCCCTTTTCCTCCAGAGATATTTGTCTTAACATAAGTGATATTGCAGTGCTTGATTTTTATTTTTTTAAATTTTATTCATCACTTTAGGTAGGAAAATAATCAAAGCTCAGGTCCTTGACCTTTAATTTTAAAAAGGCTCTAAAATAGCTTTCATTTACATGGCCTTTGGTCTCTGTAGCTATTTAGACAGATGTCAAATGCAAACTCATAATCCCATGTAGCAGATATTGTTTGCCTCTTACTGAAGTTCTTCAGACTGGAATACATCTGTCTGCTTGATGGGGGTTTTTCAGCATTGCCTCTGACAAATATGGACCTCCATGGCCAGAGTGGTAGTCTATCACATTCCCTCTCAGTATGTGACTTCAACTGAGCACAAGCTGTTCAAAAGGTAGAAGGGCATAATGAGAAATACTTCAAGCCACAGAAGTGGAAATGAATTGAATTGAAGTTTAAATATGCATAAACTATATTTTAATAGCATTATGCAGTGTTTCTTAGCCACATGGGCTTCCCTTCCACAGTGTGTCCAAGCCAAAGGATTTCCTTTTCCACATGGCATACTATATGCCAAAACTTCCTTTGAATTCTTACTCAGAACTCCAAAAGGAATCACTGTTCCTAACGATGGCAGCTCTTTGATTAGTAGCTGAGCTTAATTGGAGCTGAGTTTGATTGATTTTCTTGTATTAAGTATGTCAGAATCATGCTTTGGTTAATATAACTAAGATTTATGAAATTTTGTTGTAGTTTGCTGTAATTTACAGTTTATCATTCCAAATGCATCCTTCTAATGCAAAACATAAATGAAAACTGACAGTTCTTCACACAGAACATCTTCTGAAGCTGTCACTTCGGTGAAAACCATTATCAGTGGAAATTTAGGTTGCTGAGTTTTCCATATAAGTTTCTTGATACCATTTTAAAAAAGTCTGCAAATGAAATTATTTCAACATAAGCAGCATAAAAATAACCATGGTTCTCTTTCTGGAGGAAGTTTTTTGTGGAAGAATTTAAAAAATACCTTAAATGAGGGAAGTGTTTATGGTGTTTCTTGCTTCTGATGGCTCATTGACAAATGCTTAACCAACTCGGGCAAATCTGTGTTCATGATTCATTATTATTGGTGTTTGCCCACTGTGTTGTGGATTCTAAGCCCCTTAACTTTAGCCTGTTGCAGGTAAAGCCAAGGGAACACAAAACTTTTTTTCCTCACCTGAGAGCTGTGGTTTTAAAAAAGCATTAATATAAAACACCCTGAAAAGGAAACACAGAATGGGAATCAGTGCTTTCTTTAGAAAGTTATCATGGCCCAGATCTTCTGTCTTCTTCCACCTTTCTTTGTGAGATTGGAGCAGCAGGGCAGCTGGCACAGCTTTCTGCCCAGGGAGTGTGCTGAAAGGAAGAAAATCCCTTGGTGGCATCATGCCAGGAGAGCTGTCTTATTTATTTCACTCCTCTTTGCAGCCTGCAATATGAAATGTGTGTCAGATGACACCTTGGGGAAGCAGGGAGAGGGGGAAAAGAATGTCTAGAGTAAATCCTTGAGTCCAGCAGGGGCTTTGTTTACTTTGCTGCATTTGAGCACGATTTAGAGCAGCCTTGAGGTGGCTTTTATTTGTGATTTGATTATGAAAGGAAAAGGGGAAGGTCAAGGTATAACCACTCGTGCATCAACAGGATAAGGATAAACCTTACTGTGAAACATTCTTCTTGAATTTATTGATCCTTACTGTAGAAAGACAGCATACACAAACTGTAAAGAATAAATAAAACTTAGAGTTCAGTCACAAAGTTTAAAAAATAAAATTCCATACTTGTTACTCAGCCCAAATTGGAGTTGTGGCTAATTTCAGAAATAATTCTTAAAGAGGATCAGATGAGAAGAGGAAACCACTGTGGCTGTTACTATCTGAAAGCCTGATTTATGGTGTGTAGAACAACAATGGACAGAAATTGTCCATAATCTCATAGGAGCCCTGTTGCTGCACTCTTTGGTATATTTTCATTTTCAGAGCAAAAAGATATTGAGGAGTATTGAAAAGCTAGATTTCAAAACAGCTTCAGAAAGAAAGGGTCAAGAGAGGAGCCAGGGGATCTGTTTAAATTTAGTTTCCAAGGCAACTGTTACAAACTTATGAAATTTGACAGAAATCTTTCTATAATGTATATGGATTTATGTAAGCACAAATTGTGTCAGAAAATATGAATGTTAGGACTTCAAAGCCCCAAATATTACAAAAATAGCTGATAGCAGAATTAAAATTGCCTTCTATTTGTAATCCATTGCATTTTTCTATGTAGTTGTATGGTAAATTAGTTTTTCCTGTGAAGTCACACATTATTTTCTCAGAGGTCTTACAGAGAGAGGAAATTGTTTGTTGTTCAATGCATGTATTTGTCCTTTTAATCCTCCCCCATGTATAGCTGAGTGTTGTATTTAGTGCACTTCATTGCAGCTTCTCAGTAAATACTCTGCATCATCATCATCAGTGTTGTAGTGGGAATTTTGTATTAGAGGGCTATAGTCTTGAAGAGCTGCATAAACTTTAATGAATTTATCATAACAGTACCCAAAGGAAAGTTGCTGCTTTATCTCTTTTTTCACAAATACACAATTGACTCTTCAGAAGATTATGGCCAAAACTGTCAAGCAAACATTTGCTTGAAGAGGCATGATCTGAATTTTCAGAAGCATCAAGTTTCTGTGGTAGCCTAGAAAGCCTCTTCAGTCAAATACTGTTTGATTGCTCAGTACTTGTGTGAATCTGGCCTCAGGTGTTGCCCACGGAGCATGCAGGAAATGAGAAAGACACACAATTAGTAGCCATCTGTGAAATGTTTGCCCAGCATCAGTGTGGAGCCTGATGGCAGAGATGGTGCTGGAATCCAATTCTCTGGAGTAACATTCAGTTGTCTTGCCGTTCAAACCCTCATTTCTCTTCTGTGTCCAGCTCCATTTATTAACTCCTTGCAGCACTGGCACAAATGAGGCATGGGCAGCAACCTTCACTGCCCAGCCCTGATTCACTTGTGTCATGTGGCCCTACATTACACACTGAATGAAGCACTCATCCCACAGGAGGGGAATAAAAAATGCCTTTATGAAATTAAAACCTGATGGTGTAGAGATAACTGGATAAAGGCTTTTTGCCTAGGATTTGAGTACATGGCATTACATTCTTAATATTCTTTCATTGTAGGACTTTTGATTGTGAAGTACTTTGTTTTATATATGGCAGGTTGTTAATACTTATGGTGACTTCAAGTACAGTACCAGATTTGTTGCCTGGGTTGGGGTTTGTCTAGATGAGTTGTTTTATTAGATAGCAGATGGTTTGGAAATTGTTTGCAGTGACAGGCCTGAGTAGAATTGGAATTCTCTGTTCCCAGATCAAAAGCAGTAAGCTAGGGAAAGGAGACAGCAAAACTCCCACGTTTCCCATTTGAACTGAAAAATGCAGATATATGTCTATTCTTTAGGGAAATGAGCTTCACTGCACTGATCATGGGTCCTTAAGCAACTCTGATCAATCACTGGATGAATTTCCTTAGTACACCTTCAGTGCCAATATTGGCAGTGACCTTCTGTGACCTTCTTTGAAGCTTTTTTAACTTTTCTGACCTTCTCCACTCTTCTGTTCTTTTCTTTGCACTCCTTTTACTTCTGCAGTCTGCCCATCTCAACTCTTCTTTCTTTTCTACCTTTCTTCTCTTCCTTTTCTTTTTCACCCTTTGCTCATTTTTCCCTTTGTTTTCTCTGCTGCTCTCTCCCCTGCTCTGCTCTATTTTTTTTTTTTTCATTCTCTGACCTTTCTGCCCTTCATTGTCCCCTTTCCACTCCTTTTGGCCCCTTGGTTGCTGCCTGCCCTTCTCCACACACAGATCTCAGCCTTTTCCTGCCCTTCTGTCAGTCTTCACCTCCTTCAACCCCTCTATCCTGCTCTCCCCTGTGTGACAAAACCATAACTATAGACATCTAACTCCCTTTCCCTTCTCTTCTGCTCTTCTCTGCCTTTCTGTACCCCACTCCACACCTTTTTTCCCCATCAGGATATCTGGAGTTATCAGTGTTTAATTTTAGTGCTATTCTCCAGAATGAGTAAATGCATTTTTTTCTTTATGCTTGAAGCTAACTCTTGGTGATAGCTGCACATCATATTAAGCAACATCTTAACACACCTAGGATCTTTCTGCATTGAAAAGAGGGGTTAAAGGGGAAAATTATATCTTCTGCTACCATCTGCAGCAAAGATCAAAGGAAGGAACAAAAAATTCTGCTTCAAGACATACTGGTGATCAATAATATCAAATACCTTACAGGGAAGTCCTCCATACCATAAACTTTATACTTGGATTGTAAATATTTGATTCTAAAAGCACGGTTTTATCTCACATTTTTCATAGTCTACAGCCTGTGTTTAACTGGAAAGAATGGGGGTGGAAAACCCTAGAGGTAAGAGATTTCATGTGCACTGGAGTACAAATTGCTGTTCCATGTAATATGAATTGTCTATTGAACTGAAGTGATTTACCTTTTTGTTTCATAATTCCTGAGGGCAGTCGCCATAAGTGGTAGACAAGTAGAGTAATAGCAATAAGTTCTCTTGGGGAAAAAAGTAGTATTGATTCACTCTTGTTTGCAATTAATATAATGATGGGGGTTTTATCTTATGTTAAAAAGGTCTGCAGTTAATTAAATAATTATTAAATCCTGTATACAAATGTTGACATTGGGTAGCTGGTGACCTAGGGGACCCAGGAGCTGGTGCTGGAGAGCAAAAACAACAAAAAAACTGCAGCTTGTTTGCTAAATCTTTAATACTGCTTCAAACCTTAGAAACCGTGTCACACCAGCAAAATGACTTGGAGTTTTGATGTTATTGAACCTGAATTAATCTCAGTCAATCAAAGCACTTCTGGGTGCATTTACTGCTGCTAATCTATGTAATGCTTCTATGGGATTTCATGAACTCAACAAGGTTTAGCTGTGACTTTTGGTATTGACATAGGCACTACTGGAAAATAATGTGAGGTATTCTCTTCCTATTTATTTTATACTGTAATGAGGCTTTAAAGTATTGTGCTATTTGTTGTGTTTATGGTGGAAGGTCAAACTAAAGAACTAAGGAAACCATTAAAAAAAAACCCACCCTGTGGCACTTTTCCAAGAAAGGGTAAATTAAATTTAATGTCTTTCACAAATTCCAGTATGGGACTTTCCTGAAATTTTGATATGACTTGTGCAGCACACCTATGTTCAGATATTTCTTTTAATTTGGAATGAAGCTAAGAATCTTTATGAGGTCATAAAACTCTTTTGACAAATCTTAAGAAAAACTGACCTGAATTAATATGTTGCTTTGGAACCAAATAAAAGTAATTTCTTATCTGTTTTGAGGGATGAGGATATTTTTGAGCTTAGTTTAATTAAAACAAATAAATCAGTCTCAATAAATGCATGCAGTGCTTGGGTAGGTTGGTTTCTTTTGTCATCCCCATTACATACCATTTTGTAGGAAGACAACTATTTTGTTAAAAAGAGTACTTTCATCATTTATCAAAGAAGTGACTAATTCATTGTGTTAGACAGGAAGTCACTAGAAAATGGTTTTGAAGTTCAGTGCTTATGGTACAGAAAAAGTAAGAGCTTTACATTTGCCAGCAGTAGAGGAACAGTGTATTGTAAATTTTCTGTATTTTTTATGAAAGATCTATAGGACAACTGAAATTTTTAGAGGCACACAGGAGCATGAAAAATACCCATTTTTTATCTTTACTACATATTGTCATCTTACAACATTTATTGACTAAGTCTTGGGATACTGAAAAACCATTTAAAAAAAACATATGTAGCTGATGAACTCTGTCATTATTGGACATTAGAGCTCATAATCACCCTCTTGGGAAAATGCCCAAGGAAAATCCCTTTGACTGCTGTGCAATTATTGTGTTATGAAATGCTACAGCAGCAGTTGTGGAGTCATCTCAGTCATTACCATCCACCAGCCTTGAAAGCTTTTCTACTATAACTTCAGGTGTCCTTGGGCAGGGCTGATGGGCTTCCCTAGGGATTCTGTTTCCCTGATTCCTGGGCCAGTGGGGTGCCCCATCTGGCATGTGAAACTCCACCCTCCAGAGTGTGTGCAGGCAGTTTGGATGGCTCTCACCTCCCAGGGACGCGCTTGGAATGACTCCAATTCTGCCAACACGTCCCTTTAAAGGACATATGGCATGGCCCCCACCATCCATCTCCCACTGCCCGGGTGCATGCAGTTCTGTGCATGGCATGCTGCTTTGGAGGGGTGCTCTGCTCAAACCTCAGGGGATCTGTGCCTGCCTTTCAATATAGGATGTGCACATGCAAAGCAGTTGTGAACAGAGCTATCCACAAAGCCACATGGAAGGTCAAGGAGGTCTGTTCTGAAGTGATAATAACAGTTCATGGAAGTAATCCTCTTGCAGAGGGGATCCAGAGGGGCTTTGACAAAGCAGCTGCAGTCTGAAATGTGGAATAAACACATTGGGAGAAGAAGAGAGGAAAGAAAGCACATCAGACTTAAGGAGTGGAGATCTGCATTATAGCAGAGTGGTAAAACACGTTGTGTATCTGCAGAATTCCAAACTTCCCTTAACCAGGTCCTTAGACAGCCTTATAAAAGTCATGTGGATGGTGGAAATCCTTTCTCTCAGGAGGCTGCCTCAGGCTGTCTGTGGACCAGCAGCTGCCAAAGTATCTTCACCATCTCTTCCAGAGAGGTGCAAAGGAGCGGGAAGGAATTCCCAGTGAGCTATGAGAGTTCAACTTTTCCACCTTGAATGTCGAGGGAAGCTCTGTGTCAGTAATCTCTGTTATGGAACCCACTCCTTTAAGGAGTAGGAGCAGCATGTCAGGGAGTCAATGTCTGGATCACCTCATGTTATGAATGGGTTGAATCTAGGTGAGACATCCTGACAGAGGCAGGATGGAGTTAAGAGGCAGTGACTTGAGGTCTGCCTCAAATCTCACATTAGTGATTGTGTCTTTCAGACTGGCATACGGTTTCAAAAATATTTTTAAAAACCCATATTGGTGACTTGCTTAAAGGAGTTACAGCCTTTTAAAATCTTTTTTTTTGCTTTAAGAAAAAAATTGCATATTGAGAACAAGGATTTATCCTGACCCTGTTATCTTTTTTCACTGTAGTTCAGGATGAGACTGCAGAAAAAATAGTATCTCCTTATTACGTGCTCCTTGCCTGTTGTGACTCAGAGTGGACTTTAATTTGAAAATAGGAAGTGGAGAGCTACATTCCAGACTGGAAATGCTTCAGAGGATCTCTCAGACTGTCTAGGGTACAAAAGGAGACAATAACATAGGTATAACAATATTGTCATGCCCTTCTGGAGCAGTAGCTGGAGATTGAGATTTCAGCATCTGGGACACAAGACCATGAGCATCTGGCTACCCCTAGTCAGGACTGGGAGATCAGCCATCATCTTCTGGGGATGAATTGTCTGTCCTGAGGATGTGTTTAAAAAGACTGGATATGGCACTGGGTGCCATGGTTTAGTTGAGGTGTTAGGACATAGGTTGGACTCAATGATCTTGAAGGTCTCTTCCAACCTAGTGATTCTGTGATTTCTCTTCTGCTGAATCTCAGTTTAGTTCTGTGATCATGGCTTGTTGTGATGCCATACATATCTGAGCAGAGATGAATAATCAAATAACAAACATGTTCCAAGTGCCTGGCTCATATTTTGGAATGGAATGTGAGTGACTCATAATTTGGATGTCAGGACTACAAGAGACAAGGAGGGGAAAAGAAACAATGATTTTTGTTTGGCATCATTAAATAGTCTTTCAGACTATCATTGTTACTGAGGAATGCTTTATTTTTTTCTTCCTTTAAGGGTCATGACAGACATGGGTTGTAGTTATGTTCCTTTCCTGAGTTTTCTGTCCTTCCCTGGTAATAGCCTCTAATATAGAACATCTGAAAAGATCTTGAGGGATCTCTCTCCATAACAAAGTCCTCTCTTTTAGAATAGTACCAATTTGTACTGGCCATAATAAGAAAAATAATAATTTTGCATAATTTGACAGTGCTCTGTAAAGGGACTAACCTTTTTATAAATGTTTTTTGTGTTTGGTTCTTTTTCATTTTTTCTCTCAATGATGGGTAAATTCATGGAGTGCTACTGACTGTAGAACTTTTTTGAAGGTGAAGTAGTGCCCTTGCAAGGCCAGTGCTGCTTGTTTGCACTCAAAAAGACTTTTTTTTGTCCTTGACGAGGAAGGGTTTCTGTGGTTTAAAACACGTTTTCTGGCTTTACTGCCCTGTGTGAAACTGTGGTGGCTTCCACTGGTGGCTTCCAGCATGACTTGGTGTGGCAGTCGGGGCTATAAAAGGTTGAAGTTCTGGAGCTGACAGCAGGATTTGTCTTGGTAAAGCAGAAGTTGCAAAACACCACAGGCTTCAAATACCCCCAACTTTTCAAATTCTTTTGGCCCAGCAGCTGAACAGCTGGTGTTTTACATGTTTTTCCCCAGAATTCTGCACATCTCTGCCTTGGGCAGCACAGAGAGAACACTGCACGCATCCCTGTGGTGAGTACCTGGGCACGCCTCCAGCTGTGCTCCTGTGCTCCCATTCTCCCCTCCAGCACCTTCCTCCTGGCTCTGGGCTAGCTGTGTGAGGAGCAGAAGTCTGGGGAAGGTGTTTGCACCTCCTGGGGAGTCCAGCAGAGGCAGAGTTTCTTGTGTTAGAAAAGAGTGTTTGCTCTCACACAGGCACTCTGGGGCCAAGGCACTGCAGAGTGCTGTGATTTGGGGAGAGATTATTTTTGTCTGTGATTAGAAGAATACAAGGGGGAAGGGTACAAGCAGGCTTCTTTCCCTTGGTAGGCTGGGTAAAAAGTAACTCAGAAGAGAAGTGCTCTTGATGTGTTATATTTGTAATGTATGAGAAGGAAGGACCTTTCAGTAGCTCAGGCAGGCAAGTCCAGCAAGGGCTGAAGGGGTTTCTCAGTAGCTGATGTCCCCCTTCAGCAGCCAGCAGTAAAGAGGCTGCTGGGTGAGGTTTCCTTGGTTGTTCTGGCCATCAGGAGAGGCCTGGCAATAGCAGGAATGCAGGTCCTTATGTATATCCTGGCCTGTCTAGGGAGGAACACATGAAGTTCTGAGGCATGAGCATGTTGTGTAAATAGTTTGCCTGGTGCTGTGGTGCATGAATCCTCCTGTTAGCTGAGGATGGTCTGAGGGTCAAAATGGAGTGAAAAATATCTTCTCTTCATGGCCCCAGTCCACAGACCCAGTTAGTGTTGCATATCTAACAGGAATTGCTTCCCAGCTGTTCTTTAACACATGCCAAAAGGGTCCTTTGGTGAAGCTACCATGTTTGTGTAGTCTTGTGTACCATACCTACATGGGTTAATTCTCAAATCTATTTCTTTACCAGGAAAGAAAAAGGCAAATGAACATGTTTAATATTTACCTAGATTAGAGATACTAAGTTCCAACAGTTTTCAAGTGTGAATCATTTAAAACTTGCATAGGTGATGTACAGAATATTTCTAGGATATTCCAGTTGGGAGAATCTGTACAATCTAACCCATTGTCAGTATCATACTTCTCTATACAGCCAAAGTTGATTAAGTAAAGTTTGTCAAGATTGGTTTAACTTCCTATGTCAATAGACTTTTGACAATTGAATTTTAAATGCGGAAATGATACAGATTTATTTGGAATATCTTTGGGATACCTTTACACAACATTTGCCAGCCTTGATTTTTAGGTTGCAGAATCATTAGGCATATAGTCATCTCTATTTCCATTGCTTGCATTTTAGCCTGGATAAGGAAGAAAAAGTAAAATGAAACCTTCAAGCACTGACACATGTTGCAGATTGCCCCTGTCTTCTTATGTAGGATGCTTTGGGATTTCAGAAGGGTTAGGGAAAGTTTTCTGAACAATTAACCTCTTCTCTTATGCACAGAAAGTCATCACAAATTCAGAGAACTTCTGCTGACTTTACAGCTTATTCATTGATCCTAGAAGAAGTGATGTTTTATACACATGTATGAAAGGACAGGTTAAATGTGGGTGTCTCAGTGGCCCTGCTTTGTAGCAATGGTCTCAAAGAAAATATAAGCCCTCCCATAACTGAGTAATAGAAAGCTAAAAGCTATTCAGTAAAGACTGATGTGTTGGAGACAAAATTTTATAAATTCTCTTTTCTATGTCAAATCTATGTATGATGGCCAAATATGGCAATCTCCCTGTGGTATCTCTTCTGTGATATGCTTGTTAGGTTTCTTTTCAAAGTCTAATCAAGAAAAACTCTTTTCTTCATCCTGAGTAACTTGTATTTATATTTAATTAACAATTCATTAGATTATTTATAACATAAATTTATGTGCTTATATTTTATGTAAGTTTATGTATTATATTTTTGAAACATGCTGCACTTTCCACCAGTTAGTTAAGGAAGTATAAAATGAAGCAAAGCTCTCTGGGATGTGTTAAAAGTTGGAAGTGTTTGTTTATCAGGCCTTCAAAAATATATAACTGCTCTTTTTATTATATTATTATACAAGCAGTGTGAGCTATAGCATATGAAGAAAGGCATGTAGAAGCTCTCAGGAAGATTTACTTGAGCATTATTAGTGAACTAGTGAGTGATCTGGAGTTTTGTCATCCTAAGAGTTTTTCCTATTACTGTAAAATTGTTTTATGTGGGGTGTCAGAAGAGAGTGGCCTACCAAGTGCTAGTGCTTTGTTTTATAGCTTGTGATGTACAATAGGAAATTGATGGACTGATAATTTGTACCCTCAGACTTGTAATGATGTGATAATGTTTTATTTACCATTTTTTTAATATTCAGCGAATTTCTCCCATGAAATAGATAGTTAGGGCTACTTTTCTGACATTTAGCATATAATGTTATCTTAGAATTGGCTAATAAAACTTAAGCTATCAAATGTTATGTTTATTGCCTCTATATTATTAAATCTGAAGTCTTTATCAAATTATTTATTTTTCATAGGGAGAAATATAATGTAGATTCTGAGTAGAGTTGTTTTCCATATAAAGAGTTGTAGGACATAGATGCTCTGTATTGGAACACAGGTTTGTGTTTCCAGCTGGAGCAGAGACCTGAGTCAGTAAGTCTGCACGAGAAAAAATGAGGTCTAAAGTGAAGACTCCAGCACAGATCAAGAACCAAAGCCACGTTAAGTAAGTAAATTGGCAGCTAGGAAATGTTAGTTGTCCTCCATCAGTGAGAGTGTATCTCAGCAACTTCTCAATCTATGTGGGCTCAAAGACCTGCCATGCAATTGTGTTCCTCCACGCTGCTGGTCTGTACATCCCTGGCTTTTAAAGATCATTATTTGTTTTCCACTCTTGTCTGTGAGAGTGCTTCTGTCAGCTCTTTAAACACTAAGCAAAGGTGTCTTCATATCAGCTACATCAGACAGACTGAAACTTTTCTACATATCCCCTAGCATGCTCTTTTCTCTCTGTCTTATACATGTGAGGTTGATGTTCCTTACATTAATTCCTGTGCTGGTTTGGCACTAAAATCACCCCAAGGAAGTTGTTTAGTTTTTGGCTAGCTGAGGCAGAGAAGTACCCTGGACTGAGGGGTTTTTTTTCTTTTTCTTGGAATTGTTTGAACCTGGACTGAAAACTCGTGACATAAATTGGTGCATTGGCCAGGAAATTTCAAATTGGTGAACCAAACCACTACATAAAAATTGGTGGGTTTGCCTGGTTGAATCGAAACTGCAACGGTTCCTTATACCTACTGTGATTTTTTTTTAGTTTTTTTTTACCCTTGATATCTCTTTCTACTTGCATCTGCTTTTGTGCCTCAGATTTCTGGCTTTGTACATCAGCCTCACACTATTATTTTTCACTTTAGTATCTGTAGGTTCTGGTTTCTGATCTGCTTCTTTCTCATGGTTAATGTTAGTAGAAAACTCAATGATACGACAACATAAGGTGGCATCCACTGCTTTACCCTAGCTGATTTCTCCTTTGTCCCTCAGACTCTTGAGAAGATCAGTGTTTTGATCCTGTGCTTAGTTTAAAAACCTGTCCCTACAAACTGAATCCCTTACCCACATGGTGGTGTGTGAACCTGGCACTGTGATCTGGCTCACCACAGCTGGGACCAGTTTCTCTGCGTCTGACCCTCCAGCATCCCCAGCACCAGCTGCCAGCAGCAGCATTGTTCTGGGGGCAGCAGGGTGGGAGGGAGGTTCTGGCCATCCCTACTGGGGTGGGATGTGGGCACACACAGTGCTGCAGTGGGGAGGGATGAGAAGGTCCCAAGTGTGGATGTCATAGGAGTTACTGGATGAGCCCACAATTGCTGTCCCAGGCAGAGTGCATCTTGTTTACTTCTGCTTGGAGCTGAACACCATCAGCTTGAGCAAAAACAGAATTAGTGCTCATTCAGGTATCAGAAAATAATGTTTTTTTGAGAGATAATTGTGCTGTCCAGACTGCAAACTTTACTAGATCCTTGTTTTTCTTTTCTGTTGTGCTCAGCTCATTGTCTTGAGGTACTACAACAGCTTCCTGTACCCTAGGTGATATAAGCACTTAGCAAACTCATTATTTCCTATGCTAATATGAATGAATAATAGAAATCATAACTATTGGGCTAGTTCTTTTCTTATACAGAGCTTCAAAACCAATAATTTTCTGAATACAAGCTGTTGCCTATTCTATATTTGCTGTTGGTTCTCTCTCTAGTAATTCTAGTAACATTTCTTCTTTGCTAGACAGCATGTAATAGTTGGATAAAAAAAGTAGGAGGAAAAAGTTTTAAATAATGAACAGGTGCTCTCTTTTTTATTCCACAGTGAATTCTAGTAGTAATCATTATTTCTATATACTAAACAAAAGTGTCAGCACCACTGTTTGAATAATGCAGTAATGGAAGTCACAGGTCCTGATCTGGTTCGGGTTTTTTGTTTGTTTTCTATGTAGCCATTGCTATGATATCAAAATAGAATATTAGTTAGTACACATATTTTAGTAAAGGGGGAAAATTACTTTTTAATTTTATTAAAACGTTACAGCAGTGCACTTTAAATTTTAGAATCTGACAGATTAACACCATTAGATTAATACCTGGTTACAGTAATTGGATATTGGTAACAGTGTTGTTAGCAGAGAGATCCTATTAACTTGTTTACGGAGCTGCCTTACATGGCTAATCCAATTTGGAGCTTAGCATTAATTATAGCAACGCAGAGATGAATGGATATTGGGTGCAGCACCTTCCTGCAGGAAAGGCAGTTCTGGTGGGAAAATACTGGCCACATTGCATGGATAGCTGAGAAAGATCTGAGTTTGATAAGAGCATCCCCAGAGAAAGCTGATCTTGGATGATCAGGATTGTCTGTACTTCTGGAAAGGAGCAGGCTCCACGTGGGTGCCCTTTTTCTTGCCACAGGGTGGAAGAAGGGGTGGTTGTAATTTACACCAATGCAGTGGTTTGTTTGCACAATTTCCTTCTGTGTTTGCATATAGTGTGCTTTGGGTGTTTAGCTATCTATATGGGCAGAAATGTGTGCTGGCTCACAGCAATGGCTTGCCATTGGCATGTGAAAATATAATTTGAGGATAGGAGGAAAAAAGCACCTCAGTCTGTCATACGTGATACTTGCATATAGAATTTGGTTGACCTAAAATTGCTAAGCTGGTTGACATCTGTGAAATCAGCACTTGTATTTTTTGGCATAAAAATATGGTTCTTTTTCTTGCTTAGTCATTTTTTTGTCAAAGGCATTTTCTAGATGAAAATGTGCAGCAAAATTATTATGCATTGAAATATTTTTCTCACATATTATGTGAGCTAAAATTTAAAAATATTGCAATACTATTTTTCCTGTAATTTTAGATGATCAGAAATGTGGTAGTAATTTTCCCTTTTCTCTGTTTTTCAGCGAGGAAAAGGATTAAAGCTAAATTCTAAATTTAGGGATTTCTGTAGCAGAATTTACCAGCTCATGGAATGGTAGAGCTCTTTATATGTGGTGCACTCACATCATATACATGAAGTGAAGTCAGGTGTTACAACCTTTCTATTTTCTCTTTTTTTTTTTTATTTTTTTGTCTACTCCCCAAATTTGGCTTATCACGCGTCTTCCATGAAGATATGTTTCTGTCGAAACCAAGTGCTCCCTTTCTTCTCCTGTGTACTTTTCCTGCATCATTCCCTTATGTTTAGTATTTCAGAGCTGACAGAATTGGGTATTCATGGAAAACATACACAGGATTCACCAGGCAAGGAATTTAAATTTCAGAAGGTGAAATTATAACACTTTTGAAGTCGGTGACAAAACTCACTCTAACTATAGCAGGACCTAGATTTTTTCCTCAATTTTTTTAGGCCCAAATAAACACTTCAGTCATGAGACTGCCCACTTTGGATTTCACAGTGAAGAAAAACCTGACAAACAGGGAAATAATGGCTGTTCCAGAAAAAGAGAGTACGCAGTTAGGTAACATTAAATTAAAAACTGTGTTGTGTACTCTTACCTGCTTGTCAAGGTTGCAGTATGCTTTCAGCTTCTAGACTGGTACTGATATATTACAGACCTATGCAGAGCTATGCCACCTACTTTACATTGCAAAATGTAAAAGACAAGGTAAAAATGGTGTCATCATGTCCTCTATATGTACTGCTGATGTGGAGTGACCAGATTATTGGAATTAAAATCAGTTTCTGTCCTCCTATAATCAGACAGGTGAGTTTAATGATTTTAGGTAAATGTTGAGTAAAGCAGAAATGCAGGGTTTAGTTGAAGTGACTCAGAGGATGTGATTTCCTTCTCCTTTCTTTTTTCCCCTTCTTCCTCCAAGACTGTTAAGCAAATGGAACAGACTATCAAGTATGCATGCACATTTCAACCCACCCATGCCAAGCTCTCAAAGCGTGGAAGCACAGGCACAGTTTAATTAAATTTATTCAAGAAATCCCCAGACTATAAAAAAAAATATAGATAAATATACAACGCTAATTAGACTGTTCTTCTTGCCATTAATATCAGTGGAAGTGTGTGTTTATAGACATGGGAAGACACACCCTGCCACTGTAATAATGATTCCTTTGTATTCAGGACTCACAATGATGTTTCAGCTGATTAATCTCTTCAAGTGTCCTTTTTGGAGGGCTGAAATATTTGTCAGAAGTCTTCAAAGTCTGAATTACACCGATTTGCAATCCTCATAAAATTTTAGTTTATTAAATTGAACCTGTCAATATTACTTAGTTCATGCTCTCCTGTTCTCCGTTTTAGACTTTTCTGTGAGCTGGAGAAATAACGTGATTTAAAACGAGATTGTGATGTATGATTTAGTGATGTGGGTGAACTGATCTCTACCCAGGACAGCAGCAAAAGCAATATTTCCCTGAAGGGTCCCTCTCAGGTAACTGGGGAAGCTGGTTTGATACCAGACTTCCTGTGAAGTCTTTGCAACTCAGAGATTCTCAAGTCTTTTGCTGGTATGCACCACACCCTCCTAGGTCTAAAGGTCAGTATTTCTCCTTCCTCCCCATTATATCCCGATTGCAAATTCCGTGAAAATTCTGGAATCAATCCTCCTTCATTTTAAATGTCGGGAGAAATGCATCCATTTAAACACAACAGTCATTGGAACAGTTGATTTTAAGGTCTGTTTATGAAGAAATATCATCATCCTTTCAGAGGCAGTGTCTGGTCCTGTGACCAATGACAGTAAACCAGGTTTTCACAGGATAGCTTGACAAAACTGAGTAGCCAGTTGAAACATTTTGGCATGCCCCTTGTTGTGCCCAAGAAAAGATACATGTACTATGTTTAGGTGAAATGAAGCACAGGGAAGAAGTAATTTTTGAGGAAGTCAGTGTTGCAGAAGTTTCCTTATAATGGTGGGAATTTGTACTAGTACTTGGATTCACAAGTTTCCTCATAATTCAGTTGAATTCCAGTAAGATTTTCCAGCCATGTGTTAGCTGCATTCCTATGCTGGACCTGCTGTGAGGAAAATTAGGAGTTTGGCCATAAACTTGTCAATTGGGACTGTTCAGTGCTGTGAATAAACTTAGTGGTTTTCCAAAGGAAGGCTTACAGCCTTCTAAAACACAAAATATGATCTCATTGTCCTTTACCTTGGAAAGGCAGAAGAACAAATCTTTTTTAAGGCCTCCAAAAAATCTTTAAAAAACCCATACAACCCCAACCCCCAGCACTCAAATCATAAGAGGAAGAGCCATGTAATGTGCCTTGTATCTGTAAAAATACATCTCCACTGTTTTAATGGAACAATTATTTCAAATCAGAACTTGTTGCAAAAATCCTGGATGCTTTTGAGAAATTAATTTTCCCTGATTTTAGGGAGGCAAATAGTTTTCCATTTGGCTAATCTAGAGATTGGCAGACTTTTTGCCTCTTTACTCTTTAATCTGGGTCTAATGCTGGAGCTTCTGTTACACTGATGGGGTTCTCTATGGTAGTGATCAGTCTCAAATTATGTTAAAGCAGTTGCATTGTCTTTGGTTACAATTTCTCTTTAGTTTTGGTGGTCACCACGTAGATTAAAATACAAGAGCAAATTTTGCTATTGCATTGGGTTAAACTTTATACCTAATGGACATAATGTGGTAAGGTCAAAAGATGCACTGCAAATGTGTTCAGTAATTATGGTCAGCAGAAGAAATATGGCAAAAGGGCTGTTCAGTTTTTGACTTGAAAAATTTAGCTGAGGTTTGTTTAATGAATACTAAGAGATACAGAGCAAGATATCTGGCATTGGGGTGTTTGCTTTAGGTTTATATCTTGGTTTCAGCTCCTAGGAGAGGGAATGGATGCATTGCCTTGTTGGTCAGTCATTCATTCTTTCAAGATTCAGGTCTTTCTCTAGGAATTTTGCCCTACAGATGTGATTAATATGCTATTTCTATGTGGTAGAAGTTATAGTAAAGTCTGTGCTGTTTCAGAAGGCTTCCTATAAAGACCCTCCTCAACTAGAAATGCTTTTCTGTATGCTAGGAATAGATGTGAAAAGATGGAAATAATTATTTAAAAGGAGCCAATAAAGAGAGCAGCTATACCATTCTTATTTGTATTTTGCCATTTTTTCTTTAACTGTTTGGAGTTTTATAGTATTTTCTGTCCTTTTGTTTGAATATTTGTGGTTTTTTGGGAAAGAGAGAGCCCTTTTATTTTGCCAACACACGCTGGTTTTGCATTGCTGTGGTCTTGCTCCAGAACTGTGGATTCTGGGATGGTGGAGGCAACAAATAGTAGCAACGCTGAGAGTTGGTCCAGATGTTTATCCTGAGGTTAAAATCATATCAACAATGCAACCAGACATGATTTGTTTTGTCTTTTTCCTCCTAAAGCAATGACATATTATGACAAGTCAGGATGGTGAGCAAAG
Organism: Luscinia megarhynchos; assembly: GCA_034336665.1. Lineage (NCBI taxonomy): Eukaryota > Metazoa > Chordata > Aves > Passeriformes > Muscicapidae > Luscinia > Luscinia megarhynchos. Next base: position 52,335,590 of record CM067566.1, on the reverse strand, counting down.
GATGTTCTTAGCTACTCTCTTAACCCATTCAGCAGCCTTCTCATCCCTATAGCATCATCTTACAAACTGGGATCATACTTTGTTTTATAAAGCATCTCATGAATCTGAGATGAAAGCCTTTTCTAGGGAGTCTTCATATCTGAATTCATAAGATGTAGCAGATTTGGGTTGTTGCTTTTTTTTACTTTTTTTTCCCCTTGAGGTATTGGAAGCATTCATTAGAAAGCTTGTTGCAGAGTTCTGTAGCTCATTTGATATACAAATTTTGGGAGTTTAGACAAAGGAAAAAAAAATCCCCCCAAACTATCATTGCCCATTTACAAAACAAAACTGATTTGAAATGTTTGTCCAGAGACAAACATGGCTGGCAGCTAGATGAGACTTAATTACTTTTCCCGCAATTCACTGGCTGTTTATTTTTTGCAAAGAAAATGTCATTCCTCCTTGCATAAACTATCAGGAGGGCAGAATGCAGCCACAATGTTGCTTTGCTCCTCCACCCCTACCACTGCCCTGGGAAGTGGGTGCTATGCAGAAAATCATCGTCCTGCCTGGGTGAAGATGCTGCATCCTTGGAGGTGCTGATGCCCTCCTGGAGGGTGGTGAGGGGTATCGACATCCAGGTGACAGCAGTTGGCTGAGGATTGCTGGCACGATGCAGCTCTGGAGGCTCCTGATGTCATCTCCTGCAGGGGAGGTCTGAGATGCACGAGGGATGAAATCCTTCCTCACTAATTTTAGCAGTGGCATATTTTCTCGCGGATTTCTGTTTTGTAGGCTGTAGGTTATGAGAGTGAAAACAAGTGAAGTGTTTAAAGGAGCACCTAGCTGTCAGAACAGTATCTTCCCTACCAAAATATCCTTGGTTTACTCTCATATGTAAATGACAGGTTTAGCAGGCCTCCCACCTGCTAAAAAAAGCAGTTTTAAAACTGAAGTGAATAAAAATGATACTCTATTGAAATATTTATACAGCTTTTTTTGCTTTTGCCCATTATATCTTGTTGTTAAATACTTAGAATGATTTGAAATGTGTTTAAGCAGACAAGAAACAACCACCCCTGCAGTGTTCTGAGAAATACAGGTACTATAATTTGGTACACAGGAAGTGTATTATGCACTATGCATCTTAAAATAGGGACCATTTAAAAACTGCAGACCTACATGTATAATGTTTTTTTTTATTTGTTTGTTCGTTTGTTTTTTTCCTGAGGTACCCTTTGCCTTGCATTGGTAAAGAAGGTCCTGTAGCAGGAAACACTTAAATATATGGGTTTTGTTTTCATTAGAGGGATTAAATAAAAAAAGGAAAAATATTGGTAAAGCACTAATGCTATATGATAATGGCTACAGAACTTCCCAGAATTATTCCTGTGTAAAGTGAAATAATTTAGGTTTAACAAAATCATAGTTTCCTGTCTAGTTTAACAAAAATAAGCATAAATACCTAACTCCTAGGAAGTTATTGCTATTATTATATGGCTCCAGTGAAATTGTAGAGCTTTAGCACTGCTGTAGACTGGTCAATAAATAATTTCTTTCAATTGCTTTGGACCTCAAAGAACAGTCTGGTTTACAAGTGAAAAATAAGAGGGAGATGTTAGATGTGTCATAGCTGAATTCACCTGTTGTTAAGACAACAGTGAAAATAAGAAATTCCTTCATGTCCTTGTGAAACAGGTGGATTCTTTGGGACTGGGGTCTTTATACACACATGCTACTTTCACTTTTCACTTGTTGAATTTCCTTTATTGTTTGGTATTTTCTGTGTTAGCTTGAAAATAAACATCTTTGAGGTCTGTACTGAAGTATCTGCCACTGTGAAAAAAGCAGTTTCTCCAAGAAACCTGTCTAGTTCCCATGTGTTCTTATTTCAACTACTGTCAACCATTGCTTGAAGTGTTGTGTCCAGCAGCTTGTTGGTGATCATCAGTTTGGGGTTTAAGGTCCTGTGCCTTCACCTTTCAGATGAATTCATAGGCAGTTGACTTTCCTTAAGAAATCTTGCCCTGGATTCTCTTTTTGGGTTAACATATTTCCTATATGAAGAGGGGAAAAGATATCAGAATAGAGAACAGACCAGATCAGGGGTTTCAGGTCGTGTCCACACTTTGCATGTCTGGGCTGTTTGTGGAGCCTTTGCACTGGTGTGTAGAGAGCTCAGATTGGCTGTGCTCCCCTGGGGAATGTGGGATTCCTGCAGCAGCACTGGGTCTTGGCTGGAGGCTGCCCTGTGTCCCTTAAACAGCCACATCCCTCTCTCCCTTACAATACCCTGAACCCCACTGGGAACATGAAGCTTGTGCAGTGCAGGATTGTGTCATCATGTCTGTATTCCATGCAGGAATGCTTTCCCCAAGGCTAAGTTCTGTTGGTTTTTTTATTCCTGGCAGGAACAGATACAGGGATAGTGGTGGATGCAGAGCAATACCCTGTATTAGAAAGTGCAGTGCTCCAAATGAGTGGAAAACAAGCTCTGCTGCTGGAACTCTGCTTTCATTGTTTCATCTGCCTGGGCTTATAGAGTAAACAAGGACCATTATGGCCTGAGTAAATACCCAGCACAATTGTCATTTCATGATAAACAGGGATGTTATTTTGGATGCATGGAAATCCTTTTCTTAAATATATTCTCTCTAAGGTTTTGGTGTTTCAAAATTTCATTATCAGTTTTAAGCATCTCATTTGATCCAGTCTTGGAAATCCCAAAAGAAAATTGATGTGATAAAGAGGTGACCCCTTTGACTTATTTTCAGTTCCTTTTGGCTATCCATGTATTTGCTATTGTCAGAAGAAATGGAAAGTATCCAGCAGTATGTGTGTGTGTGATTTCCAGATTAGCTTTTGCCCTCACTGTAACATCTGTAACCCTGGAGCTGCAGGCTGTATGTCACCAATTCCCCTCTTTTCACAGCAACAGGCATGTTTGTAAGCAGGCTTTTCTCTCAGCTGGCTGGCTTCCCTGATGCAGAAAGCAGGACAGGAAAACATCAGGAGGTCACAAAACAGGGTCACTTGAGTTGAACAGCCCGTGGCCAGCCTAAGGAGGGAGTTGTGGAGTAAGCACAGGTGGGATGGATCTGTGATAGGAAGCTCTTTAATCAGTGGCTCTCTTATCCTTGGTCAGCATAAGTGGGGTCTCAAAGCTGGATCCTCTGGGTTAGTTTACACAGGCTGCAAACTGGAATGAAGGTGGCAGAAATGTTTTAATATACAGTACTTATTTACAAAGCTGTTTCCAATTAAAAAAATAAAGTCTCATATTAATTGTGTTTTTTACGTTGGAAAAAGTCACATTTATTGACAGTTCTAGTAACTGAAATGTGATATTCAGTTTCTAGCAGGGATGAATATTTACTTTTTCCTTTTCTTGCCTTTCTTTCCCCGCTACAGCAGTAGATGAAAAAAAGAACTCCAGATTGATCTAGAATCACACACATAAAATGGTTTAAAGTATTTTTCACTTATGCCATCAAAACAAATAAATATGTTTGTTCATCTCTAGCTAGTTCCATGTTTCACAATGAGTCCTTGGGTACCTTTGTGTAAGCTTTGACTTCAGTGTTTCAGTGTTCCCACTGAGAGGAAATAGAACAGTTTGTTGTTTATCACATGGGATGGTTTGGAGTCAGTTATGCTGGAAGAATATTTTAAAGACAAATGAACTGTTCAGCTGGGAAAAGACTGCTAAAAGGAAGACCTTGAGAACATGCTGACTTATCTTCTCCCTTTTTCTCCTTATGCACTTCCCTTTATGTCATAGGGTTGTTTCTTTCAATGTTAAGAATAACTGTGAATTTTAAATTATTTTTTAAAATATAGATATATTTTTAAATTGCTCTGCAATCACAGTGTTGAATGTTGAAGAGCAGGGAGTAGAGGAGCTGAGAGGCTTGTGACTTTTGTCTCTACTCCTTAGTCTTTCTTTGTAATCTGTGGTAAATAGCTTAATCTCAACACTTGAAGCTTCTGAATGTTAGATTGGGGATAATCTTCTCACACTTCATGGGAGGTAACAAATAACATTTCTTTAATTTATATGTCCAAAGTGTTTTGAAATTCCTATAAATTAGGTGAAATAAAAATGCAGAGTATTCTTCCTTGACAGAAATTTAAATATGAAAGTAGCATTAAAATTTAGCTCTATCTTTTTCCTTTATAAAGAGGAACATTCCCTGCAGGGATCTTTTTCATCCTTCCTATTCACTTCCTTTGCACTGGAGCACTTCCAGGTCTGTAGAACATTTCTCATGGGAATGATATTGGTGAAGCTGTTACCTGCCTTGAGTTGGTTGGCATATGGTTAGGAATTTAGGTGCTGTTTCACTTACAGACTGCATAAATGCAGTGAGACCTCCTGTAATATTTTAGGTATTTTCCCCACTCTATTTTGCATCTCAAAGGTCAGCACACCAATTTGGCAGAGTGTATTTAATTGATGTGCAAATAGGTTAAGGCTTCTTATGTTCAATTTTACTTTTATTCTTTCAGCTTAAAGAAGCAGTTTGAGGGAAATAGATGACATTATAATTTTTTTCAGTAAGTTCATGATTATATATTCTCTTATAAAGTGATCTTGGGACATGCAGGGGTTATTCCAGTGTAATGCAGAATTTTAAATCAAGTTTCACTTGTTTGTCTGTGTTACTAAGGAATGATACAGCCTTGCTTCAGAGTAATGTTTTTACTTCGTTTTATCACTTTTTTAGGCGACACAAACAGCATACCTTCCAGTTAGGGCAGTCATGCTGTGAAAGTGCATGACTGCAGCCCACTAGATAAAGCCCTGTCTCCAGGAAGAGGCCAGCTGGTCTCTCATTGTTTTGTCACCCACAGAGATGAGGTGAATGACATGGACCCTGGGTTCTTTCTTTTCTTCATGTGTCAAGTCCTCTTTTTCCTTCTGTCTGTCCCCTTGAACTCTGCAGTGTTTCCAAGGCACTTGTTCCATGTCAAGAGAAAATGCACTGTGGGACTGGTTTAGACTTTTGATTCTCCAACAGTGAATAAACAGATGGTTTGAACTACTTCTGTTAGGGAAGAAAGTTTTAGCCTGCAGTCCTTCACCTGCTACCTACCTGCTATAGGTTGTTATGGCAAAGTTGCATCCTTGTTTTTGTCCTACTGTGTTTGTGCTGCTTGACTTTGCACTTAATTAGCTTTTGGAAGCTTGTGTCGGGTGTGTGCTGAGCTACTCATGGGAAGTGCAGGGGCATATAATTTATGAGTCCCAACTGGCCTTATGCAGTAACAGCACCATCCAGTTCAGGGTGGCCAGTGTGACAGGCAGAAGTGCCTACAGTCCTGTGCAATGACAAAGATGTCTTGTAATGCAGTATGATGTTTTTAATAACTTAGGGCACTTTTAGATGCTTCTGGTGGAAGTTTTCTTGTAATCCTGTGTGTATGACTTAGCAAGACAACTAAAATCTGAGTGGATCTTCTGTATATAGTTTTTTAATCATTCTTTATGAGGAAATAATATGTCTTTGTGCCCACAGAAACTGGGTGCACTCTGAGAAAGCAGCATCACAGGCACCCACCCGAGCATCAAGTTTGTAGCTCATAAAATCAGCTGCTGAACCTCAAACATAGCACAAAGAACTTGGCCCTCATAGGGTCTACCACCCTCACATAAAGTGGCACATGTAAAAAAGTTGAAGCAACAAAGTGAGTTTTGATTTAAGTTGTGCAGGCTTATTTACAGCTCATCAAGAGTTTTGTGTGATCTGTAGTAGTCTCTGATTATGAGTTAAGCACTGAATACGATACAGACAAAAATGCCTTTATCCTAACTTAGCCAGGTGTGCCTCATGCAAAATTGCTGCATTTTAAACCATATGGTAATTCACATTAATCTTAAAACACATAATTATAAAAATGCTGGAAATGAGAAATTTTAAAAAGTAATTGGAAAATATCACAGTAAAACAGGTTTTAAAACTAAAGATGAACTTCCTACCACTTACAGGCTATGATGAAAAGGAAATACTGTGTACTGTTTGAGATGAACTGTTCCATTAGAAATGCTAAAGCCTACTTCATACCATGTGATAAAACATCTCAAACTTCACACTTTTTAGTTCTATACCTGCTTCAAGGAAAAACAGTTTTATCTGCTGAAAAAATGTGGCAGATATTGTGAAGTAGGGATAGATTTCTATGCCTTGTTATTTTGGGCAACTTGTCAGTCTGGGAGCTCTGTTTTCCAAGTAATAAAATCCTTTCTTGACTAGTATTTTTAATAGTCTTTTAGCACCTTAGGGCCTTTAAATCCTGCTAGCTCACCTTGACTGAAGCAAGCATGAATGTTTCACAGCTGGATGTGTAAGCATCTGGCCCATCCTCAAGTACCTGGAAAAAAAAAAATGTTGTGGGACCCTGCTTTTTGAGCAGAACACCTGCCTTCACTTGAGCTTGTGCATTTGAAGAGTCAGCAATGGCAAGCTTTCTTTTTTCAGAATCTCAGTCTATCAAAGGAAATAGAAGTAAGAGTTTCACTGTGGGAAGGAGATTTCCTGCTGCTTTCCCCTAAAAATGCACTTTCTGACTTGTGTAGCTTCAATGAGAAACAGCTACCAGAATTGTGGCAACTGAGTGAGTGGTAAATATACTTGCTCCTGAACATGAACTAGGGTCTGAAGAAAGTTGCAGTAATATCTTAAATATGCTGTGGCTCACTGTTCTCCATAGTTTTCCATTCTTATATTTTTTATAGGCCTTCTCCACATCCTATTTTTTTAGATGTCTTTATCACACCTTAGTGGTAATTTTGGCCCTAAATCACTCGCCAATAGGAAACCTTCATCTCCAAAATTATCAGCAAAGGCTATATAGTAAAAGTAGAGAACCCAACACACAAGTTTCCCTTTTATTTTGTAAAAGCTTGTATGTATGTTGACATCAATCGTCAAGAGGTTTAATTTGATTCTATGCAAATTTAATTATCTGTCCTTTCTGATGTGATAGATTAATTTTGGTAGAGTTCAAGTTCCTTGCATAGCCTCCATTGCCAACACATCATGTCCTTTTCTTGTCTACATGGACAGGCAGGATGGGCTGTAATGGGATTAATATGGACTTTCTATTGTAAAATAGTTGTTAATTCTCTGTATGGGTGCACAAAGCAGAAAGAAACTCAGCTGGGTTAAGCCAACATGCTCTTGTAGCAAACCCTGTGGTCTTCACCTGTCTGACTCTTTCTAGTGTTCATTTACATAATTAAGTCAGAGCAAAATTTGACTTTCACTCACAATCAATTTGAACATTAATTGTACATGAATGCAATCTTCTAATTATTTCTTTTGTGGCTGGAGAGATTAGCTTTTAAGGCATAAATGAAGAGTGATTAGAAAATTAAACAAAATGGGGCATATGCTTGTGGAAGGAAATTGTAAAATAGGTATTTCTCTTGCCAAGCTTCACTCTTCTTTGGTTCATGAGGTTAATGACTGTATGCTAGAGATTTGCTTCAGGTTACCAAATTACAGGCAAAAGTCTTGAGTGAAAGAAGGGTCAGAAAAGGAGTCCTCTTCAAGCAAAAATGCTCTTTTATTTCAATCAATGCCAGAGGAGACATCTTTGCTCAGTGGTTGGAATATATTATCCTTTTCAAAAGGCCAGTTGAAAGAGATTCAATAGGTACGCTAATTTTAAATCAAAAGCTGTGTGATAATACATTAATCTCTTCTTGTCTGACACTGTCCACCCAAGAGACAGCAAAATACACAGGCTTAGGCTGACCCAGTATAAGGAATGTGATCTAAGTGCATGAGCTGAAAGGAGGGAAAACACCAGTATATGCCTAAGGGCAAGATCATCAGGGAGACCTGTGAAGAAATAGAAGTTTTGAGCCTGTATTAAGTCCCATAAAGCAAATAACAGATGTATTTCAAACCAAGAGGCAGTTAAAAGGACCACCATGAGTATCCATACTTTCATATTTCTATCAGCCTTTCTTCCAGTGCTTTCCTTACTGATTGAAATTATTTTTTTCCCTCTGACCCTTGGTAAGGGAGAGCGTGTGTACCATGAGATGTTCATGGCCTTCCCCATTGTATATTGGGAATTGAAGGCAAATTGCATATTGTTTCTCACTCTTCAGGTAGATCTTACTGACTCTCAAAATTTCAAGATTTATGGACCACAATATGCCCTGTTTGCCTTCTCTTGGCACAGCCTGCACTGTCTGTCTCAAACACAACCAGGGCCTGCCAGTTAAATAAACACACCGTGTAAAAGCACCTTGTCTCTTTAAACTGGTTAATCCAGTTGGCTTAAAAGTAAAGAAGCCAAATAAAAACCATGCAGGTTTGCTGAAGTTTCACCTCTGGTACAGTAATGGTTCTCACTGGCTTCGTTTGAATCCACAACTCACAGAAGAGTCTTAAATTAAAAGGGGTGTAGGAGGTAAAAGGGATGTGAGATAGGCATTATTTTAAAGCATATAATATCCCCTTCTTGTTTCCTGAAAATAAACTAGATTTGTCTCCTGAATTTTAGCTGAATTTTGGATGACTGGTGTGAGGAAAGCACTTGCATTTTTTTCATCTTGCCTTTCTAGCATCCAGATGGAGAGGTGGGAAGGGCAGCTGTGGAGAGGAGGTTAACGCACTGCTGTTGCTCTGAAGGGAGGATCAAGGACATGTTTAGGAAGTGTGAAGGCAGATGAATTATGGAATTCTACATCTGCTTCATTTTGTTAAGCTTCAGTTTGTATCTGGCATTGGACACATTGTTTCTCATTCCTTGTCAGTTTTTCCTAAGGTTGGAATGAATATGTAGGGACCTCTTCCCTGGAGGTGTGTCAGGTAAATAGGAAATCTCTTTTTAGACATTTATTTCTATGTTATTTAAAAATGGCAGCTGTCTTGTTTTCTACCTGGTTTTGATGATTATCTCTGCAGCTTAAGTTCAGGCACCTTTGAAAAGCAGAATAGTCATCCCAAATTTAATGCTGGCATTGCAAAACGCACAGTGTGCTTGTGACTCAGGAGTGTTACATCTCAAATCTCCAACAAAGCTTTTCTTCTAAGGACCTGACTTGCCTTTCTATGAATGATGAAACAGTGAAGCTATTACAGAAATGGATCACCTATGAAACAGTTTCCAGAAAACAACATCTAAGAAAAATTGCTAGCACAAGCCATGCTTAATGCAATCAACTGGATTGTTTTAACTTTTGAAAACATATTATCTCTTATTAATGCCTTTAGCACACTGGATGTTTCTGCATCTATTTACACAGCATAAAAACACAAGGAACCCTTTATTCCAAAAATCAGTCATTAGACTTGTTCTCTTAGTTTGAGCAATAGTTAGTAGTCATAATCAAATGTTTAATTAAGGCATATATCCAGTTTCTTAATGTCATCTGGCAAGAACTATGATGAAATCTTTTCCAAGGTGCAATACTGTTCTAAAGATATATAGCATGTAAAATTCAGTGCTATTATATAGCATTAATCAAAATGTCACCAGTTCCTGAAATGGGCTTCTGTCAGGGAGCATATATTGGTGTTCTGGCTGATAATGGCCTCTCGCTAATTTATGACAGACTACCATGTCTGTAATAATAAAAAATCTTCTCCTTCTGTTCTTTTGATATTTTCTCATTCATGCATGTCATTTTTTTAACAGGAAAAAACAGTTCTGTCATAACATATAATATCTCTCTTCTGTAAGTGCAGAGTATGTTATTATATAGAAGGGAAATGTTATACTGTGATGTGTAGGCAAGATAATATAAATAGCTTTGTATGGTGTTTATTATTGGGCAGTGGAATCATTTATCCAGTCAACTCTTCCCCTCCTTTGTTTTGAAAGAGGCTTTTTTGAGAAACATACATAAGGTGTCGTTCATTTAAAACTGAGGTTCTGACTTCAGGAGTGCACAAGGTTTAGTTTCATGTCAATAAACTGATTTAGTGCTAAAATCACTGTTTTGCAAATCACAAATAACAGAATACAGTAATGGCTGTGACTCTCTCTTGAAAGAATTACTCATTTGAATCCTTAATCTACCTTGTTCTCAGTTTAGAATTGCCCACTTTGCGAGTTGACCCTTTTTTATTGGTGAAACAATTGCAAAAAACTCTTTGAATTGTCTGTTTCTGAAGCTACAATTCATTATGAATAAACACAAGGTATTTAATAGTGTTTTTTCCTAGTAGGCTCTACTGCTTGTAATATGAGTGCTAGATTTCTTTGTAGATTTTAAGAAAGTGTAATAATTTTGCAAAGTCAATAACTAGTTAGTGCACAATATATGGAAATTCACATTTATATACTCACACTGCATATTTGCAGCATGCAAGTCGAACAAATGTCCATCCCAGTTGAGCCCTGCAGAATGGTTAGAAGAGGTTAAGGTATAAACTATTGATGTATTTCATCCATTTTAAAGAGAAGGCAAAGGGTAATCCCTGAGAATTCTTGCCCAAAAAACTTATGTTGCTTTTGAAAGCTGTTTCAGCACTGGGGAGGGTGCAGAGGAATGCACTGCTGTTGCTTCCTGTGAAAATGTAAACCAGCTCAGAAATTTCAATCTGCTCAAATGCTTTGCTCTCTGCTCTTGGGTTGAAAAAGTCCCTGAAGTACACCAGCCAGTTCTTGCCAACTTCTGGTATCATTTTAGGAGATCAAAAATACTCTTCTTTATACTGAGATATGATGGCAAGAAGTATTTTTACATTGAATACTCTTGAACACAGATGTGTTGTGCCTCACTACTTTATACATAATGTTACAATGTGTGAAGATATGGCATGGTGAACTGAAAAGTTTCACAGTAGGTGAAAAATTCAAGGGCCCATAACTATTTTCAATAAATAGCTGTCTGAAATACAGGTCAATTTTTCTGTATGCCTGCCTCACTGTTATGTTTCCTACCAGTGTGGTATTATGAGGCTGTGTGAAAGTCATCAGAAATTTTAGGGTGTCATCTAATAAACTAATCCAAAGAGGTCAGGGTTCTTTAAGGTAATCCTAAAGGCTTTGGGAAATTGTCCCTTTAACATAGAAAATACCAACATTTCATGTGTACCATTAGACCCATATCTCGAATCATTACATTAAACCCTTGGCAAAGGGTTTAAAAAAATATTTTTTAATCTAATGGTGCCATCCTTTCTAACTCCAAAATTGGAAAGGGCCTTGTCATCTAGTAGTCCAATAAATTTCATGCCCTGCAGGAATCTTAGGCTATCTAGGGCAGGTGGAAGTCAGTAGAGTAGCATGGTCACCTAGCTGTACGTCCATTAGTTTATTGATATTAATAATGCATATTTAAATTCAAGAATAATTGAATTGTAATAATTGTAAACGCTTCAAATTCTAATGGTACTGGATTCATCACACAAGAACAAGCAAAGTTCTCTTCTGAGCCTGAAAAAACTGATATATTCCTAATGGGGAAAGGGGGTGGAGATACTGTTTCATTGAGCCTTTTCTGGTGTAAAATGACATAGACAAATATTAAACTTCTCCTGTTGCAACTAGAAGTTCTGGTAGATTACCTGTGCTAGAGTGAGGCTGGTATTCCTACAATGTTTCTTGCACCTTTTTTATTCCAAAAGTAGTTTGCTCCAATCTTATGTGTTTTAGTGATTGCTTTGGGGAATATGTGTGTATATGTATATATACATATTTTTAATCTTTTTTTTTTCATCTTTATATATATAATCTTTTTTTCGTCTAGTACATAAGGGATAGGCATGCACAACTATGCATTGACTTTATGGTATGTTGCCTATGGTCAGTAAGAGATACTGTTTTTATGAGTCCCTGAAGGTATCAGCATGAGGAAAAATATTTTCTACAGCTGCTGCAGGAAGTGGTTCTTGCTGCCATTTCTAGTAATACACAGAGACATGCATATAGTCACAACTTGAGTGAAATTCCACCAGAACGGTGCAGGAAAGCTAAAGCTGGAAACATTATTCACATCCAGACAAAGATTCTCCCAAAGCTGGGTAGTTCAAGAGACTACTGAGAATTCTCACTGTCCAAACTAGAACCCCTGATCTCCTGTTATCATTGTAAGGACTATCCTCACCAGCCTTTCTGATACATACCAAATTTCAATATGAAAACTTAATGATCATCTGTAGGAGTACTATGGCCAAAAAGTGTCTGTGCATTTGTGGAATATTCATTTTTAACACAAAAATTCTCATATAATAATGCCATATAAATGGAAGGCTGTTACTGCTTATGAAAGAAAATAGTTTAGAAAGCTTGAGTATAAAAACTAGCAGATTAATTTTAAATTTGTTTTAATTACAAAGTAGAAAGCATAATGAAATGAATTTGATGTAAATGCTGTAGATTTCAAAGACAACATTCTTTTCCAGTAAGGTGCTTCTAAAATGTATTTAATAATTGCAGCAAATTTTACTGGCAAAAGGAATGGGCATTGAGTAATGTCGGCATTAAGAAGCTCTTGGAAAGTAAGCATGGAACTGACTTCACTCAGAGCAGCAGAGGAAGAGGCTTGGAGGGTTTTAGCAAGACTAGGAATGGAATGTTACTGCTGGGAAGGGAGCCTGACACTCTGGCCAGTGCTTGATTTTTAGTGCCTAGGGGGCTTAACTGTGTCCTGGCTTTGCTTTAGACTTACCAGATACTCAGGTGTTGGATGGTGGTGCATGTGGGCAGTTCAAGGAAAAGGGATCAGGATGATCTTTCATGTGAGTATTCAATCATGAAATTGCATTCCTTCCTCTGCTATGTAAATCTTGATTTATTTTAACCGTGCTACACCTGTACTACTTTATTCAGTGTGCTGCATGGATCACTTTTATCCTTGGTAGGTGCACAGTTAATCTCACTTCTAGCAAAACAGCAAGAATGAACCAAGAGCTTTCCTTTCCTCACTGATTTCCCAACACTTGGCTATTGCTCCTGCAAGAGGAGTAAGGAGAGCATCATGCTGCTCCATGGTCACTTTAAAAGGAATGGAAGATTAATTGCTGACTTGCCGTTCTTTTACTTTAAAATATTCAGACACATTTTTTAAAGAACAGTGTCAGTGGAAGAAACCAGGAGTACCTTAGCCAAGCCTATGAAGTAGCCAGATGGTTACAGTAAGAGCTGCAGCTTCAACCCCATCCAAAGGGAAGAACCTTAATTTCCTTATTCTGTGCAAGCCCACAAACTGTTGGCAGTGTGAAACTGCACTGACCAATTTCATCTGTGACAGATTTGATACTAAACATCAGAATGTGAATATGCCTTCAGTCGGCAGCTAATTTGAGAAGTGAAGTTTTTTTTCAACAAGTAACCTAAGTAACAAAAAGCACTCATTTTCACTAAGTTCCACAGCCTTCAGTGAAGGGGAGAGTGGACACTCTTAGCTAGTGCAGAGTGTCCAGGTTATGAAGCTAGGTACTAATTAAACTAATTCCTCTGTGGTGTTATCCCTCAAGTAGGATGCCTGTGAGAGACCTGCATACTTCACCATTCTTTAAATTTGATTTTGAGACTTACACACAGAGAAATGCAGCTCAGCCATCTTTTTTTTCAAGAACCAGATCTCCTCTGTCCACCCAGTTTGAACTGTTTTGACATGACTCGTGCTGTGGATAAGTTACTTGGGTCTTGTCACCTTGGAAGCTTATGTGATACAACAAAGTTCTGCAAGAGTTTTTTTTTTAACTGGCTTTTTGAGGGTAGTATTTTTTCCTCTTCCTAGCTCTTAGCTTAGCAGTAGTGATAAAATTCTAGTTATTCTCTAAGAATTTTGTTGGTTTGTTTTCTGTAAGTGAACAGAAGTATTATTAAACCTTGGAAGAAGAGATTAGTCACTTCTTCCTCAGCTGAGCATGCCTTGTGCTGGGTTGTTTTGAACCTTGTTTTGTTCTCAGTAGATCACTCCAAGACCATGGAGTACCTTCATGCCAATAAAGATCAGCTGGTGCTGTCTTTTCTGCATAAAGGCATATGAAGTCTGACAGGACCTCTGTATGTGGATCAATAGTGGACTATTAAGAAGATTAAAATATGGTCTAGAAGTGACAGCAACAGGTTGAGAATTAAAAATCTCTTTTTTTTCTCCTGGCTCTACCTGTGGCTGGACAATTTACTTACTGTCTCACTGCCTTATTTCCATTACATGTAAAATTATTTTATTAGTGCTTTTGCAACAAGACTCACTATTAAGGTTATTTCTGTGCCTGTGCAGTGCATAGAGAAATAGTTTACTGTTTAATACCCAGCATTAGAGCAGCCCAGGCAGTGCAGCTTTTTAAACAAGGGACCACATCCTAAACCAGGGGTTGGCATTATCTGTGTAAAAATTGCTGGCCTGCTCAAGGTAGGGTAGTATATTTCCCTATGGCACTGTATTGAAAGGAAAACATTGGATGGGATGTACAGGATGTTAATAAGGATATAAACACCTTCTCCTCTCTTCCAGATCAGTGTATATGGCATTTCATTTCCAGAGAAGGGCACTCATACTTTTATGGGTGCCAGTAAGTGTAAAGCTGAGTGAAGCTCAGGGGATTTACAAACACTGAATATTTATTTGGCCACATATTTTCTTCTGCCTAATCCTAATTAAATGCAAGGCAGTGGTTTGATTCTTTTTCCTCACTGAATGCTGACTGATGCTGCAGAACCTATCTCTGATTTTATTGCTACTGGCCTTTTGTGCCAGCAACTCTTTTCCAGATAAATGCAGAGAATTTTTATTGACAGCTTATTTTAACAGATCTTATGATGAAGGATGTTTCTGTTGCAGAGGTAGAGAGCAGCTGTGAGATGGCTTTTACTGGCTATGATCCAATTTATCTAAGTTGTCTGTCTTGCTGTAATTCATCAAGTACTATAAAAAGTAGTTGTGAAATGGGCAGGGAAAAAAGCCCAACAAACCTATTTCAGAGGTAAAAGGCACTTAATGTCATGGTGTCATGTATTAAAGCAGGCCAAAAAGAGCAGACTCACCCTGGCAGTATTGGTTCTCTTCTAGGTCAAACTGTATGTGGTGAAGTTCCTTTCAAAAACAGCAGATGGATTGCTGCTTTGAGCTCAGGTGTGGGTTTTGGGAAAGGCTTGTAGTCTGAAAACCAAAGAAATCTTTCAGAGCACTTGTCATATTGAGGTAGTGGTGGGTTCACATGTGTACTGTATCTTGCTGCCCAGAAAATGTCCCAGCACTTTTGGGCCAGGTGCCCCGTTTCACAGAGCCTGAGCATTGCCAGAGGGACTCAGACAAAGCAGGAGTGTCTGACAGCAGGAGCTGTGCTCTGCTTTCCTGCCTTTTACCTTCCCCTCAGCTGCCTGGCAGGAAAGGGAGGTGTGATTTAAATGCACCTGGAGAAGAATCATGGATTTCCATGATTCCCCATAGAGAGGAGGAGAAATAGACTATTTTGAAAGCTCCAGCCTTTGTGAGCATGGGTATTGTGAAGGTGTTGTGGTGTTAGAGGCAAGAATAATCAGGAGAAGAAAAGTGTGGAAGTAACCAGAGTTTGACAAGTGCCTATGTAAAATTTTCTGTAAGTTTTATCTAAAGGTACAGTTGTTATATCACGCCTATTTAATTTCTCAGGGATGGTTGAATTCTATATGGGTGGATGCTGCCAATGGTTATGAACTGTGCATATTGCCTAATGAGTCATTTCTTAGTGAGTTGAAAACCTGTAATTTAATATTTCCAAAGGACACAACCCAAGGCCTATTGGCATCAAAAAGAATATGAACTTATGTGGGTTTCACTGCAAAATCCAAAGAGTTAAATCTGGCCTTTGCTTTCAAGCTGGGAAAATTCCAGATTAATGCTTAAATGAAAGGTGTTTGCAGTAGCTGTAGGATAGACTACTTGCAATAACGCATTTCTGATATCTGCAGATTGTTTAATATTTCAAAAGTAAGAGCTTCTCTTCTTATTTGACTAAATATAGTTGTGTTCTTCCCAAAGTTTTAGTTCTTTCTTAAATTTCAGTAATGAAATTACTTTCATTATGTTAGTAATTTTGGGTGCTTTCTTGTCATCCATAATTAGCTATGATTTTGTTTATTTAAAAAAAATTATAGAGACTGTTCACCTGGAGGTGGTACACTGTTTAAAGGTGCTTTTCTACATTTGAGTCTTTTCAGTTTGTTGTTGGCAAACTAAAGCAGATAACAGTGAAGGTATTCAAATTATGAAATCATAGTAAGGTGTTCTGATTATAAGATGTAAGAAATAATATACTGAGGACAGAGAGTGGTAGTAAGAGCCACTTTTATTTGTTGCTTGAAAATTTTGAAGCTATTTCCTCTTTGGAGGCAGAAATTCTTCCAAAGTTGGTAGGTGGGACCTGACTTAGTGTCCTTGAAAAATTTGTAAACTGGGGAAAGAAGTAATTGTCCTTTTCAAATATTTGGAGAGACGACCCTGGAATTTGCAAGGTTTGTGAAGAAGTTGCTTAAGCATTGCTGTATGACTGATTAATCCTCCAATTAATAACATTCATACTGAAATGGCTTCTTATGTTAGTAATGGCACCAAATGACCTTGACATATTTATGCATAAACTAACTTACTATATTTAGCAGTGATATTAAGAAGTTATTGCAATTTGCAATTAAATAGCTTAAAGAGGCTTTAACCCTTGCTGACTGTTTAAGCATCAAAGATATTCTAAAGCATATTTTTCCACTTTCAGCAGTTGTGCTTGAATTTGCATGTAAAGACAGCTTGTAACACAAAGTAAGCTTTAATTAAAATATTCCTAGAATTCTCTGAGCTAGGCTTAAATAAAAGTTTATTATGGGGCAGGGGGGGAAAAACAGTTCTAATTTCTGTTGGGTCTTGAAAAATCATGTATGATATATTAATTACTGTAATTGTCACTGAGAAAAAAGTGTCATCTAAAAGTTTTCTGTATGTACAGAAAATGCATAGAAAGGTCTTTTTTCAGTGTATGGAAACAAAACATTTTTAGGCACCCATGCTTCATGGGAAGAAACTGCAATAAAACAGATGTCCTTTAAAGCGTATTTTGAAATTTGGTAAGAGTACAGACAAGTTTTAAAACCTAATACTGGAAAGCATTTGTTATAAGAACAGTTTTGTTGCCCTGTTTCTGTTGGTGCTGATGTTTGTACCCTAGGTGACAAAATGCATAGTGTAGGTATTAGCAGCAGAATCTGGAACTAAGCAAGTGGAAAGCATCGAGAGAAGAAAAAACCTTGCAAAGTAGCACTTAGTGGAGGGATAAATTGACAGTACTTTTATTCTTTAGTACTTGAATTTTGTTAGAAAGAAAAGTGCAGCTAGAGTGTACCTAAGTATATCATAAATGGTAACATGTCAATGTGAAAGCTTTTCTTTTTCCTCTGGAGTGGGGATTTAAGTCACTCACAATATTTCTTCCACTCGCTTGACTATGAAATACTGCAATTCCTCAGCATTAGATCCACAGTTCAGCCTGACTCCTGGAAAGAGGACTACACTGCTTATTAAATTAGGCTTCAATTCAAGGAGGTTGTCCACATGGTTACAGGTTCTGTTTGGTTATCCTCAGAGGATTCAATCCATGAGCTCAGCTTGCTTGGTTGGGATGACAGAGCTCTGCCATTCCGACCGATGAAATCGTCTTTTTGGAGAGCTCGGAGATTCTGATCAATGTCAAACTTCCTATTTCAGCATCCATCCCTGAAGTACCTGAAACGAGCTGCTTAGTCATCTTCCATTCAGGATATTTATTAGACTCTGTGTTCCATCCAACATGCCCAGAGTTACTCTCACAAATCCAAGATTTCTTCCTAAATGCTACAAAGCATGCACTCTTCTAGTAAGTGAAATCTCAGGGTGTGAACAGATATTTTTTTTCAAGTTAGGGGATTAGGAATTTAGTGTGGTAGATTTTGTTTGTCTCATTGTTTAGTTATAGGAGCTTAAGACTGTTCAGACAAGCTGCAGTTCCAGCTTTCATGTGTAAACATTTAATTATTCTTCTCTTAAGTAAATTCTTTTTCTTAATGCTCTTTTTCTGTTCCATATGCTTCACGTATCCTTTCATAGTAGTAGAAACCTTATGATTTTTTCCTCTGTATAGTCTGGTTTTTTAACTTAAAATTTCATTGTATCTTAATGCAGTCCAAATAGTTTGGACTGGTTTCATAGAAGTGAAAAATACTGCCTGGATCATTGAGTCTTTTTCTCTCTCACCATTTTGGGAATGAGTTTTGGGTTTTTTGTATTTTTTTAAACTAAATGATATGCCTGTTCATTCTTGGTGAGCTTGGAAGGGTACATGGACAGAATGGAAGAGTTGAATAACACTGCTGATAAGACATGCAAGAATAAATGTAAATGACAGATAATCCTTTAAAAAAGACTGACTGGTAAAAGCAAGCAAATCTTTCCTTCTCTGTGATGTCTCAAAATACAAGATAATAGAATAACTATGTAGTATTGGTAAATACACACCCAGCTGGGAGATAGAAAAAGAGCTGGGATCTTGGGTATCTTTCAAAAGCACTATTCTATTCCTCCATTTCCCATCAGAAATTGTAAAGAAAAATATGTGGTTGCTTATCAAAAATACTTATAGAATTAAGTAGAATTCATGTATTATTTTCACAGTACATAAACCTATTTTAGGCTCAAATATTATTGCTACTTTATATCACCTTGTTATTCTTACTGTTTCACATACTTTGGTATCTCTGAGAATGAGAATACAAAAATACAATACTCCTGTCACACACTGGAATTTCAGTCTGTATATCTGCTCAGAGCATTTCAAGAGGTAAGAATACATTATTTTTAGTACAGGTTAGCATTGTCATGGGAAGAAGCATTGTTAATATTCACTCTGATAAATAGTTGTGATCTTAAGTTATTTTACTAGGATTCAAATGCCTGTTTATTGTATCACTGCAATGTTTGACCATGACAAATACACTGCTGTGCCCAGGTTTCCTGTGTTACCAGAGGAGGAGGCATAAACATCACTCACCTGCTCTGGAGCTGCCAGTCTCAGGAGGGTTTGCAGTCACACATTCAAACAGAGCTTGTACAATCCCTGCACACACAGAGAATGAAGGCAAAGGGTCTGAAAAAAAAACCGCAAAAAAAAAAAAACCAAACTGGTTATTGTTTTAGTAGATTTTCTAATTCTTTTCTGTCTGGGTCTAAGCCCTAGGTTTGGTTTAAATCTTAAGCATGTGGTGAGAGACAATTCAAATTATTGAAGTGTACTGGGTGAATAGCCAAATATGCATGTACCAGTTCCCCATCTTCTGTACTGGTCTGTTTTGAATTATATTCAGGCTTCTTTCACCCAGGTTGTCAGGAGCTACTGGCCAATGCAACAAGAAACTCTTACTTCTCCCCAGGAAATTGTTTTGTCAAACCAGGAAAACATGTTGCCTGTTTTTTCTTAGATTGCAACTGCTTGCCCACATAATTTTTGTTTTTACTTCTGTTTGGTCACTGACATGATCTTTGCTCACAGAACAAGGAACACAGAGTGTCTAATCTGTAAAAAAGCAGTTCACATCCTTCCTTCTCATGCTGGGAAGAAAATTCTGGTACCTTATAATGGATCAAGTTTCTCTTAAATACCCACTCTTGTCCCCTGTTGGTCCGTGGTGATGGACATGACTGTGTGCTGAGTTTTTATCCCCTTCATTTCTCTAGGAACTAGTTCATAAAAGACTTTGAAGACTAGCAGAGTGGCTCTGGGTTTGGGGAGTTGACTCTCTAGAACTGATCGTGGTGATCAGGTTCAAGCAGAGGAGAGATCAATTTTGTGATTTTTCTCCCAATTTGATTTTCTTCTCTTGAGTGAATGTAGATTCTGCTTAGTTTTGTTTCTTTTTTACTCTCAAAAACGAGGTTTTCAATACATAATCATGCATCGTCTCCCTCTGAAACCTTGGAGGGCAATTTAGGTCCCTGTAGCCTCTGTGATTTTAGCAGTTACTGAGAGCATATTGGTTAATAGGAAATTATTGGAGTGGATTTCCCTCAGTGTGACAAGCTGCTGTACCATGGACTTGTAGGAAAGGCAAAGTTTGATAGGAAATGCAACAAAATAGAGATAAAAAGATGCAAACAGGTAAACTATAACATAATTTTTACCAAATATTGCCCACTAGTTATAAGGAAAATTGTTTTACCATTGAGATGCATAAGAATGCACTTTATATGTAGCTGGGTAGGTGGGACAATTGGGACTGCAGAGAAGAGAGCTTCTCTTCTGTAAAACATCTTGTTTATTATTATGCAGATATTCTGATCTGAGGGCATCTAGAGGTTGCTTTAGCCGTGATGAAATGAGGGAAAAAAAAGATTTCTCGGTGTTGAGAGTTTGATTCTTCTGTTCCCTTTGGCCCTTGTTCTGAAAAATACAAAATGCTTGGCATATTTTTATTTGCCATTAAAACAGCATGTACCTAAGGTTAAGTATGCAATTAAGTCTCCTCTAATAAATGTGCCCTTTGTCAACACATCCTTTTACTCCCTAGAATCTAACATAAGCATGCATTTTCCAAAAAATTGTAGCAAATGGCCTTTAACAGTTCAATAGATGAAATGCTGCTGCCTCCTCTGCTATATTCAAAGCCATTAAAACACAGTGTATTCAGAGAATTGCCAGCTATGCAGCTGTTTAGACCCTGAAAAGAACAACCTGTTACTAGAGATTCGATGTTGTTCATGCACTTTCTGTGAGACAAATGTACAAAGGTGATAATGGGCTGGATCTCCTGCTTTCAGGAAGGCCAGGAATCAGAATCCCTGCTGGGGTGTAAGGCAGAAGTATATATTTATTTGCACAAGCAGTAGTGTCAGCTCAGGCTCTTTCTGTTTCAGTTTCTCTCCAACTCTGACCTGTTTGTAATGCAGCTTTTACTGTAGCTTCCAGGTCTTGCAATGAAAATCCACCTTAATTTTACATCATCCCATCTCCGATGTTCTTAAACTGTCATCTCTAATTTTGACCTCCTGGATATTTCCTGTCTAATTTGCTGCTGGGGTTGTGTTTGGTGACTCAGGATCTGGTGTTTTGCTCCAATTTGCAGCTGAATGAGGCACGATATAATGACACCAGTATTTGCATTCAGTATGTGCTCTCTGAAGTCCCTGACACCTGATACATGTTGTGGGCAAGGCTCGGTGTTCCTGTCTCTTGCTGATGCTAAAGACCAAGTACCACTTTTTTTAGCTCTGGTTTAATATTTTATCTAATGCCTGTATGCTTTAACCACAGCATTTGCAACTTGTTATTTATTAGGAGTGTTGTGTGTGTCATTTGATAGTGACATGCTCTGAGGTACTGTATGTCAAATCACCTCTTTGCTTATACACTTCAAAGTTAATTTTCCTATATCTTTTCAGCTGTTTCCTTGGAAAAACTCTGGAAGAATCTTACTAAAAATTAGTCATAATTTATTTTTGAAGTTTTGGCTTTTACTTTGTTTTAGTTGGGTACCAGAGAAAGGAAAATGTAAATGGGTATTTCTGGAATCACTGGCAGTGATGTGAATTGGTCTTAAACAGAAGATTCACATACATATAAGTTCAACTGCTTTTAATGCTGATATTAAGGATCTATGTCTAGGTTAAGCACTAGGTAGAACACCACCATGAAATAAATTGCACAAGAGACAGGGGCACCTTAGTTGTTTTATGAAAAGAAGAAAGTCTTTGAGCAAAAGCAGGTAAGATTAGTGTAGT
Organism: Luscinia megarhynchos; assembly: GCA_034336665.1. Taxonomy (NCBI): domain Eukaryota; kingdom Metazoa; phylum Chordata; class Aves; order Passeriformes; family Muscicapidae; genus Luscinia; species Luscinia megarhynchos. Next base: position 52,313,914 of record CM067566.1, on the reverse strand, counting down.
TGATACCATTCCTGAACACTAATTATAGATAATTAGACCCTTGGATATTTAGCTTTGAGGTAGTTAATGAAAAGGTCCTGTTGTTTTGCAAGGCAGGTAAAGAGTCTGAAGCAAATTGGGCATGTCCTCATAGACAGTCTCTGAGAGCAGAGGAAAGGTCATGTTCTGATTACTAATCCAAACAGCAATCCTTGCAGGCTGAGGGTCTAGACTCTGACTTGGTTCTTTTGAAAAAATTCATCTTCTGAGCTGATGCCACATGACTGGAGATAGCAAAGCACTAGATCTTAAAGATAGATAAGACCATGCTGTGCTCTTGCATGAGGTTATGATTCCCTAGCTGCACTCAATTCATTATAGCCTGGAGAAAGAGAAAGCAGTGTGACAGAGCATGGCATCTTTCTAAACAACTACATCAGTAGAAACCCCCTGCAGAATTTTAAGTCATTCATCATCTTCCCACCCTCATCCCTCCTTGCTGTGCTGATAAAATACTTTGCATCCATTATTAAAACACATCTTTCTGTATTAGAATGGCCCTGCAGCCAAAGCTGTTCTCTGCTTTGTTATGTGAGGCCAGAAACTATACAAACTTCTAATTTAATGTGTTTTCTGACAGTCTGACGTTGTTAGACTGCTCTTGGCAACTAACTTTGTTGTTTCCATTGTTCTCATGAATCAAAAATGTGCAAGTTAAAATGAGGTGACATATTTGTGTTTGGTTTGCATAAAATTGAATGGAAAGACTTAGTACAAACTTTGTTGAAAGGAAACACAAGCCTGTAGTGATGGTTGCCCAAACCAAACCACCCAATGTTACTTCTAACCCAATTTGAGTTCCAGACTTGATAAAATGCCCTGCCGTGTTGATTTTAGTATGGAACAGCACCCTAAAGATGTCTTATCTTAGTTCAGTTTCTCTTAAGACTGGTGCTATTTAAAGTGAGCACAATGCCAAGATTTATTTAGGTTTTGTATGAATCTAAACAGAGTGGGCTGTAATGTGTGACCATCTGTCTAAAGGAGAAACAAAATTACATTAGAAGTGCCATACAATTTTTAAGTCTTATTGGTGGCTTCTGATGTGAAACCATGTAGTAGATTAGTATCTGAAGGAATAAATTGTGAGGGAACGAGTATGAGCAAGGTCCTTGAGAGCTAACTCAGAAATTTCTCATGTAAAAGCCTTGTTTACACAGAGAGTTTTCTTGTCTCTGAAACAGCAAAGACAAGATCAGAAGGCAAATCTTTTAATATTTGCTGAATTCTTCCCTGGAATGATATTTGCCTGTGACAAGAGGTGTTGTCCTACCCCGTTGCAGTGGTGTTCTTAGAGGATTCTCAGGCATTGCAGGAATGACTTTGGGTTCTCTGCTTTGACATATCATTTAGCTCTCAATAGCTTCCTTCTGTGGGACCAGTTAAAGGCTCATAACAATCTACCAGTGCAGCCTGTGCTTTCTGTAAACCTGATGCTGGCAGAGCTGCTTGTCCTAGTGTGATGGATGTGCTTTGCTGGTGTAGGGTCCCTCCAGCAAGCCCGGTTTTTGTTGATTGTCAGAAAATCTTCTCACTGCTGGAAGACCTGAAAATTAACACAGTGCAATTAAGAAATGTTTCCATTCCCATTTAGAAATGTTTCCTTTTATACTCAGAATGAAGGAGCATGAGAGGTTCAGGGGTATGGATGCTTTTCAAAGAAGGTTTTGGAGGGCGGGGAGAGGGACGTTCCTTGGTTCAAGCATTGCAAGGTAAATACCAGTGCCTTTTGGGAGTGAGCATGAAAGGATTTAAAACAGCTTGCTATTTCAGTCAAAGAAAAGAGCCAGTGAAAGAAAACAAGCCTACCTACCAGTAAATGCTCAATGCTCATTCAGTAACAAATTTCCAAATCTTTTGTTGCCACATTGTGACAAGGGTCTATCCTGCTGCCATGAGTGTGTGGGGGATTCATGGAGCTAATTCCCATAACACCAAGAGGAATTTTCCATGTATGTCTTTCACAAGGATATTCTATACATATTTGAATGAGCTGTTTCATTTTATCTTAGCAGCAATCTAGAGACTTAAATTTTCCTTAGTATTGTCTGACAGAGCATGACAAAACACTTAATAGTGACACAATGGCTCCTTCACAGCTGTTATAGTCTATTGTGGTGTGTGGAGTAATTGGGGAATGTTTTAATCTGTTGAGGCTCCACTCAGAGTAACGTGGATTATTGACAGGCTGCACTTGCTGCAAACTAAACATTGAGCATCTCCAAATGTTCTGCAAGCTGCAGCTCTATATTCCACGTATGGTATAGAAAATTTAGTGCAGCAGCTACTGACAGACAGTAGACAAAAGTCTTGATGAGACTTGTCCAGTTACACACTATATTCTCAAAGTGTGATACTGTAAAGCTGTGGTTTGTCATGGAGGTCTCCCAAAGACATGGTCTCTTCAATCTCAGCACTTGGCTAAAACAAATGTCAAACTAAAGATCCTTGATTGTGTTATGCTGTGGAAATATGCCTTTCCCCTTGCTGGTAATTTTATCCCTTTCCAAACTAATGTCAAGAATCTGTGCTTTTGTGTACTGGAAGTCATCTTCAATGAATTAGAGTTATCTTTACATGTGAAGGTAAGTAAAGACTCATTTAGCCAAAAATGAACTGAGGGCCATCCTTGAGATCTGCCATTCATTCAGGGAAATAGCAAGTTCCACCATCTGTACAATTTATTCTGGACAGAGAACAAAATTTAACTAGTAGAAGCCACTGATACTTCTATTTATCATTACTAGTTTTCAACTTTGCATATTTAAAGATAAATTTAAAGTACATATCTTTATATAGAAAGAAAATTATTAAGAACATTATGATAAAAGAATTATTTTGAGTGTCCCAGAGCCCCAAGTCACAATAGTAAAGGGAGCCTGATACTTCAGGAAGATTGAGAATATGGCAGAAGCAGTTCTGGGACACTGTTTTTCTCCTGGTCTGTGATTCACAAAACTGTTGATAAGGTGTTGGAAAAATCTTTAAAAATGACCAGGACTTCTTACCCCATGTTTGCCACTTTAGTGTGTCACAGCACACTGGAAGATAGTTTCAAAAGTCTCCAGGGAGGATCCAGGCAGTCGAGCTCTAGAATATTCCGAGATGGTGGAATTAAGACATAAAAGCCATCTAGTTGTGAAGTAATTAAGTTCCAGTATCAAATGTCTTTGTTAAATGATTAAACAGTGAAGAGGCAAGTGTATCTTTCTGGTGTGTATTTTAAGATTTGAATAATTCAATAACGTTGACATGAAAAATGAAAAAACACAGTTTGTATGTCTCACACAGGTTTGCAAATTCTGATGTGCAGCAGCTTTCCAAAGAAGCATGCTAGAAATTGAGAAGCTTTTTTCAAAGCTTAGGCTGCCAGCTGAATCTGCAGTAGGCAGAAATTTCACAGGGACAGCTTGTTTTGCAAAGTATCCTGCTGCTGATTTTCTTTTTCCAGTGATGGAAATAACTGAGACTAGATTTCCCTCTGTGCTGCACCCCACCACAGTCTATCCCCGCCCCCATACTTAAGCTTCAGATGGAAGAAGAATATGCTAAAAAGGACAGAATTGTGTATTCTCTTAGGATAATTGGACTTACATGCCTAGTAAGAAAGCATATGCACATGGTGCATGTAAAAAATGTTATTATATGTGGGCCTGCAGCATCAGGGCTTTTTCTTAGCACTCAGAAAGGAATTGTCAAAAAATCATGTTCAGAGGCAGCTGTGTATAGTGAGATATATGTACTTTATGCATACTTATGTATCTCTAGAATTACTAAAATCATTTAGGTAGGAAAAGACCTTTAATATCATCTGGTCCAAACATAGATACATGCTCAATACACGAAATAGAGAAATAGAGAGTGTCCAGCTCCATGTCCACCTCTGAGATCCTTGCTCTGTCACACTTACCCCACTCTCAGCACATGTCTTTGCTAAGAGTTTCCCTTCTCCCTGCCAGGGCTGTGCCCTTCTGAAAACAGTCTTTCCCTGTCACTAAGCACACATGAGCCTGGAGGTTGGTAATATTCATCAGCCTTGCCTCTCCTCCAGGTTCACAGCTAGCCTGAGTCAGCACAAATATTTGCTAAGTTAATTAGACTTTTTTCTTTAATTTTAGAGTAATTTAAAGTAAGGTTTGGGTTTATTCTTGTAGTATTTACGCATTTGCACGGGTTCTTGCCTCTTTCTTGCAGCTCCTACTTTTGCCATTGTGAAGTCATCTGGTAAAAACACGATCCTTCATTCAATTATTTACTTATTTTATTTGATCCTCTTACAGATTTATGTACGGACTGTGCTATACTTTTGGAATGATTAAGTAGCTTTGTCTACCTGAGCCAGCATACCTAGAATCCCATGGAGCTACTTTGTAGCAGACAAAGTGTTATTGGAAATTGTGCATAAATCTTTTCTGTTTCATTTTGGTGCCATCTTCACCGAGCTGATCAATAACAGAGTCTGTAATTTCTCTAGTGCTTCTTTACTAAGTTGCAATGTTGTCAAAATCACAAAGGAGCATCATTTTTCAACTTATGTCACTCCCAGTGTAGCAGATTAGAAAATTGAGATCTCTGTCAAAATCATTTCCAGATCATCTCCTGAAGATTACCTCCTCAAGTTTTTCTTGAAGTTTGTTTTCCGACATTTTTATCTGTGTGGTTGAAAGAGTAACGTGTTTTTTGCTTGCCTCCTTGGAGACCTTGAAATTGAGATGCTGTATATTTAACCCACAAAATTAGAAGAAAAAATAAACTATGTCCCTACTCTGCTCATGGCTCGTAAGTCCACTCAGTTCTGACAAATGCAAGACTTAGGGGATTTTTTCACACCTTTTAAAGGTTTGTTGGTTGGTTATTTTTTTTTATAAATTATTATAGAATTATTATCAAGTTTACTGGGGGTAGGTTGATTAAGATATAAGCAGAAATTTAAGAATAACTAAATTTGCGAGAGAATTATGACATTACCAGAAAAAGTCAGCTTGTCTCTCCTAGATTTCCATCTCCATCCCTTGTTTCCCAACCTCATCCAACATTCTTGGTGGGGGGAAGAAAATCCTCTGGATCCAAAATTCTATCTTTCTCCCAACTGCTTTAGCTCTCAGCCCACTTAAAGCTTAGCTGAATGGCTGACTTACATTTTCCATACACGAGGCTTAACATTGATTAAATGAGGAAAAATTGTTCAATGTCCTAAATTGGTCCAATGTAAAAGTCAATGGTAATGATCCTGCAAGTCCCCTGAGCAGATCAGATTAAAAAAAAAAAATCTTTATTATGTGAACAAAATCTTTGGATCAAGTATTTTTTCTTTTTGTGTGAATCAAGGCTTTAGTCAAGGCATAGTTATGTTTCAAATCAAGTATTTTATGCCCCTGTCCATCGTGTGTGCTCTTGCCCACTCCCACCCCTTCATTCTCTGCTTTCAGATGAACTTCTTTCCTGGAGGGTTAATTAATTTGCTGACAGTGTGCAAGAGAGGAGACCCTGCATCAGACAAACAGTAGTCTTTCTGGAGTTATGACAATACTCCAGTTTGTTATCATATTAATGCTAAATTCTATGATTGCTTCAATGTAAATGTAAAAAAAAAAAAAACCCCACTAATTTTGCTTTAATAGCTATTTACAAAGGAGTTTATTAAATGAATGGCAAGTAATTACCTTTTATTTTTTTTTCCTAGTTGGGATTTATCTTTAAAATATCCTGTCTACCTAGCAGCCCTATGCTATCATTACTGTTAAGATTTCATTGTTTCCTTTCTCTTGAGAAGATGTGCCAGTATTTTTGTATGGGAGCTGAATACAGAAGCTGACTCAAGGCAAACAGGAGTTGTTCTCTCCTAAACAATGCTCAGACTTTGGCAACTTTGCCCATTTCTTTCCTTGGTGACTTTGAACTTTAATGAGGAAAAAGATACAGACTCTTGAACAAGAATTTCTCCTCTCTTGTTATGTCTAATTTCTAAAATACTGCCAAGATTGAAAAAGCACTGTTAAGAGATAATCTAAGTCAATATTAGCATAATAACCATCTGTAAGGTTGTCAAGGAAGGCTTGGAATTTATGACTTACTACTGAATATGTTAGAATATTTCTTAACAGGAACAGCAACAATATGAACAATGTTCTGCATAGTCCAACACTGATATATAGATATACATATATTTTTAATAAAATACTTTGTATATAAAAAAATATTTTTATTGAAAAAGATACGTGCTCTGTTTCCCTCTAGCAGTATATTGAGACCAATGAACATTTGTTTTCTCTAGGAAATGCATCAAGAAATTTTAGACGTATGTAGTCATAACCAAAGGAGAAAGATTGATGGTCATATTGGAAACACTGTAATTTTAACTTCTCATTTTAGAAGTAGAAACACTTGATGTGAGCAATTTTCGAAGTGCTGAGAGGAATGTCATGTCTGAACATTTAGAAGAATTTGTTGATGATCTGTAACTCCCAGTTCTCTTTTGAAAATTCATCTCCTGCTTTACAAGTGGAAATACTCACATGGGCATGTATAAGTGAAAAAGTGATTGATTTCAGTCTACTTATTACAGTACATTACCTTTATGAAGATAACCAGAATACACTCTTCTGCAATATTCTCAGCTTGCAGCACAAATTAATGTTGTATTTGAAGTCAGAGTGTTGGGAATCAACTTCCACTGAAACCTTTGGCAGATCAGCTCACCTGGAGCTCTCCAAAGTGTGTATGACACCGCATGAAACTATTTAAGGAACTTGCTTTTTAAAAACATACTGTTTGCATGAATCTTGTAAAATAGTTATTGGAAACTAAAGCTTCACTTTTGGATTGAAGGTAAATATTCTTGGGGTTTTTTGTATTACTGCATTAGCTGAGATAATTTCATGCTAGAATAAAAATCTTTTGTTTCATAAAAAATAATGATTATTTGTGCTTTTCATTTTTTCAAAACCTATTACGCAGATTGAAAAAATAGGTTTGAATCGATAGCTCAATGTGTCTGCTGTAAAATATGTGCAAATCTGCTGAAATTAGGAGATTTACACCAGTTAAGTAGAATTATATAAATATTCATGCTGCTTTTAAAAGTCATTTTGCTACTTATAAAGGAAAGTAATATTGCCATGGAAAATATTTATATCTGGTGTTTACCATCATTGTACATGTTTGTTATTAACAGGATTTCTAATGTGGCAGTATGGAAGCCTGAGTTCTTAATTTTTTTTTCCTCTAAATTTTCCTAAGTTCTTGGTTGACAGAGGCTCTTGATTTGGAAAGGAAAATGATTAAAAATAATCTACAAACTTTATTACTGCTTTCAGAACCAAGTCAATCTTCAAGCTGAAGCTTGTGATTTAGAGGTATCTTCTAATATGAGTATGGAAATCATCTAGGATAAAGCAGCATCTATATATCAGTGTTTTTCTACTTAAATGCAATATCATTGTTTACCTAAGCATGTCTAGGATCTGCTTGAAACAGCTGAGATTGTGATGAGGAACTGGGGATGTTGGAGTGAAGTTGAGCAACGGAAATCCGTGAGAATGGGGGAAGGTGATGTAGCTTCGTTTTGGGGTTTTTTTTTGTGTCTCATCACTCTAATCTATTTTAACTGGCAATGCATTAAATGACTTTCTTTACTTTATGTTCCTTGTAGTTTGGCTGTGATCATAATTGGTAAGTGATCTTCATGGCCTTTTATCAGCTCGTGAGCTTGTGTTCGTTTTTCTTGCCCTGCTTTTTTGAGGAGGGGGAGTGCAGCTGGCAGCTGTCTCAAGTCAACCCAACACTGCAAAGAAAATGACAACCTAACATCAAATTAGACACAGATGTAACAACAAACAAACAGATCTTTCTACAGAGGGCAATGGCATTTGATCTCCAGCAGCACAGCAGGCAGTGTTGACTACCCACGTTTGTCTTTATTAGTTCTTCATGTTCTTTCCTTAAATCGATAATTAGAAATTGTCTTCCAAACTGCAGAGTCCATTTAAACCACAGGCTATGTTAAGATAATATTTATGGTAATTAATTCAGCAGTTTATCTTTGGCTGCTGTTGCAATTTTCTACCTATTTTATAATTTTGGGCTGAAAGGGAAGATACTGGAAATACTGAGTTTTATTTCTAAGCAGTTACAGGTTTTGAGATGTTATTTACCCGTGAATGCATATGGCATGGGAATTCTGAGCCTAATTCTCTATGTGTCTTTTTCTTTTTGGATTTTGTCTGATTGAACTAATGAAAGTGACCATCTTCAATACATGGTCAAGCAATTAGAATTTAGCAGTAAGAAATACTACTTCAGCACAGTGGTAAAATGGAAATTTCATGTCTCGATACAGTTTAAAGACTTAAGCTGTTCTTGAAAAAGATTGCTTGATATTGGTTTGAGTTTTATGAAATGCTGAGACACTAGTGTACTGGTTTTTGTCATATTAAGGAGAATAAATGGCTTGCTAGCAGTTTTCCTTTTAATTGCCAAATTACGTAAAACATCTGTAGTTTGGGGTTTTTTTTTGTTTTGGTTTTTTTGTTTGTTTGTTTGTTTTGTTTGGTTGGATGCTTTTGTCTTATTAATTACCTTGTTTAATCCTAGATGGGTCTGAAACATTTTTTTTAAGCCAATAACAATTTACAGGGCTGATTTTCCCCTCAAATCCTTGTGGCCCTGGCATGCCAATGGACCAGATTCCTAAAGTGGAATTGAATTCAATTTTTCATGCTTTATAAAAGCAGCTGAGTTGTGCACAGACCACTTAGTATTTTCATGTATTTTGTTAGCCAGAGGAAATTTCTTGCTACAAAGAGTGTAGCTATCCACATTTGTCTTCCCCTGAATTTGATGTCGCTTATTATATTTTAGGCTCCAGCTGGAGTGTTTTAAACAGGGTAAAGATACCATTGGTTATTATCTATCTGCATGGATAGGTCTCTGTAAACAAACAGAAACAATACTAACAGTGTGGGATCCCTAAAGTTCATGATCTTTCTGGATCAGCTAGCAAATAATGCTTACTTAAAACTACCATGAGCAGGCAGTAAGTACATAAAAAAGCAAGCCATATCTTGGGTGCCTGAGACCTCTTTCTCCTTTCTGAAGCTGATTAAATAATGCAAATGCCTGCATACATACATAATAAGCATCTGCGTGGTCGGACTGCCAGAAACAAACACATTTATCATCATTGCTGGGGACTTGTTGTGTCGTGCAGACGTGTCATCTAAGTCTGATACAGCAGTAGCCCTGTGACAGATTTAACAAGATTAGATGACCTCCAAAAAAAGCTTTGCAAAACATTACAGATAATGCTATGCAAATTGACAAGTAGCATAGACAAAAAGCTTAATAATTACTCCTTCTCCTTTTAAAACATTTTTCTCTTTTAGAGGTCAAGCCAGGTTAATTTATGGAGTCTGAAAGTGTCTGTTACACATGCTGTGGTCGTTTTTCAGAAAATGTGAGGGGGAAAAAAACCCCCAAACAGGCTAAATTAGGAAAAGTGATCAGTGTAGATTATGTTATCAGGTCTTCACTGAGCCTCAAAGGTCAGGGAATTTCAGTTTACAGTTGGACAAGCTCCAGCAGAACCAACACTCAGAGTTAATGTGACCCTGCTGGGTTAGAAAATTATTTAAAAGAACCAAAAATTCTCAACAAACCATTGAAAAGTAATTGCTCCACCAGTGATACACTCCTACATGGAAGGATTTCTACTGTTTAATGTCAGTGGTATCTAATTTATGGGTCAGAGTTCCCATAGCACTGTCTCATGATTGCTTTCCAACAGCACAACTTTTTTCATCAGAGGACTTCATCCTGTTGAGATGTTGGTGGATTCATGACCATTAGGTTGAACTTGGATCAAATATTAAAGCTTTTCAGTAAAGTCTAACCCTTTCCCTTGGTCCTACAGACAAGGAAGTGATTAATTTTGCATGTTTTTAGTAGTCCTTTCATCTTTTAAATAATTAGTTGTATATGAGTTTCAACATTTGAAAGTGGGCTACTTTTAGCGATTACGGTCCTTACTACATCAACTGCAGCTTGTGTAGATGGACTGGGACTTGTTTGGTACTTGATAGTCTTTCCAGAAATGTTAATCTACTGCAGAATAGAGAAAACTGAATTTTGGAAGTTTTTTTAAACAAAAAGGGGCACTGGCATTATTGCATTGAGCAATGGAGGAGAGTGGGAGTTGGACACTCTTGAGTTTTCTATTTGAATAAGGATTTAGCTTTTGAATCTCATGATTTGATAACACCATCTACCTCTTCAAGAGAAGTATATTTGAAGCAACTTTACTAGATTTCCTTCAAGTGAGTTTCAGTTCCAACCTGTTGACTATTTTGCTGCTGTAGCTAAATTGGGCTGACCTCAGAGATATCTCAGGAGCTGGAAAATAATGTGGAAAAGGTGTGGCTAAGCTGCTCTTCTTAGACAGGGCTTAATAGTGTTATTGCACTGACCAGCTGTAAGTAAGGTGCAGTACTGACTGCTCTGTAAGCACATCAGGTCGTGGCTTTCTAGTCTGACTAAGCATGTAGGGCAGATGGGCATGTACATTTCTGTATGTCCAAGACAAAGGATTTTACACCAGCCTGAGTCAATAGCCAGCTCAGATGTAACTTTAGTAATGGTTTGGGACAAAATTCTGCTCTGATGTTTTGAGAACTTCTTTTGAGCTCTTCTTGGGAAATGAGGCACTGATGGCTCAGTCATTTGGGCAGTTTTGGGAAGCAGTTGCATGAAACTAGAACAAGCAGTAGAGATACTGATAAGTGAAAAGACTTCTACCAGTGCATTGTATGGGCAGTTCTCGGTGCAGATTTTTGAAAGGCAAATGTAATATCATGTAGTGAATGACTGGTTTAAATTATTAAACCCTGGTAACCTTTGTGTTACATTTGACAGAATTCCGAAATCTATTTTTGCAGGGTTTTCATTACAGATTAGTAGTCTATGGTCAGAACTGCTTTCTCAACTTCACTGTAGTAATAAAAAGGGGGGTGGGGAATCTCAAACAAAGAAGTCATGGTCTGTCTGGGAAAATCCAGAACTCCATAAAAGGTCTTCTAAACAAGTAGTGTGAGTTGACATCAGTATGGATCTGACTCTGGGTTCTGGCTGCAGGGCAAAATGACGACCTAATATTACACAAAAACAAGCTAGCTCTCTCAGATTAGTGAAGCTTGGTAAAGAACGTTTTAAATTCAAATCAAAGCTCACTTCCTAGATTGGATGTTTTCCAACTGGGTATTTTGGTAGCCCAAGCAGATAGTGGGAGATGGCAAAGGAGAGAGATTTCATGTCATCCGAAAAGAGAGGTTAAAGTAAAATAGACACTCCTCACCCTGTCTCTCAAAGGATACAAACCCTAAACCACTTGCCTTTTTTTTATTAGTTCCTGCTGGATTTAATTTGTGTGTTCTTGTTGGTTTTTATGCCAAGATCTGAATGGTAAAGGATGTTAAAGGGTTTTCATGTACTGTTCAGTGTGCTCCAATATCATCTGATGCTAGGGATAAAAACAGTCTGCAAGCCACTGCAGAAGTTTCAGCATTAATAATAACTGTTGGAAATCTAATAATTTAATTCGATGAGTCTCTTCTGTATAGTACCTTGAACTTCTGCCAGCTAAACACATGTAATTCATTGATGAGGTGGCCCTGACCCTGTCTTCAATTTCACCTTTCCTGTTGGCTCACCACAACTGTTCAGAGAATTTTGGCTTCAGTCAGATTGAATCTCTCAGCAGAGAAAAAAATTAGTTGTAGCCAACAAAGACAAAAATTCCTGCTTGTTAGGAGCATTATAAATGCTGAGAAATTATTTTTCAAGGCAAGTTATGAATTATGGACTCATAGAAGAAAAACTTGGAAGATGAGAACCATCACAAGACCAACCAGATCAAGAAAACCAAGAAAGCCTTTGAGAGTATTATTTTTTATCTGTTCAAGGTGGAATATTGTTGCACTGGTTTGTTACCTTTTTAATAAACTCTTTTTAATAGACTTTAATTTTTCTGTGTTGGGTTGTTCTTGTATTAGAGAAGAATGCATCTTGTAAGTGGGTTCCAGGCCAACAAATCCAAGATATTTGTATTGTTGCTTATGTGAAAATAAAAAAACAAATCAAATTAGAGACTATAAGTCAATTGGTGCAAGAATCAGTTTAAGAAAAAAGGAGTAGCAAACTCTTCTCTCAGTACAACACTGTGTAGATGGTTAAATGCAATGGGATTTTATATCCTTTGTTACAAAACATCACCTGTTGGTCAGTGCCAGAGGCAACCTGCTGCACTACTTGATCCAAGAGACAATCTTTTGTCCCAAATCTGTTTCTCTGAGGTCAATAGAAAGCCAGGACTTCCTTCTATTTCTAAAAAAAAAAGAATGTTTTCATGTTCTGTAGCAGAGGACTCATTCAGAAATGTGCATTTTATTCCTGTTAAGGAAACCGAAAATTGAAGAATTGGTCTTTTTCTCACCTGTGTAAATGTAAGATGAACACACCATCTGATAAAAATTCATTTGAGGCTAAAATTCAAATTATCTTCTCATACCTGGAATCACAGTACTCTCAGAAAATATTCTGTTCATGAACACTAGCAAGCTCTGCAACATTTAATTCCTCCCATCCCCTTTTATTCTCTTACTTCTTTATCAATTTATAGGAGTTTCAATGAAAAGATACCCAAGGGAAATCAATCTGTAAAGCCCATTTGAATGCTCAGAGTTCAAATATCCTCTCTACTGGGCAAACAAGAAGAGGGATGATGGATATTGAAGTCTGTCCTCATTACAGCATAGCACCTGAAAGTGTGTAGATGTAATCCACAAGACATTGGTTTTGTAGATCTGTGGCCTTGTCTAACATCTAAGTATCAGGTCCCCCAGCATGTCAACTATCTGCTATGTACTATTACTTCAAGATTTATTTTGGTGTAGGATAAATATTATGATTTTCCCTTTCACATACATTAGCCATCATTTCAAACAAAAGGTCCTCCTTACACTTCGTTTTGAAAAGAAAATTTAAAACACAATTAATTGTGTTAAAACACAATTCAGGTCCTGGTGTTAACTACAGTCTTTCAGTAGTTCAGCATCAATAGTTTACAGTAATATTTATAACCCAAAATTTCCTCAACTATCTCTTACTTGTCCCAGTTGCATGTTCAGAATGTTGTGAATAAGAGCCAAGAACGAACTTCATGTGTACACAAGTACATTTTGCATGCAAAACCTAGTTTCTTCTTTGCACAAGAAATATTTACATTCTGAATTCTCTCGTCAAATTATGCAGATAGTTGAAGTTTGTATACTTTTAGAAAGAAATCCCAAGCCATTGGACAAATTCAAGGACAAAATAGTTCCTGAAGGACCATTAACTGGAGGATGTGACTTCTGGCTTTAATGAACAGTAGTTGAAGGCTGGACAAATATACTAGCAGCCTGTTTATATTCTAATTATCCTGTGTCCTGGACTTTATCTGGATCTCATTCTTAGGTGTTGTATTAGAATATATTTGAAGTCAGGAAAGGACCATTCCATTTTGTACCAAAAAAAAAAATCAATTTAAATGAGCTGTTTCAGAATGATATCATGCATTATCTAAAATACCAGACATTTGAATATATTTCCTGGTTGTCCTTGTGTGCTCGTGAAATAATAAGGTTCCATTTGTACTTTGAAGGAAAAAAACATATTTCAGATTCATTTGATGAATTTAATGTAAATATTGATAAGTACCCCCTGTGATATGGTCACCATTTTTAAAAAATAAAGCCCCCAAAGTTTCTGTAGTTCATTCTTTGATTTCACAGGTAACACTGGGATTTTAAATTTTTAAGTGTGTTTGTATTTTATCAGACATCAAACTGTTGCTTCTTACTGTTTTTAGGAATGTAGTGTTCTGTAGTAAAAGGTGAACAAAGCTCTTGAGCTTAGTGCCTGCATTTCTAAAGAATAGTGCTGATAAATTAATTAAAAGCAGCTTGGAGACATGAAGCATCACCATAAATATTGGATAGCACACCACAAATCTTTGTAGTTACATTTCATTCATTGTAACCAGGAAGCAGATCCCTATAGGACAGAGCTTTCCTGGCGTTGGTTGTTTTTGAGGTTTGGGTTTTTCCCCTGTGAATGAGTAGTGTCACATAAAATTACACAATTAATGCTTTCTACATTTTTATGGACTTTAAGGCTCACTGTGATTGACACAAATTTAGGTGCATGCTGGCAATTATTGTCAAAGTTGCTTTGAAAAGCAAGCCTTGCCCAACAATATTCTCCATGTGCTGAAGACCGTGCAAGAAAATAATTATTTCAGCCCCAAAGTTTGTTGTATTTTGTAAATCAGCGGTGTACAGATGCAGGGGGGAAAAAAGAGCCAAACTTCCCCAGGCTTTTGTAGTTTAATGCACAAACTTCACTATAGTGAAGTTTGAGGCCATGTTTACAATTCAGTTGTTAGCATATGGCCAGCTAGACCCTTTGACTGCATTGTGCACATTAAACAATCATTTTCATAACTTAATTTCAAACAGATGCGTTTGTAGCATAAAGTGTACAGGACTTGGAAAATATGGCCATAAAAGTCTGAACTGCCTGCTTCCAACACTGCAGTAAAAGGGATTGTACTAGTAAGTGCTGAAAGCAGGCTGGTTTTTGACATAAATTCGTTGAATTGTCTTGCAGATTTTGAAGTCAGAAAACCATTTTGCATTTACTGGCTTCATTAAACATTATCTCCAACAACGGAATCATAAATATTTTACTACTCTCTTTGCAATGCAGGCTCTCTGGTGTTAAGTCCTTACAATTTTGAATAAGGAACTTGCCTTAATGCTGATGAATATTTTTTTAGGAAATATTTTGAGTTTGGAATCTGATTAGACTGGTTGATGGAGTTACTAGAATTTTGACAAATTCAACCATGTAGTTACCTGGCGCATCATGTTTGGATTGTGATCTGGTTTGCTATTCCTGTGACTGTTTAAGTGTTCATCTTTCTGTTTCCTGGCATCTTCAGCAGTTGGTTGCCTGTGCAAAACCCAGTCCCTTAAGTATTTGCACTCATCTGCTCCATGTGTCCATGCACAGAGGATAAAAAAGTGGCATGAGTCACAGTTTCCAGCCTGTTAGATCCAAAGCCATGTGTAGATTTTAAACATACAGGTCATACTGCAGTCCCAGCTATTTAAGAGTTCTCCTTTGCAGTGAGCTTTGTACCTCTTTCTACATTTTTTGCACAGTCTTGCTTCATTTTCTCTTTTTCCTCTTTCCTTTCTTGCTCCCATGTCATTCTTATATAGTCTGCATTTTCTAGCTGTGTTTCATCTTCTGACAAATCCATCACTTACCCATGACTGGAAGTTCCATTTTGTGTAAAACTCTCCTCTTTGCCCAAACTTCTCATGCTGCCAGGGAATCAAAGCAAATAGGTTGGCAGCTGATGATTGCATCAGGTGCTGCATCTTGTCCTCAATTTCCTCACAGCAGAGAATGCCTTTTGCTGCACCAGAACTTCAGCTGGCAGTACCCCAACAAAATCTGCAGCAAGCCTTTTCACTATGTGGTAATCTTCCACCAGCTGGGACTGGAGAGCCTGAGGAATTGGGTTATTCACAGGATGATATTTCTAAGAATATGCTTTATACTGATTTATTAGGATACAATTTCCAGCAGTGGTAAATTTTAAAATACCTATGTAATAGCTCTGGGTTCTGGCTGTGAGTCTCAGTGTGTGAGTAAAACTTCAATTCTCCTTCTCAGAGTTGGGTGATGAATCTTTCTCTTTGCTGAGAAAAATTCTCATTTCTGTTTTAGTGAGAAACCAAGTACATTGAGTCTAATTCATGGCTGAGTACTCCATGAGCTTATTTAAAATAAAACACTCATAATTGTTAATAATAAGAGCTGGAAAAAATAACACATCACATAAGCTGGAAATGGTGATTTATTCAAGCAGCCACATGCTGAATTCAAGCGAGTAATGCAGAAAAGATGAGGCAACACCAGTCCTCCCTGATCTGGTCTGCTCACCTAACACTGGCAGAACAGACTATTATGGTAATAATAGAGCATATAAATGTAATATAAAAAATGTAATATAAACTAGAAAAGCCCAGAAATTTACTTAGTGTGGCCACTGGAGCTGTGTCCCAGGTGTAACATGGACATTGTATTAAAATCTGTTCAAAATTTAGATGAGCAGAGATGACATGCAGCATGGTTACTCTCTAAGGAGATGGAGGTGAAGCACTTTATCTTATTTTCAGTGTTCTTCTAAAATGAAATCTTAGCTACCTTTAACATCTGTGGCTAAAAAAAAGCATTTGTGGTTTACTGTGGACATTGAAAACAATAGATGCTGTATAGGTAATATGTTGTGGCAAAATCTGAAAGTTGAAATTGGTTTTGAGGGAAAATTCAGCTTTTTTTTTTTTTTTTCTTGCCACTACTGAAAATCAAATGGCAACTGAAAATATTTTTGTCTTGCTTTTGATGTCTTAGTAATAACATGAGGTCTAATGCCTCAATAACATTATGTTATTATGGCCATACTATATCAGCATTCCATCTTGTTTAGCCAGTGCTTAGCTAGTGGGAGTGAAGAAAATAGTGCTGCAGCAATTTATAGGGCAAACACTGCTCCTCCTGTAACTGCAGTAAATCTAGTCTAACATAATGTCTAATTTATTTATCCATGGAGGATCTCATAATCCAGCACAAAAAACCTGATACTTCCTTTAGGAGAATTAACAGTTTCCATGACTGATATGCCTGTTTAAATGCCTATTCAAATAAGTGAATTTGATATTTTATAAACCAAATATTATTACCATTGGATTGCAATTTTTATTGGAAGAAGAATGAAAGCAAGGATTTTTCTGTTAGTAAAAGCTGGGATTCTTGTTTTTGGTTTTTTTCCCTTTCAACTGCTGACAGCCTCCTCTACATGACAGCTGACACAATCTATGCATGCAATCTTGTATTTCTCAGGAATTTTCTATATCATAGGCAGAACTGTTGGGAGAGATATGTGTATCTCAGGGGAGATTTTGACTGATCATGACTAGCCCAATAGCCTAATTTCTAGGATTGGGTTATTTTTAAGTTGGATGCAGCTAATTACCCATAATTTGACATATATGTGTAAAAATGAATGCATCTGAGAGGCTTGCAAAAAAAAACCCAACCAAAAAAAACAAAAAAAAAAAAACCAAAAAAAACCACCCAAAAAACAAAAAACCAACCCTAAACCATCAAACTTCACCTTTTCTGGTATAAAAAGCTATGGTTGCATGACTGCCCACACAAATTAATTTCTTCCTTTTTTAGAACTCTGTGTTTATATATAATTTTACAAGATGGAATAATGACTGGATAACTATAGTCAACTTGATTAAGTTTTGGGTTTTTTACTATCTCATTTACTCAGTTTAATTATTTACCTTCTGGGTGAAAAATCCCTTCATATCATAGGGGTTATGATGTCAGTGGGGATATCCTGAAAATTCTGAAGGCTGGACACACCCAGTATCAGCCAGCACGTTCAGGTTCAGACTTACAAGCATCTTGCAAGTCAGATTTTTGTACAACTTGTGGTGCTACTGAGCATCAGATATATCTATATCTAATTTAGGTTTCACCTAAAGTAACAGCTTTGGCTTGATACACCTTTACCCATCTGTTCAGAGCCGTTTTAGAGAGGCAGAGATTTGGAGGGATTACTCTGGTATGTTTTCATTCCTGTAGCTTTCTCTTGTTTCTTCTGCATCTTTGTTGTGCTTTTATTCATCTCAAGGAAAAGTCCAAGCTCAGAAACATTTCAGCAGGACTTCCAAGGCAACTCCAACAAATCCTACCCATTCCAAGACAAATTTTTGTATTTCTGTGCATAGTCTTAATATCCAAAATGGCTCTGCAGAGGGGGAAGGATCATTGCTTTGCCAAGAGCTCTTGCCAGGAATTGATGTTTTCTCAGTAGGTTTGTACACTGTATGCCTAGTGGGGACAAAGAATCATGGTAGCATAATTAAGATGGAGAAATTCACATCAGCAAGATTTAAAATTTGGGCCCAAAGAGGCCTGAAAGTTAGAGAGGATATACATACTTTCAGGTTCAAAAAAGATAAAGGTTGTAGTACTTTACAAGCTAGATTGCATTGTGTTTCTGCATCTGAATGTAGCTTCTATTATAAAGCAAACTCATAATGATTGGACTGTTGCAGGCTGGATTCATTAAAGGGATTAGCTTGTCTTTGGGCATATGTGTTTATATAGCTCTGAGTGTGATATGTGTATATAAATCTATTCCCACACAGAAGACTTTGTTAGCTTTAACTTGAGATTGCTTGACAACATAGCCCACCAACACAACCTGTAAGGAGGGGGGGGAAAGCAAAGCTGTTCTTTCCTGTATTCCTCACTCTATGTTGTATTCATTAATTATGTCTAATTTCCCTTTCTGTGCCTTATGTAGAAGCTGTTCAGACATCGACCCAGTTTCCTGAATATATGGTCATGATTTTTTTCTGATGGTGGCTGAAGGTGTTATCATTGACATTATATGTTATGCCACACCTTATTTTTCATAGTTTGCAAACTTAGAGGCTTTGTAGCTTTGTCTACTGTTATGTGAGACAGGACTGCAGATGGAATTTGTCAAAGAAAATCATCTTGAGTTGTGGTGTTTTGAAAATGTCAGCATATCATGTTGGTCTTGTCTTGTTCTTAATTTGCCTGTATTTACATCCAATTCCACTCTTCCTTTAATGTGTTCTGAGAGTATATAATAATTACTTGTGATCATGGTTGCATATGGATGATGGAACAGCTGAGCTTAGTGGGTAGTGCCAATGCTTTACCAGGATGAGTGCTGTGGGCAGTTCTGAATGTGACAGCTAAGGAACCATTCAGTCCAAATAAAATTCCCCTTTAAGGGTTTTTCCTTCCTATTATTTCATTTCTACTTGCTTTGCAGAACATATCCTAACCTGTGATTGACATTCTCAGAAGCTAATCTTTGCTAGAACATGGCTGTAGCCATCAATTGAAAGATTGTTCCCTAGTGGCTTATCTAATAAATAGGCCTTTTTTCTGGAAATGTCACATATATATAAGGGCCAAAGATCATTTGGCATCTCTGCCAGACCCCTTCCATCATGCTATGTTTACTGTCACAAGACATTTAGTTTTGTAAGAGAGCAGCTGTGCCCAGTGTTCCTAACAAAAATTGAGTACCAGTCAAAACTGCTTTGACTGAAAAACATGCTACAGGATCATAAAAAGCTTGCAAATATGCCTCACAAGTCAGCAAATGCTACTGTTCCAATTCTGTCTGGAGAATGGGTGGGCTTTTCCCCATGTTCTCTACTAGTGCTCTACTTCATGATTTGCTGGGAATTGTGTATAGAGTTTCCTCTGCTACTGGAAATCAGCTGAAGGACTTTGCTATGGCCAAAGACTCCTTTTGTAAAACACAGGCTGTGGGGCTGCTGGATCTGTAACACATGGTTTTCACTAATGAATGGAAGTGTTTCATTTGAAGATATTGGATTTTTTATGGAATTACAGAATATGGCAGTGTTGGCATTTTGTTTTATCATTTTATTTAAACCATGCTGAGGGAATTTATATCAATCTAACCTATTCAGTGTGTTTATATATTCTGTGATGCTCTGAAGTGCAAGTTACCTCAGCTAGGATAGGTGGATGTGTCATTTCTGGGTCCCTTTTCTTACCTTTCTGCTTATATGCATGCTACATGTCAAGATGGAAGATGAATAATGTGTTCCTTAGTCTGTCCATACATTAGCTCTACCTAATTTCTCTTGCTCTTTCCAGGTCTCAAATTCCTTTCACCCCTTGATTTGTAACCATGGTGCTTGTAATGTGCTGCAATTATAGATTGGAATGTACCAGCACAGAGTAATTTATGCAAAAGTAATTACTTAAATGACTCTTCATTATATTGCAATCAAATTCTAGATGCTCTGGTATAGATGTTATATATCTGATCTCAGCATGCTACTTAAAGTCTTTTGAGTCGAATTCTGAAACGATGTAAATCAGTGCAGTTCATCTGTACAGCTCTAGTGCTTTGAAAAGGCCTGCACAGACCAGTACAGCTATAAAAAAAATAAGAATTTTAACTTATAAACCAACACAGAAAGGTAGATTTGAGTGAGCCTAAAGCACTCTGAGAACAATAGTCTCGACAGTCTAACAATGACAGCGATCAAATTCTTTCTTCTCTCAAATTCCTTTGAGCTAATTTTCTGCATTTTTACCTTAGCCTCTGAGTTAGCCACAGAATGGTGAGTGAAGCCTATTTCAATTTAAGCTGTACTGGGGTTTTTGTTGCTTGTGGGGAGAAGGGGGGTCGCTGGCTGAGTGAAGGCCTTAGCAGTGTAGTAGTCTCAGCTTATCTTCTGACCCCTTTTAAACTTTACAATAGCTAAGTTGACTTTGTCCTCTTGGCAAATTTTTGGCAAATCTGGCAGCAGCTCATTTGGAGAACTGCATTGCAGGATGTGTTACTGAGGCCTCAGAATGCACTAATGAAATTAGCATGTCTGCATCATGCTGCAGGGTAGTGAGGAGCATTTCTAGAGATACAGCAGCTTTAATTCAGAGTATTATAATTGATTGAACTCTGATTAATGTGGAAACTCACGCTCATCTCCTCTGTAATTCAGACTGAAATCTGAAACCACCCAAAACTTCTGGCAAAGCACAGGAAGGTTATTATCCATAAGACCATGAAGTCTTTGTGCAAGCACTGTTTCTGTATTTTAGGCAATGCAGCAATATTTGTTGGGGTCTGAGTGAGTGCAAGGAAAATCTCCTTTCCTGATTCCAGTTTTTATTATGTATATATAGATTTGCATAAAGCACATTAGTTCAATCAATCCTTATGTGAAATAATTCCAGGAAAGTCTGAAAAAAATCTCTTAGCTATGATACTTAACATGGTCAGCAGGAACTGCCAGTGAGAATCCATCCATCTTTCTGGTTCAGCTACTTTGTCATTAGGTAAACAGCATGGCATCTGTGTTTCACAAAAGTATTTCTTCCAGCAAGACACTGTTTCTTGCTTTGTTTGAAACAATTTCATGTTAAATGTCTTTATTTTTTTATAATTCCACCTCCTGCCCTCCTTTCTATCTATTAGGAGACAACAGCAATCTGATCTCAATTTCTGCATGAGGAGATGATGTTGTATATGAAATATTTTTACCTAGGCCCTTGGCTGAATTTTTTTCTATTAAAACTTGAACAAAACCTGGGCAGCAAGCTTAATGTTGACCAAAGAGGGTAAAGCTGCACTATTGCTACAGCTGGGATACTCATCCCAGACTTTGATAAATCCTTGCATATAACCTTCCGTGTAAAGGTTTATATGAAGAACAAATATTTGCTCTTCTGCTATTTTAAGTAACTTTAGACTATTTAGTCTGCAGAGATAATTATTGAGGCTTTGCTTCAGTTTGGATGCAGAGGTGGGAGAGGTAAGTTATCCAGAGCTGGTGAAATGTACTGATTATCATGAATTGTCAAAATCACACATTTTAAGTCCTCAAGAAGAAAGGTAAGGATGTCCATTATGTACTTGGCTTTTCAAAAGTGTTTCCCCTTTTACAATACACAAATTTACAATTTCAGCCTCTACAGATTTTTTTTAGATAATGTACTTCTGGTTTTGGCTAGTTCTGGTCACACATAGCTCATTTTAGATTTGGAAGTACAGTGCATATTTCAGGTAAAGGTGTCAATTTCTCCTGCAGATGTTTTGTGGGTTTTTTTTGTTTGGTTGGTTGGTTTGGTTTTTTGTTGGTGGTGTTTTGTTGGTTTTTTTTTAATTTTTTTTTTTTTTTATTTGGAGAATATGTCTAGCTACTAAGTGAATGTATGATTACCCTGTGTGGGACTACATGGCCATTTTCAGCCTGCCAAATGAGCAATACACAAGCAGAAATTTTGGTAGTCTCCAGCCAGGAGTACCTGGCAGGTTGGTGGATTCAGTTTAAGCCACACTCTGCCTTTGCTGTTGTCCTTGTGCCAGTAAATGAAAGCTGATATGGGGTTATCCTCCTGGTGAAGCCCTACCTGCCTGTAGTACATCCATCACTTAGGTTATGACACACTGAAAAGCATTAAAACCCCACCCTACAACAGATGGGTGTCCCCACACAATTTCATTTAGTGAGAAGTGATGACTCAAGAAAGCATCGCCTAGTGATACAATTATTGCTCTCAGCCTTTTCTTCCCTAAATACACATCATCAAGGCCAGTGTGCCTTTCATTTTTCTCTTTTAATTTATTGCCTATTTTGCTAGAAGAAACAGATTTATTTTGAAAAAACCCCAAAAGCAATGTGGGAAGATGGTATATTATTTATTTTGAAACCTGAAACTGAACTTGAAAAATGTAAAACATAAAAATTAGTGCTTTGAAATGTGCTCCTGGGGTCAAACTTGTGGGAGTTGATAAAGCATGTTCAAGTCTGAGTCCCAGCTGAGCCCAGTGGTTGAGAGGAAGGATGGAGACAAACAGCAGTATCATTCTGTTAAACCTGATATAAAAATATAGCAACTTCACAGTCTTAAGTTTGGATATGAGCCCTCTGGTTTTTTGATGTTCTGACACTGCAATTCTGTGATGCTCCATTCTAATAAATAGGTCAGGTTTCTGTAAAATATTACTTAAATCAGGGAAGAATTCAGTCATAGTATTATTTCTATTCCTTTAAGTCTCTTTTGAAATACTCAAGGAGTCTATGGAATGGGTTTTCTGAAATTCTGTCCCCAGTAGTCCTGTTTACTTTATGGGCATGATGGATGTATACAAGTCTGCAATAATAATAATCACAGTGATATATTTAGAAATAGTAAATTTCTATTGCTGGTAAAATGCACAAGTAGTAAAACCTGTCTTATAAAACCTGAGCTGAAGATTTGTTTGTGAAGTTTGCCATTTTGGAGTTTTGTCTCTGGTTAAGAATTGTTCCGTTTCTGGACTCTCGGATTTTAATCTTGGCAAGGAACTAACCATTTCTTCCAGGGTAAGGATACAGTAGTATCTTGTACTGAAGCCTTCAGGAGTCTCTTTTATTTACTTATGGAAAGTGCTTGCCATTAATTTACTTGAGATCACTCTTGGCCAACAAAGACAGTGGACATTTCATTTAGGAAAGCCCAAGAATCTGTGTGGAGGACGGATTGATTTGAACAAAACCAACAGCATGAGCTCCTCTGTATCCTGTCAGTGGCTGCTTTCAGAGGTCACCATATTGAATTTGAAAAAGCAATGAATATCAATTCTTTTTGAGAGGTGAAAAGGAGGGGAAAGAAAATCTTTCATGTTATTATGAGCTGTTGTTAGTAAGAGGAACTTCCATGCTTAGAAATGCATGTGTGAATAATAAGATTTGGGTTTTTTTCAACATTGGTGAGAAGGATTATCTGTTATTAAAACTGCATCATTTAATGATTGGATTTAATACAGGAAAATTTTATCCTGTCTTGACAACCTGAAAAACTGGCTTCTCCCAAATTACCATTTTTGTGTTTCTTTGTTTCAATTCAAAAACCAGCAAATTGACTACAGGCAATGTTTGTATTGATGTAAGGAACCAATCAAATACTACCAGAAATTCCACATTGAATAAAATACATTTGATAAACTTTCAAATTGCAACACTCAGGCAAAGATTTACATGGCTTCATTAATTTTGACAGAGAAATCACCTAAATTACATTTTTTGATCTGTTCCCAAAATTCTTTGCTTTGAAAACTCTTAAGAATTAGCATTTATTTTTATTTCTTACTAATTAAATACCGTGTATGGAAGTGCTGAGGTCTTGAAAAGGTGTCCTGAGATCGTTTTGTTTTGTATTCCATAAACACTAAATAAATCTTGAAGTACTTGGATTTCAAGTATTATCACAGTAATATATATTGGTCCCAAAGGAACCCCAGTTGTTTTGTTATAATGATCAACTTCAGGTGTCTTTTGTAATCTTTGTTTTCTACAGGTACAATGTCTGCTGAGCCTTGTGCTATAGCATTGTGAAATCTACAGAGACAGCAAAAATGGGAAAATATTTGAGTGTATTTATCAACATTGACACTGATAATGCGAATCACCAAGTTTTTCTCTAGTCCTCAGCTTCACCAGGATTACTAAGATCCACCTTTTTTCCTGCTTTGGAATGCATGAGAAATGCACAAAGCTCCTGAGTATCTGGAGTTACTTCAGGGATAAAAATTATTTCTTGAAACTCTGGTTCTGCTTATTTCACTTTTAAATGCTTCATTTCATGACTGCAGGAAGAATTACTCTAATTTGCTCCATGAAGCTGTGCATCCTATCTGCCACAGTATCAGGAGAAGATCTGATATTTCAGAGCTGTTTTGTTCTTAAATAATACCATGATGCAAAAAAAATCTCCTTTTCTGTCAGGAGTCTCAGGACATAATATTTTCTCTTTTGCTGATACCCACAGTTTTGGGGGCTAGGATAAAGACAGGCAGCATGTGGCAAGGCTGTTAGTAGCTCTAGAAGAGCTACAGTTGTCTTCACTGTTCCTTGACCTAAGAAAGAAGCTGTTGAAGGGAAGGTAAAAAGGCTGGGGCTCTTTGGTTTGAAGAAGCAAACACAGTGCTGAGGGTGTGTCTGAGATGAACAAAAAAATAAATGGCAGGGCTGCACATGCCATAGGTATAGGAAATACATTTATAATGTAGAAAAGAAAATATTTTTTCTTTTTTTTTCCCAATAATGATATTGAGCTATTGGAATTTTTTTTGCCACAGCAGAGAACGCAGAGAGACAAAAGCAGGAGTTTTGTGGGGTATTAGAGAAACACATGGGCACCTGGTTCATAGCAGACATCATGGGGAAGGGGTAGGGAAGCCTTTTCTGCCCCTTATTTCTGGGAAAGCGGCTGGGGGTGCCTGGGAAGGGGAAGTGGGAAAGAATGGATTGCAGAGATCAGTTACACAGCTTTCCCTAGTGCCATAGGGAGACAGGCTGGATTGGCACAGTCACCTGTGGGGTAGAGTCACCACTGATCAAAAGCAGAGGGGTAGTAGGGTGTTTCTTACACTCTTCAGCAAAGCTGCATTTTAAAAAGTGTCCACAAAGTGTAGTAAGAGTTGCTGAATTTGTAACACACTTTGTTGGGCCTGCTTGCCTGTCTCGTTCTCTTCTTCCCTTACCACTTTCAGCATGTGCTTGTTCCTTAGAGTAACAGCAGAATCTCCAGAGGGCTTCATTCCTTCTTTCACTTTGCCCCTGTGGTTCCCTTGTGTATATTCACCCAGTTTTAGTCCTGTGACATATACATTGTATATATATATGCTTTTGAATCGTGGGCAGTTCTGAATCACTTCATAATTTTGCAGTTAAAATCTGTGTACTTTTATTCCAGACAAACTGTGTACTCAAGAAGTGCTGGCAGCTGCAGAGCCCTGTACCAGGCTGTATCTTGTCCATCTTGCTATGAAATGTGTCTAGCTTTTGAGGAAAACCAAACCACATCCATTTAGTGATGCTTTCCCTTGTTATTGGTGTTACTGGCTTTCCAATACGAAACATAGTCTGCAGTTATAAATTCAAGTGAGTGCTGGCAATGGTTCTCTGGTGGTGTGAGTTTGGAAATTAAACTAACAGAAGCTACTCTATTCCTACACTCCAGTTCAGTATTCATGTCTTGGGAGCAAAGTACAATTAGTGGGCTCTAGGTAGCTGTAAATATCTGTGCAGTTTCTCTTCAAATCTGCAGAAAAGTTCAGATGAACTAACGTTTGTAGGTAAGTTAAAAACTTTAGATTCCTTCTAGGTACTTTTAGATTTGGGGAACTGTGACTCAAGAAGCATTGTGCAGTTTAGTTTGCATTGACCAGTGCTTGTAGAGTATTGATTACCTGTCATATGTATATCCAAATTCATTGTTGGTAAGGGGACAAGCACTTTAGGATGAAAGGATTAAAAAATATCCTGCTGCGAAATGAGTTGTGACACACTCATAAAGAAGATAAAATCAATATCAACACTTGTTGGTAATTCTGAAATCTAGAGGTGGATTCCACGTACAGCAGAATGACAAAGAATAAACAAAATGCTAAAAAGCTAAATTAAAAGCAAGTTTCTTGAACTTTTAAGAAACACAATGTAGGTAGTAAAATCCACCATTTTGCAAATTATTTAGTAGATATGTCACCAGCTTGCAGCTTTGCATTGGATAATCAAGACTGCTTTTGTTTATGTAGATTGGTGCTGTCCTTACTCCTGTCTCTGTGCATTTGTCTGGAGAGCATAGAGAGAATTGTTTCACTGTTGAACACTTGCTCACTGAAGTTTCCTAAGTCAGAACTGATGTGAGAAGCAGGTTTTTGTAGGATATTTTTTGTGGCTGTGGGTGAACACTTGTGTGTTTCTGTTCCCAGGGTGCCGTGATAGGCAGCTGTTCTTAAAGGATGCTAAATATCTTCTTTCAATGATTATTCAGGGATAGGACTGTGCTGTGCATACTGCAGGCACACACAAACATTTTGCCAGGAGCCCGAAAACATCCCAAAGTTCATAAATAAACATGGTATTAGTATTCCTCTGTCCACTCTAAAATACTTCATGCATATTGATAATCTGTTTAAAAACCAGTTATGCTGGTGGTAAAGAGAAAGACAAAGATCAATGAGTAGCTGATACTTTTTCCACATGGGATATTTCTTAATGAGCAAGTCTCCAATTTTCTATCTCTGAACTCTAATGCCATCACCCCTAAAATGAAATAGTCTCCCCATTGTTTCTTTATTTTTGTCTCTTTGTTCCTAAATTCTCTCTTTATTGAATATAAATACTGTGTGCTGTCAGTGTAACACAGTGATGTAACTACAACTCACAGAGCTTCTCTGGGGATAAGCACCGTTGACCTGGTGTAGGAATCCTGTGAAGCACTCTAATCCAGTTCATCCCTGAGCCTCTCCAGAGAGATTAAAATATCCCATTACATGCTCCCTTTCATTAGGATTAGAATCCTGGTCCTCCAATGGAGAAGAACAGTGTCGTGTCGTTCTTGTTGATATGAGCAACAGCGCGATACCCAAATAAACCAAGCGCCAAATACTCAGTCATCTGTAAAAGAGCTCCATAGAGAACTTTCCTTC
The DNA here is from genome assembly GCA_034336665.1 of Luscinia megarhynchos. Taxonomy (NCBI): domain Eukaryota; kingdom Metazoa; phylum Chordata; class Aves; order Passeriformes; family Muscicapidae; genus Luscinia; species Luscinia megarhynchos. Next base: position 52,286,691 of record CM067566.1, on the reverse strand, counting down.
TAAGCAAGTGAAGTCCTAGTTAAAATGTGTTTAGAGGAAATTAAAATGAGGTCTAATCCAGAGCCCTCTAAAATTACTGAGGAGTTTGTGTTTGCTGCAGTTCTCTGTGATAATGAATGCGTTCAGAAGACTGTGCTCCGTTTACATATATTTTTATGAGAGATGAATAGTATTTCCTCTGAGTTGTTCACTCTTAACCCAGACTGGGAGGTTTCTGTGAAACTGCATAAAGAATAGTGGTAGATCCTACAGACAAGTTTTAGTGCTATCTTTATAGAGAGTTTTTTTGAATTCATAAACCTTCCTGTAGAGATCAATTCTTGCATCTTGTGGCACTTGCATCTTCTTCACTGACAAGCTAGAAGGCTTTGACAATAGTCAGAACTCATTAAGGGTATAATTGCTGATAAATGGCAAGACATTTCACTTACAAGTCAAAGTATGCTTTGCATATCAGCCAATTATTTTAACTGTTATGTAGAATTTAATACAGAATTAAATTCCTCCTGTCAGAATCTAAAGAATCATAAAAAAAGAATCTGTAGAAAGTTTATCACAATGTAACTGTTCTGTTCTGGTATGTGCAAAACCTCTTTTGCCTCTCCACAGAACCCTGCTGTAATAATATAGGATTATTTCATATAGTATTTGTGTTATTCCTCAGATGAATTTCATGTTTGTTAATATAACACAAAATCGACTGCTATCAGTGAAATCAAGCTGTATTAATACGAACATTTCAAGTGCTTTAAAATGTGGAGTTTCAGTTGTTGTTTCTTTTAATAAGTAAATGTCAGTAAATTTTGGTTGTATTTTAAGGTAACATCAGTAATTTTAAAAAAGTTATTGTGTTTGCCTCACATGTAATTGACTTTGGAGAAGGATATTGCAAAAAATTGTGCCACTGACAAAACGAAGCTTTTGCTGCTGATGATGTTAACTCAGATTTTTTGTTGTATCCTTATATACAGTGTGTCTCTAATCCATTAAAATAATCCAGTACTCCTTTCTAATGGTGTACAAAGCAGTATTAGATTGTTTTAATGCATTAGAAGCATTAAAGTTTATGGATCAAGGAACCTGAAACTCAAAATATACGTACCCTGCAATAGGGAAAGGAAGAGAAATGTAGGTTTTAATTCAAGACTATTATTTGTAGTTAATCCAGTCTTAACTGAATACTACATGGAAGCAGAAAAACAAGACAAGTCTTGATACAGAGTCTTAAACAGATTTTGGTTACTTTTAATGTTAAATTATTTTGGCAAAAATTGAAAAAAGAATAAAATTACATTTGAATAATTTGTGTCCTTCCACTAACCCTATAATGAGAAGGACATTGCTGAGATTAGGTTGCAAGAGAGACCTCTAATTTTCAGTCTGCAAGATATGAAAGATGAGCCAGATTTGATCTGTGAAGCTTAAGGGTGTATAGAATGAGGAGGTTATCATCAAGGTGTATAAAACCCTGGGAGACAGAGAACAGGATTGATGATAATATATTCTTATTGGAGATAAGTAATTAAATTACCAAGATGTATAAGAACTTAAGGAGGAAGAATAAATTATTTCCTAAGAAAGGGAATAACTTTCCCTATGCAGAGAGTAGGTGAAAAAGAGACTCAGTATTCTGAGAAAACATTGATCCATCTACTCCAGAAGGGAGCTGAGCTTCATTCTGAAACTATTCGTTTATGAACAAATTTGGGCTTGTGCAGCTGTGTTTGTTACTTAATACTAGAGCTGTCCCCTTTGCACAACTGACATGAGCATCAAACTGTCTTCATGAAGGGCCTATACTCACTCACTTTTAAACACTTTTTCTTTCCCAGCTGAGCCAACACTGATTTTTGCCCTTTCACAAATTATGATTTGTGGAATGGAGTGGGAGTGCCTGCATGCTTGAGTGGGTTGCAGAAGTCATTAGTCCATTTGCCATGTCTGTGGAAGATGTATTCCTGTCAGTGGAAAAAGAGTAGATCAAAATAGAAAAAATTATTTTCTTTTATGGGTAAATATGTAAAGTAGGGAGTGACTGCCATGTCTTCGTGAAGATCTCAGTGCCACAAACAGCACCAGCTCACAGAGTATTCAACATTCCCTTGTGCTGTTCCCAGCTGATAAAAACCATAAATGTGCAAAGGCTATGAATTCCCTAGCTGCTGTTAGCAGGTAATAAAACTGGCAGTAATGATGTTACTGGAGGTGTTGCTTTGTCAGAAGGAGCTGTTCTCTCAAAAGGAGCTGCACTAGACTGTTCTGCAGATCCTGTGGGTGATTCATCTCTAATTTGGTTGGCAAAACAGTGATTGACGTGGTAGAGAATGCATCAAGGGCTCACCTGCTCCCCTAGACAGCTACCGAGAGATAATAATGAAATGTCATTGGCTTAGGCATTATTATGCTTATCTGTGTGATCCCTTTCAGCTTTTATCAATTTTATGGCAGCTGCAGGCTTTTTTCTGCTTTTTGTCAGGCCTCATTCATTTGTATTATTTTTTCCATTGGAGAGCTGTGTAATTTTTCCCAAAGCAAAGCTATGTGTCTTCTAGCACTAATAAAATTCTTGTCTCTTTTCATTGCAACTTGCCTCCAGAGCAGGGCCTTCTGGCATACTCTGCAGCAGAGGAGATAAAATAATCAATAAGCCTGGATCTGAAAATGAAATGCAACATTTGTTTTGTTACTGAGCTCTACATGGCCTAAAACAGATGGCTTTGTGATGCAGTTTTTAGTGTGCTCATAAAGATTTTTGAGATGTGTGATTTTTATTTTGAAAATATAAATTGAATGAATGGCTACTCGCACAATGACCTGATTCCTTTTATCCCCCTTCACAGATCAAGAACTGTAAGTGATGTACAATCGCAGCAATGCTTAATAGAACTCTTGAAATTAAGTGGAACTGTAGTATAGTGAGCGCATAAAGCGCTCTCATAATTTTCTGTTGAAAAATATTTTAGTTTGTTTTTGTCATTGCTTGTTTGGCTGCTTGCATATGTTGGTCTGTGCTTCTCAGCTCGTGTGGTGGCAGATAGTAAATGGATATGAATCAATATGGTTGGTAAACATTATTTATCTGAGGGTGGCAGGTGTGAGGCAAAATGTGAGTTTTATGTATATTTATTCTTTCTATGTTCTTCTAATTAATATTTCTTGTCAGCATATATTGGAATTCAGTTTCTGTCAGATACGGAGTGTTAGTTTCAAAATAAGAAGACAGAGCAGCTTCATACTGCTGCATAGCCAAAGAGGTGGCATTTGGCTACATGAAGAGATATCCCTTATTTGCTATGAGATTTGGTTTATTGTTCCTCTGAACTGAGGGAAAGCAGCACTTGCAGAGGCAGTCTTCCAGATGCTGTCTGTTTTAATGTGGGTAAGAGGGATAGCAGAACTCTTTAGCATGTGCTGTTTGTTATTCTCAGTTGGCAAGCACTGGTACCCAGGAAGAGCATCCCTTCCCTAGGTCCATGTACAGCTGCAGTCAAGTCCTGATGCCTCTTGGTCAGTGCAGGGCAGTGCTTTGCTTTGATGCTATTACACCAACAAGTGGTCACTCCCCCTTTTAGGATACTGACAAACACAGTGACAGAAATGTAGTAAGCAACAGACATGGCCAAGTAGGTCTGAATTTTTTTTGCCTGAGAATTGTCTCAAAAAGTCTTGCAACATCCCCAGTACACCTCAGGAAACAGTAAGAGCTTCAGTGTAAGTGAAGAATCCACACTTTTGAAATCACTGTGTTCCTCTCACAGACAATAATTACAGCCACATGATAAAAAAAAACAACAAAAAAACCCAACCAGTTTCAGCGTTCTTTAAAATTTTTACTATACAGAGGATGCAAAGTATTTCAGTTCATAGAAATGTTGCATTAATTAATTCAAGAAAACCCCTACTGTTCAAGATTTTGGTAAACTGGCAGAAGCAGAGAAACTTTTCAGTTTGACATCTACTTATTGTTACTTCTATAGCTTCATTTTTGTCGAATATAAGTGAAAGAGTTGGTGAAGAAAAGTTCATAAAGCATATAGTCTTCTGAAGATTAAAGATACTCCATAAAGCTGTGGCTCAGCCAGTTACCTTCAGGAAGCCATGGATGTGCTGCAATTCCATCCATTGCCAATGTTAAGAGGAAAGTCTCTAATTGCAAGCTATATGAGATAATGAGTATGATATGAATCAGCCAGAAACCAAAAGTTTCTGATTTTCTACTATCTACTGGTACTTCTACTGATTTGGGATGGACATTCCTTCCAGAGGCATCCAAAAGAGGCAAATACTCACTCTGAAATGGTTGAATACTCACTTTCTACAAATGCAGTACCTTCAAGACAGTCAGTCAGGTCATGTCAGGACTTGGAAGAAGAAGAGAGGAATTTGCATCTGGCTAATCACATTTCAGTATTTAGAATATCTTTTTGATTTATTTCTTAACTTCAGCTCAACCCAAACATCAAATCTTGAGTGTAGGCTGGCAGTGCAGATGCTATGCCTTAAAGGCTTAAATGAAATAAAACACAAATGAGGCTGTGAGAATTTTTAGTGGAAGATGAAAGTGTGTTATTCCCAATTTGTAAAAATCGTCACTTTTTTGTGTCCTGAAATAAAAGACAGTTCTTAATATTGCCTAGTATGTCATACAACTGAGGAAATTCAGAGATTTATAGTGAAATTGATTCATTTATGTCAAGGAGGGAAAGTAAACACCGAGAATACAAAGGCATCTCCTCAGAACATCTTATATTTGCTTTAACATTTCATACATACATTAAGACGCTTTTATTGTAACTTTTTCATTGTGAAATTTAATTTGTATTCTCAGTGCACTAAAATTTCTTTGCTAGTGAGGGATTTTGTTATAACTTTTGCTTCCAAAAATTTTCCTAAATATTAATTTTTTTGTCATGTTGCTCCTTTATTTCACTTATATAGAGATGTTTTCTATTGATAAAAATTCATCTTTTATGCACTCCATAGGTTACCATAGTTAATTTTTTTTTTTCCAAATAAAAAAATTGCACATAGTCCTGGAATTAAGATGTGTATCCATGGGGAAAGCATTTCCTGTTCAGAACTGTGATTCCTGACTTTACGAATCAATGGACTGTGATCAGTTTCTCAACCATCATATTCCAAGCACCATAAACCATTGCCAGAGTTGCACTTGCAAACACTCAAATGGTTCTGTTATTTCTGTAACCTCACAAGACAATGACTTGGGTTTCATAGAAAAACTGGGAGTTAGGCTGATGGATAGACTCAATGCAATAAAACAATTTGTAGGTTCCACTGACATCCACTGGAGCAATGTTGGAAATGCATATCCTTTCTGGAGGCAGTTAAGTTTGGGAATTCACCTGTGCAAGATGATGATTTATATTAGTAGCTGTGTTCACTTTAAAAGTTTTTTTCAGAAAACAAAAAAATAAAAGAAAGTGGAATTTATGCACAACAGAGTTTTCAGCAGTGCTCTGAATGGGCTAACCTCACCATGCTCATTTCTCTGTCCAGCAGAGGCTCTGGAGACTTTCACTGCCTGTATGAATACAAGATAGAAATCTTTACTTTACTTATAGTAAAAACTTAAGAAAATGTGGCCTTAAATGTAGAATAAGTTAATGATATTTTGGTTTAAGATTTAAAAGAAGAGAAAAATTATTTCTGTTGTTGAAATAACAGCTCTTTGACTATTTAGGGAAACTCTACTTAGGAATGCAAGATCTCTGCTGATAAAAATTGTGGTCTTAATTTAAAAGGGCTATAACTTCCACTGGGTACCTTTAAAGGGTCTCCCAGCCTTTAGAATAGGAGAGCTGTCTTCTTTCATTATCACTCTGAGGTAAACCTCAAAGGAAACCTCCTTTGGGACTGGGAGCTAAAAATGATTTGCAAGTCAAATGGCTCTGCTACTGATTGCTAACCAAGTCATCAAGGTTTCAAGGCTGTCAAGCTTCTTACTTTTCATACCACCAGAGCTCCGAGTGCTCACCTGACTTGCTGCTTGTGAAGCAGCATTCCGTGGCCAGCATGTTTCCTGACATCTTTTTTCTTTAGATTTGATCATATGTACTAAGCCAATTCAAGAATCAATATAAGTGATTTATAGTTTTGACTGTACATGTCATGGCTGATCTGGTGTTACAACAGAGAATCGAGCCTTCACAGTACTACCCAATCTCTCTGGTGGTCTTTAAGCATTTTAGCTGGTCTTCATTAGGTCAGACAGCATAATCTGCCTAGGTTCACCACTTCAAGGAATATATTTGGTGTGTCTTCAGAAAGGCAAATTGCAATCTTTAGGTGTGGCAATGGCCATTCTTCTCTGACATCTCATCTCACAGAAATCTTGAGGAGCTGTTGGCAAAGATTAAAAAAATTGTTTAGGAGAGTCTACAGCTGCTTTGTGTGCCTTGACTGTCAGATTAGTAAAGGACACCTGTGAGAGAATGCCTTTGGTGTTGGTAATCTCTAATGCCACTAAGAGAAAAGGGCTGTTTTCAGTTATGTAACAATGGGCAGCCACATCTCACCAATGTGGATCCATGCTGTGTACTTGCTGTTAATTCCAGCCCTGGGAATTATGCTATTGGTGCCACGTTAGTATGGAGCTCTTTTGTCAATAACACTACTTCTAACGGCTATTAATTCGTTCAGTTAGGTCTGAAAAATTCCAGAAAAGACAAAAAGAAAAAAAAAAATCAGTGTCTGACAGAAGTCAATTTAGTGTCAGGTTTTTTGTTTTTCCCATCTAATTACCTAAAATCTTAATTGTTGACTTTGCTGCATAATCTGTCCTTTGCACCTCTCCTCCTCTCCCCTCATCCTTCCTTAAATCCATTACTGGCTTCATACTTGATAAAATGAGATATTTTTTCTAGGATCAGTAACTGTGGGTTTAGCTTCTAGTCTAATCATCTAATCAGAGAGGATAATAATCCCCTTCTAGATGTTATTTATGACAGAATTGTGGTGGATGATCTGAGAAACTCTCTGCAGCCACAAGAGAACACATTCATTCCTGTCTTTAGCTCATCAAGGCTGATGTTATAAAAAATGCTTGCCATGAGTCTAACTTATGGAATGTCAAAAAGATCTCTGGATAAATGAAGATGAACCTACCGTACATTATCTAACTTCCACTTCAGGCAGAACAAAGGCAGTGAAGAATGTACAACTGAGCACCAATCCAAGTTATCTTTTTTATTTACACTGCTGATGCAGCAAAATGGGGTTAATGCCTTGATGCTTCATCTTTCATTGTAGAGGCTATGCAGTTAAAAGGGAAAAAACTAATCCAAAACCATAACACTAAAAAAACTAGCTAGGGAATCATTCTTTGCAACAGTTTAGTTCAAACTGCCATCTTGGTTCCAGTACCAGAATCTGAATTTTCTAACAAAATGACAGACATTTTTTCTGAACCAAACCTGCTCAGAGGTTCATTCTCAACAGTTATCTCGTAAGAGATGCTAATTCATATCTATTTACATGCTCTTTTAACTAATTAGCTGTGCAAAGTGGAAGATCATTGTTTCATAAACGCTTTTAAACTATGGGCAAAAGAAACTATTATAGCTGTAAAGAAACACTATAGGTTCGTGTAGAACATTATAAATTAATATGAATCTGCAGAGCCGTTATCAAAAGAAATGGAAAGGTTTTGCATTGAAGACACAACCTTACTGCCACTGTTTTCAGTCCATCAACACAGATGATGATTTTCTCTGGTTCTTGTCATAAGCTAATCACTTGCCTAAACATTAAAACCATAAAATAACCAGAAACACAAATAATTGAAACTACTGCAAAATTGTCTGAAAAGCAACAAAAATATTTTTTTTTCCCCTAAGGTAAGTTACAACCTTAAAAAATGTTGTATGTGTGCAAGATTAGATTTACAGCAGTGTATTGCTGATTTCATAGTTGCTTCCAAATTTTATCCAGAGTACTGGTTTTGGGGAAGAGTGAGGAATGGATAAATAAAAAAGAAACTGAATATGTGGGGGTTTCCATGCAGTATGTGGCTGCTTCTTGGCTGAAGCACTGAAACTTTGTGTTAATAGCAATAGCAGCAATGTAAGGTTGGAAATAAAGAATACCGTTCCTAATGAAAACTGCCAATGTAATTTGTGCAGGTAGAATGCAATTACCCAAACTGGAATATAGCCAGATGTGAAAGCATTGTAGTTTCTGTTTCAGACAATGCAGTGGCTACTTAAGATATAAAAAGCAGGAACTTTTCCAAGGCACTTTTATATCCAAACTCTAGTACTTTTCAGGCAAATGTAAAAGATTTTTATGTTGTTGAATCAACTGTTGATGTATTTTTGTGCCTTAAACGTGCTTAAGCAGAAGACATAGGTAGCAATTCCCCATAATCTTAAAAAAAAAAAAAAAAACCAAAAAAACCCACCAAAACAAAAAAAAAAGAAAAAAAAAAGAAAAAACAACCCACCCCCGATTCTTGTGATTTAATGTTCTAGATGTTTTGTTGGTTAAAGTCTCAGAGGATTGTATACAGCTTGGGTGTATTTTAAATACATGGCTTAACAGGTCTGCTTTAGAAAAAGCATTGCTGTGGGAGTATGCTCAGATTAAAAAGAGACTGTTTTCTTCATACCTCACTCTTGGTGCAATTTTTTTTTTTTTAACCCAAAGATTATATAAATAGTGAGTAAATTATTAAAGGATGGTGTTTTTCCGAAAGTTGCTGTATTTTACATAAAAGATTCTGATAATACAGTAGTCATTTGAGGCTGTATTTAGATCTCAGATAGAAAGTGATACTGTTCAAGCCTTGGACTAAATATAAGTGAGTTCCACTTATTCAAAATATCGTTTATATGCCCTTGAGCCCATAAAAAAAGAAAATTTAAAATTATGATGAAAGGCAATTCTCAACTCATATTTGCTCTATGTGCTTTAGCAATTTCTTCTGGCTGGATTAACTTTGACTTGGTTTGACTGTAATTGAGAGGTTGATGGTGAAATGGCACTTCAGAGAAATACCATCTAAGAATAAATCATTATGAAATAGGCTTAAATTTTCTCCTAACTGTGGCTCTTTAATCCTATTACAGAAGACTAATTGGTGCTAATGTGTATTTTGGAACTTTTGTAACAGTGGTTTTCCCCTACTCATCATATGCTAAAATGTTCCCATTCAACCAACATCATTTTTATGTAACTGAAGGACAATACTTACATTTTGATTTTTCTCGTACACCATTCATTATATCATTGGGATGTTGACACTTTCTTTTGAGACTAATCACTGCAGTTTCATTAGAAGTACCCATTTCTGGAAGGAAGAAAAAAGAGAAGAAAAAAAATTGAAGTCGACGTTTGAGCCTTCCTGCATTCCTCAGATTTTTGTTGACACTGTTGTCGTTTTTTCTGAGGGGCTGGTTCCAAGAGCAGCCAAAATAGCCTGCAGCAGATTGACTGTGTTGCTGAAGCCAAAGGAGACAAGTTTTGTATGTTTCAATTGACCAAACCTGTGTGCTGTCTTCAGCTGACCCTTTGCACTTGCTGATGTTCTGTGCAGCAACCCACAGCAGCTTTTCCAAGGAAATCTTAGTCATCTCTTTGCCAATTTCAGCAGGCAGGGACAGACCTTTTCATCTCACCCCTTGCACTTTTCGATCCTCCTCTTTCCCTTTTTTTCCTGATTTACCTGTGCTGCCTTAGAACAACAGCCCAAGACCAGGCTTTCAACCCTTCCTTTCTCTTTCCCATGCTAAAAAGACTTGGCTGTGTAAAAGCTGATTCGAGAAATAAGAGGCAGGGCAGGCAGAAATAATGTCAATGTAGATAAAGATGTAAAGGACTCTGACACTGTGTCCTCAGGCGCTGAGTTGACCGACGTGACTGGCCATCATGTAACCCAGTGAGTTTATTTTGTCTCCAAAAATCAGGGCACTGAATAAAAACACCCATTGGGAATGGCCCCTGGGAGCTTCTTAACCCCTGCACTATGCCTGGGAATTGCTGCTAATTGATGTGGTGAGTTTTACATCACAGTGTGGACATTACCTGGGGGAAGAGGTGTAACACAAAGGTGCCGGGGAGAGAGGGAAAGAAGATACCTCACGTAAAGGCATGTGAGAAGGGAAGAAGACCTTGGCAGTGTGAGAACAGAAATACCTGCAGGCAGCCAAGGCAGCCAAAATCCACAGCTGAAGTGCAAAGCACTCTGCCAGAACAGAGACACATCCACTGCTAAGCTTATTCCTTCTTAGCCAGAGCGGAAAGCACGCGTGCTATTCCCACCTGCCATCAAAGGCCTGGCACAGGGGCAGTCCTTCACAAGGCTGTGTTCTACAATCTCCAAATTTCTCATCTCTCCTCTCCCCTACCAGCAGGCCTAGACCTGGTAAGAGTATGCTTTAGGTTTTTTACATCATTGTGTTATCTTCTAGAGGAATCTTACTTCTCAAAACAGACAGAAAACGATGTGAAATTTCCCCCACTGAACATTCTTAGCATCTTCAGCTGTCAGGTCAGCTTGAGAGCAAATAACTTTTTTTCTCTTCTTGACAAAACTTCCAGCTTTAGCCATCTTCTTCCAACAGACAGGCAGTGAAGGAAATTGTGCCATTTTTTCATTTTCCAAACCTTCCCTGAACCAGTCTCCAAGGTGTTTTAACCCCTGGTGTTGATGATCAATTGAATGATCCACTAAATTCAGTAAAGAAAATATCTTGACCAGTTGAAAATGTCCTCCTGCATAGTTGTGCTAACAATTTGTTTGCTGATTGTGGTTATATAAGGTATATTTTAAACTTTAAAGTATTTCCCAGAAAAAGATGACATCTTTTTCTTCATACTCAAGCACATTTCATTGCATAACTGCCTACTTTTCAACTAAATCAAAGGGAATTGAGTATCTAAATACCTTTGAAGATCTGAAGTTAGATTTAGAAAGATGATTAAAAATGTGGGGTCTGTGGTACCTCAGTATAGGATATGGCAGAAATCAGATATTTTTGAAGAAAAGGGATGATATGTTGGTACATGATTATGTAGCTGTAAATATGGTGGTGAAGTTCTGCTGCATGCTTCAAAATGTAATTTTGTTTCATTGTAAATGTATTTTGCAAATGCTTAAGATGCATAGGCTGGATAATTCATTTGCATTAGATGAGCTTCTCAGAAATTAGTGTTTGGCCAACAAATGTCTACTTTCAAATATATATTTAAAACCTTTTCTTTTGCTGAACATGCCACTGAATTTTCTTAGATTAGATAATTATCTTTAATTGTCCTTAGATTAAATTCAGCTCAGCTTCATTCAGCTTTTTGACTTCTAAGATTTCTAATTAATTTTTTTATAAAATATTAATAGAGGGCAGAAAACCTGAGCTGCTTAGCTCCAGAACTTGGAGAGTGACATTAACAGAAAGAGCTGAAGAGGTTGAAAACTCTACACACATCCTTAGTTTTATTGGAAGTATCATGGGAGAATTGAGGCCCTGACACTGCCAGACCTCCACATGTATGGCAAGACTGACAAGTTTAAAAACTTTCATCCTCTCTCTCTGATATCTTCATGTTCTTCCAAATAAGTGGACAACACAATGACATTTCCATCTCAAAAATTAGTATCTAGAATAAGTTTCTAATTATTTTACTTTTTTTTCTTTTTTGATGATAAGGAGTTTGCAATATTCTCAAAAATATTATGCAAGGATTGGAGGGAATTTGTTGGGGAAAAATATTTTTTACAAAAGTGAAGTTAATAACTCTTAAAGGAAAGTTTATGGAAAAATAGCAGAGAAGAGCTATGGGGATTGTAAAAAATCCTTGTCCAATAATATCCTAATTCTCTGAAGAAAATAATCTAAAACGTAGAGTTGGATAGAAATAAAAAAGCACAGAAATAATTTGCCCTGGGGTTTGGGCAAGGCTGTTATTGTCAAACTTAACTTCTTTTCCTTCCAGACAGTTTTATTATTCATGGACCTTTTTATGTATTGTGAGTATTTTACTTCTAAAAGGATTCGTGACCAGTGTGTAGAAAACCCAGAGTCTTTCATTTATGAATTAAAACTTGTAGGTAGGCAATTATATAGCAGACCTGTGTGAGCCTGGGTCAGTATACTGGACTAGAGGAATTCGCTTTGCTTCTCATTGTCTAAAATCTCCTGGCCTCCTTCATTCTCTCCTTTATATGTTTGATAACCTTAACTATTAAATTATCTTCAAACCTTTCCTCCAACAAATAGTGCTGTTTTACTGGGTAATGTTCAATCTTTAGTTTTCAGAAACCTATAAAAGAGGGATACACCACTAGAAGGGATTTGAGTCCAGTTTATGCACTTGCCAACCTGTTGGGACAAATCAGATCCTTTAGGGAAACAGTAATACAGTTTATTCATTGTATTTTGCGTTCACAGTGTGACATGGCACAAGTCTTTATCCTAAAAAAAATAGCAGATCATCTCAATTATCCTCTAATCCTTCTGTGCAAAGAATTGTTCATCTTTGTAACTGCTTACATGGTAGTACATCAACTTCAAAATATGGTCAATGGGCACTTAGGATGCCACAGTATTTTATCTTAATGCTCGTGCTATGGGTGTATCAAAGACGTTTATTTCAGACATTTGTTTTTGAATATTTTAATACTCCTCTGGAGTGGAAACAAAACGGGATTCACAAGGGTTTCTTAATCCTGGATTTTCCTCCTCCTCTTTTCTTTCATAAAGCAGTAATCAGACATTGAAAGAGCTGGAAAGTGATCCTTCCAAGGCTGGTCGACTCACAGTTTGCGGGTTTGTATTGGGATCGATGAGAATTCCTGAGCTTGTCTAAGAAATCATTAAGATCAAATTTTTGCTAATCCTGGTAAAGTATAGGTGTTACATAGTCTCACATAGTTTCTAAGGACTAATTGCTGAATTGATTCACAAAAACATTTGCATACCTTCTTCAAATTACTGATGCACGCCAAAGTGCTAAGCATGTGCAGAATGGCAAAATTTCCTAGTGTCTTCCTCACTCTTTGTGGCTCTCTCTAGCTAATGCATGTTTCATGTCAGACTGCCAGTGGTAGTGGTAAAACTGGCAAGTCCTGGTACTTCCATGGTCTGTGAATGTGGGGCAGAAATGGATAATCACTTTTTGTGCAGCCAGCATTGTAGAGCACAAACTGTGCATTTCCTATAAGCCTGTACCTCAGGCACCTGTGCCATAGACTTTTGAGTATAAACCATATCTATACTGAACAATAAATGGTGTCTATGTCCTCACTGAGGATGTTTGGGCAAGCCTGCACACAACCGAAAAATACTAATCTTGAGAAAATTCTCCCAGACACAGTTGATTCCAGAAGTTAGTGTCAGCACCAGAGCATATTGAGAAAAACATGCAAAGAAAATAGGAAATGTATACAAATTACAGCCAAGGCTTGGCTATAGTTGGAGGAGAGAGAGGACAATTAAGACTAGTAATATCCTGACATGAACATTTCATTTATCTTCCTCTCTTCATGGCATTTTCAGTATTTGAACAGAGCTCTTGCCTCACATGTAATAAATCCTTTTAATGTAGCTGATGGTTCCCACTTTATAAAGCAGCAGTGACTGCTTTTTAACTTTTATACTTCTTTTTTATGGTAGCTGTCTTTAATGTTAACTTTTTCTTTTCGCTTGTCCTTCAGAAGACACGTCTTGCTAGGAAAAGTAATCCTGTATATAACCTTCACATTCTCCTTCATTTCTTACACAGATGTTGAGGATTATCTGGCTCGGCTGATCTTTCACATCTCATCACTAATCTCTTTTGTCAGCTTGTCCATTCTTTAGATATTATCTATTCTTTTGAAGTTCCTCACTTCTGTCCCTTATATTCTCTGAAGGAGCAATGACAAAAGATCCAGTGAAAATAGCAACATAATTTACATATCTCATCTTTACCTTTAGATTGATGCTAAACATATATGGTTATGGCTTTTCTTGTCCCTTTTACTCGTTGCTTCATACTTGGATTTATTAGGGCTGTGTTGATCAATAAGAGATAAAAAATACATGTTGTTGAAATTGTTTATAGTTGAAAACATTAATATTTGACTCTCAATCATGATGGAGGGCTTGGTTCCTTTTATATTTTTCCTCGTTATTAACTCTCCCACACAAGCTGACTTCAATACAAAGGCAGGCAGATGTCTGCTGACAGCTGTATTTAGAAATTAGAGTGCTTTCCAGATTTAAATTCAAGATCTAAAATTTTAAGATCAATGCACAGACACTGTGGAGGTGAGAGCTGTTGTTTTCATCTGAGCTTCATCTCCTACATTGATCTATTGTTCTAATCAGTGTTTCATCATCTTCCTGTCCTAGGAAAATAGCAGCAGGCAAAATTGAACTGGTTCACAGAAGCTCAACGAGCTGATATTTATTTTTGAGACGATGCCATGTTTTCAAGAAATGCAATACAAATATATCAGACCAATGATGTAGTAATCCTTAGCTCAGAGGAAATCCACCCAGGAGAAATGTTAAACTGACTTCATGGGTTTTCAGCATTAATTAGCATTCCAGATATATTACAGGGAGTCTGAGCCCTTAGGTTGCACCAACACAGTATCATATTTCAGAGCTCTGTAAACCCAGTAAAAATTCTAATCACATGTTTTATTCCTCTACCTCTGGCTCTTGTAGTCAAATATCTGTCAAACAGATCAGTCAGAAAAGTTAAACATAATTATAAAGCCCAAAAGCTATTTTTTCTAAGTGGAATCATGCACCTTGAGGTGTATGATTTTGGAATGGAGAAGGGCTTTTCTATTGTCATTGTCCACCTGTTGCAATATTTGTGATGCAGCAGCTGGACGTAACAGAAGCTCTGGCCTCATTCTCAGTGAGATTTTGGGGGAGGGATAAGTTGTTCCTGATTGGAATTTCAAACTGTATTGTGAGCAATAGCCCCTTGTTCCTCAGGTGAAGGATTTTAGTTCCTATTTGCTCCCTTTTCCCACTGGACAGGGAGTAAATGGAAAGAAGAGGGATTGAGAGAGGGATGGTCTAATAAGTGAAACAATGGTTTAGTGTGTGAAAGCAAAACAAAATAAGGAATGTATTATTCCATTCCCATTTGCAGACAGCTGTCCAGCAACTTCCTGGAAAGCAGATCCTGGGAATGAGTTGCTTGGGATGTCTGTCATACATGCAAACATATGGAATTGCTCCACCTATTCTTGAGATTTTATTGCTGGCTACATTATACAGCGTGGAACATCCCTTTGCTCAAGTTTTGTCACCAAAACTCCCTCCCAGTTTCTTGTGTATCTCCAGCCCAGATCCAGGGTGACAAAGTGGGAAAAAAGAGCAAGTCTGAAAGCACTACTCAGCAATAATCAAAACACTGGGATATTATCAGAGCTGTTTTAGCCAGAAATCCAGAGCACCATTCAGGCTGCTACAAAAAACATTAATTTCATCCCAGCCAGATGCAGTCCACTTCCTTATCCCATCAGGAAGAACTGTAATCTAGTTTTTGGAGTCCAGCAGCAGCAGTAGGCAGTGTTCCACCTAAACCATCCTGAAAGTGTGCATCGTCCTGGCAGCAAAAGGTGAAATTTAATGAGCATCCCTTCAGCTTGGCCACTGCCAGTCCCCAGTGCCTGACCTCCAAACAGTGCAGCATGTCCACTCAGAGCTCTCCTTGACGTGGTGGTAAGGCTCTCAGCTGCCCTCAAACCTGGCCTTTGCCTTGAAATTCACTGCTCTACCCTGAGTGTGCTGTTACTGCACCTTTGTCACAGCTCATTGAGCCACATAATCATTCTGTATGCATCACCACTTCCACCCCTAGTAAAAATGCTTGGCAGCCAGAGATGGCATCGTGGTAAAGGTGCAGTGAGTGCTTCAGGAGCAACGTTCTCTAATGGCTAAGAAATAGATTAGGAAAAGCTGCAAAAGCAACAGACACATTATATATCTTATACAATCCTTCTGTGAGGTATTTGAGGTTCTTGTGGGAAAATTAAACCCTAAACTCATCATATGTCCATTTTAAAAACAGTTTTGGTTTTAATAGCTAATATATTTCAAATTTCATTTAAACAGTTTATGAGATGCCTGTAAGATAAAAATGGCTTTATTCATTGGAGGGTTTCCTTCTCTCAAACCTATTAAAATTTCAAGTATCAAGCATTTCAGGTCCCTGAGCCAAAATTCATAATGCTTTTGATTCATTATTTTACAGAAACAAACAGCCATTGTACCTGATGAATTGATGTTGAATGTGTTATATTAAATTCCTAGATTCCCCAGTTGTTCTATAGGATTCTTCACTTTGCAGGATTGTCTGATTTTGCTTCTCGTGTGATGCAATAAATGATTAATTTACTGATTGTTGCTAGAATATTGAATCCTCTGTTCTTCAGATTCAAAACTGCTACCACTCTAAAGAGCTGCTCCTCCACTTCTCCTCTATTTGCTGAAAGTAATAAACTTCTGCTTTTCCTTTTCAAAAGTAATTGAACCAATTTAAATGTGAAAGTCTAGATTGTCTCTACACTCTCTTCTCCCACGCTACTTCTTTCCCTCTCCTCGTAGTTGCCTGTAGCTTCATTGTCTTTTGTTTTCAGTATAACAGCCTCTATTTTTTCTTAATTTTATCTTGTCTGAATGCCAGCTCTTTTTCTGATTCTTTCTCCTTGATGTTGTTTGCCTGCTAGGTTTTCCAATGCCATGATTTCACGTGATCAACTCCTCTTCCACCTACACCCTGTATATGTTTTCCTTCATTGTTTTGTACTGCAAACATACTTGTTCTTCAAAGAATGTGGGTCTCTCTGTGTCCCAGTTCTTTCCTAAATTCATCTTAAGGTCTCTTTTGACCTTTTATGTATGCTTTTTCATTATTTTCCCACTGCTCATACTCTCCACTATGTCCTTTTCTTCTCCCCACGTTTCTTCCTCCATTGTGGCTTCAGCTCATTTTGGTTGGAACTAAAAGATGATGCTTGCCAAGAGGTAGGTTTTCTACTCCAGCTTCCACTATCTATTTCAAATGAAGGAGCTTGATTTCTTTTTTTTTTTATTTTTGGTCTTGCTCTTTATGAGAGTCTGGTTAACACCAAAGAGTTTTAAATACATTTCTTCATTTTGCAGAAGCTAATGTGCATACTTCCCCTCTTTTTTTTCTTGATGCTACTTTATCACTTTTTTGCAAATTGTGGGGGGGTTACTTAAAAGCAAAATAAAAACCCATCAGATAAGAATTTTCCTGAGTCTGATTACAGCAAGTAAGGAACTTTCCTCCAGAGATAGTAATGACATCAATAGCATGAATATTTAACTGCTACTACAATGATACTCCAATGCAGTCTCAGGCTCCATTTGTAGTGGGTGTGGTATTACAATGTTTTTTCTGAAAACCACATAGATGATGTGAGCATACATGCTTGTCATGCTCTGAAATTCTGCTTAAAAATGGCACTAAATTTACAGCCACAGCCTGTGACATTTCTACATGAGCAAAACACTGCCTGCATGAAAAAAACACAGAAGGGAAAAACAAGTGTAAGAAATTCATAATTCACGTTAATTCCACAGAAATCTATATTGCACACAACAAATAATGACAGCTACCTATTCCAGTGGCTAAACTTTGTTGTTGCCATGATTCTTTAAAAGTCTGTATGTAGAAAACCAATTTCATCAGCAGTTCCCAAAGAGTTACAAGTTTTCCTTGTGGCTGTGAAAACACTTTTACTCTAAGGACAGAAAGCTTTAGTCAAATTGTGTGTACTGCTGTTGTGCAGATTTCAGTTTCCCCTTGGCTTGTTTGAAGAAAACAGAAGGCATCATTTACCTTCTCTGTCTGCCATCACTCAGCCAAGTGGCTGTTTAAGCAGCTGGACAAAACCAGAATATGCTGGCTTGGCTGGAACAGGGGAAGCAGTAGCCCAAATAGTAAAGCAGTCCAGGGACATGGAAATGAAGCAGCATTATTAGGCAAGATTAGGCAATTTCTGATATTAGGAACTAATATCTGTAGCAGGCTTTGCAAGTGATAGCCAGCTGGGTTAAAGGAAAGTAGACGAAGGTAGCTGCTCAAATTTGGACTTGTTGAAATTCACCATTAAATTTCATTTGAATGGGAATAGTAATGCAGATGACAGAGAATGCCTTGGTAGAAGGAGCTGCAATAACCTCACTTTATACTGATGAAGGTGTAAACAGAAATTTTAGCTGTATAGAAAGCAGGGAAAAAGATGGGTTCATGGAGGATACTCAGTAGAAGCCTGCAATACTGGCTGTTTCTTCTACTAAATACCCTCTCTTTGCTCCTGCTTTCCATAAAGCTAAAATACCCATCCAATCAATCCCCAGTGAAAAGACATCTAAAACTGGAAGGGACTTTGGAAAATTAAAAAAAATAATAATCTTTTACAAGAAAGTCAGCAAATCTTTTGCTGTGTAACTCGTTCTGATGGCAACTCTTCCAGAAAGAAGAACCAGAGAAATGGACTCAGTATTGTCAATCCTGTACTTTAAAATAGAGTTGTAGGATGGGCACGAGGAGTGCTTTGTATTTTATCCTGCACTGTTGACAATTTGACTTTTGGTTTGCTCCCAGCATATGTTCTCAAGATCCTATCTGCAGTTATTATTTTGAATACTCTGATCTTTCATTGTAAAAATGTTTTGCTGAGATCTGTGTGTGCTCCCAGCCTCAAAGAACTAGACAGTGTTGAAAAGTCTGTGGTAAACATATCTGGGTGCAAATTTCCTTACACCTTTGATGGCAATAACAAAGTTAAACTGCAATCAAGTAGCTAACTGAAGGCATATTTAGAACACCCACATAACTGTTGAATTGTCCAGTTTGGAGATATATTTAAATAATTCCTGAACTGTAATACACTTTTTAATAGAATCAAATGGCTTTAAATGCAGACTAGTCTACTGAGGCTGATGGTTAATGTGCCTGTGTCATGTTCAACATTTCAAGAATCATATTTCAAAGAGAGTTTATTTTTAAATTGCATTTCAGTCTGCAGTTTAGGAAAAAAATTAGCAAATGGGCCTAAGTAAATGTGACCATTTTTATCCTGTCAGTATTCATTTTCCAAACAATATTTGGAATAATTTCTTATTCTGTTTGAATTAAATACTTTTAGTTGTCTCAGTAAAAAGTTAGCACAGCTTTTAAATACACACATTGCCTCCTTTTCCTCTCTGTACTGCTGGTGCCTGCTTGCTTCACAAAGTCATGTCTGTGCATAACACTGGCTGTGCCTGTGAGCAGATTTTTGCTTTTAGTTCCTCCACAGTGAGGGCTGGAGAGGCAATAATAGCTGTGACTACTGCAACTCATTCCTACAGGAATTTTAATTTTGAAAACGGAAATGGAAGTCACGGATGTTTCTTTGTTTCATGCAAGACAGATGAATACAGGAGCTTGTTCAATAAAATAATTGAATCAATTACATAAACTTCAGTGCCTTGAATTCCTTTGAAAAATAAAAGTAATTAGATTATGCATGCTGTAATTTCCATAGGTAAAGCTGACATAATTGTTTTCTCAATTTAGGAAACCATCTTCCTGTTGGGATGTTTATGCAGTTTAGTTAGTCTGTGCCATAGTGGTGACTGTCATGCTTGGAGATTGTTTTATGTTCCTCAGTTGAAAGAGAAAACCAATGGAGCTTTTTAGGTTTTCTGCTTTTTACTTTTTTTTTTTTTTTTTTTTTTTTTTTTTTGTGCTACATAAAGTGAGGCTGTTGAAAGAGAAGTCAAACCAGACAAATTTTGTTTCTGTGTTTAATCAATCAATAAATCTAAGGGAGCTGTTTTAACAGAAAATCACACTTGACTTGTAGGGTCGTGCTTCTCGTGTAGTCAGTGTTTTATCAAGCAATGCTATGGCACAACTCCCAAAGGTGCAGCCATGGGGAAACTTCTTGAGTGTTCCTTAGATCTAGCAGCAAGAGCAGCTCTTTCACCCAATATCTCAGGCTTGTCCAAATCCCATTGAGCGTTAAATGGAGTTCATGTCTAACAGGGAAGGAGATCTTGTTGCAGAGTATGATAAATGTCTCTGAGACTCGTTTGCCATATCCGTAGAAAAGAAACAACTCAAACATGGTGTTAGAGCACTGTAAAATGAACAACATTGCCATCCTCTGCAGGCTGGCTACAGGGAAGGATGTTGTTTACATGGGAATATTTATGTGTTGTGTTTTCTTTTGCTGCTGGTAGCATTTTCTGATGATTAATTCTTTCGCTTTCTCCTTTTGCTTTTCTGTAACTTAGATAGTTTTAAGAGTTGGATTTTTGTTTTTCCACACACTCTATGACCTTTACAATATTGAGAAGCAGACAGGGTGGTTTATCTGAATTTTACTAACATGAACATAAACTGAAACATCTGGTTTGTACTTAAATAAACCAAAATTTATCTGTGACTAAGATTCACTAAATTAGTTAGCTTAGATGGATTTAGGTTTTTTGAAAGCTCAAAGTATCAAAAAAATGAGGCAATCAGTAAATACAGTAGTGTTTAAGGTATAACTATATCCCAAAATATTCTGAGTTATGTCATCAGTGTGTACCAGAAAAATCTTGTGTCTATCACAGTAAATGTTAGATTGAAAATTCCTCATGATGGGTGGATGGTGATCTACGTGGGATTATGCAAATATTTTTTGTTGGTTGGTTTCTTGGCTTTTGGAAGGTTTTTAGTATATTGGGAAAAATCTGCGAAGGTGTCACTGAGAATTAATGCTGATAGTACCAATATTTGGGTATTCACTGCAACTTTTTAAAACTTATTATCAACCAATAAAATATTTACTCAAAGCACACCCAGAGTATTGTTGAAGAGAGCATTTCCAAACTCTTTAATAAATTATCCCATGAGTTTGAAAATTTTCATATCCAGGTCACGGCTGAGTTGGGCAGGACTCTGAATGAAATTGGAGCACAAACTGGACAGCTTGTCATGTGAAGTATTTTGATTGGTTTATTTTCAAGCAGAATTTAGCCAAGAGGGTGTCTTGCTAAAGGAAACTGTTAAGATATTCCTGGGTTCATTTTAACTGTTTTTCAAAATTGTTTATGTGTTACTTATGGAAGAAACTTGTTTAGAGTATAAGCCTATAAAAGAAGTCTGCTCTGTATTTCATGGCCTGTATTTCATGCTCTGTATTTCATTGTATTATGGCCTCACGTATTTTTTTAATGACGTTTCTAGATCAGAAAACCATCACCTTGTTGACAGTAAAAAGTGCCTTTGCTCATATATCAAAACTTACTTGAGATTCTGGTGTAATTTATGCCAATAAGACACACGATATTACTTTACAGATTTATTAAATTTATGTCTTGATAAAGACATTTTTTTCAATGGACATCAAGAGTTAATGAGTCACAAAGTGTTTTTCTACTCTTTAGGGACATAAATATATAATACTTGCAGAACTCGTGGGGCATCTTCTATTTGTTCTCTTCTGTGTCATTCAGGAAAAGGAACAGAAAGCTGTAGCAAGAGCCACGGAATTATAGAAGTTTTAGGATCTGCTGAATAAACCCTCCTTTCTTAGCAAATTTCACAGAAAAATATTTACCCAACATTAATCATATTACCCCAAGCATTACTGCCACGACAATAAAGAGAGGGCAAGCACATCAATTATAAACCAGAAGACAGGAGAAGCTGTACTGACACAGAATTTCTACACGGAAAGCTGCCTGTATCAGCTCTTGCTCTGTGGGAGCCACTTCCCTAAGGCAAAGGATGGCACTCATGTTCATCAAAGTGCATGATCATGTGCTTAATTACTCCTGAATCTGGACACATCAACAACAGCTTTGTACATTATTTTCTTCCAACAAAAAAAACATGTGAAGTGGTGTTTAGTGGGAGCTTAAGGTGCTTTGTTATCATACAAATGTTGCTGCTGAATAGTTCTTAACTACAATTTTTACAGTTTTCTTAATGAGGAATTGTTTATAGAATACTGCATTTAGTACAAAACTTGATGTAGATTATACACAGTAAGAATTTATTGTCTGCTATGTTCAGTGGACTTACTGAATTCACAGGAACCAAAACCATAGTAGACCTGTTTAAAAACCAGACAAACCAAACCAAATAAAACTAGTGTGATGTTTCTGTAATGTTTATTCAGTCTTTATAGTTCTCAAGAAGATATTATATAACTTTTCTTTGGGCTTTGAAAAGCAACAGGACTGATTGCAGGTTAGTTAAACACGGGTTTTTTCTTACTTTATCGTCTGTGCTGAGCTGGAGGTTTTGATGACTGAAATGGTGCCTAAGCTAGTTTGCTTAAGCTTGATACCTTTGTGTTCTGACTTTTTAGTCTTTTTTTCTATGTACTAGAAAAGGCATTGAAGAAATAGAATCTCTGGCAAAAGACACTGTCATACCCAGACTTTGAGACTGTATACAGACAGAATCAATTTACTAGTCCTTTAAGGCTCTTGCTACAGGGAACATTGTGCTTAACTGCATCATTATAATCTAAAGAGTTCTGTGATCCAAAATAGATTGAAAATTGTTTCTTTTCTAGTGCTGCAGCTTCAGATATTAAGATACCAGCATAATGTGCTATAAAGTTTGCTATGGTCCTGTGAGAGAGAAAGTAGTGGGTTTTTGAGAGATGTGGATGTGCAGTTCTATTTAGGGAGCAAGTCTGCATCTAGATGTTTATTGTTAAGTAATACTGAAGTGCACATTTTTGCAATAAATCATAGTTATACCTTTACTTATTCTTTTAAATAGGTAATTCATTCCTGTTTTTAAAAGATGCTGTAAAGAGAAATAATTGCACTTTAGGTAAGGTTGTTAAATACATGAAAGGATACCCAACGTGTATTTTCCATTAGGAGGGACAGAATACCTGAAAAGATAAATGTAAGTGATAGTATATGTCTGCTAAATATATGTCAGCTTGCTGGAAGAATTTAATAGAAAAAGCTTATGCCTGGCTTGTTGGTGTTTGAGAGCTGTGCATTTCCACACTAACTAATCCAAAATACTGGTTGTGCAACTTAGGGTAGCAGTTGTAGCACTGTAGATGAAGAATACTCAGAAGCTGGAGTCTTCCACTGTGTGATAGTCCCCAGCTTGCAATTCTGACATCTCCTAGCCTAGGCAAGAGGAACAGACAAGGCAGCATGCTAATGACCTCACTGAGTTATAATTAGGCTGTCTTAATATTTCATTAATGCAGACAACATGCTGTTTGATTCTGATGCAGCTCTGCTCTGCTTATGTTTGTGATACCCAAGCAGGCAACAAATACATGCAAAACCCAAGAGTGAATGTGGGAATAATTTAAGTAATGCAAGACTTGCATCACTGAGTGCCATAGAGTAGCTTTTCATGTTTCTCATTACCAAACCCCACTATTTACATATTTTGATGCCTTTCTGTGATGCTTGTTTTTTTCCCCCCCTGAAATAAATCAAAAAAGATGAATTCTCCAATCCCATTCCCACCAGTACAAAGTGGCATAACTGCTTGTTTTATTCTTCCCTCAGCATTTGCCAATGGCCAATTGGAGACAAGGTATTGGGCTGTGAGGTCTTGTTGGTCTGAACCAATGTAACTGTTATGGTCCTGACAGGTGTCACTTTTCCACACACTGATAAAATTTGTCTCTATTGTGGAGGTTTTTCTCAGAGAAGTTGAAAGAATATCTGGGGGCTTGACTGTATCAGCCTTGTTTCTCCATGTATTTGATGCAATCCTTACTTCCTCAGAGAAAGATCAGATTGGTGGACTTCTGTATGGAGTAATTTCCACGTTCTCATTTTTCATGTGTCTATAAAGTTTACATTCATGTTTCAGGATTCCAGAGGCAGACTGAATTAAGAGGCACTTCCCTGGGCTGAGATAAAGCTCTAGATGGGAATGCCATTTTAGTCCAGATGATGACAAATGGCATACATCCATCACAGGTATGAGTAATTTTAGAGCTGATTTCTGGGGAGACCATTTTTTGTGCATCATTTCCTGAACAGTCAGTATAATTGTCCCAGGTTAAATTGTGTCCTGTGTGTCCAGTTCAACGGTGGATTTTTATTGTTTACTCTGAGTTAATGAGGAGAGAGCCATTTTCAAAACAAGTTTATTTTGGCTGAGGAGTTAGTGAAAAATTTTTCCTAGCACTGTTTCCAGGCTGTTCCTCTGAGCAGGGGGAAGAAAAAAAGCTCAATGGAAAGAATCTATAGGTCAGATAGATCAGGAATTGTTTTCATGTAGAGATAGTACAGATATATCTTGGTGGATGATATTGACCTCATAAAAGGTGATGATGTTTTTTCTCAGTGTGTGTCTTGATGGTGAAGCAATCACTGATTTTATTCTTTGTTATGTTAATGTCTATCACTAGCAAACTCCAAACAACTACAAAAGTAAGTTGAATGTGTTTCTGATTTTGTTCTTCTAATTTGCTGGAATATGTGAGAGTTTATTGTTTGAAAAAAAATCAAGTGGTTCAAGGGAAAGAGATGTTTTACTGGAGTACTCCTACATATTTAGAATTGTTTAGATGGTCAGAGATTTGCCAAGAGTAATCCTTTCATAATGAGATGTTTTTCTATAGGAAGTAGATGGCACTGCTTGGTCCAAGCTCCCTCTTGAACCTATGTTAATCACATTATATAGAGCACCATTATTCTCAGCATGTACTTAAAATTAGATTTGTTGCTACTTTTTGTTAGGCTTGAATTAAGAGTTGTTACCTTTTTGTGTGTCTACTCAGAAATGCTGCTTCATCTTATTTGTAAGACCTGCCTCACTGAATAATTTTCTGCCTGTACCTGCTGGCTGTTTAGGGAGCAAACAGACTCTGATTTTTGTCATTCTCAATAATTCAAGTAAATTAGGGCATTCTCTCATTATCTTACTGGGAAACAGCTTTACCAGTTTTCTTCTTGTTTCTTATCAGTTTACATTTTGAATTTTTCCAGATTATCAATGTCTTCTATAAAATATGGGCAGTGTAAGAGACAGTATTGCAATAATGGCTTTGTTAATATTGAATGCAATACAAACCCATTTTCCTTCTCGAGAGAGTACTCCTTAATGTTGTCTGGTCTTGCTGTTCTTTGTTTTCTGATTGTTTCCCTCCTGTACACAGGGTTTTTGTTTTAAAGTAAAAATAAAGCAAACAAAAGAAGAAACATCTGACACTAATTGATGGGGAAGCTCTGTGAACACTTTCTATCCACATAGCCAACACTTTAATAATGATTATTTAGCAGGATGCAAGCTAATCTGGTTTTCTTTCATTTAAATGGAGTAAGAACATTCCCATTGCCTGTAAGCTAGGAAAGCAATAAGAAAGAACAAGAGAATAGTTCTTAACTTTTATGGGGCTGTTGCTTTTTAATTTAAGTATAAAAGTATTAATTTGGGAAGTATTGGCTAGACAAGGCCTGTAGTCAAACATTAAGCAATATAAGAATAAAATAACAAATTTCAAGATAACTATATGTGTTAGCATTACTTATTCTGACCATTAAGTGAGACTTGCATCGTTTGTGAACAGGCAGCATGTAATCCTGCAGGTTGATTTTCTGTTGCACTACATGTGCACAAGGAAAGTGTGAGTAACATATTTACTCATGGATATTCTGTTTGCTTCAAGTGGTGATATTTTTTTAAAGTATTTTTTAAAATGAGACATAAATGACATTTCTTGCACATAAATGGACACTGCTACCTCTGTTTAGCAGTCACAGACTTTTGTTAAAGGAAGTCTTAAATCACAAAATTACTCAAGTACTGTAAAATATTAATAAGGAGATAGACAATTTTTTGGTTAAAAATATTTACTCAAGTTTCAAATAATTAAAAAAACCAAACCAACACACAAACCCACAAAGCTTTGAGACGAACTTTCTTCAATGCTATTCAAAGATACAGGTATCAGATCAAAAATTGTTCTATAGATTGAGTTGCTAAAAACTGGGAAGTAAACTATAGGAATGCCTAGAAAATTTTCACTCAAGAGGACATCTGAGAGGTATTCTGAGAGGGATTTGTCTTCTCAAGTAAAAATGGATATATACTGGGATGAGCCAGCAGTGTGGCCAAAAGGCCAAAACACCCTGGCTTGTGTCACTGACAGTGTGGCCAGCAGGATCAGGGGTGTTGTCGTGCCCATGCACTTGGCACTGCTGAGGCTGCACCTCAAGTGCTGTGTCCAGCTCTGGGCCCCTCACTACAGGAAAAACACTGAGGTGCTGGAGCCTGTGCAGAGAAGGGCAATGGAGCTGGGGAAGGGTCTGGAACACTATGAGGAGCAACTGAGAGGAGCTGGGGGTGTTTAGCCTGGAGAAAAGGAGTGTAGGTAAATTAATCTCCTTTCACATATTTGACAAAGATACTGGTTTTGAAGTCTGCAGTACAGAAGTTATAATCTCTTAGAGTAATCAAAAACAGCCTATGGAGTTCATTGCAAATAATATTTCAAAATAGACTGGAAGTGTTAATGTATTATGCTTTCTGCAATTACTGAAGAGAAAACCTTATTCTTTTGGGGAAAAAAAAGGATAATGAAATAGCTTTGGAAGAGTTGTTGGTTTTGATGAGAAATGACAGGAGACACATTAGATAAAAACTGCTTAGATTTTTGTTTCTGAAATGAGAAAACAGTTCTCAATGAATGTTGAGAAAATTAATAAATTATGGTCCATATCTCACCATGACCAGATTTGACCAATTCATTTGAGCTGCATAAAGCCACTGTGTATTCTGGAAAGAAGAAAAGTACTGTTTTAGTGAACAAAATACAGTGTTGGAGGAGCAAACAAGGTGGTAGTCTTTGTGATGTGTGGAGTTGGACATTTTCTATATTTTCTGAATATTTTCTAAAATGCAATCTAAAAGCTGCAGATCCATAGACCTGGGTAAGAGCAGAGTGGTTTTGTCAGGGGAGGGCCCTCCTGTGGCTATTCCTGTCTTCCAGGTCAGGAAAGTGAGGAAGCTGGCAGCAACACTGCAGGTACCAAAGTACTGGTATTATATATTGAAATGTTTAAATGACTGAGCTAATGTGCAATTGTATTAATATTGTATGTTAGTATTTAAATTATGGCAATGCCTGTGCAGTGGCAGCGCTTGTCTCTGCAACATGAGGAGCACAAACAGGTATTTTCTTGCTCTTTTTTGTTGTTTGGTGTTGGATTCTAAAAGTACTTTTTAAAGTAGTTTCTGCACTCTCTCAGCTGCTGAACTGTTGCACGGAGTCTCACATTGTTGTAGGTACAGCAATGATTCCCTCGTGCTCTCTAACCAGCTGTTGGGGGGCTGCTCAGTAATTAATGTTGTTATAAGTAACAGGGAGGCAAAAAATATCAGAAGGGGACAGCAGAGTAAAATTGACTGTTTATCAGTAATTGTGTACTTTGCCTTTTATACGCTATGCTATTTTAAAACTGAGTGTAATTATAAGAATAACTCAGAGTAAAGAGGAAATGTTTTGCTTGCTTTTGCTGGAAAAATGTTTTCTGTGTTCACTATTTCTTAGAGTCAGGATCCTAGTTTGAGGATGAAAAGAAGACTCTTTTCATTTATACTGTTTTTTTAATGAAATACCTGTGGCAGTCCCAGATAATAGCATGCCCATGGTTTAGTGCCAGCAGAGGTGTGAGACTCTCTGAATGATGAAGAGGTAGAAGTTAACTACTGTTTTTCATTGCTTCACTTGCAGTAAGGACTGACAGAAATTCCAGAGAGCTGTGCTTTCAGAAGTGGAGCTCAAGGCACTTACTGAAAACGAAACTTCCTTATGAAATCCCACCTTGTACAAATGCAACATTAGGTCTACTTGATGAAAATATGCTAGAGTCAACAATAGGCAAAGAGCAGCTTCACTATTGAGAAAAAAAATGTATAATGCCTCAGGTGGTTAAAATAGCTCCATGTTTTTGGTTAGCAAGCTTAAATGCAACTTTAAGAGTGCACATAATTTTTCTATTAGTTTGAGGACCAGGAAAATTGACACATATAGTCTGACAGTATTTTGAGACTCTCCTTTGCTAAATGAGGATTTGACCCTTTAGTCTGTAAGTTTGTTTTATTTATATAACTTTGAATGCAGATTTTAAGTAAGACTTACTCTTCTCAAATGTTCATAAGAGTTTAGCTTAGGTACTTGACATTGGTAAAAAATTCATTGAATCAAAACCTTTAAAATGTCTGTAGAAAAAAAAATCCTATTAGATCATCAAATCTGGTTTTCTGCTGTTTCTCAGAGAGCATATATTGGTATTAAACTGTTGCTCAGCTTGATCTTATCCAAAGGGTTGTGGTGATCCAAAAATAATAACTTAAATTTTGAAGATTTCACTGTGATATGAACACATCATTCTGACCATCTGTAATAATTCAATTACAGAGCGCTTTCTGAATCATGAGTAAATGTCTTCCAAGAAAATTATGGGTGAATACTATTGTATTGGATGTGAAAAATGAAAAAGCCATTGAGAAGATAAATACTTTTTTTCAGGCTTGATTTTGTTACCTTTATTTACAAACCATGAAAGTAACATTTATTCAAATGAATATTGTGACAAAAGCACAATGACATTGCAGCATTAGGTGAAAAAGGGAAAAGTGTGTTTTATGGAATTATGTGAAATAACATCTCAAATCTGCTAACCGTGGAGAGGCACGAATTCCAGTCAGTTCCAAATGCTACCTCTTATTCCACTTTGTTGAATTATGCAGCAGACCTATTAACTAATTAATTGCAGTACCAAGGCCCGCTGGGGCCTTTTGCTTGTCTTTCTGTCCTTTGTGGGGAAGGAGGCTGTGCTATAGCTGTGAAAGTCATGCACACTGTAATGAATTGTAAAATGTAGGGATGCTTATGTGGCCTTATATGCCATGGTGAAAAACATGTGCTTGTCTCGCCTTCCTGTTGCTATGTACTGCACTTTTTGGGACATAATTTCAAGTTGGCTGAGATCCAGGCTTACTGCAGAGTCAGTCACAACTGTGAAACTGATGTTAAACCATTGGGATCAGCCACAGGAGGGACTCTAAGAGTTTCTTGACTCTTGGAGAAAGGAAAGGAAGGCAGTACCCGGGTATATTGCCAGTGTTGTAGTACAGGCATTTAGATAAAATGTAACATCTGGCTGATTACCCAGCAGTTCGTTGTGCAGGTGCAGGATTATTTTAGCACTGCAATTATGCCAGGTTATATTATTATTTTTATACTCCATTTAATTATAAAACAAGAACGTTTGTGAGAACCTTACTAAATTAACTTTGTGGGAGAACGTGGATTTATAGGATAGTTTGCAGGTTCTGCTCATTTTTACTGTGTGCTATGTGTAGCGTTGCAACATTGCTACTGCATGGTGTTTTTAATTAAAAAAAAAAAAAAAGAAACAAGAATAAACCACTCTATTTGTCAGTATGGTTGTAAGTAATCCTTGAAAATAATGTAGAAAGAGACTTTGAGCCTTTGAATCTGTGTGTACAGTAATACATATCTCACTGACCTTTCTCTAACGCAGAGTGCTGCCACAAGCTGTGCCTGAGCTTTTGGATGGCCTCATGGTCTTCTACAGTAAAGGACACAATTATTTCTGATGCAGAGTGGCAGAATCTTGCCCCTAGAAATGAAACCAGTATCATCTCTTCTTTGCTTGCTGAGATATTCCTTTTGACCTTGATCTCTACACTTGAGCTGCAGCAGAAAAATGGCAAAGGCTACAACAGGAGGAAATGTCCCTCAGTGGTTTTGGAGCAAACCTGGACCTATGACATGGGTTTAAGGGTTGAGTTCAGAAGTGAAGGGCTCTGTCCCACACATGCACACACACTCACTCACTCCCTCAAGGCTGTGGTGACTGGGTGCCTTACTGTGCTACAGATGTTTTCCTAAAACCTGTAGGGGAGAGAGAAGCAGCAGCAGATCTATCAGTACTAAGTCAAATCAAGTGGCCTGGTTTCCTGTGCTTGGTGTCATGTAGAAGATAGGGCCAGTTCTCTCTCTGGTTAAAATTATTTGTGGGAGTCTCCTGATGTCTTCGAATACCTATTGATATATTTCCCTTTTTTTGATGATTATAGTTAGGATGACAATAAGTTATTCTGCAGGACTTGTTCTTTCCTTCTGTCAAAACCATCCGCTTTACCGCCAGTCTTGCAAACACAAGAGCCAGATATTTTATCAAACCAAGCTGGCAGAATAGCTTTTTTGGTTTTCAATTTCAGTGAAGTGCATAAGATGGAAGAACTTGAAATTATTTTTGACGGCAGAAAGCTGCAAATATTGACTTTAGCACTATGTATTCCTTGTACTTCTCTAACCTTTGCGCCATCCTTTCCAAGCTCTGTGTCATGCACTTGGTCACTTGCAAGGTCTGGGGAAAATGATGGGTGGGATGTCTGTGGCACAGAAGCTGTTCAGGTATAGAAGATACAAAGGTTTCAAGTGTGTGGTGGGGGAGGGGAGTCCATTTTGAGGTCTGACAAGGTTGGGGGAAAAACCTGTAACTCCAATGCTGTACTAAAGGTTAGGCGAGGCTGGGCTGCTTCAGAACATTTTGGAACATGGCTGATGTTGAGGGTTGGAGATTGTTTGGCTTGTTCTGGTTTTTCTTTTTTTTTTTTTTTTTACTTTTTTTTTTTTGTTGTTGTTGTTGTTGTTGTTGTTATTTTTTGTGTCTTTGCTTTTTCCTCTGGGGGATTTTTAAAGATAATTTAAATATATTTTTAATGAAATATATTATTAAATGGGCAAATCTGCCATTCAGAGTTTAAGGAGTCACATTGCTGTTTATAAGAAACTTCAAAACATAACTGGCTGCTAAATAATAATAGAAGATAGAAAAAAACTGAGAGCAGATGAGAAATCAATTTAAGTCATATTTAAACTCACTTGAAAATTGGTGTCCATGGTCTAATCTAAATTGGAGCACAAAAAGCTCTTGAGCCTTTCTGGTGGGCTTTCAGCTCAAATATCAATCAGTCCATGCAGTGAATGGGTTCCACAAGATCTTTGTTACTTTAAATTCTTTCTGATTTCAAATTTTGTTATTTGTGTCTCATAAATCTTCATAACATCCAGAACAGAAGATGTATTTGGAGCCAGGCATTAAAATCAATGCATTTTCTTTGAAAAATGTAGTGGAAATGAGTGTGGTAACTCTTTAAACCTTGCTCTTGAGGATGTTGTGTTTCCTGACCATTTTGATAAAAGGGTGGTTTTTAAAACTAATTTTCAGTTATTTTTAGCAGCTGCGTCTTTAACAATAAGGAATTACTTGAGTAACTGTGGAAAATGAAAATGTGAGCTTTGGTCATTGAGACTGCTTCAGTGAGCTATAGATCTTTCTACAGCTCATGCTGGCTGAATGCTGCAGGTAGAGAAATATGGCAACAAGAATCAGCAGTGAGAGTGAGAGAGGAGGTTGGTAAAAACATTTGACTTATCTTTATATCCTGAGTAACATAAACCTTGGCTTACTTGCATTAGTTTTTCTGTCTGCCTTCCAGTGTTTTTACTCAGTATGTGGGCTCATATTTTACCTCCTGTTACTTGACTTATTGACCACTTCCAATTGCCTTAATTGATGCCTATCCTTCACTATTTGACTAAGGTTGCCAAAATGTTTTGTTCCCACTACACTTAGCAGTTTTAATTGGCTATTCTATCAATTTCAGCATTGCACCTGAAACATTGTAGGGACAGGGAGGTGAATATACTGACTTTTTGCTAGTAGACTAGGGTTTACTGTGATTAAATGAGAAAAGCCTTCTATAGATATTTTAGTGGAGTGTCAAAAATCTGTGGTGGCAGTATGCATTTGAGTTTATATGAGGCTTTGTGACTTACTTTTCAAACATGACACTATTAAAAAGATGGTCAGCTGAAATTTAGATTGGCTGAACTCAGCAGTTATTAGGCACAGAGAGTTTAAATAGAATGGGATTCTTGAGACAAACACAATTGTTTAACTGAAAACAAGATGAAGAACTATTCAACTCTTTATTCACTGTTTCTCACAGTATTTCAGTGGAGGTTATATAGGGAAAAGTCCATTAAATCACCTCAGAGAGTGTCTAAAGAAACAAATGAATGATCCGTAGACAGTGGCACTCTGCTTCAGGAATTTTTTCAGACAACAAATTAAAATGAGTTCAAAACATGGAGATTTTTTATACTTATCTTGGTACACTCCCTGCTGTCTGTGAAGGAAAAAGCACATGGAAATAGAAGATAAATCTGCTCATTATACCTAATGTGAAATGGGGAGAAAGGTAATGCTCTTATCCAATTTGTTTTCCATAATGAGATCCAAACTTTTGAGTGCCTTTTTACAGAGTAGTGTGCTAATGTCTCTTTAAAATCCATTTAAGAATCTAGTTGGAGACAAATGAGGCTCAAGAGAAGATGGAAGGTTCTGCACCCAGCCATGGTGCTGAATAGGTGTTTGATGGCTTGTATGCAGGTGAAGGAAGAATGAGAATTGGATGTTTGGAGGGTCTCTGTGTGTGCTGTGGTACATAGAATCATAGAAATGTTTAGGTTGGAAAAGATCTCTGGGATCATGGAGTGCTACTGTCAACTCAGCACTGCCAAGTCCTCCTCTGAGCCGTGTCCCCAAGTGTGCCACATCAACACATTTTTTTAAATACCTCCAGGAATGGTGATTCAACCACTTCTCTAGGCAGTCTGACCCAATGCTTGACAACACACTCAGTGAAGAAATTTTTCCTGCTGTCAAAGCTAAACCACCTCTGGTGCAACTTGAGGCTGTTTCCTCTTATCCTATCACTTGTAATTTGGGAGAAGGGAGGGACACCCACAAATGAAATATGTGATGCATGATTAAAAATATGCTGTATATATATATGTATGATTTGTGAAGTAACAGGCATGGCAGTGTTTGTTTTATGGCTGGACTTAATTATTTTAAAGGTCTTTTCCAACCTAAATTTTTCTATTTTATGTGGAGTCAGGTTCTTACCCTATTTTTGGGTTGGATAGTGTTTTGCTTTGTGAATAGCCTAGTTATATCCCTTGGGGAAGAGAAATGGTATTTGTCAGAGTGGCAAAATCTAGTTCCTGGAATCCAAACTGGTGACATATCTTGTTTACTTTATCACTGCTTCCTTTTGTAATTGATCTGAAAGTTCAGCTGTTGCAGAAAAATGACAAATGGTTGGTGGCCTGTATCTGTGGAAACTATCTGGGAGCTATTGTAAAGGCTGGTAAGGATTTAGCTGGTAAAGATGTAATCTCATGAATGGCAGAGCAATTGCAATCTGAGAGGTAAAATGGAGGTCTTAAAAAATAAAAGAAATGTTACAGAATGCCTGATTAAATCAGATAAAGCTGTGACTTATTTTATATGGGAAAAGAATAAGATGCTGATGCTTGTGTTTGGCTTCAGGTTTGCTGAAATAATTTCAAACAAACACTGATTTTTTTTTTTTTTTTCTTGGAGTCTGGTGATTCTTGAAAGCTGTGTCTGAAATTAAACATGTTGGATGGTTCCTCCCTATGGCAGTCTTACAGCATTTGGAGGAAAGGTAAATGAGGGTGCAGTAAAGGTCATATTTTAATTTTGCCCTCAAGTGTCAGGGCCTCCTGAGAAATACCATTTATACAAGTAGGAAGTGTTCTATACGTTTAAAATAATTTCATGAAAAATTTGGTTTTGAATTTTAAAAATTTTAATGAACTCAGACAATCTGAATTCAGCTATTCTTGTCATGCAGCAGCTGTGAGTGGAAGCATGATCTGAAGTTATATTTGAGCAAATTCATTTAAGCACTAAAAGGGTGTAAAAGCAACCCCAAACAAAAGTTAAAACCCAAAATCAACAACAATAAAAAAGCCCTGCAACATCTCAGCACAATAAAGCTCTATGTTGTTGACAAAAACATTTCCTTGACTGAAGAAGGAGCTATGAAGTAGGTTTTTTTTGTTTTTTTTACCTAAACAAAAAAAAGGCAGACTTAAGAAAGAAACCTAAGACAGAAAGAAATTAAGACACCAGTAGGGAGGATGTTCTCTACAAAACAGAACTTTTTTCAAAGCATTCAGACAAAGCATAGGAAATGTCCCACAGCCTTTTGGAGCTGCTGTTTGGAGTGATTCTCAGGTTCCTGACAGGACCTTGATTTCCAGCTGAGTTTGATGGGAGAGACTGAAAAGCCAGGGAAGTTACAGCGTTGATCAGTGGCCTTGTACACGAGCTCCTCTCTATGAACAGACATCAGTGAGTGTGGAAGGTCAGGGCCAGTCCCACTGGAATGTGATAGGCATCAATCCAATTTAAGTGTGCTTTAATCACTAAAGAGCCTGTCTCAGAGGTCTCCTGTGGATTCCTTATTTCAGCTGAAATTGGATGCTGATTTGCATCTGAGGCATTGGGATAAGAACTCATCATTAATATCTCCCTAGACTAATATCTCCCTAATTTAGAATTAGCCACTAAAAGGTTGAATTTCCAAAGCTTTATGCAATTACCATTGCTGTAGGAGGCACCACATTTCTGCATATAATTCTGAAAGTTACTGAGCATTTGATCATGGTGGTGAATGGCAAAATATAGTATTGACTGAACATATTTTGAAATCTGCTTGCAAAGCTTTCTCTGTTCAGAGCAAAAAGAGATACTACCCATTCCAAAAAGACTACATGGGCATTTTAGAATCTTAAAACACATAATCGAAAATAGCTTTTCATTTAAAAAAAGAATAGTCTCCTTTAAAAATAAAGCTCTTTGATATAAAACTAAATTAAATAGATAAATCTTTCTACCAGAACGGGGCAAAGAGAAAGCATGTTTTATTCATGGACCAAGCTGCTATTTTACATTGATGCAAATAAAACTACATGTGAACTAACAGCTGCTCTCCAACAGATTGCTGCATCTCACAATCTGCAAAGGGAGCACAGCTGGAGAAATCTGCAGAACATTTTTATCTGTAAATCAAACATAAACTAGGAAAGCATTAAGTACTGTACTTACAAGAGCATCAATGTTTGCAAAGGTTTCCCCGTGCTGCATGTAGGGAAAATTGATTCTGTTTTTAGGCTGTCTTCTGCAAAATCTGTGGTCAACCATTAATTTCCAAAGTATTCATTCTTACCTCAAGCACTTCACTGTCTGTCAATGTCTTGCAGATGTTTTACTGGGATTAAGCAGGGTTGAATTTTATCTGACAGAATATGAGCGTGCACTCCATTTTTGCTTGAAGGTGTGCTGTGTCCTTCCTTTGAGTAAGATGTTGGTCTAGGGTGGCCAACTGGTACCCAAAGAAATCTTTATGTCATCTCTAAGAGAAGACATTTCTGGCTCAGTCAAGCCTGTCAAGTTTGCTTCTTCTTTTGTTTTTCGAGGAGGAAAACTTCTTTCTTCTAGTACTTGGTTCAGACTTTTGGGGAAAACCGTGGAGGCTGGATGTGTTTCTAAAGGGGTGGGGAAGAATTACAGCATAATAGTTTTCTTAATGCTGTAGTTAGAAGTAACATCTTTTGCCTTAAATAAAACCTGAAAATCACTGAGTAATAAAGTGGGAAATACAAGCCTGCAGTACCTACATTATTGTTTTTCCACACCCCCCCAATAATCACTTGTCACAAGAGAGGGATGGGTAAAACTGTCACTCATGAGCCCTGACCCTGGTGTTCTGTGTCAGTGTGACCATTTTGGTAGGCTGAGCAAGGAGCCAGCTTGGGGAATGATCTTAAGTTGTTGAACACATAAACTTCAGAGGCCATCAGACTTGTAGGTAAAAGGGAAATCAGTATATTAGGCTGGATAAATATTTGTGGAGTTGTTGAAGACATAATAGATTGGAGTGTAAAAACATATCAATTCTTTATGGGAAAAAAAAACAAGCCAGAAACAAACAAACTCAAACCATTCAGCTGTTTTTCTGAGCTGGACTCTTCATCATGATATGCTCTAACTGAAAACATAGGTAAATTTGCATATAAGATACAGTATAAAAGAAATCTGAAGTGTTCTGTTTGAAGGGTTGTAAATCATTGCATTGTTTACAGCAATGAACTCCCTGGCCTGATGTTGATTATGCTTAAATATTTACATAACTCCCAGCAGCAGTTAACAGCTTTCACGGGAAGAAAATCACCTTTCTAGTGATTTGAAGGATTTACCTCTCATTTATCTTTCATTGTTTGTTTTCAGTTTTATAGAGTTTGGAGTTGGGGGCTCTTTGTTGTTGTGTGGAGTTGGTTGGTTGGGGTTTTCACTTGTCTGTCTTTTGCCTTTCTTAATATACCAGGTAATATTTAGAACTTTGTGGCTTGAAATGCTTATTTTCATTTTATAGATCAGTGCTCTAAGTGCTTGTAAGTGCTGAAAGGGCCTGATTCAGCAGAGAATCCTAACAGGTACATGTAAGCCAGGAATATTGCACAGAAAACTACAAACCTATTTAGTTCTAACAGTTCAAAAAGTGTTATTGAATTCAGTGCCTGATGATCAGGTCCAGTTCTTTCCTTTGAAC
This sequence comes from Luscinia megarhynchos, assembly GCA_034336665.1. Classification (NCBI taxonomy): domain Eukaryota; kingdom Metazoa; phylum Chordata; class Aves; order Passeriformes; family Muscicapidae; genus Luscinia; species Luscinia megarhynchos. Next base: position 52,250,187 of record CM067566.1, on the reverse strand, counting down.
CAGAAATTATTTCTTTTTACATCATGGTGTGAAATAATTACTTTTGTCCTTTGCAGTTTGGTTGATGGCTCCGGCACTGTGGCGGTTTGTTCACTCCTATGTCCTTTGATTTTTTTGGTGTGCCTTAATTTCTTATAAATAATATTATTTTATGTATGTGCCTGGTAACATATATGCTTCCATGCTAAGTAATGTAAAATTCCTCCTTTCCATGGGAATAGCCATTAACATTATTGTGAAGTTACATATTCTGGAATGTAGCTTTTTGGGAAATGGAGATACATCAAGAAATCTTTCAAGCAAAATAAAATTTTCTAATGGGATGAAAATTAAAATGTCTCTGATAGTGAAAGAGAATGTGTATTTGCTGGATGTGTTTCATTTGTCATTAGGGGTTTGCTCTTTTATAACTTCTTTAACTTGTAATGAAACTTTTATTGCTTAAATACTGCTTTAATTTCCGGTTAAAACAAAGCAAGTACAGCTGTAATGAAGCTTTATCTGCAACGAGTGGTTTTGAGGCATAAATTTATTTTATTGGAAGTACTACAACTTATTTTTTATTTTACTGTGCCACACTTTTATCTACATTAAAGACAATCTGATCTGTAATATTTCATGTTCAGGCATTGCTTCCTGAATAACAGACTAACTTTGTTATTAAAGAGAACAGCTGAAGCATGAAAAAGAAACCTAGAAAGGCAGTCACTATGGAAAAATACTAGCAGTTTTTATAGGCACATTAAACTAGATACAGATAAATTTCTTAGGTCTTACCCCACATAGATGAGAGTTTTCAATTCTAAGGGTATCAAAACCCAAGATGAAACATGCTTGCAATAATGGTGGAGTATATAAAAGCCATTTAAATGCTCAAAACTTATCTTAGGATACTGATGTGTTCCCTGACTCTACTTTTATATCAAATAATTCCAACTCTGATTTTAAAAGGTGGCTAAAAAAAAATCTTAATTTAAAAGAACTAAACTTGTTAAAGTGGAATTACTTAGGCTGATTACATTGCAATTGGCTGTACTTATTGTCACTCTGAACTCCCAGAAATGGCAATGAAACCCTATACTGCTTTACTAGGCACTCTAACATTATTATGGCTTGTGTTTATGATGAGCTCTCTTAGTCACAGAGAGTGCAATATATTTTCATCCCATTTAATTCTGGGGAAGGAGAAAAGGAAAATGATGTCTGATGCTGAAGAAGCTTTCATCCATAAGAGAGAAATGAAAGGTGCGATTTTTTGTGAATCAGTCAGTTAAGAAGTTGCAGATTTGAAGTTGAGTATTTGGAGTGTGAGTTTTTGTTTCTGGTTTGCACGTTTGTGTTCTCGGGGTTTCTCAATTTGACCTTGCAATCAGGTTTATGGTGCCTGAAGCAATATCCCAATTATTTTTTTAAATAAAATATTGAAGTACCTTGCAACACTATTCTTTTGCAGTCAAAATTGAGTACTGTACCATCCTCCTTTTCACAGTTGGAACAATAGATACATTATTTTTAAAACAATTCATTCAATGCAGATTCCTCCTGGAGGATGAAGATAATTTCATGTTGACATTGTAGAGACATGCTGGATCAGAAATAAAAAATAGAACAAAATAATTTTTCATCAAACTAGTCTTTGCTTTTAAGGTGACATTTTATTTCGAGAGAAAAATTGAAGGCTATTAGAGTAAAAGAATAACTGGCTTATTTTGGTACTGACAGGGAAAGGAAAATTTTTCAGAAATTAAAATCAAAGAGGTATAACAACGGTGAGGCAACTGGATATCTTACTCAGCCAAAACTGTATTTATTACCTTCTGACTTAATTTTTAAAAGTTTATTCTTCACAGCCTGCCTCACATTCTGATGCAAGGTGGAAGATTTTTCTGCTTATATTTTACAGGGCAAAGTAGAGGATTCTCTTAAAAACGAAATGGAAATAAATATTTGAGAGATTTAACTGAGCTGAAGCTACCTTCAAAGGGCACAATGCAGTTACCCCCCCAAAAAAATTAAAAAAATGAAAGGATAGGATATTTTTTTCTTGATTCACCTCATAGCCATCCCAATGCACTGAAAGCAAGTCATTAATTTTGTATTTGTGGCTTACTTTGAGACACCTTAAATGGTTTTGAGATATTTCTAGAAGTAATGTGCCATAACATAGCCCGATAGAAATTAAAAACAGATTTATTCTGAAAGCAGCCGCACACATTTATTTTACCTTTTCAGAGCACATGAAAGTAGTAAAGGGAACAGAACAATGCATATTTCAATTGTGTCATGTGCAAGTAGACAATAAAAAGAGGATTATTACTCTACACGTGGAACTTTACCTTTTAAACTTTAGCTCCATCCAGTAGATAAATGACATGTGAGTTAGCCTAGTCTTCTGGAGGAGCACCAAAACAAGGCTTCAAATGAAAAAAAAATGGTGTTTCTACCTCCTTTTCTCAAACCAAGAAACAACCCAAGAGACTGTCTGCTACTCAGACCAATGAGTAAGTGCTGCAAAGGGTTTAGTTTCTAGGTGTGCTTCTCATGAGCTTCCTTGTGATGTAGGGAGCTCCGGGGAGCTCCCACAAGGCTGGTTTTAGGCGATGTACAGTGTCAGGGTGGCAAAAGTCACGGCGAGGGCTGGGCGTGCGCTACACGTCGCGCTCATGAGAGCGTGGGACGTACCAGAGACTGGCTTAAAATTTCATACCTAGGAGAGAGACAAGAGCACCTGGGCTTGGGTTTGAAATAGTGCAGTAAGCAGGAGTGAGAGTGAAAAAAAAATAAGGAGCAACAGTAACAGCCGTCAGTTAAAATATATTAGCGTAATTAAAGGACATGAATTATAAATACAGAGCGTGGTAAATAGTAAAAGGAAAAATCCTCATAGGCCCTCCAGAGGCAGTGGTGGCATAATTGTAGAAACAGACATCATGTTTTATCATGGTTAATGTTCTAGATATAAAAGAATCATGGGCTGTAAGAGAAGGGCAGAGTGACCTCATTTATTTTGTGATTACCAGTTGTCCTGAGATAGGTGGATTTATTGTTTTTTTTTGAAAATGTTAATAGAGTTTGGACACTCCAGCTTCACCCTGTCTGAAGAAAACAGATATGTATAGAGAGGTTGATGCATTACTGTTTTAAAATAAAAACTGGAGGATGAAATGTGTTTTCAACCTATTTCACCTTTTATCCCTTCACCACCACTCTTCCAGAAGACAGGAAACCTGACCAAGTCAAGGTGTCCTTTATATCTAATGATATTCTGCGCCTCCTTCTTTGCAGGATCATACCTAATCAGAGAATTTTAAGAATGAAGTTGTACACTGTATATAATTCCCATTTATTCCTTTTTTTTTCCCCAAGTTGTCTTTTACTGTCATTCCCCTTAATTAACTTCCTTTATTTTTTTATTACTATGTGTCTTGCTTAATTAAGACAATGGCTGCCCACAAGAGATTGCAATGTTAGATGAATCTGCTAGATTATATTAGAGTGCTCATATTTACATGAAGTCTTATACCAATGCATGATATTTTTATTCAGAGTAAGCCTCTGGCATAAAGCCAGGAAGACACTGTGCCAAAACAAGTGTCATTTAATAGGGTGTCAGAGCAATTTCTTCGCAGATTGACTTTTCTAGCTTTTTATCTTTTATTTATCTTCTATTTTGATTAAGTTCTTCTAGTTACAATTTCCCTATTGTCTTCTTTGCAGAAAATAGGATAAACCTGAAAAATAAACTTCTGAAGCTTTCTTGCTTTAGTGGAGGTTTCAAAAGACAAACTGAATTTACAATGGCCAGAAAAAATACTACCCTATAACCACAACATAGATCTATGTTATGCTTCATTGGCTTTATGCAGCCAGTGTTTACCAAACATTTTTGTGTGTCTCAAGGTTTGCTTATACAGAAGGGCCTTTATTAATGCAACACAGTTAATTATATGAAGTGATGAAAAGCACGTGGTTCTGTTCAAGGACTTGCCTTTTTTATTTCCTTGCAAAAGTTTGCTCTCTTTTGTACTCAGCTTTCAAATGACTGAAAGAGGAATGAAGATGTTCTAGGAAAGGATTTGTCTACAATTAATTGTCAGACCTCAATTTAAGAGGAAGGAGCAGGCTGGTTCTCTCTGTGGTTCTCTCTGTTCCCAGGGATATAATTGGGAATGTCTCAGAATAAAATTCACTCGGCACTGGAACGTGGTGTATTTCCTATTTGCCTTCTCCTAAAGGTATGCATAGGCATCCTGTGTGATTTACTTTTGTTTCATTAGACTCGAGCTGGGAGCTCTCTGATGAGACTGATTTGGCATAATGAGAGTGCATGGAGGTGACTGTGGCCTAATTGGGATATTTTATTATTACATTTAATGAAGGCATGTTGTGCCTTGGCACAAGTGCCAAGGGGTAAAAGTGCAATTAACGAAGTCTTAAGTAAGAAGGAAATTTTAGACTTTGGCCATTTAATGTAGATTCTAGATAAAAGTTAACAAAAGGAAATTTTATTATTTATTTATTATTTTTTCTATTTATTATTTTGTTTTCATTTGCCTTCTTGAATATATGTATATATCTATATATGTGTGTCTGTGTTGAAAAATGTATGTGCTATAAATATCCAATTTCTTGAGTCAGGACAACAGCTGTCCCATGAGGATTCTCTCTGAGTTCATGAGATTAAAGGTTTTCCCATTTATTTATTGAAAAGTTTAATTAGTGCTGGACGTCTGAAGCGTATTTGCAATTTGTTGAGTTCCAGTGTGCTTGCCAAAAGACAATAGAAGAGTCAGACATTTATCAAATGCTGGGCAAAAGCTCCAGCTGTGATGAAGAATGTAGAAATAAGACAAAACTGGCCATCATTATCAGATCCTTCCACTTCAGATACGTGCAGTTTATCTAAAGTGGATCTTAACCAGCCCTGTCTGGAGATTTTCAGTAACAATCCAGTGACATTTTTATCCCTCTGTTGGAAACGCTGGGCTGACCTATTTACACTGACAAAGTGTCAAAGTATGGCAAAAACCTCAACAAAGCAGTGAGCAGCAGGAAGTGCAGGATGTTAGAGGAGTTATCCTCAAAATCATATAAATAGTAAATATTGCATATGAGGGGGTGGATAGATTACTTTTCTTGTAGTGATCCAGCACCACTGAGAGCTCTTTAGTAAGGAGTAGTCACTATGTAGAAGGTCTAGGTGCTGAGGTGTCTTGTAGTTGGAAGCATCTCTCTCAAATTGAAAACATTTGCTGTATAATGTTGCAGTATTGTCAGTCTAGTTTCATCTCATGTTAATAACTGGACTAAAATCAAGTGCTCTGTTACTTTGGCAGCATCACTAGTTACTTGCTGCACCTAAAATGTGATGGGAGCTGTTGAAGTAATTGATGATGTACTTTGGCAAATCAGCTCAGGGTAGAAAAGGAGCAGTGAGCCTTAGGATGATGCTCAGTGTGGGGGACCAGTGCACAAACCAGTGCTGCTGGTTGGTTTTGCACGTAAAAGAACTTTGTATTTGGGATCATTGGTCGTTAGGTCAAAGGGAAATACTTGTTGTCAGATATTGCGTGTTCCAGGGAAGCAAGTGTGGTTGGAAACCAAAAGGGGTGAGGGATGGCACAAGGAATAAGGCAGAAAGGTAGGTGTGATTCCTCTGCTGGTCAAGGACTGACTTGGCTGTTCCCATGGCAACAGAGCTCTGTGCTCTCCTTAGGCAGCTGCTGATTACACTTTGAATTTTATTTGCATTCATGATTAAGGAGGAGTATAAAAGAACTGAGGTAAAGAATTTAAAAAGCAATAAGAGGATAAAAGACCTTTCAATAAGTGTTCCTTAGAAGCTTTAATTAAAAAAGTAGAAGGAGGAGGAGGGAAAGAAACAGATGGAAAAGGACAGCAAAATTTTAGAATTTTTTATTAAATAGGTGAATTACTGTTTCAAGAAGTATTGGAAGGATTACTAACATCCTTGTGAACTTCTTATATTTCATAGCCTTATACCACATAAAAAATAGATTTTTTTCATTATAGGGAAGGATACTGATTTTCAGTATTAAGAATTTGATCTAGAACTGTATTTAAGTGAAAGCTTTACCTTATGTTAAGACATCAGGAGTCACCATTCCTGGTGGTGTTCAAGAAACAGCTGGATATGGCAGTCGGTGCCATGGTCTAGCTGAGAAGGTGGTGACCAGTCAAAGCCTGGGCTTGATGATCTTGGAGATCTTTCCCAGCCTTATTGATTCTTTGATTCTGTCATCTAGGGATTTTCAGATCTGACATTTCATAAGACTGCTCTGATCATGGCTGGCATCCTATGTTTTATTGTGCATCATACTGTTTTTATCAATAGTCACAGACTTCTATATTACACATGTCAAGAGTGTACTGCATTTATTACACCCATGTGAAGAGGGAAATGTTACCACTGTGATTCAGAAACAATAGTAGTTTATGAAAGTCTCCTCTTCCACCCCTAATAATTGATGGGCAACTTAGTAAAATTTCTGATGCCACTGGAACAGAATCCAGAATTTGGTATTTCAGATATGCTTTGAAATATGTAACCATGATTTTTTACATTCCTTCTGCTAAAATAAGAATTTGCAAATAGAGTCTGACAGTAATGAAACAAAAAAAGAGGGAGGTTGTTGATAGGAATAGGATTTACAAAAAGAAGGAGGGAGCCATTGCCTTCAGTAGAACTAAATGTTCTCTATGGATCGTCATCTTCTTCTAAGTGCTGCATTTTTCATTTCAATTTTTATATTTAAATATCATTAATAACACCAAGTTACACAATTGCAAAACATAGAATAATACATCTAGATAATATATTTATTATTGCTGAAATGCTGCAGCATTTGTCATACCCAAAACCAGAAACATGACTCTAAACAGCTGCTTTGTCCAATTTCTATCTGCTTTTGTCTATAGAGTCTCTCTCTAGCCAAATACTTTCTAGATTGTAGCCACTTTCACAACTGCATGTGCCATGGATCAAACTGAGGTGACACCAGCAAAGTGGGACAGTTCTTCTGAATGAAATACCTGTGGAGAAATAGTTGGTTATGCAGAAGGGAAGCCTGTGAATATCCACACAGAAGAAGGGAAATTTGGAACTTTGTACCCGTACTTTGCCCCAGGTTTAGATACACTTGACTGTGGATACTGCTCACAGTCTTTTCTGTATTTCTAGCCTGATCTGCATTTGGTAAGCACTGTCTGTTCAAAGGAAGAGCTGGTTATGGGTAAGTTCATGGGGTTGTGCCTGTTTGGTGTGATCATGGTTAACAGGTTTTGGTAAGTTCTAGTACATGGAGCCCCTGGAGGGGGTCCAGCAGAAGGCAACTAAAATGATGAGGGGTCTGGAGCATTTCTCTTACCAGGAAAGGCTGAGGTGTCAAGAGGATGGTTCAGTTCCAGAAACACTTCCTGTTAACAACTGTTTATGGATTGAATCAGCCTCTGTATTTAACATGAACTGTCCAAGCCTTTAAGCTAAGATCACTTGATTTGTTTTAGACATACCACCTATTTAATGTCTCTTTCCCTTCTCCAGTAGTGTTTGGGGGTTTAATCCTGGAAGATTTTGTGTTGTTTTTTTTTAATTGAAACACTTGGCTGTCTGTTATGTCAAAAAATGATTTAAACTTTAAAAGGGTGCTCAGCAGGAAATACTGAAGAAAATATATATTGCGAAGATGAGTGAGAAAAACACTGTACAGAATATCATTTTTCACTGCTGAAATTCATTACTGGTGTGGAAGAGATCTCTGTTGAGCTGAGCATTTCTAGTAGAAAATGTCAGAACGCTGTTTAAGTGAGATTTGTTACAATACACATGATGAACATGAATGTTTACTGCCACTGAGCTGTGGTAAATAGTGGCTGAGCAGTGGAACAGATTGCCCAGAGAGGTTATGGATTCTCCCTCCCTGGACATATTCAAGAACCGTCTGGATGCAATCCTGTGCCATGTGCTCCGTGCAGGACGACATGTGCTTGAGCAGGGAGTTTGGGCCAGATGACACACTGTGATCCCTTCCAACCTGACCCATTCTGTGTCTGCCAGTTAAGCTAAGGAAAAAAAAACACAGATTGCCTTAAAAATAAGGCATTTCAATAAATGTTTCCCATTGCTGGATAAGGAATCTCTTAGTGTACTAATTTCTGGAGCGAACAAAGAGGTTTTCTGTGCTTTAAATGAATTGAAATTGATGTGGTCTGAATTATTTGAGATGTACACTTGCATGCATGAATGTGATAAAAATAACCAAATAGAGCACATAAATGCTTGAGTAATGCATGTTGTAATTGTAATGCCTGGCTCTAGCACTTACAAAATGATTGCAATATACATGAACGGAAGGACATATTTTTAAATTTGTGGCCAAAATGGACTGCAGTCAAATTTGAGCTAGCTAAAGCATTTGGAAAAAGTTCAGGTAGTTGGCAAGCCATAAGCTTGCTGTTATTATGCTGCCATCTTCTTCTGGACATGGGGATGATTCCTTCTGCATTTTGATTTTTGTGAATTCTTTGGATAATATATATGTTTACTTGGTTATATTCCTCTCAACTCCCCTCCCCCACCAAAAATTTGTTTTTAAAAGAAAAATATTTGTCTGTCATTTTGGCAGGGAATCTATTACATTTTCACATCTTGGTGGGTGTGGTGTGCTGTTTGAGAATTGCATTTTCATGAGAGTTAGTATGTTTTGACTTGGCAACTTTTTTTAAAAATTTAATTTCTTATAGCCTAGAGATTATGAGAATATACAATCTAGATACCTCTACTCCTAGGAAATCACTTGTTCTGAGAAGGGAACACTTCTCATGTGCTGTAAAAGTGGGATATTTTGACAAATCATTGCGTATGATGAGCAAGGTCTCTCTGATATCTGCAAGTCATTGGCAAGACTCAGTCCTAGAGATCTCTGGTTCCAACATCCCCCCTGCCCCAAGCTGGCAAATGTGATGTAGTAGGAAACTAATGCCTCTACCAGAGCAGCTTGCACTGAAATTATAATGGATTGGTTGGCCTGCACTCAGGCCAACTACCATTCTCACAAGTTGCTATTTTGTGGGTTTTGCCCAGATGATGTAATAGAACATTTGTAACTAATAAGCATTTACATCAATTTTGTTCTCAGTTGTTTTTTCCCCTCTTTCTTTTAGGTTAAAAATCAATGCAGCTTTCTGGTTTTTTTTTGTTTTGTTTTGTTTTGTTGTTTGTTTTTTTTTTTAAGGAATGCAATATTTCTGCTTTTTGCTTTTTCTATGATAAGGCTACTATGATGCTTGTGGTCAGACATCAGTCACTGTTCCCCACAGAGAAGATTTTGCTCCTGAAGTCAGATTGGGCACATCATGGCCAGCCACCTCATAGCCAGTGAGTGAGCAAGAGCAGTCACTGCCTCTGTTTGCTCTGCAGGGGGATGTTATCCAGAGAGTTCGCCCTGACACGTCACTTCTCTGTGGTACCAAAAATAATTTATAACTAGAAGACCTATTTCTCTATTCACTCCTGGCTAAAACAACACAGTGTCTTGTGTATGTGTTTTGGGTTTGGGGTTGTTTTTTTGACAGCTTCTTAGCACTTTCCAGCTGATGATTCGCACAGTTTCCCTATTCCGGGCTATTTAGTCAACGTGATGGCTCTCGGGTAGCTGCTCATGCAGGCTGTCATCATGATCTGACATTTCCTTAGTGGAGCTAACAGGAAGTCTGCCTCTGTAAAGGCCATGAAATTTGGGGCCCCCTGCTTGCTTTCCTTATAAATCTGAGAATATTGATTTCTCCAAAGCCTCTCAACAAATGCCAAAGGGAGTGCGGAAAAATAAAATAAATAAACATTTTCTTCCCTGCTCCACTATTTTCTTACCTCTGTTTCTCTCAACCTGCTGAAGTTGTTTAGATGTGTGAGTTTTTAACAAACATTCCCTTTATAAGATCTTGAATGAGATGTTATGAAGCAGTGTGTCAGTACCTTGCAATCATTTAAAGAATCATTATTAAAAAAATAAAAATCAAGATGGATTTCTAATTCTTTTTAAAAGGTTCTTTTAGTAAATGCATTTAGATTAGGGACATGTCCAAATCACTTAGAAGCATAAATATTCCTTGTGCCAGGGTTTATTTTGGAAGCTGGAAAAAAAGGTGCTTGTTCTGAGGTTCGATGTCTAGGCTTGCTTTTGATGAAAGAAGGATGATAAAGAAGTAAGGTGACAAGAAAGTTTTAATTAAATGTGACATTTTAAGGATGATCTGAAGGGTTAGATTTTATTCAATGACTCAGCAACCTGAAATGGCCTGAGTCTAGTAAGTAAGGAGGAAAGCAACCTTGATGTTATTATCCCCTGCTTCCTGAGGGATAACCAGGAGTGATGAAGCCTCTCTGTTAGGATTAGAAGCAGTTTTACCTCCAGCAATGTAATATGATTCTCCTGATGTTACACAGTGCTTTACTTAACCTCGAAGTACTGAGCAGTATATCCCAATTGATACAGAACAGAACTATCAGGTAGGTTTACTAGTTCTCTTATCTTTCTAGTTAGTGTAATTGGATGAGGCAGCTTTCCCCCAGGAAAAATGGTACCAAGGAAAAAGAGGGCAAATGAAAGCATAGTGGATTTTTTTTTTTTTAACAATTCCATAGCAGTGTGCAGTTCCATTTGCTTATGCTAGCTTTGAAATTGCCCCAGTTGATCCACTTAGAAGAAATTAATTATGGCCAATGGAAATCGCACTGGTTTTACAATATATGTAAAAATGGAGCTATTATGGATGCTCCAGCAGAGCTTATTTAAAAATACTTATGCAGGCCCACAATGGATTCATTTTGCCCCAAAGTAGCCCAGCAGGCTAACATGTTGAAATTATGTAAAATATTTGGTTTTCTGTTTATATTTTCAGGGTCTTTTTTTTTGTTTCCCTTCATCTTACATGAGTGCCATGAATATTATTTCTAGCTTATTGCAGGATGACCCTGGTTCAGCCTTTCATTATTGCAGCATTTTCAGTCTAGAGAAATAAATGCTTACTGATCCTTTTACCTTTTTTCTTCCCCCCCCCCCACTCTTTCAGTAAATATAGAGAGGATTTGAAGCTTTTTGTGGTTTTAATGTTTTTGACAGCAAATCTTTTAGCTATATTGGTGTTGTTCAGGTGCAAAGAAATACAAATTATTGAAATCTCAAATAGCTAGGTGAGGTAAATTGTCTCTCATGCAACTTGTCTAAGTTCAATATCTGTTATCACTGTCTTATTAATAAAGTGTATACTCATTTTTGGTCCCTACTTAAAAGCATCTGTCCCATAAAATGCAGAAGCCAAGAAATTTCAGTGCAGAAAAGGAAAAAAGCATAGCAGATTTAGAGGAAATATGGAATTGGATTCCTGTAACTACCTAAAATGAGGCTTTTAGTGCATATATTTCCATTTTTTAATGTTTTTTTTCTTTTTTTGTTATAATTAGTGTGACATGAAGTATCCCTAGTTTTGGTAAGAGGATTTTTGTTGTGGGAAGAAAATCTTCGAAGTATTTTGAGATATAATCCTTAAAGTATTGGTGGGGTGGGTGATGTTTGTTTTGGTTGTTGTGGTGGCAATTTTGGTTTGAGTTTGGGTTGCATTTTTTTTTCTTATGTTTAGATATTTTATTATCTTGCTTGCATTTCCTGTTTGCCTGGAAGGTTTTTATTTGGGTTAAATTTTGAGGGTTTTGTTTGGGTTGGTTTTCATTTGTATAACACAAAGTGAGCTCTCTTAGACAACTCCTCATCAGTGTACTCTCTCTGGCAATCTAGAAAATGGCAAAATATTGTTTAAACATCAAATCCTTTTGTGTGCTTGTTTTGATTTTATATTGTTACTTACCCTAAACTAAATAAATTAAATAAAACACAGCTGTATTTAAAATTCTATGTAAAGTATCACCATGGGAATCTCTATATTGCTGGATTTGAAGATTTTGGATTGAGCAGATTTGAATTTGAACAGGTTTCTCTATCTGTTGGGTTTTGAGCATGGATTTCAGAGAGCCAAAATTGTGCTTCTTTTCTTTTAAGATGCTTACTGGTTATGTGTTCCATAGATCTTCTCAGCAGTCTATTAAAGACTGCCTGGATAATGTGGAATTTCATGCTTGTGTGCAATTAGACTTCATGGTTTGCTGAACAGAAGATATTAAAAGAATAAAATAAGAAAAAATAATTCCAGTAGACAAGAGCTATCTGCTGTATCCAAAACATAATGGTTTGTCTGAAGTTTTTGTAAGAAGCAGCAAGAAAGGTGAGAGTCTAGATATGCAGAATTTCTAAAGGAGGATATTTTCTTCTTTTAGATGATAGATGAGTGATTTGTGCACAGAGGGTATAGGAGGCACAAATTCTTTTCTGCCTCAGAAGGTTTCAACTTATATCTCTCATAATGATAAGGACAAAGTGTCTGATGGGAGAAGAGCAGGCTGGTGGACCCCTGGGGTTCAGCCCATGTTCCATTAGGTGTTTGAGCAGCCTATGCAAAGTGAAGTGGTCAGAGAGGCAGACTGGGGCTTCAGTACCCACAATAATCCTCTCTGAGTAGTAACAGAGTCTCTGGGCCAGGGTCACATGAGGTGGTGCTGTTAGGTGAAGAGGAAAACTGGGTTTAAAAACTCCACATCCTGAACAACGACTTTAATTGCTATGTGTTGATTATGTGTGTAGGGATTTCAAGTGGTAAGCCTTTCCAAGTAAATAGTGCCACAAAAATTGTTTTAATAATTAAGGAAAAAATTTTCCCAGTACTGCAGGGCCTCATCAAGTATCTGCTTTTGTTGCAAGGGCTTATCACATAAAGGCATAGCATTACCCATTGGTCTGCCACTGTGCTGAAGAGAAACTTTTATGGGTCCAGATAGAGGTAAAGCAATTTAATTCAGATATTTGAAGGTATCAGCAGCCCTCTGGATAAAAAGATGGTGACCTTTGCTTGCAGAGACAACTGCTGGTAAGAGTTATGCAGAAGTCCTTTTAAAATACTGTCTAACACAATAGTTTAAATCCTACAGCAGCCTGTCTATTCTTAGGGTTTTATCCATCCTGCCTGGAACAACTCTAGTGATAATGAGGAGCTTCCCAAAAAAAATGTAATTAAGGCTTTACTTTCAATTCTGTATTCTGTATTGATTGACCAGAATTGGTAAAATTAATAATACAATAGTTATGAGCTTTAAGTCCTTCTTTTAATATTATATTACAGAGAAAATCATGGAATACAAAACATCTAACTGCAGTGTACCTGCATTGGACTGGTTGGATTTTTGTTTCCTGTAATTTAACCAGTTATGGGTATACATGCTAGCTTAGTTCAATTTGTAAGAACTATACTTTAGTTTAAATTGCCATAATGTATAGTACATCTCACAGGGACCCATTTCTGTTATACCATCTTGGAAAAACAAGTGGAACTGGATTTGGAAGCTATGTGGTGAAAACAATAAAAGCCAGAAAGCTGGAGTGCCCCTTGGCTAGTGTTTAAAACGAATCTGTAAAGAAACATGGCCTTCTGTTACTAATGGCAAAGTTAAACAAAAAGTGATCTTTGCCAGCCAGCAATTCCTGCTTCTCCTTCACAGCTGTCTGCTTCCTCAGGGCCATGCTGTCTGTCTTTATGTGAAATTCTCCCTGGTCTAGTTTGTCCAGGCTTACCAAACATCATAAGGACATGCTGTTTGAAAATCCCCTCACTTGAAGAAGTCAGGTTTGCAGAATTGCTAATCCTCTTTACTTCAGCTGAGGGAAAGTGGATGCAGCCTGTGATTTAAAACAGGTGCCCTACTAATTTTATTGTTCTTCATGTGACCAGCATTCTATAAAATGTATTGTTTTGTCTAATCTGTTTTTCATAACAAGAGTACTGGTAGCAATTCCCTTTGCAGAGGTATCTATTAAAAATGAAACAATGGTATCAGTCCACCAAAACAGCATTATGTGCAATGCTCTTCCTTTGTGAAAGGAAACTGCTAACTCTGCAGCAGGATATGCAAGTGTGAATCCATGAGCCTGTGCCAGCTCCTATTAACAGCAAAAAGACAGTAACCCAAGGCACTGGGCAGTTTATGTATTCTGCAGCCAGAGGAGTTTCTATTTCTGTTTCACTCCCAGGTACAGAGAAAAAAAATAGCATCTGAAGAAAACTGTCCTTTAGCTGATGGAGACACGTGAAGCAGCAACATCTCAGTGTGTTACTACAAAGCAGTGGCATGTGTTAGATTGGGAATTGTACCTCAGCACTGTGGTCAGCCTAGCATGCCTGTTTGTTGTTTTTGACAAACAGCTGGATTGGGTTCTAGAACAGGTGACAGAAGAGGATGGCTTGGGGTCTGCAGCCCCCTGAAGCTCCCTCCCACCTCTCAGACCTTTTATGGTACATTGTCCCTCTCTGAGGAAATCTTCAAATTTGTCTTTTGGTGGTAGACTTGGACACTTGTGTACGTGGAAATGAAAAGGAACTGATCTGCCAGGCTCTTCCATGGAAGTTGATCTAGAAGATTTTATTCCAAATCCCAGAGCAGGCAGGGGAATATGGGTATAGGTAATTGATAGGTCTTTTATGGGAAACATCAAGAATGAGGTAAACACGAGTTCCATGGTGAAACTGTGGCTGAAAATTTTTTTCCACTTGGGAGGATGGGTGCACAAGGGTAGGAGGCTGAAGCATGTCATATAGGTCTGTTCAAAGCTCTGTACCTGCCTCTCCTTTGAAGAAAAAGGATTTCTTTGGGAAGCTAGACCTTTCAAGAAGGGGTTGGGATAACGCAACCCTGGGAGGCATTCCCAAGCCGTTTAAAGGAGTTGTAATCACAATTTTACCTTGCCACAAGAGCCTCAGGTCCTTGGGTGCTTTAAGTGCCAATTAGCAAAAAGCAGTAGAAGAAAAAATTGAGCCAATAGAAGTGTTTCTCACTGGAAAAAGCTTTTGAGAAAATCACTTTAAACAGGACTTTTACTGCATTTCTCAGGCTGTACTTATTTTTCAAATAGATAAAGTTTGAGAATAGGGCTGGGTTGTGTCTCTTTTCATTTTGTTTGTTAGTTGTGTTTTAAATATTTTAATATTCTGCTAGTTCCTGATATTTGCAAACTTAGGAGAGGAATGAATATACAAGGCTCACTCTTTTCCATTCTTTATTTGGCATCCCTGGATTTGAACAATGGTTAGTTTTGGCTCTAGAAATGATCATGATACTGGGAATAAGAGGATTTCCTTTTTCCCCTTCCTGCTCTGTCTCACCTTTTGTTGCTTACTTTGGGAAGTGTGGTATTTTGACAATCCTTGTGCGTGTGCAAATCCCCTTATTCCATACTATTTGACATCGTTCATTTGCCTTCATACAAAATAACAAGGAATGAAAGCTGCATTAATTCAAATGTCAACTTAAGGCTAAAAAAGGCTTTAATTTTCTTTATGGGGATAAAGTCACTGGATTTTTGGTCATCCCTTGCACTAATGCTAAATATTTGCCTAGGTTTCTTGGAGCTTTACAAAGCACTGACCTTAGACTTTTTCTGTGGTTGGATGTCTTAAAGACTTAGAAGTGCAGACAACTTTCATAAATTATAGAGACTATGTTCTTCAAGTTGAAGGATGTGTTTTTCTCTTGGTTTTGCATTTGGCCCATGCATCTTGTCACAGAATATTTTTGTGCACAAGAAGTTGGAGTCAGTTATGTCGTATTTTCTGTGTATACATACATATTTGTGTGCATGGGTGCTGCTGACAGAACAAATGAGAAAAGCACACATCCAACTGCTAGGAAAAAAAAAATACCTCCAGTGTATTCACTACGTAGCAATTAAAAAAATAAGCTGTTATCAAAAGCAGCAAGGGGGAGAGAAAATGAAAGAAAAATACTGACTAACTAACAGTTCCTTAGTATATAACAGTCTGAAATTCCCCTCCTCTCAAAGGAAGGTAATTGACTGTATAAAACTTGAGAAATGGAAGAATGTGCTTGGCTTTCTCCTCGCTAATTCATAAGTGAAAATCAGGCATAACTCTTGGAAAAGTCATAAAACGTCACACCTTTCAAAACTGGTGAAACAAGATCAGGGTTATTCGCTAAGCTTAAGCCTCCTATTTTATCCATGTTCTGCAGAAATGGACTTGCAGACAAAGGAATAATGTATTAGAATTATGCAAACTCATGTGTTAAAATTAATTTTGAAATTATTTACCCTTGACAGCTAGTAGTCTGTAATTAAATTTCTGAATGCTGACCTACTTTGTTTTTCCTGTGGAACGGCTCTTGCAGCACGCTAATGGGAGGCAGTGGGAAAGGCAGGCAGTGTCTGTGCTCTGGCCAGGCCAGGCCTAAGCCACAGAGACCAGGCAGGCATTGCTACAACATCCTTGGCAATGCTTATGTGCCCTAAGAAAATCCTGCCCTACTCAGTCCTATGGAAGCCTTTCTGAACCCTCAGCCTTTTTTCTGTTGCACAGAAGGATTCAAACAGCAAAGAGGCATTGGGGGTGCCACTTCCTTCTGTAGGGACCAGCATTTTACTAGGCAGAATAAGAGATTTGTATAACTCCAATTCTTCAGATGTGCTGCTTAGTCTGTTATGTCCTTCAGATCTTGTGGTAAAATGTAAATAACCATACTTCCTTGTTTTCATAAAGTATTGGACATGCTTAAATGAAAAGAATACTTTTATGTCAGTTCTTTGGTTTTCCTCTGTGCTTTCCCACAAACGACATCTGTTTCTGGGCATCCCTGCAAGCTATATAAGCATGGAGAAAGCAAGTCAAAGGGAATGACACAATGTGCAATCCACAGCTAGGAGTTCTTGGAATAACACAGTAAGCCTGGTTCCCCTCTCTTTCATATCCAGTAGTGACAGACCAGCTCTGGTGCTACTTGAGAGGTAATACCAATGCAAAACGAGCAAAGGAAGACTGCTCCCTGTAGTGGAGTCAATACTCTTGTTTTGAAGAGTTATTGTGGCAGCATGAAAGAGCTGGAGGGAAAAAAACATGTCAGTAAATATATGAAGTGCTGCACCACAGGACTGAAGTCTTCAGTGAAGGAATAGACTTGCTGGTATCTGAAGAAACACAGAGAGCACTGGTGTTTAGATCCAATAGCAATTAAAAGATTTTAAGAGATCTAGGAAGAAATGGTAATTTCCATTTCAGGGAAAAGCAAGTGAGCAAACTCAGCAGTTCTACTGCTTCACTCCACATGGTTCTCCTGCCATGGCACTGCAGTCTCGTGCTGTATAGCCAGGCAAAACTACTTCTGCTCCAGCTTTGGAAGCTGAGACCACTTTTTTCACTTTCTACATGGTTTTGTGTATGTCAGGGAGAAATACAATTTTAAAATGCTGCTTAAAAGGCAAAAGAAATATTGGCCTCTGATTCCAAATAGGATTTGTGTTAGTTGTTTTCTAATAGTTCACCAGGCATGTTCTTGTTGGACATGTCTCTACAGTGTCAGAGGGGGTTTTAAATTTCCTTTCAATCCTATTTTACCATGGTGTGCATGGTTTAGAAAAACTGCTGCTTTCAATTAAGATTAAGTGTTTAGTGTTACTCGAATGCTCCTTGTTGAAAATATATATTTTCTATTTTGGAATTATGCAAATTTCTTTTTCTATGACATTGGAAAAAGTCAAGGGAAAAGAAAAGTTACATTACCTTCTTTTCCTGGCATCTCTTGCAGCCATTACAGTCAAAGCAATCTCAGTAAAAGGTTGCAACTGGCACTAAAGGAACACTGCACCATTATTATTCCTGGAGTAAGAGCGCAAAAATAGACTCTCAGACTTAGGCACATTTTGTCTTCTCTCTCCTTCTCTTCACATGCTGAAGCTGCTGCCAAGCCCAGCTGCTGCTTTGTCTGTAACATGCACCAAGATGATTTTTCTCCAGTGCCCTTTTAGCTGACACGTTTGTCAATGCATTGGCTATTTGCACTTCAGCAGATACAGCACAGGATCACTGTCACTGTCCTCCTTGCTGTATCTTCTGCTGTCTTCCATTACTCCCACATTGCAGCAAACTGCATCCTCCTCCTCCCT